>CANSGD010000056.1:0-2400000 GCA_947645195.1 Patellifolia procumbens
GATTAGACGATTGAACGATTGGTTGAATTTGAAGGTGTGTTTAGTGTTGAAAACTATTTTTTGATGAATAAACTCATTGAATTTTCTGTAAAATTTATCTAATTTTGTCTGAATATATTGGTTTTACAGTTATTTTTTTCAAAAGCGATCAATTTCTTCAGTTCTGCGCTTGTGTTGAAGAGAGCAGGTAAATTTTGCTAATTATCTTGGAAATTGTTTGATGGATTAGGTCTTTGGTTGAAATATGTGATTTAGATGAGAGTATAGTAAATATTGAATGTTATATGCTATGTAAAGTGAATAGTGAAAGAAATTGGTGAATAAGTTGAGACAATGCCAGTTTATGATTTGAATCTAGTTGTTACGTCCATTAATTCTTTCATAAGCTTTATCCTCTTGGGGTAAGTCTAGTTCCATTATGATAGATGTGAACACTACATCTATCATATATGAATAAAAATATACTACTATGATTTCTAGTATACTACATCATTCGGGAAACTATACTACCTTCAGGCTTCAGCTCAATATAAATATAATACCTAAATATAAATATACTACTTTCCTATAATCCACAATGTTGGATACTTGATTTGATGAGTAGTTGCTATTACTTAGGTTTTTAACTAGTTGTTATTCATTTCCTTAAATCAAAGTTAGTTTGTTACTTAGACTCTTGTGTTAGTTGTTGGTGTAGCTATAGTATAAATAGCCTAATAGACAAAAACTCGTTTACTCACAATATGTCTAAAATGTAGTCTTTCATTTCCTCTCTTAATCTCTCTAATTGCTTCTCTCATTTTCTTACTTCTTCCCTTTAGCTTCATAGCTTATCAATGATTTCATGAATGGAGTTGAACTCCATTCATGAAATCTAACATGGCTATCAGAGCGAATTCGAATCTGACTCAATTTTCTTCCGCAAATTCTTTTCTCTTGATTCACATAAAATCCATATTAAAAAAAATTCCCCAAATTCTTGTTCAAATTCATTTGTTGAAACTGAAATAAGTTCAACCTCATTATCGACAAATAGGTCTTCGTTTCTGATTTCTTTTCATTTTGTTCACAAATAATCCTTGATCCAGGGCATCCATGATCAACCCAAGTCTCTAGAAAGAGTCATCATGAAGAGATCAAGGTGAAGGAGATACAATTCATTAGCTTACTTAATCCAATTTCGAACAAGCAAGTACTTGAATTGTTAATTAAGCTTAACACCTTCTTAATCTATTTTAAGCCTTGTTGATTAATTCTTGTGATCATCTTAACATCATAAAGTATTAGTAATAAAGCTTGAATTATGATTAAATAGCCAAACTAATTAGTTCCTAGGTAATTAAAGTAAGTCTAGTAAAACTGTTTTGATATATTTTGTACGGTTGGTTTAAGGAGTGTTTGAGGAGCATGTTTTTGAGCTTTATTCTTGGCTAAGGCAACCATACATGACTCACCTGTGTGCTTAAACCCATATAACAAGCATGTGAAGATTTAAGGCAAAAATCAATAGAATTAAACCTTCACCAGAGTATCCAAAAACGCTGCTGGCAGGCGTCTTTCTAGGGACCACTTCTCAGTTCTGGCAGCAACTTTTTTAAGCTTTTGGGGCTGAATTTTGAGGATATTTTCTTAGAATGTCTATTTTATTACCTTAGTTTCCTTTTTGCAGTAGGATATTTTCGTTCTCGGAATATCCTAATCATTGCACCTAGGTACTGAAAACTGGCCCAGATTTTGTAATATTTTAAGATAGCTTTTGTTACCTAAGCAAAACATCACCAAATGACGTGAATTTTTGGTATGTTGCTGCTTATATGTTAGGATTATTGCAAGAAGTTTCATCAGATTTTGTTGAATGGGTGAAGTTATACTCCTTTCTTTGAGCTGTGGCTTAGGTAAACTGGACAGTTTGTCTAATTCAAATTTGAGTTAATTAGCTAACTAACGTGATTAATTTTTGGGCCCAACAAAGCAAGGTTGCACAAGAGCTCTTCTTTGACATTGGTAGCTAGTTTGGTGGTTGGGGCTGGTGATGGTGGTTGTTGGCACCGGTTTAACAAGGCTTGATGCAAAACTGTTTCTTCGGTTCTTAACCAACGAATGCTCTTGATTATGAAATGCTATATGCATCATTTGGTATCAAACTTGGTTAGTTCCGGCAATCTTTAACCCTCTAATCATCATAATCCTTCTAAACTCATACACTTTATCCCCCAAGCAAAGATCATTCTAAGCCAAACACATCTCTTTTCTTCTCTTTTCACCTCTAATCCTTCATACAATCCGTGGTTGTTAAAATGAGTGGTAATGAAGAGCCAAATCAGTTTAGAGGGGCATGACATTGAATGAAGCAAGGCTAGTTGACGCAAGGGAATCAAATGGCAACAATTAGTGAGCAAATGGCAAATCTCATGGAAGCCTTTCGAAGTTCTAGTGTTGGAGTTGGGAAGAAGTTCATGAAAGAAGGCACTTTGAAGATGAGAATGAGTTGTTTATGACTCTAGTCAAGAAGTGCAATCACAAGCTTCTAATCAAAGAAGGAGGCCACGAAAACAAGATGAATTTCGAGACATCAAGTTAGATATTCCAGAGTTTGATGAAGCCTTGTGTTTTTTACTTGGAATGGGTTTTGAGATGCAATAGGATTTTCGAGCTAAAGGAGTATGATGATTGGAAATACTCAAGGTGGCTATCACTAAACTAAAGGTATGCATCCCTTTGGTGGGAAAAATGTTGCTCTTGCTGGAGAAAGGAAGCATAAGCCGAAAATCCAAGAGTTGGAAAAAACTGAAAAAGAAGATGGAAGCTAAGTTTCTCCCTTCCACTAACACTCTTGATTTATATAACCAACTTTATGATTTGTCTCAAGGTACCAAATGTCGAGACCTACATCCGTGAATATGGGAAGTTGATGATGAAATTGGATGTTCAAAAAAGGAAACCCAGACCATGGCTCGTTTTGTGAAGAACCTAGATGTTGACATTCAAAAGCTTTGAACTTCAATCTTATTCTACTTTAGATGAACTTTTCAGGTTAGCTCTTAAGGTGGAAAAGCATCAAAAAGACAACAAGAAGAAGGTATTTAGCAAAGGAACTTCTTAACTTCAAGGAAGTTCCGTTGTGACCAAACTATGGAGGGACAAAAATGAAGCTGGTTCGAGAGTTCTTGATAAAGGGAAGAAGGTTGCTGAAAGTTCTTCGGAAAAGGATGATGGAAAAGTATAAGTGTCATGGTTATGGTCGTTGTAACATTTGAGCAAAAGGGAGATGACCTTATAGACATTAAAAACATAGAAGATGCCTATAAAGATCCGAAGACCACGAAAAAGAATCTGAAAAGGAGGTCGAGTGCAATGAAGATGTTCTTGTCGATGAAGTGGAAGGACATGATCATCTTCGCTTGGTTCTAAGGAGGGTCCTTCACTCCAAACAAGCCGAAGCTATACCATCCCAAAGAGACCAGATTTTTCAGACAAAATGCTTAATCGGCAAGATTTGTTCCATGATCATTGATGGTGGGAGTTGCGCTAATGTAGCTTCGAGTTTCTATGGTGGAGAAGCTCAATCATCCTACCTTCAATCATCCTAAACCATATAAGCTTCATTGGCTTAATGATGAAGCACTGTGTGGGGTAACAAAATAAGCTTTAATTAGCTTCTCTTTTGTGATTCGTATAATGACAAGGTTTTATGTGATGTGGTGCCTATGAATGCATGTATATTCTCTTAGAGGCCATCAATGACATTAGGAAACCTTACATAATGGTAGGACTAATACATACACTTTCATGCATGAAAACAAGAAAAATTATACTTAGTCCTAGCAAAAAGGGTCTGAATTTACCTAAGAAAGAAACCTCCAATTCGAAGGCTAAAAATCTGAAATCCTTAATTCTCCAAAACATCAAGTTGAAAGGGCCATTGAAAAGGAGGGGAAATGTACTTGTTGTTGTTATTTGCTGCAAATGATGAAAATACTCGTGAATTACATGATTTGGTTAAACCATTAGTGAACGATTTTAGTGATATTTTTCCCGAGGATCTTCCATGTGGTTTACCACCTAGTAGGGATATTGAGCATCAAATTGACTTAGTTCCTGGAGCACCATTACCTAACAAGGCTGCTTATAGATGTAATCCTGAAGAAGCTAAAGAGTTGCAAAAAACAGATTACTGAATTGTTAGCTAAGGGTTTGTGCAAGAAAGTCTTAGTCCATGTGCTGTTCCTGTTATTTGGTTCCAAAGAAGGAGTGGAACTATGCGTATGTGTGTAGACCCCAGAATATAAACAACATTACCATCCAAGTATAGGTATCCTATTCCTAGGCTTGATGATTTGCTCGATGAATTACATGGTGCTACTATATTCTCCAAGATAGATTTGCGTAGTGGTTATCATCAGATTCCTAATCAAGGAGGGATGAATGGGCTTGACCTTTAAGACTAAGAGTGGGTTATATCAGTGGCGTGTTATGCCATTTGGTTTAACTAATGCTCCTAGTACTTTCATGAGGCTCATACATGGGGTACTTCGTCCCTTCATTGGTTCATTTGTTGTGGTTTATTTTGATGATATTCTTGTGTATGGCAACAATGAACAGGATACATCTTATTCATCTGAAGAAGGTTTTCCTTAAGTTAAGGGAAAGAAGCTATATGCAAAGATGGAGAAGTGTAGTTCTGCACTTCTAGTGTGTCTTTTCTTGGGTTCATTATTTCATCTCAGAGCATTTCTATGGATGAATCCAAGGTGGAGGCAATCAAATCATGGCCGATTCCAAAGTCCATCAAAAGTTCGAAGTTTTCATGGTTAGCGTCTTTTCACAGGAGATTCATCGGAAGTTTTGGTACTATTTTGGCTCCACTGATAGGAATGTATCCAAAGGGAGTTCTTTCACTTGGACTCCAGCAGCTCAGGAAGCATTTGATCAGTTGAAAAACAAGCTTTGTGAGGCGCCTGTTCTAGCCTTACCAGATTTCAAGAAAGTGTTTGAAGTTGAATGTGATGCAAGTGGCGTGAGGATTGGAGCTTTTACAACAAGGAGGCGTCCCATGCTTTATTTGGTGAGGCCCTCAGTATCTTGGCCAACTACAGCACCCCTGCAGTAAAGAGTTCTATGCTATTGTTCGTGCTTTGACTTATTAGACTCGTTATCTTAGGCCAGCTCAGTTTGTGTTGCATTCAGATCATCAAGCTTTGAAGTACATTAATGGACAACATAAGCTCAGCTCATGGCATGCTAAATAGGTGGAGTTCCTTCAATCCTTTGATTTTGTTTTAAAGTATAAAACTGGAGTATCTAATGTGGTTGCAGATGCATTATCTAGGAGGCATTCTATGCTTTCTCTAATGGAGGCTCGAGTTCTTGGCTTCACTCATATTAGAGGCTTTATTATGATGATCCAGATTTTTCACCATTAATAGAAGCATGCAAGGATGGTTCTCCAAGCCGTTTCAGTTCTAGTGGTTTTCTCTTCCGAAACAATAAAAGCTTTGTATCCCTAAGTGCTCACTAAGGGATTTGCTCGTAGAGGAGGTTCATGGAGGAGGCCTAGCAGGACATTTTGGTATTAACAAAACTGTGGATGTTTTAGCCGAACACTTTCATTGGCAAAACTTATGAGTGATGTTCGCTCAGTTCTAGCTCGATGTTCCTTATGTCAAAAGGCCAAGAGTTCATATGGGGGGCTCACTTGGGGTTCCTAATCGACCATGGGAAGATGTTAGTATGGATTTCATTGTAGCTTTGCCCTAGGACTCAAAGACGAATCTTGTTCTCATTTTGGTGGTGGATCAGTTCTGAAAGATAGCTCATGTGCTTCTGTGTTGGGGAAAGGATGGTGGGATTCGTATAGTGATTATGTAAAGAGATCATTAGTTCCATTATCGAGAACTATTGTTTCTGATAAGGATGTTAAGTTGGAGTTTCTTTTGGAAGACATGGAAGCTCCTAGGTGCCGCTCCTCTTTAGTACCACAGCGCATCTAGCTGATGGTCAAACGGAGGTAGAGCAAACAGGACACTTACTATCTCTCAGGCTCTAGTCAACAAAGTCCGAAGATTGGGATCTAGCTACATCAGAATTTGCTTATAATAGATGCCATATGCCAAGAAGTACTCTCAAGTGATGAACTATGGGTTAATCACTAGCCCGTTGATTTACCATTCGGTTGATGAACAAAATAAAGATGCAGAGGAGAAACCAAAGGAGATGAAGAAGCTTCTCTTGATTAGAGCACGGTGAAGGTTAATGACCTTGCAATTGAAGCAAACAAACATAGAAAGGGGTCATTTAAACTTGGACTTGGTATGATTGCACTAAGGAAAGAGCGATTTCCATCAAGAAGGAAGAAAAAGCTGATGCCATTGGGTGATGGTCCATTTGGGTGAATGAAAAGATCAATAACAATGCATACAAGATAAAATTCACAAGTGAGATGGGACATTTAGACCCTGCTAATGTGGTGGCTAGCTCCAATTGTGGACAAAATTTGGATTAGCTTGAAGACTTCCCCCAAAAAGGGGGAGAATGAGGTGCGGGCATCCATGATCAAGCGAGTCTCTAGAGTCATGAGAAGAGATCAAGGTGAAGGAGATACAATTCTGTGAATACCCAATCCAATTCGAGCAAACGTATTTGGAATTGTTAGTCAAAAGCTTAACACCTTCTTAATCTAGTACAAGCCTTGATGATTAGGGTATGATCATCCGCCCATCATAAAGTATTAGTAATCAAAAACTTGAATTATGATTAAATAGCTTAATTAATTAGTTCTAAGTCATTAAAGTCAGCTAGTAAAGCTTCTTTTAGAAGAACATATTTTTGTACGGTTAGTTTAAAGTGTTTGAGCATTTTTTGAGCTTCGTGTTCTTATTTCCCCGTAGATGTTTCTTTGTTTTCAGCTTGTAAATAAAAATGATTAGTTCAAGCTCACCGAGGTATCAAAAACGCTGCTGTTTGACGTCTTTGGGGACTTCCTCAGTTCTGGGTATGCTTTTGGGCTTTTGGGGCGGAATTTTTGAGGATATTTTCCTTAGAATGTCTATTTTATTGTGTTTTCCTGAGTGGGATATTTTCGTTTCTCGGAATATGTAATCATTGCCCCTAGGTACTGGGGTCAACAGATTTTGTAATATTTTACAAAAGATATTTTTTGTTACCTAAGCAAAACATCACCAAATGACAAATTTTTGGTATGTTTTTTCTTTATATCATGGAGGCCAATGCCAAAGTTTCATCAGATTTTGTTGAATAGATTGGAGTTATACTCCTTTCTTTGAGCTGTGCGCTTAAGTGTCCAAGGACAGTCTCTTAATTCAGATCTTTGTCGGTGGCTAACTAACGTGATTAGTTACTAATTTAACAAATCAAGTTGAAATGACTCATAATTGTGACATTGGTGGCCTAGTTTGTGGTTCTAAGGCTAGTGAAAGTGGTGGTTGTTGGCACGGTTCTAGCTCGGCTTGGTAAAAAACTTTTTTGTGTGGTTCTTGGCTTAGAAATGCTCTTGTTTGTTTTCCTTAATCAATCTTCTTCCTAACTCATTCTTTCTCATTCTTCTCATTCGATTTGATCCAAAATTCTTTTTTCTTCATCTGAAAACCAATAAAAGATCGTCGGTTGTCTTCGTTCTTCTTCTTGATTAATCTTCTTTATTTGCAGAATTTGTCAGCTCAACAATTCGTGTTCCGTTCTCCCAATTGTTCATGAGTCCTGCAAGTTTTTTTGGTATCGGGGGTATGAAGGTCTATTGTTTGAATGATCAAATTCTTCCAATTTTTTGATTCTGGCTTTGCTTCTCAAATTATTTCCGCTTCTTGATTTGAAAATATGGGTTATGAACTGCGCAATAAGTAGTGTGGGTAAAATTGCTGATGATTTCTGGGTATGGCTTTGTGTTTTGCCTTTTTATTGTGATCCGAAGTTGATTATTTGAACATAACTACTTCTTTCTTTAATTCTTTGATTGAATTTGCTGAAATTGAACAAATTAAACTCTTCAATTTCTGGGTAATTGACATTTTGGCTAACCTCAAATTCTCAAATTTCTTGGGTTTGTTTAGTGTTGCTCTAGGTGTTCAGTAAATGCGCCAAACGTATTGTTGATTGTTGTTGGTAATCTCTTGGTGAAACTTGTCAACCATCGGCCCAATTCGAAGGTTTGTAAAATCTGATGTGCAAGTATTAGTGAGATTTGAGCAGAATTTTAAGGTTAAAGTATATTGTTGATGCATACCAAATCTTTGGATCGTTCATTTGGTGTCTTCTTATTGATGGTGAATGTTCTCTTTTCATTGAATTTGTTGTTTGTTGTCAATAATTGATTTTGCCACTGAGAATTTTTTGTTGGATGATGGAGATGAACTGATTGTTGAGGTTTGTTAGATGTGGTTTCATTGATGGAGGTGAAATGATTGTTGGGGTTGCTGTGACATTTGTTTTTTTGGATGATGGACCTCTGTTCATTTCTTCTTTGGTATTATTGGTATTATTGGGGCAGCAATTGTTATTAATCGTTTGTGATTGTCCTTGATATTGGTGTTGCTTTGGAAGTTGGGTTTTATTTGCTTCCAAGTTTGATGATTCATGGTTGAAAGTAGAATTGGATTGCAAGAGCATTGGTATAGCTTGGTAGACAAGTGGGTGTTAGTGATGATGGTTGATTATAGACTACTTAGTTAGTTGGCGCACTTGATTATGGTTGTTTGATGATGTTAATTGATGAGAATTGAGTTCATGTTGTTGTGATTGTGGAGCATGATAGTCAGTTTGTTACTATTCTTCTGAGGCCATTGTCCGTCCAAAGTGGGGTTTCCGGGACATTGTTAGATCTTCCTCCGCAGCACAGGTGGGTTTTTCTTGATAGGGTGATTTTGACCATGTTGACACCTTATGGGGCTTGGTTATGCAATGGCATCTTTGTGACCCTAGAGGTGGATGTGTGACCATGGGGCATGTTTGTTGTGATCGTGATGTTTGCACGTTTTCATAGATGGTCTTCTTTACACCGTGTGTGTTGATCCAAGGATCAGCTGTGATCGATTAGCCGTCATAGACTGTTCGGGGCTCGTTTGTACTATGTTGCCATTCCTAGCATTTAATATTCTATTCATAAAAACATGTTCTCCCCAAATTGGAGTTGTGATCGTAACTTTGTTGATGGCATATGCTATGTTTTTTTGGTGTTAGGTATCGTTCTTCAACTGAAAATAGTAAACTATTATCAGTTTGAGGGGGAAGAGGGGGGTGGATCACTTAGGTCTGTTAATTAGTTGTTATTACTTAGGTTGTTAACTGGTTGTTATTCATTTCCTTCGTTAAAGGTTAGTTTGTTACTTAGACTCTTGTATTAGTTGTTAGATTGTAAAACTATAGTATAAATAGCCCTATTAGGCTTGTAACTCATTTACTCACAATAATAATACAAAATGTAGTCTTTCATTTCCTATATTCATCCTCTCTATTTCTCTTTATTGCTTCTCTCATTTTCTTAACTTTATTGCAAAGCTTTTGCAAACAAATCAATGATTTCATGAATGGAGTTGAACTCCATTATGAAATCAGACACCCTAAGTTTTTTAAAACATGAGTTTGATATATGCTTAGGACCTATCTATGGGACAGAACAGAACAAACCTCCTCCTCTTTGCGTGTTTTTTCTTTGTCTTAGTGGATTAGTTTATTTAAAGATGTGGAGAATTACTTTTGCACGTTAGTTGTTGATTGAGAGTGGATTTGGCTCATCATCAGTTTGTTACCAGGATGGTGAAGTGGTGATATACAGCAAGACTAAGCACGTGTATGGGAAGGTGCCTTATTGAGTTATTGTGGAAGAGGCTCCAATTGTTTGTTTGTTTTAGTTACTGATGCTGAAATTCATATGGGGAAGTGTTACATCATTGTACGATGCTCGGAAGAAGTGTTTTCTTGACTTTCTATGAACAAAGGTACAATACAAAACTTGAGTTAAGGGTCGGAATATTCAGCTTTTATTGTTTACATATTCTTATTAATTAGAACAGATGAGTTCAACTCGATGACAGTTGGTTTTTTGTTGGAAAATTGTTATGATCATAATAGTTGGTGTTAGTGGAGGTCGGGGGCAACAAAAAATCTGGTATGGTGAATATTTACTGGCCCTATGTAGTTGTTCGTTAGGACAGTACTCCCAAGTGATCTTGATTACTTTTTCATGATTATGGATTGTCCATTCGTGGTTGGGGAAATGAAAATCATTCTAAAATACATTCACTGTAGCTGTCCTGGACGCAAACAGATTTGGCGCTAGAAGGAGGTGAAGAGTAGAAAAAGCCACATGCCCTTTAGAACAGAGGTCCCAAAAAGAATAGGAAGCAGAAAGGGGGGTGGACCGACAAAGGACGAAAAGGAAGTACAACAACTGTGGTGGGCTCAGCTGCCCAAGGCTAGGATCACAATAACAAACAGGGACGGAGACAGCAAGTGGCACAGACCACCCACCCACAAAAAAGAGGAGCCTATGCCCCAACATGGCAGAGTTCTATGCCTTCCATGAGGCCGAAGCCTAATTGCAAGACTGCATCATTCTGAAGAATGATCTGGAAAGTCTGATCAGAAGAGGATATTTCGTTGAATACCTGGCCTCGGCCAGGGAATCAAGGAAAAAGAACATCAGAGTGAAGGAAAGAAGCCGCAAGACAAGCGAGCGAGAAATCAAAGAAGGGGAAGAAGAAAACGATATACGTCATATTCGACAGCATCAGACTCAATGGGGGAGGAGGGCTCACTGAGCGGCTAAACTCGTCCCAGCCTCTACTCCCTCGATCAGACAAAGCTGAGGTCAGACCCGCCGGATACTTGACATTCACAGCGAGGATTGCAAGGGAATAAGTTTTCCACCCTCAAACCCTTTGGTGGTCACTCTGGAAATTTGCAACACAGATGTACGCAGAGTCATGCTGGACGGCGGGAAGTACCGTAAACATCCTGTACATGGAAACCTTCGAGAAAATAGAGCTAGAATGGTCATTGCTGAGCGAGGAGGAACTCCCATCCCTCGGTTCCTGAGGATACTCCATCATCCCAGAGGTCGGGTCACCTGGCTGTGGTTGTAGAGGACCAGAGTGGAGTTAGGAGGACAATGATGCAGGAATTCCTAGTAGTAGACCTCCTATCACCGTACATTACTCGGATGGGGAGGAAAGTCGTTGAAGCAGTGCAAGGGATCCCACCAGCCCACCACCAGACCATGCTCTTCCTCGGCAAAGCTCGCGTAGTACGCCGGCTCAGGGGAGGTTAGATAGCCGCCAAGTCATGTAACCTGGCAGCTTTGAAGAAAGAACAAGAGACCTCCTCCCCCTGACCCCTTTCTGGTTCCAGGAGGAAAGAGGAGAAAAGAGAAAAAGGAAGGAAAGAAAGTCCGGGCTGAAGAAGTCAAAGAGGACCAGGCTGAAGAAGGCACGAAAAAAAGAAAATAGGGAAAAGGCCAAGGAGGCCGAGAAGAAGCAAGAAAGACCAGAATCATCAATTGTCGGTGAGCCGCGCTCGTACGAGAAGCCGGCCGAGAAACCAGAAAGCCCAGAGCTGGGGGAAGAGACCGAAGAGGTACTCTTGGGACCGGAAAGCCGAGCAGTGAGAATAGGTACAGACTTAGACTCGGAACCAGAGTCAGCCTAATCAGCCTGTTAAAAGAAAATGCAAACGTGTTCGCTTTTTCGGCAGCTGAAAATCCCAGGGTAGACCCCGCCACCGTCAACCATAAACTAAACACCGCCGCGGGGCACAAAACTGTAATTCAGAAGAGGAGAAATTATTCAGCAGAGAAGAATAAGGCCATCGAAGAGGAAGTGCAGAAGGTTTGGAGCGGGATTCATAGAGCCCTGCAAGTACCCAGAATGGATGGCCAACGTGGTGATGGTGAAAAAGGCAAATGGGAGCTGGAGGATGTGCGTACCTTCACAAACCTATACAAGCCTGTCCTAAGGACTGCTTACCCGCTGACGGGGATCGATCAGCTGGTAACCAGCGGTCACACCACCTTGCTTTATGGACGTTGCTGCTCTGCCAAACTCTGGAAGCAGAACACATCCACCTGAAAATTGACTCTCAGTTGGTCACCAACCAAGTTAAGGGAGTACGAAAGCCCAAGAGCCCACAATGCAGAGCTACTTGGCCAGAATGAGGTCTTTGATTGCGAAGTTCGAAAGTTTCAAAATTGAGCAAGTACCTGGAGAAGCGCAGAATGCCCAAGCAGACGCTCTATCTAAACTGGGGTTCGTAGTCTACGGGAGTTAAACGGGTCTGTCCTAGTGGAAGTCAGACCCACCAGCGCAATTGTCGAAGAGGCTGAGCGCGATCCTAGAGCTTGAAGACATGCCAGAATGGATAGAAGAGATCGTAAGAGTCCAAGCAAAAACAGTAAATTACCGGAGGGAAGAATGAAGCCGAAAACTGAGAGTGACGGCTACAGATACTCTCGCGTACCTCGTAGGACTAAGAGCTCTGGCCCATAAAGCTCTCAAAGCAGGGTACTATTGGCTTATAATGAAGGCAGACTCTGGAGCTCTGGTGAAAAATGTGATAGCTGCGGAAGTTTGCCCCAAACATTAAGCTGCGTGCGAACGATCTCGTGCCAATCTACAATCCTATCCTGTTCGCCCAATGGGGACTTGACATTCTAGGGCCCTTCACGACAACTCAGTATCAGAAGAGATGCTGATCGTAGGAGTAGACTATTCGCCAAATGGATAGAAGCAGAGGCCCTATCCACCATCACGGAGGCGGCCGTAAGGAAATTTCCCTGGCAGAGCATCATCACCAGATATGGAATCCGAAGGCCTTCCTCTTCGACAATGGAAGGCAGCTCGACAACATGCCACTGTCAGAATGGCTGGAGCAGTTTGGGATTATGTATGCTTTATCCTCAGTCTGTAACCCTCAATGGAATGGTCAGGCCGAGGCCGCCAACAAACAGATCTTAATAGGGCTGCAGAAGAAGCTTGAAGAGCAGAAAAGCAAATAGCTGGAAGAGCTGCCCAACACTCTATGGTCAATCAGGACTACTGTCAAAGAATCAGCTGGGCAGACCCACTTTCATCTGGTGGATGGCTCCGAAGCCGTCATGCTGGTCGAAATCGGGTCTGAAAGCCTGAGAATCAGTCTGTTTGAGCCAGGCCTGAATGACGAAGCCCTGAAAACCAATCTGGATCGGCTGGATGAACACAAGAATAAAGCTAGACTCAGAATGGAGGCCTACAAGGCCAGAGTCACAGATATATAACCGCAGAGTAAAGGGCCAGACCCCTGGAAGTAGGAGATATAGTACTTAAAAACGCAGCAGCAGTGCACAAAGATAAAAATACATGGAAAGCTGTCTGCCCAGTGGGAAGGACCCTACCAGGTTAGTGAAGAGCTATACCCTAGGACATACAGACTGAGGAGGATGGATGGGAGCTAACGAAGAGCAACTGGAACGCTCGAATATTGAAAAAATACTTTGTGTAGCCCAATTGTATCAAACAACTTCTATGAATGAAAGGCCTTCGAGCCACCCCCTTTTGAACATACACTCTTCATATCCATAAAACCCCTATCCCCCTTATTTTCTCTTTAGACAAACACAATGCCAGAGTTGAAGAAACTGCTAACAGGCTGGGAGGAGAGGGAAAACCCCAGTCTGGCAGAGTCAAGGCGGGGCCGGTCCTGGATTAGAAGGTGAAAAAGCCTACCAGGCAGAGAAGCTGCCTACACAAAAGGGAGTCGGCCGTAAGATTGACTCTGCTGAGTGCCTCGAGGCCCGCAGAGCAATCGGTCGCCGGCTCGACTTAGCGATGTCATAGACCTCTACCCCTAGATCTGCAGGACCAGAGGTCCGAGCAGCGAGGATAAGTCACAGACACCTAAGGTTGATGGGGGCGACCGAATTCACGAGAACCCAGCATACCCCGATGTAAGGGCGTTGGCAGAGGGGATTGAGGGGCAGAGCCTCAAATCCCCGAGACCACCGCGACTTAGGGTGTCAAAGTACCTTCGGATGTCCTGCTCGCTGTTAGATCACCATCACACGCGAGAGAGGAGGAGACGAATAAAGGGCCCCTAAGGTCACAACCTAAGGATGATCAAAGCCAGCGCTAGTCAGAGGCGCCGACCCCGCTTATAGCAAATACGCGTCATGTTAGTGTCCTGCCAACTCAACGACAGAGCATAATACTCATAGGTTGGCAAGAAACGCTAGGCTAAAGAAAAGCAGAATGAAATTACTTAGCAGAAGTTAGAAGTCTGGATGCACAATACAAAAAAAATAAATAAATAATAAGAGCTAAGAGCAGAAAGATCAACCAGAACAAAATAACTTGTATTTCTGGAACAAATTGTATCTTACATAGGGGGATCTGGTCGAGGACCAGATTAGAGTACTACAGAGCTATTACAACAAAGACGGCTACCTAACCAAAAGAAGGGAGCGAATACAAATGAAAAGCTATTGTTTGACTATTTAATTACAAATATTACAAGGGAAGTCAATTAGGGATATCATCGGAGGGCAAAAAAGGAAGACTGCAGTCGGTTCAGCACAGGCTCCCAGCTCATCCACCTCAGCAGCTCAGACAGGAGTCACAAGAAGACTGAGGCGAAGCGCGAGATAGATGCCCGAGTTCCTATTGATCAGGAATAGAGCTGCCATCCCCAGCAGAGCTCCCGTCAACTCGTTGCTCGGAGCACCCTTCCTCTGCAGGCAGAGAGTAGAGTAGCTTCAAGTCCCTGAGCTCCTGGGTGGAAGGAGGGTTCATATGCACCCCGCTGCCGTAAGCCTCCTCAAAGGCATCCCAGTCAAAGGAGGCTGCAGATGCCAGAGGCCTCTATGAACAACGACCTAGCAGTCCTCCCAATATTTGTTCTAGAAGGCCTCATCCATCTTCGCCGTTCGGACAGCCTCCTCGGCACCCAGCTGAGCCTCCCTTTCAGCCAGAAGCTTGGAAATCTCCCCAAGCTCAACTTCCCGCTCCAGCAGAGCTTGCTCAGCCTCTTTGGCCTGCTGCTCTAACTTAGCCGAGCAACCGTCATGGTCAGCCTTCACAGCAGAAAGCTGACCCGAAGCTGCTCCAGCTCCTTCCACTACTAAAAAAAGGATATTTAACGACGGAAAAAGTCGTCGTTAAAAGCCCAAAAAATTGTCGTTAGAACTTTTAATGACGGAAAAAACTTTGTCGTCATTTGGTTGCAATAGGTTCCGTCGTTAAAGGTTTTTACGGCCATGTTCGTCGTTAATGAACAACGACGAGGCAAGTCCCGTCGTTCCGTATTAACGACGAGGCAAGTCCTGTCGTTACGTATTAACGACAAGGCAAGTCCCGTCGTTACGTATTAACGACAAGAAAGTGACTCGTCGTTACTTATTAACAACAAGGTAACGAGGAGATAAAGTAGTCGTTAATTACTTACGACGAACTAACATATGGTCGTTATTATGTATTTTAAATGACCAAAACAACAATAACGACCATATTTTGTCGTCGTTAATGATATCCCAACGGTCACTACTATTTTAAATTTTCTCAATAACGACGACAAGGTTTTGTCGTTAAACTTCATAATAAGAATTTTTTCCTGCTCCTACATTGACGCTTGCCTACATTGTGATAATAAGAAAATTAATTAATAATCTCATGATTTTGTAAGATTATACTTATAAACAAGTCCACCATTATATTATATTGAATAAAAAAACAAAAAATATTGAAATTTTATTGATCTCTTAAATAAATGTTGTAAAAATTCATAAACAACTTTCTCTCTAGTAAAACTAGTACTTATTACATGAGTTCAAGCACTTAGAATCTCAAAAATATGTCTAAACAAATGATAAACAAAAAATGCATTAAATAGATTCCTAACTATCTCGTTCGCTTGCAAATTCCAATCTCATATAGTACCTACAATAAACAAAGCCAAAAGAACATAAGTTAAAATTCCAATCTTAAAAAGCTTATTTAAACACATCTCAGAATGACCCAGTTAGAGCAACCAAGATCATCACCATGATCATCAACAGAAGAACACCCATTGACCAATAATTTCTCAAACCCAATTTCATTGTAGAATAGCTTTCCCAGCTTGGATGAACAAGAAATGAAGATCAATACACACTCATTGCATCAATCAAAATCACCAATCAGAAAATCTCATAAACCCTTCTCCAAAAGATTATACACAAAATTAATTACAAAACTAAAGATGGAATCTTTAATAAACCCAATGCAAAATCAAGTCAAACATGAAAGCTAAGATTAGCAAAACAAAACCCAGAAATCAATGGAATCATAAAAACAACAACTACCCAGAAATGCAAAAAAAAAAGTAACAAACTTTAAAAGTGCCAAGTGCTAACCATCAGATTGATCTGTTTAGGGAGTTTTAGAAAATTAATCACTTATAAAACATGCCTCCATTTCCAAAATTTTGAAAAATTTCGGCAGCACTTCCCCATTTATAAGACTAAGCCAAATTTTTTACAATTGGCATTGTTGTTATAAACCTGTAATTCAGCTAAAAATTTATCCCAACACAGATATCAACATCTTCAGCATATAATCACATCATACCACGTACATATATCTCGTCTCTTCCCCCACACATCCAAGAAAACCGACTTTAAAGAGTCATTACATGTCTACTTTTCTATGCTTTCGTGCTGAGTTACATCCAAGGCTTAGAATTAAATTGAACTTTAAAGAATGAATACATTTTAACTAAACATACCTGTTTGGTGAAACTCGGAATCAGAAGTAACACGAACATTAAGCTGTGTAGCCACTAAATCTTGAAAAGCAGTTTTCTTCTTGAATTAACTCTATACTATTTAATAGAACTTCATTTTTCTTTTTAGTAGCAGTTAGCTCAGCTTGAAGATCCTCTCTGCTAGGTTGAGGGCCTCTAATATCTTTAACTTTCACTCCTCCTCCTAACCCCACAACTCGGTCTCGAGACTTGGGGTTAAAAACTTGTCGTACTACCTACAAATTGAGTTGCTTGTCATGTTCAATGGATACAATTAGTAAATATAGAAGTTTGACAACAATAAAAAGACATCCTACTGGTGCCTTTCTTGGGATAGTATGGCTAGTTCACACTGAAATAAAAAGACATCTTACTGGTGCCTTCACTGGAATCTTGATGTGCATGATATTGATACTGCTACCACTTTGATAAACAGGTGAATATAGCAAACAACTACCAGAATTCACTATATACCAAACAATCTTGATGTGCATGTTTTGCACACGGAACTAGCGCGGACAACATAAGCAGGATCATCCAAGCTCACATAAACACAAACATATGTTTAGAAATGTGTCTAGAACTAAGGCTGTATTACTCTTCATGCTCTTCTGAACTAAGGCCGGACTAAGGCTCATATTTAAATGTGTTTAAATATGCGAATTACCTCGACTTCAGAAAGTGATGGATTCTTTTCCTTCGTCTCTCGCATTTCATTCTACAACATGGCAAAAGTTGATCATTTAAAAAAATCCAAATCTTGTATTTAGAACTTAGTATTCCACCATTTTTTCAAGTGCACTAACTATATTACCAGATTCTAAAAGTGATCTATAAATTAAGCTAGTTGATTATGCTTAAGCAAAAGCATTCGAGAAACATACATATTTTTGTGTTGTCTCGTCTTTCGCAAGCTCATTGCCTTTTTTGCGACTTTTATGGAACACTTCGATTGCATCCGGTATGTTACCTTTATCAGCTCCCTGCCAACACATGCACAAATTTCAGGAGTTGAAAAAAAGGTCTTTAATTCAATAATTATATGAATTAAGGTTCTCACCATATCCTCCCACATGATTTGCCTAATAGGTTTGCTCCCTGAGCGATGCATGAGTTTATTCTCATAATGAGCTCTATTATCGGAGTTTCTAGCACTAACTTTCTGAAAATTAAAAATTAGAGTTATAGTTCACATGGTCGTATTGCACATGAGAGCATAAAAACGAATAAGAAAATTTACCTTAAACTCATCCTTGGAATATCTCCTTTATAAGCCACTGCCACTCACTTTTTTCGAGACCAGTTGGGGGCTTATTTTTGAACGCGGCTTGCAAAGTGATGTTCTTTTTCGTCACATTGTATCTTAGCAAGTCAGACCTCCAATTGATCCAAAGCTCTTTCATGTGATCAAGAATATGATCACGATAATTTTCCATGTTCTCATTAGTAGAGACATCCTGTATTTTCATTAACCCAAAACACGAGCAATAAATAAGATAGATATACATTTCATTTTTCTAGGCGGAATCACAATGTTATGCATATTTATTGTAAGTTCCTTACCGTCACTGCACTCCACATGTGATCTAATACTTGATCACCAATGTCTTTCCATGTACGGACTCTTACCGGGCATATATTAGTATCTCGCACTATGGTTCCTAAATGCCTTGCAAATACTTTGTGGTTCATCCCCACAACTCGATTATTGTAGAAAGTCACTTCTAATTTCTCACCAGCCTTAAGCTTTGCAATTTCTTTGCATTTGTTTATTCCTCTCTTCTTTTCATTTCCAACTTTCATTTGACAAGAAGCGTCCCCTTTTCAAAAGAAAACAAAACAAGGCATGTCTTTAGTAAATAAGAAGAGATGATGGTTTATAAGCAAAACAATTGTCAAACAATAAATTATTACCGTTTGCCTCTTGGAGAATTATATTAGGAGAATTGTCAACTTCATTCCCATCAAGATCAATAGGATTTCCCTCATCCACATCATCAGTAGATTCATTAGTATTGTGGCTACCTTCTTCATGCATCACATCAATTATCGGTGAAGTTTCTATCCCATCACCTATATAATTTTCTACGTGAACTGACTCAGAAGATGATTACCAGTCTTCCATATTAGGTGTTGCTCTTTTCAAAGGAGGACTAAATAATGGATCAAACTCATCATCATACACATCATTATTAAAAGTGGCATTAGCAAGATCCCTCTTCAAACATTCTTTTTATAATTTACAGGAAATTTTGACATTAGAAGTTCACTTCTCTACCCAATAGGATAAGACTCTCTAACTTGCTGAGAAAGTAATTGTCCCAACCTTTGACAACGACCCCTTGCCATCATTAGAGGAGGTACATACTGCCTCTTAGATTTTGGCAAAGAAGGATTACTAGCTGGTGCATTAGTCATATTCATTTTCACTTATCCCTGCATATTAGCAAAATATCACAAAGTGAATGGCAGTTTAAAGTGAAAAAGGGTTTGCCGCTCACATCATTTATACACTAATGACATGAAATAAATAGCCAAGAAAGTAACTAAGAACAAAATGAATATTCAGTACTCACAGCTAAGAAAGTGAGGTGTTGAAATTAATTTAATGGAAATCTTGAAAGACGAATAATTTGTCTAGTTCAATGTTAACAAGAGTTATGGTAGATTTCAGTTAGAATTATGTCAAATAATGATAATGTTTATTAGTATCATGGTGCTTGCATCCTCTCTTGGCTTGGGATTTGGAATACTTGTCATGTATGTAGGTTTAAATTGCCTATCGATACTCATGACCCAGGAGAGTCTAGATAGCAGCGTGTAATGCATGATTTGTTCAGATTGAATGAAATGATATAGGTATTCCATAATGATAAGAGTTATTGAACTTATTGTCGTGGGTAGTTAGAGGCCAAAGATCCGCGTCGAGCAGTGACAGCTACAAGAACTTAAAGGCACTAACATTGAATTTTTATTTGTGTAACTGATCAAAGTCACTGAAAACTTATTAGGAAAATAGAATGATATAACTATGACTATGATGAATTTAGGATGAACAAACTAACTAGGGAAGATTTTTAAATTACAAACTTAAATTTCACATACATGCTAAAAGAGGGTGAAATACTAATTTGCCCAACTTTCAGGCAGCAGGGTGTTCTAGCTTCGCAAATGATCAATCAATAATTTTAGGATAAGCAACTTTCATAAATTAGAGTTATGGCCTAGTAACTTTGAAATAGCAGCTAAACTAGAATTAGTTATAGTTGTGCTTTCTTTTAACTTAATATAGTGAATCTTGGGTTAAGGGTTGTTTATAAAGTCTCCTGTAAATGACCTGTTGTGGAATTTGGATTTCGGCATTTACCAGAATGTTCTTTACTATTTTGGATAAGTCGAATCCATCCGACACACATGCCCACAGCTTGAGATCAAAGTGAGGCGCATCACAAAACACTAATTTAGCTAATGCAGTTTTTCCAATCCCACCCATCCCAACCAAAGGAAGAACACAGACATCATCCCCACTATAGAAGAATATATAGAAAAGGCGTGTGTTGCTGCTAACCTGTTGTGGCTGGGTGTGCTGCTGACCTGTTGTGGCTGGGTGTGCTGCTGACCAACTCAGGCTGGACTATTGACAGTTAGAGTTGCTGCTATGAATGAAGGCAAACTCAAGTAAGTATTGTGTGAAAACTATCTTAAATGCCTGTTCATAAAAAAATAGGAAACAATTAGCATATTAGACCAATTAACGTAGGAACCTTGACGTAGGAACAGACATCATACTTGCACGTCTTTCTCCCCTAGTGCACTCTTAAGGTTCTCAATCTGCATGTTAGATTCCATATTATTCAAAGATTCAAACCACTGCTTCAAATACTGTAGCTTACTTAACAAGATGTGCCTCAAAACTAAAGGTGAACCTCACATTTACAAGGACGAAATAGAAGCAATCCCTTCAAAGATTTGACTGAATAAAAGCTTATATACCTCTTATTTTAGTTCCATTACTTCTATGTTCTTCGTTGTTAATAATACAGGACTAGTCGTGCGTGCACACACACAAAAGATTACCTGGAGTAGTCAATATTGAAACTAAAATGGTTAAACAAACTGTTGAGTAGTATGCAGCAGTGACAAGTGCAACAAATGATCCATCTCAAAAGATATATGGAGCAAAAACATCAACCAGTGTATATAACTTGACAGAAGCTGATCCCCAACTAAGCCAGGATCTATTATGGATTGGTACTGCTGTTGATGGTCCATACAACAGTTTAGAATACAGGTGGACTGTAAGTCATATATTCTTTCTTCAGTTTTTAATTTTCAAATGTCATGCTTAGCTCCTATGAAATACAATTTTCTATTTATTGCGTTTGCATTGTTCTTATATGAGCATCTATTTATAGTTTGTGGACTGTAAGCCTTTTGATTTTTTGAGAAGTTTATGCGAATTTTGTAAAAATAATAGTACGAAAAAGAAGATAACATGTTTGAATAATTAAGAAATGGGAATCGATTTAACAGGTTCGGGAAGCATCAATAGAAGAATTTAGAGAACAAAAAATGTGTGATCCTTATTGATTGAGCATTGTTTTCCACTGTAACCTACCTCTTCCTGCTATGTATAGCACCCTTATTGAAAGAAACACACATGTTTAGAAACAAACATATGCATTGACATGTAGACTTTCCCACAAAATCAACTATAAATGCGCTACCATTTCTACATACTGGCTATAAACCCAGCCTTAGAGCTTGCCTATGATTTATCTTTTTACAGATTTTGTAACCAAACACTGTCAGTCTTACAAAAATCAGGGTTCAGGAAGCATCAACAGAAGAATTTATAGAAAAGGCGTGTGTTGTTGCTGACCTGTGCTGGGTGTGCTGCTGACCTGTGCTGGATGTGCTGCTGACCAACTCAGCTGGACTATTGACAGTTAGAGTTGCTACTATGAATGAAGGCAAACTCAAGTAAGTATTGTGTGACAACTATCGTAATTGCCTGTTCATAAAAAATAGGAAACAATTAGCATATTAGACCGATTAACATAGGAACCTTGACCACACTATAGCACATTACAAACCGAAATGAAGCAAAAAATTTAACTTGAAAGCCTGCAAGCACATAAATATCAAACATGATGCAATTTTCATCACCAAAAATTTAAGGAAAAATTGTTTTATATAACTCAACCTTTAGCCCTTCTTCCCAAAATAAGTTAACATTTGAATTATTCCAGAATAAGTTAAGTTTGTTAAGATTTTTCCTAATATTAAGTTAAAAAACCTGCAACCTGTATACCAAGTCAATTTTTTTTTACTTTATTATTTCTCTTTATTTCCAAACTTTCCTCCATCTCTCTCCTAGCTAATACTTCTCTCCCTCCTCCATAGCTCCATCATCAGCATACCTCTTCCCCAAAAACCACAACACACCATCTGTTCTTCCTCTACCACTTCCACTCGTTCGTTGCTTGCTTAAGAAAACTCAAAATTATTTCTTGAACAATGTCCAAGAAAACGCCCATTTGACGTTCCTCATTTCATATACTCCTGGACATTGTTTCAACTTGAAATGTTCTTCTTCTTCCTCCATGTTCTTTGTGTGTTAAGGGGAAAATTTTCTTCCTCTTCTCCCTCTTTAACTCTTCTTGCTATGCTAACACCTTCACCAAAGTCATGCGCATTCGGATTCACCACCACCTTAGGTTATTCTTATTACCACACAGAAAACACACTAGACTCAGATTGTCACTCTCTCTATTCTTCTGCAATTTCACCACTTTGAAGATCTCTAGTGGCGAAACTGTTGAAGAAATTTCAAAGCTTCTCAAACACAACAACTGGGTATTTTTAATGGGTTCATCAGACATCATTAAGAAGCTAAACCCAGATGTTATTCAATCCGTTCTTCATCATAACCAGTTCTCTTAACCAACTCGACTTCTGGGTTTCTTCAATTGGTCACATTCCCAATTGGGTATTCATCACAATTTGTTTTCTTTCACAATTTTAGCTGTTTTTCTTTGTAATTCTAGCTGCTTTCCTCTTGCAGATGGGGTTTTTGAACGTATGATTGATACCCAATTTCCTCCTTTTACTGTTTTTGATTCAGTGACTAGTTGTGTGAAGGAATATAATAGATGTGAATCTAGTTCTGTAGTTTTTGATATTGGGTGGGTCTGTTGAGGAGTAAGAGGGGAAAGGTCAGTGAGGAGGGAGGAGAGAGATGGAAGCATAGGATAGGATGAGTTAGTAAAATAAATAAATTATATTAAGAGGAAAGAAAATAAAATAAATTTAATATAAAAAAGTTCGACCAATTACATATCGACACGTATTACATTCAACCTACTAAACAGGTAATAAACCGGTCATGACTCGATCTTGGAAGATACCTGCATAAACTTGACTAATTCCAGAATAACTCAAATGTTAACTTATTTTGGGAAGATTGGCTAAAGGTTGACTTATTAAAAACAATTGTTCCAAAATTTAATGTATCACAAACTAGATTAAAAGGGAAAAGATGAAAATATTTCATAACAAAGTCTAACACAAATGAAAGCTAACCCCCTCCCCCGGGAAAAGTAAAAAACCGAAGCTTAGATGGACTATTCATCTCTTCTCCTCTTGCTTGATCCTAGTTCCCTAATGCTACTAGAAGTATCTTTCACAACGATTGGTTCTATTCCATGCCTCCTAGCACAAACTTCAGTACTTGCTCTTGTCAAAGAAGATGCTTCAAATGTAGGCTTGAATAGTTTGCCTTGTTGATAAGCTTCGCCTTGATCATACTCTTCATCATCAATGTAAGTGCGCGGTTGACTCTTGAAGACAAGTTTCCAACCTTTATTAATGTTGTCGGTGGAATAAAAAGCTTGATGTGATTGACTAGCCAAGCAAAAAGGTTCATCACCCTTTAATTGCTTGTTGCAATTAACACTTACAAATCCATATACATATCTTCTAACTCCCCTTGCTGTATCATATACATCCCACCACTTACATTCAAAAAGCACGACTCGATTCCCCCGAGATACTGTAGCTCTATCACATCTGTAAGTACTCCATAATAATCTATATTCTCTTCTTCATTTCCGGTGTTTCCAATCACTACCACCCCACTATTTTGAGTACTTAAATTTTTATCACGACTTTCTATACGAAACCTAAATCCATTAACAATATAACCACTATAAGATGTCACATATTTAGTTGGCTCACGTGACAAGGAGAGCAAATCTTCCATTTCCTTGCTCTTCTTACTCTCATATAACCGTGCAACCTGCGAAATAAAATAAAATATGACTAATAATGTTTATTTTTCAAGGTTAGACAACTTGTTTAAATGTCTAATGATACCAAAAAAAATCTTACTCTATTTTTAAACCATTGTTTAAAGTTGTCACACCATTCTTCTTCACGAATTCTGGAATCATTTGATCCATATGTTGCGGTATATTCTCTATATAAGAGCAAAACCATAAAATATCTTAAGTTAGGTAAATTTTTAATATAATAATTCTTAAAGAATCAACAACCTATTTAGCCTTCGTACTTACTCAAGAAAAGGTTCAACTTCGGCACAATTCTTCAAGATATAAATGTGAGCTTGGTCTAACTCACGCTTCCCAATATCTCTAAAGGTCGGAGCTCTGAAACCACGACCAGCATGACTAAAAATAGGCAGGCCACCCTTACCATTTGCATTTTCATAATGTCGACCAAGACGATTGAATCTTGTCTCTACATCATCAATATACCTCGAGCAAAGAGTCATGCACTCATCTGCTAAATACCCCTCCGCGATTGAAGCCTTGGGACAAGCCCTATTTCGAATATAGGATTTGAGCTTGTACATGTACTGCTCAACGGGATACATCCATCTAAACTGGACAGGCCCTCCAATTTCAGCTTCATCAGCTAAATGAATTGGCAAATGCATCATAACATCAAAAAATGAAGGAGGAAAAACTTTCTCTAACTTGTAAAGAGTGATTGGAATTTGAGACTTCAGTTGTTTCAACTCATCCACATTAAGTACTTTAGCACATAATATACTAAAGAACATTGATAACCCTGTCAAAGCTTCACGTACGAGTGGAGTGAGGAGGCCACATATTGCTAAAGGAAGTAGATGTTCAAGTATTACATGGCAATCGCGACTTTTCAGACCATAAATTTTTCCTTCCTTCGAGTTGACTCAATAAGATATATTTGACGAAAACCCATCGGGGACTTTTAAATCTTTCAAAAAGTTACAAAAAGTTCTCTTTTCCGCAGGAGACAAAGTATAAGGTGCGGGAGGCAACTTGAATTTGTCTCCATCTTTGATCGAGTGCAACGTCGATCTCAAGCCCATCTCCTCTAAGTTAAGACGAGATTTGAGCGTATCCTTGGTCTTCTTTTTTATGTTCATTATAGTTCCAAGAATGCTATCACAAATATTATTCTCGATATGCATGACATCTAAATTGTGTCGTAACTCAAGGGTCTTCCAATATGGAAGCTCAAAAATAACACTTTTCTTATTCCAATTGTTCCCTCTTTTCTCATGAGATATTTTAGTATTCACACTTGGATCTGTGGACAATGTGATGTTCTCTAGCTCTTTGAGCTGCTCAAGGATATCATCCACTGAACAAGGTTCAGGTGGAAGACCAAGCTCGATTTTACCATCAAAAGCCGCCTTATCTTTTCGCCAACGATGATGTTTTGGAAGATAGCGTCGATGACCCATATAACATTCCTTGCCACCATTATTAATCCTTTGCGAGCAAGTATCCTTCATGCAACATGGACATGCCTTTTTATCCTTAGTACTCCATCCTGATAACATTCCATAGGCTGGGAAATCATTAATGGTCCACAACAAAGCCGCACGCAGTTGAAAATGTTGCTTTGTTTGGGCATCATAAGTCTTCACGCCACTCTCCCATAGGTCCTTTAACTCCCCAATTAGAGGCAGCAAGTAAACGTCAATTGCATCACCAGGACCTCGAGGACCAGGAATTAACATTAACAAAATGAGATTAGACTGCTTCATACAAAGTTCAGGAGGCAGGTTGTAAGGAATTAGCATCACTGGCCAAATACTATAGGAAGTCTTTGAATTTGCAAAGGGTTGAAAACCATCACTCGCCAGCCCAAGCCTGACGTTACGAGGATCTAGAGCAAAATTAGAGTGACTTTTGTCGAATGATTCCCAAGCAGATCCATCCACCGGATGCCTCATCTTACCATTTTTCTTCCTCTTCCCTTGATGCCAACTCATTAAAGAAGCAGTCTTAGAGCACATAAATAATCTTTGCAACCTCTGCTTTAGTGGAAAGTATCGTAATGTCTTTTGGGGTATTTTTCCACCATTTGTCTTGCATTTCACATCCCCATTACGCCTATCAGTTTTTCATCTTGAGAGGCCACATATTTTGCATGCATCCAGCCCCACATCCTCATTCCAAAATAGCATGCAATCATTAGCACATGCATCAATTTTCTCATATGACAATCCAAGGTCTTTCATCATCTTCTTTGACTCATAATAGGAATCTGGCAAGTTATATTCGGCAGGTAAGAGCTTCTTCTTCAAGAATTCCATAAGCATAGTGAATGACTCATTACTCCAACGACCAAGAGTCTTGATATGAAGAAGTTCTGAGAGTGCAAAGGTCTTGGAAGTCTTACACCTTTTATAAACCGCTCTTTGAATCCTCTAGGAGTTTATAAAAACTCTTAACTTGATCATTTGGCTCTTCATCATTAGGAATGGCATCAACAGAGGTATCATCCTGATTGAATTGTGGGAAAAAATCCCTGAGAATCACATGAACACCATCTTCTTTATCACTTGCCTCATGATCTTCATCATTGCCAGACATGTGATGGGCCTCATCTAATCTCTCCCCATGATGATACCAGAAGCTGTATCTTTTGACTACTCCAAAAACCAATAGATGTTCACGCACTTTCTCACGATCATATGACTCTACATTCATACATTTACGACACGGGCAACGAATTGTCTTGGTTCCCAATTTTTGAAAAGCATAATCTAAAAAACTATTAACTCTCTCTTCATATGCTTTGTCATTAATGTAATCCTCAACGGCCATCCAATCCTTACCCGGTATCATTTTATCCAAGTTGAATAAAAGAACCAAAACAATCTGCATATAGAACAAGATAGCATTCCAATAAAATTCTTCTACGATATGACTTTCATACATAAAATTCAAATCTGTAAGCTAATGGAAAGAAGAATTGAATCCAAGGTTTTATATAAAATCATGATGAATCAGCTCAATACAGTAAGTTTTATAAGCAATGACAGACATGATTTGATAAGCTTGTAATTCAAATATTCATGGAGACATGATGCTGCTTAATAAATTCAGAATTATCATACTTGATAGGACATGCAAAAATGTGACTGAAATCTAGTAAGAGATTGATCTTTTTGCTGAATTTCTCTTCATTTTTCATTGTTAAACGAGAAAGGATATCTTATGAGACATTCTAGAACAACACTTCAAATATTGAAAGATACACATCAATTAAGCCAATTGGAGTTGAATTATGGCCTAAAGTCTGATTTTTAAACAAAAAAAAGAAACAACATAATGCCAAACCTGTGTAATACGATACAGAGGAGCACCAAAGGAAGTGAGGAAACCACAATTGAGATTGAAGGCGGCAAAGGAACTACAGAGACACGGCCATTCATGCCAATTAGTTGGAAGCTTGTAATTCAAATATTCAATGCAATTAACATTTTTACAAAAGGAAGAGCAAAGACACAAGTAACTTAAACATAATGTCAAACCTGCGTAATACGATACAGAGGAGCAGCAAAGGAAGTGAGGAAACCACAATTGAGATTGAAGGCGGCAAAGGAACTGCAGAGACACGACCAATTATGCCAATTAGTTGGAAGCTTGTAATACAAATATTCAATGCAATTAACACAAGATAAACCCGATATTACTAAACACTAATCAAAATCCTCACAGCTCACAATCCTTTAGCCTCTAATGCTACCATATCGTTTATGATCAATTTGTGTTCTAGCATTGTGGTCACCAAATATCACCACCTCACAACTCACAAGATCTTCAAACGACAAAGAAACCAATTCAAGATGTCAGTCCAGAGAGTAAACTCAAATCTCGCCTGCCATACCTATCGAATCCTCGTGTGGTCCATTGCCTTCCTCAAGCAAGAAAGCTTAGTAATCACCACATCAACACAATATAACACAATAAACACACACATTTCATCAAAGGAAAAACACAGGATAAAGTATAGAATGATCCAAAATCACAACACTGTGATCACTAATCACCACAATAAACACAAAACATTTTACGCAAAACATTTTTCCAAATTTAGATCCTTTAGGCTTTACGCAAAACATTTTCTAATAGAATATAATTTTCCATTGAAGTACATTTTCTTGGGGAAAATATAACTGTTGCTTAGCTTTGCTTTGTTTGGTTCTTTCTTCCTTACATGGAAAACTGGACATAAGGTAAGGTTTTTGGTAGTATGGTGCTGATTTATCCTTTTAAAGATTAGTCATATAGGATTCTAGGGTTGCATCGGTTTTGCATGCTCAAGATCTTCAGAGTTCTTCCATTATTCAGTGTAGTCTAAGTGCCACTTGTCAGTGCACTGAGCTCTTGCACTGCATATTTTAAGGCTGTGTGGAATGACCAGTCCATGACTTCTCAAGGGCCTTGTCAATAGCTTGTTAATTTACTCTGTGACGATCAATAAGCTTATGGTAGGATCAATTATTGTGTAAATGGAGTTGGCCGTCTTACACTTCTTGAGAAATTTAATGAGCAGGTGTTGATAGTCTTGCTGCAAGGTGCTTATCTGCAGTCTCTGCTTATGATAACACGTTAGAGATTGTGGAAACATTTGACACTGCTCAAGCTAAATTTGATGACATTCTGAACTCTCCTTCAATTGATATTGCGTGTGACAAGATAAAAAGTTTTGCAAAGGGAAAGCAACTTGATTCTTCATTGATATTATTGATAAATAGTGCTTCGGCTAAAGCAAGAGAGTCCACGACCATGAAGAATGAGGTATAACCTTAGACCTCTGCTTGCCTAAATAGTAATGATTATCTTCTGTAACTTCAGTTTTCTATGTATGATTTGCAGGTGAAAGAGATCATGTATCGTATTTATAAAACAACAAAAAGCATCCTGAGAAGCATATCCCCTATTGAAATTAACCATTCTTATGAACCCATTAAAAACTACTCTCAGTCACAACTAATAAACTGCAAAACCACAACACTGTGATCACTAATCACCACAATAAACACACATATTTCATCAAAGCAAAACACATGATACAACACTCTTAATCTCATGAAGCCAATAAAAAGATTCAAAATGCTTCAAACTCAAGAGTAATACACCATATTTAAAAGTACACCTAACTTTCAATACAAAAAGATCACACCCTAAAAGCCATTTGATAGAATCATACATGGAAACTACTCGTCTAACTACATTGTAAGTACAAGAAAACTATAGAAAGAGAAACATTTGAACTTGATCCAATTTAATTATTCGAAAAAGACTATCAATCATGCACAACACTGAACTAGACAAAGATTTTAACACTAATTGGATCAAAGAACACCAAATTCTGATTAAACATATCTACCCATCAATCATGAAACAATAAATTTCGAGTAGAAAAAGAGAGAACACAAACAAAAACAAGATTGACCAAATAATCCAAGATTTAACACTTGAAAATTTAACACTTGAAAATTTAACATAATTCCTAGAAAACAAAAAAAAAGGAAAAACATAATGCCAAACCTGAGCAATACGATACAGAGGAGCAACAAAGAAAGTGAGGAAACCACAATTGAGATTGAAGGCGGCAAAAGAACTGCAGAGACACGACCAGTTATGCCAATTGATTGAAATATGGCGAAGAACATCAATTAAACGACCAATTAAGCCAATTGATTTAACTATGGTCGTCAAACAACATCAATTAAGCCAATTGGAGTTGAATTATGGCGTAAAGTTTGATTTTTAAAGGATTACAATCAAATTATAACAAAGAAAGATGAGAAGAATAGGAGAATTACCAGGTTTCCTGTCAAAATCAATGAAATTAATTGATTGAACTCCAGATGAGAATGTGAAGAGGAACGACGCAAGGTTCAATTCCTCTCCCTCTCAAAATCAATGCAACAGTAGGTTTTCAGAAACGGCCAGGGGATTCAATTGCTTCTCCTTCTCTCAAACTCAATGGAACAGTAAGTCTTGAGAAACGGCAATGGGGTTGAATTCGTCTCTCTCTCTCTCTAAGTTTTAGGAACTATTTTCATGAAATCTCGCGCGTAGAATCTTGCCTTGTTTTAACGACCAGATTTGTTTTTTAATATCTTATTATTCCGCTCATTAACCATATAACGACGGTATTAGTAAAAGTTTTAGTTTAGTTTTATAATAATAACGACTATCAATATTTTTCTCGTTATTAAACATATTTAACAAGAAAATTATCATTTCGTCGTTAATAAGTAGTTGTAAAAGGCCCTTGTTCTAGTAATGTTCATTGCAGCCTGCAGCTTGACCTCAGAGGACTGTAGCTTGGTCTCCGCCACGGAAGCCCGAGCAGACGCCTCCTTCAGCTGGGAGGAGATCCTTGAATGTTCGGCAGTGGCCGCCTCTGACTACTTCAGCAACCCTTGTAGGTGCTCGTTTGAAGTCCGTATGGTGTCGCGCTCTACAGATACAAGATCCCTAGCCTCGACAGCCTCATCCAGCATAGACTGTTGGAGCATCTTATATGACTTTATTGAAGCCAGCCTTTTTGCTCATCTGCTCCAACAGAGTCTTGAACTGTTGCAGTTCAGGGAGATCTGCATCGCGCCTGCCCAGTCCCAAGGCGTGGTAGAACTCCCCAATAAAGGCACCGACCCGTGCAGCCTACACCAAAGGGAAAAAGGGGGTCAGAAGCAATCTAAGAAACTCATAAGCAGGCAACTCAGGAGAATAAACTCATTCGTCGCAAGGAAAAACAAAAAACTCACCAAGGGAAGATCCTGGACGACGTAGTCCGCCGACAAGCGGCTGGCCAGGAGCTTCAGCAACTCGCTGGGGTCAGAGAAAGCCACTGGCGTATTCTCCTGCCCCTGCACCTCACGCTGGTCGCTCGCCGATCCCCGCTGCAGAGAACCTGAGCCAAAAGAAAGATCAGTAACATCCACAGAGGGGAAAGAGCCGGAATTCAGACCGGGTAAGGGAAACGCACCTGCGGCAGTCTGCTCGACCTCAACGTCGATGAGTTGGGCGGGGTCAGCAAGAAGGCGAGCCTTCTTCTTTGAGGGCTCCTCCTCTTGGTCCTGTCCCTCTGCAGGCCTCTTTTGGGAATGTGAAGAGGACAGAGGAACAGACTCCGACGCTGCAGCCGGCTCCCGCATTGGCTCCGCAGGGGCCTCAGGCTGGTCTGCAACTTGGGCAAGGATCTGAGGAGCCCCAGCAACCTGCGCCTTCTTGGCCCGCAACTCACGCTAAAAAAACAGCAGAAAATCAGTGAATAATAGAGGTCAAATAAACAAGGAATTGGAGCTGAAGACAGAAAGAAAAAAGAAGAAGTCACTAACCAGGCGCGCCACCTGCTCAGGAGTCAAAGCAATGGTCTGCTCCTTGAAACCCCTGGGGGGAGGGGCAGACCTCCTCCCAGGGGGAGTAGGCCTCTGGGAAGGAGGAGACACCGTGGTCTCCACTGCAGGGGTGAAGGTGGAACTCGCTTGCTCCACCCTCTCATGCTGCAGGGGCTCCAACACCTCCTCTTGGCAGACCGGATCTGGAAAACCAAAGATATCAGAATGGTTAGAACTGCCGAACACGATAATGAAAGAAGAGGAAAGAGAAAGCAACAAGGGCGATGCATACCTGGCACAGCCTGACCCTCTACCAAGGGCTGATGACCAACAGTCTGATCATCAGATGAAAATATAGGAGCCGCCCCCATAGACGCCTCCTCCGCCACGTGCAGATCTGAAAAATAGAAAAACGTATCAAGTTAGAACGATAAAATAATGTATGAGTCAAGAATCAAGGAAGCATACCAAGACTTAGCAGAGAGGTAACCTGTCTGCAAAGCAACCTACAGGGAAGCAAGAGGGGGAAGCTGCTGCAGAGGCTCAACAGTAAGGGGAGACCCTGACCCTTGCAGAGCGCTGGTTCCCTCTGCAGCGCCCTCCTCATCCTCAGCAAGTTGGCTCTCGGGGCGCCTATGGCGATGAACCCTCAAAGGTTCATCATCCTCCTCCTCTTCGTCACCAGACTCGATCTCGTTGATGGTCGCCGATGGGCCACCTAGCGCTCGAGCCAGCCCCGTGTGTTTATCCACAAGCTCCTGGCGTTTGGTCCGGAGGACAGGATGGTCCAAAGGGGTGTTCGAGATTTCTCTGACGAAGTCCGGGGGGAATAGGGCCCTGGACTAGGTATCGAACGATACCTACGACATCTGGGAGACTGACTCAGCCCCAGCTCCAAGGGAAGGGCAGAACCCAGAGTCTCTGCGCCAAACAAGAACATAAATTAGTAGTGAGCAGAAGACATAAAAATATACCCTAACAAGCAAGATATGAGGGCAGAGCAGGATTGTGAGCTCAGAGCCCACCCATGATAAGACGACGAACCCGTCTTCTACAGGGAGCTGCAGAGATTGTAAATAATGAGTGCCAGGAGGCACAACCGAATGAGTAAATAAAAGAAAAATCATGACAGAACAGAGGACTCACCAGTGGTGTAGTCTGGAGACAGCTTCCCTATCCTCAGAAAGGAGTTCTAACACATCACATGGTGATGTGGCAGCCAATACTTAGGAAGAGCCTGCTTCCCATCAGCTGTCCCCTTTTCTGCCGCCTTGAAATAGTAATAAGCCACCCGCTCATCCCAATTCAAGCAGTGAGGGTTCAACTGCTTGAGAAACTGAGGCTCCACGGGTCGCAGAGGGGCCTTGAATTCGTTAGGATGCCCCGGCTGCGTTGGCACCCTGATAAAGACAAAGTTGTCCCTCCAATCTTCAGAGTCAGATCGACAGGGAAGGCCGTCAGAAAGTGGGCCCGAACCGAGCCCGTGAAGTAACCATACTGCCCCCCTGTCTCTTGAAGAAGAACAAGCATCTGAAGAGCTTCATGGTCAGGGGGAAATCCATGGCCTCGCAAACCTAGATAAACCCCAGCACTTTCTTCAGGGACTGAGGGTTCACCTGGCAGAGTGCCATCCGGTACTCACAAAGTACCTTCTCCAAGAACCAGTGGAGCGGGAACCTCAGCCCGAACTCCAAGTGTTTCATATATACGGCAGTGTACCCTTCTGGTACATCTGCCAGGCTCTGAGAAGCCTTCGGCACCACTACCCAGGACCCCCGGAATGGTTTGATCTCCGCGGCCCACTCAATGTAGTAGGCAGCATGACTCCTTGAAAACGCGTCAGCAGACTTCCTGGCAAGATACGGCTTACCCTTCTTATCATACAGAGCAGTGAGCCGCATCTCACCATCACTGTACTCCCATTTTATTCTGCGCTGGGGAGTCTTGAAAATATGGTCCTCTGGGAACCTGTTAGACTCAGGACCCAAAGTTTCTCGGCGCAGCTTATCCCAGGGGTTAAGGGTTGCCCACTCTTCAGGGACCATCTCATCTTTACAGCATGGGAGGTCCAGCCTCAAGAAGGGAGACTGAGTGTCATCTGGGTAAACCTCGTCTGACTCAGACGAGGAAGACACCTTCTCTTTTCCACGAGAGGACCCAGGCTTTGAAAAAGACATTCTGCACAACATAGCAGGAATAGGATAAAGACTTCAGACCTAAGATTACAGCAAAGAATAGTCTGACACTTCAGACCTGCAGACTGAGCTACCAGACTGGGGGGCAAGGATACGTATGGCATACAAGGATAAAAGATAGCCAAGAAATAGGATATTTTCTTTCAAAAAAGGAAGAAGGACATATACAGAGAGGCAAGGGCATGCAGACTAGATAGAAGCTCAACATAGCAAGGAAATAAGGGCATGCTACAAGGATCTACGACACAACAACTATATTCATAATGCTCCAAAAAGGCAGAGCAGCATAACAGAAGAAGAAAATACTAAAACAAATACTAGAGGCGTGGAAATCAAGATCCAGCAAATAAACAAAACAACATGATGAATAAAAAGGCCTAACCCAACCAAAAAACGGCAGACAACAATATCAGAGAAGCAGAGCAGAGCTCAGCTGAAGAGGCAGAGCAGGACCTACTCCAGAGTAGCAGAGCAGAAACGAAACAACACCAAACACACAAAAAACAAACAAAAAAACAGAAAAACAACATGAACAACAAAAGGGAGCAAACCCTAATTCCCAAAGCACAGTGAAAAAATCGCGCACAGAGGAAAAAAGAGAGAAACCCATCAACAAAAGGAAGATCCTACCCAACCATCCAAGCAAACTAAAAATGAGTCCTTGCAAGGAAGTTACCTTTTCGAGAGTAGATAATGCTGAGAAATTAAGATTCAAGGGATAGAACAGCAAGTAGGAAATGTCACTGCTACAAAATCGAAGCTTGGAACAGGTAAATCTCGGAGAAATCGATGAAAATCACACGGAAATTACTAGGGCGAGGAGAAATCCACAAATACAGCAGGGAAAACTAATAACAAGGGGTTCGAGAGGAAGGAGAATGGAAAAGTTTTAGAAATGGTTGATTCAGCCTATAAATAGGCCAACTACACCCCACCAACAGTGATTTCTCATCATTACATTCCTTGGGAACCCCAAGGGTCACATTAATTCAAAATGAATTAATGATTCTTGCTCAACACACCATCCAAATGGGCGGGAAAAATCAAGCTACTCTGGAAAAAATGATGAACAGTCACCCAGAGAACCACCCACCTATCTGCGAAGAGCAGAGCGCCAGACCAGGATAAGCGTACCCAGTATATTGCAACTAACAAATACTGGTCCGGGGGGCAAATTGTATATTGCCACGGCTTGCCAGCTGGTAGCAGACCTTCTGGTCCTGTCATTCCACGTCAGAGCGCCCAAATTAGAGCGGACCTCACAAGGCAGACCACTCTGGGCATAAGCTCTAGACAGAGAATTAATGAAGGCCTTGTTACCTTAGCCCACTTAAAAAAGGAGCCCACTTACTTTACTAGGTCAGTCACAAGCCCATGTCTCATATAAATACACATGCCCATGCATGGGTAAGGTACGTACTATCAAACACTCACAAAATACTAGCACTTGATACTCGTTTTCTCTCAACTAGAGATCTTGTGTTCAACTTAGGGTGACTTAAGCATCGGAGAGGCGATCCTCGGAACAACCCCCGAGGTTTCTCCTTGTTTTGCAGGTAACCACCACCACGAAGGAAGCTTGGGAGCCACGTTCCACCAAGTACCCACCACCACATTTACTGTAGCTGTCCTGGACAGAAACAGATGCCATGACCGATCACCATCGATAAAGAAGAATCTTTCTAAATCACTTCGGGTCAGCGGAGCCTTCAAGCATCCGAAATACACCGAGGTTTTGGACCATTTTTTTTCTTGAAAGCTAAAGAATGGTAGGAGGATAAAGGGGGGATATAATATTTCACAGCTCAACATTTTTTTCGAGTATCATCTATTTTTGTGTCTTTTGTCTTTAGGGCATTTGGTAAGGTTGGAGCTGAAGAAATAATATAGTGTTGGTATTATTTACGAACCAATTTGCCTTAAATGGTGAGTATTCTTACTATACTATATCTTGCTTACAGCGAGTGATTTTGACCAAATTAGACAAGAAGTTTGAGGGAAGTTAGCAAGTGCTGTATGTTGTTTCGGCTCACTGTTTATTAGACAAGCAATACTAATAAGTTCCTCTAAGTGTTGGGGCATTATGCTGCTTCATCATGTTTAGTACTTGAAGAGCTTAAGCACCCAAGATGGCAAGCAATACTAATAGGGTAAAGAATTTGCATTTTTCCTTATAGAGGTAGTAAAACCAGAATTATACTTCAAGGACCTGAAGTATTTGACTTATTTTTGAACAGGTTGGGGGAGTAAATTATCAATACTAAGTTTCGATCATGTTTTCGTTGGCTTTTAAATTTCAATAGAATTAGGGGGTTCCCAGGTTGTGGATCTTGCTCGCCCTAGCCCTATATTCTTGCTGTTGGATAATTTAGAGTATTTGGTAGATTAATCTTCATGTAACGTTAACTTGAATTACTTGGTTATGGTGTCGTGATTCAAGATACGTTAAGTTGCACATTGGTGTTTACGGTATAGTAAACATGTTATATTAAAGCATTGGAATAATACGTATAATAGCCAAAGCAAACGGAAGCGATGAAGCAACAAGCGCTCCCGGAGGAGCAGCTTGTGCTCGCGACTCGCGACAAGCACCTCGCGACTCGCGATGCTTGTCGCGGCTCGCGACAGGCCACTGATCTTCCGTGCTCCTCTTTTGCGGTTTTGGCTTTTGGGCGATTATTGTCCGTTTCTTTCCTTTTGACGTGCTTATATGAGATGTTTTATCACAGATGAAGGGAGGATATTCATATTTTTTCTCTCAAACAAGCACTCTCAAGTTTTCTCTCTAAATTGTTCATCAAAGCAAAATCACAAACACGTTTGTTCTCATTTTGGTGATTCTCATACGAGCGTGATAATCACTGTCTCTTCTTTGTATCTCGGAGGTGAATTCCGTGCAACCCATGCTTCGTATAGGGTCGGAATATCGCTTTTGGAAAGTGTTCCCATACACGCCTAGAGGACGATTTGTTCGTTGTTTTTTTCATTGTGTTCATCTTTGTTTCCCGATTACTAATATCTAACAATCCAAAAGCGATATTTATCAAAAGATGGCTACACTTCGTGAGATGACAGCGAATTTCCACAAACTTGACAAGTTTGAAGGCGTGGGTTTCCGTAGATGGCAAAAGAAGATACACTTTCTTCTTACCTCTTTGGCGGTGGTGTACGTTCTCACATCCCCGAAGCCCATTGAAGTGGATGATAAGACGATTGAGGCTACTAGGAAGAGGAAGAAGTGGGAGAACGACGACTACATATGTCGTGGTCGCATTCTCAATGGTATGTCCGATGATCTATTTGATGTTTATCAATACTATGAATCCGCTAAAGTTCTTTGGGATGATTTAGAGTCGAAATACATGGCCGAAGATGCTTCTAGTAAGAAATTTCTAGTGAGCAATTTTAATAACTTTAAAATGGTTGAGTCTAGGCCAATTATGGAGCAATTCCATGAAATCCAAAGAATTTTAGGAAGCTTTAAACAACACGATATTAGTATGGATGAAACATTTGCCGTTTCATCAATAATCGACAAATTACCCTCCTCTTGGAAAGATGTTAGAAATAGCTTGAAACATAGGAAAGATGAGATGACTATTGAACAATTGGGTGCTCATCTTCGGATTGAAGAGGGTATTCGGGTTCAACATGGTTAAAAGGAGATAAATCCTAGTTCTTCCACTATTAACATGGTGGAGGATGGAAAGTCTTATGACTCTAATCCTAAGAAGAGGGCACATAACTTCACCAAAGGAAACTATGGTAAGAAACCAAAGTTTGGTGGAGGAGGACAACAACGAGCTTGTTGGGAATGTGGAAAGCCAGGTCAATTAAAGAAGGATTGCACCATTTGGAAGAAAAAGATGAACAAGAATGGGCATGGTGGTGGGAAAGGCGAGTCAAGCCATACCCAACCCAAGCAAGGTACTTGTGCACAAGTTTCACTTAATTCGGTTTTGAATTATGTGTGTACGATTTCTGAAATCTTTTGTGTACAGGATGATTGTTCATGGTATATCGATTCGGGAGCTTCAAGACATGTATGCAAGGAACGATCTCTATTCAAGACCTTCAAGGAGGCGGATGAAGGAGAAGTTCTTTACATGGGAAATGATTCTACTGCTGAAGTCTTAGGAGTAGGACAAGTTGAGCTAGTCTTTAGTTCCGGAAAGTCTCTTGTTTTAAGAGATATTGTATTTGCTCCGGACCTTAGAAAGAATCTAGTCTCGGGAACTATCTTAAATCGAATAGTTTTTAAAATGGTATTTGAGTCGGACAAGTTTATTTTATCTAAGGGAGGGTCGTTTGTTGGTTTGGGTTATTTATGTAATGGTATGTTCAAGTTTAGTATTTCGAATACTTTGTTAAACAATGTTTGCGTTGTTAATGATAGTTCTTCTCTTTGGCATTATCGGCTTGGTCATGTTAATTATAGAAAGTTATATTCTATGTCAAAGGATGATTTGATTCCTAGTTTTGATCCAAGCATAGAGAAGTGTAGAACATGCATGCTTACAAAGATAACAAGAATTATTTCCCAAATAATGTGGAAAGAGATACTAATTTTCTTGATTTGGTGCATAGTGATCTATGTGATTTCCATAGCACTCCTTCTTTAGGTAATAAGAAGTATATCATAACATTTATAGATGATTATTCTAGGTAATGTTATGTTTATCTTCTATTAACTAAAGATGAAGCTCCAGATAAGTTTAAGATCTATAAAAACGAGGTTGAATTGCAACTAAATGACAAAATAAAACGGTTTAGAACCGATATGGGTGGTGAATACCATGATCCTAGTTATTTCCAATCATTAGGAATCATACATGAAAGAACCGCGGCTTATACACCACAACAAAATGGTATAGCGGAAAAAAAGAATAGAACTTTACAAGAAATGGTAAATTCTATGTTATCCTATTCGGGTTTGAGTGATGGATTTTGGGGTGAAGCGGTTTTAACGGCTTGTTATTTATTAAACCGCGTTCCTATGAAAAAGAACAAAGTTACACCCTATGAATTATGGTACAAAAGAAAACCAAATCTAAGTTATCTTAGAGTTTGGGGTTGTAGGGCAATTGTAAAAGTGCCAGAACCTAAACGTAAAAAGTTAGGTGAAAGGGGAGTTGAATGCATCTTTATAGGGTATGCTATTCATAGAAAGGCCTATAGGTTCTATGTTATAGAACAAAATGACGTTTCGTCAATTCACACTATTGTGGAGTCAAGAGATGCAATCTTTGATGAAAATCGATATTCATCAATTCCTAGACCAAAGGATGTAACTCCAAGTACCATTATTCAAGAAGATGATCGGTCTTTAAATGATCATGAATTAGATGAAAAAAACTCTAGAAGAGAAAGTAGCATCGACTTCATCACAACCTAGGAGAAGTAAAAGGGCAAGAAAGGAGAAATCCTTTAGCCCGGAATTTCATGTATATTTGGTTGAAGGATCTAGAAGTTCTATATTGACTAAATTTCCATATGTGTTTAATGTGGAAGGTGATCCTTTAACTTATGATGAGGCCATGAGATCTCAAGATGCTCCTTTTTGGAAGGAAGCTATTGATGATGAGATGGATTCCATCATGGGGAATAACACATGGGTTTTGGCGGATTTGCGTCCCAAGTGTAAACCTATTGGGTGTAAATGGATTTTCAATAAGAAAATGAAAATCGATGGAACTATTGATAAGTTCAAAGCCCGGTTAGTGGCTCAAGGTTTTTCCCAAAAGCCGGGTATCGATTATTTCGATACATATGCACCCGTTGCTAGAATATCTAATATAAGGTTGTTGATTGCTCTTGCGGCTATACAGAACCTTGTGATCCATCAAATGGATGTTAAGACAGCGTTCTTAAATGGAGAGCTAGATGAGGAGGTTTACATGAAACAACCCGAAGGGTTTTTTGTAAAAGGTCAAGAAGGTAAAGTTTGCAAACTCGTTAGATCTTTGTATGGGCTAAAACAAGCACCCAAGCAATGCCATCAAAAATTTGATGAGGTTGTGTTGTCTAACGGATTTAAGTTGAATAATTCGGACAAGTGCGTATATAGCAAATTTGATGACTTAGGTCATGGTGTTATGATTTGTCTATATGTAGATGACATGTTGATTTTTGGGACTGATTTGTCACAAGTTGAGTGGGCAAAGGCTTTCCTATCATCAATGTTCTCCATGAAAGATTTAGGAGAAACGGATGTCATTCTAGGCATAAGAATTAAAAGAAGCAATGGTAAATTGAGTTTATCTCAAACACACTACATTGAAAAAATACTTAAGAAGTTCAATGTTAGTGATTGCTCTTTTGTATCAACTCCTATGGATCCAAGTGAAAAATTAATGCCAAATGATGGTAGTGCGGTATCTCAACTTGAGTATGCACTGGTCATAGGATGTTTGATGTATGCTATGACGAGTACTAGGCCGGATATCGCATTTGCGGTAGGAAAGCTTAGTAGATATACTAGTAACCCTAGTATGAAGCATTGGCATGCTATTCGTCGTGTCTTAAGGTATTTGGGGAAAACCAAAGACTATGGTTTATCCTACAGTTGATATCCTTCGGTTTTAGAAGGTTATTCGGATGCAAGTTGGATCTCTAATAGAGAGGATCACTCTTCAACAAGTGGATTCGTTTTTCTACTTGGGGGAGGTGCTATCTCTCGGGCTTCTAAGAAGCAAACTTGCATTGCGGACTCCTCCATGACTTCGGAGTTCATTGCTTTTTCCTCGGCTAGTAAAGAGGCGGAGTGGTTAAAGAATCTCATGATTGAGATAACTTTGTTGCCAAAACCAATATCGCCCATAGCGATACATTGTGATAACGATGCAGCTTTGGCAAGGGCATATAGTCAAGTTTATAATGGTAAGTCAAGGCACATTGGTGTGCGTGTTTATAATGGTAAGTCAAGGCACATTGGTGTGCGGCATTCCTATATTCAAGGACTTATCAAGGATAGTGTTATCACTGTTGACTATGTGCGGACTACGTATAATCTAGCGGATTGTTTCACTAAGGCCTTGGCTAGAGATACGGTGAAGAGGATGGCAATCGGTCTTGGATTGGAGCCCTTATTTAATCACGAGTGAGGGAATCTTAACTTAACGCCCAATAAGACGTTGGGTCTTAAGTTCAATAAGATTAATTCCTTCATTTGATGATTGAAGAACATTTGTAAATATCCTCTAAGTATTGTTCTTATATTGACTATGATGTTGATAAGAGGTTGTATATTTTAATAGTTCTCTTGTTATGCCTTGTCATAATGGCATGTTTGTTTAAGAGTTCTACCTATGTAAGTGTGAAGTTTAGCCGCTTCAAGTAGCTATAGGGGCATAGCTATGATACACTTATGAATGATACGGACGCATGGCTTAACGTGTCAAGTTTAATGAGTTCAAATAGTTAATCTTGTGTGTATGGTATCTTCAAGTTTTCCACTATGTATTGAGATTGGTTCAATTGCTTGCGACACCTTTCGGATACGGATTCTTGGAATGTATATTATACTAGGTGGAAGTTCAAGTCTTAGTACACTTTCATTGATGCATGATGTTGTTTGTTTTGATGATGTTTCGGTGCTTATTATCTTTTAGAATACTCTAAATGGGGGAGGATTGTTGGATAATTTAGAGTATTTGGTAGATTAATCTTCATGTAACGTTAACTTGAATTACTTGGTTATGGTGTCGTGATTCAAGTTACGTTAAGGTGCACATTGGTGTTTACGGTATAGTAAACATATTATATTAAAGCATTGGAATAATACGTATAATAGCCGAAGCAAACGGAAGCGATGAAGCAACAAGCGCTCCCGGAGGAGCAGCTTGTGCTCGCGACTCGCGAGGGAGGTCGTGACTCGCGACATGCACCTCGCGACTCGCGACAGGCCACTGATCTTCCGTGCTCCTCTTTTGCGGTTTTGGCTTTTGGGCGGTTATTGTCCGTTTCTTTGCTTTTGACGTGCTTATATGTGATGTTTTATCACAGATGAAGGGAGGATATTCATATTTTTCTCTCAAACAAGCACTCTCAAGTTTTCTCTCTAAATCGTTCATCAAAGCAAAATCACAAACACGTTTGTTCTCATTTGGTGATTCTCATACGAGCGTGATAATCACTGTCTCTTCTTTGTATCTCGGAGGTGAATTCCGTGCAACCCGTGCTTCGTATAGGGTCGGAATATCGCTTTTGGGAAAGTGTTCCCATACACGCCTAGAGGACGATTTGTTCGTTGTTTTTTTCATTGTGTTCATCTTTATTTCCCGGTTACGAATATCTAACACTTGCTCTGCTTCATCGGCTAATATAATGATCGTTTGGAAACTCATAATTTGCTGAATAAGCATCTTGTTACATAGATTGTTGATCTTTTTTTCTAGTTGTTGTTCAAAATTGTTGGTTCTTCAGTTCAAGTTCTTTTAGGATCCATCTGTCTCTTCATTAGAACTTTGTTGAGCATATTTGTGCTTTGTCCCACTGTTAAACCCAAAACACTATGTAATTTGTGTGGACTTCTTTTTCCTTTCTCTTGAAATTTACATTTCAGAGCTTAACTTGGTAATAAAAAGGCTATTTTCATAATCTCGGATGTGCAGGTTTTGGAGCTTGGAATTGTTTCGTAGTCGGTCGTTTATCATTAGGAGTATGACGCATCCCTTGTACAATAAAACCATTTGTTTTTCCTTGGAGTATGCATAGCTCAAGCCCAAGTCAAGGAGAAGTCCACCATTTTCATGGCCTGTTTCTTCGCTCTAACAACTCTAAAGCGCATCACTGAAGGTATTGGTCTTGATTCCTTTTACAACCCGGCCAACCCAAGAGCTCTCATCGTCAAGGGTGTCTTCGACCCTATCTCTTCCGGTATCCTTGTCTATATGTCCTTGGTTGACCTAAGAGCAGCTAATTTTTGGAGCAAGGAAAATGAGATCCAACACATGGCTCAAGGTTGTCTCATACTTTGCTCTTTTCATGGGGGTCTCTTTGATGTTATCACTTGCTGCTTGTCCGTGATAAGATAGTGAAAAATTTGACCTAATGTGATCGTGTTTGGGATTCGTGTGTGTTTTGTTTAATATATAACCATAAATCACTGATGGGCAATTTTTTAGAACCCGCTTCTTGAAACTTTTTCGTACTTTCAACAATCCGAGTAAGAACGAAGAAGTATCTGCATGTCTGGTCGAAGGGAGGTTGGCAAAGGGAAAGCGAGCTTGCATTCAGTGAGAAATTTAGGACTGGATGTGTATGCTTTTTCTGGTCAGTAACTGATGTTATTATTAACTATTGTGACCTGAAACTAGGTTCGTTGATGACTGGGCTAACCAGAATAAAGAAAGGGAAAAGAAAGATGGGAAAAAGATATTCGGTGGCTTTTGTTTGGGTCTGATAATATGTGGCGCCATCCTTGTTCATGAAGACATGCTTTTTGGATCCGGTAAATTCCACTAAAACTAATAAAGATTCACCTGATTTTTCATCGATTTTTTTTATTGTGCCAGTATAACAGTCCTGATTTTACATTTGTTTTATTGTTCATGACGACATACTATTGATATTTGACTCTCATCTCACCAAGATGAGGAACTTTATCAGTTGTTTTCAGTATCAAATAACTGGAATCTAGTGTTGAAGGTGTTCGAGTTATTAGGGATCGACACACAAGTCGTGTGAAGTGGATTGCTTATGTCTTGTTCAAAATATCAAAACAACTGGAATCTAGTGTTGAAGTTGTTCGAGTTATTAGGGATTGACACACAAGTCTTGTGAAATGGATTGCTCATGTCTTGTTCAAAAAATCAAAACAAGGGTATGTCTGATGGTGTCTCTGTGATATTAGTATATTGTGTTGATAACATAAAATCAAATAGAAATAAGTTTGCAATCACCAACAATAACAAATGGAAGTCCAACAAACCAAGCAAGCATGCAATCACAATAAATGAAGAAATAAATAAGAGAGAATAAGTAATGGCACCGTGGAAAGACCCGAGAATCCGGGAGTAAAAACTCACAAGCCCTATGGAGTAGTATTGCTTTGATGATTGATTGATAGAGATACAAGCTATTTTAATCCAAGCACATACAATCACAAAATCCTAGAAATTCTCTCTAACTTCTTGAAATGTGTGATATTATGTCATATGTACAAATGGGGAAAAGAGGGGGTATTTATACCACCCCCGTAATTAATAAAAAAGACGGCAACACGCGAGAAAGCACAACACGGGCAGAAAACCCGTCGCGGTCGTGACCAAGACTTTTGCGGGGGGCGAAGCATATCGCAAGCCGCGACCTGCTGAAGGCAGCAACTCCAAGAAGCAGAAACTTCTTTGCGACTCGTGAATAAATGCACACCTCGCGACCATGGACTTGAGCCATCTACACACCAAGACCTCAACATATTGTGTACCTGAACATCTAGTTCAAAACTACAAGTATCCCCAATTATGTGTTAGAACCCGAAATTATCGACTTAATGTCATCATCATTAAGTCAAGTGGATATGTCTATACTACGACAATTGCCTAAGAAACTGAGAGCAAATATAGCTGGAGCACTTCCTGCCCATCAGGGATTAGATTGTTGGTCCGAGTCTTGCATCATTTCTGGAGAAGCGCAGGGACTCTAGAATTCCTGAAATCACAGAATGCTCTGAAGATAGTAACTTTTGGGTTGGTGATCCCCCTTGTTGGGTTCATAAGTTCAAAGTTAGCTATTGTTTGATGTTGAACATTCTCGCTGAGATGTTTTATGATCAAGCTGCACTGGGTTTTTTGTCCTTTACTTTTCAATATTGCTTCTCTGGAGTCCAAATATGTAATGATACCACTAATGATGTGGGCAATGAAGCTTTTTATAGCCTATGTGAGCCTTATGTGATCCAGCCTTGTCGGTTATGGTAATGACAATTCACTTACTTGAAGAAGTGGAAATCTTTCCTAGGTTGCTTTCCACATTCCAATACTAACTTATCCGGCCCAAAAATGGACTGTATAAGGCACAAAAGGCTGAAAAAGTTAGCTTTTTTCCACTAGTGTAGTCGTGTTTAGCCTAATGACTGTATTTCGTTATGAAACCACATTATACACCTTGAGCCTTATATTGATTATTGTCTCAATCCTAGCCTGGGCAAGTATTTGTGTGGGTTGGTATTGTGATATTTAGAGAATTTTAGTGGTTAGTTGGAAACAATATTATTATGGTTCAAAGAGTTGAGAAATAAAAGAAAGAAAAATGTGATATGTTAATTCAAAGAAAAGTCAAAAAAGGGATTTTTTTTGAAAACTTCAATGTTCATTCATTCACATTGAATTGGAAAGCCTGCTTCTCTTTCTAGCAAGTACGTCCCTGTGGACGAGCGCTGATCATCCATATTACGTGGATGTAAAAAAACCCAACTCTAATTAGAATATCCTACAAGTTTTTTTTTCATTTCTCGAGAGAGCTATAACATATTGTGCTCTAAAGAAAGGCTTACTGGTTGATTTGCGAAATTCTGTAGTTAGGTTGATGTTTCAGCTATGTTGTTGATGCCATGGGTGTTGTTTAGACCTCATTTGGCTTTGCTAGTAGTGCTTTATGCTCCCTTTTTCTTGGCTTTTCTACTTTATGCCCTAAATATTTTTCCTACCTTACTTAAGCCCCATTACAACCCTGAAAAACAACTATTGAGCACGTGTCTTCTTATTTATTGGATTGATATTGAGTTAATTTGCCAAAGTTAAAGAGTAAGTCTGCTACTTGAGTTGACTTGATTAGGATCATCAACATTACACCTTTCTAAGGACATGAGAGTTTGAGTGGGAACATATATTATTGGTTGGATTGGTTAGTGTTCAAACACATTTTATGCTTGCCACAAAATTGAGGGACCTATGCTTTTAGACTCATGTTGTAGAGTTGACACTACAGGTTAGCCAGATGAGGCACTTACACCCCACCCTTGCACAATAGATAAAGAGAAGGTCTCCTCCTTAACTAGAGGCAAGAGTGGAGGAAAATAAGGTGTTTGATAAGGGAAGCACTCACTACCAAGCCCCTCCAATATGAAACTGAGGTAGTACGATCATGCAGGGCCTTTTTGAACCAACATTGTGCAGAAGACAACAGTAGTTTTCTTTTATTTTTTGATTTTCTTTTCTTTATGGAGTGTGAGAAAGCAAAAGCTACTAATGTGGATTGATCCTTTTGAGCACACTCCTATTATTCCTCTTGCTGCAAAGAAGACATTGCCAAGGTCATCCATGAGGGAAAACTTTTATAAGTACTCTACTTCCTCTTTAATTGCTTTCTAGATTAGTTTAGGTAGTTTATTGCATTATAGTAGATTATATTGCCTTAAAAATGTTGAAAAAGTACCAAAAATACGTGTTGACTATGGATCAAATAGATTGCTTCCCTACGGTGTTGTGCTTTGAGAATGTGACTTAACTCCTTATCTAGTAGCTGGGCAGTTGTAATTGTGATGTTGGAATGTGATATTTGATTGCCTTAACTTTGAGTGAATATTGATGATAAAATGCTTTCATTGACTGCATGATTGGATTGGTTACACTGTGAGGATTATTCGTGCCTATTGAATTTTCAAAATCGGAGCCCATAAAGGATGAACGGTGGTGTCCCTTTTTCGAAAAAACCGTTGACTTCACCCCGAAAAAAGCTGAAATACTTCAAAATGCGTGCCTGAAAACTTTTAAAACAATCACATGCAAAATCTCAATTTGACCCACTATTTCAGGTTACTAGATCACAAGGACCTATTGAATTAAACATAACCGTTAGTTGGTACCTATCAACAATAATCAAGAAGTGAGCCCTTTAAAGAAGGCCGAACATAGTACCTTTTCATATCAATTTTTCCTATATAAAATTGCAAAATATGTATGTCCAAGGAGTTGACACTTGACCACCAACATATTACTCAACAACATGAAATTTTTTCGCTTGATCTACAATCAATTCCAAGAATAAATATACATATTTAATATTTAACTTCAGCCAAAGAGGGGCATGGTCCCCACCAGCCCTCCCTTGGCTCTGCTCCGGAGCGGTATAGGGAATTCTCCCTTCCCTCTTCTTTATCAAGCTCAACTATAGGAGACAATATGCAATAAGAAATTAAGAAATTTTTGTAGGTGTAGGCTCCACGGCTATTGCCTTGCTCGTATATCTTGCTAAACCAGTTAGCACTTTTCACTTAACAACAACTTCAATCGTAGAGATGCTAGTAGAGTCAGCCATTGGAGTAACCATTTGTTAAGAAGGAGTCACAACAGGAGTAAAAGCAACTTCAGGTTGGCTAGGTTTCTCATTATACTTGTTTAGATTTTTGTTAACCAAACTTGAGTAACGTTGTTTTGTTCATGATTTTTTTGAGTTGCTCTTTTCAGAATTATGCCCTACTTTATCACACTTTTGGCATTGTGGGGACTTCCAATCACACACTACTTTTTGTTGGAAAGTAGCCCCCCTAGGATCGTTAGTATGGACAATAGAAGGTAAGGTTCAGTAACATCCAGCTCCACCAATATTCTAACAAAAGGATACTCTAAGCTGCTGGGTAGTACATTCATCAGAGAACAAGGGTACTCCAAGGAGACTACTGATCCTACTCAGAGTTTCTTGATCCCAACAATTTAAAGGGAGATTAGGAAGCCTAACTCATATTAGAACAAGTTTAAAACTTCCATAATTTTTTGATTATAGGCTTTCAATGAATCATGTGTGGACCAGAAAACAATATTTCATCCCTATTCTCAATAGATTTGAATTCTATAATGAAATAGCCATCATCATAAAGAAAAAATCTCAAGTTCAGTGACATGATTCCAATCAACTACAATGAACCTCTTAGTGTAGTGATGGTAGGAGTATAGTCTATAACATAGACAATAATTACTGTTTCTATCTAGGACAGTCACTGAGTGTGGTGGTGGGTACTTGGTGGAAAATGTGGCGTCCAATCTCCCTTTGCGGTGGTAACCTACAAAACAAAGGTGGACCTCGGGGTTGTTTCCAAGGAACGCCCCTCTAATGCCTAAGTCAGATAAAGATGAAAACATAAGGTCCCTAGTTGAGAGAAGTGAGTACCAAGTGCAAGTATTTTGTGAGTGTTTGCTTGATTATGATAAGATGTACCTTACTCATGCATGGGTATGAGTATTTATAAGAGACATGGACTTATGACTGTAAGTAGGCTTCATTGGAATGTAGGCCAAATTAATAAGGCCTTTGTTAGTTTACTGTCCATTTCTGATCCAGAGGAGTCTACTCTAACCTTTGCAGAGGGAGTTCTGGCGTTGTCTGGCAGACCCCATACAATTCGCCCCCAGACCCAGGTAGTAGCAATACATTGGGTTTAATCATTCTGATCTGGCACTCTGCTCTTCACAGGCGCGTGGGTTATTCTTCTGCTAACCTTTTCATTTCCCTCTCAGTGGGGTTCTGTTTTCCCGCCCAATTAGTGGTGTGTTGAGCAAGGTTCACTAATTGTGTTTGAAGAAAATTCTGGGATTCATCTGGGTTTGTGAGGCCCTGAACTTCCCCCTGACTCTGAAGCTATTTTGGTGCTTGTTCAGCTTTAAGTAGCTGGGTGGAACATTCGGGTATGCATCTGGGTCGGTTCGTGCTGGGTTTCTAACCGTCTATCCACCGCCCTCAAAGATTGGAGAGATAGCTTTATCTTTGTCCCGGTGCCAACGGATACCGGGCATCCCTACCGTTATAAGGCTCCGTTGCGGCATGTGGAGCCGAACTTCTTAAGGCAAAAGGACCCGCCGATTCTCAACTGGGACAAGCGGTGGGTTCCGAGCTTTTCATCTCACTCTAGTCCTTTGTATCTTGCATTGCTCTGCTTTGCAGAGGTGTTTATATATTAACCCTTCTGTGTTTTTCTTTGTAGAGACCCTGACTTCACAGTCCCCTCATGAGTTGGGGCTGAGCCAATCTTCCAGGGCTATAGTTACTGGCCAGTTCCAAGCCCCGGGCGATACTCGGTCCCTGATTAAGTTAAGGAGATCCCTGCTACCCTGAAGACTCATGCTTTTTTCGGACTCTTCGTTCGGAGTTGGTGGATAAGTTCGCCGGGATGGCTCGGGCGGAGGGTGGTCCATGAGTCACCGTCATTGAGATTAATGTCTCTGATGATGACGAAGAGGATGGCTTGCTTGTGACTCATCGCCGGAGGCCGTCTGCTGGCTTTGCTGATGATGAGGGGAGGGCTCCTAAGGAGGAGTCTAATGATATACTAGGGTCAGAGTCACCTCTGACCATTCAACCTCTTAGACAAATCCTCCCATTTGCTTCTGAGGAGAGGGATTCCATGCAGACAAGTGAGTCTTCTTCAGCTCTGATTTAAGTTCTGAACAAGCCTTTGAAAGGCTTACTTGCTCTTTTGACTTTTTCCCTTCTAAATTGGTTTGTTCTGTTTCACACGAAGTTGCTCATGGGGAGATCCAGACTGAGGAGGCTCATGCTGCTCTTCTTGATGGTCAGGCTGGTGACCTTCAGCACACCGAGGAGGGTGAGAGGGCCATCTCTGCTGATGGTGAGATTGATCAAGCCTTTGTTGCCTCAGGTTTGCACTATTCTCTTTCCTATTTCTCTACAATCCTTTTTTACTTGCTTTTTGAATTGACTCTATTTTTTTGTTTCTCTGTTCATCGGGTACTGTAGGGCAGGATGTGCCTATCTTTCAACAGGACAGGCTGAGGAGGTTTTGGAGCCCTTGCAGCATGAGAAGGTGGCGGCGGATCACTCTGTTCTTTCTCCCTCCAAAGCTGCAGATGCATCGCCCTCTCCTTAGCCTCAGAGGCCAGCTCCTCCTACTGGGAGATCTGTACTTCTAGCTCCTCCCCCGAAGGGGCTATAGGGCCAGGTGGCTGCTCTGAGTCCCGAGCAGTTGGCTTGTGCTGTGAGTTTCCTATCTCTTGCTTTTCTTTTCTTTTCCCCTCTTCATTATGCAAATAGAGGTTTCATCTTGACTTTTACTAACATGTTTTTCTCTGTCATCCTTGCTAACTCAGCGTGAGATCAGGTCCAAGAGGGCCAGGTCTGCTGGTGCCTCTTTGGCTACTAAATCATTAATGCAACTTGCTGCTTCTGTGAAGCAGATGCTAGAGCCAGTGTCGAAGCTTTTGTCTGTTCCTTTGTCTTCTTCTCACTCTGAAAAGAGGCCTAAAGAGGAGCAGAGCCATAAGGAGGAGCCTCAGCAGCTGAAGGCTCATCTGTCCAATGACCCTGATGTGGTCATTGACGTAGAGGTCGAGCAGAGAGCTGAAGGTGAATTCTCTGATCTGTTTCCACTACTAGGTTTTAGTGCTGGTCTTTTCCTTCTCTAGATTTGACCCAGCTTTCCTTTGGTTCAGGCTCTCTACAGGGGGGTCAACGGGCGCAGTGTGCTAGGCTCGTGAATTTGAGCAAACGCTGGTGCCTCTGTTTGACCCGAGGGAATGGCTGAAGCTGTTGGCCAGGCGGTTCTCTGCCGACTACGCAATTTAGGACGTACCTCTGGTAAGTTACTTGCTCTTTACAAACGTAACTTTGATGTGTACTTGTTTTTGTGTGCACTCTATCTCTGGGTTTTCTCAGAGAGGGTTTGTATTTTTCCTTTTCATTTTTGTTGCCCGGTACATGTTTTGACAATGTCTCGTCTGTGCAGGCTACACACGCTAGGGCCTTTATTGGGGAGTTTGCCATGTAATTGGCTTGGGTAGGCAGACTGCTTACATCCCAGAGCTGTAGCAACTCAAGTCTCAGTTGGAGTTAGTAAAGAAGCGAATTTCATTTATGAAGTCCGATAAAATGCTCCAACAAGGGATGTTGGATGCAGCTATCGAGGAGAGAGATCGTCTGCAAGGGTTATTGAAGCAATCAGAGGCTATCGCTGCTGAGCATTCCAGGCTCTTCCAAGAACTCAAGGAGGCTTTGATCCCGTGCCTCCGTCGCCGAGAACAAGCTACAGGGTGGTCTGAATGAATTGGGTCAGCTTAAGTAGCAGTTCTCTGCTCTGCAGGCTGACTATCATGAATGTCCTGCTAGGTTGGAACAACACGCCAAGGAGTCGGAGTAGACTCTACAAGCCAAGGTTGCTCAGATCCAAGAAGAGGCAGCCAAGGCTGGGAGTCTGAGTGGGGCCTGAGTTCTCTAAGGTCCTGGAGGACAGAGAGGCTCAGCTGCGTGCTGAAAATACTATAAGAGCTTTAGGGGCGAAGGAGGCTTTCAAAGTCAAGTATTGGGACGACTGCAAGCATGTCGTTCACCGAAGTGCTCTTGCATTTTCAGCCGGACTTTAACTGGGATGCCTTTAAAGAAGCTTACGGCAAACGCGTGGCTCTCGAGCCTCCTGCCACTAAGGAGCTCTAGGACTTGGAGCTTTTCTACTATTTGCCTGTAGAGGAAAGAGGTTTTGGACTATAAGTGGATATGAGCACTGCTAGGGATGACCACTCTGTTCCTGATCAATAGGAACTCGAGCGGCTATCTCTCGCTTTGCCTCAATCTTCTTATGACTCGTGTCTGAGCTGCTGAGGTGGATGAGCTGGGAGCCCGTGTTGAACTGCTGCAGTCCTCCATTTTTGCGCTTTGAAGATGTCCCTTATTGGCTCTTTGTAAATAAATAGTCAATTGCATACTTTTCATCTCTATTTGATCCCCTTTTTTGATTAGGTAGTCGCCATCTATTGTAATAGCTTGTAGTTTTTGCTGTCTTCTGAACAGAGCCCCTCTGTAAGACATCGTTCATTCTGATATGTAATGCATTCTGTTTCAGCTTTAGTCTTCACACTTGTATATGTTAATAGAATATATTTGTTCAAGTATTTTCACTCTTACCATGCATAGCAGAGGTCTCCAAATATTGATTGCACATTTTTTCAGCTGTGTTTCGTTATGACTGTACATAACAGACATTTGCAGACATCTTCAGTACACATTGGCTTCTCCTTCTTTTTATAAGTTTTTTCTTTGCTTGCTTGTCTGCTGCTCTAGTTTGTTTGTTTTCCGCTCCTTACCATGTATACTCCCTCCCTTCTCAGTCTGTATGATCTGCTTTGCATGAGCCGACAGACTGGATTAGGTGGGGTGCGTGGTCCGGTGCGCTCGACGTGTATTCTGGGGTGTGCCAAGGTGTTGGACTCTAATCTAAGGGTCCCTTTACTTGCCTCTGTGCTTCACCTACTGGTGGGATGTTGGTGAGTTGAGCAAGTCGAAGGTATTTCGAAGCCCTAAGTCACGTTGGCCCTCCGGTCATCAGGGGTTCTGCCCCTTTATGCCTTCTGCTAGCGCCCTTTGTTCGGGGTGCTTTTGATTCTTATGTTGAACTCTATCATTCCCCATCAACCTTAGGTGTCTGTGACTTATCCACGCTGATTTCTAGGCCTTTTGGCCCTGCAGAATTTGAGGATAGTGGTCTATGCTTATCGCTAAGTTGAGATGACAACCGAATAACTCCACTGGCCTTAGACTCTTGTGGGTGTTTTATCTTACGGTCGGCCCCCTTTTAATCGTTAGGTGCTATGTCCTTACCAGAGTAATTGCTTAGACAGTCTTTGTGCTCTGAGGAGCTCATGGGGCTCTTCTCTGACTCAAACCCTGTTCTACTCTGGCAGGCTAGGGGGTTTTGCCCCTCCTAGTCTGCCGTTGGTTAATATTTTTGGTGTTTTGTGTTTAATTGGAGAGGGGACTAGGGCTTTATGCAATGTAAGAAGTATGTAACTCAAAAGGTTGGCTCGAATGCTTTTCTTTAATGAATTGTTTGGTATAATTGAGTTTACACAAAATAGCTTTTCAAGATTCTGGCATTCTAGTTGCTTTTTAGCTCACTTCCATCCATCCTCTTTAGTTTGTAGGTCCCTGGGTATAGCTCTTCACCGACCTGATAGGTTCCTTCCCACTTTGTAGGAAGCTTCCCATGGATTTATCCTTTTGCACAACTGCTGCATTTCTGAGTACCAGATCTCCCACTTCTAGCGGTCTGGCACTCACTCTGCGATTGTAGTATCTGCTGATTCTGGCCTTCTAGGCTTCCATTTTGAATCTGGCTTCAAATCTGAGTTAATCTAGCAGATCTAAGTTGGTTTTAAGACTTCATCATTCATGCTTGGCTCGAACAGACTGATCCTTAGGCTTTTAGACCCAATCTCGACAGGCATTTATGAATCGTATACAAGCTGAAAAGGAGTTTGCCCAGCCAACTCTTTTAAGATGGTTCGTATAGACCACAGAGTGTTAGGAAACTCCTCTAGCCACTTGCTTTTCTATTCTTCCAGCTTCTTTTGCCGCCCTATCATTATCTGCTTGTTGGCAGCTTTAGCTTGGCCATTGCATTGTGGGTTGCAGACTGAGGATAATGGATATTTGATCCTAAACTGTTCTCACCATTCTGAGAGTGGCATGTTGCCATATTGTCGTCCTTGATCAAACACCATTGCCTTTGGGATTTCGTACCGCGTGATGATGCTCTGCCAGAGGAACCTTCTGACTGTTGTCTCTGTGATGGTGGATAGTGCTTCTGCTTGAATCCATTTGGTGAAGTAGTCCACCCCCAGGATGATCCATCTCTTCTACTATTGTGCAGTTGTGAAAGGTCCAAAAATATCCTATCCCCATTGAGCAAAAGGGATGGGATTATAGATTGGCATGAGATCATTTGCCGACAGCTTGATGTTGGGAGCGAATTTTTGACAGCTGTCACACTTCTTCACTAGAGCTTATGAATCTGCCATAATTTTGGGCCAGTAGCACCTGCTCTGAGAGCCTTATAGGCTAGAGCTCTAGGCTCAATGTGATCTCCATAAAGTCCTTCATGGATTTTTCTCAGTATATAGTCAGCATCTCTCTGCCCTGCACATTTGAGAACCGACAGACTGTCAACTTAATCTTTCAAGCTTTAATTTTGCTTTCTAGAAGGACTCCAGTCTGCTTGTATGCAACTATCTCAAAAACATGCTATGTGTCCTCGCATATAGTGCTGATGGGTCTGACTTCTTCCAAATCATATATGTTTAGTTCTTCCAGGTTAATGCCTCCCAGCTTTAACAAAGCGTCTGCTTGGGCATTATGTTCTCTTCGAACCTGCTCTATTTTGAAGCTTTCAAAATTTGCTATCCTAGCCCTCATTCTGGCCAGATAGTTCTGCATGGTGGACTCCTTAGCCCCCTCATACTCCCGCTTGACTTGATTGGTCATCAATTGAGAGTCAATCTTCAAGTGGACATGTTTGGCTTCCAAGGCCTGACATAGTTGTAGTCCCGCAATGGCGGCTTCATACTCAAACTCAATGTTGGTGGCAGAGATCAGGAACTTCATAGCGTACTCAATGATTTTTCCTTCTGGGGTTCTGATAACCACTTCTGCCCCTAACCCATTAATGATCGCAGACCCATCTGTGAAGACTTCCCACGTTTTGGATTCTACAACAGTTTCCTAGTAGGAGCTCTGCAAGGAAATCTGTCAGAGCTTGTTCTTTGATGGCGGTGCGTGGAGTGAACTTTATTCCGAAACCTGTCAACTCCAACGCCCAGTTCATGATCTTCCCTGACTTGTCTATGTACTCAATAGCTTTATCTAGGAGCATATTCTTCAGCACTATGACGGGATGTGCGTCGAAATATGGCCTCAGATTTCTGGTATCCAGTACTACAGTGTACGCTGCTTTCTCAACTAGGAGGTATCTTGTTTCTGCACTGCCTGTTGTTTCTTATTTTCCTCTTTCAGAAGAATTGCACTCACGGTTGCGGCCGTGACTCCAATGTACCGGTAGAGTGTTTCTCCTGTCTTAGGTCTGGCCAAGGTTGGCAGACCTAGTAGATGTGTCTTTAGACTTTCAAACGCTTCCTTTTGCTCTGCCTCCCATTTGAACTCTTTGTTCCTTTCAGGATCTTGAAGAATAGGATGGCTCTTTTTGCTGACTGAGCTATGAATCTGGACAAGGTTGTCATTTTGGCTGTCAGCCTCTGTATGTCTATGATGCTCTTTGGCTCAGGCAGGTCCATAACTGCTTTCACTTTATCGGGATTTGCATCGATCCCTCTCTTGCTGACCAAGTAACCTAAGAATTTCCCCTGACCGTACTCCGAACACGCACTTCTTTAAATTCAGTTTCATGCTGTGCTTTCGGAGGTTGACAAAGGTCTCTCTGAGGTCTGCAATGTGGTATGCCTCAGTTTTGCTCTTGGTGATGACGTCGTCGACATATACCTCAAGATTGTTTCCTTTTTGTCCCGCAAAGACCTGGTTCATCAGCCTATGATATGTGGCTCTAGCATTTTTTTGCCCAAAGGGCATCGTTATATAGTAGAACACTCCTATTGGAGTGATGAAAGTTGTTTTCTCTTTATCTGCAGGGTCCATAAAGATCTAATGGTACCGAAGACATCCATGAAACTGAGCAGAGGGTGGCCACTAGTAGAGTCTACAAGCTGATCTATTCTCGGCAACCAGTAGCAGTCCTTTGGACAGGTTTCGTTGAGGTTCGTCAAGTCTACACACATCCTCCGACTCCCATTTGCCTTTTTTACCACGACCACGTTAGTTAGCTAGCCACTCTAGATATCTACAGGGCTCAATGAAGCCTACTTCCAGCAACTTCTACACTTCTTATTCAATGGCTTTATTTTTCTCACTAGAGTAGTTTATTCTATTATGCTTCACAGGTCTGTGCCCTGCAGTAGTGTTGAGCTTGTGACTGATGGTAGTTCGATCTACCCCTAGCATCTCGGCTGCTGAGAAGGAAAACACATCTGCATTCTCCTTCAGCAGATTGATCTGGTTTACCTGGTGTGAGGATAGGTACATATCTGGACCCAGACACCAGAGTAATCCTGATCAGTCTGCTGAAGGAGAATGCAGATGTGTTTGCCTTCTCGGCAGCCGATATGCCAGGAGTAGATCCAACTACTATCAGTCGCAAGCTCAACACTGCTACATGGCACATACATGTGAAGCAGAAAAGAAGAAACTACTCTGCTGAGAAAAATAAAGCCATCGAAGAAGAAAAGTAGAAGTTGATGGAAGTAGGCTTTATTGAGCCCTACAAATATCTAGAGTGGCTAGCTAACATGGTCATGGTAAAAAAAGGCAAATGGGAGTTGGAGGATGTGTGTAGACTTCACAGACCTCAACAAAGCATGTCCAAATGACTGCTACTCGTTACCGAGAATAGATCAGCTCGTAGACTCTACCAGGGGCCATGCTCTGCTCAGTTTTATTGATGCCTTTAGTGGGTACCATGAGATCTTTATGGACCCTGCAGATAAAGAGAAAACAACTTTCATCATATCAATAGGAGTGTTCTGCTATATATTGATGCCCTATGGGCTAAAAAATGCTCGAGCCACATATCAGAGGCTGATGGACCAGGTCTTTGCGGGACAGAGAGGAAAAAATCTGGAAATGTATGTCGACGACGTTATCGCCAAGAGCAAAACTGAGGCAGACCACATTGCGGATCTCAAAGAGACATTTGCCAACCTCTAAAAGCACATCATGAAGCTGAATCCAAAGAAGTGCGTGTTCGGAGTACGGTCAGGGAAATTCTTGGGTTACTTGGTCACGAGAGGGGGATCGATGCAAATGCTGACCAAGGAAAGAAACTATGGACCTGCCAGAGCCAAAGATCATCAGAGTCATACAAAGGCTGACACGGAGAATGACAGCCTTGTCTAGGTTCATAGCTCCGTGAGCAAAAAAAGCCCTTCCATTCTTCAAGATCCTGAAAGGAACAAAGAGTTCAAATGGGAGGCAGAGCAAAAGGAAGCGTTTAAAAGTCTAAAAACATATCTACCAGGTTTGCCAACCTTGGCCAGACCTAAGACATGAGAAACACTCTACCTGTACATTGCAGTCATGACCGCAACCGTGAGTGCAGTTCTTCTCAAAGAGGAAAATAAGAAACAATAGTTAGTGAACTTCGTGAGCCACACCCTCACTGGTGCAGAAATAAGATACCCCTGATTCAAAAACCAGCGTACGCTGTAGTGATGGCCACTAGAAAGATGAGGCCATATTTTGATGCACATCTTGTCATAGTGCTGACGAATATGCCCCTAGAAAAATCTATGGAGAAGGTAGACAAGTCAGGGAGGATCATGAACTATGCGATGGAGTTGAGAGTTTAAGAATAAAGTTCACTCCACGCACCGCCATCAAAGCACAAGCTTTGACAGATTTCCTTGTAGAGTGCTCATACTAGGAAACTGCTGCAGAACCCAAAACATTGGAAGTCTTCACAGATGGGTCTGCAACCATTAATGGGTTAGGGGTAGGAGTGGTTATCAGAACCCTAGAAGTAAAAATCATTGAGTACGTTCTGAAGTTTATGTTCTCTGCCACTAACAATGAGTCTGAGTATGAAGCCGCCATTGTAGGGCTACAACTATGCCAGACCTTGGAAGCCAAACATGTCCACTGGAAGATTGACTCCCAATTCGTGATCAATCAAGTCAAGGGGGAGTATGAGGCTAAGGAGCCCACCATGCAGAACTATCTGGCAAGAATGAGGGCCAGGATAGCAAATTTTGAAAGCTTCAAAATAGAGCAGGTTCGAAGAGCACATAATTCCCAAGCAAACGCTCGGTTGAAGCTAGGAGGCAGCAGCCTGCAAGAACTAAACATATATGATTTGGTAGAAGTCAGACCCATCAGCGCTATATGCGAGGACACAGAGCATGTTTTTGAGATAGTTGCATACAAGCAGACTGGAGTCCTGCCAGACAGCAAAATTAAAGCATGAAAGCCGAAGTTGACAGTCTGTCGGTTCTCAAATGTGTAAGGCAAAGAGATGCTGACTATATACTGAGAAAGATCCATGAAGGACTTTGTGGAGATCACATTGGGCCCAGAGCTCTAGCCCATAAGGCTCTCAAAGCAGGTGCTACTAGCCCATAATGATGGCAGATACAGAAGCTATGGTGAAGAAGTGTGACAGCTGTCAAAAATTCGCTCCCAACATTTAGTTGTCGGCAAATGATCTCATGCCAATCTATAATCCCATCCCTTTTGCTCATTGGGGATAGGATATTTTGGGACCTTTCACAACTGCACAGTAGCGGAAGAGATGACTCATCATGGGGGTGGACTACTTCACTAAATGGATTCAAGCAGAAACACTATCCACCATCACATAGACAACAATCAAAAGCTTCCTCTGGCAGAGCATCATCACGCGGTATGTAATCCCAAAGGCAATGGTGTTTGATCAAGGACGATCATTTGTGAACATGCCACTCTCAGAGTGGCTAGAACAGTTTGGGATCGAATATGCATTGTCCTCAGTCTGAAACCCTTAGTGCAATGGCCAAGCTGAAGCTGCCAACAAGCAAATACTGATATGGCTGCAAAAGAAGCTGGAAGAATAGGAAAGTAAGTGGCTGGAGGAGGTTCCTAACACTATGTGGTCTATAAGAACCATAGTAAAGGAGTCCACTAGGAAAACTCCTTTTCACCTTGTATATGGTTCAGAAATGCCTGTCAAGATCGGGTTTGAGAGTTTAAGGATCAGTCTGTTCGAGCCAAGCATGAATGATGAAGCCCTCAAAACCAACTTAGATTTGCTGGATGAGCTCAAAAATGAAGCCAGATTCAGAATGGAAGCCTACAAGGCCAGAAATCAACAAATACTACAATTGCAGAGTGAGGGCCAGACCCCTAGAAGTGGGAGATCTGGTACTTAGGAATGCAGCATCTGTGCAAAAGGATAAAATCCATGGGAAGCTGTCTGCAAAGTGGGAAGGACCCTAACTGGTCAGTGAAGAGCTATACCCAGGGACATACAAGATGAAGAGAATGGATGGGAGTGAGCTAAAAAGCAACTGGGATGCCAGAATCTTGAAAAGTTCTTTGTGTAAACTCAATTCTACCAAACAGTTCATGAATAAAAGGCCTTCGAGCCTACCTTTTGAGGTACATACTTCTTACATTGCATAAAGCCCTCGTCTCCCCGCCAATTAAACACACAACACCAAAAATATTAACCAACGGCATAGTAGGAGGGGCAAAATCCCCCAGACCGCCAGAGACGAACAGGGTCTGAGCCAGAGTAGAGCCCCATGAGCTCCTCAGAGAACAGAGACTGTCTGCACAATTACTCCGGTAAGGATATAGCGCCTACCGATGAAAGGGGGCCGACCGTAAGATACAACGCCCACAAGAGCCCAAGGCCAGCGGAGTGAATCGGGTGTGACTCGACTTAGCGATGATCATAGACCGCTATCCCCAAATTCTGCAGGGCCAAAAGGCCCAAAAAGCATCGTGAGTCACATACACCTAAGGTTGACGGGGAGTGATAGGGCTCAACATAAGAACCAAGCGCACCCCGAAAAAGGGCGCTGGTAGAAGGCATAAAGTGTAACGCCCCGAAATTAGGGATCCGTTAATAACCTCAATTAACCGTAATTAGAACATTAGTAATCATACTCTATTCATAAATAGCAGCGGAAACATCCTCAAGCTTGTGGGTTATGGGCCCACAATAAAATTCTCTTAAAAATATAACTCAATAACTACATTCCCTTAATAGATAAATTTACCTTATCATTAAATCCTCTCAACGTCTCCTAAGACATAATACCTACTTCTCGAACCAATCACTAAGTAACTTATTTACATAATTGTTATTATTGACCTCAATCAGATTCTCTCCATATGTCTTGCAACACTTTCAATAGTACCTAAACCATAAAAACGAAACGTTATGAGCCGAGGCTCAGTAACATGCTACCCTAACATCGTAAATTCAGTTCAATTCATTTTATTTGTAAATCAGGGGGAAGAGAACTATAGTAAATTTATTTGAGAACATATAACTGATACATATTTTAAATCATTCAAATATAACATGTGGCATCATCTTTCTTATTAGAATTATAAACATACATCATTCATTTTGTAACTTGGCAAGTATAACATAACATAGGCCACTAAGAACACAAGGTACTCCAACAGAAGGTGGAATGCCATGGGAGATTATTATCTCCCAACAGAAGGTGGCATAATAACATAACACAGATGTCACGGGAGATTATTATCCCCAACAGAAGGTGACAGAGCCGGCATAATGGAACGTGCACGACCAACATAACATAATACTGCCAAGAACCATATTTCACTTTTCTTTATCACGTTTCATATCTTATTATGATCATATTTCATCAAACCATTTACAGAAAGCATTTCTGACATCATTTGAGTAATAGCATTTTATATCCCGCAATCCATAAATAACATCATTAAAAACAAAACATTATCATAAAACATAGTTGGAAGGGGATTGCGGGTGTTAGCAGTAGACGCTACCTCAATTCCTGCCTAGTAACCTTGTTAGCCGAGGGAGGCTTGTAATATCCTTTTCCTTTCTAATCTATTCACGAATTAATAAGTAATCGTTCATATTTTATTCTAAATTTTACGAACCATTTCCTTCATGTGAATCCTTTTCACTCTATATTTTGTTTAAACTTACTAAGTTCCAAAGAGGTTTTATAATAAGGCTCATTAATAATTAGTAATTTAATAGTTACTCGTTTTATAACTTAATATTAGAAGCTAAGATTTATGGATTTTCTAACTTGGTTAACAAAATCCTTTTTTTAATACTAAAGTTAAAACGATATAAGTAAGTTATATTTAAGTAAACTATTACTACTGTATAATTCGTATAAAATTCATTGTTAATGACTTGAAGGCATAAACTATATAAAATATAAATTTATTCTTCTTTTAATTAAAACTCTTTAAGTACTAGAATTGTTATTAAGCTAATAAATAAACTAAAATAGTATTCATAAATTTTATTACTTAAACAATAGAAAGGAATTCATTTATTTTATCAAATAGTATTTAGCAAGTCATAAATAGTTTGTAAATAATAATTCACTATAAGTATTTCAACATAATTTACTTTCTTTTTGATAAGAAACTAAACATAATAATTTGTCCTTTTCATAAAACTTGAAAATATATAGTGACTACTATTGATAATATTACAGCGATGTCTCAAAAATTCAATATGAAAACTACTCATAACGTTTAAAATAAGTGTTCATTATTAAACTACGATAATTATATGAACATAACTTATTACTTGAAAAATGGTTACTAAACTATATAACTTGGTTTTACTAACTAAACTTTACAGTCAATAACTATTATTGCAAAAACTCTAAATAAACATTCATAACAAAAACTAATTATCATTTTAAGGAGATATTCAACAAAGTTCAACAAATTCATTAAGTTTAGCAAGATTAATTTGATTTACAATATAGTATATATAAATATATTTTAAACAAATTCATTAGGTCCAATAGTAATATAAAGTATCTAACTAATAATGGATTTAAAATAAAACTAAATAATTTAACATCAACAAGAAAATACAACTATTCCATAGAATTTAGTTTAATTAAAGTTAATAATTTAGCATAAATATATACATAAACATAAGTTAAACTAGTTTTAGTTAAATTAAAATCATATTTTAGGCTCAATTACTGTAAGATTAACATAAGGTATTTGATTAATAAATGAAATATTTAACTAAAATACTTAAAGTGAAAAAATAGGATTATCTTCAGTTACCTCTGCTCAAGTGAGCAGCAAGGAGCAACAAAGGGGCGTTGGTGGTCGGCTCCGGCGAGGCGCGACAATAGAGAGAAGGAGGGTGGTGGTGGTGATCCGGTGGCGCTTCTGGTGGCGTCTAGCTGCTGCAAACTGCGTTGCAGCGAGAGGGAGAATAGGGTTGCGACTGCTTGCAGTGGCGTGTAGGTGCAGGGCTGCTCGCCGGCGGCGTTTGGCTGCGTTTTGGCGTCTCCGACGAGTTGTGGTGATGCAGCCAATAGAGAAAAAGAAGCAGGGGAGGGGGAAAGAAAACAGAGAAATAAGAGGGGAGAGAGTGACGAAAAGGGAGGGAAAGATGGGGGTTCAAGTGAGTTGTTTGTGGTGCAAATATTGCAATTTATAGACATTGGAGAAGACTCTAGAATTCAGTTTGCTTGGGGAGAGGTTTACTTGTAGGAAGGTTTTCTTAATGAGTAAACAAAATCAAATTTTTTCATTGCCAAACTTGAAGAAGAAGGAGGATAGGAAGGTCAAAGTGGATGAGTCAACATTTGCAAGGGGTTTTTCTTTTCCTTTTGATTTTGATTGTTTAAGAACATACAAACCTTACTACTTATCACTTTAAAATTAATAACTTAATATCATAGAATTTATTTTAGGAAATTATGAAGTCGGTTTTAATAACTTAAACTTATTTAACGTTGATAAATTTAATAAGTCGCATTATATATAATAAAATTTTTAATTAATTACGTTTTTTGCTTAATTAAAAACGATTAATTTTCTCGGATATTACATAAAGGGGGCTGGACCCCCTGATGACCGGAAGGCCAACGTGACTTAGGGCGTCAAAATACCTTCTTCTTGCTCAATAAATGGCGGCTACCTAATCAAAAAAGGGGAGCAAATAGAGATGAAAAGTATGCAATTGACTATTTATTTATAAATATTACAAAGAGCCAATAAGGGACATCTTTAGAGCGCAAAAATGGAGGAATGCAGCAGTTCAGCACGGGCTCCCAGCTCATCCACCTCATCCGCTCAGACACGAGTCACAAGAAGACTAAGGTGAAGCGAGAGATAGCCGCCCGAGTTCCTATTGATCAAGAACAGAGTGGTCGTCCCCAGCAGTGCTCATATCCACTTATGTCCCGGAACCTCCTTCCTCTACAGGGACAGAGTAGAAAATCTCCAAGTCCTAGAGCTCCTGAGTGGCAGGAGGCTCGAGAGCCACACCTTGCCGTAAGCCCCTTCAAAGGCATCCCAATCGAAGTCCGGCTGAAAATGCTAGAGCACCTGGCGAACGGCATGCTTGCAGTCGTCCCAATACCTGACTTTGAAAGCCTCCTCTGCCCCTTGAGTTCTGATAGCCTCTTCAGAACGCAGCTGAGCCTCTCTACCTCCAGGACCTTAGATAAATCAGCCACCAGCTCAGACTCTCGGCCTTGGCTGCCTCTTCCTAGATCTGAGCAACCTTGGCTTGTAGAGCCTGCACCGCCTGCTTAGCCAGTTGTTCCAACCTAGCATGACATCCATTATGGTCAACCTGCAGAGCATAGAACTGGTCCTTAAGCTGACCCCATTCATTTAGAGCACCCTGCAGCTTGGTCTTGGCGACGGAGGCACGAACCTAAGCCTCCTTGAGTTATGTGGAGAGCCTGGAATGCTCAGCTGCAAAAACCTCTGATTGCTTCATGTGGGCGTTGGAAGTTCGTAGAGCTTCACATTCGACAGTCAGACGATCCCTCTCCTCGATAGTTGCATCCAACATCCTTATTGGAGCATTTAGTCGGATTTCATAAATGACATCCGCTTGTTTACTGACTCAAACTGAGACTTGAGTTGCTGCAACTCTGGGATATTGGCAGTCTGCCTACCCAAGCCAATTGCATGGAAGAACTCCCTAATGAAGGCCCCGATGCATGCAGCCTGCACAAAAGAGACATTGTCCAAACATGTACAGGGAAAAACAAGTGAAAAAGAAAAATACACTCCCTCTCTGATCAAACCCAGAGACAGAGTACACACAAAAATAGAGTACACACCAAAGTTATGTTTGCGAAGAGCAAGTAACTTACCAAAGGTACGTCCTGAACTGCGTAATCGGCAGAGAACTGACTGGCCAGCAGCTTCAGCCATTCGCTCAGGTCAGATAGAGGCACCGACGTTTGCTCAGATTCACGAGCCTAGCGCGCCACCTGTCCTGTAGAGAGCCTGAACCAAAGGAAAGCTCGGTCAGATCTACATAAGGGAAAAGACTGGCACTAAAACCCGGCAGTGGGAACGGGTCAGAGAATTCACCTTTAGCTCTCTACTCCACCTCTACGTCAATCACCGTATTAAAGTCATTGGACACACGAGCCTTCTTCTGCTGAGGCTCCTCCTTATGGCTCAACTCCTCTGCAAGCCTCTTCTCGAAGTGAGATAAAGATAAAGGAGAAGACCCCAACTTCGACATCGGCTCCATTTGCTAAGGCTCCTCCTCATGGCTCTGCTCCTCTGTAACCCTCTTCTCGAAGTGAGAAAAAGATAAAGGAGAAGAACCCAACTTCGACATCGGCTCTAGCATGTGCTTCATAGAATGATGAGAGAAAAAGAAAAGCAAGAGAAAAGAAACTCATAGCGCGAGCCAACTGTTGGGGACTCAAAGCAACCATCTGGCCTTTTAAATCCTTTGGCAGAGGAGCCAGAAGTATAGATCTTCTAGCAGGAGGAGTTGGCCCCTGAGTCTTAGGAGAGACCGATGCCTCCACATCTTTAGAGGGAGAAGGGACAGACTGATCCGCCGCCACCTTCTCATGCTACAAGGGCTGCAAAACCTTCTCAACCTGTTCTGTTGAGGAGACAGTGCATCCCTCCCTACAGGGTCTGACAAATAGAGAAACCAAAAACACGGTTAGTTCATAAAGCAAGCAAAAGTAAAAATGAGTTGTAGGGGAAAGTAAACAACACAGACCTGAGACAAAGACGATCTCCTTGTCCACGTCCATATGCTAGTGGTCACCATCATCAGCAAGAAGCAACGTGAGCCTCCTCAGTCTGAGTCCCCCTAGGAGCAGCCTCATCTGAAATAGAACGAACCAGTTCAGAAGGAAGAAAGTCAAAAGAGCAAGTAAGCCTGTCAAAGTACTGTTCAGAACTTAAATCAAATCTAAGGAAGACTCACCTATCTGCATGGAATCCCTCTCCTCATGAGCAGATGGGAGGATCCGTCTGAGAGGTTGAATGGTCAGAGGTGACTCTGACCCCAATATATCACTAGACTCCTCCCTAGGAGCCCTCCCCTCATCATCAGCAGAGCCAGCAGACGGCCTCCGGCGACGAGTCACAAGCGAGCCATCCTCTTCGTCATCATTAGAGACATTAATCTCAGTGATGGCGACCGATGGACCACCCTCCGCCCGAATCGTCCCGGCGAACTTATCCACCGATTCAGACGACGAGTCCGAAAGCAGACATGAGTCTTCGGAGCAGATGGGATATGCTTAACATAGTCAGGGACCGAGTACGGCTCGTGGATCGGAACCGGCCGGTGACCAAGGTCCCTGGAAGACTGGCTCAACCCCAACTCATGAGGGGACCGTGAAGCCAGGGTCTCTGTAAAGCAAAACACAGAAGGGTCAAAGTGCAATGAAAAGCTCAGAACCCACCCATTATGATGTGACAGACTATCTCTCTGCATGGAGCTGCAGATACCACAAATAATGAATGCGAGATGAAACAGCAAAACCAAAAAGAAAAGTAAAAATTACTAAGACAAGAAGAGCTTACCCGTTGTATAGTCTGGAGACAACTTGCCGATCCTCAGAAAGGCATGCTAACACATCACAACATGATGACACAACCAGAACTTAGGAATTGCAGCCTTCCCATCAGCAGAGGTCTGAGACCTAAAATAGTAGAAGGCTACCCGCTCATACCAGTTTAGAATCGGTGGGTCCTTCTCCCTTAAGAAATTCGGTTCCATAGGCCGCAACGGATCTTTATAACGGTAGGGATGCCCGATATCCGTCGGCACCCGGATAAAGATAAAGCTATCCCTCAAATCTTTGAGGGCGGTATCTACCAGGTGGAAGGTCTGAAATCTAGCACGAATCGACCCAAATGCATACCCGAACGTTCCACCCTGCTTCTTGAAGATGAACAAGCACTAGAACAACTTCAGAGTAAGGGAGAAGTTCAGGGCCTCACAAACCCAAGTGAATCCCATAATTTTCTTTAATGACTGGGGACTCAGCTGGCAGAGCGCCATCTTGTACTCGCAGAGTACCTTCTCAAGAAACCAATGAATCGGGAACCTAAGACCGAATTCAAGGTGCTTTAAATAGACGGTGGTGTATTGACGACCAGCATCCGCTATACTCTGGCCCGCAGTCGGAGTAACTACCCAGTAGTGATATCACGTGTTTATATAGACTTTTCTCCCTTATTTACAAGCTAATTTATGCGTCATTAGAGCTATTTTGTGCTAACTATCGTATATAGTTGTGGTTTTGTGTTTTAGTGTTGAATTGCAGGTTTTAGGGAGTTTTCTCCTTATTCCCGAGCCATTTGGAAGCAACCACGGCTTCACGAGATGTTACGAGGCACGTATGACGACTCACTAGCTTTATGGGTAGTTTAGGAGGTCCCAAGACCTCTAAACGTGAAGAATTGGGAGCCAAAGAGTCAAAAAGGAGGTTTCCGTACTCTGATCGGGCAAAAATGGCCCGATCGGGCGAAGATATTATGATCGGGTAAAGAAGTCGCGGACCCGATCGGGCACCCATGCCCGATCCAATCGGGGCGGGCTGCCCAGACCCGACGGGCATACATGTGCCCGACCCGATCGGGTGGCTGGCCCAAGTGTCATTTAAGAGCTGATGCTGTTGTACGTAGAAAAACGAAGTGCTGGGCCATTATGTCTCCAGGCCCGATCGGGTATTGTACTCGGGCCCGATCGGGTGGAGGTCCGCGTGCAATTTGGAGTTTCTGGGCGCTACCAGACAAAAGGGGGCCCACAAAGTGTTATTATGTTGCTGCTGCGTGCGCCAAGGGAAGCAAGGGGCCCACTTAGTATTAATGTTGTTGTTAAGGGGACAGCCAGTGGCCCACTTGTATTTACTTCTTGCTGCTGCTTACTGCTATTACGTACTTGAGGCTTACAAGACAAAGGCTGGACCCACCATTAATCTTGCTGCATGTATGTTACACGCTGGGCTGGGGACCCGATCTGCTGCCCGATCGGGTCAGCGATCTGGTGGGGACCATTTTTGGCTTTTTGAGCTGCTGTGTTACGTGAGAATGAAGGAGGAAGATTTGGTTTTTTTACTATGGGCCCGATATGATGGCCCTTTTCCCGATCGGGTCCTGCACTCCTTGACACGGATTTTCTATCTTTTGTTTCTTTTTTTAATTAGACTTTGAGGGGTATTATAAATACTTTTTCATCATTATTTTAGAAACATCTTTTATTGTAGTTGGACTCTAGTTTATTTCTCATAGTCATTAGCTTAGTTTAAACACTTTAGATTAGATTAAAGGTGTATTGAACCTATTCGATTTCAATAAAAAGTTCTTGCTTTCTGTCAATTGGTATTCTTCTTTACCCTAATCTCTTTTATTATTCTTAATTGCTTAGCTTAAGTATTTAATTGTTCATGATGCAATTTTTAGGGTTTCATATTAGATTTGTTGTTGTTAATTCGATTATGAGTGAGTAGTTCTTTTTCTAGGGTGTTAGATAGAGAAGCCATGTTTATACCATGATTGTGATTTAGATTTCTATCAATTCCTAGGGCTTGATTAGGGTGATTGTGATGTGGTTTGTTCTTATTGAGTAATTACTGTCAGTGCACAATTTCATTGATTGCTTGTGGTTAATAGTTGTTTGCACAGATCCGTCTTACGACTAGAGGCCTAGGACACGTCAGTAGTTCTGATTACGTTAGTGAACATGCGGCGTATGTTGAACTATGAGCATTGAGTCTTAACCATAGCTCAACACATGCTTTAATCCCCCGACTCTTGACTTAGGTTTTGATAGTAGTTGACCCTGTTTGATTGGTATAAGCATGGTGGACCGACCTAATACCCTAGGTTTTTAGTCCATAGTCTATTCCTTGATTTAATCTGTCTTCCTTAGCTTAATCTTTAGTTCAGTTAATTCTTCCCTGATTTCATTTGGAGTAGCTGATTGATTGAATATTAATTTAGAAACTCTCTCTCCCTGTGGATTCGACCCTGCTTCCATTGACTACCTTAGTTAGAGGACTGTAGGTTTATTTTTGATTAGGTGACACGACTAAAACCCTATCAAGTAGCTGCGAAGCGACTGTGTCTCGCAAGCCAGCTTTATGTAGTAGGCAGTAGTGACTTTTATACAGAGCAGTTGCAGCCCTCTTGTGCAGATAAGGCTTGCTTTTATTATCATAGAGGCAGAAAGCCTGAGTCTCCTCCTCTGAATATGTCCAAGTGATATCCCACTGGTCAGTCTTAAACTTATGAGCAGGAGGGTATCTGTTGGTGGGATCACCTAATGTCTCAGAGTGCAGATCATCCTAAGGGTTGAATTCCGTCCACTCAGGAGGTACCATCTCCTGTTTTAGCCGGGCGCACTCTAGTGTTAGAAAAGGAGACTGAGTGTCTTCCGGGATCAAACGGTCTTCTGACCCGGACTCAGAGGATGCTTTTGCCGAAGAAGACATAACTTTCGCTGAAGAGACATACTGCCATATGAAGAAAGAAAAATACGTCAAGCTCAGCTCAAACACAAAACAGTCTGCCACCTCTGACTTGCACATAGAGCTACCATTCTGGGGCCAAGATACACATGATATATCGGGAGACAAGAAATAGGATATTTTCTTGCAAATAATACAGAAGAAATACAACAGCAACACAACAACAGCAACACAACAACATCAAATCAATGCAAACCTCAGAAAGAGGCAGTACCGGATTGGAAAAAGCAATTAAAGAAGGCAACAAAAAAGTACAAGAATTAGGGCATCACAAACACCAAAAGCCCAAAATCAGATAATACCCAACAAAACATAAAAACGAAGAACCACAACAACCAACAGGCATCGAAGAAGTAGATCAGAGCTCAGCCAAAGAGGCAGAGCAGAGCTAAGCCTAAAGAAGCGGAACAAAAATAAAAGCATACCAACATGCAAGAACAACAAGATCAATAGTAAAACAACACCCACAACATCAACAACGAAGAGCAAACCCTAATCTTGAGGGTACAACGAGAAAATTCACATATGAAGAGAGAAAGGAGCAGCGGTGTACCCATCACAAGATACCATGCAAAATCAACAATGGAAGCAGCAACAAAAGAGTCAAAAATAAGCAAAGGCAAGGGAATACCCGTTCGTAGAAAAGAATGACTCGAAAATGAAGAATCAACAACATCGAAGTAAGTAGAAAATGCTAACAGCCTCACAAACCCAAGTGATGTCGGAAAAACCTGTGGAGAAATTCGTGAATATCGCACTTGAAATCGCTGAAATGGAGGCAAATTCGCAAGAGAAATAAACAATAAGGAGTTTGAAGAAGATGAGAACAGGTTAACTTTGGGAATTGGTGAAGTTCTTCTATAAAAAGGCGAGCTACATCCCATCAACAGTAATTACTCATCATTACGTCCCTTGGAAACTCCAAAAGACACATTAATTCAAACACAATTAATGAACCTTGCTCAACACACCACCAACTGGGCGGGAAAACAGAACCCCTCCGAGAGGGAAATGAAAAAGTTAGTAGAAGAATAACCCACGCGCCTGTGAAGAGCAGAGTGCCAGATCAGAATGATTGAACCCAGTGTCTTGCTATTACCAAACACTAGGTCTGGGGTCAAATTGTATGGGGTCTATCAAGCTGACCACCATATCTGCCAGACAATGCCAAAACTCCCTCTGCAGAGCAGACCTCTCTGGATCAGAAGTGGACAGTAAACTAACAAAGGCCTTATTACTTTGGCACACTTCCAAATGAAGCCTACTTACCTTGCTAGGTCAGTCATAAGCCCATGTATCTTATAAATACTCATACCCATGCATGAATAAGGTACATTCTATCATAATCAAACAAACACTCACAAAATACTTGCACTTGGTACTCAGTTTTCTCAAATAGGGACCTTGTGTTATTTTATCTTTGGCTGACTTAGGCATCAGAGGGGCGTTCCTCGGAAACAACCCCCGAAATCCACCTTTATTTTACAGGTAACCATCGCAAAGAGAGATTGGACGCCTCATTTTTCCACCAATTACCCACCACCACACTCAGTAATTGTCCCATACAGAAACAATTACATTTTCCATTTACTAGTTTTAGAAGCCACTTCAACTATAACCATTTTAGAAACAGGTTTCCCATCTTTGAGAGTGGGTGCAATGAACTTGAGTGATTACCCATTTTATGTATATTGCCATTAAAAAGGTGTTTCACTCATTCACCTTCTCAATCTTGTCCTCTCCTTCCAAAATCAACTTTCTATTAACCTTTCCAGAGATTTGTTACCATTTCGAGTTTCACTAGCTGAATTCCGCATGTTTTTGTTGCTGAGCTTTTTGTGGTCAATGTTCCATTGGGTTGCACCTAGCTTGTTGGAAGCAGTATGAGCACTCTTAGCTATAGATTAGTTTTGGTGCACGTTAGCAGAGTCACACTAACTTACACCTAGATTGTCGTGACGGAGGAGTCTTTTTGAATTTTAAAATTTTATTATTAGAGAACTCTAGATTCAATAGAACTACAATCATATAGAAAACTGTTTGAGGTAGTAATTGTTGAATTCAATATAACTTCAATCAAAATTGTTTGAGGAGTACTTGTTTATTGGTTAATTGACTCAAGATAAATAGCGTTAAGAACTAAGCCATGTAAATGTGAAACTTTTGGCCTTGGGTTTTATTTTTGACATGCCTATGATAGCTTTCATTTGCTTGATTAAAGATATAACTTAATGTTGTTATTAGAAATATACCCATGTTTGCAGTAAGTTCGATTTGAGTTCTATTACCAAGACTGTTCAATAGAGCTCTATTAGGGTATTAGCATATGGCAATCGTGTAGAACAAATTGAGAATTCAACAGAATTAAAATCCCATATAAGCAATAAGAGCATGCTTAATGCTCATCTCAAAAAAATCTAATTAGATTGAGATTTTATTGAGAAAAAAAAACTCTTAATGGAAGAAGCAATAATCTCACGTATTGAGATTTTTGGGAAATTCTCAGTGAACCAAGAATTGATTGAGAAATTCTCAATCAGTTGACATGCAAAGGAGGTAAATTAACACTGTTTAGTATCCCCCACCCACATTGAAACGACAGAGAGCAAGGAAGAATAGCTGCGTTTGATCACAAAAAAAAAAAAGAAAATTCCCCCCGCACTCTGGCGCGGGGAAGGGGAGGGGGGAAAATTTAGGGGGAAAAAAAAATTTTTTTTTTGTTTGATAATTTTTTTTAAAAAAAAAATATTTAAAAATTAAAAATTAGAAAAATAAAAAAATAAAATTTACAAAATAATTTTTCATCCTCTATCTACAGACACCCATTTTGCTATATTTTGATTAACTTAATTAATTAATATTTAGTATAGTGTTGAGATGGTGGAAGATAGAGAAAATATGGTGGGGAGGGAAAAAGATGTGAGAAAGAGAATTGAGATTTTTTAAAAGATCATTGTTAGAAGTGTGGAAAAAAATCTCAATTAAAAATCTCAATTGTGTGATGTGGAGGAGAGAGAAATAAAAAAATAGAAGATTGAGATTTTTTTTTTCCTCACTGTTAATGATGCTCTAAGAGAGATGCAATATTTAACGTGAGAAAATTTTCTGATACGACGCAACCCACGGACGACGAGTAACTTAAAATCCACTATATAAAAATTATGAGACTACAAGTACCTCAAATGGATAGGGTAAAATAAAATTACAACTATCAAAACATTTGATTACAATCAGTAAATGAGATTTTAAGTAGAATAGTGGAGTAGGGAGATTGTGTATAGAAGAGAACTCTAGCTTGTGTGTAGGCTAGGTGTGTTGTGTATAGCAATAAGGGACATCACTTGTATTTATAGTTCAGTTAGGTCGGTTGATGAAGGTAGTAACTATATCTTGAAACTTTTACGGAAAATGATAAATACAACCTTTAGGACTGTATATATGAAACTAAATAAGGAAATTTAAATAACTTTTAAATATTAATAACACCGATTTACACGTGATTGTTGTATAAATTCCCAACTTAATACTATTTTAAGTAATATATTTAATGCTTATATACAACCCTTCGTGTTAAATGATTACTAGAAGCATCTGACTGATATCTCTATACTATAAGTGAAGAGGGGGAGGGGAGTGGAAATCAAAAATATTAAAAGTAAAAATAAATAAAATAAATCAAGGAATTTAAATCTCAAGGAATTAAGTTTTATTTTCAATCTTAGTCATCCTATTATTAGCAAACAATGTGTAAACTTCAAACTAAAATATCTGCAAAGTAAAAACAATTTTAAAAAATGACAATGGTTATATTTTCTTGAGATCTATAAATAGACACCCACTTTGTTATATTTTTATCTACTTTTGATTTTATTTTTATTTTCAAATGCATGAGTAATTGATTGCTCAGGAGTCATGAATGGGGTATATTTGATCATATTGATCATAATATGATAAATTTTTTTAGGGTGAGTGAGAAAGTGGAGAGACAGAGAGAGAGATGATGTATTTTTTACTCATAAATGATGATGCTCTATATGACATCTTCCATTAATTTTTGGTATACTTTTTTCTCTTTTTTTGGCGTTTTATTTTTAAATTACAATTGCTAATCTACTCTCTAATATTTATTAAATTTTTTTATGTATATATATTATTTCACTATTTAAACTCTTTTGATATTACAATTACACCATATAAAAACAAAATAATTAAAACTTAACGATTTTTTTCAAAGTATGAAAACTATGTATATATTTCACTGGAGAAATTACAATGTAGTTTCTTGCAAATCCTTTTATATTACTCTTTCCCATGAAACACGTATCGCGTGCATATAAGGCTAGTATAATGTCAATAAGTGATTTCTAGAGAAATCTTGCTTTTGATTGAGGAACACCGAGATTCCTTCACTGAGATTTTATTAAGTTGGGCCAAGTGAAACTTGGGCTAAAGAGGGAATTTGGACCACCCATACTAACCATCTCCACCTTGGAACAAATTTCGTAAGCTGCTCGTCGTATAATCCCCAAAGAGACTAGTAAAAGTGGTCGTTTGGTTTATGTGGGAAGTGAAAATTCCCATGAAATTCTAATTCATGGGAAATCAATTCCTTTATCAAATTCATGAGAATTTGGTTAAAGTGTTTGGTTGACAATGGAGGAAGTAAATTCCCATGCGAATTTCAACTTACCTAGGGTCCCCTAGAAAATTAAATTCCTCCATATTATGGGAAGTTTAGGAATTTCAAATTCCTACATTTTACCATTTTAATGTCAACCAAACAACCCACTCATTTTCTAATTCTTGGAAATTTCTATTACCCATGTTTTTTCATGTCAACCAAACAACCACTAAGTCTAAATTAGTGTTTTGGTGATCTCGGGATTGTGGTTTTCTAGGGGTGTACAATTTAGATTTGAGGGAAAGCAATGACAGTGTGAGAAGTAAAAGATAATAGTAGTAGTTAGTTTTTTATTTTTAAAGTAAATGCTTATGTCTCTTCTGCTCAAAATGATTTGAAAAGGCAAAAACCATTCAAATTAACAGGTCGTGTTAGCTCAGATCCAATTTATACCCATATTCCGGGTTGTTCATTTTGGGGGGGAAAAACGAGTTTCAAGTTATAATTTTTGTTCATAACCCAATATTTTCGAGTCGATCAATTACAGGTCTACATGCGTGAGTTTCAAATTTACTGACCGTAGAAAAACCATGATTTTTAAAAGTTGTGTGAATCTCACACGTGTTTCCACTCATATACTGATGTTCATCCCAACTCATCCAAGTGACTTAACCCTCATTCATGTCATTACATTTGTTTCACAATACCTGGATTTGCATCAAAACATTGAATAACCTATGAATGTAACAATGTCTATGAGAAGGACTGAAATATGCGTTACGATCCTCTTATATATTCTACTTGAAGTTGTATGTTAATATGCACTTAAATTATCTCTAGTATATAAGGGAAGAGGGGTCGATGCTAAAAAAAAAAAAATGAAAAAAAGATGAAATATCTACGTTACTATTTCGATAATTATCCATTTTACGAATTAAACCTTTAACCATTCCCGTATGCATCGTGTGCATTTGATGCTAGTATTTATATATGACTAGATAATTTCTATATTTAGCTAAGTTTTTTTAAGAGCCTACCGTTAGTGAATCATATATGTGCGCTTTTCCACACCTTTTTATTATTAGTAATTTATTATTTCAGAGAAAATAACTCTAATGTCCAAGATATAGACGCTAAGAAAATTATCAAAATATTACATAATTGAGTTGGTTATCATTAGCTATAAGACTATTACTCCCTCCCTCCCCTAATATAAGTCACCTTTCTTTTTCTGGAACCAAATGTTAACTTTTTTGACCAAATATGCTTATTGATATACTTCCTCTGTTTCACAATAGATGCATCATTTGTACTTTTTACGCTTGCCAATGCATTATTATAAACACTAATATCTTTAATTATCAATAAGTAAAAATTATAAAAAGAGCATATTAAAAAAATACATATTAGGACGAATCCAACAAGATCCCACATGATTATGTTTTTCCTAAACTGTAAATCGCCAAAGCCAATCGAAGTCTAAACTGTGAATAGTGCATAATATGGAAATGTTGCATCTATTGTGAAACGGAGGTAGTATACAAGAAAACATATCTACGTGGGATCTTATTAGATTTGTCCTAATATGTACTCCCTCCATAACAGTTTAATGACAATGATTGCTTTTGCACGCATGTCAAGGAAACAATTTAAGGGTGTAAACGAGCAAATTAATTAAAATGTTTTTAGTACAAGCAAGAATGGGATTATAAGTGGCTAATGTTAAAATTATACTACCTTATAAAATGCGACAAATAAAATTGTTGCCATTAAACTGTTACGGAGGGAGTAATTTCATACTATCAATATTTTATATTTTTTACTAATACGAAATTGAAAATATAAAAGGTTAAAGGTGCATCTTGAAGATTGTGCAAAAGAAAACATGACTTACATGTTAGGATCGAGAGTAGTGTTTAGTAGTGGGTAGCCGATCTATTGGATAGACCAAAAATATACCATCATAAGTCTATCTATGCTTAAATTTATGTGATGTATAATAAAAACATAATAACTTATTGGAAAAATTAACAAGAATAATCCCGATTACAACCGTTTAGCTCAAAATAATCTCAACCACCGGTTGTTCTAGAATTATCCAAACTATTGATGACACCTTTCCAAACTCTTAATTTCAAATATAGTAGACCTAAAAGGGATAATAGAAAGTGAGAAATAAAAACTTTGGATTATTTTGTAAGGTACTTCTAATAGTTTATGTTATTCTATAATAACCTATAATTGGGATTCTTTTTTATCAAACGGTTACAGTTGAGATTTTTCGGGTCAATTTTTTCAAATATATTTATAGGTCAAAATAATCGAGGTGGTAAATGTTGACACGATACGAACCCGACTCGAGATTAGCGGGTTTGGGTAAAGATTTTTGACACGTTTAAGTAAATGTGTTGATTCGACACGACACATTTATTAAAGATGTTGGGTTAAGGTCGAGCTATTTGACACGAAAACGACACGACACCCTGTTTATCTACACATATCTTAAAGTTTTCCCTCATTATGTCTTACCTACATTTTTTTTTAATTTAGTTTATTTAGTGTTACTTTTATAAACTTTTAGATGTTATTTTAATTACCGCATGAAAATTAATAAGTTCCTAACCAAAATTATATGAATTGAAAACATCAAATATATATGAAAAGGTAAACGGGTCAACCCGAACTCGACACATTTAATTGACGTGTCGGGTTAGAGTTGTTTTATGTAAACTTGAAGAATACGGTATTTGTCCTGATGATGGACAGGTGTAGGGTTGATATTGGGAGGCTTGTGCTGAGATGTTGCTTCGTTCTCGAACCTGCAAAAAGGGGAAAACCAAACCGGAGGTTTGGGTTTGATTCCCTCTCCGATGCTTAAGTCAGTGTTCAATAGATAATAGCTGGGTATGAATTTTGACAGAGTAAGTTTAAGAGAGAGTTGTTGTGTACCTTTTACCTGATTATGAGGGACTATTTATAGTATCTATGTATAGAAAAGAGCACCCTAGGATGAAGGAATGTGATTGGTTAGGCAATGGGAGAGCGACACTTGTCATGGTCTGATTGTCCTGAGCCTTTTTTCCAATCACCTTCTTCCTCTTTAGGGAATTTGGGCTGATTATTCCCTCTTTTAGGGAATAGTTGGGCCTCTTGTTTGCAGAGTTTGATGATATCATTAGCTCCCCATAACATGCTGCCACGTGTGGATGAGGGGGTGAGCCACGTGTCATCGATTCATTGGGCCACGTGGCGATCCCTGACTGGGCCACGTGTCCTCTTTAAATATGTTACAACATTTGCCCCTAAAAGGGAAGGTATCTGAATCCAATACTGATATATTTCCTTTTATCAGTAGTAATAATTCTAGTTTTACTGAAGTAAGTCCAATTGTACCGAAAGAAAAGGCCAATCAAATGATGTGGGATGCTGACGTGCCCCTCTCAGAAGGTGACACGTGTAAAATTACTGTGGGAGGAGAGAGGTCTTTTTACCCTCCTATAAATATCCCCCCTCCTCTTCATTTCCTCACTTTCCGTTTTCAGAGTTTTGAGAGCATTCTAGAGAGAGAGATATTTTTAGAGAGAAGCACAGATCGTCCGAAGAGCCGCTTTTGTTCAACGTTCATCTGTCTTCGGCCCACCTGTCAAAGCTCGTCAGGTATCTTTCCTCCTTCCATTCTTTTATTTATTCATTTATTCTTTATAAATAAATGGAATCCTCGTCCTCGTCCAACACCCTTGGCCGTCCGAGAGAGTGTCTAGGCCCTAGAAATAAACTCCAAACATCCTCGAGTTCTTCTAGAGTTGGACCTTTTTTAGGCGGTCCCTTTGTGTATTTTTATGCCCATCAACCTTGTCCGACGTCCCAGTCTCTGCCTGTGCAGGGTATTCTGGCGCGCGTCAAGCAAACTGCTCGTTTAAGACGCCAGCTAATCCTTCCAACCTCTAGCTCAGAAATGGAGGAATCAACTGGTCGAGGCCCACAAAGGGGCCCTACTGAGATTCCAGAACGATCTCCCTATGGGGATGATATACAGCTAGGTGAACAAAGTCGACCCTATTCTGACCCAGAACCGTCCGTGGCAGGGCCGTCTGGGCTTCAGGAAGAGAACCCTCTTTTATATGATGATGATGAGGATGAGGAGCTTGTTGATGAGGTGGAGGTTGATGACGAAGCCCAAGGGGATGATGCAGAGGAAGCTGAGGAGGACGAGGGAGATAGTGAGGACGAGGGAAGTGCTTCACCCACTCCATCTGAAATTCGCAGAACCCTAGGAGACTTAGCAGACCCTGGGACCATAAAGATAGATAGGGCTTGGCTAAAGAAGCTTGGAACTGATCCCTATCATTTATGGGCAGCTATTCCCATAACAGACTATGAGTTTGTCATTCCTTCTAAGGGGCAAACCGTTCTTGACGCCAAATACGGCCAATTTCCTGTTTATAAACTGGCCTTAGATTGTGGTCTTAGGTTTCCCCTTCACCCTTTCATAGAGGAGATACTGCGTCATTATAACCTCGGCCAAAGTCAACTGGCTCCAATGCATGGCACAACGTCCTGACCTTTATAGCTACTTGTGAGCTTAAAGGTTATCCCCTTTCTTTAGCCGCCTTAACTCACATGCACTATTTATCCAAGATGCCTAAGACGGTGGATGGCTCTTGGTTTAGTATATGTAATCGGACTGGCTTTATGACGGCTTGGGGTAAGTCGTCAAAGATGCATGGCTGGAAGTCTCACTTCCTCTATCTCCGGGCCCCCGACGAGGAAACAGCCAAACGTTATAGGTACCGTAGTCGTGCGGTTTCCCATACTGGACGTGGAGCTCCCCTCCTGGGCCTGGAGAATAAATTTGACGACATGGTGGTTGACCACTTCAAAGTGGTGGAGTATAAAAAGGAGGATCGTCCAACCATCAAAGGCCCTGCCGGCTGGATACCCTTCAAGGAGAGATTTTATAGTAACAAATTTTTAGTGGCCGCTGGACTTTGGTTAGGCGAGGATAAAGGTAATCCAATTTTTATAATTCTCCTCTGCTCCATCATTATGTCCTTGTCTCACTTTGTTTTTATTGTTTGTTTTCCAGAGGAAGCCAGATCATTGTTGACTCGCTCTCAGAGAGGCGAAATGGATCCAGCTCGCTTTGCCCATAAGCTGCGCATAAAGGCGGCCAAGAAGCCTGCCGAGAAACGGGGCACCACCCTGGTAAGACAGCCATTTCTAATTCTTTTCAAACTTTCAACCCAATATTACTTGTAAAAGGAGGGCGTCCGGGTATTCAATCATTGGACGTTTTTCTTTATTGAACAAATTATCTAAAGACAAATTGTTCTGAAAAGGAAGGCGTCCAGTTATTCAATCTATAGACGTTTTCCTTAAGTGAACAAATTGTGTTTGAACTATTTGATCTGAATAGGAAGGCGTCCAGGTAGGAAATCCTTAGACGATTTCCTTTGAAGAAATTGTTTATTAACTATGAGAAGGAAGGCGTCCAGGTAGTAAATCCTTGGACGTTTTCCTTTGAAGAAATTGTACACCAATCAACTCTTATGAGAAGGAAGGCGTCCAGGTAGTAAATCTTTGGACGTTTTCCTTCTTTAAAATTGTTCCTCAACTCTTTTGGGGAAGGCGTGGTGTAAATTTGGAGTTTTCTTTTTGATTTTTATTTATTTATTTTTTTTGGGGTTTTTTTTTTTTTTTTTTTTTTTTTTTTTTTCTTTGAAGAAATTGTTCGTCAACTCTTATGAGAAGGAAGGCGTCCAGGTAGTAAATACTTGGACGTTTTCCTTCTTTGAAGTTGTTCATTAATTAATTCTTATGAGAAGGAAGGCGTCCAGGTAGTAAATCCTAGGACGTTTTACTTCTTTGAAGAAATTGCTCAACTCTTATGAGAAGGAAGGCGTCCAAGTAGTAAATTCTTGGACGTGTTCCTTTATGGATCAGTTTGGATCTCTTTGTGCCCGTTGTTCAATAATCAATTCTTATGAGAAGGAAGGCGTCCAGGTAGTAAATCCTAGGACGTTTTCCTTCTTTGAAGAAATTGCTCAACTCTTATGAGAAGGAAGGCGTCCAAGTAGTAAATTCTTGGACGTGTTCCTTTATGGATCAGTTTGGATCTTTGTGCCCGTTGTTCAATAATGAGGAGAACGTCCAAGCTTTCTAGCCTAGGACGTCTTCCTTGATGAATCACTGGGTCTTGAAGAATCTGAATACATGTCATTCAATTATATTTCGGACGGTTTCCTTCTGCAAGCAATGTGTACTAATATTATTTTTATTTTTTTATTTTTTTTATAGTCAAAAGCCCCCACTGCCAAGGCTGCAGACAAAGCTTCGTCTAAGCCTGCCAGTACTGTGCCCGCAGGCAAGAAAAGAGCTGCATCCACTCCTGCCGAAGAGAAATCTCCGGCAAAGAAGAGCAAGAGTACTTTCAAGAAGAAAAGTACAACTTCTAGTATGTCGCAGGCTTTGAAAGCTGTTCCTGTTAGCCAGCTGATTACCAGAGCACCTCGTCCTTCTGATGGAGGTAAGGTTAAGGGAGTGGAAGTCTCCTCCACCCCTTTTATATCAAACGAGGGGGAAATTCTCCCCTTGGATGATTTATCCATTCAGCCGGACGCGGCTGATATGCTTGACGTTGTTGAAGTGGGGGACCCGGACGCAGCAACCCCCCAAGTCTCGGCTTACAGTGGAGCTGCAGCTCGGCTGGAAAGTCAAATGCCCCCGGCCTACCGTGGTAGGTCTTTGTCTTCTGGTGAGTCTTATTCTCCAAACGTGGTCAGAACACTGAGAATTGGGGGACGATCACAGAGCCCGTCCAACCCACAAACACTTATTCTTCCTATCCGTATGTCTAATCCTCCACTCGTTACAGATAAGGGAAAAGGGCCAATGACTGAGGGTCCTGAGGACGAGGATTATCCTGATGAGCCTTTCCCCTCCTTTGCCAAGTACTCAAAAATGGAAAGGGAACAGGTAAAGCGTGAAGTTTTTGACGCTTTCCCTGAACCTTATGTCAAGGGCTTGAGAGGAGCTGCTGCCGGCCATGTGGGTTACATAACCCAGCTGACTGCTGAGGTGAGTGCCACCTACTATCTTTTTTATATACTTAACATATCTTGTTTATTATCCCACCATCTAACTTTTCACTTTTTTAGGCTTTTGCCCGTTCTCTGATGGTCGAGGATTATATCAGGGACCTCCGTAAAGAGAATAGGAGGCTCGTCCGTCAGGTAACTGATGCCTGGGATAAGTCCATTTTGGAGCTGGAAACCCTGAACTTGGAGCATGCTCAAACTGTAAGAGCCATGGAAAAACAGGCGGCTGATATGGATAATATGAATAAGCGCCTGATGATGAGCCTGGGTAGCTTGCAAGCAGAGGTGGATCGGCTGAGAAGTCGGCTTGACTCAGCAACTCAGCCCATCGAGGAGGAAAAGAGGTCTGCTCTCATTACCGCAGCCCTGTTCCATCAGGCCATTGTGGGGCTTACAGCTGAGGTGGCTCGTCAAAAGCTCTTGAGGGAACGTGACTTTGAGGAGGCCGTTAAAAGCTTTTCTGACGCTGAAAACCAGGCTAAGGAATGGGCCCTCAAAGCCTTCGACATGCTAGCTGACTCCGAAGAGGTGCCCCGATTTGAGAGAAGACTTCTGTTCCAGGAGGAATGCTCCAAGGCTCGGCTGCTCAATGAGAAACCCCCAGTATTTATTGATTCTGACGGGGAGGAATACATAGAACCTAATGCCACAGCTGTGGATGTGCAACAGAAGCAAAGTGGGACTTAATCTCCCTTTCTGATAGCCAATCTTTCAGTTTAGGAGTCTCAAACTGTGGGCCGTTGTCGAACACAATCGACTGGGGCATCCCAAATTGTGTTATGACGTTCTTCCAGATGAACCTTTTTACATCCTTCCTCTTTATACTCCTAACGACCTCAGCCTCTACCCACTTGGAAAAATAGTCCACAGCCACAATAACAAATTTTCTCTGTCCGGCCACCATGGGAAAAGGGCCTAGGATGTCCATCCCCCACTTGGCGAATGGCAAAGGAGTTAGAATTGGTGTTAGAAAATTTGATGGCCTTTTAAAGAGATGACCATGCTTCTGACAGCTATCACATTTTTTTTGCATAAGCCACGACATCAGTATTCAACGTTGGCCAGAAATAGCCAGTTCTTCGTGCCTTTTCAGCCAAGGCTTGGCCGCCAATGTGTGATGCACAAATCCCCTCGTGCAAATCCTTCAATACCTCAAGACCATCTTCCCTGGTAATACATTTCCACAAAGGACGATCATACGATTTCTTGTACAATGTCTCGTCCCAAACTTCAAACCATTTGTCACGAGCCTTAACATATTTTGCTTCTGCCGGGTCTTCTGGTAATTGGCCAGTCTTTTTGTAATGAAGAATAGGCTCCATCCAGTTGTTTCCTCGGCTTAAAAACATCACCTCTTCCTGAGCAATACTTTTCTTTTCTTGAACCTCCCAGAAAACAGTTCTTGGGGTGTCGCCCAAAGCAGAACTTGCAAGTTTAGACAAAGCATCAGCCTGATGATTCTCAAACCTAGGTATTTGTACCAAGGTGAATCCATCTAATTGCTTGATTTCCTCTTTTACCAGCTGGACATACTTAATCATGGAGGCCTCTTTGCATTCATACTCTCCATTAACCTGGCTGACTACCAGAAGAGAATCTGACTTTGCCTCTAATTTTCTTGCTCCTGCTGCTCGGCAAATACGGATCCCGGCCAGTAAGGCCTCATATTCAGCCTCATTATTGGACGCCGGAAATTTAAAACGTACAGCATATTCATACTTGTCTCCCTCAGGAGACCGACAAACCAGGCCTGCCCCACTTCCTTGTGTGGTGGACGAGCCATCTACCATTAATTTCCAATACTGACTGCCCTCAGAGGGGTCTTCCACCGGATCCAACAATGGACGGGTTAGTTCAGCAATGAAATCTGCCAAAGCTTGTCCCTTAATCGCCTTTCTTGGTTCGAACGTGATGTCGAACATTTTCAGTTCATTCGCCCACTTCAACATCCTTCCTGCCGCCTCTAGCTTCTGTAAAACTTGCTTAAGCGGCTGATCAGTGTACACAACTATACTGTGAGCCAGGAAATAGGGCCTTAGCTTTCGGCTAGCAACTACTAAAGCCAGGCCAAATTTCTCTACAACTGTGTATCTAGTTTCAGCATCCTTGAGTACTTGACTCACAAAGTAAATGGGTGTTTGTATAGCATCTCTCTCGGCTAGCAGTACTGCACTGACTGCTTCAGGAGAAACAGCCAGGTAAACATACAACTTCTCCCCAAGCACCGGACTTATCAGACGGGGGAGCTGTTGTAAAAGCTTCTTGATCTCAACTAAGGCTTCATCTGCTTCAGGGGTCCACTGAAACTTTGCGGACTTCTTTATTGTTGCAAAAAAATGATGGCATTTATCACCTGATTTGGACAAAAATCGTCCTACTGCCGCTAAGCAACCAGTCAGCCGTTGAACTTCCTTCACCTTGGTCGGAGGCTTCATATCGAGTATGGCTTGGATTTTTTCTGGATTTGCTTCTATCCCTCGTTGATCTACCAGGAATCCAAGGAACTTGCCAGCGGAAACTCCAAAGACGCACTTCTTTGGATTGAGCCTTAGTTTATACTTGCGCAATGTCTCAAAACTTTCGCGCAAGTCTCCGACATGATCTGTTTGTTCTTGGCTTTTGACGATCATGTCGTCAATGTATGCCTCTAAATTTCGTCCCAACTGAGGCGAAAAGATCTCATTGATAAGCCTCTGGAAAGTCACCGGGGCGTTCCTCAGACCAAATGGCATCATCAACCATCCATACAATCCTTTTTCTGTTATGAACGAAGTCTTGTCCTGGTCCTCCGGCATCATGGGAATCTGATGGAACCCAGAGTAGGCGTCCATGAAGCTCAGTAAGGCATGACCAGCTGTCGAATCTACCAGCCGATCCAGCTTAGGAAGAGGAAAACTGTCTTTGGGGCAAGCCTGGTTCAGGTCCGTATAATCGACACACATCCTCCAAGTCCCATTTGGCTTGGGGACCATAACCACGTTTGACACCCAATTTGGGTAGTGAGTCTCCCTGATGAAGCCGGCTTCTAGTAGATTCTTGACCTCTTCGTCTACAGCCTGATTCCTGATAGGTCCCAAATGCCTCTTCTTCTGCCTGATCGGTTTTCTGACTGGATCAACATTTAGCCGATGAACGGCCACTTTGGGATCAATACCCGGCATCTCTTTTGCCCCATAGGCAAAAATATCTTGAAATTGTTTTAACAGTGCTATGATAGCTTCTTGTAACTCGGGCTTCAAACCTGCCCCAATCTGCAAAGTCCTTTCCGGGCGAGACTCATCTAAGCAAATGCTTAAAGGGGCCTTAGCAGGCTTTGGACGATCCAATGTCAAACTTGCGATCGTTATCAGCTCGGCTGAAGGCCTTGGCTCTTCTTTTACTTGAGTGAATTTTCTCTTCTTGCTGGGCAAATCTCTTGCCGTTTTCCCTTCAGGGGTAACATGTAGTTCACCTCTTTCTCTAGCTGGCTTCCTTGCGGAAGCAGCGTTGGTTTGAAACTTCTCTTCTTGCACTCTGGCCGGTCCTACCATCTCTGCCCCCATCTCTTTGGGTTCATCTAAATCCATAGGCTCGACTTCACTCAATTTCCAGGACGAAGGTTTTAGGGTTGTAAGATAACATTCCCTAGCGGCCCTCTGATCTCCATAAATTGTGCTTACTTGGCCGTCGTCACACTCGAACTTCATCAGCATGAGATGAGTGACGATGACAGCCTTAATATTATTAAGGGTAGGACATCCCAAAATGACGTTGTAAGCTGTCAAATCCTTGACAACCAAAAACTTTATGAACATAGTTCTGCTCTTTTACTTCTCTCCGACTCGGACGGGCAACGACACCGTGCCGACCGGATGTATGATTCCACCTCCAAATCCTATAATAGGATGATGGACTGGAAGAAGATCTTTCTCATCAAACTTCAATCTTGACAAACAATCAGCGCTAATAATGTCAGTCGAGCTGCCAGTGTCGATAAGGATCCTTCGCACTCTTAGATTGGCAATCTTCATCTCTACGACCAAGGGGTCATCATGGGGAGTCCTTATCTGCCCACGGTCTCCTTCGCTCACCGTCACCATGGGGAACGGGTCTACTTTGGATTTCCCCGTCAGCAACACTTGGCCAAGCTCTCTCACATAATTTTTGTGACCTCTCAAGGTTGGTCCTCCGGCTGCAAACCCGCCGGATATCACCAAAACCACGTCTTCGTCTATACGGGAGCTTTCTTTCTTTTTCTGCCGATAATCCTTCTTCTGAAAACGGCCTTCACGGGAGACGTATTGATTCATCTTTCCTTGCTTTGCCAGGTTTTCCAAAGCTCTCTTCAGGTGTTTGCATTCATTTGTCTCATGTCCACAATCCTTGTGGAAGTGGCAGTACTTACTCTTATCTCTGTTCTTGTAAGGTGTTTTCATTTCGGCCGGAGCCTTGAGTTCATGCTGATCCTTGATTTCCATAAGGATTGAATACTGATCCTTATTGAACTCAATGGGTTCAGCCGAGACAGCCCTTTCTTTTCTCTTCTCTCTTCTCGACGGGGCCGTGCTTGAAGACACTACCCAGGTCTCAGCCTTCTTAGGATTGTTCTTAGTCTTTTGAACAGGTTCCTCGGGCTTCTTGGACTCTGAGTGCTTGGCTTCAGCACACACCTCCGTCGCATGTATAAAAGCCTCGGCTTCCCTTAAAGCTTCAGCCAAGGTACTCACTTTCTTCTTGACTAAATCAAACTTGAAACTTCCTGGACGCAGTCCTCGAATAAATGCATCGAAGGCTACACCAGCATTTAAGTCATGGATTTGAAGGGCTTCAAGATTGAACCTCTTTACAAAACTTCTCAGGGATTCCTTTGGGGCTTGGATGATCTTCCCCAAATGAATACTAGTCTTCTGTTCCTGCCTATTGGCGACAAAGTGGCTAGTGAATGAATAACTTAACTCGGTGAAGTTGTTGATAGAATTAGCCGGTAGGTTGTTAAACCACTTCTGAGCGACTCCTTTCAGAGTTGCTGGGAAGTTCTTACACCATGTAGCGTCGTCTACTGCCTGGACGTACATTTGATGTTTGTAAGCAGAAAGATGATCATCTGGATCAGTAGTGCCATCGAACCGATCAATGGTTGGTAATTTAACCTTAGCACATGGAGGAGTTTGCATTATTCTGGCGGAGAAAGGCGTCGGCCAATCTATGCGCAGCTCCCTAAAACGTTCATCAACTGGGGCTGTATTTATCCGACATTCCCTTAAGACTGGGTTCGATGAACTGACCTCTTGGGACCCTCGCCTATACACATTCTGCTGAGACGTCCTTCTGTAAACATTAGGCTGAACCACCGTTCGATCCTGACGAGGCTCGTAAATAGACGGAGTCCTTCCATGCTCCAGAGTGTGACTCTGAATCCTCAGACTAGGGTCTTGCAAGTACGGCGTTGATCCGGTAGCCGACCTCTGTTGAGCGGCTACCCTCTTAGCATGCAGGTATTCCCGAGCGTCTGTCTCCATCCTTCGACCATCCACTGGTCTGTTGACTGGGTTGGTGACCACCAGATTCCAGTCTAAACGACGTGGTTTCTCACTACGAACAGGATGCCTTCCTCTAGACGTTCTTCTAGCTTCTCCTGGTCGTCTAGCCCTGCTTGGTCCAGCCACATTCTCCTGAGAAGCTCCTCTCCTAGGAGCAGGCCTAGAATCCGGCTGGGATTCTACTCGGAAGAATAGCATGTTGTTCTTGATCTGGTCTTGGACAACTTGGGCCATCCTGGCTTGAAACTCATTTAGGGCATTTTCCAAATGAGCAGCCGTGACCGGGAGAGCAGGGTTGGGCTCCAAGACTGCCCCAATGGGATCATTCTGTCGCTGTCCGTCACGTCCCCTAGGCGGACGTTCATCATCAACGGTATCATTAACTTGAACATAAGGACTCATCCTTTGTCCTCGGTTGGACGAATTGCAATCAGTCATCTCCGCGCCTCCCCCCAGACGGCGCCAAATGTTTTATGTAAACTTGAAGAATACGGTATTTGTCCTGATGATGGACAGGTGTAGGGTTGATATTGGGAGGCTTGTGCTGAGATGTTGCTTCGTTCCCGAACCTGCAAAAAGGGGAAAACCAAACCGGAGGTTTGGGTTTGATTCCCTCTCCGATGCTTAAGTCAGTGTTTAATAGATAATAGCTGGGTATGAATTTTGACAGAGTAAGTTTAAGAGAGAGTTGTTGTGTACCTTTTACCTGATTATGAGGGACTATTTATAGTATCTATGTATAGAAAAGAGCACCCTAGGATGAAGGAATGTGATTGGTTAGGCAATGGGAGAGCGACACTTGTCATGGTCTGATTGTCCTGAGCCTTTTATCCAATCACCTTCTTCCTCTTTAGGGAATTTGGGCTGATTATTCCCTCTTTTAGGGAATAGTTGGGCCTCTTGTTTGCAGAGTTTGATGATATCATTAGCTCCCCATAACATGCTGCCACGTGTGGATGAGGGGGTGAGCCACGTGTCACCGATTCATTGGGCCACGTGGCGATCCCTGACTGGGCCACGTGTCCTCTTTAAATATGTTACAACAAGAGTCAATGATCTTGACACGTTTAAGTAAACGGGTCGGGTTAGAGTTAGGGGAAGACAACCAGCCAACTCGTGAACCCGACACGAACTCGACACGACACGACTTTTTAGCCACATCTACCAAATAATCATCATTTTTTATAATATCCTCATATAATTTGATTTAAAAAAATGAAATATTATTCCAAAGGAAATATGGATGTTGGCTTTCATTTAACAAAGGTGAGAGGGCCCATAGATTATTGATTTTTTTATTTACTCTAGACCAAATTAGTTTTCCTTCAAACCTTAATGGTACAAGTCCAACGTGTGTTTTTCATCGTACATCCCCCTTCTATACTTGATTAGTTGGTGGTCTTTTTATCCAAGGTGCCCCAATTGGAGCGTCCCACTTGCTGGGATTTAAGGATCAACTCATTTATTGCGCAAATCTCATAAAAGATTAAATTTAAAACCAAACAAAAATATGTGACAGGCGACACATGAATTTATAAACCCTTTACTCCTCCACCCTACATACAAATCCACACAAATCTGTCATTTTCGACAATTTTTTTTCTGTTTTTATCCCTAATGCAAGACTTCGTTTTTGTTTTTGTTTTCTAAAGGCAGAAATATTCTATCAAGTGTTTGCTAATTTGTTCCTTAATCTCTGTAGTTATGATTTCCTGATGTTGAATACACGAACCAAAGGCAAACCTCCTTCTTTAGGCTTTAATATAATGATATGTACTACAAACACAATATGATAAATTAATGGAGAACAGGATGCTCGCAGGATATAGACTGTCACATGATATATCATTATCATTAATATGTGTATCGGGTCTGCCTAGCACACCACAACGTTCTGCCAATCTGCGTCAGAGCATCCGGAGCAGAGCAGACCTCACAAGGCATACCTTTCTAAACTCTGGACAGTGAATTAATAAAAGGCCTCACCACCTTGGCCCATTTCCAAAGGAAGCCCACTTACTTTACTAGATCAGTCATAAGCCCACCTCTCATATAAATACTTATGCTCATGCATGAGTAAGGTACATACTAGCAAACACTCACAAAATACTTGCACCTGGTACTCGTTTCTCTCAACTAAAGACCTTGTGTTCATCTTTGGCTGACTTAGGCATCGGAGGGGCGATCCTCGGATACAACCCCCGAGGTCCGCCTTGTTTTGCAGGTAACCACCACCACGAAGGGAATTTGAAAGCCACATTCCACCAAGTACCCACCACCACACTCAATGTAGTTGTCCTGAACAGAAACAATATGTAATAGGAGTAATACAAATTTCATCTACAAATCACAAATGAATTCGTCTTATTATTACATGCATAAAATTGAAGGTAGTCTACCTGAATATCAATATGTATTGTCTTCTATACCTCCTCTACCAATCGAAAAAAACATCAAGGAGGTGATTGTAATCTTGTTTGCTTATTTAGACTATATGCTGCCCCCCGCCCCTCTGGTTAGATAAAAGAAACGGGAAAGAAAATGCTAAATGCGCAAGAAATCCAACAAGATAATGCATCTCTTGGCACCATAATCCAGATTGAACCAAATTTTGTTTGTTTCTTACCCGCTAAATTTGTAAAGAGGAGGCCATGTGACAACCAAAGATGGGGCCAATCTAAATTTAGTAGAAAATGAGATTGGTTACAAGAAAACAAAATATTCTTTGTAATTATAGCAAGCTGCAAGCTAGTACTCCACACTTGGTGTATCTAATAACAGGAGCATTTGAAACCAGATTTTGATCAGTACCAACTAGGAACAAAGTTATCCGGTCGGTAGTAGTGTATATTAAATCTGATTATATTATGGATCTTATTGGAATGAGGACTTTATTACTATACCCATTTTATATATATCTAAACATCAATCAATAAAAATTATGAAAAATTGGTAAATCAAAATTATACATTGAGATAAATGTAAGAACATCTTATCTACTAATATTTATTGTTATATATTATTTAAAAATCATAGTTAAACTAAGATATATAAATAGTATAAAAGTCAAACTGTTGCAACTAATATGGGACAAAGGGAGTACTACTTAGGACATGTTCTCTTCACCTTATTTTTATTTCAGTTAAGTTTAATTTATTTAAGTTCATTTCATGTTCAATCAACTCAATTTTGTTCAGTTCAGTTCAACTCCATTTAGTTCAGTTCATTTCAGTTCATCTTATCGCAATTTATTATTTAACTATTTTATCAAATAATTTTAATATTGGTCTAATTTATTTACTAATTACTATAATTATTATTTTATTATTAGTGCTAGATATTATTTTTTTTATATATCTTTACTTATTACTAGTTCTCTTATTACTAGGAAGCATGGTTTAGATTGGTGCAGTTTGCTGTTTGCAGTTCGCAGTCTATCAATATTTTATCTCATGACGAGTATTACAATTTGCAATTGTTGTTTTATTTAACGAACACATATACACTATCACGTCATATAAATAAGCTACAAAAAGGTAGAAGTTATTGAAAAATTACAAAATTGATAATAATATTACTCCCTCCGTTTGTTTTTAATTGTTATACTATTGTTTAGGGAATAGATAAAGTTGTTTGGAGAATAGAAAAAGTATGAGAGAGAATGGTATAAAGTAAAAAGTATGGGGTGGTTGGGTATTTAATAGAAAAATAATAAGACAAGTGGGCCCCAAAAGTATGGAAAGTTGGAATATTGAGATGTGAAAGTTTACTAAAGATAGTAAAAGTGAAAGTGTAACAATTAAAAAGAAACGTACTAAAAAGGAAAGTATAACAATTAAAAACAAACGGAAGGAGTACTACTTAAGGTGCAAAATCGTCGTTACATTGAATATTAGATTTTAGGCGGTTTGTGGTGCGGTTTGGTTTATAAATATTATAGACAAATTGTTTGGTCAAAAGCACAAAACTATCCATGTTTTTTAGCCTATAAACCAATCAAATCACGTCAAAACTGTTTACATTACAATTTTGGGCAATTGGGCCGAGTTATTATTATTATTACTAGTTATTATTACATTATTGATTCTAATTATTATAGTAGTAATAATAATTTAATTATTAGATATTAATGTTATTATATAATCATCACTAAGTATCAATATATTAATAAAAATTATAGTAAGTACTTATTATTAATTATTATTATTAATTATTATTATTATTATAATATCATTACTATTTTTTATTTATAATGATCATTTAATAATATCTATAATACTATTATCACTATTCAGTAATTATTGTAATAGATTATAAATTATAACTTATTATTACTTATTATTATAATTATTATTCAATATTTATACTATTATTTTATTATTTATTATTATGTATACTTCTTCCGTTTCTTTTTAAATGCAACAAATGCACTTTTTTACTATTCACACCTCTCACTTTCACTAAGATTTGTGATATGTGCATAATGAAAAATATACTCAAGTGGGATCTTGTCATATTTGCCTTGTGACATGCTTTCATAATATGTAATTTTTATAATTTATACTTATATGTAAATATAGATATTTGTGTTTAAAGTAATGTCTTGGGATATGTAAAAGTGCATTTTTTGCATTTAAAAATAAATGGATGAAGTATATTTATTACAATTCAATTCAGTTTAGTCAAGCTAGAATTAGACAAAGAGAACATACTCTTAGCACAACTCATAGAGTAGATACTCAAAAACAGAATTCGTTGTACAATGCATGTTGGGCAGAGCATGACTGACAGACTCTTCGACAGAAATGGATAACAACTAGTGCTCTATTAGCTGACCGATTCCAACCAAATAGGCCCATATTCCATGAAGGAATGTTCACAAAAATAGTTCCAAGATCTGACTTAGGTATCCGAGGTTCATGTCTCGAAAACACCCTTGAAGCCAATTGTTTTCTTTTCGCATAACCTCCATTAAGGAAGTTTTAGATGCCACATCCCCCGTCAGGCGCCAGCTGCATTCATCAAGCACCATAACAATTTTATACATAAACATCCTTTATCATTTTATCGTGCCTATAAACGTCTGATCTGAAAGTTTGATTATCTGAGTTAGAAGTGGTCAAGTGCAATAAAATAATTTTGCTACTATAATTATTGTAGCATATGTCAATTCACGATTTTCAATGCAATATATCTTTAATGACGATGCATTAGTAAGATTTATGATTATTTTTTTTAAAAATAAATTACAAATGGAGGTAACTCAAATAATATCCAACATGATTATCATCTCTTATGTATAATGGTGAAAATTGTAGTCAAAGTTTATGCTGTTTCACTTCAAAGCTATAAGTATTGAAAGAATTATGAAAATGTCCTTTACTAAGAAAGAATAAACTTATAACACAATTTTTCTTTTAAAAGAATGTAGACAAGGAAGGCAACAAGTAGATGATGGATGCAACACCACCTTGAGGATGGTGCACATGGGTCAAAACCCAAGGAAAGGAGATGAAACCACCAAATTTAAAAATGAGTAAATTGATAGGAAATGAACATTAGTTTAGTATAAATAAACATGAGAAAACTCCAAACACCTTCCTTTTTTCTCCTCATTGCTGAACACGGAATGAACATTTGTTCATTTTCGAGGAACATAGATAAGTGAGGCCAGTTTTTTCTCTCTTCACAATTATCTCTTTCTTCCAGTGTGTGCCCATTTGCCCAAATATTTTCTCTCTCCTACATATTCTTTCTCATCCATTTTCTCTCTAAAAACTCACAGTCTACTTCCCAAGAACCACTTGTTCAACTGTTCGCACCATTTTTATTCAAAATTTTTTGAATTTCAAGCTAAATTCACATGTCCAACTTCTATTTGTAAAAGTACCATACTATTCATCATTTCAACCCCAAAAATATTTTAACCTTTAACCTGAAATCTAAGAAGTTCCAAACTGATACAACAACAAAGCAAGTTTCAATGATAACAATTTATGTGAGAATCGTAATATTCATTTGAAAAAATTAACGTGAATAATCCCAACTATTGCCCATCTTCCACAATTAAGCCCACCTTTGACCCAAAATAATCCAAACTATTGTCCACTCTTTCTAAAACAGTCCTACTTAATGGTTATTGGTGTTATTTTGGGACTGTTCTGGTAAGAGTGAGCAATAGTTGGATTATTTGAGAAATTATTAAAGGTGGGATTAATTATGTAAAGCGAACAATAGTCGGGATTATTCACATTAATTTTTCCTTTTAGTTTTGAGTTTTTTTTCATAAATTTAGATTTCGTTTCAATTAATGACCACTAGAATTTGCACTTTTAACGACGAATTTGTTTTTCGATAAAAGGGTAGGAAACCATGTTTGAAGATCATGAATAACATGAACATTTTTCCGTTATGGTCGTCATTATTGGTCTTAAGAAAAAATTTGGCTTGTTTGTCGTCTAATTTTACACGACTATTAAAATGTTCATCTTCATAATAAGGCCAATTTGCACAGAACCACCTTAAGTTTGCCAATACTTGTAAACTCCCACCTTTATGATTTTTTTTTATAAGTTACCACCTTAAGTTTACAAAACGTTTATAAACTCCCACCATTTCATGGAAGTTGCCTAACACCGTTTGCTTGTGGGCCCCACTTCAGTTATAACTTTGATTTTCCCTCCCATTTCACTTTCCTTCCCCTGCTTATATATGTTTTGTTTCCCTCCATCCCAACTCATCTTCCCCCCCATTTTTTTCCATCTCTGCCACCATTGAAGATCCAAAGGTTTGAAAGCTTCAAATATTTCTGAAAATTTCGGGTAATTCTTGTTCTCCTCTTTACCTCCCTAAAATTCAGTATATGGGTGGCATGCTATATAGAAATGAGTATGACCCATGTTTAAACTAGCTTAAAGAGCAGAAAATTAACAGAGACATTTCATTGAACACATTGTGGGCATGACCATAAACCAGACCCACCATAAAATCCTCCAAATTGATGAAATTAAGTAAGAGAATTACTGGGATTTTTGAAGAAACAAGTTAAAGCATTGAAATGTTAAAAGTACCAACGCTTAAAGATAAATAGATTCTGCTGGGTATCTCTAAAATGTGTTAGATAAATAGATAATGATATACTCCTATATTCGATATACAAAGAGCACCATTATTCAGTATTCACTGCTTCTATGGGGAAGCATTCACCATCTTCATCAAAGCTCTTTTTCTTGGCATTTTTGTTTCTGATTCCATCAAGTAACAGATAACACTTAGTTTTATAGGAGTAGCGTTCAACAAGCATTGTTTTTTGGCTTTTTTTAATAAACTCAACAAATACCTTAGCAATTTAAAGCATACATATTCTAATCGAGGGTTTAGGGCTGATTTATTTTTTTAGAGGATAGATATGAATTTTGGGTTAGATGTGTGCATAACATAAGCTCAAAAGTAAGTCATCAATGGTGGAAAGAGGAAGAGATAAAGAGATGAATGGGGAAATGAGGATTTTGGAGGAAAAAGCAAAACATTGGACTGATGTGGGGTCCAAAGTTAACGGAGTTAGGCAACTTCCGTGAAATGGTGGGAGTTTATAAACGTTTTGTAAACTTAAGGTGGTAACTTATAAAAAAAATCATAAAGGTGGGAGTTTACAAATATTGGCAAACTTAAGGTGGTTCTGTGAAAATTTTCCTCATAATAATAACGACAAACTAAAGGCAATAATGGCCTAAGTTTTGTTGTAGATATACTTTATATCACCTAGTTTATAATATAAAATATCCTCATAAACGGAAAAAATCATCGTTATAAGTTACTCGACCTTATTGCAAAAAATCATATCTTCATAATGCTTTCATCAACGATAATATTAATTCGAGAAAAAATTAAATATCAATATAATACAAATATACAAGTAAATTAACATTTCATTAAGAAACCCAACAAGATAAGCATACAAGATTTTCAATAGTAACTGAAATATCGCCTAAATTCTCGTCTGTGAAATGGTGAAAATGCATTTGATTTTATTTTTTTACTTCATATGCATTTCTAGGAAGTATTTTGTTTTTTTTTATACTTTTTTTTGTTATAAGTTAATTTTTTTGTTTGTAATATTTAATGTTATGCCTTATTTATTTTAATTTGTAATATTTATAATTATAAATGTTATAAATCAAGGAGAGATATTATATGTGATTTTTTATTATTTACTGATTTCATATTATTATCATCCATATTGTTGTTAAAATGAGAAATTTAATGAAAAGACAATTCGATGTCTTAGATTTATCAGGTCATAAATTTCTGGATGGCAGGTAGATGGCCAAATGAATTTAAACGCTCAAGGACTTGAGCATACTATTAAAGAGCATACCACCCCTGTGGATACAAAGTACAACCCAACTAATTAAACTAGCCACCGAATTAACAAGAAAAGGTCATGGCCTTAGTTCTTTTGATACACCACCTACATGAGAGCCTAAAAACTGAATACTTATTGGTGGAAGATCCAAAAAAAATATGAGGAACAACCTGAAAGAAATATATGGCCACCCCCAAAATATTATTCTCCACAAGAATTTATTGCATGGACCAATCTAAGGTTCCAAGATTTTAAATGTATCAGTGACTACAACTCAACACTGTTTAGAAGTGTATCACTACCAAAATATTGAAATCATCTGATCACCGAAGAACAAATGTCCAAAACAGCCTTAACTTTAAGCAAGTTGAGTTTAAAGTTTATTATTTTAAGTTATTCAAATAGGATTTCAGGATTCCAAAATTTCAGGTGCAAGAGAGTTACTTAGAATTATGAGATGTGATAAGTTTTCATCTGGTTTTAACCCATTAAGTAGATCAGAATACTTTCCAACATCATACGTGTAATACCCCCATGATTGCTTTATAGGATTTAGTTGTACTACCAATACCAATACCAATAAGGTGCATCTTCTTTTCAGGGAGCTCATATTGCTAATATTCTCAGTTAAGCGTGCTTGGCTGGGAGTAGTCTTGGGATGAGTGACCTCCTGGGAAGTTTCTCGGGGTGCGCATGAGTGAGGACAAAATGCGCCGAAAGGACTTGTGTTGGTTTGTGGGGCCAGTTATTGGTCCGAGATGCTTACTTGGTGACTACTCTCGGCCTGTAGGGGTTGGGGTGTTACAAATGGTATCAGAGCAACCCTGCAACCGCGTCTTGAGGCGACCCTAAGGCCGTCAGGCCGAATATTTGGAGTCCTCAAGGGCCTAGTGGAGGAGGTTTCTGGGGCTGTATTGTCATATGTAGCGACCAGAGGTCGTCAGGCCAAATATCTGGAGTGTCCATGCGATCCGTTTCCAGGCTGGGGCGACCTACAGCCTGCGACCGATTAAGTGGGGTCCCCAGGTGCAACAAGGGTGTTGCTGTTCTCAAGTGGGGGTGTGTAATACTCCCCATGATTGCTTTAAAGGATTTAGTTGTACTACCCATACCAACAAGGTGCATCTTCTTTTCAAGGAGCTCATATTGCTAAGATATTCTCAGTTAAGCGTGCTTGGTTGGGAATAGTCTTGGGATGGGTGACCTCCTGCGAAGTTTCTCGGGGTGCGCATGAGTGAGGACAAAATGCGTCGAAAGGACTTGTGTTGATTTATGGGGCCAGTTATTGGTCCGAGATGCTTATTTGGTGACCACTCTCGGCCTGTAGGGGCTGGGGTGTTACAATACGAGGACAAAAGTAACTGATATATATCATTATTAGTGGTTAAGAGATCTTTGGGAACCAATAGATAAGTTAGAAAGTCCTTGAAAGCCTTATTCCTTATGATTATGAAAATCGTATAGAGATCGTTTTATCGGGTAACGATGAACTTCTAATTAAAGAGCCTTTCGGGGTTGAATCCGAGCTCATAACCAAACCAAACTTGATACTACCTCCGTTCCATATGTATTGCAACCTTTGAGCTTTTGCACTATTCATACACTTGATATCACGTATTTATATAGACTTTCCTCCCTTGTTTACAAGCTAATTTGTGCGTCATTGGAGCTCTTGGGAGCTATTTTGTGCTAACTATCGTTTATAGTTGTGGTTTCGTGTTTTAGTGTTGAATTGCAGGTTTTAGGGAGTTTTCTCCTTATCCCCAAGCCATTTGGAAGCAACCACGCTTTTCGAGATGTTACGGGGCACGTAGGAATGCTCACGAGTTCTATGGGTAGTTTAGGAGGTCCCAAAACCTCCAAACGTGAAGAATTGAGAGCCAAAGAGTCAAAAAGGAGGTTTCCGTACTCTGATCGGACAAAAATTACCCGATCGGGCGAAGCATTTATGATCCGGTATAGGAGCTGCGGACCCGATCGCGCAAGCGTTGCCGGACCCGATCGGGCGAGGAGCTATGTCCCCAGACCCGATCGGGCACCCGCTGCCCGACCGATCGGGTCCCCTCAAATTATGCTGCTGTTGCTTGTACGCACCAACAAGACCACGCTGGGCCCTTTGCTGAGGACCCGATCCAGCACCCGATCGGGTCTGGGATCGGGTTGGCCCAAATCTCGCCTGATGCTGCGCTGCTGCTATACTAAGCCCAAAACGTAAATTGGTGCTGTTTGTGTCTCGGCCTGATCGGGTGGAGGGCTCGGGCCCGATCGGGTGGAGGGCTCTGGCCCGATCGGGTCTGGCACATTTTCTCGTGAATTTCGACTTTTGTTTCCTAGTTTTTAGACTTGAGGGGGTATTATAAATACCTTTTTCCTCATTATTTAGAGACATCTTTTATTCATCTTTTTACTGCTTTAGACTCTAGTTTTATTCCTCATTATTCTTAGCTTAGTTTAAACACTTAGATTAGTTTAAAGGTGATTGAACCTGTTCCGATTTCAATAAAAGACCTGCTTTCCGTCAATTGGTATTCTTTCTTACCCTAATCTCTTTTATTATTCTCAATTGATTAGTTTATTTATTCAATTATTCATGATGCAATTATTAGGGTTTCATATTAGTTTTATTGTTGTCAATTCAATTATGAGTGAGTAGTTCTCTTTCTAGGGTGTTAGATAGGCAAGCCATGTTTATACCATGATTGTGATTTAGATTCCTATCAATTTCTAGGGCTTGATTAGGGTGATTGTGATATGGTTTATTCTTATTGAGTAATTAATGTCAGTGTACAATTTCATTGATTGCTTGTGGTTAATAGTTGTTTGCACAGATCCGTCTTATGACTAGAGGCCTAGGACATGTTAGTAGTTCTGATTACGTTAGTGAACATGCGGCGTATGTTGAACTATGAGCGTTGAGTCTTAACCATAGCTCAACACATGCTCTAATCCCCAACTCTTGACTTAGGTTTTGATAGTAGTTGACCCTTTTTGATTGGTATAAGCATGGTGGACCGACGTAATACCCTAAGTTTTTAGTCCATAGTTAAATCCTCGATTTATTCCGTCTTCAGTAGTTTATTCATTAGTTTAATTAATGCTTCCCTGATTTCATCTGGAGTAGCTGAATTGGTTGAATATTAATTTAGAAACTCTGTCTCCCTGTGGATTCGACCCTGCTTCCCTTGACTACCATAGTTAGAGGTCTGTAGGTTTTATCTTTGAATAGGTGATACGACTAAAACCCTATCAAATTTTGGCGCCGTTGCCGGGGAGACGGCTAGTTTTCTAAGTTTTTATTTGATTATTTGGTCTACTTCTCTGTACCTCATTGGAACTTCATTGTTCCAATTGAGGTACGTTTTACTACTTCTTTTTGTTTCTTTTGTATGCCCAAGTCTCAAAGAAACGGTTCCCCCATTCCAGCGGATCCCAATCTTACTAGGACAATCAGGCGGATCCGAAAGAAAAATCAGAAAGAAAAGCAGCCTGTTCAGCTGAACACCTCTGGAACAGACACCTTGAGTTCAGTCATGTCAAAGTCACTGAAGTCATATGGGGGTCCCAACCCAGATGGTCTCTCCACTGGACCTACTATGCCCACCATTGCCGCAGCAAATTTTGAGATTAAGCCTGGACTCATCAGCATGGTTCAGCAAAATCAGTTTGGTGGGCATCCACTGAAGACCAGGCAAATCATCTGCAGCGGTTTCAACAGCTTTGTCGAACCGTCAAACATGTCGGGGTCACTCCAGATCAACTAAAAGTCATGTTGTTTGAGTTTTCATTGAGAGATAGAGCCCAGAAATGGTTGAACGACGTGAAAGAAACAGAATGGAGTGAGAAATCTGCTGCGTTCCTGAGAGAGTATTATCCACCTACTAAAACAGCAGAAATCAGAAATAAACTAGCCACGTTTTCCCATGAGCCTGATGAAACACTACGGGAAGCGTGGGCTAGGTTTAGGGATTTACAGAGAGAGTGTCCACACCACAACATGGACAAATGGTTCTTGACGCAGACATTTTACAATGGTCTGCAGCCTCAGACGAAGAGTATTGTTGATTCGTCTGCAGGAGGAGTTTTTCTGGATAAGGAAGTGGATGTAGGCTACGAGTTTCTATCAAACCTCGCAGCGAATGATCATTCCACTTCCCGAAGCCTCACAAGGAAGGTACTGGAGGTAGATGCCATTGCATTATTGACTTCGCAGATGGTGAAGCTGAGTCAGCAGATTAACACCTTCAGTTCCTCTTCCTCAGCAGCACCCCCTTTGAGTATCAATGCTATGTCTGCAGTAGCACCCATTACCTCATCTTACTGCGAGGTATGTGGTGTTCAGGGTCACTTTGGGCATGACTGTCAGTTCAGTCAACTTCAGATGGAGCAGGCAAACGCCTTTCAACAAAGGCCACAAACCTTTCCCCCTCCACATAACTACCAAAACCCACAAAACTATCAACCTCCACCTCCACAAAAATATCCTAAACCCTCATACCATCAAACCCCACAAAATTTCCAAAGACCACCACCACAAAACTTCCATCACCACAATAATTTCCAAACTCCACAAAATTTTCCCACCCCACCTCCACAAAACAATAACCCACAAGAGCCTAGCAATTCTGAACTGATGAAACTGATATTGTCTATGAAAAAGGCAAATGAGGAAGCACGGAGGAACCAAGAGAAGCATATTAAACTTCTCGAGGCTCAAGTTGCTCAGTTGGCAGAAACTAATGCACAGAGGCAGCACGGACAATTGCCAGGGCAACCCGTTCAGAGAGAACATGTGAATGCCATCACTCTTCGTAGTGGCATTGCATATGATGCCCCTCCAGTTCCCATTGATGAGGTTACCCCAACTGCAGGGAAGAAGAGGGTGGTAGAGGAAGGAAAAAGGAAGAATTCGACGTCTGAAGTCGAGTTGTCTGCAGAAGCTGAACAGACAGGGAAGAAAAAGGAGAAGGTTTCTGAAACGCCTTTTACACCAAGGCTACCTTTTCCCCACAGGATGCAACAATCAAAGGTCGATCAGCAGTTTGGTATGTTCTTGGCTATGGTTAAGAACCCTGAGGTAACGATTCCATTCACAGATTTAATTACCCAAGTACCTGTTTATGCCAAATTTCTGAAAGACATGATCACTAAGAAAAGAGACTTTGGTGGGGTAGAACGTGTCGCACTTACTGAAGAGTGTAGTGCTTTTATCCAAAATAAAGCCCCACCAAAGTTAAAAGATCCTGGTAGATTTTCTATACCTTGCCATCTTGGACCGATTTTTATTGACAAGGCTTTATGTGATTTAGGTGCTTTTGTCTCTGTTATGCCATTATCTGTTTTTGAGAAACAGAACATGGGAGCACTTAAATGCACACAAATCACTTTACAGATGGCGGATCGTTCTATAAAATACCCTCTAGGTGTTTTAGAGGACGTTCCTGTTAGGGTTGGGAAATTCTATATTCCTGTTGATTTTGTGGTGTTAGATATGGATGAGGATGCCCAGATTCCTATTATCTTGGGTAGGCCATTTTTGTGTACTGCTGGTGCTGTAATTTATGTTAAGTCTGGGTCTTTAACTCTTAGTGTTGGTGATGATAAAGTGATGTTTAAACTAACCAATGCTGTTAAGGCACCTATGCTTGAACAATCTTGTTACAGGGATGAGGTTTTTGATGAAGTAGGTGTGGAGAAGACTCCAATTCCACCTAAGGTTGCCTCACCGTCTGGAGGCATAGTCAAGAACATTTGGAGGAGAAAGATGTTTGATGAGGGTGGCACTTATTGCCAAGCCCCTCCTATTTGAGAGATGGAGGATTATGGTCGTGCGGGACCTTTATAAACCAGCGTTGTGCGAGAGACAACTCGTATTTTTCTTTCCCTTTTCCTTTTCTTTTTATTTTTCTTCCTTTTTGTGAGCAAGAGTGAGGGTACTAACATTGTTTTTCCTCTTAGCATAGTCCTTATCACCTTTTGGCATTGAGGACACTGCCAAGTTCAGCTTGGGGGAGGAGTTCTATTTGTATTCTCTATCTCTTTTACTGCTTTCTAGGATAGATTTACTGCTTTCGAAAAATTCTGAAAAAATCAAAAAAAAAATATGGTTCCCATGACTGGTTTAGTTGCCTCCTTGTGTCCCTTGTTGTGCTCTATTTGAAAATGATTTGACTTTGTTTTCTAGATAGCTGGGCATCTGTGATCTTGAGGCTATGATTTGATGTTTGATTGCTATGATTTCGAGCATTTTTGGATTATATTAGACCACTTTGTGCTGCATACCTGAATTGGTTAGACTGTGAGGCCTCTTTGTAGCCTATTGGATTCATATGATTATCCAGTCTATTTTTTGTGTGTTAGTTCCTCTTTATTGGATTGATCTTGACTTTGACTTCGTACTTGTCTGATATTCGATGACTTGTAGCATTTGCTGTGATAGAGGCGTTCTTTTGTCTTATTCTTGAGCTTCAGAGTAAAATTTTGATATACTTTTATCCGCCTTAGCCCCGCTGAGCCTAATGACTTGTTTCGTGATACTTAAACCCCTATTATGAGCCCAAGGCCTTCACTTGATATTATTCCAAGCCTAGCTTGGGGGAGCTTTTATATGGGTTGAGTTTGAGATTGGTTTCTTGGTTTAGTTTGGTTGTTGAGGAATTTAAAAGTGTATTTGTTGTGGCTTGAGAGCGAGAAAAAAGAAAAGAAAAAGCAAATTTAGTGTTGCGTGAATGAAGTTCAGAAAAATGAAAGAAAAATAAAATAAAATGAAAAAGAATTTGAAGTTCGTTCATTCACGTACGTTCTTAAGGAAATATTCGCTTCATTGCTTGAAAATTGGGTTTGTTATGAGTTTTTCATTGATTTATGAGAGTTGGGTTATATTTCGTGGGTATATGGTGTTGATGGGAGTTGTGTAGGCCATCTTAGGCCTTATTTGAATGATTTATGCTCCCCCTTTCTTGGTTTTTCCACCACATTACCCAAAAATATCCCCTACCTCTTACCTAAGCCCCATTACAACCCTCTAAAGTCCTCTTGAGCTAGTGTCTGCAGTGTTCATTTGATTGATTTCGAGTCAGTTTGTCAAAGTTAAAGAGTATGTCTGCTAATTGAGTCGACTTGACTAGGATGAGCGTCATTGAACCTTCTTAAACACATGAGAGTGTGAGTGGGAAGGGTATTTTGGTCGGGTTGGTGAGTGTTCGGGCATATTCTTTGCCTGCCACAAAGTAGAGAGGAGTGATACCCTTGTGAGAAGCCTTTTCAGGACTTTTGTGCCTTGTGGATGCTTGAATTTGATAAATTGCTTGAATGATTGGTGGTTGGATGGATTTGATTAGCCAAACTTGAATTATGCCTGCTTGAACGTTTCTTAGTCTTGAAAATGTTTTGAGCTTTGATTGATTTTTATCTATGGGGTGAGGCAATCTATTCCATGTTCATATTCTGTTTGCTTGAGGACAAGCAAAAGTTTAGCTTGGGGGAGTTTGATATCACGTATTTATATAGACTTTCCTCCCTTGTTTACAAGCTAATTTGTGCGTCATTGGAGCTCTTGGGAGCTATTTTGTGCTAACTATCGTTTATAGTTGTGGTTTCGTGTTTTAGTGTTGAATTGCAGGTTTTAGGGAGTTTTCTCCTTATTCCCGAGAGATGTTACGGGGCACGTAGGAAGGCTCAAGAGTTCTATGGGTAGTTTAGGAGGTCCCAAGACCTCTAAACGTGAAGAATTGAGAGCCAAAGAGTCAAAAAGGAGGTTTCCGTACTATGATCGGGCAAAAATTGCCCGATCGGGCGAAGCATTTATGATCGGGTATAGGAGTTACGGACCCGATCGGGCAAGGGTTGCCCGACCCAATCGGGCGAGGAGCTATGTCCCCAGACCCGATCGGGCACCCGCTGCCCGACCCGATCGGGTCCCCTCAAATTATGCTACTGTTGCTTGTACGCACCAAGAAGACCACGCTGGGCCCTTTGCTGAGGACCCGATCCAGCACCCGATCGGGTCTGGGATCGGGTTGGCCCAAATCTCGCCTGATGCTGCGCTGCTGCTATACTAAGCCCAAAACGTAAATTGGTGCTGTTTGTTTCTCGACCCGATCGGGTGGAGGGCTCGGGCCCGATCGGGTCTGGCACATTTTCTCGTGAATTTCGACTTTTGTTTCCTATTTTTTAGACTTGAGGGGGTATTATAAATACCTTTTTTCTCATTATTTAGAGACATCTTTTATTCATCTTTTTACTGCTTTAGACTCTAGTTTTATTCCTCATTATTCTTAGCTTAGTTTAAACACTTAGATTAGTTTAAAGGTGATTGAACCTGTTCCGATTTCAATAAAAGTTTCTGCTTTCTGTCAATTGGTATTCTTTCTTACCGTAATCTCTTTTATTATTCTCAATTGCTTAGTTTATTTATTCAATTATTCATGATGCAATTATTAGGGTTTCATATTAGTTTTATTGTTGTCAATTCAATTATCAGTGAGTAGTTCTCTTTCTAGGGTGTTAGATAGGAAAGCCATGTTTATACCATGATTGTGATTTAGATTCCTATCAATTTCTAGGGCTTGATTAGGGTGATTGTGATATGGTTTATTCTTATTGAGTAATTAATGTCAGTGTACAATTTCATTGATTGCTTATGGTTAATAGTTGTTTGCACAGATCCGTCTTATGACTAGAGGCCTAGGACATGTCAGTAGTTCTGATTACGTTAGTGAACATGCGGCGTATGTTGAACTATGAGCGTTGAGTCTTAACCATAGCTCAACACATGCTCTAATCCCCGTATCTTGACTTAGGTTTTGATAGTAGTTGACCCTTTTTGATTGGTATAAGCATGGTGGACCGACCTAATACCCTAGGTTTTTAGTCCATAGTTAAATCCTCGATTTATTCCGTCTTCTGTAGTTTATTCATTAGTTTTAATTCTTCCCTGATTTCATCTGGAGTAGCTGAATTGGTTGAATATTTATTTAGAAACTCTGTCTCCCTGTGGATTCGACCCTGCTTCCCTTGACTACCATAGTTAGAGGTCTGTAGGTTTTATCTTTGAATAGGTGATACGACTAAAACCCTATCAACACTACCCGTTGACCTTTTTTTGTGATTTATACATAAGGATAAATATAGCCATGTGAGATCTTGTTAGATTCATCTCGCTATATGCTTAATTAATATCAACTTTTTATAATTTTTACTTAAATAAAATTAGTGCGTCGGGAGGCGTAAAACTCCCTATGTTGCAATACTTATGGAACGGAGGTAGTATATGACATGTTTGGGATGTCTTAAGGTTAAAATGATTATTTATTCCCAAAATTTATGTGGCTAAATAGGGTGAATTCGTTATTTAGTATGATCTAGAGAGCTGAAATATCATTTCAGACCTATCCTTAACGAAAACTTCTTAGCAGCTACTAGGGTGTCGATATCTCAAATCCTTTTTTATTCATGAAAGCCAACACATCAAGATGACACCTCAAGTAAGAACCACCCATAAATGGAGGTTTCCCTCCCCTAAGGGTACCGCAATTAACCTGCTATAAATAGCAGTTTTGGGTTTACGGTTCTTTTCACCCAATTCTTCTTCTAAACACCTACTTTGTCTTACATAAATATCTTCTAGACATCCATACCTACTTGTTCAAGCCTTTGTTCAAGCTTTTAAGCCTTCGGAAGGTGTAGAAAGCTCCATAGAAACATCAAATAGGATGTTATAACTACAACTTTGCATCTTTCTTATGCTTAGCTTAGCTATTCTTGTTCTAAATATTGTTTAATCTAATTCTTAGCACCTTAGTTTCTCTATGGAAGATGTAGGAAGGTTACATTGGCGAGGCATGTTTATTTCGTTACTCAGAGGTAATAGGAATCATATTAAGTATTATTGATTTCACCGAGGTATGAAACTAATGAAGAACAGTCAATTGTTATTGATATCTGTTGTTGTTTCTGTTATAAGGTGAATGTTGAAATCATGGTTTATATAGAGTTTTTTCCCTCTATTTGTGAGCTAAATCGTGCGTTATTGAAGCTCTTCGGATCTATTTTGTGCTAATAACTCTATAAGTTGTGGTTTTGTTGTTTTCGGGTTGAAGTGCGGGTTTTAGGAATTTTCTCCCTATTCCGAGCCATATTGAGGCAACCACGACTTGTACGAGTAATTACGAGGCATGAATATTAAGTTAGGAGGTCTCGAAGCCCTTTGGATGCAAAAATTGTGCTCGACAAGTGAAGAAACGCCAATAGAGGGCCCTGCCCGAAGCCCTCGGGCATACTGGCCCGATCGAGCTTACGTCCTTAGAGCCAAAGAAGGCCCAATCAGGTTGTCATGGCCAGATCGGGCGGAATTTTCATGGATTAGATTTTTGTTCTCGGGCCCGGTCGGACGAGGAACATTGTGGTTGCTGCTATGCGTACTAGAAGAAAGGACTAAGCAACATTTTTTTCTCAGCCTGACACGATAGGGCGGGCTTGCCCGACCAGATCGGGCCGGTAGAGTTACCTTGTTGCTGCTGCTATTTGTGCGAGGAAAGATCTTGGATGCGTTTTGGTGTGGCTCAGCCCGATGGCAACGGGCAATGAGGCCCGATCGAGCAGCGAGACGCGGAGGCTCCGAAACCCAATTCCTATCTTTTTGGTCGTTTTTTAACTAGTTTTTAGGAGGGGTTTATAAATACTTAAGCCTCTTTCTTTTAGAGACACTTCTATTTTCCATTGTCATTAGTTTAATTTTAAAGTTTTTTCATAATTAAACACTTTAGATTAGCTTTGGAAGAGATCAAACCTCATATTATTTCAACTAAAGTTATTGTTTTCCGTCATTCGATATTGTTTTCTCTCTTGATTGCATTTTTTTATTTGTGATTGCTTAGTTGATTATTTAATTCGTTCGTGATGGAAAGTTTAGGTTTTTATATTAGATTTATTATTGTTGATTCAATTATAAGTAGTCATATTTCTAGGGTTTTAGGGAGGAAAACCATGTTTATACCATAATTTACGTTTGAATTGATATTAGTTTCTAGGTTTTGATTAGATTGATTAATGTTATTATGTAGTTTCATTGATTGCTTGTGGTTAATAATTGTTTGTACAAATCCGTCTTACTTTTAAAGACATAGTACACACCATCTGATTATGTCAGTAACCATACGACATATGTTGAATTATGAGCGTTAAGACTTAACCATAGCTTAACAAGTGCTCTAATCTCTCGACTTTTGACCTAGGCATTGATAGTTGTTTGAACGCTTTGATTGGTATAAGCATGGTGGACCGAACTAATGCCCTAGACCTTTAATTCATAGTTAAATCCCGATTTTATATTGCTTTCCTTAGTGTAGTTAGTAGTTCAGCTGCTTATTGCCTGATTTCATTTGAAGTAGCTTTTTAATTAAATATTAACTCTGAAAACCTGTCTCCCTGTGGATTCGACCTTACTTCTCGGCTACTATTTGTTAGAGGACTTAGGATTACTTTTGATTAGGTGATACGACTTTAGCCTGTCAAATATAATATTTTTGGGATATTTATTATGGAATCATCAAGAGAGCTAACAGAACTACAGAGTTCTCGAAGTATTATATATCAATCTAAGAAAGGATTAAGCGCTTGAGGTAACTTTTATGTTCAGCAAAACCTATTTCATGTCCATGTTTGTTGTGTTTGTATTTTGGTAGTTCGTACTATGGTCATATATATGAATATGTTGTTGTTATTGAAAGTATGTTTTGGTTTATTATGAATATTATTTGTTTTGGTTGGCTAGTTTGTGAACTGAAATGAAAAGTGGGCAACGTACATGTGGAGGAGCTAAACAATAAATCAAAAATGAATTGAAATGGTTATAATGTGAACCGCTGTGGTCGTATTGTGTAAGTGATAAGTGAAAGTATAAATCAAAATAAATTGTGTCCAAAGTCTAAATTTGCCAGCGATTTGTGTAAGGGGATTGAACAGCTACGGCAATCGTATATTTTTAACGAAAGATTATCGTTTTTCAGGATTAATTTTCAAGTGGTAAAACAATTTTAAATGAAAATGTTTTTAACGTGTTGAAGTAAGAGTTACGAGTTTTCCTCTCATTTTGGATATTTTATTGTTTTCTATTTATTCTGTCATTTGTTGGAGTTAACGTTGGAAGCTCGGAGTCGAATCAGGAGCAAAGTTGTTGTTGAATTGTAGTATGAGTTGGGTTTATGAGATTTAAGTTTGTATATCAAGGACTTTGTTTAGAATTAGTTATAATATGATTTAATTCCTTGCTTTGGGATTCGAGTTCCAATGAATCTGTAATTGAAGTATTATAGAAAGGATATTATTTTGTGGGCCCATAACCCACTGGTCCAGGATCATGTATTTAAGGCTGCTTCTTGCTACAAGTTTCATTAATTTATAATCTGATTATTATCAGTTTCATGTTTTGAGGCTTGTGTTTGCTCAGCGAGTTAAGCTAGCAGCTCGGGAGGCCGGGCTGTTACAATATCATAGAGAAAACTCTATCCACATTCCACACTACAAATATTATATTATAGCAACAACACAGAGAAAAGGGCTTCAAAAATATTCTGAGCTAATCTCTATATTATTGATGGTGAGCAAAATAATGATCTTCTATTGAAGAATCATAATCTTAGACCAGCTGGGTCTTTGGCATTCCAAGAGGCGAATAAAATAGAAAGCTCAAAACCACCTGAATCAAAGCGTTGTAAACAGAGGTGGGCGTGGAAATTTAAATGGCCATGGGAGAGGACGTGGAAATAATCACGGTCGAGACCGTGACAGAGGTGAAGGATATTATTCCCCCAAAAATAATAATAATCTCAAAAACAATGAGAGGGGACAACAACAAGGATATTACAAGCATGATAATCAGAAAGGAAAAGATATATGTTATGGATGTGGTATAACTAGGCACTGGCGTTGGTGGATAAAATGACAATAGCTACGCCCTACTAGCGGCAGGATGCTTAAAAAGCCCGCAGCAAAGCACTAATAACGGCAGGCTGCTTAAAAAGGCCACAACAAATGCTTAGTAGAGGCGGGCTTATAGGAAACACCCGTAGCTACGACCCACCCTAACAAATAGAATTTGATGACGCACTCTTGTTTTTCATTTTCCCCCTCATCAAAACCTTCTTCCTCTCAAATGGTTTTAATGGCGACTTCGCCCTCTCACCCTCACTCTCATCACTCATTACTGATCTCCCTCATCACCCTCATCAAAACTTTCGTTGCTCACAGTCATCAACTTCGGAAGCCTTTCTCTAGGTTTTAATGGCGAATTTACATATTGATTTTGTAAGTTCGTCCTTTTTTGCTAGGGTTTTGATAATTACTTCCTTTTTACTTGATATCTTCACTTTATTCGTTTAATTTTATATGTATTGCGGATGATATTTTGGCAGAGAGCAGTCAAGCTTTCGATTTCAGTTTGCTAGATTTGTACTCTGGACTTATTACAAATCTAGGGTTCTCTTTGTAACTTAAAATATTTTTCCTTTTTTATTTTTGTTGATTTTGTTCATTATTTGTGCTTTCTGTAGGTTTATGTAGCCCTAAGATTTTGGGAATCAATAGTCTTATTATGGTTGATTTGTCATAGTTCGCTTGAAACTATCTAATGTGCTTGATTCTTCATCGGTTTTGCTCGCAGATCTGTATGAAATGTGGAAAGAATCTGGCCATATTTAACCCTTGAAAGATAAAGAATAAGAGAAGAAAGATAAGAAAAAGAAGGAATGTCCAGAAAGGAAAAGGCCAGCTTCAGTATATGCCTTATGGTAAAGGAATTAATTTGCCTGAGTTAATCAAATTACAATTCTGAATTATCTCATATTGTTATTATAATTGAATATAATAATTTGTCATAATATTGCATTTATATGATAGGCTTCAAAGATCATAGGTGAAGAATATCTTCTTTTTCGTTGCGGTATATGCTTTATCTTAAAATTTTCATGGTTTCTTAACCAGTTGGTTATCTGTATTTTTCTATCATGCTTTTTAAATTTTATTCTCTTTTCGTAAATTTCTTGTAGGTCATAATTTCGGTACAATATGTTGTATGTTCATGCAATATACATCTGTAATTTGTGGCTTTAATGCAATTCCAGTTCTACATGCATCTTAATAAATGAACATAAAACATTCCTAAGTATTTAAAGAAATTTGGACTCTCAAGTTGCTCGCAGATGACAGTAGCACATATTCCTGGTTATGGGGAACCATTTTGAGTATATTTTTCGTATCAAAATCATAAATGGTTAGAATTTTCCGTTAGAGTTTCAGAAAACTAGTCATTCCATACCATTTAGCGTATTCATGTTAGATTAGCATTATACAATCAAGCATTTATTCACCTTTTTCTGGGGTCTTTTACCCCTTTTTGGGGTGGCAATCATAGAGCGGAAAGTAGGAAAAGTGGGAAATAGGGAGGAGGGGATGGAAGCAAGGAGAGAGAGTGACCTTGACTTTTTCCTTACAATTATTTCCAATATTGGGAGGATATTTTCACTGTTCACTAAAGCTGTAAAGTAAGTTCTTAATACGCTGAAATTTTGATCGTAATTGTTACTTACGCATCATTAGTCATATTAAATTGTACGGCTCAACTACTTGATCTTTCTCTTAGTTCCATACGAGTTATTACAAGCCTGGTATAAGTGTTTATGGTTGCTTGCCTACACATATATTTATATTCTAAATAATGTAATGTGGTTAGAATAAATTTTTAAGGCGTTAATTGTTGTTAATTTTGGATATCCAAGCAAGCCACAGATGTTGTGAAGGGCATCGAGAAACGTATTGGGAGGCGAGAAGCCAAGAACTCCAAAACTAGGATTTTGGAAGTTATCGATGTTGATTATGGAATGTTCCAAATAGTTTTACTATATGTTTACCTTTTAAAACTCCATTCAGTATTTTTAAAGAACTTGGTGCTTTTCTCCCCATGTGGTGGTAAGCGAATCGTTTTTATAGTAAGTTACTTTTTGACTTACTCTTATGATGTAAGCTTTATTTCAGGGGCATATTAAGACCAGCTGTTCATAAGAAGATTTTGGGTGTCATGCATTGATATATTGATTTCTTATAGAGTTTTTCCCGTCCTTTACAAGCTAAATTGTGTGGTATTGACGCTCTTAGGAGCTATTTATGCTAACTATTTCGATATAGTTGTGGTTTATCTGTTTCATATCGTTTTGCAGGTTTTGGGGAAAAACTCCCTATTTACTTGGCATTTTGATCACCATACTATAGCGGAAGGTTATGAGGCATATAGGCGGTCTCGAGATGGTTTTCGAACCCCGTTGTGAAGAAGAATTGTTAAAAGACTTGGCGTCTGAAGCCAAGTATGAAGCAAGCCAGAGTTTAGCTCCGCCCGATCGGGTCGGGCAACCACCGTCCGATAGGGTACGATCTTCTAGTCCCAAAACATGAGATTTTCTTCCCGATAGGGCAGCATTACACGATCCTATCGGGTGACTTTAACTTAGAGACTATTGCTGGTTTTTGGAGCTGCTGGAGAGAAGCCTCACCCGATGTCATCGGGCACCTTGCCCGATAGTGTGCTGGTGTTGCGGCCCCGATCGGGTGCTCATCGCCCGATCTCATCGGGTGCACACATTATTATTGCTGCTGGATTATTGTTCCCAGGCCCGATCGGGTGGCCCTGTGCCCGATCGGGTGGAAGACACGGAAGACGCGATTTGCGTCTTTTCCTATTCTATCTTATTGTTTTCCTAGAAGACTATAAATACTTTTTAGGTTATTTTTACATGTTTCTTTGATATATTGATTTCTTATAGAGTTTTTCCCTTTCTTTACAAGCTAAATTGCACGATATTGATGCTCTTAGGAGCTATTTATGCTAACTATTTTGATATAGTTGTGGTTTGTGTGTTCCATATCGTTTTGCAGGTTTTTAGGGAAAAACTCCCTATTTACTTGATGTTTTGAGCACCACGCTGTAGCGGAAGGTTATGAGGCATCTTGGCGGTCTCGAGATGGTATTCGGACCCCGTTGTGAAGAAGAAATGTGCAAAAGACTTGGCGTCTGAAGCCAAGTAGAAGCAAGGAAGAAAGAACTCACGCCCGATCGGGTCGGGCAACCACTGCCCGATCGGGTACGAGTAAAATAGGCCAAAAGTTCAGATTTTCCGCCCGATCGGGTGGAGTTGCCCGATCCCGTCGGGCGGACTTACACTTGGCCAATTTGCTGATTTTTGAGAGCATTGAAGAAGACTTCCACCCGATGGAATCGGGTGGACTTGCCCGATCGGGTGCTAGGGTTGCGTGCCCGATCACATCGGGTGAAGCCAATTTTGCTGCTGCTGGAAACTTGTTCCCAGACCCGATCGGGCGGCCCTTTGGCCGATCGGGGGACTACACGGGGATGCGATTTTTGTTATTTCCCCACTCTATCTTATTGTTTTCTGAGGGAATATAAATACTTTTTAGGTTGTTTTTATTGACATCTTCTATTCTATTGAACATTTAGAGAGCTCCTAACCTAGTTTTTCATTGTTTTCCATTGTAGAAGAGATTCAAGTACTATTTCAATTCAATTAAAGTTTCCGCTTTCCGTCAATTTGGTAATCGTCTTTCTTATTGTTTTATTCTTATCTCTCAATTGCTTTAGTTTAATTGCTTATTATTCAATTAGTTCATGATGCAATTCTTAGGATTTTCAATTAGTTTTGTTATTGTTAATTCAGTCATGTCTGAGTAGTTCTCTTTCTAGGGTGTTAGTTAGGGAAGCCATGTTTATACCATGATTGTTATTTAGACTTCTTTTGATTTCTAGGGCTTGATTAGAGTGATTGTGGTGCGGTTTGTTCTTAATTAGTGAATAATGTTAGTGGCCAATTTCATTGATTGCTTGTGGTTAATAGTTGTTTGCAGAGATCCGTCTTACGACTAGAGGCCTAGGACACATCAATAGTTCTGATTACGTTAGTGAACATGCGCGTATGTTGAACTATGAGCGTTGAGTCTTAACCATAGCTCAACACATGCTCTAATCCCTCGACTCTTGACTTAGGCTTTGATAGTAGTTGACCTTGTTTGATTGGTATAAGCATGGTGGACCGACCTAATACCCTAGGCTTTTATTCCATAGTCAAATGCTCGGTTTAATTTGTCTTCCTTAGCTTAATCATTAGTTAAGTTAATCATCCCTGAATTCATCTGAAGTATTAGTTAATTGAATATTAATATAGAAACTCTGTCTCCCTGCGGTTTCGACCCTGCTTCCATTTGACTACCTTAGTTAGAGGACTGTAGGTTTATCTTTGAATAGGTGACACGACTAAATCCTATCAATCTTTCATTATCTTGAACAATTAGAGAGCTCTTAAAGTTAGTTTTCATTAGTTTCCATTGTAGAGGAGATCGAACCTTTATTCAATTCAATTAAAGTTATTGCTTTCTGTCAAATTGGTAATCTTCTTTCTTATTGCTTTGTTATTATTTCTTAATTGTTCTAGTTTAATTGTTGATTATTCAATTAGTTCATGATCTAATTATTAGATTCAGATGAGACATTGAGGGAAGCGTGGACTAGATTCAGAGACCTACAAAGGGAATGTCCACATCATAATATGGACAAGTGGTTTCTGACGCAGACTTTTTATAATGGTCTGCAACCTCAGACGAAGAGTACTGTTGATTCGTCTGCAGGAGGAGTCTTTTTGGACAAGGCCGTTGATGAGGGTTATAACTTCCTAGCCAATCTTGCAGCCAATGACCATTCATCATCTAGGAGTTTGACTAAGAAGGTACTTGAGGTTGACGCTATTTCATTGCTTACATCTCAGATGGCGCAACTAACTCAGCAACTGATGAAGTCCTCTAGTTCAACACCTCCGCCTATGAGCATCAACGTTATGTCAGCAGTTGCACCCATCACCTCATCTTACTGCGAGGTGTGTGGTATTCAGGGTCACTTCGGCCATGATTGTCAGTTCAGTCAGAATCAGATGGAGCAGGCAAATGCTTTTCAGCACAGACAACCAAATAACCCCTACTCCAACACAATAAATCCTGGTTGGAAAGATAACCCACTTCTTTCCTATAGAGGCAACAACGTTAAAAACCCACAGCCACAAAATTCCTACCATCCCCCACAAAATTCCTAACAACCTCCACATAACAACCCAAAACCCAACTACTACCAAAACCAAGGGAACTCTCATAACCCCCCTGGTTTCCAAAGACCTGCTCATCAGAATTATCAGCCAGCACCACAAAATGCAACCTCACAAGAGCCTAGCAATTCTGAACTGATGAAACTAATATTGTCTATGCAAAAGACAAATGAGGAAACACAGAAGTCCCAAGAGAAGCACATAAAACTTCTCGAGACTCAGATTGCTCAGTTGGCAGAAACTAATGCACAGAGGCAGCAGGGACAATTGCCGGGGCAACCTACACATAGGGAGCAAGCAAATGTCGTTACTCTTCGTAGTGGCACTGCTTATGCTGCTCCTCCTATGCCCGTTGATGATGATACTGTCCCTAGAAAGGAGAAGGAGGTAGTACAGAAGGAATTGGAGAAGAATTCGACGTCTGATGTCGAATTATCTGAAACAGCTGAACAGGCAGAAAAGCAGAAGGAGAAGGAGAAGGTTTCTGATACACCTTTTACACCAAGGTTACCTTTTCCTCATCCAATGCAAAAGGCCAAGGTGGATCAACAACTTGGTAAGTTCTTGGCTATGGTCAAGAACCTTGAGGTAACGGTTCCTTTCACTGAACTTATTTCTCAAGTGCCTGTCTATGCTAAGTTTTTGAAGGAGATGATCACTAAGAAGAGAGATTTTGGTGGGGTAGATAGAGTCGCACTCACGGAAGAGTGTAGTGCCGTTTTGCAAAATAGATCCCCACCTAAATTGGAAGATCCTGGTAGCTTTTCCATCCCTTGTCATGTAGGTGCACTTTTTATGGATGAAGCTTTATGTGATTTAGGTGCATCTGTGTCTGTCATGCCATTGTCTGTCTGTAATAAACTGAATATGGGGGCACTTAAGTGCACTCAAATTACTTTGCAGATGGCTGACCGTTCTATAAAATACCCCCTAGGTGTTTTAGAAGACGTCCCTGTTAGGGTGGGAAAGTTTTACATTCCTGTGGATTTTGTTGTATTGGATATGGAGGAGGATGCCCAAATCCCTATTATTTTGGGCAGACCATTTTTGTGCACTGCAGGTGCTGTTATTGATGTCAAGTCAGGATCTTTGACTTTGAGTGTTGGTGATGATACTGTCACTTTTAAACTAACCAATGCTATGAAGTCTCCTATGCTTGAAGAATCTTGTTGAAGGATAGATGTGGTAGACAAAGCTGTGATGTCTGCATTTCAGCAGATACGTGATGCTGACCCATTGGAGGTAGCATTGACTGAGAGTGACTCCTTAGGCATCGATACTGATGTTGATGCCTGTCTTGCTGATTTAGAGGGTCATGGAGCTGAACAAAAATCGGAAACTGTGGTACTTGAAAGTGTATGCTCCAGTTCTACTCCTCAGGTAACTAAGGTGGAACTCAAACCACTACCCTCTCATTTGAAGTATGCATTTTTAGATGATAAGGAAGAGTGTCCTGTGATTGTCAGTACTAAACTCACAGATAGCCAATTGAAAAGCTTGCTTGTTGTGCTTCGTATCCACAAGAAGGCTATTGGGTATAGTATTGATGATCTAAAGGGCATTAGCCCTGAGTTTTGTATGCATCGTATTAATCTTGAAGAGGATCACCGCCCTTGCATTCAACCTCAGAGACGTTTGAATCCTAATATGCAAGAGGTGGTGAAGAAAGAAATTATGAAACTGTTAGATGCAGGGATCATTTATCCCATTGCTGATTCGATGTGGGTCAGTCTTGTGCAAGTGGTTCCCAAGAAGGGGGGACCACTGTTGTTGAAAATGAGAAAGGTGACTTGCTTCCCACTAGGACTGTGACAGGGTGGCGTATGTGCATTGATTATCGTAGACTTAATAATGCCACTCTGAAGGACCATTTCCCCCTCCCCTTTATTGATCAGATGTTGGAAAGGCTAGCTAAACATAGCTATTTCTGTTATCTGGATGGATATTCTGGTTTTTTCAAATTCTCATCCATCCAGATGATCAGGAAAAGACTACGTTTACATGTCCTTATGGCACCTTTGCATATCGTAGGATGCCATTTGGATTGTGTAACGCTCCCGCTACTTTCCAACGCTGCATGATGGCCATATTCTCTGATTTTATTGAAAATATCATGGAAGTGTTTATGGATGATTTTAGTGTTTATGGTTCTGACTTTGATGTTTGCCGCCATAATTTGTCCAAAGTGCTTAAAAGATGTGTTGAGGCAAACCTCGTGCTTAATTGGGAAAAATGTCACTTCATGGTGAATGAAGGTGTCGTTTTAGGTCACTTGATTTCTGAGCGTGGCATCCAAGTGGATAGAGCAAAGATTGAGGTGATCGAGAAACTTCCCCCTCCAGTGAATGTCAAAGGAGTGAGGAGTTTCCTTGGTCACGCAGGGTTTTATCGCAGATTTATCAAAGACTTTTCGAAAATTGCGAAACCTCTCACTCAATTGTTGCTAAAGGGTGCCACGTTTGATTTTAATAATGATTGTTTGGAGTCCTTTGACAGGATAAAGACAGCTTTGATCACTGCCCCTATTATACAACCTCCAGATTGGAATCTTCCTTTCGAGATCATGTGTGATGCTAGTGATTATGCGATAGGGGCAGTATTGGTCAGCGGAAGGACAAGCTACTCCATGTGATTCACTATGCTAGCAAAACCTTGGATCCAACCCAGGTTAATTATGCTACGACAGAGAAGGAGTTGCTAGCCATAATCTATGCATTGGATAAATTTCGAACCTATCTGATAGGTTCGAAAGTTATAGTACACACTGATCATACTGCGTTGAAGTACTTGATGGCCAAGAAGGAGGCCAAACCTAGACTCATCAGATGGATTCTTTTGCTGCAAGAGTTCGACTTGGAAATCAAAGATAAGAAGGGTGATGAGAATGTGGTCGCCGACCACCTTTCTAGGTTGAGGTTTGGATCCCCTTCTGACCCTCCTATAGATGACTCTTTTCCTGATGATCATTTGTTTTTTGTGTCCTCTAAAACTCCTTGATATGCTGATTTTGCTAACTTCTGTGTTAGTGGTTCTCATCCTCCCAATCTTACATATCAGCAGCGCAAAAAGTTTTATCATGATGCTAGAATGTATTTTTGGGAGGATCCTTTCCTATATAAGAAGTGCTCCGACGGGATGCTTCGTCATTGCATTCCTGATTGGGAAATAGAGGGTGTTTTGCTACATTGTCATAGTATGCCTTCTAGTGGTCATCTAGGTTCCCAAGCGACTGGTTTTAGAGTCCTACATAGTGGTTTCTATTGGCCTTCGATTTTTAAAGATGCTCGTGCCTTTTGTTTGTCTTGTGATGCTTGTCAAAGGAGGGGTAATATTTCAAAAAGGCAAGAGATGCCACAGAGTGGAATTTTAGAGGTCGAACCTTTTGATGTGTGGGGGATTGATTTCATGGGACCTTTTCCTACCTCTTGTGGGAATAGGTATATTTTAGTAGTCGTCGACTATGTGACTAAATGGATGGAAGCTATAGCATCACCAACCAATGATTCCAAAGTTGTGATGAAGATATTTAAGAAGATAATCTTTCCCCGTTTTGGTGTCCCCCGTGTTGTAATTAGTGATGGAGGTTCTCACTTTCATAAGAGCACCTTGAAGGCCTTATTGACAAAACATGGAGTCACCCACAAAATCGGTCTTACCTATCACCCTCAGACTAGTGGCCAAGTAGAAGTATCTAATAGGCAAATTAAGAGGATTCTTGAGAAAGTTGTCACTAAGGCTAGAAAAGATTGGTCTTTGAAACTTGATGATACTCTTTGGGCGCTCCGCACTGCTTTTAAGACTCCTTTGGGTACCACACCCTATTGACTGGTTTATGGCAAAGCTTGTCATCTACCAGTTGAGATAGAGTATCTTTCTGCGTGGGCGGTCAAAGAGATTAACCTTGATTTGACAGCTGCAGGTGAAGCGCGACTTCTTCAACTGAATGAGTTGGATGAGCTCCGTTTGGATGCTTATGAGAATCACAGGCTCTATAAAGAGCAAACAAAGAAGTTGCATGATAAGATTATAGGAAAAAGAGAGTTCAAGGTTAGCGACAAGGTCTTATTGTTCAATTCCAGGTTGAGACTGTGGTCTGGACCATTCGAGGTGACAGAAGTTAAGGCACATGGTGCCATCGAGGTTGCCAACCAAAAAGGAGAGAAGTTTAAGGCAAATGGACAGCGTCTGAAGCTGTACCATGAGGGTGCCTTTGTTGGTTGTGTGGAAGAAATCCGCTTTGATTCATCCCCCCTTGATTCATCTGTCTAGAGAGGTAATATGATCGTGCGGGACCTTTATAAACCAGCGCTTTGCAGGAGGCAACCCGTATCTCCTAGTTAGATTTTCTTTTATTTTGTTTCGTAGTTTGTAGCATGTGAGAGAGCGTGAGGGTACTAATGTGTTCCTAGATCTTGTGTGTTTTGATGTGCAGATATGCTGTTTGAGGAGAACATTGAGCCATGCTTGCCCCATACTTGGAGAAAGGCGAGCTACTTACTGAACAGTAGCTCGCCCGATGTGATCGGGTGAACACCGCTCGATCGGGCGAGCGTAAAACACTGCTGAGGGAGGCATAAGAGAAGCACCCGATGGCATCGGGAAAGGTGTGCCCGATCGGGTGCGCAACCCTAGCACCCGATCAAAAATACCTTGCCCTATCGGGTGCATGATCGGGTGAATGAGCCACATGGTCAAAGTCAAATTTGCCAGAAAGTCGTCCCACCCGATGGCATCGGGCACTCATCGCCCGATCGGGCCCGCGACCTTAGCACCCGATCAAAAATCAATCGCCCGATCGGGCGGTCGATGGGGCGAAGCACTTAAATCCCAGCCAAACAAAAAATGACTTTCACCCGATCGGGCGGCCCAGTGCCCGATCGGGCCTGCGACATTTGAACCGTTTAAACCACGGTTTTCCCTTCATTACTCACCATTCACTCCTTATATTTTTACACTCCACCTCTCTCTCTCTCTCTCTTCACTCATCTTCAACCTCTCAAACCTCCATTAAAGCTCCATATTTCTACCTCAAATCTTCATCCTTTCTCCCTCAAACTCCATAAAATCTCTTCCTTTTCTCCTTTCACCCTCCATCTCACAAATTTCCATTCACAAAAATTCATCTCCCTTCTCCTTTCTCTTCTCACACTCACCTAAAGCCCCATCCTTTGTGTTAGACAAGGTTACAAGGTTCCAATTCACCATGGCAAGCAAGCTCAGAAGGCTCGTTAGAGGTGAAAGCTCGCGATCTAGGCGAGAAGCAACACCACCACCACCACCACCACCACAGGTTCCACGGGATCTTCAGTACCCGGAAATCATTTTCCGGGATGATGAACATCGCGAGAAGTTCTTGCGATTTAAAAAACGTGAGGTACTTCCTACCCGTTTTTTAGATCTTGAGCTTTTGTCTAAATTGGGTTTAACTGATGATTTTAAGGAATTTATGAAAGTTTTGGGCATGGAGTCACTTTATAATGTACATGTTAATACATATCCTCCTTTAGTCTATGAATTTTTTAGCATTTTTAGTTTGACTAAGCCCCGGGCCGGGCCGGTCAGCCACGTTCATTTCAGACTACTCAACCAAGACCACACCCTCACACTTAAGGAATTTGCGGGGGTTCTTCGGTTACAGGTACGGGGTGACTACTACCCACCAGACCACTTTAAAATGGCCCATGCTTACCTCATGCTGACTGGGGACACTACGCCTTTTGACATCCAGCACTGTCATTGGGCGAATTTTCATCACCCAATTTTTAGCATTTGGATACGGTTTATGGCCCAGACACTTTTAGGGCGGTTTGAGGGTCACTTGGTCCGGGGGGCCGAGTTAGTTGCTATAGCTAGCTACATTGCCAAAGGCTCTAGGGAGCAATTCCAGTACAACTTGGCCCACCATGTAGCTATTCAGTTCGAGCGTATCTCGAACTCGCTCCCTAGGCTTAGGGAAGACGGTAGTTGGACCTCTAGGAGGCTAGTCAACGGGGGGTTGATCACATTGTTTGCCAAGCAAATTGTTGGCTTTGACAAGACTCAGTGTACCCCCGTCCTTGGCCCCACCCTCATTGACCTCACATACCTCAACATCCTTAAAGTCCTGAACCGCCTGCCTGACCAGAGATTTCAGTGGGTGATTAAATCAAAAAAATCCATCCTTCTGCCCGACCCTAGAGCCCGGTTGCGGCCCCGTCAGGAGAACTACCTACTCCCTATAGAGGGAGTCGACCTTGTTGTCCCTAACCCAGATCCCCCTCGCCGTTCTTACCATAGGCGGCATAAGCCGATCCTAGACGAGGGCGCCTCCACTTCTGCTCCTCCCCCTCACACGGACACATTTGATTTCACTTCTATGATGTCCACCCTAGGTCGCATGGAGACGGGGATGGGACGGATGGAAGGGTTGATCTACGCAAACACCGCCACCCTAGCGGCTTTGGTGGAAGGATGAGTGGTTTTTCAGGTGATCCCACAGATGGTGGTGGTACTTCTAGTGGTGGCTTCTTTGGTGACCCCACTGATGATGATATGGGCGACTGATGCCGTTGTTTTCTCCTCACCCTCGTTGCATTGAGGACATTGCCTCGTTCAGCTTGGGGGAGGATCTCTCATTGTGAGTACTCTCTTTATTGCTTTCTAGTATAGTTTATTGCTTTTTAGTGTAGTTTAAAGCTTTGATAGAATAGTTTACAGCTTTGACAAATTGAAAAAAATGAAAAAAAATATGATTGATCATGACTGGTTTGATTGCCTCCCTGTGCCCCTTGTTGTGATGTTATTTAAAATGATTTGACTCTGTTTTCTGGATAGCTGGGCATTTGTCATTCTGAGGTTTTGATTTGATGTTCGACTACTTTGATTTCGAGCAATTTCTGACTATGATATACTACTTTGTGCTGCATACATGATTTGGTTAGACTGTGAGGCCTTTTTCTAGCCTACTGGATTCATACTATTATCCAGTCTATATTTTTGGTGTGTTAGTTCCTCTCTAACGGATTGATCTTGACTTTGACTTCGTACTCATCTGATGTTTGGTGATTTGTTACATTTGCTATGATAGAGGCGTTCTTTTGACTTATTCTTGAGCCTCAGAGTGAGTTTTTGATACATTTCTATCCTCCTTAGCCCCGCTGAGCCTAATGACCTTGTTTCATGTTACTTAAACCCTTATTATGAGCCCATGGCCTTTGTTTCGATATTATTTCCAAGCCTAGCTTGGGGGAGCTTTTGTATGGGTTGAGTTTGACATTGGTTTCATGATTTGGTTTGGTTGTTGAGGAATTGAAATTGTATTTGTTGTTTCTTGATTGTGAGAAAAAGAAAAGAAAAGGCAAAATCAGAGTTGCGTGAATGAAGTTCAGAAAAATGAAAGAAAAATGAAATAAAAGTTCAAAAGAATTCAAAGTTCTTTCATTCACTTACGTTCATAAAGAAAAATTCGCTTCATTGCCTTAAAATTGGGTTTGTTGTGAGTGTTAATTGAATTATAAGAGTTGGTTTATTTTTCGTGGTTATATGGTGTTGATTGGGAGTTGTTTAGGCCATCTTAGGCCTTGTTTGAGTGTTCATGCTCCCCCTTTCTTGGTTTTTCCACCACATTACCCAAAAGTATCCCCTACCTCTTACCTAAGCCCCATTACAACCCGTAAAAGTCCTCTTGAGCTTGTGCCTACAATGTCTATTGGATTGATTTTGAGTCAGTTTGTCAAAGTTAAAGAGTATGTCTGCTAGTTGAGTCGACTTGATTAGGATGTGCGACAGTTTACCTTCTTAAACACATGAAAGTGTGAGTGGGAAGGGACTTTTATGGTCGGGTCGGTGAGTGTTCGGGCATATTCTTTGCCTGCCACAAAATTGAGAGGAGTGACACCCTTTGTGAGCACCTTTTCAGGATTTGTATGCCTAGTAATCACTTGAACTTGATGAATTGCCTGGATGATTGGTGGTTGGATGGATTTGATTTGCCGAACTTGAATTATGCCTGCTTGAACGATTCTTAGTCTTGAAAATATTTTTGAGCTTGAGTTGTTTTATCTATGGGGTGAGGCAATCTATTCCACGATCATGTTCTATTTGCTTGAGGACAAGCAAAGGTTTAGCTTGGGGGAATTTGATATATTGATTTCTTATAGAGTTTTTCCCTTTCTTTACAAGCTAAATTGCACGATATTGATGCTCTTAGGAGCTATTTATGCTAACTATTTTGATATAGTTGTGGTTTGTGTGTTCCATATTGTTTTGCAGGTTTTTAGGGAAAAACTCCCTATTTACTTGATGTTTGGACCACCACGCTGTAGCGGAAGGTTATGAGGCATCTTGGTGGTCTCGAGATGGTATTCGGACCCCGTTGTGAAGAAGAAATGTGCAAAAGACTTGGCATCTGAAGCCAAGTAGAAGCAAGGAAGAAAGAACTCACGCCTGATCGGGTCGGGCAACCACTGCCCGATCGGGTACGATAAAATAGGCCAAAAGTTCAGATTTTCCGCCCGATCGGGTGGAGTTGCCCGATCCCGTCGGGCGGACTTACACTTGGCCAATTTGCTGATTTTTGAGAGCATTGAAGAAGACTTCCACCCGATGGCATCGGGTGGACTTGCCCAATCGGGTGCTAGGGTTGCGGCCCCGATCGGGTGGAAGTTGCTCGATCACATCGGGTGAAGCCAATTTTGCTGCTGCTGGAAACTTGTTCCCAGACCCGATCGGGCGGCCCTTTGCCCGATCGGGTGGACTACACGGGGATGCTATTTTCGTTATTTCCCCACTCTATCTTATTGTTCTCTGAGGGAATATAAATACTTTTTAGGTTGTTTTTATTGACATCTTTTATTCTATTGAACATTTAGAGAGCTCCTAGCCTAGTTTTTCATTGTTTTCCATTGTACAGGAGATTCAAGTACTATTTCAATTCAATTAAAGTTTCCGCTTTCCGTCAATTAGGTAATCGTCTTTCTTATTGTTTTATTCTTATCTCTCAATTGCTTTAGTGTAATTGCTTATTATTCAATTAGTTCATGATGCAATTCTTAGGGTTTTCAATTAGTTTTGTTATTGTTAATTCAGTCATGTCTAAGTAGTTCTCTTTCTAGGGTGTTAGTTAGGGAAGCCATGTTTATACCATGATTGTTATTTAGACTTCTTTTGATTTCTAGGGCTTGATTAAAGTGATTGTGGTGTGGTTTGTTCTTAATTAGTGAATAATGTTAGTGGCCAATTTCATTGATTGCTTGTGGTTAATAGTTGTTTGCACAGATCCGTCTTACGACTAGAGGCCTAGGACACATCAGTAGTTCTGATTACGTTAGTGAACATGCGGCGTATGTTGAACTATGAGCGTTGAGTCTTAACCATAGCTCAACACATGCTCTAATCCCTCGACTCTTGACTTAGGCTTTGATAGTAGTTGACCTTGTTTGATTGGTATAAGCATGGTGGACCGACCTAATACCCTAGGCTTTTATTCCATAGTCAAATCCTCGGTTTAATTTGTCTTCCTTAGCTTAATCATTAGTTAAGTTAATCATCCCTGAATTCATCTGAAGTAGTTAGTTAATTGAATATTAATATAGAAACTCCGTCTCCCTGCGGTTTCGACCCTGCTTCCATTTGACTACCTTAGTTATAGCTTTGTAGGTTCATCTTTGAATAGGTGACACGACCAAATCCTATCAATCTTTCATTATCTTGAACAATTAGAGAGCTCTGAAAGTTAGTTTTCATTAGTTTCCATTGTAGTGGAGATCGAACCTTGATTCAATTCAATTAAAGTTATTGCTTTCTGTCAAATTGGTAATCTTCTTTCTTTTTGCTTTGTTATTATTTCTTAATTGTTCTAGTTTAATTGTTGATTATTCAATTAGTTCATGATGCAATTATTAGGGTTTCCAATTAGTTTTGTTATTGTCATTTCGATCATGTCTGAGTAGTTCTCTTTCTAGGGTGTTAGATAGGGAAACCATGTTTATACCATGATTGTTGTTTAGATTCCTATCGATTTCTAGGGCTTGATTAGAGTGATTGTGATGTGGTTTGTTCTGGATTAGTGATTGATGTTAGTGGCCAATTTCATTGATTACTTGTGGTTAATAGTTGTTTGCACAGATCCGTCTTACGATTAGAGGTCTAAGACACATCAGTAGTTCTGATTACGTTAGTGAGCAAGCGGCATATGTTGAACTATGAGCGTTGAGACTTAACTATAGCTCAGCACATGCTCTAATCCCTCGACTCTTGACTTAGGTTTTGATAGTGGTTGAGCCTATTTGATTGGTATAAGCATGGTGGTCCGAACTAATACCCTAGACTTTTATTCCATAGTTAAATCCTCGGTTTAATTCTCGTCTTCCTTAGTTTAATTATTAGTTCAGTTAATCTACTCTAATTTCATCTGAAGTAGTTAGTTGGTTGAATATCAATATAGAAACTCTGTCTCCCTGCGGATTTGACCTTGCTTTCGTTGACTACCATTGTTAGAGGACTGTAGGAATTATCTTTGAATAGGTGATACGACTTTAGCCTATCAAATTTTGGCGTCGTTGCCGGGGAGACGGCTAGTTTTCGATTAATTAGCGTACTTCGTTTTGCCTCATTGGAACCTCCCGTTCCAATTGAGGCCGTTCTCAAGGTTATCTTGTTGTCTCTCTTTTATGTCCAGGTATCAAAATAAAACTCATATAATTCATGGAGATCCCGATACGGAAGCAATACTTCGGGATCTTATAGCAGAATTTGAACAAGAGAAACCTGATTCACAGATTTCTACATTACCAATGGCGAAGTCGCTGAAATCTTATGGGGTGCCTAATCCTGAAGGCATACCCACAGGCCCACAGATGCCTACTATTGCTGCAAACAACTTTGAGATTAAGCCTGCACTAATTAATATGGTGCAGCAGAATCAATATGGTGGGCATCCTTCTGAAGATCCGGCCAATCATCTGCAGAGATTCCAACAACTCTGCAAAACTGTTAAACATCAAGGAGTCACACCTGAGCAGCTGAAAGTCATGTTGTTTGAGTTTTCACTCAGAGACAAAGCTCAGAGGTGGTTCAGCGATATCACTGAGACAGAATGGTCGGCGATTTCTGTTGCATTCCTTTACGAACATTACCCTCCCATAAAAATAGCAGAAATTAGAAACAAGTTGGCCACGTTTTCCCAAGAGCCAGATGAGACATTGAGGGAAGCGTGGACTAGATTCAGAGACTTACAGAGGGAATGTCCACATCATAATATGAAGTGGTTTCTGACGCGGACTTTTTACAATGGTCTGCAACCCCAGATGAAGAGTACTGTTTATTCGTCTGCAGGAGGAGTCTTTTTAGACAAGGCAGTTGATGAGGGTTATGACTTCCTAGCCAATCTCGCAGCAAATGACCATTCATCATCTAGGATTCTGACTAAGAAGGTACTTGAAGTTGACGCCATTTCATTGCTTACTTCTCAGATGGCTCAGCTGACTCAGCAGTTACAAACAATTAAGTCTTCTAGTTCGACACCTCCGCCTATGAGCATCAATGCTATGTCAGCAGTTGCACCCATCAACTCATCTTACTTCGAGGTGTGTGGTATTCAGGGTCACTTTGGCCATAATTGTCAGTTCGGTCAGAATCAGATGGAGCAGGCGAATGCTTTTCAGCAAAGACAGCCAAATAACCCCTACTCCAACACATTCAATCCTGGTTGGAAAGACAATCCACTACTCTCCTATAGAAGCAACAATGTTCAGAACCCACAGCCACAAAATTCATACTAACAACCACAAAATCTAGCCCCACAAGAGCCTAGCACATCTGAACTGATGAAACTAGTATTGTCTATGCAAAAGAAAAATGAGGAGGCATAGAAAACTCAAGAGAAACATATGTTGGCTATGCCGAAAGCCAATGAGGATGCAAAGAAAGCACAAGAGAAGCACATAAAACTTCTCGAGACTCAGATTGCTCAATTGGCAGGGAATAATGCTCAGAGGCAGTAGGGACAATTGTCTGGGCAACCCTTGCAGAGGGAGCAAGCAGACACCGTTACTCTTCGTAGTGGCACTGCTTATTCTGCTCATCCTATGCCCGTTGATGATGATGCTGCTCCTATCAAGGTGAAGGAGGTAGTAGAGAAAGATTTGGAGAAGAGTTTGATGTCTGATGTCGAACTGTCTGAGGCAGCTGAACAGGCATAAAAGAAGAAGGAGAAGGTTTCTGATACACCTTTTACACCAAGGTTCCTTTTCCTCATCGAATGCAAAAGTCCAAAGTGGATCAACAACTTGGTAAGTTCTTGGCTATGGTCAAGAACCTTGAGGTAACGGTTTCTTTCACAGAACTTATTCTTCAAGTTCCTATTTATGCTAAGTTTTTGAAGGAGATGATCATAAAAAAAAAAAGAGATTTTGGTGGGGTAGATAGAGTCGCACTCACTGAAGAGTGTAGTGCCATTTTGCAGAATAAATCTCCACCTGAATTGAAAGATCCTGGTAGCTTTTCCATCCAATGTCATGTAGGTGCACTATTTATTGATAAAGCTTTATGTGATTTAGGTGCATCTGTGTCTGTCATGCCATTGTCTGTCTGTACTAAACTGAACATGGGGGCACTTAAGTGCACTCATATTACTTTGCAGATGGCTGACCGCTCTATAAAATACCCTCTAGGTGTTTTAGAAGACGTCCCTGTTAGGGTGGGAAAGTTTTACATCCCTGTGGATTTTGTTGTGTTGGATATGGAAGAGGATGCCCAAATTCCTATTTTATTGGGTAGACCATTTTTGTGCACTGCAGGTGCTGTTATTGATGTCAAGTCAGGGTCTCTGACTTTGAGTTTTGGTGATGATACTCTCACTTTTAACCTAACCAATGCTATGAAGTCTCCTATGCTTGAAGAGTCTTGTTGCAGGATTGATGTAGTAGACAAAGCTGTGATGTCTGCATTTCAGCATATACGTGATGCTGACCCATTGGAGGTAGCATTGACTGATGGTGATTCATTAGGCGTCGATGCTGAAGTCGATGCCTGCCTTGCTGATTTAGAGGGCTATAGAGCTGAACAGGAATAGGAAAATGTGGTACTTGAAAGTGCATACTCTAGTTCTACTCCTCAGGTAACTAAGGTGGAACTCAAACCACTACCCTCTCATTTGAAGTATGCATTTTTAGATGATAAGGAAGAATGTCCTGTGATTGTCAGTACTAAACTCACAGATAGCAATTGAAAAGGTTGCTTACCGTGCTTCTCATGCACAAGAAGGATATTGGGTATAGTATTGATGATTTGAAGGGCATTAGTCCTGATTTTTGTATGCATCGTATTAATTTTGAAGAGGATCACCGCCCTCGCATTCAACCTCAGAGACGTTTAAATCCTAATATGCAAGAGGTGGTGAAGAAAGAAATTATGAAACTGTTAGATGCAGGGATCATTTATCCCATTGCTGATTCGAAGTGGGTCAGTCCTGTGCAAGTGGTTCCTAAGAAGGGGGGACCACTGTTGTTGAAAATGAAAAAGGTGATTTAATTCCTACCAGGACTGTCACAGGGCGACATACGTGCATTGATTATCGTAGACTTAACAAAGCCACTCTGAAAGACCACTTCCCCCTTCCCTTTCTTGATCAGATGTTGGAAAGGCTAGCCAAACATAGATAGTTCTGTTATCTGGATGGATATTTTGGTTTTTTCCAAATCCCTATCCATCCAGGCGATCAGGAAAGAGACTATGTTTACATGTCCTTATGGCACCTTCGCATATCGTAGGATGCCATTTGGATTGTGTAACGCTCCCGCTACTTTCCAACGCTGCATGATGGCCATATTCTCTATTTTATTGAAAATATCATGGAAGTGTTTATGGATGATTTCAGTGTTTATGGTTCTGATTTTGATGTTTGCTTGCATAATTTGTCTAAAGTGCTTAAAAGATGTGTTGAGGCAAACCTTGTGCTTAATTGGGAAAAGTGTCACTTCATGGTGAATGAAGGTGTCGTTTTGGGTCACTTGATTTCTGAGCGTGGCATCCAAGTGGATAGAGCAAAGATTGAGGTGATCGAAAAACTTCCCCCTCCAATGAATGTCAAAGGAGAGAAGAGTTTCCTTGGTCACACGGGGTTTTATCGCAAGTTTATCAAAAAAAATTCAAAAGTTGCGAAACCCCTCACTCAATTGTTGCTAAAGGGTGCCACGTTTGATTTTACTAATGATTGTTTGGAGTCTTTTAACAGGATAAAGACAGCATTGATCACTGCCCCTATCATACAACCCCCTAATTGGAATCTCCCTTTTGAGATCATGTGAGATGCTAGTGACTATGAGATAGGTGCAGTACTTGGTCAGAGGAAGGATAAGCTACTCCATGTTATTCACTATGCAGCAAAACCTTGGATCCAGCCCAGTTTAACTATGCTACGACAGAGAAGGAATTGCTAGCCATAGTTTATGCATTGGACAAATTTCGATCCTATCTGATAGGTTCAAAGGTTATAGTATATACTGACCATGCTGCTTTGAAGTACTTGATGGCCAAGAAGGAGGCCAAGCCTAGACTCATTAGATGTATTCTTTTGCTACAAGAGTTCGACCTCGAAATAAAGGATAAGAAGGGTGCTGAGAATGTGGTCGCTGACCACCTTCCAGGTTGAGGTTTGGATCATCTTCTGACCCTCCTATAGATGACTCTTTTCCTGATGATCATTTGTTTTATGTGTCGTCTAAATCTCCTTGGTATGCTGATTTTGCAAACTATTGTGTTAGCGGTTCCCATCCTCCCAATCTTACATATTAGCAACAAAAAAAGTTTTATCATGAGGCTAGAATGTAATTTTGGGAGGATCCTTTCCTATATAAGAAATGCTCCGACGAAATGTTCCGTCGTTACATTCCTGACTGAGAAATGGAAGGTGTTTTGCTACATTGTCATAGTATGCCCTCTAGTGGCCATCTAGGTTCCTAAGCAACTGGTTTTTGAGTCCTACATAATGGTTTCTATTGGCCTTCGATTTTCAAAGATGCCGCGCCTTTTGTTTATCTTGTGATGCTTGTCAGAGGACGGGTAATATTTCAAAAAGTCAATAGATGCCACAGAGTGGGATTCTAGAGGTCGAACCTTTTGGTGTGTGGGGGATTGATTTTATGGGACCCTTTCCTACCTCTTGTGGGAATAGGCATATTCTAGTGGTTGTCGACTATGAGACCAAATGGGTAGAAGCTATAGCATCACCAACCAATGATTCTAAGGTTGTGATGAAGATGTTCAAGAAAATAATCTTTCCTCGTTTTGGTGTCCCCCGTGTTGTAATTAGTGATGGAGGTTCTCACTTTCATAAGAGCACCTTCAAGGCCCTATTGAAAAAACATGGAGTCACCCACAAGGTCGGTCTAGCCTACCACCCCCGGACTAGTGGTCAAGTAGAAGTGTCCAATAGGCAGATTAAGAGGATCCTTGAAAAGGTTGTCAGTAAGGCTAGAAAAGATTAGTCCTTGAAACTTGATGATACTCTTTGGGCGCTCCGCACTGCTTTTAAGACTCCTTTGGGTACCACAACCTATCGATTGGTTTATAGTAAAGCTTGCCATTTGCCAGTGGAAATGGAGTATCTTTCTGCGTGGGCGATCAAAGAGATTAACCTTGATTTGACAGCTGCAGGTGAAGCAAGACTTCTTTAACTCAATGAGTTGGATGAGCTCCGTTTGGATGCTTAAGAGAATCACAGGCTCTACAAAGAGCAAATGAAGAAGTTGCATGATAAAATGATTGGCAAAAGAGAGTTTAAGGTTGGCGACAAGGTCCTATTGTTCAATTCAAGGTTGAGACTGTTTCCTGGAAAGCTCAAATCTCGATGGTCTAGACCATTCGAGATGACAGACATGAAGGCACATGGTGCCATCGAGGTTGTCAACCAAAAAGGAGAGAAGTTCAAAGCAAATGGACAGCGTCTGAAGTTGTACCATGAGGGTGCTTTTGTTGGTTGTGTGGAAGAGATTCATTTCGATCCCTCCCCACTTGATTCATCTAATTAGAGAGGTAATATGGTCGTGCGGGACCTTCATAAACCAGCGCTTTGCGGGAGGCAACCCGTATTCCTTAGTTAGTTTTTCTGTTTCTTTGTTTCGTAGTTTGTACAATGTGAGAGAGCGTGAGGGTACTAATGTGCTCCTAGATTATGTGTTTTGATGTGCAGAAATACTCTTTGAGAAGACATTTGAGCCATACTTGCCCCAACTTGGCAAAAAGGCGAGCTACTTACTAAACAATAGCTCGCCCGATGGCGTCGGACGACCATCGCCCGATCGGGTAGCTACAAAGAAATGAAAGAAGTAGAAAAGAAGGCCACCCGGTGGCATCGGGCAAGAGCTGCCCGACGGGATGCGCAACCCTAGCACCCGATGGAAATTCGGCTGCCTGATCGGCTGCCCGATCGGGTGAAGGCACAAACTCAGAAGACATGGAATACTTTCACCCGATGGCATCGAGCAGACATCGCCCTATCGAGTGCGCAACCCTCGCACCCGATGGAGAATAATGCACCCGAAGGATTGCCCGATCAGGCGGTTTTACAAATTTCAGATCTAAAAAACTTCGTCCACCAGATCGGATCGGGTTGTTGCAAGATCGGGCAGACGTTATTTTTTCCGGAATTTAATCGTCTCTCACCCTCCCCTTTCTCCACATATTTCCTATCTCATCCTCTCCTCTCACTCTCTCTCCTCATCTTCAACCTCCATAAACCCTCACCACTCCAAACCTCCATTAAAACTTCACATCTCCTCCTTCAATCTTCCTTCTTTTCCTTCTCCGTTTCTCCTTTCATCCTCCATTTCACCATTTTCCACTCACAAAAATAACCCTACCCTTCTCTTTTCTCTTCACCACTCACCCAAGCTCCACATTTGTGTTAGAAAGGGTTTAAAGGTCCAAAATAATCAATGGCAAGCAAGTTCAGATGATTAATTCAAGGCGAAGGCTCAAGATATAGGAGGGAAGCTACTCCTCCGGCATCACCACGACAACCATCGGTCCCAAGAGATCCACAATACCCGGAAATCATTTTCATGAATGATTAGCACCGGAAGAAGTTTCTACGCTTTAAAAAGCGTGAGGTACTCCCTACCCGTTTCCTTGATGTGGAATTATTAGCTAAATTGGGTCTAACTGATGATTTTAAAGAATTCAAGAAAATTTTGGGTATGAAAACCTTGTAGAATGTTCATGTTAGTACTTATGCTGCCTTGGTCTATGAATTCTTTAGCAGTTTTGGTCTTACTAAGCCTAGGGTCGGGCCAATTACACATGTTCATTACCGTCTTTTGAACCAAGAGCATATACTTACCCTTCGGGAATTTGTGGGGGTTCTTAGACTGCAAGTACGGGGGGACTACTACCCACCTGAGAATTTTAAAATGGCCCATATTTACTTCATGCTCACAGGGGACCCCAAGCCTTTTGACATTCAAAAATGTCATTGGGCAAACTTCCACCACCCCATCTTTAGCATCAGGATCAGGTTTATGGCCCAAACACTGTTAGGGAGTTATGAGGGTAACTTAGTCCAGGGGGATGAATTGATCACTATAGGTAGCTACATCGCTAAGGACGCTAGAGAATCCTTTCAATACAATTTAGCCACCATGTAGCTATCCAGTTCGAGCGTATCTCGAACTCGCTCGCTAAGCTTTGGGATGACGGGACTTGGACTCCTAGGCGGCTAGTAAATGGGGGGTTAATTACTTTGTTTGCCCGACAAATTGCCGATTTTGATGAAACCCAACGTAACCCAGTTTAGGGCCCTACCCTCATCGACCTTACCTATCTTTACACCCTCAAGGCCCTCCAACGCCTCCTTGACCAGAGATTTCAATGGAAGACTAAGTCTAAAAAGTCCATCACCCTGCCCGACCCTAGAGCCCGTTTTCGGCCCCGCCAGGAGAGCTACCTACTCCATATAGAAGGAGTTGACCTCGTTGTCCCTGACCCCGAGCCCCCTCGTCGTTCATACCATAGGCGTCATACACCAATTTTTGACGAGGGCGCCTCAACTTATGCTCCTCCTCCACCTCCCCCTCCCCCTCCCCCGAACACTTTTGATTTTACAGGTATGATGTCGACCATAGGTCGAATGGAGGCGGGAATGGGATGGATTGAAGAGTTGGTCAACGTGAATACCTCCACCCTTGCGAGCTATGGTACTCGCATTGACCAACTCTACACCCGTTTTGATGAGATGGGGAGACGAGTGGACACATTGGCAGAGGATCAGCACTTCGCCCTCTATCCTCTCTACGATGACTATTAGGAGTGGCATTGTTGAGTAGTCTGCTCAACACCCCTCGTGGTACCATTGGAACCCGAGCTATGGCCAGCCTGCTGGTACGACTGATAACATGGCAGAGGATGAGGAGGTGGAGACTGCACCTCGATAGTCCGACTCCTTAGGAGATTTTTGTCTAGGGACTAGTGGTTTAGGTGGCGGTTTTGATACGGGTGCTAGTGGTTTTGCTGGAGGTATGGGTGGTTTTTCGGGTGATCCAGCTGGTGGTGGTTATTCAGATGGTGGTGGTATGACTGGTGGTGGTATGTCTGATGGCGGCTTCTTTGGTGCCCTCACAGATGATGATATGGGTGGCTGATGCCCTTGCTCTCTCCTCTCCCTCGTTGCAATGAGGATATTGCCTCGTTCAGCTTGGGGGAGGATCTCTCACTTTAGGTACTCCCTTTTCTGCTTTCTAGTGTAGTTTTACTGCTTTCTAGTGTAGTTTTTAAAGCTTTGATAGGATAGTTTACAGCTTTAAGAAAAATTGAAAAATTGAAAAAAAAATATGTTTGATCATGACTGGTTTGATTACCTCCCTGTGCCCCTTGTTGTGCTCTTATTGAAAATGATTTGACTTTGTTTTCTGGATAGCTGGGCATTTGTGATCTTGAGGCTATGATTTGATGTTTGACTACTTTGATTTCGAGCGATTTCTGATTATATTACACTACTTTGTGCTGCATGCATGAATTGGTTAGACAGTGAGGCCTCTTGTAAGCCTATTGGATTCATTTCATTATCCAGTCTATTTCTGTGTGTTAGTTCCTCTTTGGTGGATTGATATTGATTTTGACTTCGTACTTATTTGATATTCGATGACTTGTAGTATTTGTTGTGATAGAGGCGTTCTTTTGTCGGATTCTTGAGCCTCAGAGTGCATTTTCTGATATACTTTTACCCCCTTAGCCCCGCTGAGCCTAATAATCTGTTTTGTGTTACTAAATCCTCATTATAAGCCCATGACCTTTATATATCGATACTATGCCCAAGCCTAACTTGGGGGAGCATTTGTTGGGTTGAGTTTGAAATTGATTTCATGGTTTGGTTTGGACTTGGGGAATTAAAAGTGTTTTTTAATGAGGTTTGAGTATGAGAAAAAGAAAAGAAAAATCAAAGTTAGAGTTGCGTGAATGTTTGGTTCGAAAAATGAAAGAAAAGGAAATAAAAGTTCAAAAGAATTCAAAGTTCCTTCATTCACGTATGTTTCTAAAGAAAAAAAAAATTGCTACGTTGCTTGAAAGTTGCGTTTATTGTGAGCTTACATTGATTCATAAGGGTTGGGAAGTGTTTGTGGTTATATGGTATTGATTGGGAGTTGTTTAGGCCTCCTTCGGCCTTGTTTGAAGTGATCTTTGCTCCCCCATCCTTGGTTTTTCCACCACATTTCCTAAAAACATCCCCTACCTCTTACCTAAGCCCCATTACAACCCTATAAAGTCCTCTTAAGCTTGTGTTTACATTGTTAATTGGATTGATTTTTGAGTCAGTTTGTCAAAATTGAAGAGTATGTCTGCCAATTGAGTCGACTTGGCTAGGATGAGCGTCATTTTACCTTCTTAAACACATGAGAGTATGAGTGGGAAGGGCATTTATGATCGGGTTGGTGAGTGTTCGGGCACATTCTTTGCCTGCCAGAAAATTGAGAGGAGTGACACCTTTTTGTGAGCACCTTTTCAGGATTTGTATTCCTTATAGATGCTTGAATTTGATGAATTGCTTGGATGATTGGTAGTTGGATGAATTTGATTAGCCGAACTTAAATTTTACATGCTTGAACGATTCTTAGTCTTGAAAATGTTTTTGAGCTTTGATTTTTCTTATCTATGGGGTGAGGGAATCTATTCCATGATCATGTTCTATTTGCTTGAGGACAAGAAAAGGTCTAGCTTGGGGGAATTTGATATAATGATTTCTTATAGATTTTTTCCCTTCATTTACAAGCTAAATTGTGCGGTATTGACGCTCTTAGGAGCCATTCATGCCAACTATTTCGATATAGTTGTGGTTTGTCTGTGTTATAACGTTTTGCAGGTTTTAGGGAAAACTTCCTGTTTACTTGGCATTTGGATCACCATACTATAGCGGAAGGTTATGAGGCATATAGGCGGTCTCGAGATGGTATTTGAGCCCTTGGAAGAAGAGTTTGGTGAAGATACTTGCCGTTTGCGGCCAAGTATAAAGCCATCCAGAGAAAGGCTCTGCCCGATCGGGTCTGGCAACCACCGCCCGATCGGGTTCGATCTTCTACAACCAAAAGCTCAGATTTCCCGCCCAATCGGGCAGCCTTGCCCGATCACATCGGGCGAGCCTACACTTGGAGCTTTTGATGGTTTTTGGATTGCGGGAGTGCAAGCTTCGCCCGATGGCATCGGGCAGCCTTGCCCGATCGGGTGCAGATGTTGCGGCCCCGATCGGGTGATCATCGCCCGATCTCATCGGGTGCATACACTTTTGCTGCTGCTGAATTATTGTTCCCAGGCCCGATCGGGCGGCCCTGTGCCCGATTGGGTGGAAAACACGGAGGACGCGATTTTGCGTCTTTTCCATTCTATCTTATTGTTTTCTTAGAAGACTATCAACACTTTTTAGGTTATTTTAACATGTATCTTTCATTATCTTAAACAATTAGAGAGCTCTTAAAGTTAGTTTTCATTAGTTTCCATTGTAGAGGAGATCGAACCTTGATTCAATTCAATTAAAGTTATTGCTTTTTGTCAAATTGGTAATCTTCTTTCTTGTTGCTTTGTTATTATTCCTTAATTGTTCTAGTTTAATCGTTGTTTATTCGATTAGTTCATGATGCAATTGTTAGGGTTTCCAATTAGTCTTGTTATTGTCAATTCGATCATGTCTGAGTAGTTCTCTTTCTAGGGTGTTAGATAGGGAAGCCATGTTTATACCATGATTGTTGTTTAGATTCCTATCGATTTCTAGGGTTTGATTAGAGTGATTGTGATGTGGTTTGTTCTTGATTAGTGATTAATGTTAGTGGCCAATTTCATTGATTACTTGTGGTTAATAGTTGTTTGCACAGATCCGTCTTACGATTAGAGGCCTAGGACACATCAGTAGTTCTGATTACGTTAGTGAGCAAGCGGCGTATGTTGAACTATGAGCGTTGAGACTTAACCATAGCTCAGCACATGCTCTAATACCTCGACTCTTGACTTAGGTTTTGATAGTGGTTAACCCTATTTGATTGGTATAAGCATGGTGGACCGAACTAATACCCTAGACTTTTATTCCATAGTTAAATCCTTAGTTTAATTCTCGTCTTCTTTAGTTTAATTATTAGTTCGGTTAATCTTCTCTGATTTCATCTGAAGTAGTTAGTTGGTTGAATATTAATATAGAAACTCTGTCTCCCTGCGGATTCGACCCTGCTTCCATTGACTACCATTGTTAGAGGACTGTAGGAATTATCTTTGAATAGGTGATACGACTTTAGCCTATCACTTACCTAATTTGAAAATCATGAACTGCATATGGGACTAACCTGGGACTTAAGGCCTCTGTCTTGCCCGTATGCAGAATGCCTTGAGTTGTCTAACAATATGCTTGATACAGGCTATCTATAAGATTGAGACAACAGAGCTTATACCAAATTTATATACACCTTCAAACACAACCTTTTTATGTCTGAAGTTGTGAATCTTAATCCTCAGATTTACCTTAAGGTGTGAGGATCATTTGACAAGATTTTTCGTTCTAACCTTGATATATAATTTTGGTTAATTCTAGGAGGCATTGTTCTTTTAAATATTGGTGCCAAAGGACTAATTTACCACGGTTGGTTGGAAAGTTGAATGTTTAAGATGTGCTTTCTTTTAGTGAAGATGTGTTTCCTACTAAACTAACCTCTTGGAAGAAAATGAAGTGATAGTGACTAGAGCTCTTTCGTAGGTGTATCCCTTTTTTGTTAGAGTATCTTTTCATGTATAATCATAGCTAAATAGTTGTTGGCCTATTGTAAAATTTGGAAAACAATTTGAGTTATATTATCGTAAATATAAGCATTAAATTTTGTTGTTTTCGTACTCTAATTTTGTGCTTGGGTATATATTAGTTAAATGCTTCAGTATACAAATGTATCGGTACCCCAATTTTGTGCTTGGGAGCACCAAGAGGTTTGGTGTGGGGGTTAGCATCCGTAAGAATGTTTTTATAAAAAAAAATGCACATTTAGTGTCGGCCTCGCCATAAGCACACAGCTAATGGTGGTATTACAAGTCTAATATCATCATTAGTTGCTTGTTGTTGCGAGCTACATGTTATGGCCCGCAGCTAATGCTTAACAGTTGTTGTGTACATGTACGCAGCTACTGTTTTTGACATTAGCCACACCTTTAATAGCTACGCATCCTAATACGCACTACTGATGGTTTGAGGCCCACACCAACAAGCTATTTTTCCACTAGTGTGGGGGTGTACATTTCGTACAACCAAGCATCTAGTAGATCTCTACCAGACTTCTAGAAAGAATAAAAGAAAAGATGCAAATTAAAAGCAATTTTGTGAAAGAGGCAAATACCTCTTTGCCTAGCCTTGATGTCTCCGATTTTTTATGAATGGGGCTGAAACCGAAAATGACTTTATTTTAGGGGGAAAGTAACAATGTTTAGTTGTGAAAGTATTTATATTCTGTTAATTAGGTACTTCTTTACTGTTTGCTTTGTTTAAGTATTGCACTACTCACTTATTACCAATGAAATATGCATTTTCTTATTAAACTTGTTTCTTATTATGAACATATGGATCTACCTAAAAATGGATTTGGATACCAATGCCTCCTGGATAGTGGAACAACGTATACCATATTGAAAAATAAAGAGTATTTTTTAAAACTAACAATATTTCAAGGTGATGCCAACACCATATCCTAGACAAGAAAACTAATTGAAGGATCTGGAAAAGCTTGTATAGTGCTCCCAAAAGGGACAAAATTAACTGTTGATGATGCACTATACTCGAGTAAATAAATCTCGAAGAAACCTTAAAAGCTTTCCAGATGTGCGTAAAAATGGTTATCATTTGGAGACTAATGAATAATAAAAATGGAGTATTTATGTCTCATAGCAAATAGAAATGGCAAGAAATATATCTTTGAGAAATTGCCAGCATATTCTTCACGACTATACAATGTTGGTATAAGTTCGTTTAAAATAAACATGAGATCTAAATAGAGGTTAGATAATCAAATACTAGTATTAATTAATCTATGGCATGATTGTTTAGGTCAACCTGGCATAAGAATGATGCACAGGATCATTGAGAACTCAATCGGACATTCAATAAAGAATTTAAAAATACGTAAGACAAATGAGTTATATTGTGCAGGATGCTCAGTTGGGAAAATGATAACAAGTCCCACTAAAAATAAAATTGCTACTAAATCTCCAACATTTCTTGAAAGTATTCGAGGAGATATTTTTGGCCAATTATTCCCGCATGTGGACCATTACGATACTTTATGGTGTTGATTAATTCTTCAACACGATGGTCACATGTGAGCCTTTTATCAAGAAAAAATAGTAAGCAAAACTTCTTGCTCAAATCATTTGATTAAGAACTCAATTCTTGGATTATACAATTAAAAGAATAAGGCTCAACATTGCTGGTGAATTTACATCCCAAACATTTGATGATTATTGTATGTCCATTAGGATTGATATGAAGCATCCACTGGACCATGTTCATACACAAAATGTTCTTGTTGAATCATTAATAAAAAAAATTACAATTAATTGCAAGGCCACTATTAATGAAATCAAAGTTGCCCTCATCTGCTTGGGGTCATGCCATAATACATGCGACATCATTATTTCAATTGAGACCAACTGCTTATTATAAATTTTCACCACTGCAACTAGTCTGTTGTCGAAAACCGAATGTCTCACATTTAAAAATATTGGGATTTGGTGTGTATGTCCCTATTGCCCCACCACAACGCACAAAGATGGATCCACAACGGAAGTTGGGAATATATGTTGGTTTTGAATCCCCATCTACCAATGACAGGTGATTTATTCACGGCTCGTTTTGCCGATTGTCATTTTAATGAGATCCTATTCCCAGCCTTAGGGGGAGAGAAAGTGGACCCAAACAAGAAAAATATAGAAATCACATGGAATGCAACACAAATATCTTTTCTTGATCCACGAACAAACTCGTGTCAGCAAGAAGTTAAGAAAATTGTTCATATACAAGGTGTTGCAAATCAATTGCTTGATGCATTCCTTAATATAAAAAAGTGATAAAGTCACATATACCAGTAGAGAATGCTCCACCAAGAATTGAAATTCCCATAGATAATAAGGCAATTGAAAAAGAGTATATGGCACGTTGAAAGGGTGGAAAGCCACCTGGTTCACAAGAATCAAAACCAAGGAAAAATAAAGGTGAGATGAAATAGAAAATGAACAAATGATTCTTCCTCCAATTGAGAATCAAGAAATTCAAAATGGAGAAAAAGAGAAAGAGAAAGAAAAATATGAAGATGTTCCAAATAACGAGGAACAAGAAAGTATCGACAACAATAAAATTTCGATTAATTATGCTTGAAAAAAGCGACAGTGGAATCCGAAAAAATGTTGTGATAAATAAAATCTTTACTTACTCCATAGCGGTTGAAATGGTATCTGATGAGAATGATATAGAACTAAAAGCCGTAAACGAATGTTGTCATAGACAAGATTGGCCAAAATGGAAAGAAGCAATCGAAGCAGAATTAAAATCGCTTGAAAAGCGAGAAGTTTTCGAACAAATAACTCAGACCCCAAAGGGTGCAAAACAAGTGGGTATTTAACAGAAAACGCAATGAGAAAAATGAAACCGTTAGATACAAAGCAGGGCTTGTTGCCTAAGGCTTCTCGCAAATGTCAGGGATTGATTATGATGAGACGTATTCTCTAATAGTTGATGCAACTACACTAATATTTCTGGTGAGTTTATCCGTTTTTGAAATATTTAAAATGCGGTTGATGGATGTCCTAACTCCATACTTATATGGGACGCTCAATACTGACATCTACGTGAAAGTCCACGATGGACTAAAACTACCAGAAAATACACATCCAGAGACATGATCTCTAAAAAGCTGAAACGGTTGCTTTATGGACTTAAACAATCGGGAAGAATGTGATATTATCGTCTTAGTGAGTACCTTATGAAAGAAAGATTCAAAAAAATCAAATCAGTCCTTGTGTTTTCATTAAATGATCTAAATCAGGATTCTCTATAATTGTAATCTATGTTAATGATTTGAACATCATTGAAACTCATAAATAACTTGAAATAACTGCAAAATACTTGATGAAAAAATTGAAATGAAAGATCTTAGGAGAACAAAATTGTGTCTTGGCTTACAAATGGAACGTTTTATATGGATAAATCACATCCACATTCTCTAATGGTTGTGCAATCATTGAATATGAAAGACGAACCATTCCGACGTTGAGAAGAAAACAAAGAATTTCTTGGTCCCGAAGTACCATACTTAAGTGCAATTGGCGCTTTGATGTACCTAGCTAACAATACTCACCCTGACATAGCTTTTTCAGTAAACCTCTTAGCTATATAGAGTAATGCACCAACGAAGATGCATTGAAATAGAGTTAAGCACCTATTATGTTCCCTCCTAGGAACAAAGGTTCTTGGATTGTTTTATCAATAGAAGCAAAATGCTTTACTCATTGGTTATGCGGATGCTGGATACTGGATACTTATCATACCCTCAAAAGGCCAAGTCACAGTTTGGCTATGTATTCACTTATGGAGATACAACAATATCATGGAGATCAACAAAGGAGACATAAACTACCACATCATCAAATTATGTCGAATTGATCGCTCTATATGAACCTGCAAGAGAATGTGTTTGGCTCAAATCAATTATTAGCCATATTCAAGAAGAATGTTGAATGAATTCAGTTACTGACAATCCAACACTGATCTATGAAGATAAGATTGCTTGCATCACCTTAGGCAGTGAAGGATATATCAAAAGAGATAGAATTAAACATTTATCACCAAAACTCTTTTTCACACATGATCTACAGAAGGAAGGAAAGATACACATTCAACAAATCCAGTCATGTGAAAATATTGCAGATCTGTTTACCAAGTCCCATCTTTCAAAGAAATTTGAACAATTGGTGCACAAACTCGGAATGCTTCGCCTTCAAGACCTCTGTTAGATTTAGGGAGAGTATTATAGTTTTCATATGCACTGCACTCTTTTTCCCTTCGATCAGGCTTTTATCTCATTGGTTTTTCTGACAAGGTTATTAATAAGGCAGTATATTTAAGCACATAAAGAGATACAGTTGTAAGAAGCATCGATAGAAAAGATGGACATTCAAATGGGAGTGTTTATGGTCTATTATGAATGGTCATCTATCCACTCTGTACCACGCATACATTAAATGCATGTAGAAAAATCACTCCCTATGATATAACATATAGGCATGGTCATAGCATGTTTTAAGTAAAGCTGTCAATTCGGGTGTGTGGGTCGGGTTTGGGTCGGGTCATGTCGGGTTGGGTGTCGCTCGGGTCGGGTCAAGTTCGGGTATCCATCTAGATAGGTCGGGTCGGGTTTGGGTCGGGTTTGTTCGGGTCGGGTTGGTTCAGGTCTAAATCACTTCGGGTTCGGGTCGGATTGAACCCGGGTCGGGTCAAGTTTGGGTCGGTTTGGTTCGGATCGGGTTTGGAACAGGTTATGACGGTTAATTTCAGGTTCGGGTAAGCTTCGGGTCGGGTCTATGTCGGTTCGGGTCATCCTCGGATCGGGTTATGCCCAGGTCGGGTCAACTTCGGATCGGGTGGTGCCCTGGTCGGGTCAACCTCGGATCGGGTTATGACCGGTCGGGTTGAACTCGGATCGGGTTATGTTCGGGTTGGGTCAACCTCGGTTCGCGTTATATTCAGGTCGGGTCAACCTCGGATCGAGTTATGATCGGGTCAGGTTTGTCTGGGATCGGGTCTAGTTCGGGTCGATTTCGTTTCGGGTCTAGTTCGGGTCGATTTTGTTTCAGGTCTAGGTCGGGTCAATCTCAGATTCGGCTATGTATAGGTCAAATTATGTTCGAGTCAAGTTAACATCATATCGAATTAGTTCGAGTCAATCAAATTTCGAAACTGAGATTATTCGAATTTGATATATATATATATATTTGAGTGGCGATGAGTTTATAAATTTTCCATTTTAGTTTTAGTATGATCGATCGCGAACCAATATAACGAGACTACTTGTTAAGTCTTATACCAATAAATCAACCACCATTGAACATTGTCCATTGAAATTGAGATTATGGTGGCGATGAGTTTTTTCCAATTTAGTTTTAGTATGATCGATAGTTACGATTAGTGTATGTGTAAGTGTATTAGACCAATCATTCAATCATCAATAAATTTAAGATTGCTAAGACTAGTGTATCAGATCATTCATCAATCAATATATGTGTGTATATATATATATATATATATATATATATATATATATATATATATATATAGTTTAGAGTTATACATTAAGAACAATCTTCAATATATTATATCATTGTATATCAATGTATACGGTAATTAAGATTAGTGTATTAGATCCATCATCGGCGTATTAAATCAATACACACTATATTGATCAATCATCGGCGTAATAAGAAAGCTAAGATCAATATAGTAGATAAACTATCAATGTATTATATCAACCATCAATACATTAGATCAATGTTTACGACAAACAATATTAGTGTATTAGATCAATAATTGGCGTATTAGATCAATATATAAGATATTTAAGATCAATATATTAGATCAACTGTCAATATACTAGATCAACTTATAAGTTAGTTAAGATTAATGTATTAGAAGATCGGGCATCAATATAGTTAAGATTAGTGTATTAGATCAATCATCTATATATTAGATCAATGTAATCGTTAAGGCAAATTTAGTAGATTCATCATCAGTATATTAGAACAATTTAATAAGAAAGCTAAGATCAATATAGTAGATAAACTATCAATGTATTATACCAACCATCAATACATTAGATCAATGTTTACGACAAACAATATTAGTGTATTAGATCAATCATTGGCGTATTAGATCAATATATAAGATATTTAAGATCAATATATTAGATCAACTATCAATATACTAGATCAACGTATAAGGTTAAGATTAATGTATTAGATAGAAGATCGGGCATCAATATAGTTAGGATTAGTGTATTTGACCAATCATCTATATATTAGATCAATTTAATAAGAAAGCTAAGATCAACATAGTAGATAAATCATCAATGTATTAGATCAATCATCAATACATTAGATTAATATTTACGACAATCAATATTAATGTATTAGATCAATCATCTATATACTATATCAATATATAAGATAGTTAAGATTAAAGTATTACATCATTAATGTATATGTAATAGATCAATAAAATTTAGTTATGATTAATGTATATGTATTAAATCAATATAACAAGATAGTAATCACAATTTAGACATTATTAACGATGGACAACTTTTATAATTTAATTTTTATCAGATCGGACGAATGGATGATACATAAGTAATAAGTTTTGAATAGTGAATATTATCAAAACGATGGAGATATATTATGGAACTAAAAAAAGGGATGAAGAAAATAAAGGATAAATGAAAGAGAAAGTTATTGAAATACAGAGAAAATAGTTTTGGCCATAGATGGAACTCGTGGAAGCATAGATAGAGAAATTCGTGGAACCATGTATTATCAATGATGAATAAGATAGTTGATAATCATCTATTATTAGATCAATCATCAATATATTTCATTATTGAGTTAGGTATATAAGAGTTATGTATTATATTATTCATAATTTATTATTGAATATGATAGTTAAAATCTATGTATAAGATCAGTTATCAATATATTAGACCATTGAGTTAGATACTTAGGAGCAACATAATCATGAATATAGTAGATCAATGAATAAGATTACTACGATCTATATATTGCATTACTGAATTAGATATTTGAGAGCCATGTATTATATCGATCATCACTAGATCAATGAATAAGATAGTTAAGACTTATGATTTATGTATCTGAGCAATCATCAATATATTACCCAAAAAGATAATAATAGATATTGAGATTGTCACCGATAACATTGAGATTGTTTAAAAGGTGTTGCACACTGTAAAAGTTTCAGGAATATCTCACCTTACTTACCCAAAAAGATAATAATAGATATTAAGGGTAATAATAATAATTAATAATTATATTCTTTGTTATTATTGGAAACCAAAATTCATTAGAAGTAACAGCACTAATAATTTTAGAAAAAAGATCTCAAAATCATTCATAATTCAAAAAATTCAAATTCAAAACAATAAAACCTTGTATTATTTCAATTTTAAAAATTTCAAATTCAAAATGCAAAAAATTTTACCCTTTATTTTTCCCTCCCTAAAATCCTAAGTTCTACTCCCAACCAAAATTCCAAAACCAACCCACTATATAAACTCCCCCAGAAACCCATATCCCCCACCTCAGTCACTCAAACCTAACGCCCCTCCCCCTTCTTCTCAGCCGTCAACCTCTTCTCCTGGTAATTCCTCCTTCCATTTGTTTCTCCAAATTTCCAACATCTTCATCTTAATTAGCTGTTTTTTGCAAGAATTTCGGAAAATTAAACCCTCCCCTTCTCCCTGCCTCTTCTCATCCGTCACACCCCATAGTTCAACTCACTACCTCCCCCCATAGTTCAAGTTTGCTTTTTTTTTTTGTAAAAAATTTCCAACATCTTCATCTTAATTAGCTGTTTTTTTTGTAACTGAAAATTGCAACACCCAGAAATTCAACAAAGAAATTGTCATTAGAAACTACATGAAAAAATCAAAGATAGACGAATGTATCAGATCTAGACAAAGGTGAGTCCGATGAAAAAGAAAAAACCCACCTACTTAGAACTTGGAAGATTGAATTTGGATTTGGCTGGTCTCAGGAAGCATCGTTTCACTTTATCATGCATTAAACTAGATACCACTTTCCCAACAATTTTAATTACCCACAATTGCAACTTAATAGAGTTGGAAGAAGAAAGGAAAATTGGAAAATAGTAATTAGGTGTGAAGATGGACATTAATGTCCTCGTATGACAATTGAGAAGAACAAGAAAGTGACAACTCAAGATCAATCGTTGTGGTGATATTTGATATCTTGAGAGATCAATGCAATATTATATTGGGCCAATTTTTTTTATATTTAAGGCTAATGAAAATATAAATTAGTTATAAAATATAGTAATTAACATCTTAGAGTTGGGATGACATTGTTATTATTAGCTTTCCTAGCATTCAAGGGGCTATGATTTTTTTTATCTCTTGATCATTTTCCCACATATTGTATCTTCTCTTTGGTTTTGATAATTAACTTATCCTAGTAAATAGCTATTTCTCAAGGAAATGGTAATAAGCCTGTATGGGATGCCATGTCGAAATTCAATGAGAAAGCATACAGTAAACCAAGATAGCTAAAGATGAGAATATAGATTGTTCAAGCCTTACATATCTAATGCAGCAAGCCTTTATGGACAATTTGTAATGTTGAACATGAATTGGAATGTGTAATGATAATTTGATTTTTGTTTGGTTTACAAGCAAAGTTATGACTTGGCAATTTCAGTTGGTTTTTCTTCTTTTAAATTTGTTTTTAACAATGAACTGTGAATCTTTGATGACATTGTTTAACAATATAATTACCATCAATCTATTTGGAATGACACTATTAATTGCTCACTATTTAGCATAGATTAAAACAACGAAAAGTTGAATATTTTTTCTCTCTTATTTGACTGATGTCAATCTTTACTCTAAGTATTTAAAGTTTGAAATGACTTAATAATATTATAGTTTTATTGTTACAATTTTAAAAGTTTAGTTCGTTTTATAAAAGTTTAAAATTTTATAGTTGGCTGTAATTTCGTTTAGTTTAGTTCAAATTATAACACTTTAAAATAATTTTCAGTTATTTTCGGTTAATACCCAGTTCAGTTAGATTCGGTTTATAACAGTTTAATACATTTTAAAGTTATTTTCGCTTAATGTTCGGTTCGGTTCGATTCGGTTTAAAACAGTTTTTGATACATTTAATTACGATTTACTTCCTTTTCGCTTCGGTTTCGGTTCAGTTTCAGTTCAGTTTAATACAGTTTACTTTAAAACAGTTGATTTCAGTTCGCTTTTTTTTTCACTTACTAATTAGTTTCGGTTCGGTTAGTAGTTCAACCAACAGTTTTCAACCAAACTGACAACTCAAGATGTTAGTGAATGATAATGATTTTACTGATCGGGTCAGGTTAAGTTTAAGTTGAGTCATGATCTAGTCGGGTTGAAGTTAGGTCGATTCGGGTCATGATCCGGTTGGGTTGAGGAAATGTCGGGTCATGTCGGGTCGGGTTGAGATCATATCGGGTCATGTTCGGGTCGGGTTGAGGTCAGGTCGGGTCATGTTCGAGGTCGGGTTCAGATCAGGTCGGGTTGAGGTTAGGTCGGGTCATTCGGGTCAGGTTGATGTTAAGTCGGGTTATATTCGGGTCGGGTCATAATCGAGGTCGGGTTGAGGTCAGGTCGGGTCATGTTCGAGTCGGGTTCAGATCAGGTCGGGTTGAGGTTAGGTCGGGTCATTCGGGTCAGGTTGATGTTAAGTCGGGTTATATTCGGGTCGGGTCATAATCAGGTCGGGTTGAGGTCAGGTCGGGTCATGATCGGGTCGGGTTGAAACCAGGTTACGTCGGGTAAATTCGGATATGGGTTGAGTTCGGGTCGGGTGCAGGTCGGGTTCAGGTCGACAATTGTCGGGTCGATTCGATTACAGGTTGAGGTCGGATCGGGTGCGGGTCGGGTTCAGGTCGAGGATTGGCGGGTGTCATTCGGTTACGAGTTGAGTTCGAGTCGGGTGCAGGTCGGTTTCGGGTGTATCATTTCTCGGGTCGGTTCCGGGTCGGATTCGGTTCAAAATCCTGGAACAGGTCAGCTTTTGACATCTCTAGTTTTAAGTATGAATATGCAGAGGAAGGTAAATATAAGTTACACCAAGTAAAAATTCTCTCGGCTTATGTTCTCATCTTTTTACAACAACTTATAATTTTAAATTCAACAATATCGTCTCCCCTAGAATCTTTAAGTGCCCAATCCCCATAGCCAAGAATAAATTACAAAACAAGAAAACTAAAAAGGATCATAAACAAAAAGTCAAATAATCATACATCTCTCTCTCTAAAAACCAAAGGTGCAAACACAGAGTTTTCCTCTTATAAAAACCCATCAACCCTGTCTCTCTAAAATCCCCCTTCTCACCACCTTCTCTCTTTCCACCTCCTCTTATTTCTCTCGTACTCCCAGGACTACAATTAGTACTACTCCAACTAGCTCATCTTCATCATTCATTATTCCCACTATTTTTCTTTCCATTCTTGCTCACCCACCCAATTCACCAACATCCAAAACAACAACAAAAATGTCGACTGGATTCTCAAAATGTAACAAAATCCGCCACATTGTGCGTCTTCGTCAAATGCTACGTCGATGGAGGAACAAAGCTGCTCAACGCCGCATCCCATCTGATGTCCCAGCTGGATGCGTCGCAGTTACCGTCGGATCCAACTCCCGACGCTTTGTTGTTCGAACTACTTATCTAAACCACCCTGTTTTCAGAAAACTCCTGCTTCAAGCCGAGGAGGATTATGGTTATACTAACCAGACCGGTCCTCTTTTTATTCCTTGCGATGAGAATGTGTTCGAGGAAATTCTCAGATTCTTGAACCGGTCTGACTCCAACGCCCGGTTCGTTAATCTCGAGGACTTTCAACGTTCTTCGAATTGCCACGTTGGCTTCCGTGGGACCCTCACTGACTCACGTCCCTTGCTCGATAAATCCGTCTGGTAAACACAAACGAATATGAAGTAGTAATTTTTATTTTGGGTAATTTTTAATTTTTTTTTCTTGAATTAGTTTAGGTTTTATTTTATTTCTTTACACTTTCTAAATACGTAAGGAATATAATATATTCCTAACAGTTCAAATTACGATTATTTGGGTTCGGGGTATAGTGTGTGACGGAGCTGAGTCAAATGGAGGAGTTACTCTGAGCCAGGATGCATGGAGATGGCTAAATGAGTGGTGAATGTAAGACGAGTCTACCACCGAGTCGTCCCGGTTTATGGATCGGAGGGAGTCAAAGTTTGAATCACTGTGAAGCTCGTCCCGATTAGAGGGTGTAAAATAGTTGACCCAGGAATTGAGAGGGTCAATTTTGTAAATTTCGTGATTTATTCAGATGGATTGTATTTGTGAGAAAATAATAATAATTGTAAAGAAAGCAGCTACGTCTTTGTTTGATTTGTCAATTTGATAATTCGGTTTGTTTTAGCATTTTCGCTTTCTGATCATTGATTGGTCAGAATATCAGGTAGGCCATAATTCAACCATGTGAAAATATGCTCATATTTGTTGTATTCCACTTACATAAATTGGGTTAGTTACATAAATATAAAAATAATACCCCCGCCTCTTCTTTTTTAAAAAAAAGTTGATTTCTTTTCCAGCAAATTTTTGTAATATTAAGTTTAAGGTAAGATCAGCCTAATAGACCAATTTAGCACGCATTCACGAACTCGCATCTTCCCTCCCATGTTACATATGCGTCTTACAGTTTCAAAAGTTGATGTTTTATGTTAAGAGTTAAAGTTTCTTAGCCCATTTGTTAATATCATAACTTGTTTCCTATTTCTAATTAAAGCTAATATTTTAGGGTGAAAAGTTAATACTTTTTGCTTATAAGTTAATGTTTTTTGTCGAATAGTTAAGATTTATTATGTACTATCATATAAGTATATTCCAAAGTTGATGTTTGGATTTAAAAGTTAACTTTCAAGGTTTAAAAGTTGATTTTTTAAGTCTATTTTTAAACAAAATAACTTATCTCAATATTTAAAAGTTAAAGGTTTGAGGATCAAAAGTTAAGTTTTTAAGTTTAAAAATTGACATTTTTAGCCTATTTGTTAATATCGACTCTACATATATGGTACTCCCTCCATTTATTTTTGTTTGTCCTACTTTCCGTTTTATTTCGTTTCTTTTTGTTTGTCCTACTTTTTCATCTTTCCATATATAGCAAAATTATATTACTCATCTATGACTACTTTATCACTTTTTGGTCCCACATATACATTACTATTTTCTCTCACCTACTTTAATCACCACATTTACTATAAAATAAGTTGATTTTTTAATTATTGTCCCCACCCATAAACATATGACATCATATTCATTGGCATTTGGAGCTTTAGTAAATGGGACAAACAAAAAGAAACAGAGCGATTATTAGTTATGGATTTTTGTGCAAAAGTTAAGGTCTTAGATTGAAAAGTTCAAAAACGCAAAAGTTTAGGTCGAAAAATTAAAAAATTCAATTTAACCGGGTTGCTTAGCGTGTGACGCGCGTAATTGGGCTTTTAATTATTTATTGGGTTGGCCTGACGTTAAAGCTTAACCTAAGACCATCTGATAGTAAACTAACTCTTCTTTTACATAGTTTTGGAAATACAAATTTTAAACATTGATATTCCCCTCCGTCCCAGATTAATCGCAACAATAGTTTGTGCACATAGTTTTAGGAAATTAATCAAATAGGGTATATATTATATCAATTTAATGTAAAAGTTAATGTGATGAAAAGAGATGTGATACTTTTAGGAAGTTAATAAAGTAAGGGAGTAATATATTAATGTTTTTCACATAAATCAATGGATGAGTGGGGTATATTCTTTGGGTGATATACTTCTATACTAAAAAATTTGTGGGTCCATGCCTAAATAGAAGTGTTGCAATTAATATGGGACAACTATAAATGAAAAGTGTTACAACTAATATGGGACGGAGGGAGTATTTTTTGGTAACATGTGAGAAAAATTAGATATTTTGAAAGTACACGTTGAGACATCGCAAACCATAATTCACATGATTAAATTCTTCCTATGTAATTAAAACTAAAGTCTTCACGTGAATAGTGCCAATAATAAACAATAAAAAAGGTGGAGAGAGTAATAAAATCAAATCAAGAGCAACTTAAAGTTTTTTGGGTAGATACATCATGAATGGAGAGTTTTGGGGAACCCTCCTATGAAGAGTGAATCATCAACTATCTAAAGCAACGAGTTTCCGAAGGGAAGACTCTGTCTAGATATCGATAAAACGACTCTTTTGGTTAATTTGATGCCTTAACGTGAAATGATAATATGTAACTTAATTTGGTGCTCTGTAGATGTGTGTTAATGTGATTGAATCAAAGTTGTGATTAAGCTGATGGATGTCGTCGACTATTGTTTGGATAGTCCATGGATTCTGGTAAACAGCAATGACTAAGTTGATGAGGACGAGATTGTTGCCTTTAATGTGAGGTTTTTTTTATCTTCATATATACTTATGGATTGGAAAAGACCATTCCGTAGAGCTGTTGCTTTATCAGGGGGTTGTATGCTCAAGTTTGCAGGCTGCTTCTGTCATGATGTGGCCTTTAGAGTCTCGGATCACTTTTCTGGCCATTTTTTTGTTAAATCTTAAGGAAATTGCCAAAATAGTTTACGCTCTTCAATTATAGTTTTTTTCAAACATAATCTGAACAAATTTTTTTGATAAACAATGTAAGTTGTCAGTAAAAAGATAAAATATGGACTGAAAATGCTGAAGAAAGAAGGCATCGCCTTGGAAATGAACAAAGGCTTCCTAACAATGTGTTGGGCAGTGTTCTAGTAGACGTTGTTTGGTTATCGGCATGTGATCTACACGCGCTCTTGCATGATACGCTTTCAGCTACCATTGTGTCGCATGCTAACTAGCGCGTTCAGGTTTGAGTGCTCCTTTTTTTCTTTTTGTTGTTGGTGACCTTTATTTGGGTATTTAAATGAGACATTTTCTCTTTTTGGTCGAAAAGCACGACTCTTCTTGCTCATCTTCGTATTTCTTCTTCACTCTCCAATTCCTTGCATTGAAGGACTCCTCCGAATCTTCAAGTTCCAAATTTCTTGCCATTATTGTACGAACCATAAATTAGGTAAGTAATATTTGTACTTAAAAGCGGGGAAAAAGAACTTAGTACTGCCTCCGTATCAATTTAGTTGCTACACTTTTTTTCGGTTTCCAATGCATTTTTTTTGATGTGAGAGAGAGAGGAAAAAAAGAGGAGGGCCTATATGATAGGAGAGAGATAGAGAGAAGGAATAACCAAATAAAGAAAGTGTACCAACTAAAAAGAAATTTCTCTTTTTGGAAAGTGTAGCAACTAAAAAGATACGGAGGAAGTATCATGCTTTAGGATAACTTTGAATTTTTTTTTTATCGTCCATTATTTGCTTGGAGCCTATGAATCTTCATGTTTTTAAGCTTATTCATGCTTAGCCTAACCAATTCAGGCATGCAATATAATATAATGTATAATTAATCATAATCTGCTCAAAATCATAGCAATCAATTATCACATCATAGCCTCACTATCACAAATGCCCAACTATCCAGAAAACAAAGTCAAGTCATTTTTTCAATCAAAGTACAGCATGGGGCACAAGGAGTCAATTAAACCAGTCATGAACATCATCTTTTTAGAATTCTTTTCAGTTTTTTTATAGCAATAAATCTAGTCCGCGAAAGCAGTAAATCTACAAAAAGAAGTAGTAAAAGAGAGAGAGTAAATATACATACAAAATCCTCCCCTAAACTGAACTTGGCAATGTCCTCAGTGCCACAAGCTGAATTATAGAACCATGCTCAGAGGATAAATTAACGTTAATACTCTCCCTCTCTCTCATTCTAAAAGAAAAAGAAAAACGAAAAATAATAAATATAAAAACATATAAAATAAAAAAATAAAAGATTAAAATAAAGTATAAATAAATACGGGTTGCCTCACGCAGAATGTTAGTTTATGAAGATCCCGCACGACCATATTACCTCAACCGTCAATCGGATAAGGAACATACTTGTAGGTATAGTGCCTCATTCCCATAGAAACTCTATCAGTGCTTTTTTTAACGTTCCTACACGACCTTATCTTACTATCAATGGAAGAGTCTAATGCCTTAAGTAACTTATCAAATGGGCCTACAAACATGTCATTGAGCACTAGATATGGCTTGACTACAACTACATCTATCTTCACAAAAATAATATCAGAGGAAACAAATGATTTGTGAAGATAAGAAAAATCAAAATAAAAGGGAGAAAAGGAGGACAATGAACAACTTCCCTTTATTTGTTGTGTAGGCCGAGGGTCTTTAAGAGAGAATAGGAGCAACATCAACTTTGATAAAAATATGGGGAGATAAAATAGGGAGGGAAGGAGCAAGATCAAGTCTCCGTGACGATGGAATATAGGGACAAGGAATGATAGGATCAACCTTTACATTTTTAAAGATATCATTAATATCTTAAAGCTAGGGCTCATTTGTTTGGTTGAGACTAAAGTGAAGGTTGGAAACATGGGTTCTCTTCTTTTAAATGTCTTTCAAGGGTGGTGTTTCACATCTAATTCTAGCTGTTATAAAGGGGGAAGGATTGTGATGACTTGGAACCCTCTTAGCTTTTCAGTAGATGTTATGGTTGTTACTAGTTAACTTATACATGGTAGGGTTTCTCTTGTTAACAGTAAGATGAAGTTCCTTTGTTCCTTCATTTATGCCCTTAATAATGTTGATGTTTGGGAGGAATTATGGAGGGAATTGGTGTGTATTTCTAAAAAGAGTGATGCTCCCTGACTGGCTAAAGTAGATTTTAATTGTGTTATGCATACTAATGAAAGAATTGGCTCCAATGTGACTTAATGAGAAACTAAAGCCATTAGAAGATGCATGTTTCAGTTTGGATTAAGTGATTTGGAAGGTGTGGGGAAGTTTTCTATATGGAATAACAAACAAGAGGGCAGTGATAGAGTATTTTGTAAGCTGGATAGGGCTATAGTGAATAAGAAATCGTTGGATTGCTTTTCAGCTTATGAGGTAAGATTTCTCCCAGAGGGGTGTTTTGATCATACTCCTATGATGGTTCAGATTTTATAGACTATGGTTTTCCCTAGGAAAACTTTTAGATTTCTTAAGATGTGGAAGGATATGGATGGTTATGAAGAGAAGCTATATGAGGAATGATCATATTTCTGGATCCAGAATGTATACTTTTGTGAGGAAGCTCAAAGCTTCCAAGCTATCTATCAAGGCAATGTGTAAGGGTTCTCTTGATATCCAACTCAGGATGTCAAGGCTTATGCTCATATGATTGATTGTCAACAGAAGATGCACTCTAATGTACATGATGAGAATTTGAAAGTTGCTGAAATGGTTGTTGCGGCTGAGTACAATAGGATTCATGGTATGTATCTGTCTTTGTAACAACAAAGAGCTAAAGTTGCTTGGTTTAAGGAGGGGGGTGAAAAATCTAAATTGTTTCACTAAGCTATAAAACAAAGGAAGATGTAAAATAACATCTATAACATTATGGACCATGATGGCAATTGGGTTGATGATAGGCTAAAGTCGTATCACCTAATCAAAGATAATTCCTAAAGTCCTCTTACAACAATAGTTGAGGGAATTAAGTAGGGTCGAGTCCACAGGGAGACAGAGTTTCTATGTTAATATTCAATCAAATAACTAATTCATATGAAATCAGATAGGAAAGACTGAACTACTAATTACACTAGAGAGAATGAGAATTAAACTGAAGGTTTATCTATGAATTAAAAGTCTAGGGCCATAGTTCGGTCCACCATGCTTATACCATTCAATAGGTTCAAATAACTAACATCACCTAGGTTTAGAGTCGAATGATTAGAGCACGTGTTAAGCTTATGGTCAAGTCTCAACGCTCATGATTCAACATATGCACTAGGGTCACAAACATAATTAGAATCACTAATGTGTTCTAAGCCTTTAAAAGTAAGACTGATATCATACGAACGATTATTAGCTAGACATAACTCATGAATTGGCCACTAACATAAATTATGGATTCACAAACAAATCACATTACAATCGCTCTAATCAAAACCTAGAAACTATAGCAATTCACAGCAACATGGCATAAACATGGGTTTCCTCCCTAATATCCTGGACAAGGAAACTACTCACTCATGGCTATGAAAGAAAAAACAATTCTATGTAAAGATTTATAATTGACAATGAAAGCAATAATCACTCACAAACAATCTAAGTACGAATAAATAAGAACGAGACGAAAATAAAGAGATTACCAAAATTGAGTATGAAATATGAACTATATTGAAAACCAAACCAACGATCCAAACTTCAACAATGTAGAGAAAACTAGAGTCTAATACTAGGACTTAATGTACCAAAAGCACATCCGCGCGATGGGTCCGGGCAAAATCACCGGATTGGGCGGGCCGTACGTCTTTTCAATACTCAAGCAACAAACACAACAGGGGCAAAAAGGTATGGTAGAAAAACCGCCCGATGGTGTCGGGTAAAGTCTCCTTATCGGGCGTTTTGACGATCTTCCCAGCAGCAATGATTTCGCCCGATCGGGCGAAATTGCCCGATGATATCGGGCGAACGTCAGTTTCTCTTCTTTGGTTCTTTGAGCCAAAACTTCGAACCAAGGACGCCTCTAAGGCTATGGAGTGTGGCCTTAGAGCTCCGCAACTCAGCATATATGCCTCATAACTCCGCCTATCATATGTTGTCGCTTAAAACAGTAGAAAATAGGGAGAAAACTCCCTGAAACTTGTAATTCAACATAAAACATGCAAACCACAACTAGATAGTGGAGTTAACATAAAATAACTCCTAAGAGCATAGTTTGACGTACATTTTAGCTCAAAAGTAAGGGGAAAACTATATAAAAAGATATGATATCAAATTCCCCCAAGCTAAACCTTTGCTTGTCCTCAAACAAATAAATCATGACTAATGGAATAAATTGCCTCACCCCAAGAGAATAAAACATTCAAAGCTCAAAACATTTTCAGGACTAAGAATCGTTCAAGTAGGCAAAATTCAAAATTGGTTGTTCAGATCCGTCCAACTACCAATCATCCAAGCAAAACATCAAATACAACATCTACATGGCATACATGTCCTGAAAAGGTGCTCACTAAGGTGTCACTCCTCTTACCAACCCGACCATAAATGTCCCTTCCCACTCACGCTCTCATGTGTTTAAGAAGGTTAAATGTCACTCATCCTAATCAAGTCGACTCAGTTAGCAGACATACTCTTTAACTTTGATAAACTGAGTCAAATAAACATTGTAAACACAAGCTCAAGAGGACTAAAGCTGAATGTGGGCGCAACATCTCCCTATAATACCAAATAATACATCTTGACTCATATGAATCGATAATGACTTCCAACAAACCAAGCTTTCAAATAATGTAGCACAATTTCTCTTTATAGATAACGTTAATGAAGGAACTTTGAAGTCTTTGAAACTTTGATTTCTCTTTTTTTTTTCTTTTCTTTTTCGAACCAAACATTCACACAACTCAAAACCTGCTTTTTCTTTTCTTTTTCTCACACTTGAAACCACGTAAAATACACTTTTATTCCTCAAACTATGCAAATCATAAAGACTAATGTCGAACTAAACCCATACAAATGTTCCCCCCAATCTAGGCTTGGGAATAATCTATACATGAAGGCTACAGGCATGTAATAGGGTTTAGTAGCACCAAACATGTCATTAGGCTGAGCGAGGCTAAGGAGGATCAAAGTATAACAAACACTAGTGGAAAAAATAGCAATAGCTGCACCCCTATAGCTATGGGCTTACTAATAAGCCCGCAACTAGTCCATATTTGTGACGGGCGTGTAACGAAGCCCGCAGCTGCAAGAAAGTTGATGCGGGGTCTTCGTTTTGGCCCGCAGCTACAGTTTCCCAGAAAAATAAAAAATTTAAGAAGTATTGATTTTAAGTAAAAAGAAAAGAGAATAAGGGCCGCGAATGAAATCCCTTCGTCCCTCTCTGTCCCTCTCTCAGGCGTCCTATTGAGATCTCTCTGTCCCTCTCTCAGGCGACCCATTTTCCTCCTCATCTTTTTCCTCTCTCTGTTCCCTAAAGTTCGTGGTCTTTGTCGTCGTCAAGCTGGTCATGGTGTTCGATTTAGGGGTTGCATCAATTTGACTGAATTAGGGTTTGATTTCATGGGAAAAAAGTTGTGGTCGCGGTCGAAGCAACAATGGAGTTTTTGTCTCTAAGATTTTTTTAGTAAAATTGGCGGCTGAGGAGGCGCAGGTGGAACAAAGGGAAAAATTGATGATCAAATTGAGCTAGCGAAGCAAAAAGCTCAAGCTATCGCTGCTCGTCTTCTCGGTGACGCCAATTCTAAGCGTCCTCGCACTACTCTACCTGAAATGGGAAAAATAGTTTGAATTCTTCTCCTTCTTTTACTTCCTCTCACTCTTCTTTTCCTGGTATTCTTTTTGTTTTCTCCTCCGAACTCTCTTTTCCTACGATTTTGTTTTCTGATTTGTTGCTCTTGTTTTGTTAATTATGCGGTTTTATTGCTGTTTTGATGGATTATTATGGTTTGTGGCGTTTTAGGTTTGTTGAATTTGAGTGTTATGACTGAAGTAAAGCTAGAATTGTGTTCTACTGTGTGCTGTTGTTTTCATTGCAGGCTTATGTTAACAATTTTATGGTTTTTAGTGTAGATCGTCGATTAAATTTGCACGAATTGAGTCTCTGGAGTGAAAATTTTCATGTATCTGTAGCTCAGATGGTGATTTGAGCTTTAGGACTCACTAGGATGCTAGAATTGTGTTTTACAGTATGCTGTTGTTTTTATTTGGAGTTTTATTTTTACGATTTTGTCAATTTTACTGTTTTTGTGGTGTAAAGATTCGTTTAAGTATGGCGGATTGAGTCGCTGGAGTGAAGATTTATGAAGATCGACGAGGAAGAACTGAAAGCCGTCGGAGCAGAAGCCTTAACTAAGAGTCGACGAGGATTGCGTATTCGGAGTCATTCAAGCGTCCCATCTTGAGCTTTGCTCTATTTCCCGTTTGCTTAGCCAAGAACTTTTAATTTGTGCTTTGCTCTATTTCCCCTTTGCTTACCGATCTTGTAATAATTTTTCAGCTTCCTGGAGCTCATCTTTCAAGTCTCATTCCCTCAGCAAGTGATGATGCAATCAGCCTTATTAGGGTAAGTGAAACTTCTTTGATTATTGACTCACTGTGTAATGGTCTCTTTAACTAAATGTGTGCTACACCTTTTTGAGTCAATTTTTTCCTGGGTCCCATTTAAGAGGCCTACAGCAGTGGTTCTTTAGCATCCATTCTTCAAGGTAACAAGTTCATTCAGTTACATCTCTTCTACATCTGCCTTTTATAAAATAAGATGTTTACTTCGAGGTAAATATGTTATTTACTTTCGTTTTTTAAAAATGGGACGTGCATGTACAATTGTTATTTTGAATGTCCAATTTGGTTTTGAGTAAGCATATTGGGAGTTATACATTTATGTGTGATTTCCGTTGTTATGCAGAATTGTTTCTATATCCCGCCATCCAGTCCCGACCCTAAGGCGGGGCAAGCGGGGCGCCCGCCGAGGGCCTAAGAAAAATATTTTCAGGTTAAATATCTATAAATAAGTTTTGCTTGAATTTGTTAAACATAAGTTACTTGGAGTTCAGTGGTAGGCATTTCCGTGCAGTTTCATCTGAAGGTTTTAGAAGGCAGTGGTTTGACTCCTGCTAACCACCACAAGTCCCCATTATCTCTTATTTTTTTCTTTTTTGCCCATTATTTCTTAATTCAAAAATAACCCTTGTCCTATTTTTTTTATTTCTTTCTTAATTAAGTCATATGTAAAACAATTTTGAGGGCAAAACATGTTAGAATATCATAATTAATTGATTCATTCAATATTACATTATGTTAGTATTGTTTCATATAGAAATGATATATGAATATTATTGAAAATCTATTATTTTTTTATCATTAGAATAATTATCTACCATTTGTTTCTTATTTCGATCACTGAATTTTTTTTTATATTAATTAATTAATATTTTTCTTTTACTACGTCATCCTGAGTGTTTCACTTTTCTAAAATGTTGAAGGAATTTAACCCGTAATTTATAATTTATATATATATATTGTATGTTGACTTTATAAGAGCTCTTATTGTTTGTCTACAGGCCTCCAAAAAGTCATAAACAATCTTCATAGAAGTCACCATATATATTTGTATGTTGACTTTATAAGAGCTCTTATTGTTTGTCTTCATGCCTCCAAAAAGTCATAAACAATCTTCATAGAAGTCACCATATATATTTGTATGTTGACTTTATAAGAGCTCTTATTGTTTGTCTTCAGGCCTCCAAAAAGTCATAAACAATCTTCATAGAAGTCACCATATATATTTGTATGATGAGTTAGGGGTCCATTTTTTTTAGCTTTGCCCCGGGCCCTAAAAAGGTCAAGAACGGCCTTGCCGCCATCCCTATGTACTAGAACTACTACCAACAGAACACTTTATTGGGATTCTGGGGATATTTTGATCAGAAATCTGCAAGTAAGAGTTGCGGTCCTGGCTCTCTTCCCACCTCAAAAACAGTTACTCTGGAACCTCAATTTGCTTTTGGTGCGGGTGTACAACGCAAACTAGAAATGGAAAGCAAGGATCTGACTAAGAATGACAAATCTGCTAAGAACTCCGTTAAACAACCTAAATATCGGCCACCGGCCAGGTACAGCCCATGTAAGTCACTTTTCATGTAATGGTTGATTTGATTGAGCTTTTTAGTGTTAGGTGTTGATAAGTTTGTTTTATATGACTTATTTAAATTGGGGTGACATTTATAGATTTGGCCTCAGCTTTTGTCAAAGTTTGTGTGCATTCTTTGTTGACGATAATTTATGGACTTTATGACTGCATTACTTCATCTCATTTGCTAATGTTGTTATGACCTTACATCTCATGCTTAGTTATGTGTTTTAGAAGGACTGGTAATGAAATCAATAAGATGAAGGAAAAATTGCCTAGAATAATGCAACCTTTTGGCGATTCGCAAATAATAATGCAACCTAAAGATTATTCAGGAATAATGCAACCTTTATACCCCATTTATTTTAAATAGGACAAATTACCGGTTATCTGAACAATTGGTAATTTTTATTTAAAACTTTAAATTTTAATTATTATATTAACAATAACTTAAAAAATTAAAAATAAAATTCCCCCCACCCCATCCCCTGCTGCGCCAGCCCCAACCCACTCTGCTGCTCGATCTCAGCCTCAATCCCAACCCCCTGCAGCTCTCAAGCCCAACCCCCACCCCCACCTCCCGCTATCCTCCTCGTCGCTGCGCCACCACCGGACGACACCCCCTCCCCTTCGCCTTCGCTTCCCCTCCCCTTCTCGTGGCTGCGCCACCACGAACTCCTCCCTCCCCTTTTTGTTAAAACACTTGAATGTGGTGGTTTTGGGCAGGGGTGAAGCGTTTTCGAGGGAATGTGGTGGTTTTCGGTTGGGTTGCTTGGGCGAGGCTTGGTGGTTTTCACGCGGGGGGTCGTTGTTGGGTGGTTTGGGCGTTTGTTGGTGTTGGGGTTTCGGGGTGGTTTTGACCGTGGCTGGGGGTCGGAAAATGGTGTGGGGTGGCAGTGGTTGTGGGTGGCTGTGAGGTGGGGGTGGGGGTTGGGGGAGGGTGGGCGGGTTTTTTTTTTGTTTTATGTATTTGTTTTTTAAATTATTTTATAAATCAATTTATTATGACCAATGACAAGCCGACACGTGTCCCACTCAACCTATTATTCAGGTTATATCCGGTTTTACCCCATTTAAAATAAATGGGGTATAAAGGTTGCATTATTCCAGAATAATCTTTAGGTTGCATTATTATCTGCGAATGGGCAAAAGGTTGCATTATTCTAGGCAATTTTTCCTAAGATGAATTCATTACTTACTGTTTAGTAGGTGACTTTTGAAATTATACCCATTTCTTGAGGAGTTGTAGTGTCAATTTGAGTCCTAGTGCGGAAAAGTTATGGATTTACGAAGATACATATGTCTGGCTATCAGTGTTGTAATGTTCCTTGGGATGCTTGTTTAATTTAGCTTCTGTACTATTGTATGCACATATGTTGATCCTCGTTTTTTTCTCTTATTCAAGCTGGTCATAGCATGAGATTTACTTTCTGCTTTCTAAGTTATTGAGTCAAAAAGTTTGTTTTTGCTAGATCTTACACACAGTATGCTTCATCTACATTTGGGCTCTTATTTTCCATTCTTTTTAATGGGCGATAAAGAACTAATGCCTTTATGGGAACACCAAAGGCAGGCACTATATTCCTTGCACTATAGATTCATCATGACCTTGTCTACCACTAAAGGAAGCCAATTTAAACCTTAGCATGATGATGTTATCTTCTCCTTTAAAAGTTTCCAATTCCTCTTATACCAAACATGTCTGTATATAGTTTTATGGTAACATGGTAGTTTCAGTTGAAGATATTGTTGCGCCTTACTTTCTTGATGCTTGTAGCCACCTATGCTGTATTCACTTTCCTTTTCATTATCTTTATTCCCCTATAATTTTGTGTATATCGCAGATCAAGTAGGAACCTAGGATCCAGATCTAAACTTCTCTGTTTTTGGGATTAGAATGGCCTGTGTGCTATAGTGTTGTTTGCTATTTGTTTTTGGTTGTATTACCTGTAAAGCCGGTTGCATAATGGGTTCGTTTCAATGTGCGTTAAATATTACTGGTGCTATAAACTATAAAGCATAGTGGGCAATATAGTTTAGCTGGTAGAGTTGGTTAGAATTATTTCTTGTTTCAAATGGAGTTCAATATTGAACAGTATTTTATGTTTGAACAATATTTAAGGACCGGTCTGTGGAGTAGTTGTCCCTTAACTTCATTAGATAATAGTTAATACTCAATTCGGTGCTCAATTATTAGGTTAAAGTCTGCTCGTTAGGGGCTTTCGTTGTTTATTTCTGCATGTGTTCCTGAGTGTTCATGCTTATGTCACTAAACCATTGTTTCATGTCAACTGATCCAGACCCTGCAGCTGATAGTCCCTTTAAAGCTGATTTTACTTCTGAGATTCTAACATCTTTGAACATCTCTACCCGATGATTCGACAGGAGCTCGATTGTGGTGATCTTACAGATCTAACGCCAATATTGGTCACATGGGTTGAACCCCAACATGCCAGATGTACGAAGATTTTCTTAGGCTGGTTCAGGAATACTTTGTCACTGCTGCTGAAGCGTCTTTCGCCATTGTAGATGTGCTTACAACCATTCCTTGGTTTACACAAAGCTTAATCATGAAGATTGAACCATATTTGTGGGCTAAATTTCCTAAGGCTATGTAAGGGCAGAAGATGTAAATGGCCAATGATAGGCCATGAATTAGATGGTATGGGAGGCTGTATATCATAAGTATAATTAATCATTTTTCCATTGCAGCAGAAAGTAGAGAAATAGTAACAAGGCAAGGAAATGTATTATTATTTCTTTTCATTTTTTACCTTGTTTATTAAAAGCAGCACATGTACTATGGAAATCAATGAGTGTGAAATGGGGGATGCAGTAGCAGGAGGCTTGGGGGTGGGGTGAAGGGATGGGTTAGCAGAGGCGTATGCATTTTTTTTATAAAAAAAAGTACAATAGCTGCGGGCCTCACCACATAGCCCGCAACTAATTTTGAAGATAACAAGATGTTATCTTCACCATTAGCTGCGGGCTATGTGGTGAGACTCGCAGCTATTGATACTTATTGTTGCGGGCCTCTCATATAGCTCGCAGCTAATGGTGAAGTATTAGTTGCGCCTTCAATAGATGCGCCTCCTAATCTGCAGCTATTGATGGTTTTAGACCCGCAACAATAAGTGTTTTTTCTACTAGCGAAAATTTCACTCTTAGGCTCAAGAATCAGACAAAAAAACGCCTTTATCACAACAAATGTAACAAGTCACCAAACACTTGATAAGTACGAAGTCAAAGTTCAGATCAATCTACTAAAGAGGAACTAACACACCAAAAACAGATTGGATAGTAATATTAATCCAATAGGCTAGAAAAGGCTTCACAGTCTAACAAGTTTAGGTATACAACACAATGTAGTGTATAATAATCAAAACTCGCTCGAAATCATAGCAATCAGACATCAAATCATATATAGCCTCAAAATCACAAAAGCCCAGCTATCCAGAAAACTTAAGTCAAATCATTTTCAATCAAAGCACAACAAGGGGCACATGGAGGCAATCAAACCAGTCATGATCAATCAAATTTTTTTGTGTTTTTCAGCATTTTTTTCTTAAAGCAGTGAAACTAGTTTAGGAAAGCAGTAAAACTATACTAGAAAGAAATAAGAGAGAGAGAGAGAGAGAGGGGGAGTACATACAGAGATGATAATCCCACCCCAAGCTAAACTCGGCAATGTCCTCATTGCGACGAGGGAAAGGACTATGACAAGGGTATCAGTCGCCCATGTGAGTGTCGGTGTTACCATCGAAGGAACCACCAGCTGAATCACCACCTGAATAACCACCTAGAAAACCCCCAGGAAAACCACTACCGCTAGCACCAAAGTACCCTAAAGAGATAGAGGTTGGAGGTCTATCGCCAACATCACCATCTCCATCACCAACATCATCCTCTCAACCATCCTCCTCACCAGCCGACACACTATAGTTAGGGTTCCACGTGTACCATGATGGGAGCTCTGCACCCTCAGCAATGTGATGACGCGCACAGTAGTCATCATACACAGGGTACATAACCAAGTGTACATCGTGTTTCAGACGGTTAAACCGTGGAACCATGTCAGCAATAGTATCAACACGCTGGCCAAGTTGTGAAATGGACGAGGTGTTGGTTGTCATCCCCTGATGCAGCTCCTTTAAGGTAGCAGTGTTGGCAGTCATGCCAACCTGCAAGCTCTGCAACATCCCCATCATACCTGCATAATCAAAATCATTGGGCAGGGGAGGGGGAGGAGTGTAACACCCCGAATTTTCGTGAAAATTTCGCGCGTTTATTATTACTACGTTAGACGGTAAATTATGTTTTGTATATTTATTTTCCGTTAAAAACTTATATTATATGTCTACATTTTATTTTGAAAATATTTATATATTTTATTTGTGAATTTAAGTGTGGCATTGTGAAGTATTCGAACAATGCTTGTATTTTGCGTTAATTTCTTTAACGGGCAATGTAGCGCTCGTTTATGTGCGAATCATATAATGTGATATCTTGGTAAATATGTATATATACTACGTTGGTAATTATAATTTTTATTTATAAAAATTTTTATTTATAATATTTATTTTAAGCGTTGTACTTCATTTAGAAAACGTGCATTGTACTAGTGGTTGCGCACATTTTTGCTATTGAGCTTAGGAGTCCGAAAATCTGAGTTGCTTAGCTTACGAAGAGTCTTTGGACAGCCATAGTATTCCCTTTGTAACGTTAATTGAGTTTATGAGCTAGCCCCTTCACTCACCCTCATTAAGCTTCCTATTGATGGCCATAAAAACCACCATTAAAACATCACTTAATCACCCATTTCACACTCCTCTTTTGCTGTCCAATAAATCAGCATTTGAACCCCCCTTTGCATCTCTCATTTCACACGCCCCACTCCAAAAGAAAAGAGAAATAGTTCTTTGTCTTCCTTCACCTTTTTTCCCACACAAATTCAGTTTTTCATAGTGATTTCAAGCTATTTTCGCGCCGTTTTCAAGCTTTGTTGAAGTTTCTTTGCCGTGTGATCGTAGGAGACGAAGGTGGTGACTTTGCTCAAGGTGTTTAGACTACGGTTGAAGCGTTCCACTATTTCCCACGCGAAGATCAAGGTAACTAGCGTTTTTCTAGTTCGATAGGAATAGATTTTTGAACTTAGGTTGTTAGAATCGCGTTAGAGGAACTTAGAACCATGCTAGATGGAACTTAGGTGATTGTATGCTTGTAGTTTAGCGTAGTATCATGTTTAGGATGTTGTTTTTATGGTACTTTCTACGTATGGAGCATGTTGTTGTGTTTCCATGGTTGGTTTGAGTTTTGATGTCGTTGAGTTGTTGAATTTTGGTGGTTATGTTGATTGTTGTGGTTTGATTTAACCTTTGGAGTTGAGTTTGGGATGTTATTGATGTATAGTATCATGCTAGGATGTGCCTTGCGTGTTTAGTTGTGGTTTGGAATCAAGTTGTGCACCAAAGGGGACGAGGCAAGAGCCAACGAGAGCTGCCGCAAGCCACGAGCAGTGACTGCTCGCGACAGCCAGGTCGCCCCTCGCGACCGTCGTCGCTGGTCGCGACCTGCTGCTGCCGTGCTTGTGTACGTTTTTGTGTTGATTCCCTTTTTGGTTTACAGCATGTTCTTTAGTATGGTATTGGCCTTATGTGAGTATATTGAGCATGTTAAGTTATGTTGGTGTTATTTTGTTTAAGGAACATACCCTAGTTAGTTGGGTAGTTTTGCTAGTTGACGGTTTGTTGTTGTTGTGGGCCTATGTTTGAGTTTTCGACGTCGAAATGCTTAGGGGAGGATAATACTGTCCTTAGGATCTCTTTGCCAAGAGTTATGTACAGGGAATATTGTGATACGGTCATAATTGAATTCGTACCCAAACTTAGATAATGTTTTTGTGTTGTACGCCCCAACACGTTTGTTATGTTGCTTTATGGATTTAGTTATACATGTATACCTTGACGTGTATACGTATGTTAGTTATATGGGTTGATTTGTATACCTTGGCGTGTATACGTATGTTGAGTATTTGAGTACCTTTGTATGCCTTGACGAGTATACGTTGCTTTGTTTTTTTTTTCTGAGGGCGTGATATCACGTATTTATATAGTCTTTTCTCCCTTATTTACAAGCTAATTTGTGCGTCATTGGAGCTCTTGGGAGCTATTTTATGCTAACTATCGTATATAGTTGTGGTTTTGTGTTTTAGTGTTGGATTGCAGGTTTTAGGGAGTTTTCTCCCTATTCCCGAATCATTTGGAAGCAACCACGGCTTTACGAGATGTTACAAGGCACGTAGGATGGCTCGCGAGCTTTATGGATAGTTTAGGAGGTCCCAAGACCCCTAAACGTGAAGATTAGAGAGCAAAGGAGTCGAAAGGAGTTTTCCGTGTATTGATCGGGCAGAAATAGCCCGATCGGGCGAAGTATTTATGATCGGGTATAAAAGTTGCGGACCCGATCGGGCGATGATTGCCCGATCTCATCGGGCGAGGAAGCATGTCCCCAGACCCGATCGGGTGACCACCGCCCGACCCGATCGGGTGGAGTGCTGCTTGGTCTCATTCTGCTGCTGCTTTCGAGAGGAACTTGCTGACACATTTCGTCGCCAGACCCGATCGGGTGACTACCACCCGACCCGATCGGGTGGGCCGTTTTCTCGCTTTATTGCTGCACTGCTGCTGCCAGAGCCCAGAAGTAAAGTTGGGCGAATTTGTATGTGGACCCGATCGGGTACTGTGCTCGGGCCCGATCGGGTCTGGTGCTTTATCGCGCTTTTTCACTTTTTGTTCCCGTTTTTAGTGAACTTGAGGGGTATTATAAATACCTTTTCCTCAACATCTTTTATTCATCTTTTTTTTCTCTAGTTTTATTTTCCATAGTTCTTAGCTTAGCTTTAATTTAGTTTAAACACTTTAGATTAGATTAAAGGTGATTGAACCTCGGATTCGATTTCAATAAAAGTTCTTGCTTTCTGTCAATTGGTATTCTTCTCTACTCTTAGTCTCTTTTATTATTCTTGATTGCTTAGTTTAATTATTTATTCGTTCATGATGCAATTATTAGGGTTTCATATTAGATTGTTTATTGTTGATTCAATTATGAGTGAGTAGTTTAATTTCTTGGGATTTAGAGAGGGAAGCCATGTTTATACCATGATTGTTTGAATTATTATTAGTTTCTAGGGTTTGATGAGATAGGTTGTGGTGTGATTTGTTCTTATTGAGTAATTAACGTTATTGGACAGTTTCTTTGATTACTTGAGGTTAATAATCGTTTGCACAGATCCGTCTTACTTTTAGAGGCCTAGTACACACCAGTAATTCTGATTATGTTTGTGAACATGCTGCATATGTTGAATTATGGACGTTGAGACTTAACCATAGCTTGACACTGTTCTAATCTATCGATTCTCGACCTAGGTTCTGATAGTTGTTGATCCTTTGATTGGTATAAGCATGGTGGACCGAACTAATTCCCTAGACCTTTATTTCATAGAGTAAAATTCCATTTTATATTGTTTTCTAGTAGTTAATTATTAGTTCAGCTGTTTCTATCTGATCTTGTCTGAAGTAGCTTTTTAGCTGAATATTAACTTAGAACTCCGTCTCTCTGTGGATTCGACCCTACTTCCCTTTACTACCATTGTTAGAGGATTGTAGGAATTATCTTTGAATAGGTGATACGACTAAAACCTATCAAATTTTGGCGCCGTTGCCGGGGAGACGGCTAGTTCTCTAAGTTTTTATTTAATTATTTGGTCTACTTCTCTGTACCTCATTGGAACTTCATTGATTCAATCGAGGTACGTTTTACTGCTGCTTTTTGTTTCTTTTGTATGCCCAGGTCCCAAAGAAACGGTTCCCCAATTCCAGCGGACCCCGATCTTACTAGGACAATCAGGCGGATCCGAAAGATAAAGCAGAAAGAAAAGCAGTCTGTTCAGCTGAACACCTCTGGAACAGACACCTCGAATTCAGTTATGTCAAAATCACTGAAGTCATATGGGGTGCCCAACCCGGATGGTCTCTCCACTGGACCTACTATGCCCACCATTGCCGCAGCAAATTTCGAAATCAAGCCTGGACTCATCAGCATGGTCCAGCAAAATCAGTTTGGTGGGCATCCTACTGAAGATCCGGCAAATCATCTGCAACGGTTTCAACAACTTTGTCGAACCGTTAAACATGCCGGCGTCACTCCAGATCAACTCAAAGTCATGTTGTTCGAGTTTTCACTGAGAGATAGAGCCCAAAAATGGTTGAACGATGTGAAAGAAACCGAGTGGAGTGAGATTTCTGCTGCATTTCTGAGAGAGTATTACCCACCTACTAAAACAGCAGAAATCAGAAATAAACTAGCCACGTTTTTCCAAGAGCCTGATGAAACATTAAGGGAGGCGTGGGCTAGGTTTAGAGATTTACAGAGAGAGTGTCCACACCATAATATGGACAAATGGTTCTTGACGCAGACATTCTACAATGGTCTGCAGCCTCAGACGAAGTGTATTGTTGATTCGTCTGCAGGAGGAGTGTTTCTAGACAAGGCAGTTGATGAGGGTTATGAATTCATATCAAATCTTGCAGCCAATGACCATACATCATCTAGGAGTTTGACTAAGAAGGTACTTGAAGTTGACGCTATTTCATTGCTTACATCTCAGATGGCGCAACTAACTCAGCAGCTAATGAAGTCTTCTAGTCCGACACCTCCACCCATGAGCATCAATGCTATGTCTGCAGTAGCACCCATTACCTCATCTTACTGCGAGATATGTGGTGTTCAGGGTCACTTTGGGCATGACTGTCAGTTCAGTCAGTTTCAGATGGAGCAGGCCAATGCCTTCCAACAAAGACCACAAACCCTCCCCCTTCACATAACTACCAAAACCCACAAAACCATCAACCTCCACCTCCACAAAACTACCCTAAACCTTCATACCATCAAACCCCACAAAATTTCCAAAGACCACCACCACAAAACTTCCATCATCCCAATAACTTCCAAACTCCACAAAATTTCCACACCCCACCTCCACAAAACAACCCACAAGAGCCTAGCAATTCTGAACTGATGAAACTGATATTGTCTATGCAAAAGGCAAATGAGGAAACAAGGAGGGCTCAAGAGAAGCACATCCAACTTCTCGAGGCTCAAGTTGCTCAGTTGGCAGAATCTAATGCACAGAGGCAGCAGGGACAATTGCCAGGGCAACCAGTTCAGAGAGAACATGTGAATGCCATCACTCTTCGTAGTGGCATTGCATATGATGCCCCTCCAGTGCCCATTGATGAGGTTACCCCGACTGCAGGGAAGAAGAGGGTGGTAGAGGAAGGAAAAAGAAAGAATTCGACGTCTGAAGTCGATTTGTCTGCAGAAGCTGAACAGACAGGGAAGAAAAAGGAGAAGGTTTCTGAAACGCCTTTTACACCAAGGCTACCTTTTCCTCACAGGATGCAACAGTCCAAGGTCGATCAGCAGTTTGGTAAGTTCTTGTCCATGGTCAAGAACCTTGAGGTAACGATTCCATTCACAGACTTAATTACCCAAGTGCCTGTTTATGCCAAATTTCTGAAAGACATGATTACTAAGAAAAGAGACTTTGGTGGGGTAGAACGTGTCGCTCTTACTGAAGAGTGTAGTGCTTTTATTCAAAATAAAACCCCACCAAAGTTAAAAGATCCTGGTAGTTTTTCTATACCCTGCCATCTTGGACCTATTTTTATTGATAAGGTTTTGTGTGATTTAGGTGCTTCTGTTTCTGTTATGCCATTGTCTGTTTATAAGAAACTGAACATGGGAGCCCTTAAATGCACACAAATCACTTTACAGATGGCGGATCGTTCTATAAAATACCCTCTAGGTGTTTTAGAGGATGTTCCTGTTAGGGTAGGGAAATTCTATATTCCTGTTGATTTTGTGGTGTTAGATATGGATGAGGATGCCCAGATTCCTATTATCTTGGGTAGGCCATTTTTGTGTACTGCTGGTGCTGTCATTGATGTCAAGTCTGGGTCTTTAACTCTGAGTGTTGGTGATGATAAAGTGATTTTTAAACTAACCAATGCTGTTAAGGCTCCTATGCTTGAACAATCTTTTTGCAGGGATAAGGTTTTAGATGAAGTAGGGGTGGAGAAGGTTCAAATTCCACCTAAGGTTGCCTCACCGTCTGGAGGCATTGTCAAGAACATTTGGAGGAGAAAGATGTTTGATGAGGGTGGCACTCATTGCCAAGCCCCTCCTATTTGAGAGAGGGAGGATTATGGTCGTGCGGGACCTTTATAAACCAGCGCTGTGCGAGAGGCAACTCGTATTTTCTTTTCTTTCCCTTTTTCTTTTCTTTTTATTTTTCTTCCTTTTGTGAGCGAGAGTGAGGGTACTAACATTGTTTTTTCTCTTAGCATAGTCCTTATCACCTTTTGGCATTGAGGACACTGCCAAGTTTAGCTTGGGGGAGGAGTTCTGTTTGTATTCCCTATCTCTTTTACTGCTTTATAGAATAGTTTTACTGCTTTCGGAAAATACTGAAAAAAATGAAAAAAATATGGTTCCCATGACTGGTTTAGTTGCCTCCCTGTGCCCCTTGTCGTGCTCTATTTGAAATTGATTTGACTTTGTTTTCTGGATAGCTGGGCATTTGTGATCTTGAGGCTATGATTTGATGTTTGATTGCTATGATTTCGAGCATTTTTGGATTATATTAGACCACTTTGTGCTGCATACTTGAATTGGTTAGACTGTGAGGCCTCTTTGTAGCCTATTGGATTCATATTATTATCCAGTCTATTCTTGTGTGTTAGTTCCTCTTTAGTGGATTGATCTTGACTTTGACTTCGTACTTGTCTGATTTTAGATGACTTGTAGCATGTGCTGTGATAGAGGCGTTCTTTTGTCTTATTCTTGAGCTTCAGAGTGAGTTTTTGATATACTTTTATCCTCCTTAGCCCCGCTGAGCCTAATGACTTGTTTCGTATTACTTAAACCCCTATTATGAGCCAAAAGCCTTCACTTGATATTATTCCAAGCCTAGCTTGGGGGAGCTTTTGTATGGGTTGAGTTTGAGATTGGTTTGTTGGTTTAGTTTGGTCTTTGAGGAATTTAAAAGTGTATTTGCTGTGGTTGAGAGTGAGAAAGAGAAAAGAAAGAAAGCAAGTTTAGAGTTGCGTGAATGAAATTCAGAAAAAAAAAAAAATGAAATGAAAATTCAAAAGAATTCTAGTTCTTTCATTCACGTACGTTCATAAAAGAATATTCGCTCCATTGCTAGAAAATTGGGTTTGTTATGAGCTTTTCATTGATTTATGAGAGTTGGGTTACTTTACATGGTTTTATGGTGATTGTTGGGAGTTGTGTAGGCCATCCTAGGCCTTGTTTGAATGATTTATGCTCCCCCTTTCTTGGTTTTTCCACCACATTACCCAAAAGTATCCCCTACCTCTCGCCTAAGCCCCATTACAACCCTATAAAGTCCTCTTGAGCTTATGTCTGCATTGTTCATTTGATTGATCTCGAGTTAGTTTGTCAAAGTTAAAGAGTATTTCTGCTAATTGAGTCGACTTGACTAGGATGAGCGTCATTGAACCTTCTTAAACACATGAGAGTGTGAGTGGGAAGGGTACCTATGGTCGGGTTGGTGAGTGTTCGGGCACATTCTTTGCCTGCCACAAAATTGAGAGGAGTGACACCCTTGTGAGTGCCTTTTCAGGACTTGTATGCTTTGTAGGTGCTTGAGTTTGATAAATTGCTTGAATGATTGGTGGTTGGATGGATTTGATTAGCCAAACTTGAATTATGCCTGCTTGAACGATTCTTAGTCTTGAAAATGTTTTGAGCTTTGATTTGTTTTTATCTTTGGGGTGAGGTAATCTATTCCATGTTCATGTGCTGTTTGCTTGAGGACAAGCAAAGGTTTAGCTTGGGGGAGTTTGATATCACGTATTTATATAGTCTTTTCTCCCTTATTTACAAGCTAATTTGTGCGTCATTGGAGCTCTTGGGAGCTATTTTATGCTAACTATCGTATATAGTTGTGGTTTTGTGTTTTAGTGTTGGATTGCAGGTTTTAGGGAGTTTTCTCCCTATTCCCGAATCATTTGGAAGCAACCACGGCTTTACGAGATGTTACAAGGCACGTAGGATGGCTCGCGAGCTTTATGGATAGTTTAGGAGGTCCCAAGACCCCTAAACGTGAAGATTAGAGAGCAAAGGAGTCGAAAGGAGTTTTCCGTGTATTGATCGGGCAGAAATAGCCCGATCGGGCGAAGTATTTATGATCGGGTATAAAAGTTGCGGACCCGATCGGGCGATGATTGCCCGATCTCATCGGGCGAGGAAGCATGTCCCCAGACCCGATCGGGTGACCACCGCCCGACCCGATCGGGTGGAGTGCTGCTTGGTCTCATTCTGCTGCTGCTTTCGAGAGGAACTTGCTGACACATTTCGTCGCCAGACCCGATCGGGTGACTACCACCCGACCCGATCGGGTGGGCCGTTTTCTCGCTTTATTGCTGCACTGCTGCTGCCAGAGCCCAGAAGTAAAGTTGGGCGAATTTGTATGTGGACCCGATCGGGTACTGTGCTCGGGCCCGATCGGGTCTGGTGCTTTATCGCGCTTTTTCACTTTTTTGTTCCCGTTTTTAGTGAACTTGAGGGGTATTATAAATACCTTTTCCTCAACATCTTTTATTCATCTTTTTTTCTCTAGTTTTATTTTCCATAGTTCTTAGCTTAGCTTTAATTTAGTTTAAACACTTTAGATTAGATTAAAGGTGATTGAACCTCGGATTCGATTTCAATAAAAGTTCTTGCTTTCTGTCAATTGGTATTCTTCTCTACTCTTAGTCTCTTTTATTATTCTTGATTGCTTAGTTTAATTATTTATTCGTTCATGATGCAATTATTAGGGTTTCATATTAGATTGTTTATTGTTGATTCAATTATGAGTGAGTAGTTTAATTTCTTGGGATTTAGAGAGGGAAGCCATGTTTATACCATGATTGTTTGAATTATTATTAGTTTCTAGGGTTTGATGAGATAGGTTGTGGTGTGATTTGTTCTTATTGAGTAATTAACGTTATTGGACAGTTTCTTTGATTACTTGAGGTTAATAATCGTTTGCACAGATCCGTCTTACTTTTAGAGGCCTAGTACACACCAGTAATTCTGATTATGTTTGTGAACATGCTGCATATGTTGAATTATGGACGTTGAGACTTAACCATAGCTTGACACTGTTCTAATCTATCGATTCTCGACCTAGGTTCTGATAGTTGTTGATCCTTTGATTGGTATAAGCATGGTGGACCGAACTAATTCCCTAGACCTTTATTTCATAGAGTAAAATTCCATTTTATATTGTTTTCTAGTAGTTAATTATTAGTTCAGCTGTTTCTATCTGATCTTGTCTGAAGTAGCTTTTTAGCTGAATATTAACTTAGAACTCCGTCTCTCTGTGGATTCGACCCTACTTCCCTTTACTACCATTGTTAGAGGATTGTAGGAATTATCTTTGAATAGGTGATACGACTAAAACCTATCAGGGCGGTATGGTCCTCGGAATTTGTTTGTATCCTGAGGGCGGTAAGGTCCTAGGATTTGGTTACTTAATCATGGGCGGTATGGTCCATTGGTTCACTCACGAGCGGTATGGTTCGTTGAGTATGCCATTCGGCAGGGCGGTATGGTCCTCGAATATGCAAAGTAGGCCTTGGGCGGTATGGTCCAATGAGTCTACTCACAAGCGGTATGGTCTGTTGTCTTTGAATTGGTGTGGATTTGATTGTGTGTGTGATGATTTGTTTTGAGTACTTAGTTGTCTCTTTACGCATGTTTTGTTGTTAATGTTTTGTTGTAGCATGTTTTACATGTTTTGGTTACGTTACCTGTGATGTATGTTTTTGGCGTGTTTCTAATTTCTTTAAGTTTATTATTTATTCCTGTTTGTACTGGGAGAACTGTTAGTTACTCCCCACTGATTGTGGAAGTTGTTGTTATTTTGCAGATGACGATATTGTTTAGGGTTATTACGGTTTGGACCGGGAAAGTGCGTTTTGGTTTTGTGAGCAAGAAGGTGGTGCTTGTCATAGTAGATGAGCACTAAGAGTCGGGAATTAGGACTAGCTTCTTAGTAGGCCTTAAGTAGTTTTCCGTTAATGTTTTATCCTATGTTTTGGACCTCGGATTTCTAGTTGTCTTTGGGATTTTGGATTATTTGCTTTAAGTTCTTTGGATTATCTTTTTAAGTATTTTGGAACTTTGGTTGGAATGAGGGTATGGGACCTCATTTCCTTTTATATATGATCTTTGGAAGTTAACGATTTGGAGGTTTTATGCTTATTTTTTTTATAGTTTAATTCTACTCCTTAGAGTAGCATCTCCGTCTTAGTGGTATTTCCGCTACCACTAGTGCTTTATTTATTTTATTATTGTCACTTTTGCTCTTCGTTTCGGACAGGATGTTACAAGGAGGGTGTGAGGAAGTAGAGGTAGCGGAAGGTGTTCTGTGGAATCTCAATGTGCGATGTCTCCGCATATAGGTGTTCTGTGGAATCTCAATGTGGGGATATGGGATGTCTTCCCCTGCTATGGGGAGGTGATAGTGCTGAAGGCCAGGGCGAATACGTGCTCTAGGGTTAGGGAGCTCTATACACTCGAGTATCTCATTGATGATGACACAGTATTTGCCGTTGGCTTTTCTTAAAGGAGGTGGATGTTCTCAAGGTATGTGACATCCAATAGTTCAGGGGTCGTGCCGAGACCGTATTGGATTTCATCAAACCCAGGGATCCGCCTAGCAAAAAAGGGTGACTAACCCCCCGTTAACAATACGGCGGGAGGCATAGGTGTCGTCATCACGACGGGTGGGAAGGCTGTTGGAGACTGATAGGTTTTAGTTGTGTCACCTAATCAAAAATAAACCTACGGTCCTCTAACTAAGGTAGTCAGTGGTAGCAGGGTCGAATCCGCAGGGAGACAGAGTTTCTATATTAATATTCAATTAACCAACTACTTCAGATGAAAATATAGAGAATTAACTGAACTAATGAGTAAGCTAAATAATACGAATTAAGTCGAGGATTTAACTATGGAATAAAAGCCTAGGGTATTAGGTCGGTCCACCATGCTTATACCAATCAAGTAGGGTCAACTACTATTAAAACCTAAGTCAAGAGTCGGGGGATTAGAGCCTATGTTAAGCTATGGTTAAGACTCAACGCTCATAGTTCAACATACGCCGCATGTTCACTAACGTAATCAGAACTACTGGTGTGTCCTAGGCCTCTAGTCGTAAGACGGATCTGTGCAAACAACTATTAACCACAAGCAATCAATGAAATTGGCCACTAACATTAATCACTAATTAAGAACAAACCACACCACAATCACTCTAATCAAGCCCTAGAAATCAATAGAAGTCTAAATAGCAATCATGGTATAAACATGGCTTCCCTATCTAACACCCTAGAAAGAGAACTACTCAGACATGATCGAATTGGCAACAACAAAACTAATTGAAAACCCTAAGAATTGCATCATGAACTAATTGAGAAATAAGAGATTGAACTAAAGTAATTGAGATAAAGGAATAAAGCAATAAGCAAGACGATTACCAAATTGACGGAAAGCGGAAACTTTAATTGAATTGAAATTGTACTTGAATCTCTTCTACAATCGAAAGCAATGATAAACTAGGCTAAGAGCTCTCTAAGTGTTTAACAATCTGAAAGATACAAATAAAAAAATAACCTAAAAGTATTTATAGGTCCTAAGAAAACAATAAGATAAAGTGGGGAAAATAACGAAAATCGCATCCCCGTGTCCTCCACCCGATCGGGCAAAAGGCCGCCCGATCGGGCCTGGGAACAAGTCTTCAGCAGCAACAAAATAGGCTTCACCCGATTGGATCGGGCAGATTCCACCCGATCGGGGTCGCAACCCCAGCACCCGATCGGGCAAGTCCACCCGATGCCATCGGGTGGATGTCTTCTTCAGCTCTCAGAAAACAGCAAGAATGGCTAAGTATTGCTCCGCCCGATGTGATCGGGCAAGGCCGCCCGATCGGGCGGGAAACCTTAACTTCAGATTCTTCACTCGTACCCGATCGGGCAGTTGTTGCCCGACCCGATCGGGCGAGTCTTCATCTTGCCTTGCTTTGCTTGGCTTCAGACGCCAAGTCTTTGCACACTTACTTCTTCATAATGGGGTCCAAATACCACCTCGAGACCTCAAAGATGACTCATAACTTCCCGCTATAGCGTGGTGCTCAAAACATCAAGTAAATAGGGAGTTTTTCCCTAAAACCTGCAAAATGATATAGAACACACAACCCACAACTATATCGAAATAGTTAGCATAAATAGCTCCTAAGAGCATCAATATAGCACAATTTAGCTTGTAAAGAAAGGGAAAAACTCTATAAGATATCGATGTATCAAATTCCCCCAAGCTAAACCTTTGCTTGTCCTCAAGCAAATAGAGCATGATCGTGGAATAGATTGCCTCACCCCATAAATAAAACAATTCAAGCTAAAAAAAAAACATTTTCAAGACTAAGAATCGTTCAAGCAGGCATAATTCAAGTTCGGCAAATCAAATCCTTCCAACCACCAATCATCCAAGCAATTCATCAAGTTCAAGTGACTACTAGGCATACAAATCCTGAAAAGGTGCTCACAAAGGGTGTCACTCCTCTCAATTTTGTGGCAGGCAAAGAATGTGCCCGAACACTCACCGACCCGACCATAAATGTCCCTTCCCACTCACACTCTCATGTGTTTAAGAAGGTAAAATGTCGCTCATCCTAATCAAGTCGACTCAACTAGCAGACGTACTCTTTAACTTTGACAAACTGACCAAAATCAATCTAGTAGACATTGTAGGCACAAGCTCAAGAGGACTTTTCCGGGTTGTAATGGGGCTTAGGTAAGAGGTAGGGGATACTTTTGGGTAATGTGGTGGAAAAACCAAGAAAGGGGGAGCATGAACACTCAAACAAGACCTTAGATGGCCTAAGCAACTCCCAATCAACACCATAAAACCATGAAAAATAAACCAATCCTCCAAATTCAATGAATACGCACAACCCAAGTTTTAGGTAATGACATGAAACTTTATTTATGAACGTGCGTGAATGAAAGAACTTTGAATTCTTTTGAACTTTTATTTCATTTTTCATTAGAGTTGTCTGAACTTCATTCACGCAACTCTAATTTTTCTTTTTCTTTTCTTTTTCTCACACTCAAACCACAAATAGACTTTTAATTCCTACACAACCAAACCAAACCATGAAACCAATCTCAAACTCAACCCATACAAAAGCTCCCCCAAGCTAGGCTTGGAAATAATATGAAATGAAGGCCGTGGGCTCATAATAAGGGTTTAAGTAACATGAAACAAGTCATTAGGCTCAGCGGGGCTAAGGAGGATAAAAATATATCAAAAATTCACTCTGAGGCTCAAGAATCAGACAAAAGAACGCCTCTATCACAGCAAATGCTACAAGTCATCGAACATCAGACAAGTACGAAGTCAAAGTCAAGATCAATCAACTAAAGAGGAACTAACACACAAAAACAGACTGGATAATACTATGAATCCAATAGGCTACAAAGAGGCCTCACAGTCTATCCAATTAAGGTATGCAGCACAAAGTGGTCTAATATAATCCAAAAATGCTCGAAATCATAGCAATCAAACATCAGATCATAGCCTCAAGATCACAAATGCCCATCTATCCAGAAAACAAAGTCAAATCATGTTCAAATAGAGCACAACAAGGGGCACAGGGAGGCAACTAAACCAGTCATGGGAACCATAATTTTTTTTTGAATTTTTGCAATTTTTCGAAAGCAGTAAATCTATCCTGGAAAGCAGAAAAAGAGATAGAGAGTACAAACAGAACTCCTCCCCCAAGCTGAACTTGGCAGTGTCCTCAATGCCAAAAGGTGATAAGGACTATGCTAAGAGGAAAAACAATGTTAGTACCCTCACTCTCACTCACAAAAAAAAAAGAAAATAAAAAGAAAAGGAAAAAGGGAAAGAAAAATACGAGTTGCCTCTCGCACAGCGCTGGTTTATAAAGGTCCCGCACGACCATAATCCTCCATCTCATTGGAAGAGTCCAATGCCTTGAGTAACTTATCAAATGCGCCTGCAAACATGTCATTGAGCACTAGATATGGCTTGATGACAAGCGCATCGATCTTCACATAAATAATATCAGAGAAAATAAATGATTTGTGAAGATAAGTAAAATCAAAATAAAAGGGAGAAAAGAAGGACAATGAACAACTTCCCTTTGGTGACGTAGGCTGTGAGGATCTCAAGGAGAGAATAGGAGCAACCGCAACTGTGAGAAAATATGGGGCATGGCGAATAGGGAGAGAAGGGACAAGATCAAGTCTATGTGAAGATGGAATATAGGGACAGGGAATAATAGGCTCAACCGTGACGGTTTTACTTACAATTTCACCATCCTCAATAATGGGCTCGTCAACACAAGGGCTCTCAACCAATAGTTCCTCTTCTATCAAAACATTCATTACATCCACACTCCCCTCAGTCTGATCATTCTCTTCAATATCAGGAGTCAGATTATTATCATTCACTTCTAATATGGCATTCTCGACTCAATCATAATCATAATCATTATCATCATAAATCGCCCGTTGACTATCAAGTTGCATAGCAAGCGATTTTTCATAATTTGAGACATGTGTGATGTAACACATCAAGTCTTGATTAGATTTTTCAATTCGTTGTGTGAGGTGACACATCAAGTCTTGATTAGATTTTTCAATTCGTTCACCACAAGACTCAATCATCTGCTTAAGTAGATCTAGACTCTCTGAAGACTCAGATTGTGAATAATTATGGACTCCATGTGGGTCAGAATAAGTATAGTCAGTTGCATAGGACTCGTTAGGGAAATGGTTAATATCATGGGAATTCATGCACAAATTATTTGGATATTGACAATAAGAATATGCATCAGACACATAACCATTGTAATACCCATTATCAAAATTATATTGCTCTTGAAAATTAGAATTCCCATTATTATAGTCTTGCCCCTGATAATTGGAATATCCATTATTATTGTCATATGGCCCTTGAGAATTAGGATAACCTTCCCCATACGAATTATAAACCGGCCACTCCATACAAACTCATGAGTAAGAGAGAAAGAAAGAAAGAATTTACAAAAATAAGAAAAAAAAAAAAAATAACTACACAAGAAAAGTAGTCTGAATAACCGAACAAAAACTGAGAAAACTAGCCGTCTCCCCGGCAACGGCGCCAAAATTTGATAGGTTTTAGTCGTGTCACCTAATCAAAAATAAACCTACGGTCCTCTAACTAAGGTAGTCAGTGGTAGCAGGGTCGAATCCGCAGGGAGACAGAGTTTCTATATTAATATTCAATTAACCAACTACTTCAGATGAAAATATAGAGAATTAACTGAACTAATGAGTAAGCTAAATAATACGAATTAAGTCGAGGATTTAACTATGGAATAAAAGCCTAGGGTATTAGGTCGGTCCACCATGCTTATACCAATCAAGTAGGGTCAACTACTATTAAAACCTAAGTCAAGAGTCGGGGGATTAGAGCCTATGTTAAGCTATGGTTAAGACTCAACGCTCATAGTTCAACATACGCCGCATGTTCACTAACGTAATCAGAACTACTGGTGTGTCCTAGGCCTCTAGTCGTAAGACGGATCTGTGCAAACAACTATTAACCACAAGCAATCAATGAAATTGGCCACTAACATTAATCACTAATTAAGAACAAACCACACCACAATCACTCTAATCAAGCCCTAGAAATCAATAGAAGTCTAAATAGCAATCATGGTATAAACATGGCTTCCCTATCTAACACCCTAGAAAGAGAACTACTCAGACATGATCGAATTGGCAACAACAAAACTAATTGAAAACCCTAAGAATTGCATCATGAACTAATTGAGAAATAAGAGATTGAACTAAAGTAATTGAGATAAAGGAATAAAGCAATAAGCAAGACGATTACCAAATTGACGGAAAGCGGAAACTTTAATTGAATTGAAATTGTACTTGAATCTCTTCTACAATCGAAAGCAATGATAAACTAGGCTAAGAGCTCTCTAAGTGTTTAACAATCTGAAAGATACAAATAAAAAAATAACCTAAAAGTATTTATAGGTCCTAAGAAAACAATAAGATAAAGTGGGGAAAATAACGAAAATCGCATCCCCGTGTCCTCCACCCGATCGGGCAAAAGGCCGCCCGATCGGGCAAAAAAGGCCGCCCGATCGGGCAAAAGGCCGCCCGATCGGGCAAAAGGCCGCCCGATCGGGCAAAAGGCCGCCCGATCGGGCAAAAGGCCGCCCGATCGGGCCTGGGAACAAGTCTTCAGCAGCAACAAAATAGGCTTCACCCGATTGGATCAGGCAGATTCCACCCGATCGGGGTCGCAACCCCAGCACCCGATCGGGCAAGTCCACCCGATGCCATCGGGTGGATGTCTTCTTCAGCTCTCAGAAAACAGCAAGAATGGCTAAGTATTGCTCCGCCCGATGTGATCGGGCAAGGCCGCCCGATCGGGCGGGAAACCTTAACTTCAGATTCTTCACTCGTACCCGATCGGGCAGTTGTTGCCCGACCCGATCGGGCGAGTCTTCATCTTGCCTTGCTTTGCTTGGCTTCAGACGCCAAGTCTTTGCACACTTACTTCTTCATAATGGGGTCCAAATACCACCTCGAGACCTCAAAGATGACTCATAACTTCCCGCTATAGCGTGGTGCTCAAAACATCAAGTAAATAGGGAGTTTTTCCCTAAAACCTGCAAAATGATATAGAACACACAAACCACAACTATATCGAAATAGTTAGCATAAATAGCTCCTAAGAGCATCAATATAGCACAATTTAGCTTGTAAAGAAAGGGAAAAACTCTATAAGATATCGATGTATCAGAGACACGCTCCAACTATATGGCAACTTGATGAGGAATGTTATACTCTTATTGTAAATCTGTCCCCTTAAACATATACATCCCCAACAAAGTGAAATCATCTTTTCTTATCAATTGACCTCCACCCTAGAAAATAAGGTTCATGCCATAAATCGAACCCAAATGGCAAATATAATATGGTGGATCATCTTGGCCGGACAATGCTGAAATGTAAATGGCCCCTCATCCCTAGTCAAACCATAGTAGATCAGACGATGTTGCCAATCGACGGGTCGTCGAATTGGCCCCCTGTTGGACAGTCTAAGGACTCGAGGAAATTCAGGCAGTGTATATTCTTGGTCCCTATTGAAAATTCGAAATCTAATGTGAGTGATAGGGCAAGACCTAGGTTTGACTACCTGTAAATTACTATAGAATTCGTAAACAAGCAAAGGCTAAGTCCGAAGCCGAACAATAAACAATGATTCATTCCATGCCAATAAGACGCATCAGGTCTTCGAAATCATCATACAAACCTAGACTGGTAAGTAAAAGAAAATCAAGAAAATGAGTGGAAACGAGTGGAAATCTAATTTTAATAGTTTTGAATAACACATACCAGTACCAGGATCGAACCAAAATATCACATCATGTTTATTTAAAAGGAAAAATTGATAAGAATAATCCGACCTTTGGCCGGTCTTCCATGAATGGTACCACCTTCATTTAATCCAGCAATAATCCCACCTTTGACACCCATATTCTCTCAGTGGTCCCTCACCTGTTGGTGACCTATAATTGCAGGTAAACTCTCTTAATTTATGATTAATAGCTAATTAAGTGTATTTTAAACTTAAAATTTTAATTAAACTTCTAATCAAAGTGATTAAAAAAACTTTTTTTAAAAAAAAGTAAAAACCCTCCCAGCCAACCCCCACCCCACCTCCCCCTCCCCTTCCCCCGCGGCTGCCACCCCTACCCCCACCCCTCCCCCTCCCCTTTCCCTGCCACCCTCCCGCTGCCCCGCCGGAAACACTGCGCCACGTACCGGCGACCTCTGGAACGCCACCCGCAAGATCACACTCACTCACTCCCTCACCGGCAAGAATGAACGGAGCTCAACGCTCACTCTGTCACTCACTCACTCCCTCACCGACAAGAATGAACGGAGCTCAACACTTACTCTGTCACTCACTCACCGCCGGCGACAGCCCAACCCCACTCACCTCAACACTGCCGGCTGTTTTTGAATTGCGGGAGATGGTGACAGGGGAGGGGGAGGTCGCAGGGGAAGGGAAGGGGGCTGTTTTGGGGGTGGGGGGGAAGATGGTGACGGGGGAGGGGGAGGTGGTAGCGGAAGAGCTCGCTGGGGGAAGGGAAAGGGCCGGTGGCAGTGGTGGGGGAGGGGAAACTTGGCTGGCAGTGGTGGGGAGGGAGGGGGTGGGGGGTTAGCTGGGGAGGGAAGGGATTTCCTTAATTTTTTTAAGTTTTTTTTTTTAAAAAAAAAGTCAACGGTCATTTAGCATGGTCAAACAGGTTGCCATCATCCGGTACCACTGAGAGAATATGGGTGTCAAAGGTGGGATTATTGCTGGATTAAATGAAGGTGGTACCATTCATGGAAGACCGGCCAAAGGTCGGATTATTCTTATCAATTTTTCCTATTGAAAATGGAGATTATAATGTTTACAAGACATTACTGACGTATTCCTAAAAATAGAAATACTAGGTGAAAGTAAAGCATACTAATGACATAATAAAACCTAGAATAACAGTACTGGTAACTTATAACATATATATATTCCTATCATTTTATAAACCTCACTCTTGGCCCTCCCACTCTCTTGTACCTGAAAACAAAACATTAAATAAAAGTTAACAAAGGGGTCCAGTACATTCCCAATATCATGTAAAAACAGTTTATTAAATATTTTTAAAATAATATCGTAATATTTCAATTTATCATATTTAATTATGACTTACAGTTAGGCAACAGAATATCCCGGGCTTAAAGCCCACCTCAGGTTTAACCTGGTTATAATCATAATCTTTTCTCTCTCTTTTTTTTTCATTTCCGGGCTTTTAGCCCCTCCTGACAAATCCGTGTGCACACCTCCTCATTGACGTACGTCACTCCGAATAATATGCAAGTATCCTTTCTCTGCCATATACCTTTCATCTTAGCCCAATACAATGTAGCTTTACTATCAAAACCGTTATAACAAATTAGTATGACAACTCATTTTTTTTCCACACAAAAACATTACCTAAGAATATTAGTATAACTAAAATATTTTAACAAAACAGCACTAAGAAGGGATATTCAAGAATGTACCTGAACAGGTTTATTGAGTACTAGCTTTTCATTCAGAAGACTCAAATTTCTCTCTCGTTCTCACTTTTATGTTTCGCTACTGGTGATAGTTTAATTTGTGTCAAAGCGTTTATCCCTATTTATAGGTATACGTTTGTAACAAATAGGTGGTTTAGGATAATTATGAATGTTACCACCTATTTGCCTACTCTAATTCATAGCCTATCAACATGTTGTTTTATGAACTCTTGGCAATCAAGATACATAACTCTAAACCAATGCTGGTGCTTTTGTTTCGTTAACACATATGTAGGAATAAATAATTTGCATATTGTGGCCTTTAATTAGTTACACACGTATAAGAGTGTAGCAATTTGCAATTGTATAATAGTAACACGCATAAAGTAATTCTTTTTATTTGATCTCTGGGAAAAATCGTATTTACAAATATCTATCAAATAAGTAGAATGATTAATAAGGATTCCAAAAACTATATAACAAAGGTTATACTATTTATCATTTTTAAGATATGAGTACTTTAGGTAAAAGTGGAACTTGTTAAAAATTGTACTAGATACTTTTTATGAACCCATAAGATAGTAATTGATATTTTTATTAATTCTCACCTAATATACTACACTATGGTATTTTCATTTGTAACAAAAAGATAATACATATCTATATTTTGTCCCACATAAATGTACAAAGTCAAGAAAACACACAATATCACCTAAAGTGATCTTATAAGTACCAAAATTATGCATATAAGAATATAAGACTTGTATTTCATGATTCTGTAATAATTTTTATTATTGGTATTATCTTCAAGGTATATATATTTTTCCCGGTTATTACATCCTTCCCTTCTTAAAGAAGTTTCGTCCTCGAAACTGAAAATTACTTTAGAATAAGTGTGGGTACTTGTCTCGCATCTCCTGTTCAACCTCCCACGTTGCTTCTGTTTCAATGTGGTTGGACCATAATACCTTTACTAAAGGGATTACTTTATTGCGAAGAACTTTGTCTTTATGATCTAAAATTTGAACAGGTTGCTCTTCATAGGTCAAATCTTCTTCAATTCGTACAGAGGGTGTATTAATAACATGGGATGAGTCTGGTATATAGCGACGTAAAAGTGAAACATGAAACACATTATGAATTCGAGAAAATTCATTAGGAAGGGCCAGATGATAAGCTACATTTCCAATTCTATCAATAATCTCAAATGGTCCAATGTACCTCGGACGAAGTTTTCTTGCTTTGCAAAATCTCATTACTCCTCTGGTAGGTGAAACCTTCAAAAATACCGTCTCACCAACTGAGAATTCTATATGTCTTCTTCTAAGGTCAGCGTAACTTTTCTGGCGACTATGTGCAGTTTTCATTTTTTCCTGAATGGTTCGGACCTTGTCAGCTGTCTCTTGAATCATTTCAGGCCCAACTATTTTTGTTTCATATATGTCACTCCAACATAAAGGGGTTCTACATTTGCGACCATACAAAGCTTCATACGGGGCCATATCAATGCTAGTAAGGTAACTATTATTATAGGAAAATTCTATTAATGGTAAATACCTTTTCCCAAGAACCCTTAAATTCTAACACGCAAGCCCACATCAAGTCTTCTAGAGTTTGTATAGTTCTCTCGGTTTAACCATCTGTAGCTGGATGAAAAGCTGTGCTAATATTTAACTTTGTACCCAAAGCATTATGTAGCTTTCGCCAAAACTTAGATACAAATCGAGAGTCTCTATTAGATACAATAGAACTAGGCACTCCATGAAGCCTAATAATTTCATCAACATATTTCTTTGCTAACCGTTCAAGATCCCAAGTATTATGAACTGCTAGGAAATGTGCGCTTTTTGTAAGCTGATCTACTATTACCCATATGGAATTCATCCCTTGAGGGGTTATTGGCAATCCTGTAACAAAATCCAATGCTATCGATTCCCATTTCCAAGTGGGTACATCTAAAGGCTGCAAAAGTCCCAAAGGGCGGTGATGTTCTATTGTTACTTGCTGGCAAGTTAGACATTTGGCAACGAATTCTGCAATTTCTCGTTTCATATTGCTCCACCAAAATATACTCTGCATATCTTTATACATCTTGTTTCCTCCTGGGTGTATTGAATAATGGGTATTATGTGCTTCATTCATGATTTTTCTCTTTAAATATGCCTGATCTGGTACACTCAATCTTCCTTGAAAACGAAGTGACCCATCTTCTTGTATTACAAATCCAACTTCCTTCCCAAGCACCACCCTTTCACGAATCTTCTCTTACTGTGGGGCCGTATTCTGTAGTTCCTTAATTTCTTCACTCAAGGTTGGTTTAATTTCTAGAGCTGCTAACGACCCTTCTAAACCACTTATAACTTACTTAATTTCTAACTTTTGGATTTCTCTTTGGATAACGGATTGAGTGCCAAGTAGATTAAGGGCAACATAGTTTTTCTGACTAAGAGTATCATCCACCACATTGGCCTTTCCAGGGTGATATTGAATATCTAATTCGTAATCCTTTATGAATTCTAACCACCTTCTTTGTCTCATGTTAATCTCTTTTTGAGCGAATATATATTTAAGGCTTTTGTGATCGGTGTAAATTTTACATTTAACCCCATATAGATAATATCTCCAAATTTTCAATGAGAATATAATTGGGGCAAGTTTAAGGTCATGGGTAGGATAATTCTGTTCATGAGGTTTCAACTAACGGGATGCATAAGCTATCACTTTCCCATGTTGCATCAATACACACCCCAACCCTTGTTTGGAGGCATCATTATATATTTCTAACCCTTCTGTACCACTAGGAAGAGTAAGGATTGGAGCTATGGTAAGACGAAGTTTAAGCTCTTGGAATGCAGTTTCACACTTACTGCTCCATTCAAATTTTGCAGTTTTTCTTATAAGGTTGGTGATAGGTTGAGCTATTCGGGAAATTTTTTTCACAAATCGACGATAGTATCCTGTTAATCCTAAAAAGCTTCATACTTCTGAAACATTTGTAGGTCGAGGCCAATTAGTGATTGCTTCAATTTTTTGAGAATCGACTTGCACTTCATCTCTAGACACCACATGCCCTAGGAATGATATTTTCTCTAACCAAAATCCACACTTTTTAAATTTTGCATACAACTGATAGGTTTTAGTCGTGTCACCTAATCAAAGATAAACCTACAGACCTCTAACTACGATAGTCAGTGGAAGCAGGGTCGAATCCACAGGGAGACAGAGTTTCTAAATTAATACTCAACCAATTCAGCTACTCCAGATGAAATCAGGGAAGAAATAATTAACTAATGAATAAACTACAGAAGACGGAATAAATCGAGGGTTTAGCTATGGAATAAAAGTTTAGGGTATTAGGTCGGTCCACCATGCTTATACCAATCAAACAAGGTCAACAACTATCAAAACCTAAGTCAAGAGTCGAGGGATTAGAGCCTATGTTGAGCTATGGTTAAGACTCAACGCTCATAGTTCAACATACGCCGCATGTTCACTAACGTAATCAGAACTACTGACATGTCCTAGGTCTCTAGTCGTAAGACGGATCCGTGCAAACAACTATTAACCACAAGCAACCAACGAAACTGCGCAATAACGTTAATTACTCAATAAAGAACAAACCACATCACAATCACCCTAATCAAGCCCTAGAAATCAATAAGAGTCTAAATCACAATCATGGTATAAACATGGCTTTCCTATCTAACACCCTAGAAAGAGACTACTCACTCATGATCGAATTAACAACGACAAAACTAATATGAAACCCTAACAATTGCATCATGAACGATTAAATAAAAAAACTAAGCAATCAAGAATAACAAAAGAGATTAGGATAAGGAAGAGTACCAATTGACGGAAAGCAGGAACTTTTATTGAAATCGAAATAGGTTTGATCACCTCTAAATTAATCTAAAGTGTTTGAATTGAACTAAGAACAATGAAGGATAAACCTAGTCTAAAGCTAATGAAAGATGAATAATAGATGATAAAAAGATGTCCCTAAATAATGAGGAAAACGGTATTTATAATATCCCTCAAGTTCACTAAAAACGGAAATAAGAAAGCGAAAAAGTGCGATTTAGGCACCAGACCCGATCGGGCCCGAGCACAGTACCCGATCGGGTCAAACAACACTCTCAGCAATTTGTCTTCTGGGCCTTCGTATAGCAGCAGCGCAGCATTAACCAAATTATACGGCCCACCCGATCGGGCCGTGGGCATCCACCCGATCGGGCCAGGCGACAAACGAGCCCAACAAGCTCGCCTCATCCGCAGCTTCACAACAAGAGCTATGAGCAGCCCACCCGATCGGGTCGGGTGGTGAACACCCGATCGGGCCTGGTGCATGTGTGCTCGCCCGATGCGATCGGGCAAGACTTGCCTGATCGGGTCCGTGACTTTCATACCCGATCATAAATACTTCGCCCGATCGGGCCATTTTTGCCCGATCAGTGCACGGAAACTCCTTTGACTCCTTGGCTCTCTAATCTTCACGTTTAGGGGTCTTGGGACCTCCTAAACTATCCATAAAGCTCGTGAGCCATCCTACATGCCTCGTAACATCTCGTAAAGCCGTGGTTGCTTCCAAAAGGCTCGGGAATAAGGAGAAAACTCCATAAAACCTGCAATTCAATACTAAAACACGAAACCACAAATACATACGATAGTTAGCACAAAATAGCTCCCAAGAGCTCCAATGACGCACAAATTAGCTTGTAAATAAGGGAGAAAATTCTATATAAATACGTGATATCAAACTCCCCCAAGCTAAACCTTTGCTTGTCCTCAAGCAAACAGCACATGAACATGGAATAGATTACCTCACCCCAAAGATAAAAACAAATCAAAGCTCAAAACATTTTCAAGACTAAGAATCGTTCAAGCAGGCATAATTCAAGTTTGGCTCAACAAATCCATCCAACCACCAATCATTCAAGCAATTTATCAAACTCAAGCATCCACAAAGCATACAAGTCCTGAAAAGGCACTCACAAGGGTGTCACTCCTCTCAATTTTGTGGCAGGCAAAGAATGTGCCCGAACACTCACCAACCCGACCATAAGTACCCTTCCCACTCACACTCTCATGTGCTTAAGAAGGTTCAATGACGCTCATCCTAGTCAAGTCGACTCAATTAGCAGAAATACTCTTTAACTTTGACAAACTAACTCGAAATCAATCAAATGAACATTGCAGACACGAGCTCAAGAGGACTTTATAGGGTTGTAATGGGGCTTAGGTGAGAGGTAGGGGATACTTTTGGGTAATGTGGTGGAAAAACCAAGAAAGGGGGAGCATAAACCATTCAAACAAGGCCTAAGATGACCTACACAACTCCCAACAATCACCATAAAACCATGTAAAGTAACCCAACTCTCAAAAATCAATGAAAAGCTCATAACAAACCCAATTTTCTAGCAATGGAGCGAATATTCCTTTATGAACGTACGTGAATGAAAGAACTAGAATTCTTTTGAATTTTCATTTCATTTTTCTTTCATTTTTCTGAACTTCATTCACGCAACTCTAAACTTGCTTTTTCTTTTCTCTTTCTCACTCTCAAACCACAGCAAATACACTTTTAAATTCCTCAAAAACCAAACTAAACCAACAAACCAATCTCAAACTTAACCCATACAAAAGCTCCCCCAAGCTAGGCTTGGAAATATATCAAGTGAAGGCTTTGGGCTCATAATAGGGGTTTAAGTAACACGAAACAAGTCATTAGGCTCAGCGGGGCTAAGGAGGATAAAAGTATATCAAAAATTCACTCTGAAGCTCAAGAATTAGACAAAAGAACGCCTCTATCACAGCACATGCTACAAGTCATCTAAAATCAGACAAGTACGAAGTCAAAGTCAAGATCAATCCACTAAAGAGGAACTAACACACAAGAATAGACTGGATAATAATATGAATCCAATAGGCTACAAAGAGGCCTCACAGTCTAACCAATTCAGGTATGCAGCACAAAGTGGTCTAATATAATCCAAAAAAGCTCGAAATCATAGCAATCAAACATCAAATCATAGCCTCAAGATCACAAATGCCCAGCTATCCAGAAAACAAAGTCAAATTATTTTCAAATAGAGCACAGCAAGGGGCACAAGGAGGCAACTAAACCAGTCATGGGAACCATATTTTTTTTTTGATTTTTTCAGTATTTTTCGAAAGCAGTAAATCTACTCTAGAAAGCAGTAAAAGAGATAGGGAATACAAACAGAACTCCTCCCCCAAGCTGAACTTGGCAGTGTCCTCAATGCCAAAAGGTGATAAGGACTATGCTAAGAGGAAAAACAATGTTAGTACCCTCACTCTCGCTCACAAAAAGAAGAAAAATAAAAAGAAAAAAAAACATGAAAAGAAAAGGAAAAAGGGAAAGAATACGAGTTGCCTCTCGCACAGCGCTGGTTTATAAAGGTCCCGCACGACCATTATCCTCCATCTCTCAAATAGGAGGGGCTTGGCAATGAGTGCCACCCTCATCAAACATCTTTCTCCTCCAAATGTTCTTGACTATGCCTCCAGACGGTGAGGCAACCTTAGGTGGAATTGGAGTCTTCTCCACACCTACTTCATCCAAAACCTCATCCCTGCAACAAGATTGTTCAAGCATAGGTGCCTTAACAGCATTGGTTAGTTTAAACATCACTTTATCATCACCAACACTAAGAGTTAAAGACCCAGACTTAACATCAATTACAGCACCAGCAGTACACAAAAATGGCCTACCCAAGATAATAGGAATCTGGGCATCCTCATCCATATCTAATACCACAAAATCAACAGGGATATAGAATTTCCCGACCCTAACAGGAACGTCCTCTAAAACACCTAGAGGGTATTTTATAGAACGATCCGCCATCTGTAGAGTGATTTGCGTGCATTTAAGTGCTCCCATGTTAAGTTTCTCAAAAACAGATAATGGCATAACCGAAACAGAAGCACCTAAATCACACAAAGCCTTGTCAATAAAAATAGGTCCTAGATGGCAAGGTATAGAAAAACTACCAGGATCTTTTAACTTTGGTGGGGCTTTATTTTGGATAAAAGCACTACACTCTTCAGTAAGAGCGACACGTTCAACCCCACCAAAGTCTCTTTTATTAATGATCATGTCTTTCAGAAATTTGGCATAAACAGGCACTTGGGTAATTAAGTCTGTAAATGGAATCGTTACCTCAAGGTTCTTGACCATAGCCAAGAACTTACCAAACTGCTGATCGACCTTGGACTGTTGCATCCTGTGAGGAAAAGGTAGCCTTGGTGTAAAAGGTGTTTCAGAAACCTTCTCCTTTTTCTTCTCTGTCTGTTCAGCTTCTGCAGACAAATCGACTTCAGACGTCGAATTTTTCCTTTTTCCTTCCTCTACCACCCTCTTCTTCTCTGCAGTCGGGGTAACCTCATCAATGGGCACTGGAGGAGCATCATAAGCTATGCCACTACGAAGAGTGATGGCATTCACATGTTCCCTCTGAAAGGATTGCCCTGGCAATTGTCCCTGCTGCCTTTGTGCATTAGTTTCTGCCAATTGAGCAACTTGAGCCTCGAGAAGTTTGATGTGCTTCTCTTGGGCCCTCCGTGTTTCCTCATTTGCCTTTTGCATAGACAATATCAGTTTCATCAGTTCAGAATTGCTAGGCTCTTGTGGGTTATGGTTTTGTGGAGGTGGGGTGGAAAAATTTTGTGGAGTTTGGAAATTATTGTGGTGATGGAAGTTTTGTGGTGGTGGTCTTTGGAAATGTTGTGGGGTTTGATGGTATGAGGGTATAGGATAGTTTTGTGGATTTTGGTAGTTATGTGGAGGGGGGAAGGTTTGTGGCCTTTGTTGAAAGGCGTTTGCCTGCTCCATCTGAAATTGACTGAACTGACAGTCATGCCCAAAGTGACCCTGAACACCACATACCTCGCAGTAAGATGAGGTAATGGGTGCTACGGCAGACATAGCATTGATGCTCATAGGCGGAGGTGTCGAACTAGAAGACTTCATTAGTTGCTGAGTCAGTTGCGTCATCTGAGATGTAAGCAATGAAATAGCGTCAACTTCAAGTACCTTCTTAGTCAAACTCCTAGATGATGAGTGGTCATTGGCTGCAAGATTTGATATGAATTCATAACCCTCATCAACTGCCTTGTCTAAAAACACTCCTCCTGCAGACGAATCAACAATACACTTCGTCTGAGGCTGCAGACCATTGTAGAATGTCTGCGTCAAGAACCATTTGTCCATATTGTGGTGTGGACACTCTCTCTGTAGATCTCTAAACCTAGCCCACGCTTCCCTTAATGTTTCATCAGGCTCTTGGGAAAACGTGGCTAGTTTATTTCTGATTTCTGCTGTTTTAGTAGGTGGGTAATACTCTCTCAGAAATGCAGCAGAAATCTCACTCCATTCAGTTTCCTGCACATCGTTCAGCCACTTCTGGGCTCTATCTCTCAAACAAAACTCGAACAACATGACTTTTAACTGATCTGGAGTGACGCCGGCATGTTTAATGGTTCGACAAAGTTGTTGAAACCGTTGCAGATGATTTGCCGGATCTTCAGTAGGATGCCCACCAAACTGATTTTGCTGGACCATGCTGATGAGTCCAGGTTTAATCTCAAAATTGTTAGCGGCGATGGTGGGCATTGGTGGTCCAGTAGAAAGACCATCCGGGTTGGGCACCCCATAAGATTTCAGTGACTTTGACATGAGTGAACCCAAGGTGTCTGTTCCAGAGGTGTTCAGGTTAAAGTCGTATCACATATTCAAAGATAATTCCTACCAACCTCTAACAATGGTAGTAAAGGGAAGCAGGGTCGAATCCACAGAGAGACGGAGTTCTAAGTTAATATTCAGCTAAAAAGCTACTTCAGACAAGATCAGATAGAAACAGCTGAACTAATAATTAACTACTAGAAAACAATATAAAATGGAATTTTACTCTATGAAATAAAGGTCTAGGGAATTAGTTCGGTCCACCATGCTTATACCAATCAAAGGATCAAACAACTATCAGAACCTAGGCCAAGAATCGATAGATTAGAACAATGTCAAGCTATGGTTAAGTCTCAACGTCCATAATTCAACATATGCAGCATGTTCACAAACATAATCAGAATTACTGATGTGTACTAGGCCTCTAAAAGTAAGACGGATCTGTGCAAACGATTATTAACCTCAAGTAATCAATGAAACTGTGCAATAACGTTAATTACTCAATAAGAACAAATCACACCATAACCTATCTCATCAAACCCTAGAAACTAATAATAATTCAAACAATCATGGTATAAACATGGCTTCCCTCTCTAAATCCCTAGAAATTAAACTACTCACTCATAATTGAATCAACAATAAAACAATCTAATATGAAACCCTAATAATTGCATCATGAACGAATAAATAATTAAACTAAGCAATCAAGAATAATAAAAAAAGATTAGAGTAGAGAAGAATACCAATTGACGGAAAGCAAGAACTTTTATTAAAATCGAATCCGAGGTTCAATCACCTTTAATCTAATCTAAAGTGTTTAAACTAAATTAAAGCTAAGCTAAGGACTATGGAAAATAAAACTAGAGAAAAAGATGTCTCTAAAAATATGAGGAAAAGGTATTTACAATACCCCAAAGTCTAATTAAAAAAAGATAGAATTTCGGAAAAGAGCTGTCCGTGCTTCAGGTCCGATCGGGTCAATTCCCGCCCGATCGGGTGCGTAAACTGCAATTCTGCATCAACTTGCGAAGGCCGTATCTCTCAAACCAGAAGTCCGATCGGGGCGTGTGACCTATCATTGGAAATCTCTTGAAGTCTAGAATCCAACCCAATTGGAATTTATTGATTATTAATTTTCTATCAAAAGTTATAATGAAAATAGTGAAGGTATGTCAGTTTTGGCACTTCTTTCACTAACTCTTTGCTTCATTCCAAATTAGGGAGAGAGAAACTATTGTTGCTTAGAGAGAGAAATCTAATTTTCAGCTTATGTATCTACAAATTATATTACAAATATACCCTAATTACTAATGCAAAACAAGGGAGAAATCTCAGTCCTTATATCTAAATCATCCAAATGACCAGATTTATTCTCACATAAGTGGTATTCTCACATAAGGGGGTATTCTCATATATATATATATATATATATATATATATATACATATATACAAGACTTGATATATCTTATACAAACCAAAACATCAAAAACATTAGGTAAGTTAAAACATCAGAAAAACTAACAGTAAGCATGCATCGTACTCCCTATATTCTACATAGTGTCAACATATATACAACAAAAGGGTTAACACGTGACAAAAGAGCCATCTCTAACTCCAAAACATTCTACTTGTTGTTACTAGCCCTTGGTTCCTCTTTCGGTTCCTCGTTCAGATTTATTTCGGTTGGCGAAATAGATTCATCATCTGACAGGAAGACCATGTGATCTCTTTCATAAGCTAGAAGTTCTCCAGCAAGCTCGGTAAAACTCGGGGTCCATCTTGGTCGACCTAATCCAAACCGTACATATTTCTCCCAGTTGGGTGCCTGGTTGACTATTAGATCAGAATATTTAGTTTTGAAAGTTATCCACGGGAAGCTCGTGGGGAGTGTTTGGATCAAAACATAAGCTAGATACGCTATGGTCATAAATTATGGGTATTGTGCGTTAAATTCGTCGAAAAACCTTTCTAGACGGTGGATATGTTCCATAACACTACAACCAGAATCCATTGCTAACATGTGGGGACTTATGTTTCCTGCCATTCTAAAATAAATAAACACATGGTAAATATAACATCATCACCTGCATTTATAAAAATAAAAATAAGCAATAAACAATAAACATCCCAATATCCCTTTCCCTCATGTGGGTTTCTAACAATTATTTTATTATTATTGTATATATTTTAATATATTTGTTAAAGTGGCTCGGATACCAAACTGTAACGCCCTGTAATTTTAATAGTTTTGAATAACACATACCAGTACCACGATCGAACCAAAATATTACATCATGTTTATATAAAATGGAGATTATAATGTTTATAGGACATTACTGCCGTATTCCTAAAAATAGAAATATTAGGCGAAAGTAAAGCATACTAATAACATAATAAAACCTAGGATAACAGTACTGGTAACTTATAACATATATCTATTCCTATCATTTTATAAACCTCACTCTTGGCCCTCCCCGTCTCCTGTACCTGAAAACAAAACATTTAATAAAAGTCAACCCAAAAGGGGTCCATTCCCAATATCACGTAACAACAGTTTATTAAATATTTTTAAAATAATATCGTAACATTTCAATTTATCAGATTTAATTATGACTTCCGGTTAGGCAACAGAAATATCCCGGGCTTAAATCCCACCTCAGGTTTAACCTGGCTATAATCATAATCTTTTCTCTCTTTTTTTTATTTTCGGGCTTTTAGCCCCTCCTGACAAATCCGTGTGCACACCTCCTCATTGACGTACGTCACTCCGAATAATATACAAGTATCCTTTCTCTGCCATGTACCTTTCATCTTATAATAACAACTTCGTATAACATTATTATTATTACGTATGGTAGAAAAATTCATAAAATATTTATACCATGAAGTTTAATATTAGCCCAATACAATGTAGCTTTACTATCAAAATCGTTATAACAAATTAGTATGACAACTCATTTTTTTTCCACACTAGAACATTACCTAAGAATATTAGTATAACTAAAATATTTTAAGAAAACTGCACTAAGAAGGGATATTCAAGAATGTACCTGAACAAGTTTATTGAGTACTAGCTTGTATTGGGCGAATATTAAACTTCATGTTATAAATATGTTATGAATTTTTCTCTCTTGTTCTCACTTTTATGCTTCGTTACTGGTGATGGATTGTGCCAAAGCGTTTATCCCTATTTATAGGTATACGTTTGTTGCATGGTGGTTTAGGATAATTATGAATGTTACCACCTATTTGGCTACTCTAATTCATAGCCTATCAACATGTTGTTTTATGAACTCTTGGCAATCAAGATACGTAACTCTAAACCAATGCTGGTGCTTTTGTTTGGTTAACACATATGTAGGAGTAAATAATTTGCATGTTGTGGACTTTAATTAGTTACACACTTATAAGAGTGTAGCAATTTGCAGTTGTATAACAGTAACACATATAAAGTAATTCTTTTTATTTGATCTCTGGGCAAAATCATATTTACAAATATCTATTAAATAAGTAGTAATTGTCTAGCCCTAAGTAGAATGATTAATAAGGATTCCAAAAACTATAAAACTAAGGTTCTACGATTTATCATTTTTAAGATTTGAGTACTTTAGTTAAAAGTGGAACTTGTTAAAAATTCTACTAGATACTTTTATGAACCCATAAGATAGTAATTGATATTTTTATTAATTGTCACCTAATATATTACACTATGGTATTTTCATTTGTAACAAAAAGATAATACATATCTATATATTTTGTCCCACATAAATGTACAAAGCCAAGAAAATACACAATATCACCTAAAGTGATCATATAAGTACCAAAATTATGCATATAAGAATATAAGACTTGCATTTCATGATTTTGTAATTATTTTTATTATTGGTATTATCTTCAAGGTATATATATTTTTCCCAGTTATTACATCCTTCCCTTCTTAAAGAAGTTTCGTCCTCGAAAATGAAAATTACCTTATAAGAAGTTTGGGTACTTGTCTCGCATCTCCTGATCAACCTCCCACGTTGCTTCTGTTTCAATGTGGTTGGACCATAATTCCTTTACTAAAGGGATTACTTTATTGCGAAGAACTTTGTCTTTATGATCTAAAATTTGAACAGGTTGCTCTTCATAGGTCAAATCTTCTTCAATTCGTACAGAGGGTGTATTAATAACATGGGATGGGTCTGGTATATAGCAACGTAAAAGTGAAACATGAAACACATTATGAATTCGAGAAAATTCATTAGGAAGGGCCAGATGATAAGCTACATTCCCAATTCTCTCGATAATCTCAAATGGTCCAATGTACCTCGGACGATGTTTTCTTGCTTTCCCAAATTCATTACTCCTCTGGTAGGTGAAACCTTCAAAAATACCGTCTCACCAACTGAGAATTCTATATGTCTTCTTCTAAGGTCAGCGTAACTTTTATGGCGACTCTGTGCAGTTTTCATTTTTTCCTGAATGGTTCGGACCTTGTCAGCTGTCTCTTGTATCATTTCAGGCCCAACTTTTTTTGTTTCATCTATGTCACTCTTACATAAAGGGGTTCTACATTTGCGACCATATAAAGCTTCATACGGGGCCATATCAATGCTAGCATGGTAACTATTATTATAGGAAAATTCTATTAATGGTAAATACTTTTCCCAAGAACACTTGAATTCTAACACACAAGCCCGCATCAAGTCTTCTAGAGTTTGTATAGTTCTCTCGGTTTGACCATCTGTAGCTGGATGAAAAGCTGTGCTAATATTTAACTGTGTACCCAAAGCATTATGTAGCTTTCACCAAAACTTAGATACAAATCGAGAGTCGCTATCAGATACAATAGAACTAGGCCCTCCATGAAGCCTAATAATTTCATCAACATATTTCTTTGCTAACCGTTCATGATCCCAAGTATTATGAACTGCTAGGAAATGTGCGCTTTTTGTAAGCCGATCTACTATTACCCATATGGAATTCATCCCTTGAGGGGTTGTTGGCAATCCTGTAACAAAATCCATTGCTATCGATTCCCATTTCCAAGTGGGTATATCTAAAGGCTGTAAAAGTCCCGAAGGGCGTTGATGTTCTATTTTTACTTGCTGGCAAGTTAGAAATTTGGCAACGAATTCTGCAATTTCTCGTTTCATATTGCTCCACCAAAACATACTCCGTAGATCTTTATACATCTTATTTTCTCTTAGGTATATTGAATAATGGGTATTATGTGCTTCATTCATGATTTTTCTCTTTAAATCTGTCTGATCTGGTACACACAATCTTCCTTGAAAACGAAGTGACCCATCTTCTTGCATTACAAAACCAAAATCCTTCCCAAGCACGACCCTTTCACGAATCTTCTCTAACTGTGGGTCTGTATTTTGTAGTTCCTTAATTTCTTCACTCGAGGTTGGTTTGATTTCTGCTAACGACCCTTCTAAACCACCTATAACTAACTCAATTTCTAACTTTTGGATTTCTCTTTGGATACCGGATTGAGTGCCAAGTAGATTAAGGGCAACATAGTTTTTCCGTCTAAGAGCATCAATAACCACATTGGCCTTTCCATGGTGATATTGAATATCTAATTCATAATCCTTTATGAATTCTCATTTTAATCTCTTTTTGAGTGAATATATCTAAGAGCATTGCCTATTTTGCACTTTTTCGCTCAAGTTCAGCTGCACACTGGCCAAGTACCTGCGTAGACTGCACTCACAACTGCTATTTATACCCTCACTCTCTCTCACTAAGCTACAAAAACTATCAAAAAGAATCTAAGGGAAAGAGTTACGGGTTGCCTACCGCAAAGCGCTGGTTTAAAAAGGTCCCGCACGACCATATTACCTGCTCAGGAAAACATCATTTGATGAAGGAGATCCGAAACGAATTTCCTCCACACAACCAATGAATGCACTCTCATGGTACAGCTTCAGACGCTGCCCATTAACCTTGAATTTCTCACCTTTTTAACTAACGACCTATATAGTTCCATGTGACTTCACTTTTGTCACCTCAAAAGGTCCATACCATCTAGACTTCAACTTGCCAGGAAATAATCTCAACCTTGAATTTAACAGGAGCACTTTATCACCAATCTGAAACTCACGTTTCTAGGTCATTTTGCCGTGCAACTTCTTCGTTTGCTCTTAATAGAGCCTATGATTCTTGTAAGCTTTTAAACGAAGCTCATCCAACTCTTTCAGTTGAAGAAGTCGAGCCTCACCAGCAGTTGCCAAATGAACATTAATCTCTTTAACCGTCCACGCAGATAAATTTCCATTTAAACTGGCAAATGGCAAGCTTTGCCATATACCAATCGATAAGGGGTGGTCCCAAATGGAGTCTTAAAAGCAGTGTGAAGCGCCCAAAGAGTATCATCAAGCTTCAAACACCAATCCTTCCTAGCTTTTGTGATAACTTTCTCTAAAATCCTTTTTATTTGCCTATTAGAAACCTCTACCTGACCACTAGTCTAGGGATGATAGGCTAGACCAACTTTGTGTGTGACCCCATGTTTTTTAAGAAGGGCTTTGAAGGTGCTCTTGTGAAGATGAGAACCTCCATCGCTAATAACAACTCTAGGGACACCAAAACGAGGAAATATGATCTTTTTAAACAATCATCACAACCTTTGACTCATTAGCTGGTGATGCAATAGCTTCCATCCATTTTGTTACATAGTCGACAACCACTAAAATGTACTTATTCCCACACGAAGTAGGAAAAGGACCCATAAAATCAATTCCCCAGACATCAAAAGGTTCACTTCGAGAATTCCCCTCTGTGGCATTTCTTGCCTCTTAGATATGTTACCCGACCTTTGACAAGCATCATAAGACAAACAAAAGGCACGGGCACCCCTAAAAATTGTAGGCCAATAAAAACCATTATGCAGAACTCTATGACCAGTAGCTTGGGAACCTAGATGACCACTAGAGGGCATATTATGACAATGTTTCAAAACCCATCAATCTCCCAATCAGGAATACAACGACGGAACATTCCGTCAGAGCATTGCTTATAGAGAAGCGATCCTCCCAAAAGTTCCTTTTAGCATCATGGTATAACTTTTTTCTTTGCTGATAGATGATAAGTGGACTTTAGGTTCACTTATTTGCATTTAGTTTTAGGGCATTTAGATGCATTTTAGGCCATTTAGTTTCCTTTTCTTTCCCTTTTTCATCATTTCTTATAATCTAATGCTTAGCATTTAGTTTTAGTTCATTTGCATATAGTTAGGTTGCATATAGGTCATTTCATTGGCATATGCATACCCCCTCCCCCATCTAATATTTTCTTGGAGTGATTTGAAGATAGACAAGCAATGAAGAGGCTCCAAACAGGGGAGCGGGCGCTCTATATGTGAAGAAACGAAGACAAGATGACAGTGGCTTGGAGCGACCCTGGAGCGTTCAGGGAGCGGGCGCTTAAAGCCTGGAGCGGGCGCTCCATGGCCCAATCTCCTTATTTTTGTTTCGTCTTTTATAGTTTTGCCCTTATTTCTACGGGGTATAAAACCAATTTTCTAATAATCCTAATACTATGCTTTTTAATTTTCAGAGATTAATTAGTTTAATTAGAGAGAGTTTTAGTGAGAGAAGTAGAAGTTAGAGAGATAAAGTAGATCTAGAATTTGAGAATAGAAGTTTTGGAAGCTATTTCAATGGAGTTTGGCAATTGCTTTTTCATCAATTTTTGAGTATTTCTTCTTACTCTTCTCTTTATTTGCTTAGTTACTTGATTTATTTTGGTTTAGAAATTGATTATTAGTTATTAGTTATTTGATTAGCTTGTTGAGATGATCTTCACCATAGTTAAATCACCATTGTTGATTGAACCTTTTTCTTTCATGTCTTTCATAGCTAGTGAGTAGTCTTCTAGCTAGGGGAAGGGGATCACGTAGGTGATCATTAGTTGACCTTAAAAGTCAAGCTTGGGGGTTAGACTTAGGTGAGATTAGTTTTTCTAGCTTGTTTAATTGATTGATCACCATTTGAACTTGATTTGGAGATCAAACGTGAAGGATCGAGTGATGAAGCTTTTGATTGACCTTAGGCTAGTCAATAGGTTGACTTCACCATGAGAATAGGTTATTGACTTCCTAGGACCTTAATTGAATCGCTATGAGTTGTGGAAATACTTGGTTGATTGATTTTACTATGAGAATAGGTAAAATTGGTTGATTAAGTCCTCCTAATTAGCTCGAGAGAGTAATTAGGAAACATTTAAGTGACTTAGTCCCTTAGTTGACCCTAATGAATCCCCTTGGCTTGACAAATAGGTTAGCTAATAGTTAACTAGTGATTCCCCTATCCGTAGTGTCTTCCTATTATAGTTTAAACCCAATCATTTACTTTAATCATTAGCTAGTTCGTTTACTATTTCTTAGTTAATCATTAATCTCAAAAACCCCCAAAAATAGACTTATCTCGCTAAATCGCTTTTAAACCTTGATTAATCCTTGTTTCCTCGTGGATTCGACCCTTTCTTACCCTATATTAGGCTAAGTTAGGTTTATTAATTTGGCACGTGCAACGACTGTGTCAAATTTTGGCGCCGTTTCCGGGGAAGCAACGGATTACATTGATTTGGATGTCGATTTTCGAGTCTAAGTCACCCTTTATCCTTCTTTTCTCCTTTTCTTTTTCCCTCCCCCTCTAATGATGAAATTCTTGTTATTGCTAACCCCTTGCTTAGCTATGGTTTTGTAAGAAATTGCATCTTAGGGCACATTTTCAAGAATGGCAAGTTTCTCGATTCCTCAATTCGAGAACGAGTCATTTTGGAGGTATTACACTAGGGTGGAAGATTCTCTTCTAATCAACTATAGTTGTGAGCTATGGGAGGTTTGTGAAGTAATCTATGCCGGTTTGAATGATTTCACTCGATGCGTGGTTGAGGATATGCATCATGGAGAATTTCAAGCTCTTTCCTTGAATGAAGCTTGGGATTATTACAATTGGCTAGCTCAAGAAACGTATGAGTGGGACATGGGCACGAATCTTAGGTTAGTTCAACCGGACCAAGGTATGCCTCCACCTCTTTCTCCTAGTTGTGATGAAATGCATTCTATGAATTATGATTCTTATTAATCTAATGATTGCATTAATCACAATGAAATCTCTTTTGCTAGCAATTCAATTTCTCACATGCCAAGTCATGATACTCCCCCTCCTTCTTCTAGTTGTGATGATATGTATTGTCATGTGCTTAATGTTGGGACTTACAATGATGCTTCTCCCCTTGTTGATAACCAAAGCTCTTCTTTACTTGATTCTAAGCCAAAATTGCATGATTTTTTCCCTCAAATTCTTGTCGAATATGATAATCTTATTGAATCTAGTTTTGAGGAGCTCAAGTATTATGAGAAGGGAGGAGAGAAATATTGTGAGTTATTTGATCAAATCAAGAAGTTGGTGAGGAAACGTGACTCTTTTGAATCCAGGTGGAACGAACATGCCCTAGAGCGGTCTCAAGGATGTGAGAATGAGCGTCAAGAGTCCAATAGAGATGATAAGGAAAAAGAGGGTGAAAATGATGTCTACGAATTTAGGTCTTTGATTGAGGATGATGGTGATTCTTCTTATGAAGAGAACCAAAATGCATCTAGGGAGACTCATGTGCCTTATGTTCATGGATTTTGGAATAGTGATGATGAGGATGAGTCAAACATAATTTGGTTTAATCCAATTCATGAGGAGGAAAGTGAGGATTGTGAAGACATTTGTGAATCCCTTGATTCCCTTTTTACCCCTTCTTCCCCGATTGACTCCAATTTTTATTTTTCTTCCATCCCACCTCAATCATTCGAAGACTATGATTCATTTGTGAGAGAAGAGCCTTTGCTTTTGGTTGGAAATGTCAATGATGAACAAGGAGTGAAACATGTAGTTGAGGGAGCTTGTGAAAAGGCCAATGCGGAGAAATTATGTGATGTGAGTGAGATTTTAAGTGTGGAAGTTGTTCCTATTCTACCCCCTCACATCCCTTTTTTGAGGAGGCTAGATCTTGTTCCTTCTTTTCCTATTTCTTTTCCTTTTGTTCCCGAATCACAACCACTCACGGAGTGTCCCATCTCTCTTGACCCTCCGGATGTTCTTGTTGACTCCATGAGAGCAAAGGTGTATAGTAGTGATAGTTTTTCTTCATTATCTTTTTCTTCTTTTTATTTTGTTTTAATTCTTCTTATTTTCTTGATTTTTGTTTTCATTCCCCCACCTTTTTGCTTTTCTCCCCATTTAGGCATATAGTAATGTATTACTTTGTGCATGCTTGGCTTCTTGCTATTGCCTATTTGGTCTTTTCGGAATTGTGTGCGGTTGCATATGACAAGTCATTGCGATCGTTGAGGTGTTATTTACTAGACACCACAATTCCTCTTTGTAAATAGGTTTTCCCTTTTTCTTTCTTATTTTTCTTTCTATTTTCATTTCTTCCCCCCCCCCCTCTTTTTTCCTTTCTTTCTATTTTCCTTTCTCCCCCTTCCCCTTGCCTTTTTCACTTGTTTGAAGCATTGAGGACAACACTTCATTTAATCTTGAGGGAGAGGGCATTTTAGTTTGTTTATTTTCCTTTTAGGTTGCATTTAGGTTGCATATAGGGTAATAAGAAAAAATTTCAAAATTAGCAAAAAGATTTTGCATCACTTAGTTAAGGAATGACTCTATATGACGATCTTAGAGGTTAGAGGTTGGGAACTTGGCTTTTGAGTAGGGGCAAATTAGCTTGAGTGTCTTATGTGCTCGTTAGGAGTATTAGGGGTGCTTTAAGCTTGGATGCCTAGGTCTTGGTACGAATAGATCCCTCGATTGTCCAAGACTTGCCTTTAGCGTGAATAAGTGTCACCATTTCCCTATAAAAAGTCTTTACTCTCTCCTTTGACCTTGGATAAGCCCTTAGGTGACCTTGAGAACCCTTCTAGCTCAATAAAGTGGAAGGCTAGTAGCCTTTAAAAAAAAGAGAGGAATTGGTAATTACTTGCTTTATTTTGGTGACCTTGAGAACCCTTAGGTGGATAAGCCCTTAGGTGACCTTGAGAACCCTTGAGTATTTCTTCTTACTCTTCTCTTTATTTAATTACTTGCTTTATTTTGGTTTAGCAATTGATTAGTAGTTATTAGTTGTTTGATTAGCTTGTTGAGATGATCTTCACCATAGTTAAATCACCATTGTTGATTGAACCTTTTTCTTTCATGTCTTTCATAGCTAGTGAGTAGTCTTCTAGCTAGGGGAAGGGGGTCACCTAGGTGATCATTAGTTGACCTTAAAAGTCAAGCTTGGGGGTTAGACTTAGGTGAGATTAGGTTTTCTAGCTTGTTTATTTGCCTTGTGTAATTGATTGATCACCATTTGAACTTGATTTGGAGATCAAAAGTGAAGGATCGAGTGATGAAGCTTTTGATTGACCTTAGGCTAGTCAATAGGTTGACTTCACCATGAGAATAGGTGATTGACTTCCTAGGACCTTAATTGAATCGCTATGAATTGTGGAAATACTTGGTTGATTGATTTTACCATGAGAATAGGTAAAATTGGTTGATTAAGTCCTCCTAATTAGCTCGAGAGAGTAATTAGGAAACATTTGAGTGACTTAGTCCCTTAGTTGACCCTAATGAATACCCTTGGCTTTACAAATAGGTTAGCTAATAGTTAACTAGTGATTCCCCTAACCCTAGTGTCTTCCTATTATAGTTTAAACCCAATCACTTACTTTAATCATTAGCTAGTTCGTTTACTATTTCTTAGTTAATCATTAATCTCAAAAACCCCCAAAAATAGACTTAGCTTGCTAAATCGCTTTCAAACCTTGATTAATCCTTGCTTCGTCGTGGATTCGACCCCTCTCTTACCCTATATTAGGCTAAGTTAGGTTTATTAATTTGGCACGTGCAACGACCGTGTCAATAGATAAGATCGGGAGGATGAGAACCACCAACACAGTAATTGGCAAAATCAACATACCAGGGGGATTGGCAAGAAACAACAAACAAATGATCATTCAGGAAAAGTCATCAATTGGAGAATCGAAATCAGACTCAAACCTCAATCTGGAAAGGTGGTTAGCAACCACATTCTCTGCACCTTTCTTATCTCTAATCTCAAGATCAAACTCCTGCAATAACAATATCCATCAAATGAATCTAGGTTTGGCCTCCTTCTTAGCCAACAAATACTTCAATGTTGCATGGTCAGTATGTACAATAACCTTTAACCTATCTAAACTTGTCCAACGCATAAACTATGGCCAATAATTCCTTCTCTGTCATAGCATAACTATGGCCAACGCGTACTATATAGTATGGAGTACTTTATCTTTCCTCTGACCAAACACTGCCCCAACAGCGTAATCACTAGCATCACACAATACCTCGAAGGTCAAATCCCAATCGGGTGGCTGTATAGTAAGGACAATGATCAATGCCGTCTTAATCCTGTCAAAAGACTCCAGACAAGCATCAATGAGAACAAATGTGGCATCCTTAAGCAACAATTGAGTGAGGGGTTTTGCAATTTTTGAAAAATCTTTTATAAACCTGCGATAAAACCTCGCATGACCAAGGAAACTTCTCACTCCTTTGGCATTCATTGGAGGGAGAAGTTTCTCAATCACTTTAATTTTTGCTCTATCCAACACAATACCTTCGTTGACCGTAAAATGACATTTTTCCCAATTTAAAACAAGGTTCACTTCACCACATCTCTTAAACACCTTGGATAAATTCTGCAGGCAAACATCAAAGTCAGACCCATAAACACTGAAATCATCCATAAAAAATTCCATGATATTTTCAAGGAAATCAGAGAATATAGCCATCATACAGTGTTGAAAGGTAGCACGAGCATTACACAATCCATAGGCATTCTACGATATGCAAAAGTACCATAATGACATGTAAAAGTAGTCTTTTCCTGATCATCTAGGTGGATAGGAATTTGAAAAAGCCAGAATATCCATCTAGATAACAGAAAAAGTTATGCTTAGCTAACCTTTCCAACATCTGATCAATAAAGGGAAGGGAAAAATGGTCCTTCAGGGTGGTATTATTAAGTCTATGATAATCAATGCACATTCGCCACCTTGTTACTGTCCGGGTAGGGAATAAATCACCCTTATCATTTTTCACAACAGTTGTCCCTCCCTTCTTAGGAACTACTTGCATAGGACTAACCCACTTAGATACAACGATAGGATAAATAATGCCTGCATCTAACAATTTCATAATCTCTTTCTTCACCACCTCTTGCATGTTAGGATTTAAATGCCTTTGAGGTTGAATGCAAGGGCGATGATTTTCCTTAAGATTTATACGATGCATACAAAAGTCAGGACTAATGCCCTCAAGATCGTCAATACTATATCCTCTAGCCTTCTTGTGCATACGAAGCACTATAAGAAATTGTTCCAATTGGTTATCTGTGAGTTTAGTACTAACAATCACATGACATTATTCCTGATCATCCAGAAAAGCATATTTCAAGTGGGAGGGGAGTGGTTTAAGTTCTACCTTTGTTACCTGAAGTGTAGAGGTAGAATAAACATTTTCCATTACCACAAACTCTTGTCCCTTTTCAGCACTAGGGCCCTCCAAGTCAGCAATATAGGCGTCGACTTCAATATCGTCGCCTGATGGATCTCCTATAGTAAGTGCTATCTCTAGAGGGTCAGCACCAGATATATGCGAGAATGCAGATAAAACAGCTCTGTCCACAACATCAATCCTGCAACAAGATTCCTTAAGCATATGAGACTTCACAACATTGGTTAGTTTAAATGTCACAGTATCATCACTAACACTCAAAGTTAAAGACCCAGACTGTACATTAATTACAGCACCAACAGTACACAAAATGTTCTACCTAAAATAATAGGAATTTGGGCATCCTCCTCCATATCCAACACAACAAAGTCCACAGGGATGTAAAACTTTCCCGCCCTAACAGGGACGTCTTCTAAAATGCCTAGAGGGTATTTTATAGAACGATCATCCATCTGGAAAGTAATTTGAGTGCACTTAAGTGCCCCCATGTTCAGTTTTTGTACAGACAGACAATGGCATGACAGACATAGACGCACCTAAATCACATAATGTTTTATCAATGAATAATGCACCTACATGACATGGGATGGAACAACTACCAGGATCTTTCAATTTAGGTGGAGATTTATTTTGCAAAACAACACTACACTCTTCAGTTAGAGCGACTCGATCTACCCCACCGAAATCCTTTTTCTTAGTTATCAATTATTTCAAAAACTTGGCATAAATAGGTAATTAAGAAATAAGTTCTGTGAAAGGGGCTGTTACCTCAAGGTTCTTGACCATAGCTAAGAACATACCAAGTTGTTGATCTACTTTGGACTTCTGCATCCTGTGAGGAAAAGGTAGCCTTGGTGTAAAAGGCGTTTCAGAAACCTTTTCCTTCTGCTTCCCTGTCTGTTCAGCTTCCTCAGATAATTTGACCTCAGACGTCGAATTCTTCTCCAATTCCTCCTCTACTACCTCATGCTCCTTACTAGGGGCAGCATCATCATCAATGGGCATAGGAGGAGCAGCATAAGCAGTGCCACTACGGAGTGTAATGGCATTTGCTTGCTCCTTCTACATAGGTTGCCAAGGCAATTGTCCCTGCTGCCTCTGAGCATTGTTTCTTGCCAACTGGGCAATCTGAGTCTCGAGTAGTTTGATGTTCTTCTCTTGAGCCAGCATATGCTTCTCTTGAGCTCTTTGTGCCTCCTCATTAGTTTTCTGCATTGCCAGCATCAGCTTCATCAGTTCATATCAAGTAGGCTCTTGTGGGGTTACATTTTGTGGTGCTGACTGAAAATTCTGTTGAGCAGATCTTTGAAAACCAGGGGATTTTGGTAATAGTGGGGTCTTGGGTTGTTTTCTGGAGGCTGATAGGAATTTTATGGAGGATGATAGGAATTTTGTGGTTATGGGTTTTGAACATTGTTGCTTCTATAATAGAGAAGTTGGTTATCTCTCCACCCAAGATTGTAGGTATTGGAGTATGGATTGTTTGGTTGTCTCTGTTGAAAAGCATTTGCCTGCTCCATCTGATTCTGACCAAACTGAACATCGTGCCAAAGTGGCCCTGAATACCACACACCTCGCAGTAAGATGAGATACTGGGTGCAAAAGCTAACATAGAATTGATACTCATAGGGGATGTAGAGGAACTAGAAGGCTTCAAATTGTCAAACTTATGATTTAGTTGCGCCACTTGAGATGCAAGTAATGAAATAGCGTCAACATCAAGTACCTTCTTAGTGTGACTCCTAGATGAGGAGTGATCATTGGCAGCAAGATTAGCTAGGAATGCATAACCTTCATCAATTTCCTTGTCTAAAAAGACTCCTCATGTAGACGAAACAAAAGTATTCTTCGTCTGCAGAACATGTAGAAAGTCTGCGTCAGAAACCACTTATCCATATTATGATGTGGATATTCCCTCTGTAAGTCACTGGCTCTTGGGAAAACGTGGCCAACTTATTTTTGATGTTTGCTATCTTTGTGGGAGGATAATACTCTTTGAGGAACGTAATAAAAATCCCCGACCATTCTTTCTCAGTGATGTCACTGAACCACCTCTGAGCTTTGTCTCTGAGTGAAAACTCGAACAACATGTCTTTCAACTGCCTTTGTGGACCAGTAGGTATGCCTTCAGGATTAAGCACCCCATAAAACTTCAGTTACTTTGCCATTGGTGGTGAAAAAGTCTCTGAATCGGGTTTCTCTTGTTCAAACTCTTTTCTAAAGTCCCGAAGTATCGCTTCCGTATCTGCTTATCCTGGAAATATATGTGTTTCCTTTTTGTACCTGGACATAAAAGAGAAACAACAAGATAACCGTGGGAGTGACCTCAATTGGAACGGGGGTTCCAATGAGGCAAAAAGAAGTACGCTAAATAATCGAATAAAAACTAGAAAACTAGCGAAAATTTTTGATAGGCTAAAGTCGTATCACCTAATCAAAGATAATTCCTAAAGTCCTCTAACAACAATAGTCAAGGGAAGTAGGGTCAAGTCTACAGGGAGACAGAGTTTCTATGTTAATATTCAATCAAATAACTACTTCAGATGAAATCAGATAGGAAAGACTGAACTACTAATTAAACTAGAGAGAATGAGAATTAAACTGAAGGATTCTCTATGAATTAAAAGTCTAGGGCAACAGTTCGGTCCACCATGCTTATACCATTCAAGGGGTTCCAATAACTAACATCACCTAGGTTTATAGTCGAACGATTAGAGCAAAGGTTAAGCTTATAGTCAAGTCTCAACGCTCATGATTCAACATATGCAGTATGGTCATAAACATAATCAGAATCAGATCACTAATGTGTTCAAAGCCTCTAAAAGTAAGACTGATCTATACGAACGATTATTAGCTAGACATAACTCATAAAATTGGCCACTAACATAAATTATGGATTCATGAACAAATCACATTACAATAGCTCTAATCAAAACCTAGAAACTATAGCAATTGAAATAACAATCATGGCATAAACATGGTTTTCCCCCTTAAACCCTAAAAAGGGAAATTACTCACTCATGGCTACGAAAGACAAAAACAATTCTATGTAAAGATTCATAATTGACAATAAAAGCAATAATCAATCACAAACAATCTAAGTATGAATAAATAAGAACGATACGAAAATAAAGAAATTACCGAAATTGAGTCTGAAATATGAACTATATTGAAAACCAAATCAACGATCCAAACTTCAACAATGGAGAGAAAACTAGAGTTCTAATACTAGGGCTTAATGAAATAACAACGAAATTAAGATGTCTCGAAAAATAAACTAAGTCTTGTATTTATACTATGTCTAAAAAAGGATAGAAAAAGGATTAAAAAGGGGCGACAAAACGCGCGTCATTAACCAAAAATAACATCCGCTCGATGCGATCGTGCAAATCACTCTTTTTCAAAATCAGGCCTGGTACCAAAAGCACATCCGCCCGATGGGTCTTAGCAAAACTGCCCAATCGGGCGAGTCTTACGTCTTTTCAATACACAAGTAGCAAACACATCAGAGGCAATTGGGCATGGTAGAAAAACCGCCCAATGGCGTCGGGCAAAGTCTCCCGATCGGGCATTTTGACGATCTTTCCAGTAGCAATGATTTCGCCCGATCGGGCGAAACTGCTCAATTTATCGGGCGAACTGCAGTTTCTCTTTTTGGCTCTTTGAGCCAAAACTTCAAACCAAGGACGCCTCTAAGCCTATGGAGATTGGCCTTAGAGCTCCGCAACTCAGCAAATATGCCTCATAACTCCGCCAATCATATGTTGTTGCTCAAAGCAGCAGAAAATAGAGAGAAAACTCCCTAAAATCTGTAATTGAACATAAAACACGCAAACCACAACTAGATAGAGGAGTTAGCATAAAATAGCTCCTAAGAGCATAGTTTAACGCACATTTTAGCTCAAAAGTAAGGGGGGAAATCTATACAAAATAACATGATATCAGTTGATCAACCTGATTTGATAAATGAGGCTTTTCTTAAGTACTATATGCTGTTGTTGGGTACTTAGCTAGAGGATATGAGGATTGTTAGATAGTAAATCATTGATTTGGGGCCTAAGGTAGATTCTAAAGCTCATTCCAGTTTCTTGATGTAATACCCCGAATTTTGATAAATTAATAAATTATTCTAATTTAATTAAAAACATTTTAATATGAATTTTATGAATTTTCTTTGATTTATTTCGATTTATTTTAAATTATTTGAAAAACATTTATTATTTTAAAGAAGCTTTTAAAATTTAATTCATTAGCATGTTATTTTATGTACTTATCTAATTTGATGTACAACTTTTTAAAGCTAGATTTTAAAATTACTACTCATACCACTTACCACTTATCACTTATCACCTATCACCCAACTCAAAGCTCTTATCACCCTCCATCATCACCTTTCTCCTTCACCCAAAAACCATTAATGGTTTCTCCAAAATCTCAAGCAAGCCACAAACTCCCACTTGCAAAATCAGATTTTTCCCACTTGCAAGAAATCAGATTTTTCACTCACAAATCTGATTCACTTACACATTTGAGTCAAAGAAGAAACCCCTCTTCAACATCCCTACTACCCTCATCAATGGTGCTTGACCATTCAAACTAAAAATCAGATTTTTCCCCTCCTGTAAATACCCAACTCAACCCACTCAAATAATCAAGCAAACATCACTCAAGGTTTTCTTCACTTCTTCTTCCTCCTTCTCTTTAATTTCAGATTTTATTAATCACCATTGAAACAAAACTAAAGCTTAAACTACCATTAAAACACAACCACTTAAACCACCACAAATCTCCCTCTGTCGACACCAATCGCCGCCACGCAGCAGCAACTCACGCAGCCCCTGCCACCCACAAAAAGAACGCCACCCCTCCTTGTTGTCGCCAGCCGCCCACCGGCCGCCAGTGTCGCCGAAAACCCACCAAAATCCGGCAGCCCCTTCCCCTCTGTTTTTCCTTCCTTCCATTCCTCTTCTACGGATTCTTTTATTTCCTTCTCTTATGTTTCCACTTAACAAATAACCCAAAGCCTACTCCATTTATTTTAAATAGACCCAAGCCCAAACTTACTCCCTTCCAAATCAGATTTTTAATTTCAAGTTAGCCAAACACTCTAAAATGACTCATCCTTCTTTGCTAGTTGTTTTGTTTAATTAAAATAAAATTTCATTTTAAGTTTATTATTACTATTAATGATTTTATTAACTTTTCATAACTTAAAAATATTTCTAGGTTTCTAAAATAAAATAATGAATATATTGAAGTTTATTTATGTTTATATAAATTTTTTATGACGTTTGAGTTAAATAAATATTAAAGTTGAAATAACGTTTAAGTACTTAAAATGATTTTTATAAATAAATTCGAGAAACTTAAACTTCGATTTATAAACTTCTTTAAACAATGAGTTTCTTTAAGTTATTTAAATTATTTGAGTTATTTATTTATAAAATTATAAGGGGGTTATTTAGGAAACTAACTTTAGATTTCGCTTAATTTTAGACTCCGATTGCGTAGACGAGGATTTCCAAGAGTGTTGATTCGTTCGTGATTTAGTTTCAAGCACGCTTCAAGAGGTAATTACCAATGTTAATCCACAAGTAGATTCCGTAAAATAAAACGATTTAACCTTGAGATTATGTGAATTAATGATGTCATTATGTGATAATAAAGTTAATATGTGGATATTGATTTTGGAATAATTATGGGTTATGGTTATCAATTTAAGTATGAATTATGAGTAATGGAATGGATGACAAGAATAGATCTTTATCATGAACCGTGAATATGGAAGTTAGATTATGGACTATGACAATGACTATTATGACGGGATTTAAAATAGTAATTAAAATCTTGTTATTATTATTATTATTTTGTTATCATTATTATTATTATTATTATTATTATTATTATTATTATTATTATTATTATTATTATTATTATTATTATTATTATTATTATTATTATCGTTGTTATTATTGTTATTATTATTATCGTTATTATTTCACATGGTTATTATAATCATTAATATGGAAGTTATAACCGGAAGTTGACATTGTGATGAACACATGGAAATGGTTATGAGCTGATGTAACCAAGTGATGGTTGAGAATATGGATATGCTATCGGAATTAGCTATGTATGAAATGACTTATGGAATTGGAGTAATGGTTTTAACACTCGATTAAAAGAACGATGGATATGTGAATATGTGATATGTGATAACTTGTAGTAAAAACTATTAATCACTTAAAGTGAAATATCAGAGGGAAATGATGAACAGGTTGCCCTGTATAGGAGGTTCAGCGGCCACCTACAGGTTTCTTTGTTACTATGCTAATTTTTCTGTTATTTGTCTTCCTTCTATCTTGATGTGTTTCCAAGTTAGAAGGGGTGTGCACACTAGAGACTCTGTTTTATGGCCAATTTTATTTTAGTGGGTGACTTACGTGGTGTATCACCGGCCCACTATGTGAGTGGTTTACGTGGTGTTTCACCGGCTCACATTATTTAAGCAAGTGGTTTACGAGGTGCATCACCGGCTTGCTAGCGTTCTCCTTCCCTTCCGCAAATAAAATAATATATTGCTATGTTAATGTGACCTATTAACTATTTGTATTTATGTGCTATGCTTTTCAACTCGACTTATATAATATTTTCAACGTATTTTAAACTTAAATATTTTTACGGGATGGAGTTGGAATTACTCAGTTTATCTGATTTTTGGGAGCTTGTCTCTCTTGTCTTTTTCCATATTTATTTGCAGGTGGGTGATCGAGGGGAATTATGAGAGATCAACTAGAAGTTGTCATCCACCTAGTTTTATATTTTGCTTCCGCTGGAACTCTGAAACATTCAGTATTTAGTACTTAACGAACTAGTATAATTTGGTTGTAAGGATTTTTAATTAAGTTTGGAATGAATATATTTTAGTTACTTAGCCTTGCACTTAATTCCAAGGAGTTGAATGCGGCGGTAACGCTCCATCCGAATAGAACCCTCGTTGATTTCCCCTCAAACGAGTTTTATTAATATAATAAGGGTTCTGTTTGGGCGGGGTGTTACATAATGGTAATCAGAGCGGAGTTAGATTAACTAGGGCAATATTAAAATATGGAAATTAGGATTAATGAATTAATTAGGGTTAAAACTTGGAAACGGTTTAGGAAATTTTAAAATATGGAATGTCTTAGGATAAAAACGGAATTAAGGATTAAAATGTGAGCTTAAAGGGGTAAACTTGGGTATGAATTAGTTGTTTATTTATATGTGAAAGTACTTTGTACTTATTAATTGTTTTTTATGTTTTGTTAGATGGCTAGAACGCGTTTAACCGCAAGGACGTGCACTACGACCCCACACCAAGGACCTTACCTACTTAGGATGAGAGCCGGAGAGTCTATTCCGCATACATCTACAGGCTACGCCTCACCATGAAGTGTTACCATCTAAACGAAGGTTATGGACATTCGGACTACCTTACACCACCTAGGCAAGCCGATATCTTACTTTATACACTCCCCGACCATGGACATTATGCGGAGATCAAGCGAGAGTATTCTGACATACTAAGGAACGGAAGGCCTAACTACGAGAGGTATACTTTTAAAGGGAAGTGGTACCTTACGTTGAACTACCTCCAGAAAAGGATGCTCAACGCTAGAGCCAAGTGGCTCAACGACATTTATCTTTCCGCCGAAAGAGAGGAGCCAAATGTTAGTGACAATGAAGAGGTAGAGAGTGATCCCATGCCACTCGTCGAGAACTATGGTGAGAACATAGTGGAGGATGAGGAAGACGACCCATCCGAGGATGAGGAAGAAGACCCATCCGAGTACGAGGAATGAAACCTTCTACCTTAGCTAGTATTTACAATTAGGAAGGACTTATTAATGTTAGCATTGACTTGAATTTTTATGTTATGTTGTTATGTCTTAAGCTATGGTAGTTAAAAGTAATCTTATGTGATGTATGAAATGATGAGTATGATACTCTTTGGCAATGGAATATGAGTTTTTCTATATGAGTATGAACTGAGTATGATGAGCGTAATTTATGTGTGGAGTAATGAACGAATCAAGTAGTGAAAACTTGATTATGTGCTTATATGAATATTCTCTTATGTGAAAGGTGGAAACACCAAATGTGAATAACGCAGATTGCTTATGCAAAATGTTTATATTCGATCTAGAGCGCGAAAACAAGGACATCAAATGGCCGAGACTTTCGAGCAAGTTGCAACACGACTTAGAACTCTCGAGCAATTAGCTCAAAACCTTGGGTTAGTCCTTCAAATCAAATTGGCAACAATCGCCATGGAGACGACCCGCAAGCCGCTATGGCGAAAAAGATCTCTTATTTGAAACCACCAACCTTCGTTGGTAGAGAAGACCCGCTACTTCTCGAGAATTGGTTAAGGGACTTTGAAAAGATTTTCACGGCCACGGGTACGCCCGAGACTCAGAAAGTGGATCAAGCCACCTTTTATTTGCATGAGGATGCCGATACTTGGTGGGAGAATGTAGGACCTACCGTGAGAGTTCAAGAGAACTTCAATTGGGAAGCTTTTAAGGTAGCAATCAGAGCTCGTTTCTTCCCCGAGCACATTCGTAGGCAGAAGTATAACGAGTTTAGTAGGTTCAACCAGACCTATAGCATGAGTGTGCAAGAGTACGCTCAAAAATTTAATGAGTATGCCCGATTCTGTCCAACCGTAGTTCCAGACCAGGGATCAAAGACTCAGAAGTTTGAGGATGGACTTAGGTTCGATCTTCAGACTCGATTGGGAGGAAGTACCTCCACCACTTTTGCGGAAGCCTATGCTAAAGCTTCAAACTTGGAAAGAATCTTGCAACGGGAAAGAGAGGTGTTATCCAGAAACAAAAGGAAGGAACCATCCGGCAACAACAGCAACCAAGGGTACGACAAGAGGCCCAACAACAACAATTTCACAAATAATGGTGCACGCTACAACAACCGCAATAATCAGAATTTCGGACAACACAACCAACAAGGGAACATGTAGAGGAACTACCCTTGGAAGAAGTGTGGCAAGAACCACATGGGATTCACTTGTCAAGGTGAAAGAATCAAGTGCTATGCATGTGGCGAGTTTGGTCACAAGTCATTCGGTTGTCCTAAGAAGCAAAACAACAACTTCCAGGCTCAAAACAGGCAAAGAAACAATAATGGCAACAATGGAACCGGAAACAGAATTCATAACTTCAACAATCGTCCCAACAACACCAGTGGACAAGGAAATTTCAACCATGGAGGAAATGTTGCACAAAATGGAAACCAGGACAACAATCGCACCTTTGGAGGTGGAAATGGAAGGAATGGCAACGGAAACTACACCAATGGGAGGATCAACGTCATGAGCAAAACTGAAGCGGACACCGATGCCAATGTTGTGACGGGTACTTTTCTCGTAAACTCAAATCCTGCTTATGTACTCTTTGATTCCGGAGCATCTCATTCCTTTATTTCTAGCACCTTTGCTAACAAGTATCCCTTGAAGTCTACCCAATCTTGTCAAGCCAACATAGCCATGCCTACTGGTGAAACCGTCTCTTGTAAATCTCTTTTCCAAGATATTCCCGTAGTCATAGCCGAAACTGAATTACCAGCCGATCTTATCCTTTTTGACTTGAAAGACTTTGACGTTATCTTGGGAATGGATTGTTTAGCCAAGTATAAAGCCAAGATTGAGTGTTTTAACCAGAAAATATCCCTTAGAGGACCGAAAGGAAATAGGATATCTTATAAAGGCATTACTTCTCAGCCCGATGTCAAAATAATCTCAGCTTTGAACCTTCAAACCTATCTTAGAAAAGGGCATCCTGTTTACCTGTGCCAAGTAAGAGACGTGAGCATTGAAAAGGAGGAGTTGGATCAACTTCCGATAGTAAATGAGTTTCCAGACGTATTTCCCGAAGAGCTTCAAGGAATGCCGCCCGATAGAGAAATGAGCTTCAAGATCGACTTAGTCCCGGGAACAGGACATATCTCTAAGGCCCCGTATCGAATGGCACCAGCAAAAATGCAAGAATTGAAGGTGCAATTAGAGGAATTGTTTGAAAAGGATATATTCGACCTAGTGTTTCTCCTTGGGGAGCCCCCGTGTTGTTTGTTCGGAAGAAGGATGGATCTTTGAGGTTATGTATCGATTATAGGGAGTTGAATAATGTCACAGTAAAGAATAAGTATCCACTCTCGAGAATTGAAGATTTATTCGATCAGCTTTGAGGTGCAACGGTGTTTTCAAGGATCGATCTGAGATCAGGTTATCACCAATTATGAATAGCGGAAGAGGACATTCCTAAGACGGCTTTTTGTACGAGATATGGTCATTACGAGTTCACAGTCATGCCATTCGGACTCACTAATACGCCCACAGCATTTATGGACCTTATGAATAGAACCTTCCAGCCGTACTTGGATAAGTATGTGATAATATTTATCGATGATATATTGGTGTACTTGAAGGATAGAGAAGAGCATGAGGCTCAGTTGAGGAAAATTTTGGAGATTCTCCGAGAAAAGCTGTTGTACGCTAAATTCTCGAAGTGTGAGTTTTGGTTGGAAAAAGTATCATTTTTGGGTCATGTGATTTCAAAAGAAGGAGTTTCCGTAGATCCAACGAAGATTCAAGCGGTGACCGATTGGCCTCAACCTAAGAATGTCACCGAAGTGAGGAGTTTCTTAGGTCTTTTCGGATATTACCGGAGATTCGTACAAGATTTTTCGAGAACGGCCCAACCTCTCACTAACCTAATGAAGAAGACAACACAGTTTCATTGGGATGAAAAGTGTGAGGAATCATTTCAAGAATTGAAGAAAAGGCTTACAACCGCTCAGTATCGACATTGCCATCTGGAGTAGAGGGATTTAAAGTCTACAGTGATGCCTCGAAGAAAGGTTTTGGGTGCGTCTTGATGCAACACGGCAAAGTAGTAGCCTATGCGTCAAGACAACCCAAACCGCATGAGCAAAATCACCCTACTCATGATTTGGAGTTAGGAGCGATCGTATTTGCACTGAAAATTTGGAGACATTATTTGTATGGAGTACAATGTAAAGTTTATACAGATCACAAAAGTCTGAAGTATCTGTATACACAAAAGGAGTTGAATATGAGACACTGAAGTTGGCTAGAGCTTATAAGCGACTACGATTTGAAGATGGCGTATCAAGAAGGAAGAGCGAATAAGGTAGCCGATGCGTTAAGTAGGAAGAGTGCTCATTCATTGAACGTGTTGCTTGTGGCAGATGATTTGTGCAGAGAGATTAAGAAGTTGAGTTTGGAAATAGTTGAACCCAAATATGTGAGAGCTCAGTTGAATGTTCTTACCGTTGGACCGGACATATTTGAAGAGATTCGAGTGAAACAAGTTGCAGACAAGTGGTTAAGCAAGCTAAAAGAGATAAAAGAAAGTGGACAAGCCCCGGAGTTCGAGATCGACGGCAACGGCGTTGCAAAGTATAAACGGAGATGGTGTGTGCCACAGGATGACGAGCTCAAGACAATCTAAAGGAAGCCCATAGTTCACCGTATTCGATACATCCCGGAGGAGATAAGCTTTATAAGGATTTGAAGAAGCATTTTGGATGCTTAGAATGAAGCAACAAGTGGCTGATTTCGTGGCAAAATGTTTAACGTGTCAGAAGGTGAAAATTCAACATATGAAGCCCGGAGGAAAATTGCAACCGTTGGATGTACCAGGATGAAAATGGGAATCTATCTCTATGGATTTCGTTATGGGATTGCCGACTACAAAGACCGGAAAGAACGCAATATGGGTAATCGTGGACCGTTTGACTAAGACGGCAAGATTCGTGGCAATGAAGGATACTTGGTCGTTGAAATAGTTGGCAGATGCGTATTACAATGAAGTGGTTAGGTTGCATGGTGTTCCAAAGGACATTGTTTCAGATAGGGATTCGAGATTCTTATCTAAGTTTTGGAAACAACTTCAGACAGCGGTGGGTACCATACTGAAATTTAGTACAACCTTTAATCCAGCGACAGATGGTCAAACAGATTGAACCATTCAGACCTTAGAAGATATGTTGAGAGCTTGTGTAATGAATTTAGGAGGATGTTGGGATAATCATTTGATGTACATCAAATTCTTATACAACAATAGTTATCACTCGAGCATAGGAATGGCTCCTTATGAAGCGTTGTATGGACGGAAATGTAGAAGTCCCATATGTTGGAATGATGTCAACGAGTCATTGAATTTGGGACCGAAAATGATCGAAGAGACTACCAGCAAGGTGAAAGTGATTCAAGAGCGTATGAAAGCAGCTCAAGACCGACAAAAGTCGTATGCCGCCGATCAAAGGAGACGAAATTTAGAGTTTGAAGTTGGAGAGGAAGTGTTGCTCAAAGTTTCGCCAACCAAGGGAGTAATGAGGTTCGGTAGAAAGGGAAAGTTGAGTCCTCGTTATATCGGACCCTATGAGATACTAGAAAGAATTAGAGAAGTGGCCTATAGGTTAGCTTTACCTACAGAATTGGCCAATGTTCATAATGTTTTCCATGTGTCTCAACTTCGTAAATACATTCCCGACCCTTCCCATGTCATCCAATCTGAAATCATAGAGCTTGATGAAACTCTCACTTTTGAGGAACGTCCTGTTAGAATCCTCGATACCAAAACAAGAAACACCCGAAACAAAGCCATTAAGTTAGTCAAAGTGTTGTGGTCAAACCAAACTTCGGAAGAAGAAACTTGGGAAACAGAAGACGACATGAAAAATCGCTACCCCGAGCTCTTTTCCGAGGTACGATTATCGAGTTTCGAGGACGAAAGTCCTTAAGGGAGACCGAATGTAATACTAACAAAACGCAAAACTAATATTTCGCTAGGATTAAAATAACTAACTTTGAAGTTTGAGGACGAACTTCGTTTTTAAGGAGGTGTTGATGTAATACCCCGAATTTTGATAAATTAATAAATTATTCTATTTTAATTAAAATCGTTTCAATATGAATTTTATGAATTTTCTTTGATTTATTTCTATTTATTTTAAATTATTTGAAAACATTTATTATTTTAATGATATAATATTATTTCTACTATTAATGTTATTATTTCATATTGAAATTATTTTAAAGAAGCTTTTGAAATTTAATTCATTAGCATGTTATTTTATGTACTTAGCTAATTTGATGTACAACTTTTTGAAGCTAGATTTTAAAATTACTACTCATACCACTTATCACTTATCACCTATCACCCAACTCAAAGCTATTATCACCCTCCATCATCACCTTCCTCCTTCACGCAACAACCATTAATGGTTTCTTCAAAATCTCAAGCAAGCCATAGACTCCCACTTGCAAAATCAGACTTTTCCCACTTGCAAGAAATCAGATTTTTCACTCACAAATCTGATTCACTTACACATTTGAGTCAAAGAAGCAACCCCTCTTCAACCTCCCTACTACCCTCATCAATGGTGCTTGACCATTCAAACTAAAAATCAGATTTTTCCCCTCCTATAAATACCCAACTCAACTCACTCAAATAATCAAGCAAACATCACTCAAGGTTTGCTTCACTTCTTCTTCCTCCTTCTCTTTAATTTCTGATTTTATTAACCACCATTAAAACAAAACTAAAGCTTAAACTACCATTAAAACACAACCACTTAAACCACCACAAATCTCCCTCCGTCGACACCAATCGCCGCCGCGCAGCAGCAGCGACCACCGCCGCCACCACGCAGCAGCAACAACTCACGCAGTATCGCCGGAAACCCACCAAAATCCGGCAGCACCTTCCCCTCTGTTTTTCCTTCCTTTCCTCTTCTACTAATTCTTTTATTTCCTTCTCTTATGTTTCCACTTAACAAATAACCCAAAGCCTACTCCTTTTATTTTAAATAGACCCAAGCCCAAACTTACTCCCTCCCAAATCAGATTTTTAATTCCAAGTTAGCCAAACACTCTAAAATGACCCATCCTTCTTTGCTAGTTGTTTTGTTTAATTAAAATGAAACTTTCATTTTAAGTTTATTATTAGTATTAATGATTTTATTAACTTTTCATAACTTAAAAATATTTCTAAGTTTCTAAAATAAAATAATGAATATATTGAAGTTTATTTATGTTTATATAAATTATTTATAACGTTTGAGTTAAATAAATATTAAATTTGAAATAACGTTTAAGTACTTATAATGATTTTTATAAATAAATTCGAGAAACTTAAACTTCGATTTATAAACTTCTTTAAACAATGAGTTTCTTTAAGTTATTTAAATTATTTGAGTTATTTATTTATAAAATCATAAGGGGGTTATTTAGGAAACTAACTTTAGATTTCGCTTAATTGTAGACTCCGATTGCGTAGACGAGGATTTCCAAGAGTGTTGATTCGTTCGAGATTTAGTTTCAAGCATGCTTCAAGAGGTAATTACCAATGTTCATCCACAAGTAGATTCCGTAAAATAAAACGATTTAACTTTGAGATTATGTGAATTAATGATGTGATTGTGTGATAATAAAGTTAATATGTGGATATTGATTTTGGAATAATTATGGGTTATGATTATCAATTTAAGTATGAATTATGAGTAATGGAATGGATGACAAGAATGGATCTTTATCATGAACCGTGAATATGGAAGTTAGATTATGGACTATGACAATGACTATTATGACGGGATTTAAAATAGTAATTAAAATCTTGTTATTATTATTATTATTATTGTTGTTGTTGTTATTATTGTTATTATTATTATCGTTATTATTTTACGTGGTTATTATAATCATTAATATGGAAGTTATAACCGGAAGTGACATTGTGATGAACACATGGAAATGGTTATGAGTTGATGTAACCAAGTGATGGTTGAGAATATGGATATGCTATCGGAATTAGCTATGTATGAAATGAGTTATGGAATTGGAGTAATGGTTCTAACACTCGATCAAAAAGAATGATGGATATGTGAATATGTGATATGTGATAACTTGTAGTAAAAACTATTAATCACTTAAATTGAAATATCGGAGGGAAATGATGAACAGGTTGCCTTGTATGGGAGGTTCAGCGGCCACCTACAGGTTTCTTTGTTACTATGCTGATTTTTCTGTTATTTGTCTTCCTTCAATCTTGATGTGTTTCCAAGTTAGAAGGGGTGTGCACACTAGGGACTCTGTTTTATGGCCAATTTTATTTTAGTGGGTGGCTTACGTGGTGTATCACCAGCCCACTGTGTGAGTGGTTTACGTGGCGTTTCACCGGCTCACATTATTTAAGCAAGTGGTTTACGAGGTGCATCACCGGCTTGCTAGCATTCTCCTTCCCTTCCGTAAATAAAATAAAATATTTCTATGTTAATGTGACCTATTAACTATATGTATTTATGTGCTATGCTTTTCAACCCGACTTATATAATATTTTCAACGTATTTTAAACTTAAGTATTTTTACGGGATGGAGTTGGAATTACTCAGTTTATCTGATTTTTGGGAGCTTGTCTCTCTTGTCTTTTCCATATTTATTTGCAGGTGGGTGATCGAGGGAAATTATGAGAGATCAACTAGAAGTTGTCATCCACCTAGTTTAATATTTTGCTTCCGCTGGAACTCTGAAACATTCAGTATTTAGTACTTAACGAACTAGTATAATTTGGTTGTAAGGATTTTTAATTAAGTTTGGAATGAATATATTTTAGTTACTTAGCCTTGCACTTAATTCCAATGAGTTGAGTGCGGCGGTAACGCTCCATTAGAATCGGACCCTCGTTGATTTCCCCTCAAACGAGTTTTATTAATATAATAAGGGTTCGGTTTGGGCAGGGTGTTACAGTTGAGGCCTGTGACAGCTGAGGAGGTGAGGTTGGCTATGTTCTCTATAACATTGTGTTAACCTTAGTTCCTAAGATCAAAACCCTTGTTCTATGACTGATTTTAGGCCTATTGCCTATTGTAATGTGATTTATAAGGTGATTACTAAAGTAATGTGTAATAGACTGAAAGATATTTTTCCTTATATAATTGCTCTCAATTAAGGGGATTTTATAAAGGGTAGGAGTATTGTGCATAATATCATGGTTGGTCGGGATGTTATTAGACATTATGGTAGGAAGTCTGCTAGTTCTGGCTGCCTGATCAAAATGGACAAAAGAAAGCCTATGACAAAGTTGATTGGGGTTTTCTGAAGGAAATGTTGCTTGGTTTAAACTTTCCTACTAGATTTGTGCAGCTTATTATGGAAGGTGTTTCAACTCCTAACTTCTATTTGATGATAAATGGCAACACTCATGGGTTTTTTTTAAGTCTAAAAGATGTTTGAGGCAGGGTGATCCAATATCCCCTCTTCTATTTGTGATTTGCATGGATTATCTATCAAGAATTATGAAGTTCATTGGTGCTAAAGATGAGATTAAGTTTCATCCAAGGTGTAGAGAGCTTGAGCTGAACCACTTGTCTTTTGCTGATGATGTGTTACTCTTATGTAGAGGGGATCTTGCTTCTATATAACTGATGTTGCAGGGGTTTAAATTTTTTTCTGGTTCTTCTGGACTTAGATTCAATAATCAAAAAACGAATGATGTTGAGGTAAAAAGAGTGCTAGATGTTTATGGTTTCTCCTTGGGTTTTATGCCTTTTGGTTATCTTGGTATGCCTATTTATGCTAGGAAGAATTCTGATAGTGATTGTCGGGTTTTGTGTGGTAAAATGACAAGTAAGATTAGGATCTAGAGCATTAGAAATTTGTCTTATACAACTAGATCCTAATTAATTAATGTTGTTTTGCTGAGTATGCATTCTTATTAGGGGAAATCTTTATTATTCCCAAGAAAGTGATTCTTCAGGTGGAGGGGATTTGTAGATCTTTTTTGTGGACTGGTGAATACTTAGCTCTAAAGCTGGCATGGTGGAATGGGATAAAATCTGCTCTACTAAACATAAGGGGGGGTTGGATTCTAGGAATGTAGGGTTTTGAAACACATCTTCATTGAGAAAATATGTCAGGGCTGTAGAGAAGAAGCAAGCTAGATTCGCTTTGGCTTAGGTGGGTGAACTCTGTGTATATCAAAGGTGCTAATTGGTGAAGCTACATGCCAGCTAATAGCTCTTGCTAGTATTAGAAAGCTCTTTGTGAAACTAAGGAGAAATTGAAGAGTGTTTATTCTTTCTTCTGAAATGCAGCAGATGAGCAACTACCATGTTAAGGTTGTTTACAGGCTGCTGGTGGGTGAACTACCAAGATGCCACTAAGATGGTCTGGTGTGGTACAATTACACTGTTAAACATAGATTTATATGTTGGTTGGGTGTGCAGTAGAGACTTAGCACTCAGTCAAGGTTGTTTGATCGGGGTGTGTGCCAGACTGACTCGTGCCTTATATGCTGTAGCATTTCAAAGACTCACCCTTACTTGTTCTTTATGTGCTCTCATAGATGAAGGTTGTTATGTCCTTAGTTGGTTGGATGTTAGATGGCATGAGAGGCTGTTGCTCAGATGGTATAAATGGATCAAGAGTACAGGTTTGTCTAAGTTCAGAAAGAATGTTGTTGCTTCTAGTCTCAATGCAGTGGTATACCATATTTGGAGTGTGAGAAATGAAGCTTATTGGAATCGTAAAGTGCCTAGATCTGAGATCATTTTTTCTAGTTTAAAATTTGATGTGATTACTAGAGGGAAAGCTTGTATGTCTTCGGAAACTTCTGTTGTGGATAGTGAGCTAGTGGTTCGATATGATTTGTAGTAGCTATGAGTAAATTGAGTTGACTTATTTGAGTTGGAGAGTCCATCCTAGATGGTTTGTCCTCTCAAACTAAGTCTAGGTTGTAATATTGGTGTTTGGTTGCTCACTAATGATGTTTCTTAATGATGTTTCTTAATAATGTTTCTTAATGATGTTTCTTACTTTGTTTCAAAAAAAAACCTTTACGGTTTTACATACAATTTCACCACCCTCAATATGGACTTGCCAACACCAGGGTCCTCAACCAATAGTTCCTCCTCCATCAAAACATTCATCATATCCATACTCTCCTCATTCTGATCAGTCTTTTCAATATCGAGAATCAAATTATTATTAGTCACCTCTAAGATGACATTCTCAACACATTCATCATCACAGGCATCATCATCATGTATCATCGGCTGACTATCAAATTGTTGCATAAAAAGTGATTGAACAGAATTTGAGATACGTTCCAGGTCATGTATCAAGTCTTTATAAGATTCTTCATTTTGTTTACCAAAAGACTCAATCATTTACACTGATGATTCAGATTGAGAATAATCATAGACTCCATGTATGTCAAAAAGGGTATAATCAGTTGCATAAGACTCATTAGGGTAATGATAAAATTCAGGGGAATCCATGCACAAATTATTTGGATATTGACAATAAGAAGAGGCATCAGACACGTTACTATTACAATACCCATTATCAAAATTATATTGCCCTTGAAAATTGGAATACCCATTATTGTAGTCATATTGCCACTCATAATTAGAATAACTTTCCCATACGAATTATAATCAGACCACTCCATGTAAAATCATAAGTAAAAAAGGAAGATAGAATTCACAAAAATAAAATAAAAAGTGAGAAAGAAAATAATTAATACGAGAAAAGTGGTTTGAATATTCGAACAAAAACCGAGAAAACTAACCGTCTCCCCGTCAAAAACTTGTGTTTTAAATTTAATACCTCAAGTGTATGATGTCTATTGTTAGCAGAGCCTTGCAAGTAAGGATCGAATCCACAGGGAGACATGTTTTCAAAGTAAATGTCTAATTATAAAGCTACTTCAGACGAAAATAGTGGAGATATGATTAACTATTATTAAACTAAGGAAAGCACAAATAAACGAGGATTAATCAGATATTAAAAGCCTAAGGCATTAGTTCGGTCCATGATATAAAAAACCGGGTAAATGGCTAATTTATTGGGTCTAGAGTCGATCAATTAGAGAAGGTGTTAAGCCTACAATCGGGTCATTATAACGCTCATAATGCAACTTATGCAGTACGATTGCTCACATAATCAGAATTCGTAGTGTATTCTTAGCCCCGAAAAGTAAGGTTGCAAAACCAAACAAAAGTTCCCAAACATAATTAGTAAACTGATATAAATCACGGATTCAAGAACAAATCACACTACAATTTTCCTAATCACAACCTAGAACTATCAGAAATCCAAATAATAATCATGGTATAAACATGGCTTTCCTCCCTAAAACCCTAGAAAGACGACTACTCACTCATAATTGAGCGAACAACAATGAATCTAATATAAAAATCAACACTTTGCATCATGAAGAATAGATAACAATACTCAACCAATCAAATATTTAAGGGAAAACAAGAGTACAGAAATACCAATTGGCGGAAAGCAATAAACTTATGAAGAAATCCAAAGGTTTGATCGCCCTTGGAAGTAAAACTAAGAGTTTCCCTTAAAAATTGCTAAACTACAAGCTAGCATAGGAAAAATAAAAGATGTCCGACAAAAATTAAGTCTAACCTATTTATATTGTCCTAGAAAAGCTTTAAAAGATAGTGTGAAAACCTAATAAAAATAGGTTGCGATTTTGCGTCAACTTGCAAAGGCCGTATCTCTCAAACTAGAAGTCCGTTTGGGGGCGTGTGACATACATTGGAAATCCCTTGAAGTCTAGATTCCAACCCAACTGGATTTTCTTGATTATCAATTTTATATCAAAAGTTATGATTACAATAGTCTTTGATAGAAAACTGACAAATGAGTATTCAATATTTTCATCATAATTTTTTATACCAAATTGATAGTAAAAAAAATTATAGTTTTATTGGAGTCTAGACTTCAAGGTCTTTCCAACGATAGGTCACACGCCCCAATCGGACTTCTAGTTTGAGCTACAACCTTTGCAAGTTGACCTAGTTTCGTTAGTTTTCCAACCGGGCACTTGGGGGAGGTCCGCTCGACCGAGCATGATCGCCCGCTTGGGTGCGATAGTACATTTTTGTCCCTTTTCTAGATTATTCTAAGTTTTTTCCGTCCGGTCACCCGGGCGAGGTCCACCAGATGGAGTGGTGGTTGCCCGATCGGTTCTTTGGGAGAACATTTTTATCCGTTTTAAGTAGTTTTAAGCTTATGTATATAAATAAGATGCAATTTTGGATTGAACGTAAATTTTAGCTTATCTTAATTTCATACAATTCTTAGTTTTCTCTCTAGATCTAATTTACAGTAATTCAAGTTCTTGCCTTTCCTTTCATTTGGTAATTGTTTCTTCCATTATTCTTTATTGCTTTCAAGTATTTGCTCTCTTTATTATTAGATTCTTCAAAGTATGTATATTTCATTAGTTATTGCTTTTGTTCATTTAGTCATGAGTGAGTAACTTTTTTTCTTGGGTTTAGGAAAGGAAGTCATGTTTATACCTTGATATGATTTAAATGACTTTATAGTACTTAGGGTGTGATTAGAGCAATATAGTGTGATTCGTTCCTATTCTGTTGTTTATGTTATTGCGCAGTTTTATAAATTACGCTTGGCAATATTAGTTTGACCATCATAGGCTTACTTTTAGAGGCTTAGAACACAATATTAATATTGATTATGTGAGCGACTGTACTACATATGTTGAATTATGAGCGTCATGACTCGACCGTAGGCTTAACACCTGCTCTAATTGCTAGACTCTCGACCTAGGTTATTACTCATTTAAACCCCTTTGATTGGTATAAGCATGGTGGACCGAACTAATGCCTTAGGATTTTTATGATTTGATAAATCCTTGATTTAATTCTGCTTTCATTAGTTTACTAGTAGTTCAGCTGTTTTCAAGCTGATTTTGTCTGAACTAGCTGTTTAATTGAACATTAATTGTTTAAAGCTGTCTCCTTATGGATTCGACCCGTACTTGCAAGGCTCTGCTAACAATAAACACCGTACACTTGCGGTATTACATTTAAAACCCATTACCTATTCCTCGGTTAGGGGGAGTAGGTTGGACACCCTTCAATCCTTCTATCAACTGTCTCATCACAGTCTTGATGTGAGTATTTATTAGGTGCTCGAGCTGTTGCAAATCAGTGTAAGTCACTGGTGGTTGAGGATGTTCATACGACATGGTTACAAGACTTCGTCCAACAAGAATGTTGGGGTCCTCATCCTCAACGACCACATAATCTCGAGTGGACTGATGGTTCTCCATGGTCTCAAATGGTGTCCTTCTTGAAGTAGTGCCTCGTCTTCCTTGTCATGGTATTCGAAAGTTGTTGTTTGTAAGTGATCGCCACAGAAGGCACCAATTGTTTCAGCTTCTAAGAAACACAATGAACTTGTAAATTCAGGGGAGTTCAAGTCCAGATTAAAATAGGTAAATAACAGTTCAAGGTCCTTCAAAAACAAACAACGGTGAGCTACCCCGGGGGTTATACCCGGGCTCTATATTAGAATGCGTGTAAAAACGTACCTGATTGATGGTTATATATAGTACTTAGAATGATGTCAACTGGTGAAGATGATGATGCCATGAAGGCAGTCGGTCAGTGGGCCTTGCTGATGGTTTGTACTTTTTGCCTTGGAGAAGCCCTAGGGGTAAAATGGTAATTTCACATCTCAGGGGTATTTTGATACTATCAGTGATGAAGTGGGTCAAGACTAGACTAGGCCCAAACAGAAATAATTGACCAAGTAATGAGAGATCGACACGTACCCTCTTTAATGAGTGACACGTGTGATTCTCAAATGTCGACATATGTCATCCATCATGGGGTGACCAGTGTCAGCCAATTAGTGGACCACATTAGGAAGAAGGTTGGTTTCTTACCTACAACAAGACTTATCTTGAACTATAGAGACATTCAAATCCATTTCAGTTTTTTATTGATAAGGAGAGAAAACCTAGGCTAGCGCCATAAGAAGGACCAACCTAAAGAATCCTTTCGGATAATAGAAAGAAAAACATAATGCAAGACCAAGAACTTATAAGAAATATGTATATTGTGAGAGCCCTTTCGGCCAATGAAGTACGTCGTTTGATTAGCCTCCTTGAAGAAATGGAGCACATCCTTATCAAGAAATCTCTTCATGTCCTCACCTGCATCCAGATTAAATATATCAATTTCTCATGGATTTTCTCGAGTGGGTCTGAGGGAGTTGATGACAATTAAGCTCTCTCCTTTAATGTACAGAAACAAATCAGCTTTATTTCCCTCCATGAGGCTCCAGACTTCTGCAACAAGAACTGAACATGATGAGTCGAAAGCCTTGGACTCTGAAAGTTTACAATTGCCTAGATCATCGCTAATAACAAAGCAAGAGGAGGCCCGATTACTATCAGATTTTGATCTCGTCAAATTGAAGCTTATGGATTCCCGAAGGACAGGGAGCCCAGCTCAGTAGAGAAGGAGGGAGTTGCTTTTGATGAAAATTTATTTGTTTTTTCTATATAAGAAAATTTAAAATAAGGCTAGTTGCTTTTGAAGGAGCGAATTTTTTTTCTACATCGAATATGACGTTATTTCTAGCTAGAGGTGTCAATTCAGGTGGTCGAGTCAGGTTCAGGTTGGTCCACGCCGGGTCGGGTTGTGTCGGTCCACTCTGCTTTGTCGGTCCGGGTCAGGTGTAATCCCCCGCAATTTTATGAATTATATAGATATATTTAAGGAAAAATTGTCAAGAATAAGTCAACCTTTGTTTATTCTAGTAGCAAGTAAACTTTGTAACCACTTTTCCTTTCACAAGTCAAAATCGGCTATGCCCTTTTATTAACCTATTTAACAGGTTAAAGTGACATGTGTCACTCTTTCAATTGATATTTTTAATTTTAATTTTAAAAAAAAAAACCTGCTCCTTCACAACTCTGTCTCTCCTCCACGGCTTCACTACCTCTTTATCTCTCCTTCCTCTTCCATTGTTGCTGACCAAATTCGCTCAACCCCTGCTTCCTTTTCTCACGATTTAGATAATATTTCTCATTTGATTTACTTGAATCTTAGCTCCCAAATTTTGTCTTCCTTTTCTTCGAATTTCTTTGCTGAACTCATAGTGAAGCCCTAATTCAGTTGCACGAGCAATTTTTTGTGTCTGCTTCTTTCGAAACAAAATCAGAGTTCTTGGCGCATTAGTTCTGGGTTTATTCGAATTCAATGAGGATTTCACGAACTCAATTCCCCAAGTCTTATGTTGAATTTCCGGGTTCGACTATGGGTGTGCTTTCTTAATTGAACTTCTGGCTCTGAATTTGTTGATTCTTCTTCATTTCTTGAAGAAGTCTAGTTTTGTGTTCTGCTGTGATTTGGTTTATTATGCAATGGTTTCTGGGTTGTGTAGTAATGAGCAAAATGGTGTTGTAAGTTCCCAATTCATCATATACTAAAAGAGATAGAAAAAGAAAAAATAAAAAACCTGGAAATGCATCATTGAATTGAGAGAAATAAGAAACTGATTAGTTTTAGCAGCTATAAGTGAACTATTGGGCCAATGATGAAGCTTCATATTATGTGGCAGCTAAGAACACGTTTTGTTTGATGATTGTAGAGCTGCAATAAATCATTTCACACAACTCTTTGAGGTTTGAAACTTCAGCAATTCGGTGGAACAATGAAATAGTAGGGGTTCAAACAACAGAATTGAGTGGCATAAAGTGGAGTAAAATCAGGCAAGAATAGAGATGAGAAGGCTCATGTGACAGTCAAAAATAGTGATGCAACTTCCACTCTCAGGGTTTTGGATAACTGTGAAATTAATGGATATGGAAACAAATTCATCTGGGTAGTATATTATACTCCGGCGAGTTTATTGTTGAAGTGAACAGGTAAAATGGAGAGTTCATGAATCAGAGGAGGAAGAATTAAAAGGGGAAGTTTTTTTTAGAAGTCAAAGGTCAAATGGGAGGAAGAATTAAATAGTTTACAGGTTTATCAGCTAACCTGTAAAAAAAACTAGTTAAAAGAAAAGTGGCTACAAGATTTACTTGCTACTGGAATAAATGAAGGTTGACTTGTTAAAAGTGGTCAACGCAAAGGTTAACTTATTCTTGACAATTTTTCCTATATTTAAAGTATACTTATAATCATTTTCATAATTATTCCATTTAATTTTAAGTATCGACTATTTTGAAAGTCAAATGGTTGTTTAAATGTTTTAAATAGTCATAAATATTTATTGGGTTGGATTTAAGTATTGAAAATTTTATTAAAGGTTTTGGGTCGTTGTATAAATGATTTTTAATGTTGGGTTGATGAGCCCAAACCATTTGTTTAAGTTTCATGATCAATTTGAGCCCGAACCTAAGCCTAACCTAGTTACCATAGGTTTTAGGCAAAACCTATACATATCCCCAAACCCCAAAGTTGGACACTTTATTTTCTCCTCTCTCCCTCACAAACCGACGTCTCTCTCTTTTTCTTCCCTTCGGTTTTTCGACGCCGTGCACACCACCACCACTCACTCATGTTTTTCCGATGAGAACCACCACACTCGCCACCTCCCTTTTCTCTTCGTACGTGCGGCAGCAGCTACAGCCACCGCACCTCTCCTGCCCTTCGTCTGCTCCCGCCAACAACCGCGCACAACAGCGCGTTCGTGCACGTGCCACCTCTTCGTGCATGTGTTCTTCCGTTTTTCAGGTTTTTCGTGGTTTCTTTGGTTATTTCTTTACCCTTATCCTCTACTTTAATGTTTAATTATGGTTTTAATATTAAGTTGTGGTTTTTAATATGTTTTGTAAATAAAGTTGAAAACTTTATTATTCGAATTATTAAAAATCTGATTTTTATTTATTGTGAATATAAATTATAATTTAAGAATTATTATTTATTATTGAAAGTGGGTTTTAAGCATGGAAGTAATGGTTTTTGAGGTTTTAAAGCCTAGGTGTATGAGTATTATATTAAAGGTTGTTAAAGGTTGGAACTTTAATGTTTTTAAAGTATTTTAAAACGAGTTTTAAGGCGTTTTAAAATAAATTATTTTATTATGAATTAATTAGTATATTAATTCATTGTTGTATTATTGTTTTGGTAGGCATAGAATTTACTTTAGGCGACTTCTAGAATTCTAAAGTGGCCTCTCACTTTGTCTACACAAGGTACGTACATGTCCTTATCTGTTAGACTAGTATCATGTCCTAAGGATTATGATTATTTGTAGTATCATGTATAGGGAACCCTTTTATGGTTCATACGTGGCTATTATATTGGAATTACATGTTGTTGAGCATCTTAATTGCCTTTATGATTTATTACATGATTGAAAGGATGTTTGTTTCAAGCATGTTGCTTGGAAGTCTTTATATTTTGATCCATCGTGTGATATGAATTAATATTATTATATTATTGGATTATGGAGTTTAGTATTGTTTCCCTTAGTGGATATTTTATTACTTCTGAAAGGCCAAGGACTTTGTGAGTAAGTTGGATTATTATTGGTTATGGTTATTTTACTACTTTGCAAAGACCGAGGGCTTTGTAGGGTATGTATATTTATTGTCATTGGACATTCGATTGTTGATTTAAGTCAACAAATAATTTTGGAGGATTAATTCTTGGTCAATTGGAATTGTTTGAGCACTTATTTAATCCTAAGAAAAGAGGAATATTGTTGTATCCATGTTATGTGTTGGTTGGTTTGTTTAGATTCCAACATCGAATAACTTACTAATACTTAAAGTGGAAGTGAATAGCAATAGCTTTAGACTTGTGCATGTCTGAAGTTGTGGACTAGTATGAGTTAGAGTACATGGTGATAGCCCATGGCTTTTCTTGGGGTCGGATTGATCGTCGTACCCTATTTTTATTTCTAAAGGTTGCTCGATGTCGTTGGTCAAGGGGTTACGGATAGAAATGGCAATGGGGCAGATCTGGACCAGATCCTGTTGGATCCAGATCCGTTTCCGCAGAGACAGATTCGAATCCGACTTGGATCCGTCGGTTCTCAAAAATAAGGATCCAGATCCGCGGATCCAACGGTCCATGGATCTTTGACGAATCCTCTCTTTTATTATTTAAAAATTTTAATGTATACTTTTTAGATAATTATTTTTACTTTTTACACCAAAAATTCATATACATAATTTTAGTGGGGGTAAAGCAAAACATTTACCATATTTTTAATCGTTATATGAATATTTGGGAGTAACGACTTTATTATATTGTTATCTATTTATTGTGTAGTGGTTCACTTAATATTTATTCTCAAAGTTATATATTACATAATAAGATTATTACATTATTATCTTATTTACATACTATTTATCGTTATATATTTTTTAAAGCATTTTAAAACGGATCTGCGGGTCGGATCTGGATCTCAAGTGCAAGATCCAGATCCGTTTGCAAAACAAGGACCCGGATCCAAAGGCTGAAGATCCAGATCCTATTAAACGGATCTGGACGGGTCCAAGATCCATTGCTATCCCTAGTTACGGAGTCGCGCCTGTAACTCGGTCTTTCATTTTGAAGACTGGTTTTGGTTGGACCACTCGATCCATTGTCTATTCAATTTACTAATATTTATCATGTTGTACGTCTTGCGTAGTCAAGTCTCATTTTACGAGTTGAAGTCTTGAGGTATTTTTATTGATCATGTTCTATTACTTAGTAGTATCATGATTAGGTTTCGTGTTCTATTTTATTTATGTATGTACTCAGCTTTGCTGATTACGTGCTTTTCTGTGTGTCGATCATGGCTGTGCCTATTGATCCTGTGATGACCCTTTATTGGTGAGCAGTTTTCAATTGAATATTTGCCTACAGGTTTGGAAGGCATGATACATCGTTTCAATTACTCATTTGGGACTTGGGAAGCGTTGTTGAGAGATTATTTTATTACTTTTATTGTTTCCTACCTTTACGTTAATTTTAATTAAGTTGATCTATGAATTATTTATTTTAAATGTTTTAAGTTGGTTTTGAATTGCTTTCGAGGTGTAGATAATGGTTTGACAATTATTATGTCTTAAGTATTTAATAAAGTATATTTAATGTTTTTCCGCTGCAATACTCTGAGTAAGCCGACACGTTTTCACACGGGCAATAATGCCTTGATAATTCTCTGTTTTAGTTGGGAAAAATATATATTTTATAAAGAGTGAAGTGTCGGGTTGTTACATCGGGTCGGTCCGAGTCTGTAATATTCGAGTATTGTCGAGTCAATGAACATGTCAGGTTCGGGTCGGTCTCGGGTTGGGTCATTATCGGACCATGGCTTACCTGGTTCGAACCACTTCGGGTAATGAACGGGTTGAGTTAGGTTCATTCGGGTTCGGGCAGCCTTCAGGTCGGGTTGATTTCGGATTGGGGCAATTTCGGGTCGGGTTAATTTCGGGTTCGGGCGACTTCGGATCGGGTTAACTTCGGGTTCAGACGACTTTGGGTCGGTCGATTTCGAGTTCAGCTACCTATAGCCTGCGACTCCAGTTGATTTCAACTTTATCTCAAGCAAATTCTGTGACAGTCGATTCAGATTCGAGTTGAATTCATTTCGTATCATACTCAGAGATGGGTATGTTTATGATTGATCCTTAACAAATGAACTTGTTCATGAAGTTGAATTGTTATAGCGTGTTTAGAAGATCATCATCGTTTTTGTAATCACTTTATTTGATTGTATTTTAGAAAAAAAACATTCTTTATTACGTATTATTAATTTTGTCAAGAATATTAAAATCAAAATTATTGTACTCCATTATTAGAATTGTGTAAATGACTTGGTTATTGCAAGTATAAAGATGATGTATAAATCAAAATTATTGTACTTTGATAAACACGTTGTTTTCTTGTATTCGTGCAAAGTGAAATAAGCTAATTAAATTTATTGATTTTATTATAATTTAATTTTCAATAACATAAAATTTGAAAACTTATTACGATAATCAGTATTAGTGTATTAGATCAATGATCGATATACTGGATTAGTGTATACGATAGTTACGATTAGTACATTTGTGTATTAGACTAATCAATAAATCATCAATACATTTAAGATAGTTAAGATTAGAATATCAGATCAATCATCAATATATAGATAGATAGATAGATAGATAGATAGATAGATAGATAGATAGATAGATAGATAGATAGATAGATAGATAGATAGATAGATAGATAGATAGATAGATAGATAGATAGATAGATAGATAGATAGATAGATAGATAGATAGATAGATAGATAGATAGATAGATAGATAGATCAATGTGTAACATAGTTTAGAGTTATACACTAATATCTATGCATTAGAACAATCCTCAATATATTAGATCAATATATACAATAATTAAGATTACGTATTAGATCAATCATCGACATATTAGATTAGTATATAAGATATTTAAGATCAATATACTAGATCAACGTATAAGATAGTTAAGAATACTGTATTAGAAGATCGGGCATCAATATAGTTGGGATAACCAAGTAGTACTTGGTCTAGTGGAAAGGATTGTACCCTTCCAACCTCAAGGTTGGGGGTTCAATCCCCACTAGAGGCACTTTGAGGGTAGGGATTTCCCTTACCCTTCCCCCTACTCTCAAATGCCTGGCCCAATAGGACCCGAGCGGGGTTCAGGCCACTTCTCCTTACCAAAAAAATATATATATATTTGGGATTAGTGTATTAGATCAATCATCTATATATTAGATCAATGTAAATTGTTAAGGCAAATGTATTAGCTTAATCATCAATATATTAGAACAATTTAATATGAAAGACGATCAACATAGTAGATAAGCTATCAATGTATTAGATCAATCATCAATACATTAGATCAACCATCAATACATTAGATTAATGTATACGACAATCAATATTAGTGTATTAGATCATCAGCGTATTAGATTAATATATAAGATATTTAAGATCAATATATTAGATCAACTGTGAATATATTAGATTAACATATAAGATAGTTAAGATTACTATATAAGATAGATCATGACAAAAGTTTTATTTCACCGTAAGTATAATGTTGTTAAATATCCAATAGCAAATTATAATAATGCTCTAATCTCATTAGTTTATCATAATGAATCAACATGTAAATCCAACAAAGAAAAAATAGTTCATCTTAACCATTGATCAAATCTAATCTATGGCTTAAAACTTACTAACACAAGCACACATGAATTATCATTCTTAACCGTTAGATATGGTATACAACTCTAATCGACGGTCTAAAATTACTCCCCCCTTGATCATATATAAAAAAAATTTAAACCCTAAATTCACCATCTCATTGGGAGCTAGGCACATATCAAACTATTTTTAAAAAAATGTAGTACACTTATATATTTATGTAGTATAATTTTCACGTAATGTAGTATATTTATATATAGTTTGGAGTAGTATAGTTTCTGAAAATTATAGTACAAGAAAAAATTGTAGTATATTTTTTTAAAAATATAGTACAGACCTATCTGATAGATGTTACTGTTCACATCTATCAGATAGGTCTTTGGCTTTTCCCCTTCTTTCTATGGTTCTTTTCAATTGAAGAACTATCACTCTTTCCCTATTTTTAAAACTATCTTTTCTTATGAGCGGCTTCATTTGCATCAAGGATAAACACGTCCCACTTGGTTGGAGTTATAGTGATATTTAGGGCTTTAAATAGTCGAATTCCGCCATAAACGTGCTCAATCTAGAGCTTTTATGGTCGAATTCCACCATAAAAGCTTATGTGGTTGAAGCTTTTATCACCGTCTCTATCTACTTGTTCGTATAAGTATGAATGCTGATCTACTTCTTATCTCCCACCCACATTCTTCTATACGTATCTCCTTCAGTACCAGTAAATGTAGAAAAACCCTCCATTCTTCCACCTTTAACTCACCTTCAAAAGTAGCTCCTGATGGCCATGAAAACCGACCCTTTCATGTAGCTTTACCTTTCCTCCAATCACTCTCATACATGCAACCACTAGACCATAAATGTTTGCCATTTCCATGAGGTACATTACCCATAAAATTACCAGTGTAATAATCCCCATTTCGGAGTGTTCTTTCTACAGTTTCAAGTTCAGTAACAGTTGATGGATTTGGTGAGATTGTGAATGTTTCTGGTGATACACGCTTGAGACTATGATGCTGATTAGTTAGATTAGATTGATGGGTTTGGGTTTGGGTTTTCTCTTCTGATGATGATGAAACTTCTTCTTCTTCTTCCTTAGCTTTTCCATCTTCTGATGATTGTGACTGTAGCTTCTTTTAAGTGCTTTTAGCTTAAGGGTTTCTTGCATTTTGTGTAATGGTGAAAGTGGTTGTTGTTGTTGTTGAGCTGTTGTCATGATTCACTTTGATGGGTTGCTATTCAAGCATTCCGAGCAACAGATCTTTTAATCATTAGATTTGGGAAATTGTCACATGATACCGATGTTCTTTCAATTGGTTGTTGCAGTGTAAGTTTTTGGATTTGATTTTGATTTGATTTTAGTTCCTCATGTATATTGAGTTGGGAGTTTTGGGTCAAATGTTGGTGTAGTTTTGGAACTATACTTGTGCTTTCTCAACTTTGAAAGAAAACGAATGGAATTTGCTTGTATGTATGGAGGGCTGCCTGTACATATCAGATAGGTGGGAGCTAGGCACATATCAAACTATTTTTAAAAAAATGTAGTACACTTATATATTTATGTAGTATAATTTTCACGTAATGTAGTATATTTATATATAGTTTGGAGTAGTATAGTTTCTGAAAATTGTAGTACAAGAAAAAATTGTAGTATATTTTTTTTAAAATGTAGTACAGACCTATCTGATAGATGTTACTGTTCACATCTATCAGATAGGTCTTTGGCTTTTCCCGTATGTAATACATTCTGCACTTGGATTATGCAACAACATTACAAAAAATCTTATTTTATTCATGGATATTGTTTGGAGAAAGGATGTGGTTGACATTGGGAAGTAGGCGATGAGAAGGAAGTGCATATTGACTTCATTTCTTATTGTCTTGTTGAGTCGTTGTAATGTATAGTGAAAATTGAAATTGGTTTGTTATCAACTTCTTTAAGCTAACTGAGATATTGAAATGTATTAAAAAATCAACATGAGAACAATTTATTTAATCTTGTTCACTTGCTCTCTTAACTTTTTTACGCGTATTGTTAAACACTTTAATTTAATTAGCAATGGTTTTAACTCCCAATTAGAGATGGCCACGGGCCGGGTTGTGCCGGTTTAGTGCTGGGTTATATACGGGCCGGTTCACAAAAACTTGGCCCTGATCCAGCCCTAAGACCACCCCGGGCCGGTTCAGGGTTGGGTCAGGGTTATGTTTTTCTGAACCTGAACCGATTTGGGGGCGGTTCTAGAACGGTTCAGTGTCGGTTCAGGGCCGGTTCAGTACCAGGGTCCGGGTCGATTCAGGGCTAGATTTAGTGTCTGTTTAGGGCTGGTCAGGGTTATTTCATTTTTTTTAATATATTTTTTTTTATATTGGAAATGCACCTTAAGTAAAAATCATATTTTTATTATTTAAAAGGATAATTCTTATAAATAATAGCACATAGAGTGAATCAAATATGAATTTCATATAGAAATTTCACCAATCGCAACTCCTAATTACAAATACTCATTAATCATAATAATAATCATATATTATACTTATTAATCATAATCATAAGGAAAATTTGTCAGAAACAACCTTTTCAATACACTTTTTTGCGAGAAACAACCTTTTAAATTTTTTTTTGCGAGAAACAACCTTCTATATTTTTTTTTTGCGAGAAATCACCTTGTATAATTTTTTTTTGCGAGAACACACCTTATCACTCTTTTCCGGTGTTGACCACAAGTTTCCGGCCTTGACCAAGTCAAATTTGCTGTTTGAACTCCTTCTTTCTTATTTCCACACTCCTTTTCCCTCCTTTGTTCCCCATTATATAAATCCCATGTTTTTAAAACCCAAAAAGTTCTTTCTCTTCCACGCAAATTTGACTTGGTCAAGGCCGGAAACTTGTGGTCAACGCCGGAAAAGAATGATAAGGTGTGTTCTCGCAAAAAAATAATTGTACAAGGTTGTTTCTCGCAAAAAAAAATTTACAAGGTTGTTTCTCGCAAAAAAAAATTTAAAAGGTTGTTTCTCGCAAAAAAGTGTATTGAAAAGGTTGTTTCTGACAAATTTGCCTAATCATAAATATAGTTTATAGTTTATTAATCTTAATTATAATTTAAAGATTATATATCATAACCATAGTTTAATTTCATGGATCATAAATCATAATCATATTATAATTTATTTATCAAAATCTTAATCATAATTTATACTTCACCAGTCCACTAGTCATTCATAAGAATAATCATAATTTTTATGATTTAATTAGGGTATAGGGTTTAGGGTACATGGTATAAGGTTACGGTTTATGATATAGGGTTTTAGTGGCGGTTTAGAGGCGGTTCAAGGAAAAATTTAAGAATGGGCCGGTTCAAGAGCGGGCTGGTTTACGGGTCGGGTCAGGGTCAGGGTCGGTTCAGGCTAGGATCGGTTTAGGACCGGTTCTGAAATTTGAAAACATAAACCTGAACCGTACCAGTTCCTTGACCGGGCCGGACCGGTTCAGGGTTGATTTTTTTCGGTTTAGGGTTGAACCGGTTTTTCGCCGGATTGGTTCAGGGCTGGGTCAGGGCCAACCCGCCCAATGACCACCTCTACTCCTAATCATGAGCTCCTAAAACTCGTGAAATTAAGAATGTTGCAAGTAAAATAAGATAAATGGAGTAAAAGTTTTTTTTTTGAACTACATAATTATAATTAGAGGGAAGTTTCCCACCTTTCATAAAGTTATGAAAATATGCAAAAATTTCATTGAATTTTGGGAGGGAAATATAATCGGTAAAAATTTCTAAAATTCAATTCTTCCCTCTAAATTTCTAATATTAAAAGTGGAACCAAATTATTTAATCTTGTTTCCTTCAAACAAATTGCTCCAAATGTATGTCAGTAAATTAAAGTTTCAATATCGTTTATAATTATAGTTTGAAGTAACACTTAGATTCATTCAATTATATAAACAATTTAAAATACAAGCAAGTAATATACCTTAGAGGATATTTTTAAATTTTTGTATCACAATATAAAACATGGCGTCATGACTGTCATCGTAGGATTATATATCTTTTAAAAAAAATTAAAGTGAGCGATTTTACATGAGTTGTTCATAAAAAAAAAGTTATCATGTTATTGTTTGTTGATTATTTTTGAAAAATTAGAATTTAATATTAATGTTTAAAATACAAAAGTTTTCAGTTGCCAGCAATTTTGGTTAGTTCATCTCAGTTTAGAACAATTTAGATCATTTTTAGTTATAATCGGTTCAGTTCAGTTTGGTTTAAAACGATTTTTCATGTAGTTTATTCCAGTTCAGTTCATTTTTGGTTCGATTTCAGTTCATTCAAGTCAAGTCACTATATTTCAGTTTGTTTCAATTCTATTATTTTTTCAGTTATGGGTCAATTTAGTTATGTTTATTCGGTTCAGTTGAACATCAGTTAGCAGTTCAACCAACTATTGTCAAAACTGAACTGACAACTTTAGTGAGAAATATTAAAAAAATAGTGTGTCATTGGCTTCAATAGAAATGTTGCGGCTAAATTGAGACGACCAAATAGGAAAAGTGTTGTATTTAGGGAATAAAAAACTATATGGGTCCAAACAGGTCAGGTAGATGGATTCTGCTAGTACTTCTAATCAAACAGCTACAGTCAAGACTTCCAATGCTTTTGAAAAACTTGCTGATTTCCAAATCCCCAGCTCTGAAAATATTCAACTTATTCCCCCCGTTGTTGCTGCTTCATGGTGTAGTTCATGGTGTAGAAGAGGAAGAGGATTGGATGGACATAGCTTTTCTTCAAGCTATGGGTATTATCCATCACCATCCTGAGGTGGACATGGTGGCTGCTGTTTCTGAGAACTCTAAGGGGGTGTTTGGTTCACCTAGTTGGAATGGAATGGTATGAAGCAAAAACCACCCAAGTGTTTGGTTAGCATATTTTGCTATGGAATTTGATACCCATGAGTATCTAACTACACCCAAATCCCTTGGAATCAGAAACTTACCCCCCCTCCCCAAGATTCAGACTTCATTCCAACATGGTATCAAACCCTAGAGTCCACCACCCCTTTTCTAAACAGCCACCTCCCATTTCTCACCCCTTCCCTGCCGACAGAAGATTCTAGCATGACCCCGGATTTCGCAGCGCCCACCAGCGGCCGACGACGGTAAGTAGTTTCATGGCAAGGCTGCGTGCAAATCAATTGCGTGACAGTAAGCAGAAGATTCCGGCAGTAAGCAGAAGATTCCGGCATGAACTCGGATATCGCGGCAACCCATGGTTATCTTCTCTGTCTCCGGCTAACAAGATCTGCCGTTATCAATGGTGAAGTGAAGGGGGCGAAGGGGTTTCTTGGGTGGGGAAGACGATTCTGGGTGGGCAAAGGGGTTTCGTGGGTGGGCTGAAGGGGTTTCGTGGGGGCAGTTTGTGGTGGTGAACGGGGTTTGTGGGTGGGAAAGGGGTGGCAGATGGTGGGGTTTAGTTTTTTTTTCATTTTAAAATCAATATTTGTAAATAAAACCAATTTTGTTAAAAAAATCTTTTTGGTGAACTAAAAAAAGATTATAATAATTATAATATAAAATAATTTATAGGAAAAAATAAATAGTTAAAATCCATTCAAAAAATGAACCAAACAGTTGGAATGGATTTAGAATCCATTCCAAGATTGAACCAAACAGTTTAACTTTTTATGCGATTTAGAATCCATACCACTCAGGTTTGAGATCCCAATCCATACTATTCCAACATTTTGAACCAAACAGGCCCTAAGAGAAGAAGGAGGGAGGATTCTCCTTCTTCCTCTAACAACAACTTTGAAGGATGATCAAGCTCCTCTGGAAGTTTTTTGGTCAACTAGGAATGTCTTATGATAGCTTATTTAGCTTTCTAGTAGTTGCTCTCTTTTACCAACAAGCTATGTACTTAATGTGTAACATTTCCCAGTTTTTTTTGTATCTCCCTAAGTGTACTCTACTGGTTTTCTTGCTGTGTAATGGGATTTTGCAGTTTTCTTGTTACTTGGATTATTGTTCTACTCTCTTCAAGCTTACTTCAGTTTTTCCTGCTTTCTTAATGCATGCTAACTGTCCCTCCTTGAATCTGAGCCCTTACTCTACTTGTGATATTCTGCTCAATTTCTCACTTGTAATCTTACATAGTGTGTTATACTACATGTGGTCTTTTTACTCCTGTCCTTACCAAATTGTTTTTTGGTTGGAAAAACTTTGGTTTGCTTCTTACTACAGTTGGTTCAGCTACTGTCATATGCTAGCTATTTCTTATTTCTTTCTTTTTGCCCTAGTACTACACTCTACTGGTCTTTTATGTTGTACTACTGGCACAAATTTTCTTTTTTCCACCATGTCCATGAGAACCTCATGCTTAGTGGAAATAATCTATGATGACCCTGTCCTACACCCCCTAATTGTGTTAATGGTTAGAACCTGCAATTCTTGGTTCCTTTATATTTCTCAAGCAAACTTCCCCTTGGTTACTCTACCTTGTGCCCACAATTACTACTTGGTAAGCCTTCTCAGTATGCTTTTACACACAGGGACTCCCTCTTTTGCTAAGCTCTCTACCCCTATCAATCATACTAACTATGTTTTCCACTTGATCAGTTGCTATGGATCCTATTGCTCTACTCTCTTAGCTCGTTTCAATGGACTGAAGGCAAGAAGCTTGCCTACTTGGCATCACCAAGGCCCACTTTTTTATGTAAGGGCCCACCTTCAGTGGAGTTATCAAGACAATGTAATACTTAATTTTTGTGTTTTTGTGTCTCAACTATTCATGTACGCCTTGCCCCAAGTCCAACTTTTACTCTTTGGTTGTAATTTGCGAACCGAATGCTTTGACGCTCGCTATGAACTATGGGTTTATCCCCATACATGGCTCTCAGAAGGCTTCGCTTGCATACTCAAACGAAGTCCTTCCATGCACACCTTTAAATATTCTAAAAATTGGGTTAAATGAAGATCCTTGCTTGGAATATTCAAGGGGCGAAAAAGCCCCAAGCAATAGTGGAACTCCTTTTTTAAAAAATAAATATAAACTGGATTTATTCTTCATCCTGGAAACCATGACAAATAATGTCAATAGTAAAAACATTTTAAAAGCCCTACATTTCAACATACCCTTATAATTGATCCAATAATCAATCATTCGGGAGGTATTTGGATTTGCTGAAATAAGGATAATATAAATGTGGACAATTTATTGCTAACAGATAGATGTGCCCACCTTCACACCTACTGTAAGATTAGTAAAAAAGATATCCTAGTCTCCGGTATCTATCTTTCGGCCAAAGAACAAGAAAAAAATGCTAGTTGGAATGAATTATTAGATTACATCATTACAGAGAATAAACCTAAAGTGATATTAGGAGACTTCAATGAAATGCTCTCCCCCTCTGATAAGATAGGAGGTAGGTCTCTCTTAGCATCTCAGCTACAGCGCTTCCCAGCATTTCTCAATCAATCCCAATGTCTCCAGGTCCAAACTCAACAAGACGCTTTTTCATGGAAAAAACACTATGATTCCTATATAGTTTGCGAAAAACTTGATAGAGCCATTTGCAATCAGGATTTCCTCGATTGCTTCCCAAACACCACTGCTTTGTATGGCTCTTTCACAGTTTCTGACCATGCCCCTTTAATCTGCGACACACTTACAAACCTGAATAGGCCACCAGCCCCGTTCCGTTTCCAACAGAATTGGGCTCTAGATCCGGAAGTTTATAATATTATCAACAAACACTGGAATACTACACCTAAAGGATCCCGCTTATTTAGAGTTCAAACCAGATTAAAAGAAATCAAGGGGAGTATCAAAGCTTGGTCCAAAAAGAAGTACCAACATACTTCCAACAAGCTTATCCAAAACATAGCTAAGATCCAAGAAGTGGAGGAGCATTTATGGAGTCAACCTTTTAATCCTGTCTTGATTGAACACCTGAAGAGATTGGTCACCAAAAGAGAGAAAATTCTTGTCTTCAATCAATCCCATTGGGGATTAAAAGCAAAAAAAGATTGGTTAAACCAAGGGGATAGAAACACCCGATTCTTTCACAATAAAATGAAACAAAAAATCGCCCTTAACTCTATCCATATATTAGGGATGAAAATGACATTTGGATCGATAGTTTTGAAGGGATAAAAGACCTCCTGAAGGAGTCTTTCAGAAAGAACTATACTACCACAAATAATAGCCCTCAAAGCACAGACTTTACCTACATGACACCTATCCTCTCTGACAAAGATACTCAAAACCTACTGAGCAAAGTTTCAGAGGAAGAAATACGAGAAGCCTTCTTCGCTATGAACCCACATAAAGCACCGGGGTCAGATGGTTATGGTCCTGGTTTCTACCAAAAGTACTGGACCATAATCAAAAAAGATATCTGTTTAGCGATTTCAAGTTTCTTTGACCACGGCCACCTCCCACCATCCATTAATCACACCATCATCACTCTGCTACCGAAGATCCCTAACCCGGAAAAACCAAACCACTTTAGACCAATCAGCCTTGTAAATACACTCTATAAGGCCATTTCGAAAATCCTTGTCTCAAGACTACAACCAATACTTGATAAAATTATAAGCCCTTTTCAAAATGCCTTCACCAAAGGTCGCTCCATTCACGATAACGTTCTGATCGTCCAAGAGGTTCTTAATACCTTTCACAAATCCACCAACAAAACAGGGTGGTGTGCCCTTAAACTGGACATGGAAAAAGATTACGACAGATTAGAATGGAACTATATTTGGGGGTGCCTGTCCCACTTAGGCTTCCCACAAAAAGGGATTGAACTTGTTAAGCAATGTGTTTCTACAGTTTCTTACTCTGTAAAGGTCAATGGGCATACCAATAGCTGGTTCACACTAACCAGAGGCCTAAGACAAGGTGATCCCCTCTCTCCTTACCTCTTCATTATTTGTATGGAAGGGTTCATCAGACAACTAAATGCTTCAGCATGCTTAAAAAAGAATGGTTTGGGTTTCCAGATTAGCCCACAAACTACGAAGATTCCATGCCTTATCTTTGCAGATGACAGCCTACTCTTTTGCAAAGCATCAAAGACTGGTTGTACCAATCTCAAGAATATTATCAATGCTTTCTGTAGCAGTTCAGGCCAACTAGTGAATTTCCATAAGTCTGCCATTATTTTTTCCAAACGTGTCCCTAATTCACGAAAGGACAGCTTGGCTAGCTATTTCAACATGGCCCCCAAGGCTTGCCTAGGTCGGTACCTAGGTATCAACTTCTGCTCTTTTCGCCCTCTTAGAGCTGACTTGGCTCTGTTACTAGCGAAAACAGACCAAAGAGTCAAGTCTTGGGAAGCAGGACTACTATCCAAAGCAGGAAGGCACACTCTTATTCAGACAAACCTAGAAGCAATCCCAAATTATGCGTGTTCAGCAACCTTATTTCAAACAAAGACCAGCTCTGCCATCGACTCCATACACAGGAAGTTCTTTTGGAACCAGGGCCCAGGAAAAGAGGGGATTCCCCTAATAGCATGGGATAAGGTCTGTACACCAAAAAACCTTGGAGGTCTAGGCCTAAGGAAAGTGCATCCTTTAAACCAGGCTTTCTTGGCAAACTGGCATGGAGGTCTTGACAGACCCAACTAACCTCTGGGCTGACATTGTCAGACAAAAGTACCTCAAAAACACCACCTTCTTTGAATACAAACCAAAGCCGTTGCATTCGGTTGTTTGGAGGCAAATAATGGACCAAAGAGATCTCATACGTAGAGGCATACGTTGGAAAATAGCTAGTGGATCAAAAAATTTCTTCTGGCTAGACAACTGGCTGACTAATAAGTCTTTGTTTGAGCTTTTAGAGCCAAATCCTCATATGATCAATACAGATCTCAAACTTATAGATTTCATAACAAAGGAACGAACTTGGAATTTACCAAAACTGAGAGATCTCCTCCCAGAAAATCTTATAGCCTTGGTAAAAGGAATCCCACTTCCGAAAAACCTAGATGAAGATACCCCAGTCTGGGGCTGTCATCCCATGGGGACTTCACTGTCAAATCAGCTAACTGGCTAGCTCACAACATTGACCCCGAAACACCTAAATGGGAGTTCCGTAGTATTTGGAAACTTCAAATTCCACCAAAACTTCAGATCTTCCTATTGGCAGATACTAAAAGATGGCATTAGCGTCAAAGCCGCTCTCCATCACAGGCACATTATCCCTTTTCAGTATTGTCCAATGTGCACTTCTGGCTCACCAGAAACGATAGATCACCTCTTCCTGTCTTGCCCTAACGTGGCCGCGTTATGGCCGCTAGCTCAAGTTAAAGAATGGCTAGGCTGCCTAATCAACAACTCTACTGTCCTTACTCTCTTCCGCCAATACTTAAAAGACAAGAGTACAGCAGCTAAACTCACCTTCTTACTATGGAGTATTTGGAAAGAAAGAAATGACTTAATTTTCAACAATACAAAGCTCAATATTCATAGAATCTATCATCGTGCCAGGAAATATGCTTATGAATGGCGAGTTCGAACGCATTTTGATGAGTTCGCCCTGAACCCCTCCAATTACGAGTCCCCCCCCCCTCCACAGAAGAGCCCCCAATCACTTCCATCCACAGTATCCAAGTCGCCTGGTCTCCTCCACCTCCTGGCACCCACAAACTAAACTTCGACGGTTCTGTTAAGAACAACAAGGCAGCAGCAGGCTACATAATCAGAGACCACAGAGGCAACGTTATAGCAGCCGAAACTTTCAATTTGGGAAACTCCACGGTCGTCATGGCAGAGGCAACTGCTCTACATAGAGGAGTTATTCAAGCAACAACACACCCTATTTCCAATTTAATTATTGAGGGCGACAACCATCTAGTTATCAGAGCGGTAAATGACATTTGCAACACCCCATGGCAGATCGCCAACATCATCGAAGATACTATATCCCTCCTCCCATCCTTTCAGGAAGTAAATATTCAGCACATCTATAGAGAAGCAAATCAAGCAGCAGACTAGATTGCAAATGCGGGTCATTTAGTTGTAGATTCCTTTTGTATTACGGGCTGGCATACTTCGCATCTGGGTACTATTCTCTGTAATGATGTTTTAGGAGTTCCCCTCGAGCGAAGGGTCTCCTAAGCATCCCCTTTTTTCCTTAACTCTATTAAAAAAAAGGTAGATGGATTGTAATGGGTCGGGTCAAACACGGGTCGGGTTGCATTGGGTTAGGTCTATTATGGGTCGGGTATTCTTCGGGTTGAAGCGGGTTTCGGGTAGGTTTTAGGTCGGGTACATGTCGGGATCAGGTTACTGATTATCGGGGCTGATCGGGTACAGGTTGACTACGGGTCGGTCCGGGTTGGGTTTCAAATCGGGTCATACCAGGTCATATTAGTGTCTGGCTTATTTCAGGTCGGGACCAGATTGGGTTTCGGATATGCAGTTCTCGAATGAAATCAGGTCCGAATTCAGATTGGATAAGCTTTTGACACCTCTATTTCTATTTCTAGCAAACAAGATAAACGAGCGGCTGGTGCAGATCTTGGATTATTTTTTAGGACCAATGTGTAATAAAAATTGCACTATATGGGCTTTTCGTACCAAAAAGACAAAAAAAAAAAAGGACAACTGTATTAACTACTCCAAATTGATTTGAAGGTGTCGGTGCTTGCTTAATCTTCACATTTGGCACCTCCCCGTTTATTAGATCTAAGCTTGCATCTCTCTTTGCCATCTTTTCGATTGAAGTTATATCCACCCACATTTCCCTCTAAATCACAGCTACCATTGACAAGACAAATCAGCAACATAGATAGATAGTTGCACAGAATTACAATCACATTTCAACACCCACCAACATTGCATTGCCCAAACAGATCAACCTCAATAAACCCTAAACCTCTTTACATTGTTATGTGATCTGATTCGAATATTGATTTCTCATTACAAATAAAATGGGGGAAGAGAAAAGGTCAAGCGGAGGAGGGTGCTGTGGTTGGTTTTTGGTAATAATAGTGGCGGCAGCCATTGTAGCGGGATTGGTGATTGCATTTAGATCAAAGTTTCACCATTCTGATAAACCTGAACCTGTTCCCGGCCCACCTGGCGCCATTGTTACTAAATATTCTGATGCCCTCAACTTAGCTATGCAGTTTTTTGATGTCCAAAAATGTAAGTTCTTTTTTTAATTGCTTCCTATACTTTTCTTTATATTCATTTGATTAGATTGGTGTTTTTGGTAATAGATTATCTGATAATGAGCTATTACATTGATGTCGGATTTGCAGATTTTTTTTTAAATGTGGGTTATATGTATTTCATTCATAATTGATAAATCAATGAAGTTGGATGTCACTCAGTTAATCATTGTAATTGCTGTTTGTAGTAAAATCATTGTTTACTGTTACGAATATATTAGGATACTAAAGATATGCTTAATATCTTTATATATTAGTAGCTGGGATATATCTTTAATATCCCAATAGATTCCTAACATTTAGGCATTTGTGGCAGTAACTTCAGTTTTCTGCTTTTACAAATGTTCTTTAATCAAACGCAGGGAGGTTTATACTATTTGTTAATACTACATTGTGGACTTGAATCTGATTTCAATGAGAGTGGTCCAGACACAAAATATATTCGTTGTACGGTGTAGTTTTGGTGCCATAAAATGTGATTTTGTCTTAGAGGAAGTCTACTATGTTGATCACTTGATCTAGCTTTTGGAGGGTTACTCATACTTTGATCTTGCAGCTGGTAAGCTTGTAGACAACAAAATATCATGGAGGGGAAATTCTGCTCTAGATGATGGAAGTGAGGCAAAGCTCGACCTCTCGAAAGGGTTGTATGATGCTGGGGACCACATGAAGTTCGGGTTTCCAATGGCTTTCACTGCCACTGTTTTGTCCTGGGCTATCCTCGAGTATGGGGATCAAATGGCCGTTATTAAGCAGCTTGAACCGGCTCAAGATAACCTCAAGTGGATCACCGACTTTCTTATCAATGCCCATCCTAGAGATAATGTACTCTTTATTCAGGTAGTATTGAGTTCTTGCCTCATCTATAGCATCGATAATTGTTCGAAATGTATTTCCTTCTTCGTGTGTTGTTGGAGATGCCGAGTTAGGAAGTGTAGCTTCCCATGGCTTATCTTGGATCCACTTGGTATTCATCAGTTTTGCTCTTGCACTCTACAACAGATGTCATATGCGTTCTGACTGAGAACGGGTGGACACTTAGTGACTGATCTATTGATATTATTTACTTAATCTGCGCATCCTGATGGTTGGCACCTTGGCGGGTTTAATTATTAACGTTGATGTTGAAAATCCTATGAAATGGTGGTTATTTTTGTTATCCGAAAATAACAAATTTGAAAGCAATAGGTAACATTTCTGTTGCTGAATCCCTGTAGGTTGGTGATCCTGATCTGGATCATAAATGTTGGGACAGGCCTGAATCTATGACTGAGAAAAGACCTGTTATACAAGTGAATGTTTCCACACCGGGTACTGAAGTTGCAGCAGAAACAGCAGCGGCTATGGCAGCAGCATCGCTTGTGTTTAAGTCGAGTGACGCTACGTATTCAAGCACTCTTCTCAGGCATGCTAAGCAACTTTTTGACTTTGCTGACAAGTACAGAGGTTCTTACAGTGAAAACATTCCCAAAGTTGCAACTTATTATAATTCGACGGGTTATGGAGATGAGCTCTTGTGGGCCGCAAGCTGGCTTTATCATGCAACCAAAGATAGTACTTACTTGGATTACGTTAATGACAATGGAAAAGAATTTGCTAATTTTGGAAGTCCAACCTGGTTTAGCTGGGATAATAAACTTGCAGGAACTCAGGTGAGTTATTGTTATCATAACATAGCGAACTTTCCATGTTTTACTTATTAATGCAGTCGACAGGAAAAGCAAAAAGAAAAGATTGTTAATCATCTAGTTGTCACACTTATCTACCATAGCTTGTGAGGAAAGCATGATTTTTTTTATAGATATATTTTCACAAAAAAATTGGAGGATACTTTACACTCTAGCTTCTTATTTCTCGGAGTAATTTTAGTTACTGTCTGTCCTATATCTTGACTTATTACTAATTGAAGTGTAACTGACAACCATGTCACTTCCCTTGTGGCTTTCATATGCAAGCATAACAGATCAACTATTAATAAAATTCTTAGCAGCCTTACTTCAGAATGATAAGGCCGGGGCTGATGATTGTTTTTGACAGCAAGTTTTTTGTTCTGCAGGTACTACTTTCTAGGGTCAATCTTTTTGCTTCAAAGGACTCAAGATCTGCAAACTCTGGCCTTCAGATGTATAGGAAAACAGCTGAGGCTGTTATGTGTGGCCTCATACCAAAATCTCCGACAGCGACATCTAGCAGAACTGATGGTACTTCATTTGATATACTCTCATCAAAATGCCCATCTCCACCCCTTGCTCCCTATCCATGAAAAGATAAAAAGAAGGGAGAAAACTCTTCGGCTTCAAATTTGCTGTCTTTGACACTAAAGTATTCCATGCTTTGCTTAGTCTTCTTAACTTTTCGATCTCCTACCAAGCTTGGCTTGGTCTAGTGGTAAAGGTTTGATCTTATGACTTGAAGGTCATGGGATCAAATCCCACTAGGGGCATTTGGGGGTGGGGATCCCCTTACCATTCCCCCCTGCTCTCAAATGTCGGGCCCCGCAAACACCAGATCAAGAAACTGTGCTAGTTAAGATCTGGCCAGGGGTCCACCACATTACCTTCCAAAAAAAAACTTTTCGATCTTCTTGATAATCCCTGTATTTCCTCTTTTGTTAACCTTACAAAATTACCTACTATTGCTTACTATTGCAAATATAATTTGGCTTTCCTGATATCTGATCTGTGTAAGAGATCTAGCACTTGCTCTTTATGATTTTAACTTGACAATCTGCAAAACTCTGAAGGCAATGGGGGAAACAAGGTAAAAAGGATAAGTTGAATAATACAATGCATTTTGACTAGCTTTTTTCTTACATAGTAGTACATGATGAAAATTATAAATGTGTGAATAGTTGTTGAATAGCTCAATCTTGCTGTGTTATGACCTACGGCCAATTAAAGATTAAAAACAAGAAAAATTAGGAATTTTGCTGGAAATAGTCTAACGGCTAAAATGACTGGGTTTACCTTTGAAATCGAATTTGGGTTGCAATGGTGAATCTCACAAAATCTGATGTGTGCAATAATGTTGTTGCTGAGTGCTTCCCAAATATGTTTATAGTTATCGGCTCGCTCTCTTATTCTATACCTCATATCACCTTTTGGACTCTTAATCCAGGTGGTCTTATATGGGTGAGTGAGTGGAACGCGCTTCAGCATCCTGTCGCATCCGCATTTTTGGCTGTTGTCTACAGTGATTACATGCTTTCTTCAAGAACTGCACGGATATCTTGCGATGGACATTCGTATAAGCCTTCAGAACTTCGAAAGTTTGCAATCTCACAGGTCTGGTTACCTTCCCTCTAAACTAGTGAGATATGGAGAATCCTGTACTTAGTTGTCTGATTTCTCTGTTTTGGGCAGGCTGATTATGTCTTAGGAAACAACCCAATGGAAATGAGCTTTGTTGTGGGTTATGGGGACAAATACCCACGATATGTGCACCATAGAGGAGCCTCAATTCCAGCAAATGCAAAAACTGGATGTGAAGATGGATTTAAATGGCTTAATTCTACTGAACCCAATCCAAATGTTGCCGTTGGAGCACTTGTTGGAGGGCCCTTCTTGAATGAAACGTATGTTGATGATCGGAATAATTCGATGCAAGCAGAACCATGCACGTATAACAATGCCCTTCTTGTCGGCCTCTTATCGGGTTTGATCACCACTTCTTCAGTAGTTTCATCTTTTACATGAAACCACAACCACAAACTTCATCGATTGTATCTATAGCTGTATTTTTGCTGTCCATATCTATGTAGGAATTGTTTTGCATTGGCTTTTGTCATCATAGCACAATGGACTGGATATGTTGAACGTAAGTGGTAATGACTGGGTAGTATTAGATGTCAACATCCTTGGCTCCCTGGCATTTTTGTATAATCTTTTTTGGGGGGGAGGGTTGGTACTATACGATTGTTGTAGACCCTTCCGTGTCAAGGTCTATGATTGAATAGCAAGGTCAAGACATCACCACAAATTATTAGTGAGAAAGATTGATCTAAATTAAAAAGCATAGTCAAGAATTGTATTACGCCATGCGTCATTATCCCTTTTTGAATGGCATGGTATTCACTTTATATCAACGTGAAGATTAGAAATGTATGAATGGAAACCAAGAGTTAAATTGTAACTTTTCAAGATTCATATTGCAAATGAGATGACTTTTTTTTTTATATAATTTTTCCCATTGCATAACATCAATTATTTTTAACTATTGTCAAATTATAGTGTGCAAAAATCTCGGAGCATCACCAGGGCCCAAGTATTAGTTGACTAAGGCCCTGTTCTTGTCAACTTATTTTAATAAGTTTCAGTAAAAATAAGTTCAATTCAGTATTAATAAGTTCAGTTCAGTAAAAATAAGTTCAATTTAGTACTAATAAGTTCAGTTCAGTAAAAATCAGTATTACAAAGATGGAAAAACAACATGAATCAGTAAAAATAAGTTCAGTTCAGTAAAAATAAGTTCAGCTCAGTAGTAATATATTCAGTTCAGTAAAAATAAGTGCGGTTCAGTACCGATAAGTTCATTTCAGTAAAAATAAGTTCACTTCAGTAAAAATAAGTTCATTTCAGTAAAAATAAGTTCAGTTCAGCAAAATTCAGTTGACGAGAACAGGGCCTTAGCTGAAACGTGTTTAAAATGTTGTTTCAGTTTTTTGGAAAAAGGCCTAAAAACGTATTTCTGAGCCTCTCTGTATTATACATAAAAAGCTACACCCTCTCGTATAATACACGTTCAAATTCTTAATGGAAATCCACTTCTTTGCCTCGAATTTGGGCAAGGTTTTGGTTTTTGACAAGTCTGACTTGATTTTTGACAAGTGTAATTGACTAAGTTAGTTCTTGTTTTGTCTTTTCATGATGACTATGATGTATTAATAATAATAGCTTTATATGCACGCATTAGAATAGTAAATCATTTGCTAGATTATATAATATAAAGAACTATAAAGAAAAAATCTAAACAATATAACAATGTAATAAAAAGAAAATAATAAAACATCTTAAATAATGTTCTTTTTTTGCTTTCATTTTGTTCAACCACATGCACTCCTTCACCCGATCGAGTTGCAAAATATAACTAATTGTATAATAATGTGCTGCATTGAACTCTCCTATGGGTGGAGGTAAACACCCAGAAAAGGCTGAATATCCAAAAACCGAGAATACTTTTCCATGGTTTTGTAAATCTTCATCTTCTTCAATCAACAGTTTTCTCAAGCCCGTGCTTTAAAATTCATGACGCATAGTTAGAAATCACGTTGATAGCTAATGTGTTTACAGAAAAAGGAATAAAATTTAAATCACTCCTAGTTCGAATGAACGAACTTCTACCACTCTCACAAATCAAATATCAACCAAATTAATTGTTCGTTATCACTTTCTGTTTCCAATTTTCAGTTTTTTAGAAAACCAAAATATCGGAACAAGAAAAAGTAGTTTTTTAGTTTTTTGTTGTCAGTTCCCAAAATGAACATGATTATTATATGTATGCCTAATCTCAAACTCTCTTACAACTTATATCACATGATTCTAAAATCATAAAACCAAAAACAGAAAACTGATAGTGATACCAAACAAGCTATTAAGGTGTAAGTTTTCAAAATTTGTATTGGAAATTAGACTACCTTTTCTACTAATAACGTTTTCATGCTAAATGACATTAATTTTTTTTTTATTACTACTTAATTATAATCACAGATACTCCACAACGTCGTTTAGGTTTAAATACTTGTTATTTTATTTATACTTCGTACCCAATGTCGTACATCCTACGAGGACAAGCCTTTCACTTCCTAGCATCATATCAGACAAATGGAGGGGGGTATTAAGAATAATGTACCCCCTCTTTTCCAAACTAATTGCAACATGTAGAATTTCATATTTTTCAATGCATAACTTTAACCGTTAATATATTAAGTTATATAGAAGTAAACATTATAAAAAATTGATATTTATCTATCTCTATACTATAAGAGAAGAGGTGGGGTGGACACCAAAATTAAGAAAGAAAAAAACAAAGAAAATGAATCAAGGAAGTTATTAAGTGTAATTAAGTTTAATTTCCTAACTTAGCTATCATATTGTTAGGAAAAGATAGTTAAAACTTTAAACTAAGATATCTAAAAATCTACAAAGTAAAAAAAAAAATTACAAAATATCAATTGATATATTTTCTTAAGATCTGTAAATAGACACCCACTTTGCTATATTTTATATACTTTTGATTTTTTTTTATTTTCAAATATATGAGGAAATGATTGCTGTGAAAGTGCATTTGATCAAATTAATCTTGAAACATGATATATTATTTTAGGATGAGTGAGAAAGTGGTAGAGGGAGAGGGATGATGTATTTTTTTAGTTCATGAGTGATGATTCTAATGACATCTTTCATTAATCTTTTGTAACATTTTTATTTTCTTAGCCGTTTTGTTTTTAAAACACTTTTTCTAATTTACTCTCTAATATTTAATTACTTATTACTCTTTTTCATGTATTTAAATTTTTTAACTATTTAAACTCTTTTAATATTACAATTGCACCCTCTAAAAAAATTATTAATACTAAACAATTATTTTTAAAAGTATGAAATATATATATACACTTCAGTGAAGAAATTACAAAGTATTTTCTCTCATATCCTTAACACGAAGCACGTATCGCCTGCACTTATTAAGAAAAGAAAAAATATAAAAAAATTTTAAGGAAGTACTCCCTCCGGTTTTTTTAATATGTATGTTTTACCATTTTGTGATGTTTTTTTTAAAAATGTATCTTTCTACCTTTTCCCATAAATGGAAGGTTGGCCCACCTAATTATTACACTTCTCTCCTACTTTTTCTTTCCTTCTCTTTACTTTTATTAACATTCTCTCTTACTTTTGCACTTATTCCTTGGTCCTTGCGCAAAAACAAACATACATATTAGAAAAATAGAGGCAATAATTAATTAATTAAGTTTTATTTCCAAACTTAGCATTAGTATTTTAAGCAAAAAATATTTCAAACTTCAAACTAATATATACAAAAATCTACAAAGTAAAAACAAAATTTTAAAAAATATCAATGGTTATATTTTCTTGAAATCTACAGATAGACACCCACTTTGCTAGATTTTTATATACTTTTGAGTTTTTCTGATTTTCATATACATGAGTAATTGATTGCACATGAGTGAAAGTGTATTTGATGAAATTGATCATAGAACATGATAAAGTATTTTAGCATAAGTGACAAAAGTGGTAGAGAAATAGGGATGTTACTCATGAGTGATGATGCTAAGGACCTGTTCTTTTCGGTATAAAATAGATGAATTGAATTGAATTGAACTGAACTGAATAAAACTGAAATGAACTGAACTGAATAGTAATATGTGAGAGTAAAAGTATAGTCCAGAGTTGAACTAAACTGAACTGAACTGAAAATAAGTTGGGGGAACAGACCCTAATGATATCTTCCATTAATCTTTTGTAAGATCTTTTGTCTTTTTTGACGTCTTATTTTTAAATTACTATTACTAATCTACTCTCTAATATTTATTACTCATTTTTATGTATTTAAATTGTTTCACTATCTAAACTCTTCTGAGATTACATTTACCACCTCTAAAAAAGTAAAATAACTAAACTTAACGATAATTTTAAAAGTATAAAAAACATGTATACACTTCATTAGAGAAATTACAGTGTAGTTTCTCCCAAATCCTTACATATTAAATTATTAAGAGATATTTCCTGAGATACCCCCGGGGTTAGGAATAATTACTCGGGTACCCTCCTCATTTTCGAGCTAGCTGATATGCCACCAGAGTCAATGTTTGCGACTTAAATGCCATTACTACTAACTGCCGTTAGGTTTCCGTTAACTTTTGTTAATTAAACTATACTTTTTATTTAAACTAAGAAAAAAAAAGAAAAGAAAAAACTAAAAAAACCCACCCCTACCACTCTCTCTCCTCCCCCCACTCACCCAGCCACTCTCTCTCCTCCCCTCACTCACCCAGCCACCATCTCCCCACACCCTCCCACTCTCTCTCCTCCCCTCCCCCACCCCCTGCCCAGCCTTCCTCTACCCTCACCCCCAACCCACCCTGAAAACCGCCAGCCCCACTCCCTCACCCTCACCCCCAGCCTACCCTTCCCCTACCCTAAAACCCCCGCCCCCGTGAACCCAACCACCACTAACCCTCAAACCCCTGTCAACCCTCGAACCGCGCTCGAACCAAACCACCACTAACCCCAAACCCACCTCGAATCGCCGTCGAACCCAACCCCAAACCCACCTCGAATCGTCGTCGAACCCAACCCCAAACCCACCTCGAATCGCCGTCGAACCCAACACCACTCTTAATTCTCCCTTAATTCCCCCTACCCTAAAACCACCCTCCCCTGCAGACACAATCACCGTCGACCACCTCCATTTAATAATCCCAGCCCACCCTTCAACTCTCTCCTTTTAATTTTGTTTTCCTTTCTTTTTTCTTAGTTTAAATGAAAAGTATAGTTTAATTAACAAAAGTTAAAGGAAACCTAACGGCAGTTAGTAGTAATGACATTTAAGATGCAAACATTAACTCTGGTGGCATCTCAGCTAGCTCGAAAATGAGGAGGGTACCCGAGGAATTAGCCCTAGCCTCGGGGGCACCTCAGGAAATATCCCAATTATTAATCACTCGGACAAAGTACACATCGCGTGCATATATGGCTAGTAAACTATATAACAAGACGAATCGAACAAGATCTCACGTTATTATGTGACTAGTGTAAAATAACACATTGCAAATAAAATGACACAGGGCGAGTATATAAAAAAGAAAAGGAGCCGTGGCCTATTAACTAAGGAAACTCATCAAAATTTGAAAGACAATTATAAACTTGACATTGTAGATAGACGAGTGAAAGATATGCGGATAACGAGCAGAGTAACACAGAGAGCGAATAAGTAGCTAATACAAATAATGATTGATGATAATAAGTATGTTATTAAGATAATAATCTTCTTCCATGAATTCTCTCACAGGGCAACATACCACATGCGCCATCCACCGTGAGAGAACAAAAAAAACAAACCCCCATAAAACATTTGCCGGTCAAATATACAAATTTTGATCAAAAACCCAAGAAAGACAAAAATAATCTCCAAAAGGGTTCCTAACCTCCTCAGTCAGACATGATTAAGAGCTTCTAAAAGCTAACTACATCCTATTTCTAAATTAGAAAAAAGAGGAAAATAACCGCCAGAAAATTAATTAATTTGGTTAATACCCATCTAATTAACCTTTAAACCATGGAAATGAGAGACTCAAAAACATGTTCTTGACAAGGAATAGTAAGACCCATTTCATGACAAAATCCAAATTCTTCTTCAGATTGATGAAGTAAACTCTGAAATTCAGGCCTGCTTAATAAAGAGATTGGAACAATGTATCTTGTTCTGTTTACTCCAACATAAACTGCAAAATGCCCTTTTGGTACATCATCTGGGTACTCATTTTCTTGTTGGTACCCCTGCTTTTTACCCAAGCTTGAGCATCTCTTGAGAATTTGCTTCAACACTGCTGTTTGTGGTATTTTTGCTGATTTTCTGATTGCCATTTTTTTTTCTCTGTTTATGTTTTGGGATGGAAATGATGGGGAATGAAAGGCAGAAATGAGACTATAAAGAAGAAGAAGAAAAAAGAGAGAGAGAAGACAGGAAACAGAAAACTGAAAACAGAAGCATGTGGGGTTGTGGGGGCAAAGGACAGACCACGGGTGGCTTGATGTTGTTTTGATGGCATGAATGTTGCTGAGTGGGGGGAGACTATTACTGAGTAGTCTAGTGAGCAGTTAGTGAGGTTTGTGTTTTTGTTTAGTGTTTTGTACTCTCTATTTTCTCTACCAAAAGGCAACATGGTCCCTCCTTTCGTTATTTGGCCTCACTGGTGAGTTGGTGACTAGTATGTAGTATCATTTAAGTAATTTCCAGTTTAGTTAGCCATCAGTTTCACTAGTCCCTGACCACTCTTTTTTGTCACTATAAAGGGTAATTCAAAGTTTCTCCCCTAAAAAGATTGTTATCTGGCCATTTGGCCGTTATTGTTGCTTGTAGGATTGGTTCTTTTATCACCTTATTTTGCTCTGATGGGATTGATTAGGGGAGGATACAACCATCCGGTCATGTGGTTGGTTTTTTATTGGGTCAATTTACTTTAACAGGGAATGGAACCAACTTGTTTGGGTTTAGGGTGCGTTTTTTTCAACTTATATGTACTTATTTTAATTTATCTGAACTTATTTGAATTTATTTGAACTTATTTGAACTTATTAGCTTTTTTAGACCCGTGCAAAAATGCACAGGAAAGTTTTTTTGTAAAAAGATTTTGAGTTATTATTTAGGCGATCGTAAGACTACAAACTAAGTTGAAGATGAATGATATAAATTGATCTAATAAGGAAATTAATCAAGTTAAAAATATAAATAGACACAAACAATAATTTTGATTCATTATATATAACCTTTTCACAATATATATTTGAGTAAATCAGTTTGAAGTGGTTCATTATATATAACCTTTTCACAATATATTTTGGTTCATTTTATCGCGATGCGTGCCTCGTCCGAAAGAGTAATATGTAAGGATTTGGGAGAAATTATATTTCTCCAATGAAGTGTATACATACTTTTCATATTTTTAAAAAATAGTTAAGCATTAATTATTTTTTAGAGGGTGTAATTGTAATTTCAAAAGAGTTTAAATAATGAAACAATATAAATGTATTAAAAAGAGTAATAAATATTAAAATGTAGATTAGCAATAGTGGTTTAAAATAAAATGCCAAAAAGACAAAAAAATCTTAATAAATGTCATTTAAAGTATCATCACTTATGAGTAAAAAAAAATCCAGCATTCCCCCCTCGAACACTATCTCACTCATTCTTAAATACTTTATCATGCTTCATGATCAATTTGATTAAATGCACTCAATTCATGAGCAATCAATTATTCATGTATTTGAAATTAAAAAAAATTCAAAAGTATATAAAAACTATAGCAAAGTGTGTGTCTATTTACAGATCTTAAGAAAATATAACCATTTATATTTTTTATAATTGTTTTTACTTTGTAGATTTCCAGATATTTTAGTTTGAAGTTTTAAACATTTTTTTCTAAAAATCTGATATCTAAGATTGAAAATAAAACTTAAGTCCTTAATTATTGGATTTGAGAACTTACTTGATTAATTTATTTTATTTTATCTTTTCTTATTTTTGGTGTCCACCCCCTCTTCTTCCCTTATAGTATAGAGATAAGGTCGAATAAGGATTAATTAAATTTAATCGATTTTACAAATTATTTTCAATAGTGTCGGTAAATTATAATAATACCTCTTCTTGCAGATTCAAAAACTCTTCGGAATTTTTGTTAACCAACACACGAACTACCTTGTCATACAAAATAAAACGCTCATTCTTTGTTTTGTCAGATACAATAATCTTCAACATAGATCTTTTGTGATAACAAAAGTTAACTAAAGTTATAAGGAGTATTTTTTTGTCCAAACATACAACTTTTTCAATTAATTTTTTTTTCCTGTAATGTTAAAGTCATAAATTGAACTAATACCTTTGAATTTCATGTATTTCGCTAAGGCAACTAATTTCGAGATCATCTCGTCTGCAAAAATTTAAATGCCAACTGAACGGGGTATAAAATCATTTCTTACTTCTTGGCTAAAACTCCCTCGTTTCACAAACAATAAACAAACGCGCGACAAATCTCATATTTGTCACATATATATCACCTATTAAAGCAAGTAATAACTATTATTGTATTTAAACAAAACGATAGTATATTCAAATAGAATATTATACACATTAAATGGACAATATCATTTTATGGCAAAAGGATAGGTAATATACTGATTGTACGCTTTGTTAACTCGTCATCAATGCTTCTCACTTCAGTAAGAGTGACATAGTTATCTCTTTCCCATACACGTATTATTCGAACCTTTATGGTGTAAAATTTCTTCCCTTTACTTATTTCATCTATACTGATTAGTTGATATAGACGATCCATTGTAGTTCTATTTTGAAAGAACTTAAATATATATGATTCTTGTAAAGTTGGGAAAATGTAAAACAAAATTGTAAAAACTACAATCATATTTATGCATAATATTAAGAAGATAGTGACTTAATTAATGGATAAAACTTCAAATAAGAAAATCCAAAAAATTTCATAAAATTGGTAAAAAGTAAACTAACAAAAAGGTTAGCATGTTCATATAAAATTTCTGAAAATAATATGAATATTATGTTCTTCTAGAAAAGTCAGATTATTGCATTTAGTAGTCTTAATCTATTAGACACTCCTAAAATCTTCCTTAATTAAAAGAAAAAACTTTAAATAAGGAAATCCTATAAGGTGACATGTGATATTAATAAATATGGTGATTTTTATGATGATTTTTTGTAGGAGAATCGTTAAATATGGATATCAAGTAGTGAAAAGTCAGATTATCTTAATTGTATTTAATAATCCTAATCTATTGGATACTCCTAAAATTTTTAGTAAGTAAAGAAAAATCTTGAAAGAATAAGGAAATCCTAAAAACGTGTAATAATATTGTGATTTGTTAAGTGATTTTTTGTATGTGAATCGTTATTTATGTTTTTTTAGAATAATTATTTATAGTGATTTTTAAATTAAAAAACTTATTACTACATATATGAGAATCTTTATTTATGGTGATACTTTATCAGAATCGTAACTTATTTATAGTTAAAACTATATCTTAATTGTTTTTTTTTTACTAAAACCTTATCTTCATGGTATAATATTGTTAAAAACCTTGAGATTACATACTCCCTCCCTCTCAATTTGATGTTCTCATTTTTCTTTTTAGGATGTTTTAAAAAGTTCTTCACACTTTGAATCTTTTCCATTTTAAGAATATTTATTTCCCCATCTTACCCTTTCAACAACTAATTATAAACTACACTTTTTTTTTAATTTTTTCTTACATATGACTCACTTTAGAATCTTTTATGTCCTCATCACCCACTTTTCTTTCTCTCTCTTACTTTTTTAAAAGCAAAAAGGTATTATTGTACACTTTATACAGTATAAAATTAAAAAGATTCTTATCCGCCTCAATTTGCATTGGTTTTTCCCCATATTCCAAATGAGAACATCAAATTGAGACGGGTGGAGTAAATATTATTATAAATCGTATCTTATTTATGCTGATTTTATAATTTTGTTCCATAATCTAGCCCGTTTTTACAATATTTATATTATTTTACTAATATTCAAGCAATACTCACTTTCTGATCTTATAATGTGAAAGTTATGAAATTAACATTAAAAGGGCAAGATCCATAAATTGATTGTAATTGAGAAATTTTTTATAATAATGTTAATAACCTTCTAAATTTATATATACTATTGCAAAGAACCTTGCAAATATAAATTATCAATATCATAATAATGCTATATGAGATCTTAGCAGATAAAATAATCTATTTTTTTGTTTCCATATAAAAAGTGATTTGTATTCACTTGATTTTAGTATATATTAACTAAACATTAAGGTAACAAAAGATTTTTGTCTTAAAGTATATGATTTTTAATGATTTTATTACCAATAATGATGGTTTATTCGCGCCTTGTCAAAAAAATGCCTAGACTTAATGGGGTATTGGAAAATTATGCAAATTTATTTAGGGCATAAAAGTTACCTTAAAAACCCTTATTTATAGTAATCGAATTCTTTTCAATTGCTCAATTTTTTATTAGAAAATCATTTAAAAATATTATGTTTAATATTATTCTTATAACTATAATGTAAAAGGTGGGTTTTACAATTAAATAAATTTAATTAATTTAGTTATCACTTCTTGCACATGTCAAACGCATCAAATATATTAAGAAAAAGTGTATAACCCCTAAATTAGCTCTATATGCTCTATACGGCATATATCCAAGTGATTTTGGCCCTTGATTTCAGGCGAATTTCTTTTAGGATATTAATTTTTTGCATATTGCATGACAATGTTTATGCTGGCAATTTATGAAAATACTTAATGAGGATCATATGATTGCTTCAATTTTCCCTTTCAGTGAAAAAATATTTTTTAAATTCTTTGATAATAACATTTGAAACAACATTTGATAATAACATTTTTTTATATTCTTTGTATCGAATGTTATTATCAAAGAATGAAAAAATATGTTATTATCAAATGAAAACCTAAATAAAATTATAACGTCCATAATTAAACTAAATAAAATCAAGATACTTGAGGAAAATCTTTTAAGTAGATAGATTATAGTTAATTGACCTAATAAAAAGGTTATGGGCTTGAATATAAAAAGGCAACGACTAAATATTATTATTAATAATACGACTTTATATTTGATTATACTATAATATATTATATGATTATATTGTATGATATGATTTGAAACAATATAATGAGATATGATTACTATATATGTAACACCCCGTAATTTCACTAGAAATTTCGCGCGTTAATTTATATGGTTTACATTGTTATTTATAACTCTAAATATAATTTCATTTATAAAATTATATTCTATTAAATAAATGGTCATATTTGAAGGCGAAAAATATTTCGGTGGATAATGTATTATGAGTATTAATTTTATAATGTAGTTAGTTATAAATTTAAGTGTTGTGTGATTAAATTTTGAGCGTTAAATTATATATATATTCGACGCTAAATTATATTTACTATTATATTTCCATAAAGCTTATATTTACTCCTACATTTTTATCTTGGGAATATTTATATATATATATTTTTATATCGTATAATAGAATGTAGTGTTTTTTTGGCATATTTTCAATACTCATGCTCATGCCGGTTGTTTGAAAGGGTAATGTAGTGCTCGTGTATGCGGAGTATAAAATGTGTGTAAGTTTTAGTAGGTGTATATTTATATACGTTAATATTAATAATTTTTATTTATAAAAGTTTTAGTGCATATTTTTGTTATGAGCGTTTATATAAATAATCGTGGATCTTGTTTACGCTACACCATACCTAGTATTATGGGGGTCCAAATTTTAGTCTTTGCATTAAGGGGATTTCTTGGATAGCTTACTCACCTTTGTAACGTTTATGATAATCAAAAGTCATACTCCTTCATTCACCCTCATAAACCACCCTCATCATGGCCATTATGTGCCAAATTAATTCACCCTTATTACTTCCCCTTATGCTGAGTTAGAAACTCAGAAAAATCAACCCCTCCCCATCCCATTCACACGCCATTCACCAAGCAAAAAGGAAAGGAAAAGAAAGAGAGAAAGTCTCCCCGTTTTTCCCCTACACACTCTCACTAAAATGAACATCGCCGTAGATCTAACCGTTGGATCGTCTTCAAATTTGTACAGCATGTTCTTAACATCTATACCTTCACTTTGACCGGAGAAAATTTTAATCCGAGCTTTATATCACTGTAAATCGTGGACGGAACACCACTGACTGTTTTAGAGGACCCTAAAATCGTTTAAAAGGGGAATACTTTGTTCAATGGAGGAGAAGTCTTCAAGGGAGAAGAAGGTTTTGATGATCCACACGTTTTCTAGGCTACTATATTATGTTTTGCGGCACTCCTCTCGAAGATCGAGGTAACTAGCGTTTTTCTATCACGTTAGGAAATGAGAAGTAACCTTAGGTTGTTAGAATTATCGTTAGAGAATTTAGTATCATGTTAGGATGAACTTAGAAGATTGTATTTGTACTACTCTTATTAAAATTATGTTAGGCTAAGTTTTTACTTGAATTCATATATCTAATGTTTCCTTATTACGCCGTTGTTATTGTGTTGTTGAAATGACTTGATTGTAAATGAATGGAAACTTTAAATTTTGATTTATGTGAATGATTTGGGAATTTGAGGAACTTATGATTTTTGATGCTAAGCAATTCATTTTGTATGGTGATTGGTTGGTTTTGACTTGTGATGATTTTGTATGATGTTCAATGCCTTGAGGTTTTGTCAAACAAACCCGCGAAGCTGTGTGGTCGCGGCCCGTGACCCAATTCGTTGTCCGCGAACAGATTGGCCAGCCTGTTTTCAAATGGTCATATCTCACTCGTTTGTTATTGGAATTGATCTTGTGACCAGTCGTTGAAAAGCTAACGAGCTAAATTTTAATGTCCCATTGGAATTTTCTAAAAATATTATCTGTGCTGAGTGTTAGTTCTGTTTAAAGTTGTTGTTGTGTGCATTCTGTGCATAGTTAGCTTGCAGCATGATTCCGTGTTTCGTAAATGACTTTGGTAGTATTGTGGAGTATCCTAAGGCATGTTTAAAAGTATAATTTTAGTACTTGATACCATTTATTAATTCTTATGCCAAGTTTGAGTTGTCGACGTCGTAATGTTTGGGGGAGAATAACACTGCCCTTAGCATCACTTCGCCAAGAGTTATGTACGGAGAGTATTGTGACTTGATCATAATTTATTTCGTACCCAAACTCAGATGACATTTTGATGTATTGTATGCCTTTTGTTGTATTTGTAGTATACTTTGATTAGTTTACCGTATCAATTTGGGATTTGTGAACTTCGATGATTTTGAGGATGTGATGATTTTAATGATTTTAATAATTTAAATGATTTTTAATGATTTTGACGGTTTTAATGGTTTTAATGATTTTTGATACCTTTGATGATTTTAATGACTTTGATGGATCTAATCGTTTTGACGAATTTGATGATTTGATGAATTTGACGAATTTGATGAATTTGACGAATTTGACGAATTTGATGAATGTGATGAATTTGATGATTTGATGATTTGAAGTATATTATTTTGTCTTTGAATTTGAAGTTTGGTTTTTAATTGAGTTGAGTAGCCTAAGGGACGGTGTCCCGAAGGTAACGAACATGCACTCCGAGTGGTCGGGGGACATCACGTTGGGTGTTACCCTGCATTGGAGATACCTAGGACTTGTTGTCGTCCGAGAGGTCGGGAGATACTGCGTGTATTGTCCCGCATCGGGAGTTTTGCCATTCTTAGACACAGATGGTAGGGATCGTAACCCATAGGCCGTTCTGGAGGTTGCGACCTGACATTTCTTGAGGAGGTGGGCTGCGGGTCACTAGCGTTCGCTCTCTCTATGTTAAATTGTTTATTTTCAAATTGTTGGTGTTTTTGTGATCCCTTTGATGTTGGTCTTTCGAAATTCTTTATTTTAAACATCTAAAGCATCCTTCTTAGTACTTTATGCTAAAGTTTGACGTTTGTTGCAATGTGTACTTTGCCTTCTTTTGTTGCTATTTGTGTTTTCTTGTCTTTGACGTTTGTTCTAACTTCATTTAAGTTTACTATTTATTTCCTAAATTGGGCTGGGAGAACTGCTAGTTACTACCCACTGATTGTGGAATTTTTGTTAATATATATTGCAGATGACGATGCTGTTTAGAGTTGATACAATATGGATCGGGGTTGTGCGTTTACCCGTGTAAGCAAGAAGGTTGTGCTAGTCATAGTGGACGAGCATTATGAGTCTGAGATTAGGACTAGTTTTCTAGTTGGTCTCAAGTAGTTTACCTTTGTTAGTTTGAATGTTAGATTTAGAGTTGATCTTTTGGATTTTGGTTTTACATTTTGAATTTGGTTAAGTTTCGAGATTATGGATAGTTATGGTTATGGATTTGGCTTGTTTAGTTAGAGATGAGGGTATGATACCTCATTTCCTCTTTATATATATATGATTTGGAGTTTCGATCACTATTATGGGACTCGTTGTTTATTTTAGTTTTAATTTCACCCCATAGAGTGACATTCTCGTCTCGGTGGTATTTCCGCTACCATTGATTTGATCGTTGTTACATTTATTTAAGTTAAAGCTTAGTTGATAAAAGACGGGATGTTACAATATATACTTAAAAAAGATATACATACTAAATAGGTGATTAGGAAACTTATTAATCGTATGGTAATCAATCACGTTTTTAATGACAACTTTATAAATACTACCTTCGTTTTTTCATAAGGACGTTTGCTTTTTCACGCGGATCAAGGAAAAAAGTGCAAAAGTAAGAGAGAAGGATGGTCAAAGTAAGGAAAAAGTGAAAAAAGTAGAGAGAATTGTAATAGAAGTGAATCGACCTACCATTTTTGTTAAAAGGTATAAGTGTCTCAACTGAATAAAAACACCTCTAAACGAAAAAATGTCCCTATTAAAAAACGTATGTAGTGTTTATAATCAATCTATATAGACTACATGGTTGCTAATTAATCTAAATATAAATTGATAGATTATGGTTAATTGACCTTATAAAAAGATTGTGGACTTGAATATTAAAATAGGAATTTTAGTTGTTTAATGGATTGATAATTACCATCTATAAAAATATATAATTTCCTTTAAATTAAATTATAAGAACGTGGATAATTACCGTTTAGAAAGTTGATAATTTCATTAAAACTAAACTCTAAAGATCGTCGATAAATGGTACAGATAAGTATAATATATGATTAATAGATGGAAAATTGTAAGAACTTAAGTTTAGGCATGAATATAGAATTTGAATTAGAAAATTTTTCCTCTAGTATCTTGATTTTATTTAGTTTAATTATGGATGTTATAATTTCATTTAAATTAAACTCTAAAGATCATTTATAAATGGTAAAGATAAGTATAATGTATGACATAATCATGGAAAATTGAAAGTGCTTAGGTTTAGGCTTGAATTTAAAATTTGAACTTAAATGGATAAAAACGAACTTAAATATTATGTAATGGTAGTGGTGTAAGGAATGAGTAAACTAACCATGTCTCATATTTATAATTATCATAATGAGTGACCATTTATTAACCTAATTGAAGAATAATAGAATAATAATGGTATATTTCACAATAAAGGGATAAAATAAAATAAAATAAATAAACTTTTTAACATATTTCATGCATATTTTACAAATAAAGAATCAATAGAATTCAGAATACAAGTGGATTAAAATAACTACTGATTTCAGGATGTATATGTACTATTGACAAATATGATACATTTAGAAATTTGTTCTAAAAACAAACCAAAAACGATTTTTAACCTCTGCCAAAATTTATTTTTCGATATCTATTCCATTTGAATCTATTATTAGTCAATTATGAATAAGGCTAAGTATTTTTTCAAACTTAGTAAACTTTTTCATACGTTTTTCATACAACAAATGAATGAAATAAAATAAAATAAGTAAACTTTTAACATACATATTTCATACATTTTTTACAAATAAGGAATGAATAAAATTTAAAATAAAAGTGGATTAAAATAACTACTGATTTAAGGATGTATGTAATATTGGCAAATATGACCATTTAGAAATCTGTTCTAAAAACAAACCAAAAACGATTTTGATATATAAAAAAAGTTATTTTTCGAGATCATTTCCATTTCAATCTTTTAGTCAATCTTTTATATAAATAAGGCTAAGTTTTTTTTGAATGTGTTCTTACATATGATTATATTTAATTCCATTAGTTCCATATGATTCACTTGATATTTACTACAAAAAAGTTATTACTTAAATAAAAATATTTACTATATCTATGGCTAGTCAATCGGTATATATTTATTCTCGTAATATCGTTGTACATTGAGTGTTCAATCTTTACTATAATTAAGGTTTCAAATATGCTTCTTTGTATATCATAACCGATAAGACAATTAAGGAATGAATATAATAAAAAATAGAATTAGACTTTAGGAACATACACTACTGCAGTAAGTATTATAGGAAAATATCATTATTAACTAATTTGTTATTGAAAATGTTTTTTCTTTTAAATTAAAATTTTAAGATAAAAAAGGGATTTGGCCATCTCCTAAAATCCAATTTTTAAATTTGACTACTTTTACAATAAAAAAGGAAATTTATGGGTTATTCAAATTTGAATACATGAAGTCAGTTAAGAAAAAATATTATCTAATTAACTTGGAAAAAATTTGTTAAGATATTTTGCAATAAAAGCGAAAAATTACAAAGTTATTTAAATTTGAATAAATGTAATCAGTTAAGAAAAATATTATCTAATTAATTTAGGAGATTTTTGACAAAAATAGGCATTATTGAATGATTTACCAAAGAAAAAACATCCCAAAAAGATTTATCGTAATCTTTTGTTAGAGATTCTAATCTACTGATTTCTATACATAACCGAATTTAAGAAGATTTTAAGCACAAAAACAGAAAAGATACAAATTTGGAGAAGAAAAGATGTTATTCAAATTTTACTAATTTTACAATAAAAAAGGAAATTTATGGATTATTCAAATTTGAATACATAAAATCAGTTAAGGAAAATATTATCTAATTAACTTGGAAAAAATTTGTTAAGATATTTTGTTATAAAAACGGAAAATTAAAAAGTTAGTCAAATTTTAAAAAATGTAATCACTTAAGGAAAACGGTATCTAATTAATTTAGGAGATTTTTGACAAAAATAGGCGTTATTGAATGGTTTGCCAAAGAAAAAACATCCCAGAAAGATTTGTCGTAATCTTTTGTTAAAGATTTTATTCTACTGATTTCTTTACATAATTGAATTTAAAAATATTTTAAACAAAAAAACGGAAAAGATACAGATTTGGAGAAGAAAAGATGTTAGTCAAATTTGACTACTTTAACAATAAAAAAGGAAATTTATGGTTAGTCAAATTTGAATACATGAAATCAGTTAAGAAAAATATTATCTAATTAACTTGGGAAATATTTTTAAGATATTTTGCTATAAAAATGGAAAATTACAAAGTTAGTCAAATTTGAATGAATGTAATCAATTAAGGAAAACGGTATCTAATTAATTTAGGAGATTTTTGACAAACTTAGGAGTTATTGAATGGTTTACCAAAGGAAAAATCCCAGAAAGATTTGTCGCAATCTTTTGTTAGGGATTTTAATCTAATGATTTCCTTACATGACCAAATTTTAAAAGATTTTAAACACAAAAACAGAAAAAAATACAAATTTGGAGAATAAAGATGTTAGTCAAATTTGACTACTTTTACAATAAAAAATAAATTTATGGATGAGTCAAATTTAAATACATGAAATCAGTTAAGGAAAATATTATCTAATTAACTTGGAAAATATTTGTTAAGATATTTTGTAAAGAATTTATTCTATTGATCTCAATGTATAATCGAATTTAAAATGATTTTTTAAAAAAAGCGGAAAAGATAAAAAATGGGAGAAAATTTTTTTTCAATGGATAAATGATTCAAATCACATATGCGACATCAATTAAAATGAAATATAAAATAAATTATGAAAAGTATTATGAGCATTTGCCTAAAATTTTAATTTATCACTTGGATTAATTAAACTGAAAATTAATATATAATAATGATTTAATAAATCGGTTGGCTTCATCAAGATATTGTATTCAACAAATGCAAAGAAAATTAAAAGTACTACAACAAAACACTACAATTTACTAATACTCAAAAATAATTAGGTAAAATCTAGAATAACTTTGAGATTGCATAAAGAAGAGACAAAATGTATATTCGAGTAATCAAATTTAAATATAAAATGATTTTATTATTATTCAATAGGGATAAGGATTACATTGGATGAATTAACAAACAATAAAATACATAAAGAAATGACAACACAAAAAAAGATTAGATCGATGATACTTTCATCAAAATATTCAAAACCTCCATTGTGATGTTTTGTGATGATGATTATGAAACTTTCTTCAATCGCATTTGGAGAATTCATCCAATATTCTTCGAATTCGGAGAAATAAAAGAATGTAACAATCTTCCTTCAATCGAAATTTGTAAAATCATTCCAGTATTCTTGAATGATTTTATTGAATGGAGCCATGTTTTCATTTTGAGAGAGAAACATTTGGAATGAGAGAGGCTAAATTTAAATTTAGGGTTAGATGTGAATGAAAGGAAATAGGAAAATGATTTATTTATAGCTGTAGTTATTTTCTTGCTTGATATCATTAATAATATCAAGTTTAGTTGGAAGAATCAATTAAAATCAAAGAATATTAACTGATATTATAAGCTTATGGAAGAAGCATTGAAATCCTATTTAATTAGGAAAAATTAAGCACACGAAATTTATGAAAGACTAAAATAACGTGATAATTTTGTGAAAGAATTTAAGGAACGAAATCTCATGCAATTAATATAGCCACGTTATTACTGTAATTAAGCTAAATAATAGCAACGTTATTTTAGGAAGATATTAAGGAACCAAATCTCATATAATATCACGTTTTTTTAGGAAAAGATTAAGCTAATAATTTTCGGTATAAAGTATCCTTTAATTAAGGAATCAACGTCAAAAATGGAAGGAAAATGTTGTTAAGTGACCTAATTAAAGCGAAATATAAATTAAAAAATTACAAAAACATCTAATGCTGACACGTGGCTTTCAAAACGCAAGAAGGCTTGAGAATTCACGGTTTGCTTTGGATTCATCTGCTTACAACACGTGGCGAATTTTATTTTGCTTTAATGTAATATATAGATTAGACTTTATTAAACCTTATTCGACCTTATTAGATCTTATTAGACCTTATTAGACCTTATTCGGCCTTATTTGACCTTAGTAGACCTTATTCGATCTTATTCGACCTTATTAGACCTTGTAAGACCGTATTATTATTATTATTATTATTAATTATCACTATTTATACTATAACCATTATAATTTTTATCATTTTTATCTCTACTATAATAATAATTATTACTATTTTTCTTAGGAAAAATTGACTGGAATAATCCAAACTATGTCCGTTCCGCCAAAAATAATCCTAATAATGTGTTATTCCTGTATAATCTCAACTATTGGGGAGGTCCGCTACAAACACCCCGTGACCTGAAAGGAACCTGTTTAACAGGTAAAATTGCCACGTGTCACGTTTTAATTGGTTTTTACAATTAATTTTATTTTTTTAAATTAAAAGTTTCCCTCCCTTTTTACCTCCTTCCCTCCCCACCTTCAACTTGTATCACGCCCAGTCACCACCCTTCCCCTCACCACCACCCCCAGCCACCACCCTTCCCCTCGCCACCACCCCCAACACCATCCATCACCCTACTGCCTCAGCACCCTCCTCCTCTCCCCCTCTTCAACCCACCAACAACCACCGCAAACAGTAGCACTCCCGTCCTCCCTCTCTCTCGCCCCATTATCTGCTGCCCAACCTTGCCAGAAACCACCACAACCTCACCCAACAACAACGAAGGACGGCGAAGAGGATGGTTTTCTTGGAGGCGGTGAGGTCGGAGATGGTTAGGGTTTGGACTTCATTGGAGGAGTCTAGGTAAGAGAGGGTGGAGTTAGGGAGCTTAGTGCCGACGGAAATGGAAGCGGTGATGGTGGGGTTGTGTTGGTTTTGGTGGAGTAGAGAAGTGGTTTTGAGGGAGAATGAGGGAGTGAAGGTGGAGTGGAGGATGCTGTGGTGGTCTTTGGGGCGGAAGAGAGTGGTTTTGAGGGTGGTTGGGGTGGTGGAGAAGGAGAATAGGCGATATATGGCGGTGGTGGATGTTTACCTCAAATTGAATGTGTAAGTGTTGGTGGAGTAAAAAAAATAAAAGAAAAATAAAAGAAAATTAAAAAAATATTACCTTGTTAACAGGTTGCAAGTCACCCAGGGATATTTGTGCCGATCTTCTCAATAGTTGGGATTATACAGGAATAACCTATAGTTGGGATTATTCTTGACAGAACGGGCATAGTTTGGATTATTTCAATCAATTTTTCCTTTTTCTTATGATCTTTTTAATTTTTATTATCATTAATACTACTACTATTATTATATTATCATTATTCAAATTATTATATTATTACTATTATGTTACATTATAATTATATATTATTATTGGTCTATAAGTCATTATTTGTTGTTATTGTTATTATTATATATAAATTTCTACGGAGGGAAACTTAAAAGATGCATAATTAATAGATTTAAGAATAATCACCAATTACAATAGTTTAATATTCATAGGAATACTTTACAAACGACAATCCATGAAAATTGGTATTCCTTTGTAGACACTAAAAATTTGACTGCAAGATTTCCCGTATACACCCTTAATCATGTAGACGAATAAAATTCTCAAGTGTACAACAAGCAACGATGATAGCCAAATGAAAATAATATTAATAGATATTATATAATCAATAATAATTATAATTATTATTATTATTAATAGATAAATATTAATAGCTTTTACGTCCTGCAGGTATTGTTGGTTGTGGACGTGCCTTTGAGGATGCGTTGAGTCTTTTTAATAGAACTGTGGAGTCTGACATTTTGCGTGATCCTAGTGTAGTCGCTGCCCCTAAACTTATGAAGAAATTGGCAGATATATACTTCACAAAGGTTACTGAATCGGCAGAATCCACCTTTTCTTTATCTCCTCGACGGTTAGCTTTGTGGCAGTCACAGCAGGGGGATCACACCTCAGACTGGCTTCGGGCAGTTCCTATTTCAGGGTTGGGTCAGACGATGAACCCTAAGACTTATCGTAGTGTGTTGTGTTACCGGTTGGGTGTTCCTTTGTTCTCTACTTCGATGCCGTGCTCTGCTTGCTCCAGGGTTTTTACTGGGGATGTTTTTGGTGATCATGCGGTGTCTTGTGCTGGTATTGTGGGCATTAAACATCGGCATAATGTCGTTCGAGATACTCTTGTTGATATCTGCTTTCGTTCTGGGATTTCGGCAAGAAAGGAGGTTGACATTGGATTGTCTAGGGGGAACGACGGGGCCCTCAGGCCGGCCGATGTGCTTCTTTATTCTTGGGATGGTGGTCGTGATGTGTGTATCGACTTGACAGGGTCTTCTCCCTTGACCCACTCTGGGTTGTCTGACTTTGTTCCTGGACGTGTTGTTGCTGATGCGGCTCATCGGAAGCGGGTCAAGTATGAAGCTCGTTGTCGAGCTATTGGGTATGGCTTCCTTCCCTTTTCCTTTTCTTCTCTTGGGGAATTGGATAAGGTGGCTATTGCGTTGCTGAAGCGGGTGTAGACTTTCTCGAAGACACAGGATATAGGGGCACGTGCTGCTGCCCATATTTTCACTAGGATAGGGTTTGCTATAGCTAGAGGAGTAGGTGCCCAGATTGTATCTCGGTTGCCCACTAATTTCTTGTAGGTTGTATGATATTTGTTTATAATAATAATAATAATAATAATAATAATAATAATAATAATAATAATAATAATAATAATAATAATAATAATAATAATAATAATAATAATGTTGTTATATAAAAAAATATATAAGAGCCTTATTAGACCTTATTCTACCTTATTAGACCTTATTCGACTTTATTAGAGCTTATTCAACCTTATTAGACCCTATTCGACCTTATTAGACCTTAGCTGAACTTATCTGAACTTATATGAACTTCTAAGGACTGAACATAAGTTGAAAAGAACGGACCCTTAGTTGAAATCTATCTAGGTTAGATGTCTAGGACAATCAGGTAACAATTCAATACTTCTTTTAAATTCATTTTTTTCCAATACGTCGAGTGTGTACAGACTTGAACATCGAAGGGACTTTGGCGATGCCAACGGCCATCTTCGGCATAGCTACGGTATAGGTTCAGCAACACCAGCTAAGGAGCTAGAAAATCACCTAGTCACGACACATATCCAGCAACCCCAGCTAGGGCGCTGATTCTCCAGCTAGGTACGAGTTCAGTTTCATCTTTATTTTTTTCTCGAATGAGCACTGACTTAAACATTAAAGGATCGTTCACTATGCCAACGACCATCTCTGGCATATGGCATAGCCGCAACATAGGTTCAATGAAATCAGCTAAGAAGCCAACGACCATCTCTGGCATAACCACAACATAGGTTCAACGAAATCAACTAAGAAGCTGACACATCAGATCCAACAAAATCACCCAAAGAGCTAGTACGCTAGCTTCAACAATGCTAGCTAAGAAACATACCGGTGATATTATGATTTTATATAGTGTTTTCCCTTTGTTTACAACTAAAATGTGTATAATTAACGCTCTTATGAGCTATTTATACTAACTATTTCTATATATTTGTGGTTTTGATCGTTCTGTAATGTTTTGTAGGTTTTAGGGAAAAATTCCCTGTATCATGTTGATATTGACTAACACATTGTATCATATTGTTACGAGACATGATTGGAAGGACTCGATGTTGTATTTCGAGATCCCAAGAAGGAAAATATATGAAAAGTTTGGCGTCTGAGGTCAAGTAATGAAGTAGCTTTGACATGGTCCTGCCCGACTGGATCGGGGAACCAGCCCGATCGGGCGATATTTTTTGGCTCCTTTTCATGGTCTCGGCCCTGATCGGGCGAGAGTACCCATAGGCTAATGTTGTTGTTTTGCAAGAAGAAAATAATGACACAGAGTTGGCTCAGCCCGCCAGATTGGGCCATGGAGATGACGATTTCGTTTCATCCGTCTTATTTTATTCGCTTTCTAGCTTATTATAAAAAGTTTGTACGAAATTTTGTCAGACATCTTTCAATATCTAGTACATTATTCAGAGCATTTAGAGAGTACTTTTAGGTTTCTACTTCAAAGGAGACCACACCTTTGAATCGTTTCAATAAAGTTATCCATTTCCGTCAATTTGTATTCCTCTCAATTCCAGTTTTCCCTTTAATCTGTGATTGATGGAGTATTGTTAATTATTCATTCTTTATGCAAAGTGTTGATTCTTATATTAGATTCATTGTCGTTCATTCGAATATGAGTAAGTAGCCTTCTTTCTAGGGTTTTAGGGAGGGAATCCATGTTTATGCCATGATTGATATTTGAATTACTTTTAGTTTCTAGGTTTTGATTAGAGCGAATATAGTGTGCTTTATTCTTGAATCCGTGATTTGTGGTAGTGGCCGATTTCATAATATTGTTTGTGCTCATCATTTTCACTTTTAGAGGCCTGGAACACACTAGGATTTCTGATTATGTTTGTGATCTACGACATATGTTGAATTATGGGCTTTGAGACCTGACCATATGATTAACACTTGCTCTAATCGATTGACTCTAGACCTAGGTATTGTTAGATGTTTGAACCCATTTGATTAGTATAAGCATGGTGGACCAAACTATTGCCCTAGGCTTTGAATTCATAGATAAATTCTCGTTTCAATCCTGATTTCATTAGTTTAATTAGTAGTTTAAGTATTCTTCCCTGATTTCATCTGAAGTAGCTGTTTAGTTGAATATAAAATCTGAAAACCTATCTCCTTATGAATTCGACCAGTACTTGCAAGGCTCTTCTAACAACAGACACCATGCACTTGCGGTATTACATTTTAAAACACATTAAGTCTTTGGCGTCGTTGCCGGGACAACGACTAATTTTCTAACTTTTATTCGATTATTTGGTGTACTTATTTATGTCTCATTGGAACCTCCCCGTTCCAATTGAGGCAGTTCTGACGGTTATCTTGTTGTTCTCCTTTTTGTGTACATGTACAAAAGAAAGTCCACATGATTCCAGGGGACTTAGAGACTGGATCGATGCTTCGAAAACTTAGAGAGGAATTTGAGAAGAGAAGGCATCACTAGATACTTTTTCATCACCAATGGCAAAGTCATTGAAGTCTTATGTAGGGATATTAGTGGGGCGGGATCCGTGGAGACCCGCCCCAGTTAGGCGGGGACGGGGGAAGGTTTAGCGAGTGATGGGGCGTGGATGAAAATTATCCCCGACGGGTGTGAAGTTTAGAATGTACCCGCCCCGACACGCCCCATTCCCGCCCCCCGCTTCATCCACGCTTCCTAAGTACTTATTAATTAGTCTTTAATAAAAACTATTCCTTCCGTACCATATTAGTTGCAGATAAGCCAACCAATATTCTCCACTCATTCATTGATTTATGTGAAAAATATTAAAATATTATTCCACAACTCTATTAACTTCCTAAAAGTACCACATCACTTTCTATTACATCAACTTTTACAATAAATTAATATAACCTACACCCTACTGTATTAACTTCCTAAAACTATGTGGACAAGCTATTGCTGTGATTAATATGGGACGGAGGGACTATATTGAATATACTTATTTATTTTAACATATTTGTTTATAAAGATAATTGACACATACTTTAATAAAATTGTGACGTATATTAAGGCGGGAATTACGGATGTAAGGATAGGTATGGTGGGTGTGAGACGGGTGTGGAGACCCACGTGGGTGATGGCTTGGAGATTGTAATACCCCGTATTTTTATATATTGTTAGTAAATATTTATATTAAATTATTTTACGAAAATTATTTAAATTAGTTTTTATTAAATTAATTTTCTTCCATACTTTGAATTTATCCAAGAAGTAGCCCAAAACCTATTCCTAGAGTGATTAGGTTAAGTATTCATTAGGGTTAGTAAACTATACTATAAATAAAGAAGAGAGATAAAAAGGAAAAACAAAATAAAGTCATAAACGTACCCGATATATACTTAGGCGAGAGTTCCTTCGACACCCTCCACTATTTCTTCACTGCTTTACTTCACAGATTGTGCCTCCATTAATATCCAAAGTTTTGGTTGATTATTTTACCTAAATCAAAACCAAACAATCAACCATCATCACTAACTATCATCAAACGCCTACCACCTATCAACATAATCATCTTTTGGCTTTATTTTGGGCAATTCAAAGAAGTTTTTAGGGCTTTTGCTGGGTCGGATACCGGGTCAAAGGTGGAAATTTTCGGGTCTTTTTATACTCTTCTACATTCCAATTACTCTTGTTGTATTCGTTATTTTGATGATGACAAATAACAAAGTAACTTTGACTTAGGATTAACTTTATTACTTAGTTTGTTTATAGAATATAGTAATTTATTCATTATTAATTTTATTAGCCTTATTATAACTTATGGAGAATTGGTTATGAGTTTAACCAAAGTTAAGTTATTTAGGTTAATGATAATATATTACTTGTTCATATTTAATTTAACTAATGTCGTGGAATATTAATTTTAGCCAAAATTAATTTCCATAATGTTAGTGGAGTTAGTGTTGATGAATATACAACTACACGATGAGTTGAACAACAAATGGGCGTAACCACCTTGCTACAAATCTGGAATATCGAAGCTGGTCAGCTAGTTCCCATAATCTAGGAAGCATAACCAACTGCTTGTATCTACGCTTGTGATAACGGCAAAGACTTATTCAAAGGCGAGAATCAAGGCATGTTGATCGTGGACTTGGTGTGCTAAATATGTGGAATAACGGCTAGAAGAAGTGGTTACACATGGGCTGAAATTAAGTGCCCATAACAAACCATTAGAGAATAACGTTGAAGATAAGATCTTCTATTTAAAGCTGAAGAAGATCGAATTTAGTTTTTAAGACTTTCCAGATCTTCATGTAATTTATCTAAGAAAATTAAATTCGGTTTTCTCTCTTCAATTCATCATTACTGTAATTCATATTGAGTGTCTGGGGTGAGAGAAAATTTATGTTCTTAAGAGTGAAAGAAAAAGAGAAGACTTCTTGAGAAGTCAAGTGAGAAAGTCACGTGTTCAGGGGGAACAAGGTGATAGGGAACCAGTTCCTAGAGGAACAGAGTGAGGTACTATTTATAATAGGGTGTAATTGCTATTATAAATAAAAGGGCAAAATTTCTTCCAAGAGAATATTGGAAGAAGATCTTGTTTGAATTATTCCTTGTGTTCTTACTTAAGTATCTCTTTATTTCTTATTAAGTTTTACAATTCCGCAAAAAGAATTTAAAATCCCCATTACTACAATTCCCGCCCCCCCTGTAAACCTAGTATTCTATAGGACCAACAACTCTCTTAACCAAGTACGATTTATTCCCAAGTTTTAATTTCAGTTTATATATTGATTTTTGAATTGAGGTTTTGTTAAATCATGGTTCTTGAGAAAATTGATCTGGGGGAAATTCATACTATGCTCAATTTAATTAATTGGCTTAAGTTTTATGTGTAATTCAGATTAATTAACATATCTATGAATTTGGTTTGCAAAAATTAATACTTTTGAAATTACTATGAATTCTTGTTATATTAGATTGATGATTAGTTTCTTATTTTGAGTTATTAGTTGAGATATAGTTTAGATTATCATAGTTATAATGAGTTCAAAGGTTATTTTGAAATTCTTGAGCATATTGGATTAAATGTTAGTTGTTAGTTGTTAGTTGTTAGTTGGTAGTTGTTAGTTTTATTCCTAAATTGAATTATAGTTGAGCGATTGTATATATAATGAGCTTATACTTTGGCATATTGTTGGTGTAGGTTGTGGTGTAGGTTGTTGGTGGTGGTGGTGGTCGTGTTGGTGTTGGTGTTGTTGTTGGTGTTGGTGTTAGTGTTGTTGTTGGTGTTGTTGTTGTTGTTCTCGTCGTGGTTATATGGTATTGTTGTTGGTATAGGGTGAATGAGAAGAAGTAAGTTAGTTGGAAATAATATGGATGATATTAGAGTCAAAATCAGTTTGACTTTTGTTGACCATTTTGACTTTTGTTGACTTTTGTATTCTATTGACGTTGAGTCGTATTCAAAATTAGTCAAAATTCATTAACTATGTTAGGTAATTTTTATGTGAATTACGTGAAGTATAGTCAAGTGACTTATACTATACTATATTATATTGTAGATTGTGGGTTCGTAAAAGAACCTTATTGACTTGAGATTGGATTGGTTGCTGATAATGTAAGATTTCTTACTAAGACTCGTACAAATTATTTATAAAAATGGATGATATTGGTTTAAAGTTTATATTGAGATTTAAAAAGGTTTTGTGTGGTTATATATTGACATTTAAAAAGAGTTTTACGTTATTTATATATTGAGATTTAAAAGGTTTTACATTGTTTATATAATGAGATTTAAATCATTTTGACGATATTTATTGTTAAAGAAAATTATGAGATGCAAAAGGGAGGAAGTTCCTCATATGGCAAGTTGAGATTTAAAAGGACGATGTTCCTCCTTGCTAGAGGTTTTGAGTAAACTAGACTGTTTCTATGTTTATTTAATTATGATTTATCATGTTTTATAAGAATGTTCTTGTGGGGTTGCCGGTAAGCGGTATTCGTCGGGTTTGGAAGTAGGTTGAGTTTTGTCTCAACCATTATTTAGTAGTTGGGTATATGTTGATCAATACACTTGTCATTTGTCTTCCTTCTTGGTTCGTTATCAAGTAAGGGGTATGCAAACTAGGGGCTTTGGTCTTTACCTGTCTTGTGAGCCTAGCTAGCTCATTGGACTTTAATACTTCGTACTCACAGGTTTCAAAACAGTTACATTTTAAATGTATTTACAGAATTGTTTCAGAAAAGAGAAAGATTGAAAGTTGAGATTATTGGAAAGTTGCTTTATTCTGTATATTTGATCTGTACCAACTTTGAAATAAATTTGTAAGATATTCCTATATATCTTACCTACACATTGGATGGTTTTGTTTTATTACAGTATGAAATCTTGCTCAGCCTTTTGGCTGATACTATAGTGTTCAATGTGCAGGGAGTTGAAGGAGGTTAGCTCAAGGTTGGGTTAAAGAGTGCGATGGATTTATTTATGCTTTAGTAGGGTTAATAAGACTTCCGCTGTTATTCATTTGACTTTAGTATTTTATTTCAGTCTGTAATAATTATTTAGATTCTAGCTAGTTTAATTACTTAAACCTTGTTGACTATTTATTTCAGTTAGAACCCTTAGCCTTGCGGTGATAATTAATTATCGCGGCGTAACACCTTTGCAATTTCCTAGAATTATTTATCATATTAAATTTTAATGTAGCGGAATTTCAGGGTTGTTATAGGGATAGTTTTTTTATTGCGTATCCATTAGGGCAGAGATGGGGATAAAAATCTTCCCGACCATGCGTGATGGGTGGGGATGGGGATGAGATATTTAGACGGTTATGGGTGTGGAGGGACCATCCTCCGCACCCGCCCCATCCCATTGACATCTCTAGTCTGATGGGGTGCCTAATCTTGACAGCATCCATACTGGTACACCTATGCCTAACCTTGTAGCAGCCAATTTCGAGATCAAACGTGCACTTATCAATATGGTGCAAAAGAATTGGTTTGGTGGGCATCCTATTGAAGATCCGGCTAATCATCTGCAGAGATTTCAACAACTCTGTTAAACTGTCAGACACTCTGGAGTCAAACCTGAGCAGCTGAAGGTTATGTTATTCGAGTTTTCACTCTGAGACAAAGCTAAGAAGTGGTTCAATGATATCACAAAGACAGAATGGTCAGGCATATCTGCTGCATTCGTTAAAAAATACTACCCTCCGACAAAGACAATAGCTATCATAAACAAGTTTTCCACGTTTTCCCAAGATCCTGATGAACATTGAGGGAAGCGTGGAATAGATTCAGAGATCTACAAAGGGAGGGTCCACGTCATAATATGGACAAATGGGTTCTAACGCAAACATTCTACAATGGTCTGCAGCATCAGACGAGAGTATAGTTGATTCGTCTGCAAGAAGTGTCTTTTTAGTCAAGGGAGATAATGAAGGTTACGAGTTTATAACGAATCTTGCAGCCAATGACCACTTCACGTCTAGGAGTCATATTGAGAAGGTTTTGGACATTGACGCCATTTCACTACTCGCTTCTCAAAACATGAAGATTGACACATTGAAACCTTCTAGTTCGACGACTCTTCCTATGAGCATCAATGCGATGTCAGCAGTTGCTCTCATAGCCGTAATCATCTCACAGGATGGAACCAGAGGACCGATCGGGTTTACTATTGTAAACGTTGTAGGTCAAACCACCCTGGCAAAGATTGTGATGGTAACTTGGTAGAGTGTAACCATTGTGGTAAGAAGGGGCATCGAGCTTATGAATGCTTCACAAACCCAAAGTCTAGGAACTTCAGGCCTGAGATGAGTTCGAGAAATGGGTCACATCCAGATAGGAGACCTCATAATGCAAACAATGCTCGTCCTACACATTCTACTTCAGGGAAGGCCCACATAATTGTAATGGAGGTACTACTAATGTTGCTCTGGCACACATAGGCGATGCAAGGAGAAACACTGGCGATGTTCATGTGATAAACCAGACTGAGGCAAACACTAAGGGCAACGTGGTGACTGGTAATTTTTCTATCCATTCGATGACTACTTATGTGTTGTTTGATTCAGGTGCTTCTCATTCTTTCATATATGAATCTCTGGTGAAAAATTTAGGCCTAGAGAACTCTAAAGCTTGTGAGGCAGACATCTCAACGCCTTCTATGTGGTTATACCTTGTAATAGTTTGTATGTAGATGTCCCTATTATGTGTGGTAGTACCACCTTAATAGCTGATTTGATAGATTTTCCTTTACATGATTTTAATGTAATTATAGGGATGGATTGGCTTAGTAAGCATAAAGCCAAGATAGATTGTGAGTAACAAAAAGTGTCTATAGCTGGTCCTAGTGGAGTCCATGAGTTTTGTAGAGGATCTTCTTTGAAAATTATTTTTGCCTTGACTTTAAAATCCTACATGAGGAAGCAATGTCCTATATACTTGTGCCATGTTCATGATACTAGCAAAGAGGAGCAACGAGTTGAGGATGTTCTAATTGCTAATGAGCTCTTAGATGTCTTTCCTGATGATAATCCTGGCATGCCTTTTAGGCGTGATGTTAAGTTCAACGTTGACTTGACGCCTGGAACTAGACCTATTTTTAAACCTCCTTATAGAATGGCTCCTGCTAAGATGAAAGAGCTCAAGGCTCAGTTAGAGGAGTTGCTTGATAAGGGCTATATTCGTTCTAGTGTGTCTCCATGGGTGCTCCTGTTCTAATTGTGAAAAAGAAGGATGAGAGTCTTTGACTATGTATAGATTATAGGCAGCTCAACAATGTTAAAATGAAGAATAAGTACCCTTTGCCGAGAATAGATGACTTGTTCGATCAGTTGATCGGAGTTGGAGAATAAGTACCCTTTGAGATCTGGCTACCATTAGCTTTGTATTGCAGTGAATGATATTCCTAAGACGGCTTTCTGAACTCGCTATGAGCACTATGAGTTTACTGTTATGCCCTTTGGGTTGACTAATGCTCCAGCGGTGTTCATGGACTTGATGAATAGGATTTTCAGGTCGTATCTTGATAAGTTCGTAGTTGTGTTTATTGATGATATTCTTATTTATTCTAAGGATGCTAGTGAGCATGAAGAGCATCTTCGCACTATTTTGCAAAATCTAAGGGAGAATAAGTTGTATGCTAAGTTCTACAAGTGCGAATTCTGGTTAGAGAAAGTTGCATTTCTTGGCCATATTATTTCTAAAGAAGGCGCTTCAGTTGATCCTTCAAAGATCCACGTTGTATCGGAGTGGCCTACTCCAAAGAGTGTGACTGAGATTCGTAGTTTTCTAGGCTTGGTGGGTTATTATAGGAGGTTCGTGAAAGACTTCTCAAAGATAGCTCGGCCTTTGACTGCATTGATGAGGAAGGATACTAAGTATCATTGGGATGATGATTGTGAGAAGGAAATCTAGATTCTGAAGGAGCGTCTCACCACAGCCCATGTGTTGACATTGCCTGATGAAAATCTAGAGTAAGAAGTGTTCACAGATGCTTCGAAGAATGGCCTTGGTTGTGTGCTTACGCAGAATAGAAAGTTTGTTGCCTACGCTTCTAGGCAATTGAAGAACCATGAGGTGAATTATCCGACGCATGATCTAGAGTTAGAAGCTGTTGTTTTTGCACTTAAGATTTGGCGTCATTATATGCTTGGCACATCATTTAAAATATTTTCAGACCATTAGAGTCTAAAATACATCTTCACTCAGAGAGAGTTGAGCATGAGGCAGAGGAGATGGTTGGAGCTGATCAAAGATTATGATATGGAGATTCAGTATCACGAGGGTAAGGCCAATGTTGTTGTAGATGCATTTAGTAGGAAAACTTCTCATTATTTGCAGACCTTGCGTTCCAAAAATCGTCTTAGAGAGGAGTTTTAGAGTCTTGATGTGGAGATAGTACAAATAGGAGCTCAGCTTAATGCTCTAACTATTCAGTTGACTTTGTTTGACGAGATCAAGGAAGCACAAGTAAATGATCAGTTTTTGAAGGACAAGCAAGCTAACGAGCCTGTCAATTTCACACTGGCCGAGGATGGTAGTGTGAGGTTCAAAGGGAGATGTTGTGTTCCTAATGTTCCTAAGTTGAAGGAGAAGATTTTGGAGCAAGCTAATACAGCACAGTACTCTGTACAACCTGGAGGGGATAAGATGTACAAGGATATCAAGCGGACTTCACTAGTAGAAAAACATTAATTTGAGGCTTTCTATTTGAGGCGTTTTAGGTAAATAGCAGCAAATATAACCTTGGTTTACTTTTTAAAAAAAGGCAAGGAATTGATTTGAGGCGAAATAAGAAAAAAAACGCCTCCAATTAAGATGTCAGAGGCGTTTTAATATTAACGCCTCAGACAAAGGGCCCCTGTGATACTCCCCTAATCCCCTCTCACTCACTTTCCCTCATTTTCTTGGCTCTTTATTTTTTTTACTCAGTGACCACAGGCGAAGGATGATACCAGATCCGGCCTCACCTACCGGCCACTAGCTCCGGCTTCCGTTCAACAGTCGGCGCCATTTTCTCCACGCCGCTGCCACCGCAAGCTACTGGCACCACACCACCGCGAGATCTACCTGTCAACAACGATGACGACCCTTTTACTTTCTGGTTTCTCCAAAATTTCTACAAAAGGTTTGTCAAGATTTCTTCAATTTGCTACCTCTATATTGCGCTTTTGTAATTTCTAAAGAACATGTTTTGATGTCACTCGCATTTTCGCTTCTCCTTCAAACCAGAGTTCGTTGCTTTCAATTTCGTAAATTCAATCAATTTAATCTGCTGATTTATGCCCCTTGTGATTTTTTGAATTCAATTACTTTTGATATCCTTTTCAATCTACTCTATTTATAAAATTTCGTGTTGAATCTACTGAATTTTGGGTATACATACTTTTAAATCTACTCTACTTCTTCATCCTTGGTACTGATTTTTTCTTCTAAATTTCGTGTTCAAATTTGCTTGTATTCTGCATTGTGTTCAAAGTTCATGAGCTTGATTATTTGTTGTGGTTTCATTTTGCGGAGATTGATAGTAAGGTTACTAAGGCTGGGCAAAGGGTGTTTAATGTGCTGGCGAATGGGGACAATGTGAATCAAATCCACGTTTTTAAGGTACATGATTGGCATTATGTTGCTAAGAATTTGAGTAGCTCGTTGACAGTCAAGTTTACTCTTGTTGTTGGTGAGCCTATTCTTTGTGGGTTGGAGAATTATGACATTGTACACAATGATCTTGCTACTCTTCCTGTCAAGGTATGTCTGGGTGGGGGGTTGAAAAGGTGATGCTTGAGGCTCTGACTTTACATTTTCTTGTATGTAGGTTTGTGATTTCCTCTCTAGCCTTCCTCGACTGGAAAAATATGACTGAGATTTAGTTAATTGTCATGCGAGGCTATATTGTTGCTCATGGCACAATTCTAATTTCAGAGTAATGTGTTGTTCAATAGTGATTGATTGGTATAAGAAGTTGTAGATTTTGTTGCAATCATTGTAAGTAGAATAGGGCAACAAAAGACCTGAGTAGGTGGTTAGAAAATTTCATGCTCTTGCTTCACAAGCTTTACTGCTCAATTCACAAATTTACCTTTATTTATATCTCAAAGGGGTCAGAGTATTATAACAGGTCTTACACAAACTAAGGGGGGAGGGAGCCATCAGATACTAAAGTAAGGGCAGCTGTGGGAGGCTTGTGGCGATTCTGGAGCGTTGCAGCTTCTTGTTGATATGCTGAATACAAAGTAAGCGATCTCAAAAATTCTCTATTTATTAGCGTTTCCATATCATCACTTATATACTTCGTTGATTTTTTTAGTAATGGTTGTGAATCTTGCAAGAACTGGTTACTTGCAGAACTATTTAGTAATGGCACTAGTAGAATAATAGCTATTTGAATTTTGAAGCGTTCTATGCTAATTGCATCAAAAAATAAAATGAGTAGGTTTCATTTTTTTCTCAAAATACAATCGTTGGAGGCGTTTGTTTGTAGAAAATGCCTCATATAGCTTTTGAGGCGTCTTCAAATTAAACGCCTCTCATATAGTGTATTGTCATATTGCATTTTGTCCCTGTCAATTTTCAACAGCTAGGGCTCCATTGCTTTTTCTTCCATTTTTGCCACAAATGACGACCCTACCCCTCTTCAAGTCTCACCTAGTGTCCTCTTTACTGGGGCTATCTCTATCTTTCTCTTTCGCTCCATTCGTCGTAGAGCTAAACGAGCTAAGGAGTTGGTATTTTCTGTTTTTCACTTTACAACATTCTGTATGATTATGTGGGTTTTTGGTTTTGTGGGGTTCTTCTAAATTTTTTATTCTTATACCCCTTGATTGATTCTAATTTGGTTGCAGTTGCAATTGTAAGTTTTATTTGAAAACCTTCTCCATTTCATCACTGCTTGTGTCTCAATCTGTTGCTTTAGTTGCTAGTTTATAACTTTAGCAACTGAGTTTATTGAATTACTATTTTCATGATTTGTAAAGCTACTTGTTATATGAGAGTAGGCATAATCAAATTGATAGTAAAATGTGCAGAAACCCCAAAATTATAGAGATTTGGAGAAGGGAAAGGGGAGAGCAAGGAGGGTGTGAACCACCTCGAGGTCAGAGAACCACCACCACCGCCACCATTTTCACCCATCGCCTCTTGAGGTACTTCACCACCTTCGTTATATATTATCATAGAACTAAGTATATTTCAAGTTAGATGGTTTCCTGAGTTTCGGTATAAGTATTTGATTGTGTTAATCTAATCAGATTAGAGATTAGGCTTTATGTTATTCAATTGTCAGCAACTACAAACTTGGAAAGATTAAGTTCTATAGTTTCCTAAAATTACTAGTGTTACAGGGGAGGCCAAGGTGAAGGTGGCAGTCCTTAAGGACGATTGTTGTTACTGTACTTGTTATTGTTGTTGTTGTTGTTGCTCTTATTGATGTTGCTGCTCTTATTGTTGTTGTTGCTGCTCTTTTGTAGGAAAGAAATGAAGGACAAATATCATGTGACATGACCACATTAACCTGATGGGTGTTCATTGCTATTAGATCTTTCTTATTCCACCTATCATAATAACTGGTCATTCAAGAGAGGTAATAGCTAATGGAGATTCAACAAAGACAATCTTTGCCCTCACATTTTTAACGGCAACAACAAATGACAGTTCTATACTTTGAAATTTTTTGGGCTTCTATTTTTAGTGTTTAGTTGATGTACTTCTTCATGTAATCTTAAAGTTGAGAATCACTCTAAGTAGTTTCTTTTTTTTAGTAGCTACATTTTTATATAACAATTTCTTTATGGATTATTAATAAAACTATCGAGATCTATTTACTTCGGGTTGTTTCTTTTCCTTCTTGTCGCTCAACCATATAAAGCATTACATGCAAACAAAAAAAAGGTAATTATATGAGGCGTTTTTGGGCTAAAAATGCCTCAAATAGCTATCCTATTTGAGGCATTTTTGGCAAAAAAAAGCCTCAAATAGAATAGTCATTTGAGGCGTTTAAAAAACGCCTCAAATAGCTTTGCTATTTGCGGCCCCCTCATTTGAGGCTATGCCAAAAACGCCTCAAATGGGCCAAATTTTGACGCCTCAAATGGGTATTTTTCTACTAGTGCTTTTTGGTGGCCTCATATGAGACAGACGCCACTAAGTACATCTCAAGATGCCTGACTTGTCAGAAGGTCAAGAGTGAGCATAAGAGGCCTCAGGGAATGATTCAGCCTTTAGAGGTTCCATAATGGAAATGGGATTCGATCTTTATGGATTTCTTTTGTGGACTTCCAAGGACACAAAAGGGGAATAATATGATTTGGGTAATTATGGATCGTCTTACCAAGTCTGCTCATTTTGTTCCCATGAAAGATACTTGGAAGCATGAGCGATTGGCTACTGCTTATAGAGAGCACGTGATCAGACTTCATGGTGTTTCGAGTGATATTGTTTCGGATAGGGATCGTAGATTTTTGTCTAACTTTTGGCAGAAGCTTCTGGAAGTTCTAGGGACTAAGTTGAAGATGAGTACAACTTTTCACCCTGCTACAGATGGTCAGACAGAGCGCACTATTCAAACATTGGAGGATATGTTGAGAGCTTGTGCCTTAGGGTTTCAAGGTTCTTAGGAGGATAAGCTTGATCTAATAGAGTTCTCGTACAATAATAGTTACCATTCTACCATTCAGATGGCTCCATATGAAGCTTTGTATGGTCGTCGATGTCGTACTCCTTTGTGTTGGAGTGATATTGGTGAATCTGTTGTGATTGGACCACAGATGATTCAGGAGACTGTTGAGCAAGTAAAGCTCATCCAGCAGAAAAGGAAGGAGGCATAGGATAGACAAAAGAGCTATGGAGATAAGCATCGCCGTCATGAGGAGTTTGAGGTAGGAGAGAAGGTATTACTTAGAGTTTCTCCTATGAAGGGCGTGATGCGATTTGGTAAGAAGGGCAAGTTGAGCCCTAAGTTCACTAGCCCTTATGAGATTTGGTAGAGGATAGGAGAGGTTGCTTATAGATTGGCGTTGCCACCAGGCGTTGCCACCAGGCGTTGATCGTGCGCATAATGTATTCCACGTCTCTCAGTTACGTCGATACATTAGTGACCCTTCACATGTGCTACAGCCCAAGTCTCTACAGCTAGATGATAACATGAGTTATGAGGAGTTTCCAGTTCAGATTCTAGATCAAAAGGTTCGTAAAACTAGCAAAGGTGACACAAGGATCGTGAAGGTGTTGTGGTCAAATCACAATTCGGAGGAGTGTACTTGGGAAGCCGATGATGCCATGCGTCTTAAGTATCCCCATCTCTTCACCGAGGTAAAATTTTAGTTACGAGGACGTAACTCCCTTTTTAAGGGGGGTAAAATGCGTATTTATTTCGCGTTTTTCGTGTTGAAAGTTATTATAATACAAGTTTCGTTGATATTTTGCTATGTGTTTAGTTCTATACTTGTTATAGTATAATAGTAAGATGTAAGTTGTAGTTTTATATTTTAAGTGTCTAGTAGTTGTTTAGCCTATAGAGTTAATAAGCTCTTTTGAAAAACAAGAGTCCAAGTTTGAATGTTTGATTGTGTGATCTTGTTAGTAAATATTTATATTAAATTATTATTTTTTATTAAATTATTTTTCTTCCATACTTTGACTTTATCCTAGAAGTATCCCAAAACCTATTCCTAGTGTGATTAGGTTAAATATTCATTAGGGTTAGTAAACTAAACTACAAGTATAGAAGAGAGAAAAAAGAGGAAAAACAAAATAAAGTGATAAACGAACTTGATATATACTTAGGCGAGAGTTCCTTCGACACCCTCCACTATTTCTTCACTGCTTTACTTCACAGATTGTGCCTCCATTAATATCCAAAGCTTTGGTTGATTATTTTACCAAAATCAAAACAAAACAATCAACCATCATCACTAACCAACATCAAACGCCCACCACCTATCACCATAATCATCTCTTGGCTTTATCTTGGACAATTCCAAGAAGTTTTTAGGGGCTTTTGCTGGGTCTTTTTATACTCTTCTACATTTCAATTACTCTATTAACCAAGTAAGATTTATTCCCATGTTTTGATTTCAGTTTATATATTGATTTTCGAATTGAGGTTTTTGTTAAATCAGGGTTCTTGAGAAAATTTATTTGGGGAAAATTTATACTATGCTCAATTTGTTTAATTGGCTTATGTTATATTTGTAATTCGGATTAATTAACATATCTATGAGTTTGGTTTGCAAAAATTAATACTTTTGAAATTACTATGAATTCTTGTTATATTAGATTGATGATTAGTTTCTTATTTTGATTTGTTAGTTGAAATATAGTTTAGATTATTAGAGTTATAATGAGTTCAAATGTTATTGAAATTCTTGAGCATATTGGATTAATTGTTAGTTGTTAGTTGTTAATTTTAATCCTAAATTGGATTACAGTTGAGCGATTGTATATACAATGAGCTTATTGTTTGGCATATTGTTGGTGTAGGTTGTTGTTGGTGTAGGTTGTTGTTGTTGGTGGTGGTGGTGGTGGTGGTGGTGTTGGTGTTGTTGTTGGTGTTGTTGTTGTTGTTGTTGTTGTTGTTGTTGTTGTCGTCGTCGTCGTCGTCATCATGGTTGTATGGTATTGTTGTTGGTATAGGGTGAATGAGAAGGAGTTAGTTAGTGGGAAAAAATATGGATGATATTTGAGTCAAAATAAGTTTGACTTTTGTTGACCATTTTGACTTTTGTTGACTAGTTTGACTTTTGTTGACTATTGTGTTCTATTGACGTTGAGTCGTATTCAAAATTAGTCAAACCTCATTAACTATGTTAGGTTATTTGTATGTGAATTACGTGAAGTATAGTCAAGTTACTTATACTATACTATATTATATTGTAGATTGTGGGTTCGTAGAAGAACCTTATTAGCTTGAGATTGAATTGGTTGATTGTGGTTGTTGATCATGTAATATTTCTTACTAAGACTAGTACATATTATTTTGGAAAATTGATGATATTGGTTTAAAGTTTATATTGAGATTTAAAAAGGTTTTGTGTGGTTATATATTGAGATTTAAAAAGAGTTTTGGGTTATTTATATATTGAGATTTAAAAGGTTTTACATTGTTTACATAATGAGATGTAAATAGTTTTGACGATATTTATTATGAAAGAAGATTATGAGATTATTTATGATATTCAAAAAGGGAGGAAGTTCCTCATATGGCAAGTTGAGATTTAAAAGGAGGATGTTCCTCATCGCTACAGGTTTTGAGTAAACTAGAATGTTTCTATGTTTACTTAATTATGATTTATCATGTTTTATAAGAATGTTTTTGTGGGCTTGTCGGTAAGCGGTATTTCTCGGGTTTGGAAGTAGGTTGAGTATTGTCTCAACCATTAGTTAGTAGTTGGGTGTATGTTGATCAATACACTTGCCATTGGTCTTCCTTCTTGGTTCGTTATCAAGTTAGGGGTATGCATACTCGGGACTTTAGTGTTTACCTGTCTCGTGAGCCTACCTAGCTCATTGGACTTTAATACTTCCTACTCACAGGTTTCAAAACATTTACATTTTAAATGTATTTACAGAGTTGTTTCATAAAAGAGAAAGATTGAAAGTTGAGATTATTGGAAAGTTGCTTTATTTTGTATATTTGATCTGTACAGCTTTGTAATGAATTTGTAAAATATTCCTATATATCTTACCTGCACATTGGATGGTTTTGTTTTATTACAGTATGAAATCTTGCTCACCCTTTTGGCGGATATTATAGTGTTCAATGTGCAGGGACATGAAGGTGGTTAAGTCAAAGTTGGGTGAAAGAGTGCGATGGATTTAGTTATGCTTTAATATGTTTAATAAGACTTCAGTTTTTATTTATTTGACTTTACAATTTTATTTCAGTCTGTAATAATTATTTTACTTCTAGCTAGTTTAATTATTTAGACCTTGTTGACTATTTAATTTAGTTAGAACCTTTTGCCTTGCGGTGATTATTATTAATTATCGCGTCGTAACACCTTTGCAATTTCCTTGAATTATTTATTATATTACATTTTAATGTAGCGGAATTTCAGGGGTGTTACATGGATAGTTTTTTATTGCGTATCCATTAGGGCAAGGATGGGGATAAAAATCTTCCCCACCATGGGTGATTGGGCGGGGATGGGGATGAGATTTTTAGACGGGTATGGGTGTGGAGTGACAATACTCCGCACCCACCCCACCCCATTGACATCTCTAGTCTTATGGGGTGCCTAATCCTAACGGTGTCCGTAGTGGTACACCTATGCGTAGCCTTGTTACAGCCAATTTCGAGATCAAACGCGCACTTATCAACATGGTGCAAAAGAATCGACTTGGTGGGCATCCTATTGAAGATCCGGCTAATCATGTGCAGAGATTTCAACAACTCTGTTGATTTGTCAGACACTCTGGAGTCAAACCTGAGCAGCTAAAGGTTATGTTATTCAAGTTTTCACTCTGAGACAAAGCTCAGAAGTGGCTTAATGATATCACAAAGATAGAATGGTCAGGCATATCTGTTGCATTCCTCAAAAAATACTACCCTCCGACAAAGACAGTAGATATCATAAACAAGTTGCCACGTTTTCCCAAGAGCCTGATGAACATTGAGGGAATCGTGGAACAGATTCAGAGATCTACAAAGGGAGGGTCCACGTCATAATATGGACAAATGGGTTTTGACGCAGACATTCTACAATGGTCAGCAGCCTCACACGAAGAGTATAGTTGATTCGTCTGCAGGAAGTGTCTTTTTAGTCAAGGGTGGTGATGAAGGTTACGAGTTTATAACGAAACTTGTAGCCAACGACCACTTCACATCTAGAAGTCATACTAAGAAGGTTTTAGACATTGACGCCATTTCATTACTTGCTTCTCAAAACATGAAGATAGGCACATTGAAACCTTCTAGTTCGATGACTCCTCCTATGAGCATCAATGCGATGTCAGCATTTTCACCCATTACCTCATGTTGTTGCGAGGTATGTGGTCTTCAGGGTCACTATGGACATGATTGTTAGTATGGTCATAATCAGATGGAGCAGGCGAATGCCTTTCAGCAGAGACAACCCAACAATCCTTACTCCAATACCTTTAATCTTGGGTGGACAGAACAACCAAACTTTTCATATCAGAGTAATAATGTCCAAAACCCAGCACCACAATATGACTATCATCTTCCACAAGACAACCCAAACCCACCCTTTTACCAAAACTAAGAGGCTCCTCAAAATCCACCTGGTTTCCAATGACCCGCTGCATGGAATTATCAGTAGCCACCATGATAAGTGGACTTTAGGTTCACTTATTTGCATGTAGTTTTAGGGAATTTAGATGCATTTTAGGTCATTTAATTTCCTTTTCCTTCCCTTTTTCCTCATTTCGTATTATCTCGTGTTTAACATCTAGTTTAGCTCATTTGCATATAGTTAGGATGTATATAGGTTGTTGCATATGCATATGCATCCCCCCCTCCCCATCTAATATTTGCCTTAAGTGTTTTGAAGGTTATCAAGCAAAAAAAGAGGCTTATAACAGGGGAGCGGGCGCTCCTAAAGACAGGGAGCGGCGCTCCATGGGTCAAGAAATGAAGACAGAGAATCAGGAACTTGGAGCGACCCAGGAGCGATGAGGGAGCGGGCGCTCCATGTTGTGAGGAGCGGGCGCTCCATGGCCCAGGCTCCGTAGTTTTATTTTGTGTTTTACGATTTTGCCCTTATTTCTACGGGGTATAAATCTAATTTTGTAATAATCTTAAGATATCCTTTTAATTTCTCAATCATTATTAGCTTAATTAGAGAGAGAACTTTAGAGAGAGAAATAATTTTTAGAGAGATAAAGTAGATCTTGAAATCCATTTGAAGCTTTTTGAAGGTATTTCCATGGAGTTTTTCATTTGATGTTCATCTATTTAAAGTATTTCTTCTATCTCTTTGCTTTATTTTGCCTTATTACTTGCTTATCTTATTTTAGCCTTTGATTAGTGTTGGTTAGTTGATGTTTAGCTCATTTATAATGTTTTCCACCATTGTTGATCTTCATTTGATACCTCAAGATTTTTATTTTGTTTCTTTAATGGCTTTAGAGTAATTTCTTAGCTAGGGGAAGGGGATGAACTAGGTTGATCATGAGTGGACCTCAAAAGTCAAGCTAGGGGGTTAGATTTAGGAGAAATTGGGTTGACTAACCTATTTAATTGCTTGATCATCAATTGAATTAGATTACGAGATGAAAAGTGAAGGATTGAGAGATGAAGCTTTTGATGGACCTTAGGTTAGTCAATAGGTTGACTTCACGATGAGAATAGGTGTTAGGCTTCCTAGGACCTTAATCGAATCGCTACGAGTTGTGGAAATACTTGATCGATTGATTTTACCATGAGAATAGGTAAAATTGGTTGATTAAGTCCTGCTAATTAGCTCGAGAGCGTAATTAGGAAACATATGAGTGACCTTAGTCCCTTAGTTGATCCTAATGAATCCCCTTGACTTGACGAATAGGTTAGCAATTGGTTAACTAGTGATTTCCCTATCCCTAGTGTCTTCTTACTATTGTTAAACCCAAATCATTTAGTTTAATTGTTAGCTAATTAGTTCTTGTTTTCTTAGTTGATCAATTAATCTCAAAAATCACCAAAGATAGGCTTAGCTCGCTTAATTACTTTCAAACCTTGCTAATCTTTACTTCCTCGTGGAATCGACCCTTTCTTGCCCTAAACTAGGCTAAGTTAGGTTTATATTTGGCACGTGCAACGACCGTGTCAAATTTTGGCGCCGTTGGCGGGGAGGCAACCGATTACATTGCTTTGAATTGTGATTTTTCAGTCTAAGTCAAGTATATTCCTCCTCCCTTTTTCTAATTTTTGTTTTCTTTTGGTTACCAATTGGTTGCTTACTACTTGGTGGTAAGCCCTTGTGTTACTAATTTCTCCCTTGAGCTTTTGTATTTGCATGTCAAGAAGGTTACGAGGAGATCCAATGCTTCCAATTGACCACAATCTTGAGGGCACTTTACGGGAGTTGAGGAGGATTTTTCGGGAACCAAGGGTACTATCTACTAGTGAGGAGCAGTTGGGGGAGGTGTTTGAGGAAGATCAATCTCGTTCTTCAACTTCTAGTATTATGGCGAAGGATCCACCCGTTCCAAGAGCTTTGAGGGACTATGGTCACCTCGAAGCATTTGAAATCAAAAGTGGGATTCGGAGGCCGACAACAACCTCTATCTTTGAGTTCTCTCCACACTTGATTAGAATGATCAAGCAAGAGCCTTATGGAGGATGTGCTCATGAGTGTCCACTTGACCATTTGGCGAACTTCCTTGAGCTTTGTGCCACGGTCAAGCAAAATAATGTTACTCAAGAGTTCGTGAGGCTTAATCTTTTTCATTTCTCTCTCATGGGGAAAGCCAAGAAGTGGCTACAATCTCTACCTCCCGATTCCTTGACTACTTGGGCACAAGTAACGGCGGCTTTTGTTGATGAGTTCTACTCCCAAGAGAAGACTTCCGAGGCTAGAAGGAAGATCTCTAATTTCATACAAGATGAAGATGAAAGTTTGAATGAGGCATGGGATAGGTTCAAAGACAAGGTCGTGTCCGCACCATGGGTATAGTCAATGGATGTTGATGCAAAGTTTCTATGATGGGTTGCTTCCTATGACTAGAGCTAGTCTTGATTCCGGAGCGGGGGGTCAACTCACCAAGGTACGGGTTGAAGATATTGAGCCCACCGTAGAAGAGGTTGTGAGGCACTACTCTTGGGGGAACACAAGGTCTACAAGCAAGAAAGTTAGTGGTAAAGGGAAGTATGAAGTGGAGGCCATGGATCATATCCATGCTAAGCTAGACACTCTAGCTAAGAAACTTGAGAAGGTGAACTTGGCATCCCCAAGACAACCACCTTCCCAAGCTTTCTCATGTGAAATTTGTGGAGGCACCGATCATGCAAGCTCTTATTGTGGAGGATCTACGGAACATGTAGCATGGGTTGGTGGAAGACAAGAGGGGCCTTCAAACTTCAACAACCAAGGGAGGTGGAACAACCCCTCTCAAGGAACATGGAAACATCCCCCACCACAAAATCACAACAACTACTCCTCCAACTTTCGACCACCCGGTTTCAACCAACCACAACAAAGACCACCCTTTGAGCCTAACCCACCCAAGCCTTCATCACTTGAGTCTACACTTCAACTTTTCCTAGCCCAACAAACCAAGACCAATGCCGATAATGATAAGAAGTTTGGGATGTTCACTCTTCCTTACAACAAATGCAAGGTCACAACAAAATGATTGAGACCCAACTTTCCCAAATTACCCAACAAGTAAGCAATTCTTCTTCTTCTTCTACCATGATAAGTGGACTTTAGGTTCACTTATTTGCATGTAGTTTTAGGGCATTTAGATGCATTTTAGGTCATTTAGTTTCCTTTTCCTTCCCTTTTTCCTCATTTCTTATTATCTCGTGTTTAACATCTAGTTTAGCTCATTGGTCTTCCTTCTTGGTTCGTTATCAAGTTAGGGGTATGCATACTAGGGACTTTGGTGTTTACCTGTCTCGTGAGCCTACCTAGCTCATTGGACTTTAATACTTCCTACTCACAGGTTTCAAAACATTTACATTTTAAACGTATTTACAGAGTTGTTTCAGAAAAGAGAAAGATTGAAAGTTGAGATTATTGGAAAGTTGCTTTATTTTGTATATTTGATCTGTACAGCTTTGAAATGAATTTGTAAAATATTCCTATATATCTTACCTTCACATTGGATGGTTTTGTTTTATTACAGTATGAAATCTTGCTCACCCTTTTGGCTGATATTATAGTGTTCAATGTGCAGGGACTTGAAGGTGGTTAAGTCAAAGTTGGGTGAAAGAGTGCGATGGATTTAGTTATGCTTTAATATGTTTAATAAGACTTCAGTTTTTATTTATTTGACTTTACAATTTTATTTCAGTCTATAATAATTATTTTACTTCTAGCTAGCTTAATTATTTAGACCTTGTTGACTATTTAATTTAGTTAGAACCTTTTGCCTTGCGGTGATTATTATTAATTATCGCGTCGTAACACCTTTGCAATTTCCTTGAATTATTTATTATATTACATTTTAAAGTAGCGGAATTTCATGGGTGTTACATGGATAGTTTTTTATTGCGTATCCATTAGGGCAAGGATGGGGATAAAAATCTTCCCCACCATGGGTGATGGGGCGGGGACGGGGATGAGATTTTTAGACGGGTATGGGTGTGGAGTGACAATACTCCGCACCCACCCCACCCCATTGACATCTCTAGTCTTATGGGGTGCCTAATCCTAACGGTGTCCGTAGTGGTACACCTATGCGTAGCCTTGTTACAGCCAATTTCGAGATCAAACGCGCACTTATCAACATGGTGCAAAAGAATCGACTTGGTGGGCATCCTATTGAAGATCCGGCTAATCACGTGCAGAGATTTCAACAACTCTGTTGATTTGTCAGACACTCTGGAGTCAAACCTGAGCAGCTAAAGGTTATGTTATTCAAGTTTTCACTCTGAGACAAAGCTCAGAAGTGGTTTAATGATATCACAAAGACAGAATAGTCAGGCATATCTGTTGCATTCCTCAAAAAATACTACCCTCCGACAAAGACATTAGATATCATAAACAGGTTGCCACGTTTTCCCAAGAGCCTGATGAACATTGAGGGAATCGTGGAACAGATTCAGAGATCTACAAAGGGAGGGTCCACGTCATAATATGGACAAATGGGTTTTGACGCAGATATTCTACAATGGTCAGCAGCCTCACACGAAGAGTATAGTTGATTCGTCTGCATGAAGTATCTTTTTAGTCAAGGGAGGTGATGAAGGTTACGAGTTTATAACGAATCTTGCAGCCAACGACCACTTCACATCTAGAAGTCATACTAAGAAGGTTTTAGACATTGACGTCATTTCACTACTTGCTTCTCAAAACATGAAGATAGGCACAGTGAAACCTTCTAGTTCGATGACTCCTCCTATGAGCATCAATGCGATGTCAGCATTTTCACCCATTACTTCATGTTGTTGCGAGGTATGTGGTCTTCAGGGTCACTTTGGACATGATTGTTAGTATGGTCAGAATCAGATGGAGCAGGCGAATGCCTTTCAGAAGAGACAACCCACCAATCCTTACTCCAATACCTTTAATCTTGGGTGGACAGAACAACCAAACTTTTTATATCAGAGTAATAATGTCCAAAACCCAGCACCACAATATGACTATCATCTTCTATAAGACAACCCAAAACCACCCTTTTACCAAAACCAAGAGGCTCCTCAAAATCCACCTGGTTTCCAATGACCCGCTGCATGGAATTATCAGCAGCCACCATGATAAGTGGACTTTTGGTTCACTTATTTGCATGTAGTTTTAGGGCATTTAGATGCATTTTAGGTCATTTAATTTCCTTTTCCTTCCCTTTTTCCTCATTTCTTATTATCTCGTGTTTAACATCTAGTTTAGCTCATTTGCATATAGTTAGGATGTATATAGGTTATTGCATATGCATATGCATCCCCCCCTCCCCATCTAATATTTGCCTTGAGTGTTTTGAAGGTTATCAAGCAAAAAAAGAGGCTTATAACAGGGGAACGGGCGCTCCTAAAGACAGGGAGCGGGCGCTTCATGGGTCAAGAAATGAAGACAGAGAATCAGGAACTTGGAGCGACCCAGGAGCGATGAGGGAGCGGGCGCTCCATGTTGTGAGGAGCGGGCGCTCCATGGCCCAGGCTCCGTAGTTTTATTTTGTGTTTTACGATTTTGCCCTTATTTCTACGGGGTATAAATCTAATTTTGTAATAATCGTAAGATATCCTTTTAATTTCTGAATCATTATTAGCTTAATCAGAGAGAGAACTTTAGAGAGAGATGTAGTTTTTAGAGAGATAAAGTAGATCTTGAAATCCATTTGAAGCTTTTTGAAGGTATTTCCATGGAATTTTTCATTTGATGTTCATCTATTTTGAGTATTTCTTCTATCTCTTTGCTTTATTTTGCCTTATTACTTGCTTATCTTGTTTTAGCCTTTGATTAGTGTTGGTTAGTTGATGTTTAGCTCATTTATAATGTTTTCCACCATTGTTGATCTTCATTTGATACCTCAAGCTTTTTATTTTGCTTCTTTAATGGCTTTAGAGTAATTTCTTAGCTAGGGGAAGGGGATGAACTAGGTTGATCATGAGTTGACCTCAAAAGTCAAGCTAGGGGGTTAGATTTAGGAGAAATTGGGTTGACTAACCTATTTAATTGCTTGATCATCAATTGAATTAGATTAGGGGATCAAAAGTGAAGGATTGAGAGATGAAGCTTTTGATGGACCTTAGGTTAGTCAATAGGTTGACTTCACCATGAGAATAGGTGTTAGGCTTCCTAGGACCTTAATCGAATCGCTACGAGTTGTGGAAATACTTGATCGATTGATTTTACCATGTGAATAGGTAAAATTGGTTGATTAAGTCCTCGTAACTAGCTCGAGAGAGTAATTAGGAAACATATTAGTGACCTTAGTCCCTTAGTTGATCCTAATGAATCCCCTTGGCTTGACGAATAGGTTAGCAATTGGTTAACTAGTGATTCCCCTATCCCTAGTGTCTTCTTACTATTGTTAAACCCAAATCATTTAGTTTAATTGTTTGCTAATTAGTTCTTGTTTTCTTAGTTGATCAATTAATCTCAAATATCACCAAATATAGGCTTAGCTCGCTTAATTACTTTCAAACCTTGCTAATCTTTGCTTCCTCGTGGAATCGACCCTTTCTTACCCTAAACTAGGCTAAGTTAGGTTTATATTTGGCACGTGCAACGACCGTGTCAAATTTTGGCGCCGTTGCCGGGGAGGCAACAGATTACATTGCTTTGAATTGTGATTTTTGAGTCTAAGTCAAGTATATTCCTCCTCCCTTTTTCTAATTTTTGTTTTCTTTTGGTTACCAATTGGTTGCTTACTACTTGGTGGTAAGCCCTTGTGTTACTAATTTCTCCCTTGAGCTTTTGTATTTGCATGTCAAGAAGGTTACGAGGAGATCCATTGCTTCTAATTGACCACAATCTTGAGGGCACTTTACGGGAGTTGAGGAGGATTTTTCGGGAACCAAGGGTACTATCTACTAGTGAGGAGCAGTTGGGGGAGGTGTTTGAGGAAGATCAATCTCGTTCTTCAACTTCTAGTATTATGGCGGAGGATCCACCCGTTGCAAGAGTTTTGAGGGACTATGGTCACTCCGAAGCATTTGAGATCAAAAGTGGGATTCGGAGGCCGACAACAACAGCTAACTTTGAGTTCTCTCCACACTTGATTAGAATGATCAAGCAAGAGCCTTATGGTGGATGTGCTCATGAGTGTCCACTTGACCATTTGGTGAACTTCCTTGAGCTTTGTGCCACGGTCAAGCAAAATAATGTTACTCAAGAGTTCGTGAGGCTTAATCTTTTTCATTTCTCTCTCATGGGGAAAGCCAAGAAGTGGCTACAATCTCTACCTCCCGATTCCTTGACTACTTGGGCACAAGTAACGGCGGCTTTTGTTGATGAGTTCTACTCCCAAGAGAAGACTTTCGAGGCTAGAAGGAAGATCTCTAATTTCATACAAGATGAAGATGAAAGTTTGAATGAGGCATGGGATAGGTTCAAAGACAATGTCGTGTCCGCACCATGGGTATAGTCAATGGATGTTGATGCAAAGTTTCTATGATGGGTTGCTTCCTATGACTAGAGCTAGTCTTGATTCCGGAGCGGGGGGTCAACTCACCAAGGTACGGGTTGAAGATATTGAGCCCACCGTAGAAGAGGTTGTGAGGCACTACTCTTGGGGGAACACAAGGTCTACAAGCAAGAAAGTTAGTGGTAAAGGGAAGTATGAAGTGGAGGCCATGGATCATATCCATGCTAAGCTAGACACTCTAGCTAAGAAACTTGAGAAGGTGAACTTGGCATCCCCAAGACAACCACCTTCCCAAGCTTTCTCATGTGAAATTTGTGGAGGCACCGATCATGCAAGCTCTTATTGTGGAGGATCTACGGAACATGTAGCATGGGTTGGTGGAAGACAAGAGGGGCCTTCAAACTTCAACAACCAAGGGAGGTGGAACAACCCCTCTCAAGGAACATGGAAACATCCCCCACCACAAAATCACAACAACTACTCCTCCAACTTTCGACCATCCGGTTTCAACCAACCACAACAAAGACCACCCTTTGAGCCTAACCCACCCAAGCCTTCATCACTTGAGTCTACACTTCAACTTTTACTAGCCCAACAAACCAAGACCAATGCCGATAATGATAAGAAGTTTGGGGATGTTCACTCTTCCTTACAACAAATGCAAGCTCACAACAAAATGATTGAGACCCAACTTGCCCAAATTACCCAACAAGTAAGCAATTCTTCTTCTTCTTATACTCAATTCCCAAGCCAACCCGTGATTCACGAGCATGCTAAGGCCATTACTTTGAGATCCGGAGCAAACTATGAGGGGCCTAAGATGCCTAGTGAGGTGAATGAAAGCCCGGAAGTTGAGAAAAGGGGGAGTGAAGGGGAGGTTGAGAAGCTCCTTGAGGAGGTAATTGTGGAGGATGAAGGTGATGTTGTACCAAGCCAACAGAAAGAGGTTCATGAGCAACGCAAAGAGGCTAGTCAAGCGGCACCCAAGGCTTATGTGCCTCCGGTTCCGTTTCCTCAAAGGCTAGCTAAGAACCAACTCAATGATAAATTCATGAAATTCTTAAAAGTCATGAAAGGGCTTCAAGTGCACATCCCTTTTCTCCAAGCCATGTCTCAAATGCCTACTTATGCCAAGTTTCTTAAGGAGCTCCTCTCCAACAAGACCAAGCTCGAGGAAAGTGCCACCATTTCTTTGACCGCCGAGGTAAGTGCCGTACTTCAAAACAAGCTACCCAAGAAACTTGAAGATCAGGGGTCATTTTCTATTCCTTTGAAGATTGGGGACTTGGAGCCCAAGAGGGCCTTGGCTGATTGGGGGCAAGTGTGAGTTTGATGCCCTTTTCCATCGCTAAGCAACTTAATTTTGAACTCAAGCCTACTAGGAGGGTCATTCAACTCGCCGATAGATCGGTGAAAGTTCCGGTTGGAGATTTGGAGGATGTACCGGTCCAAGTTGGAAGGGTTTTCATCCCTTGTGACTTTGTGGTTATGGAGATGGAAGAAGACTCTCAAGTCCCTCTTATATTTGGGAGGCCTTTCCTTAAAACGGCCGGAGTTCTTGTTGATATGAAGCGAGATGTGCTTACTTTGAGGGTAGGAGATGAGAGCATGGAATTTTCTTTCAAGCAATCAATGAAGTCTCCAATAATGGAAGAGGTGAAGAGGATAGATAGTTTTGATGAAGAGATCTTGACTTTGAAGAGTTTAAGGGGTAAGAAAGACCCCTTGGAAGATGTACTTTTGGGAGAAGACTTGGAAGATAATGAAGAAGGGAAAAACTTCAAGCTTGCCATGGATGCCTCTCCAATTTATTGTTCTAAGGAGGAGAAGATTGAGGCTCTTGAGGTGCCTTCACCTGAGGAGGAGAGTTTTAAGCCTCCTCCCAAGGTAGAGTTGAAACCCCTTCCCCCTTCTTTAAAATATGCTTTTCTTGGTGAGGGTGAGACTTACCCGGTGATAGTCAATGCTACACTTGAAGGCACTCAACTTACTCAACTTCTTGACGTTCTTCGGGAACATAGAAGTGTCATTGGGTATAGCATTGAAGATCTCAAGGGGCTAAGTCTTACCCTATGCATGCATAGAATTCATCTTGATGACGATCATACTTCTTCTATCGAGCCTCAAAGGAGGTTGAATCCCAATATGAAAGAAGTGGTTAAAAAGGAGGTCTTGAAACTCCTTGAGGCGGGGATAATCTACCCTATCTCCGACAGTCGGTGGGTTAGTCCCGTCCATGTGGTCCCTAAAAAGGGAGGCATGACCGTCATCATAAATGAAAAGGGAGAACAAATCTCCACTAGATCGGTGACCGGGTGGCGTATGTGCATAATTACCGGAGATTGAATAAAGCCACCCGGAAAGATCATTTCCCCATCCCTTTTATAGATCAAATGTTGGAAAGATTGGCGGGCCATTCCCATTTTTGTTTCCTTGATGGTTATTCGAGGTTCTTTTAAATTCTCATCCACCCCGATGACCAAGAAAGGACTACATTCACTTGTCCATTTGGTACCTTTGCTTATCGAAGGATGCCATTTGGTTTGTGCCATGCGCCCTCTACATTTCAAAGGTGTATGGCCGCCATCTTTTCGGACATGTTGGAAGATACCATTGAGGTATTCATGGATGACTTCTCCGTAGTAATCTTTTGATGATTGTATCAAGAACTTGAAAAATGTGCTTCAAAGATGTCAAAAGATGAATCTAGTGCTTAATTGGGAGAAGTGTCATTTCATGGTTGAGGATGGCATTGTGTTGGGACACAAGATTTTCCAAAAGGGAATTGAGGTAGATAGGGCCAAGATTGAGGTCATAGAGAAGTTGCCCCCGCCTACTACGGTGAAGGGAGTGCGTTCTTTTTTGGGACATGCCGGTTTCTATCGCCTGTTCATAAAGGACTTCTCTAAGATTGCTAGGCCTCTATCTAGCCTCTTGCAAAAAGATAATGAATTTGTTTTTGATAGTGATTGCATGAATGCTTTTGAGACTTTAAAGCATGCCTTTATTTCCGCCCCCATTGTGCAAGCTCCGGATTGGAGCTTGCCTTTTGAACTAATGTGTGATGCTAGTGATTATGCAGTGGGAGCCGTTTTAGGGCAAAAAAAAGAGGGAAAGCTACATGTTGTTCACTATGCGAGCAAGACACTTGATTCGGCTCAAAAGAACTACGCCACAACGGAGAAAGAGTTGTTGACGGTTGTGTTTGCCTTTGATAAGTTCCGGCCTTATCTTGTGTGCTCCAAAGTGGTAGTGTACACGGATCACTCGGCAATCAAGTATCTCATGTCCAAGAAAGATGCGAAGCCGCGGTTGATTCATTGGATCTTGCTCCTTCAAAAATTTGACATTGAGATTAGAGACAAGAAGGGAACGGAAAACTTGGTGGCCGACGACCTTTCCGGTTGCCTTTGGTTGAAGACTCCCCCTCTCATGATAAGCCCATTGATGATAGCTTAAAGGATGATCTCCTATACTCCATCAAAACCCTTGATACCCCATGGTTTGCCGACATGGCGAACTACTTGGCTTGTGGGATCATTCCTTTTGAGTTTACATATCAACAACGAAGGCGGTTCCTCCATGATTCTAACTTTTATGCGTGGGAGGACCCACTTTTGTTCAAGCGGGGGGAGGATGGTTTGTATCGGAGATGTCTTCCCGATGATGAGATCGCAAGTGTGATTGAGAAATGTCATTTATCCCCCTTTGGAGGACATATGGGCGCCGACAAGACCGTTGCCAAGATCTTATCTTGTGGAATGTGGTGGCCCTCTATGTTCAAGGACGTGTGGGGTTTTTTGAAAGCTTGTGATAGGTGTCAAAGGGTCGGCAACATCTCCAAGAGGCATGAATTACCCCTCACCAACATTTTAGAATTGGAAGTCTTCGATGTTTGGGGGGTAGACTTCATGGGACCCTTCCCTTCTTCATTTGGTAACTCCTACATTTTAGTGGCGGTTGACTATGTCTCCAAATGGGTGGAAGCAATCGCCTCTCCTACAAATGATGCTAAGGTAGTTACCAAACTCTTCAAGTCCGTGATATTTCCGAGGTTTGGGGTTCCGAGAGTCGTGATTAGTGATAGGGGATCCCATTTCGTCAAAAAGAGTTTTCAAGCACTCTTCTCCAAATATGGGGTGCATCATAAAATGGGGCTCTCCTATCATCCACAATGTAGCGGCCAAACGGAAGTGTCAAATAGGGAGGTGAAGCTCATCTTAGAGAAAACCGTGAACCGATCTCATAAGGATTTTCATTAAAGCTCGATGATGCTTTATGGGCTTATAGGACGGCTTTTAAGACACCAATTGGCACAACCCCCTACAAGCTTGTGTATGGCAACTCATGCCACTTGCCGGTTGAGTTAGAGCACAAAGCATATTGGGCCATCAAGCTTTTGAATTTTGATCTCAAGTCATCCGGGGAACGAAGACTTTTGGATGTACATGAGCTCGAAGAGCTTAGGCGGGATGCCTATGAAAATTCTAGTATTTACAAGGAGAGAACTAAGGCATGGCATGATCGAAAGATAATGAAGAGAGAGTTCAAGGTAGGAGACAAGGTCCTTCTCTTCAACTCTAGGCTAAGACTCTTTTCGGGGAAACTTAAGTCTAGGTGGAGTGGATCGTTTGAAGTAAAAATTGTGTTCCCGCATGGAGGGGTGGAAGTGTGGAGCGAGGAAAAAGGGACGTTCAAAGTAAATGGGCAAAGACTCAAGGTATACCACGATGGAACCCAAATTGGGCACATTAGTCACATTGCTTTGGATGACTACCCCCTTCCCCTATGAGGATTTTCATCGTAGGGAGGTCAAGCTAATGACTTTAAAGAAGCACTTACGGGAGGCAACCCGGATTCTTAGCTTTTAGAAAAAGAAAGTGTAAAAAAAATGAGAAAAAGAACGAAAAAAGAAAAAATATGAAAAAAAAAAGATATGAGAAAAATACAAAAAAATAGAAAAAAAAAGAGTGAATAAGAGGTTTTAGATGAGTGAAATTAGAGGAAGAGTGAAAAACACTAAAAAATTGGCTAAGTATAGAAGAATGGAGGAGGAGCGAGCCCAAGACAAGGCCAAGGGGGGCGCTCCCTCTCTGGAGCGGGCGCTCCATGCGTGCAAAATCAAAATGAAGTTGGCAGGAACTTGGAGCGGGGGTGGAGGGTATGAAGAGCGACCCGCTCCAAGCTCGGAGCGGGCGCTCCTATTTGACTGGAGCGGGCGCTCCTATTTGACTGGAGCGGGCGCTCATGCTATAGCTCGCTCCTCTTCGTTTTTTATTTTATTTTTCACGTGCTCTTCATTTACACCCCCCCCAAAACCGTCCCACACTCCACTATCCTCACCTCATCCTTTCACTCTCATTCACTCATTCAACTCTTTCAAACCCCCTTTCTCTCTCTAACCTCCATTAAACCTCTAACTTCAAACCTCCATATCTCCTTCATTTCTCAACATTTTCACTTCCTTCCTTCACAAAACCTTCATCTTTTCTCCTCCTCTACACAAAGAACCCATTTTCGTCAAAAAGCCCCAAAATCAAAAATTCATCATCACTTCAAAGTTGAAGTTTGGGGGAGATCTCTTGAAGAAAAAGGTTAAGGAACACAGTTGAAGCTTGAAGGCACCTAATTGTTCGCAATTGTGGAATTTCTTCACCCCTCTTAAAGAGGGAGGTAAAACCTAACCCTAACTTTTATTTTTCTTCTAGATTTGTACTAGAAAATTGATAATATGATGATTGTGGTGTTGTTTGTGGACTTAGCTGCTAGATTTTGATAGATTTTGATTTTTAATTGATTTTTTTGATTTTTTGTGTGATTTCTTTCAATTTTTCTTTCTAGTTACTTAATCCTTTTAGCCTAATTTTTCCTAGTTTCTTTTATTTTTAATTTTTCTAGCTTCTTTTCATTATTTCTTTTTGTTTTCCTTCATATTTGCTTTGAATTTTTGCCTTGGTTGGTGCTCTTATTTTCGTGATTAGTTGTTGGGTTGAGACCGTGGTCTTTTAAATTTCTTATAATCATCTTGGTTGAGTTATTCTATTTAAACTCCAAGTATGTTCGTTCACGAAAAAAAAGTAAAAAAGACCAAGGTTCTTCCTCCCAAAAGAACCAAAAGGGCAACCTTCCGGCCCTTAAGTTCGTCAACCCCGACCATAAACGTCGGTATGACGAACTTAAGCACCGGAAGATTAAGGCTTCTAAGTTCTTCCATGGTGAAACTCTAGATAGTCTCGGGATAGTGCTAGATGTAAGGCGTTGTTTATTTGTTTTAGGCATGGAACGCTTTTACACCTTTAGCCTTTTGACATATAAGCGGCTCACATTGGAATTCTTAGCCTCTCTCGAGAGAAATGAGGTTGATGGACAAGAGGGGGAGTATGAAATCTCCTTCCAAGTGTTCAATCAACCCCAATGTATCTCTTTGGGGAGGCTCAATGAGATCTTCCAATGTGATCCCTCCAATGCCATCTGAAATCCTGAGACTTGGCAATACCCCGTCTACTATCAAAGGGACGCATTTTGGCATGATGTTGCCGGATACGCCCCCTTTGATCCCAAAACGGGATATTCCTCTCATATGCATTCCCCCATCCTTCGCTACATTCACCGCCTCTTGGTTACCGCCATATTTTCAAAAAAAGAACCAAGTAAGGTAGCCTCGGAGGAGGTGAGTGCGCTCTACATTGCCTCCCATCAGCCAAGGGAAATAGGAGGCAAGTTGAATCTCGGATTTCTATTTCTCCAAAGGTGTATTGCTATACGCCGTGGAGAACTATTTAAATCCGATATTCATTGTGGGGGGATGATTACTATCATTTCTTCCGGTCTAGGGTTTGGGGAGCAACTTAATTTGTTGACTCTATATTAGAGCCGCCGGGTGGATTGATTTTTCCCCTGATCCCACGCGGTTAGTTTGGAAGGTAAGGGGTCGTCGTCATTGTTACCTCCCAAACCCGGAGGTGACCACATTTGACCGCGACGGGGAGGATGCCGAGATTTTTCTCATCCCTTATGAGCCCCCCGTCGCGGAAGCACAGGCCGCACGCGGCAACTTAGCTCCTCCTCTCCATCGCGAGGAGCCGAGTTCCGGCCGACGTGCCTCAGTGTCGTCCTGCTCCTTTGACTATGATGGGGCCTACTACAGTCTTACTCTCAACCAAGATCGTATAATGAATACAATCCAAAGCATGAGAGAGGACTTGAGTGGTATGATGATACAAACTAATGCAATGTATCATCACCACGTGGAGAGTGGAAACGTTGACTCCTATGTCAACTTTCCAAATTGGCCTCCTCAACATGGGCCGGTACCGGGATGGAATGAACGCCAACCTACGTACCCCTATTGGCCCCACCGCGACCCACCCTATGATTGGAGGGCACCCGGGGGTTCTAACCCCATTGGTGATCCCGCCTATCCCCACCCCTACGGCTAGGCCGCCGGGCTACACGGGCGGTTGGGAGCCTCATGACCCTCCCCCTTCGGGCGACATGCCATCACCTCCCCCTTCGGGAGAAGGTACATCTCGCATGGACGAGGACTAGATCCTCTTGCCCCGCTCCCCCTTTACTTGTTTTGCATGATTACACCGAGGACGGTGCCTTGATTGTTTGGGGGGTGTTTTTATTGTATTATGCTAGCGGGGTTGTGGCTCATTTTGAGGGTTTGGGGTGTCTCTTTGGGTACGCGTGTTAGAGAGGACGCATTGGTAGGTCGGGTTTACGGGGCATGATAGGAGAGTGTGCTTTATTGATCATTGCCTTGAGGATTTAAATGAAAAGAACCATGGTTGACTATTTTTACTTGTATATGACTTGTACATGACTTCCTCCTTTTTCTATCCTTTTTGTTTCCTTGTATATATCTTTTTGCTTTGCTTTTCTTTTTATTTGCTTCTTTTCTCCTTTAGGTCTTAGACTTGCATGTAGTATAGTTGCATATCATGTTAGTTTTGCATGTAGCTTATGAATTGCATATAGGACTTGTCTTTGGTAGTTTGCATGTAAGCTTTTTAAAAAAATTCAAAAACTTCAAAAAGATTTTTGCATCACCTAATTAAGGAATGACTCTATGTTTCGACTTTAGAGGTTAGAGGTTGGGAACTTGACTTTCAAGTAGGGGTGAATTAGCTCGAGTGTCTTATGTGCTCGTTAGGAGTATTAGGGGTGCTTTAAGCTTAGATGCCTAGGTCTTGGTACGAATAGACCCCTCGATTGTCCGAGACTCGCCTTTAGCGTGAATTAGTGTCTCTATTTCCCTATAAAAAGCCTTTACTCTCTCCCTTGACCTTGGATAAGCCCTTTAGCGACCTTGGGAACCATTCTAGCCCTTTAGCGACCTTGGTAGTTTGCTAGTAGCCTTTAAAAAAAAAAAAGAGAAAACAAAACAAAACAAAACAAAAACACATAAAAATGAAAAAAATGAAGAGAAAAAGAGCCCTCTTTGGCCTATTGGATCGAATAAGTGGTGCATAAGAGCCCACAAGGCTAGTAGCCTATAGTTATAAAAAATTCATGCTTTGGCCCCTAGAGATGCTCCAATGCCTTAGGTATGAGCTACCAGACCCTCTTATCGCGTCTCATACTGAGTGCTCGGTACCGTGCCTCAGAAACATGACTACCGAGTGAGAGGTAGACCGCGTGAGGAGGTAGTCTAGGGCCCTTGCAATCAAAAAAAGGGAGTTAACTAGTGAATAAATATGCTAGCTTGGGGGATCTTGGGAGCTAGTGGGGCATGATTGGTACTAGGTTGAGCGAGTTTTTCCATTTTGTAGGGAAAGGTTTCACTTAGGATCAATGAGGGCTTGTGTGATAGTTGAGGGACCTCTAGGACGATCATTTTCTTTGTGCACTAGCTTAGACCACTCCTTTGACCCCTAACTTAAGGATAAGGAAAAATGGCTATGAGCTTTGAAAGTTGGTCAAGTTCTCCCATTGCCTTGACACCTCTATTAGGACGAGGACCTTGATTTCGTGATGCCTTTCTTAGTTTTTATTGCATAGGTTTCCTTGAGATTGTTAATTGCTTGAGGACAAGCAATTAGCAAGCTTGGGGGAATTTGATAAGTGGACTTTAGGTTCACTTATTTGCATGTAGTTTTAGGGCATTTAGATGCATTTTAGGTCATTTAATTTCCATTTCCTTCCCTTTTTCCTCATTTCTTATTATCTCGTGTTTAACATCTAGTTTAGCTCATCTGCATATAGTTAGGATGTATATAGGTTGTTGCATATGCATATGCATACCCCCCCTCCCCATCTAATATTTGCCTTGAGTGTTTTGAAGGTTATCAAGCAAAAAAAGAGGCTTATAACAGGGGAGCGGGCGCTCCATGGGTCAAGAAATGAAGACAGAGAATCAGGAACTTGGAGCGACCCAGGAGCGATGAGGGAGCGGGCGCTCCATGTTGTGAGGAGTGATATCACGTATTTATATAGACTTTTCTCCCTTATTTACAAGCTAATTTGTGCGTCATTGGAGCTCTTGGGAGCTATTTTATGCTAACTATCGTATATAGTTGTGGTATTGTGTTTTAGTGTTAAATTGCAGGTTTTAGGGAGTTTTCTCCTTATTCCCGAGCCATTTGGAAGCAACCACGGCTTTACGAGATGTTACGAGGCACGTAGGATGGCTCACGAGCTTTATGGGTAGTTTAGGAGGTCCCAAGACCTCTAAACGTGAAAAATTAAGTGCCAAAGAGTCAAAAAGGAGAATTCCGTACTCTGATCGGGCAGAAATGGCCCGATCGGGCGAAAATATATTGATCGGGTATAGAAGTTGCGGACCCGATCGGGCAAGCGTTGCTCGACCCGATCGGGCGAGAAGCTATGTCCCACGACCCGATCGGGCACCCGTTGCCTGACCCGATCGGGTCCCCTCCACTTGAGCTGCTGCTGCTGTGCGTATCAAAAGTGAAGCGTTGGGCCTTGTTCGCTGCCGACCCGATCACAGACCCTATCGGGTGCTGGATCGGGTTGGCCCAAATTTTGCCTACACTTGCTGCTGATGCTACGCTGACCAGGAGAACGAAGTTGGTGCTGTTTGTGTGTGGGCCCGATCGGGTGGCCTTTGGCCCGATCGGGTCCTGTGCAATTTTATCGCGGATTCGTCTTTTTAATTCAGTTTTTTTAGCTAGACTTGAGGGGTATTATAAATACCTTTTCCTCATTATTTTAGAGACATCTTTTTACGGCTTTAGACTCTAGTTTATTCCTCATTGTTCTTAGCTTAGTTAAAACACTTTAGATTAGATTAAAGGTGATTGAACCTATTCGATTTCAATAAAAGTTCCTGCTTTCTGTCAATTGGTATTCCTCTTTACCCTAATCTCTTTTATTATTCTTGATTGCTTAGCTTAAGTATTTAATTATTCATGATGCAATTGTTAGGGTTTCATATTAGTTTTGTTGTTGTTAATTCGATTATGAGTGAGTAGTTCTCTTTCTAGGGTTTTAGATAGGAAAACCATGTTTATACCATGATTGTGATTTAGATTTCTATCATTTTCTAGGGCTTGATTAGGGTGATTGTGATGTGGTCTGCTCTTGTTGTGTAATTAATGCCAGTGTACAATTTCATTGATTGCTTGTGGTTAATAGTTGTTTGCACAGATCCGTCTTACGACTAGAGGCCTAGGACACATCAGTAGTTCTGATTACGTTAGTGAACATGCGGCGTATGTTGAACAATGAGCGTTGAGTCTTAACCATAGCTCAACACATGCTCTAATCCCCCGACTCTTGACTTAGGTTTTGATAGTAGTTGACCCTATTTGATTGGTATAAGCATGGTGGACCGACCTAATTTCCTAGGTTTTTAGTCCATAGTTAATTCCTCGATTTAAATTGTCTTCTTTAGTTTAATTTTTAGTTCAGTTAATTCTTCCCTGATTTCATCTGAAGTAGCTGATTTGATTGAATATTAATTTAGAAATTCTGTGTCCTTGTGGATTCGACCCTGCTTATTGACTACCATAGTTAGAGGACTGTAGGTTTATCTTTCATTAGGTGATACGACTAAATCCTATCAAATTTTGGCGCCGTTGCTGGGGAGACGGCTAGTTTTCTAAGTTTTTATTTGGTTATTTGGTCTACTTCTCTGTACCTCATTGGAACTTCATTGTTCCAATTGAGGTACGTTTTACTGCTTCTTTTTGTTTCTTTTGTATGCCCAGGTCTCAAAGAAACGGTTCCCCCATTCCAGCGGATCCCAATCTTACTAGGACAATTAGGCGGATCCGAAAGAAAAATCAGAAAGAAAAGCAGTCTGTTCAGCTGAACAATTCTGGAACAGACACCTTGATTTCAGTTATGTCAAAATCACTGAAGTCATATGGGGTGCCCAACCCAAATGGTCTCTCCACTGGACCTACCATGCCCACAATTGCCGCGGCAAATTTCGAAATTAAGCCTGGACTCATCAGCATTTTTCAGCAAAATCAGTTTGGTGGGCATCCTACTGAAGACCCGGCAAATCATCTGCAGCGGTTTCAACAGCTTTGTCGAACCGTTAAACATGCCGATGTCACTCCAGATCAACTCAAAGTCATGTTGTTCGAGTTTTCATTGAGAGATAGAGCCCAGAAATGGTTGAACGACGTGAAGGAAACTGAATGGAGTGAGATTTCTGCTGCATTTCTGAGAGAGTATTACCCACCTACTAAAACAGAAGAAATCAGAAACAAACTAGCCACGTTTTCCCAAGAGCCTGATGAAACATTACGAGAAGCGTGGGCTAGGTTAAGAGATTTACAGAGAGAGTGTCCACACCACAACATGGACAAATGGTTCTTGACGCAGACATTCTACAATGGTCTGCAGCCTCAGACGAAGAGTATTGTTGATTCGTCTACAGGATGAGTTTTTCTGTATAAGGAAGTGGATGTAGGCTACGAGTTTCTATCAAACCTCGCAGCTAATGATCATTCCACTTCCCGAAGCCTCACGAGGAAGGTACTGGAGGTAGATGCCATTGCATTATTGACTTCGCAGATAGCGAAGCTGAGTCAGCAGATTAACACCTTCAGTTCCTTTTCCTCAGCAGCACCTCCTTTGAGTATTAATGCTATGTCTGCCGTAGCACCATTACCTCATCTTACTGCGAGGTATGTGGTGTTCAGGGTCACTTTGGTCTTGTGTGTTAGTTCAGTCAACTTCAGATGGAGCAAGCAAATGCCTTCCAATAGAGACCACAAAACTTCCCCCCTCCACATAACTACCAAAACCCACAAAACCATCATCCTCCACCTCCACAAAACCATCCCAAACCCTCTTACTATCAAACCCCACAAAACTTTCAGAGACCCCACCACAAAACTTCCATAACCACAATAATTTCAAAACTCCACAATATTTTCCCACCCCACCTCCACAAAACAATAACCCACAGGAGCCTCCCATATCTGAAGTGATGAAGCTGATGTTGAGCATGCAAAAGGAAAATGAGGAGGCACAAAGAGCCCAAGAGAGACAGTTGTTGGCTATGCAGGCTATGCAGAAAGCCAATGAGGATGCTCAGAGGGCTCAAGAGAAACACATAAAACTTCTTGAGACCCAGATTGCTCAATTGGCATAAACTAATGCACAGAGGCAGCAGAGACAATTGCCAGGGCAACCCACTCAGAGAGAACATGTGAATGCCATCACTCTTCGCAGTGGCATTGCATATGATGCCCCTCCGTTGCCCGTTGATGAGGTTACCCCAACTGCGGGGAGGAAGAGGTTGGTAGAGGAAGGAAAAAGAAAGAATTCGACGTCTGAAGTCGATTTGTCTGCAGAAGTTGAACAGACAAGGAAGCAAAAGGAGAAGGTTTCTAAAACGCCTTTTACACCAAGGCTACCTTTTCCTCACAGGATGCAACAATCAAAGGTCGATCAGCAGTTTGGTAAGTTCTTGGCTATGGTCAAGAACCTTGAGGTAACGATTCCATTCACAGATTTAATTACCCAAGTCCCTGTTTATGCCAAATTTCTGAAAGATATGATCACTAAGAAAAGAGACTTTGGTAGGGTAGAACGTGTCGCTCTTACTGAAGAGTGTAGTGCTTTTATTCAAAATAAAACCCCACCAAAGTTAAAAGATCCTGGTAGTTTTTCTATACCCTGCCATCTTGGACCTATTTTATTGATAAAGCTTGGTGTGATTTAGGTGCTTCTGTTTCTGTTATGCCATTATCTGTTTATAAGAAACTGAATATGGGAGCACTTAAATGCACACAAATCACTTTACAGATGGCTGATCGTTCTATAAAATACCCTCTAGGTGTTTTAGAGGACGTTCCTATGAGGGTTGGGAAATTCTATATTCCTGTTGATTTTGTGGTGCTAGATATTGATGAGGATGCCCAGATTCCTATTATTTTGGGTAGGCCGTTTTTGTGTACTACAGGTGCTGTCATTGATGTCAAGCCTGGGTCTTTACCTCTGAGCGTTGGCGATGATAAAGTGATTTTTAAACTAACCAATGCTGTTAAGGCACCTATGCTTGAGCAATCTTGTTGCAGGGCTGAGGTTTTGGATGAGGTAGGTGTGGAGAAGGTTTCAACTACACCTAAGGTTGCCTCACCGTCTGGAGGCATTATCAAGAACATTTGGAGGCGAAAGATGTTTGATGAGGGTGGCACTCATTGCCAAGCCCCTCCTATTTGAGAGATGGAGGATTATGGTTTTGCGGTACCTTTATAAACCAGCGCTGTGCGAGAGGCAACTCGTATTTTTCTTTCCCTTTTTCCCTTTTCTTTTTATTTTTTCTCCTTTTTGTGAGCGAGAGTGAGGGTACTAACATTGTTTTTCCTCTTAGCATCGTCCTTGTCACCTTTTGGCATTGAGGACACTGCCAAGTTCAGCTTGGGGGAGGACTTCTGTTTGTATTCCCTATCTCTTTTACTGCTTTCTAGGATAGATTTATTGCTTTCGAAAAATTCTGAAAAACATCAAAAAAATATGGTTCCCATGACTGGTTTAGTTGCCTCCCTGTGCCCCTTGTTGTGCTCTATTTGAATATGATTTGACTCTGTTTTCTGGATAGCTGGGCATTTGTGATCTTGAGTTTATGATTTGATGTTTGATTGCTATGTTTTCGAGCAAGGTTTGATTATATTAGACCACTTTGTGCTGCATACCTGAATTGGTTAGACTGTGAGGCCTCTTTGTAGCCTATTGGATTTATTTCATTATCCAGTATGTTCTTGTGTGTTAGTTCCTCTTTAGTGGATTGATCTTGACTTTGACTTCGTACTTGTCTGATATTCGATGACTTGTAGCATTTGCGGTGATAGAGACGTTCTTTTGTCTGATTCTTAAGCCTCAGCGTGAATTTTTGATATACTTTTATCCTCCTTAGCCCCGCTGAGCCTAATGACCTTGCTTCATGTTACTTAAACCCTTATTATGAGCCCATGGCCTTTGTTTCGATATTATTTCCAAGCCTAGCTTGGGGGAGCTTTTGTATGGGTTGAGTTTGAAATTGGTTTCATGGTTTGGTTTGGTTGTTGAGGAATTAAAAGTGTATTTGTTGTGGATTGAGTGTGAGAAAAAGAAAAGAAAAAGCGAAATTAGAGTTGCGTGAATGAAGTTCAGAAAAATGAAATAAAATGAAATAAAAGTTCAAAAGAATTCGAAGTTCTTTCATTCACGTACGTTCTTAAAGAAAAAATTTCGCTTCATTGTTTGAAATTTGGGTTTGTTATGAGTTTGTCATTGATTTATGAGAGTTGGGTTATTTTACGTGGTTTTATGGTGTTGTTGGGAGTTGTGTAGGCCATTTTTGGCCTTGTTTGAATGATTCATGCTCCCCCTTTCTTGGTTTTTCCACCACATTACCCAAAAGTATTCCCTACCTCTTACCTAAGCCCCATTACAACCCTCTAAAGTCCTCTTGAGCTCATGTCTGCAGTGTTCATTTGATTGTTTTCGAGTCAGTTTGTCAAAGTTAAAGAGTATTTCTGCTATTTGAGTCGACTTGACTAGGATGAGCGTCATTGAACCTTCTTAAGCACATGAGAGTGTGAGTGGGAAAGGTATTTATGGTCGCGTTGGTGAGTGTTCGGGCATATTCTTTGCCTGCCACAAAATAGAAAGGAGTGACACCCATCTGAGAGCCTTTTCAGGACTTGTATGCCTTGTGGATGCTTGAATTTGATAAATTGCTTGGATGATTGGTGGTTGGATGAATTTGATTAGCCAAACTTGAATTATGCCTGTTTGAACGATTCTTAGTCTTGAAAATGTTTTGAGCTTTGATTGATTTTTATCTATGGGGTGAGGCAATCTATTCCATGTTCATGTTCTGTTTGCTTGAGGACAAGCAAAGGTTTAGCTTGGGTGAGTTTGATATCACGTATTTATATAGACTTTTCTCCCTTATTTACAAGCTAATTTGTGCGTCATTGGAGCTCTTGGGAGCTATTTTATGCTAACTATCGTATATAGTTGTGGTTCTGTGTTTTAGTGGTGAATTGCAGGTTTTAGGGAGTTTTCTCCTTATTCCCGAGCCATTTGGAAGCAACCACGGCTTTACGAGATGTTACGAGGCATTTAGGATGGCTCACGAGCTTTATGGGTAGTTTAGGAGGTCCCAAGACCTCTAAACGTGAAGAATTAAGAGCCAAAGAGTCAAAAAGGAGATTTTCGTACTCTGATCGGGCAGAAATGGCCAGATCGGGCGGAAATATATTGATCGGGTATAGAAGTTGCGGACCCGATCGGGCAAGCGTTGCCCGACCCGATCGGGCGAGAACTATGTCCCCAGACCCGATCGAGCACCCGTTGCCCGACCCGATCGGGTCCCCTCCACTTGAGCTGCTGCTGCTGTGCGTATCAAAAGTGAAGCATTGGGCCTTGTTCGCTGCCGACCCGATCACAGACCCGATCGGGTGCTGGATCGGGTTTGCCCAAATTTTGCCTACACTTGCTGCTGATGCTACGCTGACCAGGAGATCGAAGTTGGTGCTGTTTTAGTGTGGGCCCGATCAGGTGGCCTTTGGCCCGATCGGGTCCTGTGCAATTTTATCGCGGATTCGTCTTTTTAATTCCGTTTTTTTAGCTAGACTTGAGGGGTATTATAAATACCTTTACCTCATTATTTTAGAGACATCTTTTTACGGCTTTAGACTCTAGTTTATTCCTCATTGTTCTTAGCTTAGTTAAAACACTTTAGATTAGATTAAAGGTGATTGAACCTATTCGATTTTAATAAAAGTTCCTGCTTTCTGTCAATTGGTATTCCTCTTTACCCTAATCTCTTTTATTATTCTTGATTGCTTAGCTTAAGTATTTAATTATTCATGATGCAATTGTTAGGGTTTCATATTAGTTTTGTTGTTGTTAATTCGATTATGAGTGAGTAGTTCTCTTTCTAGGGTTTTAGATAGGAAAACCATGTTTATACCATGATTGTGATTTAGATTTCTATCATTTTCTAGGGCTTGATTAGGGTGATTGTGATGTGGTCTGCTCTTGTTGTGTAATTAATGCCAGTGTACAATTTCATTGATTGCTTGTGGTTAATAGTTGTTTGCACAGATCCGTCTTACGACTAGAGGCCTAGGACACATCAGTAGTTCTGATTACGTTAGTGAACATGCGGCGTATGTTGAACAATGAGCGTTGAGTCTTAACCATAGCTCAACACATGCTCTAATCCCCCGACTCTTGACTTAGGTTTTGATAGTAATTGACCCTATTTGATTGGTATAAGCATGGTGGACCGACCTAATACCCTAGGTTTTTAGTCCATAGTTAATTCCTCGATTTAATTTGTCTTCTTTAGTTTAATTTTTAGTTCAGTTAATTCTTCCCTGATTTCATCTGAAGTAGCTGATTTGATTGAATATTAATTTAGAAACTTCGTCTCCCTGTGGATTCGACCCTGCTTCCATTGACTACCATAGTTAGAGGACTATAGGTTTATCTTTGATTAGGTGATACGACTAAATCCTATCAAGGAGCGGGCGCTCCATGGCCTAGGCTCCATAGTTTTACGATTTTGCCCTTATTTCTACAAGGTATAAATCTAATTTTGTAATAATCTTAAGATATCCTTTTAATTTCTGAATCATTATTAGCTTAATTAGAGAGAGAAGTAGTTTCTAGAGAGATAAAGTAGATCTTGAAATCAATTTGAAGCTTTTTGAAGGTATTTCCATGGAGTTTTTCATTTGATGTTCATCTATGTAGAGTATTTCTTCTATCTCTATGCTTTATTTTGCCTAATTACTTGCTTATCCTATTTTAGCCTTTGATTAGTGTTGGTTAGTTGATGTTTAGCTCATTTATAATGTTTTCCATCACTGTTGATCTTCATTTGATACCTCAAGCTTTTTATTTTGCTTCTTTAATGGCTTTAGAGTAATTTCTTAGCTAGGGGAAGGGGATGAACTAGGTTGATCATGAGTTGACCTCAAAAGTCAAGCTAGGGGGTTAGATTTAGGAGAAATTGGGTTGACTAACCTATTTAATTGCTTGTTTAATTGCTTGATCATCAATTGAATTAGATTAGGGGATCAAAAGTGAAGGATTGAGAGATGAAGCTTTTGATGGACCTTAGGTTAGTCAATAGGTTGACTTCACCATGAGAATAGGTGTTAGGCTTCCTATGACCTTAATCGAATCGCTACGAATTGTGGAAATACTTGATCGATTGATTTTACCATGAGAATAGGTAAAATTGGCTGATTAAGTCCTCCTAATTAGCTCGAGAGAGTAATTAGGAAACATATAAGTGACCTTAGTCCCTTAGTTGATCCTAATGAATCCCCTTGGCTTGACGAATAGGTTAGTAATTGGTTAACTAGTGATTCCCCTATCCCTAGTGTCTTCTTACTATTGTTAAACCCAAATCATTTAGTTTAATTGTTAGCTAATTAGTTCTTGTTTTCTTAGTTGATCAATTAATCTCAAATATCACCAAAGATAGGCTTAGCTCGCTTAATTACTTTCAAACCTTGCTAATATTTGCTTCCTTGTGGAATCGACCCTTTCTTGCCCTAAACTAGGCTAAGTTAGGTTTATATTTGGCACGTGCAACGACCGTATCGAATTTTGGCGCCGTTGCCGGGGAGGCAACGGATTACATTGCTTTGAATTGTGATTTTTGAGTCTAAGTCAAGTCTATTCCTCCTCCCTTTTTCTAATTTTTGTTTTCTTTTGGTTACCAATTGGTTGCTTACTACTTGGTGGTAAGCCCTTGTGTTACTAATTTCTCCCTTGAGCTTTTGTATTTGCATGTCAAGAAGGTTACGAGGAGATCCATTGCTTCCAATTGACCACAATCTTAAGGGCACTTTACGGGAGTTGAGGAGGATTTTTCGGGAACCAAGGGTACTATCTAATAGTGAGGAGCAACCGGGGGAGGTGTTTGAGGAAGATCAATCTCGTTCTTCAACTTCTAGTATTATGGCGGAGGATCCACCCGTTCCAAGAGCTTTGAGGGACTATGGTCACCCCGAAGCATTTGAGATCAAAAGTGGGATTCGGAGGCCGATAACAACCGCTAACTTTGAGTTCTTTCCACACTTGATTAGAATGATCAAGCAAGAGCCTTATGGTGGATGTGCTCATGAGTGTCCACTTGACCATTTGGCGAACTTCCTTGAGCTTTGTGCCACGGTCAAGCAAAATAATGTTACTCAAGAGTTCGTGAGGCTTAATCTTTTTCATTTCTCTCTCATGGGGAAAGCCAAGAAGTGGCTACAATCTCTACCTCCCAATTCCTTTACTACTTGGGCACAAGTAACGGCGGCTTTTGTTGATGAGTTCTACTCCCAAGAGAAGACTTCCGAGGCTAGAAGGAAGATCTCTAATTTCATACAAGATGAAGATGAAAGTTTGAATGAGGCATGGGATAGGTTCAAAGACCTCCGAATGTCGTGTCCGCACCATGGGTATAGTCAATGGATGTTGATGCAAAGTTTCTATGATGGGTTGCTTCCTATGACTAGAGCTAGTCTTGATTCCGGAGCGGGGGGTCAACTCACCAAGGTACGGGTTGAAGATATTGAGCCCACCATAGAAGAGGTTGTGAGGCACTACTCTTGGGGGAACACAAGGTCTACAAGCAAGAAGGTTAGTGGTAAAGGGAAGTATGATGTGGAGGCCATGGATCATATGCATGCTAAGCTAGGCACTCTAGCTAAGAAACTTGAGAAGGTGAACTTGGCATCCCCAAGCCAACCACCTTCCCAAGCTTTCTCTTGTGAAATTTGTGGAGGCACCGATCATGCATGCTCTTATTGTGGAGGATCTACGGAACATGTAGCATGGGTTGGTGCAAGACAATAGTGGCCTTCAAACTTCAACAACCAAAGGAGGTGGAACAACCCCTCTCAAGGAACATGGAAACATCCCCCACCACAAAATCACAACAACTGCTCTCCAACTTTCGACCACCCAATTTCAACCAACCACAACAAAGACCACCCTTTGAGCCTAACACACCCAAGCCTTCATCACTTGAGTCTACACTTCAACTTTTCCTAGCCCAACAAACCAAGACCAATGCCGATAATGATATGAAGTTAGGGGATGTTCACTCTTCCTTACAACAAATGCAAGCTCACAACAAAATGATTGAGACCCAACTTGCCCAAATTACCCAAAAAGTAAGCAATTCTTCTTCTTCTTCTACCATGATAAGTGGACTTTAGGTTCACTTATTTGCATGTAGTTTTAGGGCATTTAGATGCATTTTAGGTCATTTAATTTCCTTTTCCTTCCCTTTTTCCTCATTTCTTATTATCTCGTGTTTAACATCTAGTTTAGCTCATTTGCATATAGTTAGGATGTATATAGGTTGTTGAATATGCATATGCATACCCCCCTCCCCATCTAATATTCGCCTTGAGTGTTTTGAAGGTTATCAGGCAAAAAAAGAGGCTTATAACAGGGGAGCGGGCGCTCCATGGGTCAAGAAATGAAGACAGAGAATCAGGAACTTGGAGCGACCCAGGAGCGATGAGGGAGCAGGCGCTCCAAGCATGGAGCGGGCGCTCCATGTTGTGAGGAGCGGGCGCTCCATGGCCCAGGCTCCGTAGTTTTATTTTGTGTTTTACGATTTTGCTCTTATTTCGACGGGGTATAAATCTAATTTTGTAATAATCTTAAGATATCCTTTTAATTTCTGAATCATTATTAGCTTAATTAGAGAGAGAACTTTAGAGAGAGAAGTAGTTTTTAGAGAGATAAAGTACATCTTGAAATCCATTTGAAGCTTTTTGAAGGTATTTCCATGGAGTTTTTCATTTGATGTTCATCTATTTAGAGTATTTCTTCTATCTCTTTGCTTTATTTTGCCTTATTACTTGCTTATCTTGTTTTAGCCTTTGATTAGTGTTGGTTAGTTGATGTTTAGCTCATTTATAATGTTTTCCACCATTGTTGATCTTCATTTGATACCTCAAGCTTTTTATTTTGCTTCTTTAATGGCTTTAGAGTAATTTCTTAGCTAGGGGAAGGGGATGAACTAGGTTGATCATGAGTTGACCTCAAAAGTCAAGCTAGGGGGTTAGATTTAGGAGAAATTGGGTTGACTAACCTATTTAATTGCTTGTTTAATTGCTTGATCATCAATTGAATTAGATTAGGGGATCAAAAGTGAAGGATTGAGAGATGAAGCTTTTGATGGACCTTAGGTTAGTCAATAGGTTGACTTCACCATGAGAATAGGTGTTAGGCTTCCTAGGACCTTAATCGAATCGCTACGAGTTGTGGAAATACTTGATCGATTGATTTTACCATGAGAATAGGTAAAATTGGCTGATTAAGTCCTCCTAATTAGCTCGAGAGAGTAATTAGGAAACATATGAGTGACCTTACTTAGTTGATCCTAATGAATCCCCTTGGCTTGACGAATAGGTTGGCAATTGGTTAACTAGTGATTCCCCTATCCCTAGTGTCTTCTTACTATTGTTAAACCCAAATCATTTAGTTTAATTGTTAGCTAATTAGTTCTTGTTTTCGTAGTTGATCAATTAATCTCAAAAATCACCAAAAATAGGCTTAGCTCGCTTAATTACTTTCAAACCTTGCTAATCTTTGCTTCCTTGTGGAATCGACCCGTTCTTGCCCTAAACTAGACTAAGTTAGGTTTATATTTGGCACGTGCAACGACCGTGTCACACCACCACCACAAAATGTAGCCTCCTAAGAGCCTACCAATTCTGACCTTATGAAGCTGATACTGACTATGTAGAAAAATCACGAGGAGACGCAAAGAGGTATGAAAACTCATATCAAACTCTTCGAGTCTCTGACTGCTCAGTTAGCAGGAAACAATGCTCAGAGGCAGAGAGAAAGAGTAGGGAGAAAATATTGAGAGCTATGTATCTTATTTTCTGATTACTTGATAATTATATAGGAATCTTTTTTCTCCATCTTTGGCTGGCCACCGTAGAGCCTTTATGGGCTCTAGGTTTTTCTTTAATTAATCCAAATATTAGGTGTTACCTTGTAAGATCCATTAAAGTGGGCTCGGGTTTATTATTTACTAACCCAAAGGTCTGTAGCATTCTCTTGTAAGACGTAAAGACGACCCAATTAAATGAATTATTATCTCCATCATATGATCCACATTATATTTAGTAATTGCATTAGAGTTGAGGACGTAATTCCTTCACTTTGCTCGTTTTCTTCGGGGTGTCCTAACCCAAAGCCATAGTTCCTACACGCTTACACAACTCTAGATAATGATTAGTACTCGCTCGCTCTTTCACTAAGTTACAAACTACGAAAGTCTAGCTAAAAAGAGGAGAAGTAAAAAGAGACTATGGGTTGCCTCCCGCAGATCGCTAGTTTATAAAGGTTTCACATGACCATGTTACCTCATCTTTAACAACTCGTCCTTAAACTATCTCGAGATGTCAGCGAAAACAACATCTTGGACGAAATTATAACTAAAGGGGTCAAACTAATTCTTCCTCCGTTTCGCAATACTCGCAACGTTTCTTGTTTGCACATTGTCCAATGCAATACTTTGGACATTATTATCTCTAATTATTGATAAGTAAAAGTTATAAAAAGTTGATATTATATTAGTATGCATTAAGACGAATCACATAAGACCCCACTTGGCTATATTTGTTCTTGTACACATTGAAAAAAATATAAAATAAGATTGGTAGATCAATAGTGGTTACTATGTTAATGTTGCGAGCATTGTGAAGCGGAGGAAGTATAAATTATATTATTCAAAAACTAATATATTCTCAAAAATATAATTTATACTTCCTCCGCTTCACAATGCTCGCAACATTAACATAGTAACCACTATTGATCTACCAATCTTCTTTTATATTTTTTTCAAAGTGTACAAGAACAAATCTAGAGATGTAATTGATACGCATGTGATCTACCACTAATATAGGCATTTATCATAAGAGATATAATTTATACTTCCTCAGTTTCATAATTAGGCATTTATCATAAGAGATGTAATTTTTGTGAATAAATTTTATTAATTAACAAGCCTAGCTTAAATAGGCAAAGGAAAATCTAGAGAGTACACCCCGAATTTCTCTGAAATTTTCGCGCGTTAATTATTACTATTGTTGACGATAAATTCTGTTTTGTAAATATATTTCCGTTAAATAATTACATTTTATATCTACTTTTTATTTTTATAATATTTATATATTTTATATATAATATAAAATTTGAATTTAATTGTAGCATTGTGAAGTATACGAGCAATGCTCATATTTGCGTCAATTATTTTAACGGGCAATGTAGCGCTCGTTTATGTGCGAAATGCGTAATGTGATAGCTTGGTAAATACGTATTTATATTACGTTGGTACTTATAATTTTTATTTATAAAAATATTTATTTATATATATTTATTTTAAGCGACGTACTTTATTCTTGAAACATACATTGTACTTGAGTTTGCGCACATTTTGCTACTCACTTAAGGGGTCCGAAAGTTATGGTTTGCTATGGGTTTATAAAGAGTTTTGGACAGCCCTTTGTAATGTTAAACCACTCAAGAGTTAACCTCTTCACTCACCCTCATTATGTCCCCTCATCATGGCCATTATGAGTCCATTTAACACCCCCTTTAAACACCATCCCCTCACTCCCTTTTGCTGTAAACTAAATCAGGATTTTACTCCCTTATCCATCCCTCCATTCACACACCCCCCATAAGAAAAAGAGAGGAAAAGATTCCTTTGCATTCGTCACCATTTTCTCACACAAAATCAGTTTTACTACTTGGGTTTCAAGCTATTTTCGCACCGGTTTTCAAGCATTTGTTGAGTTCGTTGTGATTGTGATCGTAGGAGACGAAGGTGGTAACAATTCTCAAGGTGTCTAAACTTCAATCGAGCGTTCTACTACTTCCACGCGAAGAATAAGGTAACTAGCATTTTTCTAGTTCGATAGGGAATAGATTTTGAACTTAGGTTTGTTAGAATCGTGTTAGAGAACTTAGATTCATGTTAGGTGGAACTTGGATGATTGTATGATTATGGTTTAGTGTAGTATCATGATTAGGAAGGTTGTGTTGTGGTATTTTTATGTGTTGAACGCGTGGTTATGTTCATGTTGTTAGTTCATGTTAGTCAATTTGTCAAGTGTGATGTTGTTGTTTTTATGTTGATTGGAGTAACTTGATTGATTGTTGGAGTTTGAGTTTTGGTTGTTGATGATGCTTAGTATCATGCTAGGGTGTTGTCTTGGATGACTATGGGTGTGTATTGATGTGGGGATCGTTGCTTGAGCATTGACGTACTTGGGTTGGACGAGGTGAGTGCATACGAGCACAGCCGCAGGCCACGAGCAGTGGCAGCTCGCGACTCGCGATGCCTTGGTCACGCCCCGCGACCGCAGTCTGCCCATTTGTTTGCGTTTTTGTGAATATTTTTCCTTTGAGCTTACAACATGTTTATTTGTTTAGTGTTGGGCTTATGCATGTATGTTAAGCATGTTAGAGTACGTTTGAGTTGGTTGAGTTGCTTTATTAAGGGAACGTACCCTAGTTGGTTGGGTAGTTTTGGTTGTTTCTCGGTTTGTTGAGTGTTGTGGGCCTATACTTTAAGTTGTAGATGTTGAAATGCTTGGGGGAGGATAATACTGTCCTTAGCATCTCTTCGCCAAGAGTTATGTACGGGGAATATTGTGAATTAGTAATAATTGACTTCATACCCGAACTCAGATAACGTTTTTGTGTTATACGCCTCAACATGTTTGATTTGTTGTCTTATGGAATTGATACGCATGGATGCCTTGTCGTGTATACATCGCTCTTTGTGTTTGATTGATCCTAAGGGCGGCATGGTCCTAGGAATTTGTTTGATTATCATGAGGGCGGTATGGTCCTAGGATTTGGTTACTTAACAATGGGCGGTATGGTCCATTGGTTCACTCACGGGTGGTATGATCCGTTGACTTTTGCTATCCGGAACGGGCGGTATGGTCCTCGGATATGCAGCTGACCGGAACGGGCAGTATGGTCCTCGGTTATGCAACGTAGGCCTTGGGCGGTATGGTCCAATGAGTCTACTCACAGGCGGTATGGTCTGTTGTCTTTGAATTGATATGTGCTTGGTTGCGTTAGTTTGACTTGATTATTGGTGTTGAGCTTTCTCTTTATGCATGTTTGGTGCTTATGTTTTGTTGTATCATGTATTGCATGTTTTGATTATATTTCTTGTGATGTATGTCTTTGGCGTGCTTCTCCTTTCTTTAAGTTTATTATTTGTTCCTGTTTGGGCTGGGAGAACTGCTAGTTACTCCCCACTGATTGTGTGTAATACCCCGAATTTTGATAAATTAATAAATTATTTTATTTAAATTAAAAACGTATCAATATGAATTTTTTTTGATTTATTTCGAATTATTTTAAATTATTTGAAAAACGTTTATAATTGTAATGATATAATATTATTTCTATTACTAATGTTATTATTTCATATTGAAATTATTTTAAAGAAGCATTTTGAAATTTAATTCATTAAAATGTCATTTGATGTACTTAGCTAATTTGATGTACAACTTTTTAAACAAGCTTGATTTAAATTACAACTTATGCCCTTATTACTCCCATAACCTATCATGAGCACTTATCACTTATCACCATCCATCATCATCTTCCTCCTCCACCCAACAACCATAGAAATGGTTTCTCCAAAACCTCAAGCAAGCTCATAACTCTCCACTTGCAATATCATATTTTTCCACTCAAAATCTGACCAAGACCAACTCTCTAGTCAAAATTCAATCTCTCTTCAACCTCCATATCTCACCGTCACCAATGGGAGCTTGACCCATTCAAATAAAAAATCAGAAATTTGGCCTATATATACCCCATCTATACCCACCCAAGAACTCAAGCAAATCACATTCAAGGTTTGCTTCACTCTCTCTTCTTTCTCCCCTCTAAAATTCTGCTTTTCTTTGGTTTTGAAAAATTAAGAAAAACCACCATTAAAACAACCCAAAGCTCCACCACTTACACCACCACAACCAAAAACCCGAACCACCTTCCAACAAACGCCGTCGCGGCCACCACAGCGCGCAGCAGCAGCTGCCCCAACCACACACACACACCCCCTTCGCACCTCCCCATTTCGACCCCAAACCACCCAAAAACCGCCCCCTTGCTGCCTCCAGTTAGCCGCCATGCCCAGCACCACCCTCCGCCGCCAAGTCATCGAAAACCGGCACAAAAAACCGGCAGCCACACCCTCCTCTGTTTTCCTTCTCTTCTTACCTCTACTGCTTCTTTTCTTTTATTTCCTTCTCTTATTTTGTTTCCACTTAAACCCAAATGACCCAAATAAACTCTCACTTACTTACATGAACCCAAATCCCAAACTCCTCTTCCCTTAAATCTGAATTTTATTTAGCTTAGCCCAACACTTTAAATTATCCAATTTTTCTTTACTAGTTTATTTCGTTTAATTGAAATAAAAGTTCCATTTAACTTTATTAGTTCCATTAGTAATTATATTAACTTTTTCATAACTTGAAAAATATTTCTAAGTTTCTAAAATAAAATAACAAATATATTGAAGTTGATTTTCTTGTTTATTTAAATTATTTATAAAGTTTAAGTTAAATAAATATTAAAGTTGAAATAATGTTTAAGTACTTAAAATATTTTTTAGAAATTCGAGAAACATAAACTTTGATTCATAAACTTCTTTGAATAAAAATTTTCTTTAAGTTATTTAGATTATTTAAGTTATTTATTTATAATCATAAGGGGTTATTTAGGAATCTAATTTTAGATTTCGTTTAATTGTAGACTCCGATCTAGTAGAAGAAGATTATCAAGAGTGCGATCAACTCGTGGATTAACTTCGGACACGCTTCAAGAGGTAATTACCAATGTTCATCCACAAGTAGATTCCGTATAAATAAAACGATTTAACCTTGAGATTATGTGAATTAATCATGTTATGTGGATATCGATTATGGATTAGTTATGGGTTATGATTATCAAATTTTAAGTATGAATTATGAGTGACAAAATGGATAACAAGTGTGGATTTTGATTTCCGAACCGTGAATATGGAAGTTGGATTATGGACTATGACAATGACTATTATAACATTGTTTAACATCGTAAATAAACTCGATAAGGACTTAATCTTTTATCCTTATTCTCGATATAGGTTTTATGTATTATTATTATTATTATTATTATCAGTGTTATTATTATTATCGTTATTATTTAACATGGTTATTATAATCGTTATTCTTAATATGGAAGTTATAAACGGAAGTTGACATTGTGATGATGGAAATAATTATGAGTTAATGTAACCAAGTGATGGTTGAGAATATGGGTATGCTATCGGAATTAGCTATGTAAGAAATGAGTTATGGAATTGGAGTAACGGTTTTTCACTCTCGATTAAATGAATGATGCATAAGTGAATATGTGATATGTGATAACTTGAAGTAAAAACTATAAATCACTTAAAGTGGAATAAAAGAAAGAAGCGATGAACAGGTTGCCCTGTATGGGAGGTTCAGCGGCCACCTACAGGTTCTTTTGTTACTATGCTGATTTTTCTGTTATTTGTCTTCCTTCTATCTTGATGTGTTCCAAGTTAGAAGGGGTGTGCACACTAGGGACTCCGTTTTATGGCCAATTTTATTTTAGTGGGTGGCTTACGTGGTGTATCACCGGCCCACTATGTGAGTGATTTACGTGGTGTTTCACCGGCTCACATTATTTAAGCAAGTGGTTTACGTTGTGCATCACCGGCTTGCTAGAGTTCTCCTTCCCTTCCGTAAATGAAATAGAATATTGCTATGTTAATGTGACCTATTAACTATATGTATTTATGTTCTATGCTTTTCAACTCGACTGACATAATAATTTCAACGTATTTTAAACTTAAGTACTTTACGGGGTGGAGTTCGAATTACTCAGTTAATCTGATTTTTGGGAGCTTGTCTCTCTTGTCTTTTTCAATGTTTATTTGCAGGTGGGTGATCGAGGGGAATTATGATAGATCAACTAGAAGTTGTCATCCACCTAGTTTAATATTTTACTTCCGCTGGAACTATGAAACACTTAATATTTAGTACTTAACGAACAAGTTTAATTTGGTTGTAAGGATTTTTAATTAAGTTTGGAATGAATATGTTTTGGTTACTTAGCCTTGCACTTAATTCCATGGAGTTGAGTGCAGCGGTAACGCTCTGTCTGAGTCGAACCCTCGTTGATTTCCCCTCAAACCAGTTTTATTAATATAATAAGGGTTCGGTTTGGGCCGGGTGTTACATTGTGGAAGTTGTTGATTTATTATGCAGATGACGATGCTGTTTAGGATTGTTACGGTTTGGACCGGGAATGTGCTTTTTGGCCTTGTGAGCAAGAAGGTGGTGCTTGTCATAGTGGACGAGCATTTTGAATCAGGGATTAGGACTAGCTACTCAGTGGGTCTTAAGTAGTTTTCCTTTATGTTTTGACGTATGTTTTGAACCATGGATTATTAGTATTGTCTTTTGGATTTAGATCACTTAATCTTGAGTTTTCTTTTGAAGTTTTCTTTAATGTTTGGAACTTTGGTTGGAATGAGGGTATGGGACCTCATTTCCCTTTTTATAGGATTTCGGAAGTTAATTATGATATTTGAAGGATTTATGTTTATTTATAATTTAAATTTTACTCCTTAGAGTAGCATCTCCGTCTTAGTGGTATTTCCGCTACCACTAGTTGCTTTATTTCATTTACTATTGTCTCTTTTCTTCTTTGTATCGGACGGGATGTTACAACAAGACTAGCCGTTAAGAGTAGAAGAACTAGGCTAAGGAATTGCTAAAGATAGATACAAGAGAATGTTAACTAAAACAGAAAATTAGGATTACAAAAGATACTGGATATACATAATATAATTAGAATAATTAGGATATCTTGGAATATCTTAATTATTCCTTAATATTCCCCCGCAAGCTGGACGGTCTCTTGACAAGGCCAAGCTTGGAATTTAAATTTGTAAATTGTGCCACAGCAAAAGGTTTGGTTGTGGTATCCGCAAGCTGATCATCACCTAGAATATGTTGTACTGGTGGCCAAGTTGCACCTGCTCACGAACAAAGTGAAAAGCAAGAGCTAGATGTCTCATTCGGGAATGGAAAATCGGATTTATGGAGTAGTTTGTGGCGCTCAGATTGTCACAGTAGATGCTTGGGATCATAGACAATGAAATGTGCAATTCAGAGAGTAAAGATTGCAACCATAACAGCTCGGCAGTAGTGGAGGCAACGGCTCGAAATTCTGCTTCAGTCGAAGAACGAGCTATGCCTTGCTGCTTCTTTGAACTCCATGATAGTGGATTGCGCCCTAGTACACAATGTAGCCCGATGTTGACACAAAATTGTCACGGTCACCGGCCCAATCCGCATCAATGCAAGCATGGAGTCTTAGGGGAGAGTCACGGTGGAGAATTAAACCATGATCAATGGTGCCGTTTAAGTATCGAAGAAGCCGGCGAAGGGTTGCGCAATGTAAGTCAGTTGGGCGGTGCATAAATTTAGACAAGCGATTTACAGCAAAAGCAATATCCATCCGAGTGAGAGCAAGGTACCGTAGACTACCAACTAGAGCTCGGTATTCAGTTGGATTTGGAAGAGGACAACCAGCAGCTAGTATGAGAGGAGGATGAGATACCATGGGAGTAGGGACAGCCTTAACATTGGACATACCTGCATGAGTGAGTAAGTCACCACGGAAAAAGACCCTGCTCATGAGGGAGTACTTCAACTCCAAGGAAATAGGACAAGGGTCCTAGATCCTTTAATGAAAATCACGAAGCCATGGCAGAAATAAATTCCTGCAAGGCATTAGGTGAAGGACCAGTAACAATTATATCATCAATGTAAACAAGCAAGTAAATGGTTGTGCCACGATGACGATACAAAAACAAAGAAGGGTCTGCAACAGAGTTAGTAAACCCAAAGGATATGAGATATTCGCGAAGCTCATTATACCAAGCTTTGGGATCTTGTTTGAGCCCATAAATAGCCTTACGAAGCTTGCAAACATAGGTAAGATGGTTTTTATCAAGGAAACCAGGAGGTTGGGACATGTAAACATCCTCTTTGAGAGAGCCTTGAAGAAAGGCATTGTTAATATCCAATTGACGTATCAACTAGATCTGGTAAACGTGTCGTGTCGTGTCATATTCGTGTCACCCGCTTATATAAACGGGTTAAACCCCTCAACCCTAACCCGACCCGTTTAATAAACGTGTCGTGTCGTGTCAACCCATTTACTTAAAAGTGTCAAAGAGCTTTGACCCAAATCCTCTTATTCCGTGTCGAGTTCGGGTCGTGTTGGCGTGTCATATTGTTTTTACATACAAAAAATGAAAAATGAGTAATTTGTGTTATGTTGTGTCAACCCGCATAGTTAAACGGGTTGAACCCCTCCAACCCTGACCCGACCCATTTATTAAGCGTGTCGTGTCGTGTCAACCCGTGTACTTAAACGAGTCAACACCTTCGACCCAAACCCGCTAATAACGGGTCGATTTCGTGTCGAGTTGGCGGATCGGGTCAGTTTTTAACACCTCTAGTATCAACCATCCTTGAGTGACAGCTAAAGACAAAATGACTCGGACCGTTGTGGGACGGATCACGGGACTAAAAGTCTCCAAAAAATCAATGTCGGGTCGTTGGTGAAACCCTTTCGCAACTAACCGTGCCTTATAACGCTCATCTGAAATAACAACTACTACTACTACTAAATTCTTATTTGCAAGGATGCGACTAAAATAAATCATCATCTGAAACCGTTGAAAATTGTTCCAAATATTTTTTAACTGTTGACAAGCTTTATCACTCATCATATCAACCACCTTTATATGATAGCTTGATACTCCTTGTGATCAAAGACTGCAGGAATAAATTCAAAATCATTCGTTTAGGCAATATGGAAAAATCCCCACCCCCCACAAAAAATTAAAAAAAAAATTAAAAAATAAAGCAGAACATGAAGATGAGGGGCGGGCGGAGGAACCAACTACAATTAAGGAAAACAAGAAAAGTGTTCGAGGCAAAACACCAAGCGTGAATACATGATACTCATTGATCAGACAATTTTCCGACAGCCCTAAGCTAGCTTAATCGACTAGTAGCCGTGTGGTGTGTTGAGACTCGGATCACTTAGATCAAACTATATTAAGACACTGAACTTATGCATCTATGCCGATACAGTAGCTGGCTGCTTAGTCTCCTCCTCCTGTAGACTCGCGTAGTAATTGACCAGTACTTTCCATCCTCCAGGACACATAAAGCCATCAGGAGGATTCTCTCCGGTTCTTGCGTATGTTCGCATCTGAAATATTACACAGTTTTGATTGAGTCCACAAAAGCTAGAATGTACCAATATTGATAGGGAATTAGGGATGCCAGGATTTACAGAAATGAAAGATCATGAATAACTTAATCCTTTTCAATGTAAATAATTTTTGCATTTGGTGAGATATGTGTCCCTGGTCACCTAGCCATTATTAGTAAATAGAAGGTAATACTGTATTTGGTTTTCATATCCTTTTCAATACGCTTTTATTCAGTTAATTAAATGAGTTGCACCAAAGAAAAAGTCACGGGCTTCTTTTTTTCCCCCTTTTCAAGTGGCCAGTGTCTACCGTACTAGGGATCCTCTATTGTTTTGGTCGCTTTATATCTTGAAATTTGGACACCTGAGCATGTAAGATAATAGATTCTCAAAAAACCTCCTATTTTCGCTTTCTTGGATTCGCAACAGTTGATCTAAAAGACTAAACCAGCATTTTTTGCAAAAAAAGAGGAGAAGATCCCGACTCGTGTCTACAAGGCCGTTACTTCATTTTAGACTTGACTTAAACTAGAAAGACATCCTCCCAGAAAACGACTACCAAAATCCCAAAATCCCACGGGCCATTAATACACAGGCTTCTGAGGCATGTGATCCCTGCTTCGAGGAGATCGCGAATTCCAATTTCATTTTCAATTAGGAGAAAGAGATAAATGTCGAAGTTAAGCTCTTTGTATTTTGGGCCAAAGTGATAAATGTAGAATCCATTTTCATCTGTTGGCCTACTACGTAACAAGAAAAAAGTTCCAACAGATCTCAAGACTGAAACTCCTTCAGCAATCCTGAAACAAGTATTAACAAACAAAAAATAAGTTGATATATGTAGTTATATACCTTGGTTCCAGAAATGAAGAGGAAATCCTTAGCACGAGATGGATCAAAGAACGACATTTTCTTTGCTACAGTGTCATATGCTGCCACCTGCAATAATACGGACAGTTCAGCGTTATCGAAAAAAGCAATTGCACAAACATAATACGGAAATATAGATCTGCACAAGAGTGAAAGATTTTACAACTAGCGAGTACAAGGCACACATTAGATAACACACAAAATATATTGGCCAAGCATTAAAAATGGACCAACAAAAGACAGAAGACAGAGGAAAAATAGTTATTAGCATGCCCAGAAGTCATTATGAAATTATACAAGAACCGAGGACAAATAGGAAAAACTTCAAAGACCCAAAAATCTATTTTCTAATTTTGTCAAGGCAACAGTAGACATGCCATCAATGCATGTTTTTGCTGCAAAGAACAAGCTCAAAGCATTTCATAGAAGTAATTAACATAATTCCAGAAAGGAAGTAACACTTAGTAACCCAGCTTGTAGGGCACATTACGTTGCAAAATGTTTAAGAAAATAATACTTCCTTCGATTGTTATTGAGTTGTTTGGCTTTGACTTTAACGTTTGTCAAGGCCAAAGTTAAGTTCTTGAACAATCTATTAGCCAAAATTATACAAAACTGTTATACTTTGAAAATATGTATATTGAGACAAATCCTAAACTATATTAGACGATAAGATTTGTACTTTATTAGTAGGAAAATTTGACGCCAACAGTCCAAACTATTGCCCATCTTCTACAAAAGGTCTGAACTATTGATAATCCAGGAACAGTCTAAACTATTACCCTAATCTTCCAAATCCAGTCCCATTGACCGGTTCACCTGTTATAAAAGGTAAAACTTGATTTTTTTTTATTTCTTTTTTTTGGGTTTTAAAAACCTTTTTAATTAACTTAAAAAAAAAAAAAAAAAACCCTTCCCTCACCCCACTCCCTGCCAGCCACCCCCCACACCCACACCGCCACCACAACTCAGCCTCTTTTAAGAATTGTTGATTTAGATATTACACCGTAGTTTCATACCTCTTTTAAGTTCTTCCAACAGTCCCAGGTCCTTCCTTGCTAATAAATTGACCAGTTTGATCATCCACCTCTAAGAACTCACTCACAAAATCAGGTGAAACTGATGAAGACTCCCAGAATATCAAAAAATGTAAAGCAAAGTGAATATGAGAACCCATTTTTTCCATTCCCCAATGTAAGAGAAAAATAAGAAGTAAGGAAGAAATTCGACATCATAGTTGACACAAGAACATTCAAATACATTGAGCCAAATGAAAACCCCCAATTTACGAGATCTAGGCTGCAATTTGATTGCTTCACGAGTCGAGTTCCGTGCAATTTCTCACGCAAGTTGAAGTTTCTGTTGCTTCTCAGTTCGTCAATTCGTTGTTTCTCAAATCAAATTCATAGTTTATAACAAAAACCCAGAAAAGGGAAAGCGTAGCTAAACCTTTTTGGAATCCCAGAAATGAAGATGAGCGGTATAAATGATTAAACAAAGTGAAAGCTCATTTGTGAAAGAAGTTGCAGGATTTGATTTGAGGCGGGTGGGTGTAGGAAGGAATATGTGGTGGCTGGAAGCCTGGAATATAGAAGGAAGAAGAAGAGAGGGTGGTGACCTCAAACACAAAGAAAAAAAAGGAAAAAAAATCATTAAAAAGGTCATGTGACCTTTAGTTTACCTGTTGTAACAGGTTAACAGGTCACTTGGACTATTATAGAAGATTGGGGTAATAGTTTGGACTGTTTATTGATTATCAATAGTTTGGACTCTTTATAGAAGATGACCAATAGTTTGGACTGTTCGCGTCAAATTTTCCTTATTAGTAAAAGAAAGGGTCAAAGTAGAATGTCGAAATAGTGTCAAAAGTCAAAGTGGAATAACAATTGACAAATTGAGGGAGTAGCTAACAAGACACTTTCTCAATCATATCAAGCACACACTTCAGAGAACTAGTAGAAACAAGTTTTAGACCACACTTTAATTTAGGGAAAAAAATCTGACAGAAAGAAGCAAGTCATGACCCACCCTGAATGGTAGTATGTTCAACTTCTCAAGTCCAGGTGCCATGCTCAACACTTTCTTTCCATGATCAGGATCGTACAGATCTCTCTTCTCTGTCGGGTGACCCATACCAGCAGGATCACGACCCACAATGTAAAAATTAGCACCAGCATTAATCCGTGCTTTGGCATGCCATTGTACCTCAGTTGGGCCAGCATAATGCATGGGAGATGGGAATATGGCCACTACAGTAGTTGCAGGATCAAGAACTCCGTCTTCTAGAACCTGGTTTTAAAAAGAAAGACAACAATAAAAACTTCAGGAGATTAAAACAGCAGCAAGATAACAGCAGAACAGATTACACCAAATTTATATATTGCACAAAATACAACTGGGCAACATAACAACAGGAAGTAATCTGTTCATGTGCTACATGGAGAAAGCTTCACATCATTGTAATTTGTAACCTATGAAATCTGTCTTGCTCAGATTGTTTCCAAGCCGAAAAAACAAGCTTAAACCACACACAGGTAAAAATCTTTGTATGAATTAAAAACTATCAATATACAAGTTACAACAGATAAATTACCTTGCTATGTTGCTCCATCCGAACATCCAAGGGCACATCATCAGCCTTAGTGAAACCTCCCAAAGGATGAAGCAAGAGAATTGGATTCTTGTACCCCATGTCCAACAACCTCCTACGCGTATCATTCATCAATAATGCATGCCCATTATGAACTGGATTTCTAAGCTGAAAAGCAAAAACTGCATCAGCTTCACGCCTATCAAACTCCTTACGAAGCTCTTTAGGAGAAAGCCTGTAGTGATCAAGACCATCATTGTATTTAATTCCTTTCAATACTTCCAGCTCCCCACCTATGAGCCAATTTCCAGCAGGCGTAATAACCTCTTCAACATATGGCAATCCAGAAGCAGTAGTTCCCCAAGTTCTAGCTATTCTTTCCTCTTTATTATGTTTGTATATCTCAATGCTGTGAAATGAAATTATAGCAAACACTTAATAACTATAAACTTTTCAAGATAGTAGTAAGTGCAAAAGTTTGTATATACCAAAAAAATGACATACACATAGTAAGATCCTAAAAAAATTTAAAGAAAAGAAGTAAAAATAACGCATAATGGGAAAGCCTGATTTTTCGTCTTCTAAGAGGATGCAATGCGAAGAGATCAATGATGCAACACCCATATGTACAGTGAATAATACCAACTGTTAGATCTTGTTTAAGAAAGAGTGAGAGATAACTTCACGAGCTCTACAGAAACTAAACAAACATCATAATAATAGTGCATTGAAAGTGAGTCGTCACATTCAAACACCTATTCACTTGAATGATGATATTGAGTAGAAAGCAAAGACCACAATTACATAGGCGTTGGAAATTTCACTAAAGGCTACTAAGATATCCTTAATTACAAAGAAAACAAATATAAAAAAGCTTCATTTCCCCAAACTTACTCCCTCTTTCAAAATTACAAACTACATTTAACTCTAGCCAAATTTCAGCCAGAATCATTTTTTTCTCAATATCGTATCATAAACTATAAATTATAATAAGTTGATGATGTGAAAAACAAATTTAGCGATCATAATTTTCTTTGTCGCTCAAACCCAATACATGTTTCAGCAAATTGTTAACCAGAGTTAATTGTTACAAAAACGAATGCACAGGACAGTTACCTTTTTCCTATTCATTCATTAGCAATGTCTCGACACCACCTAAACGGCTACGATATCAACCTCAATGTGACACAAACTAGAGACAGAAATACACAACAACCAAGACCGCCAGTCCAATCGTTGACAAACTTTAAAGGACTAGATGTATGCCGGGGAACCGATGCTACACCAAAGCATGGGCTTTTCCTTTCTCTATTGATTTGAATTACATGAGCAGCCAGAACCCTGAACACTTTGACACTAGTAGCAAGGATTCGGTATTACTGTTCATATGCCCGATAACATGAAAAGTGAGTTATTTTAGTAGTTTTCAGGATGAGAGTTCTAGGTTCTACAACTTCAAAGAAGAAACCACGGTAGCAGTAAGATGGAGTGCCACGAGAAAATACATGACGGGATACTTCCTAAACAAGAAGAGGCAAAAAATATTTAGTACACCCTGTGTTCCACCTCCAAGAAAAAGTAAATCCTTCATTTATAAAAATGCAACACGTTGACTTTGTGCATTGTCCAGATATTAAGTTTGACTTTGCCTGGATTCTTTTCAACTAATATACAAAAACAAATATTATTATGTAAGATGATATTGGATTTGTCTCTAAATATATTTTCTAGATACTAACTTCTCACAACTCTGAGTAATGAATTTTTTTAAATATATATTAAAGGTCGGGAACGTAAAAGTCAAAGTGTTGCATTCATTATAGAATGGAGGTAATAGCAAAGAGGACATCAAATACGAGAAAAATTTCATCAAGCCCATGTAGAACTAAAAGACTACCCATTGGAGCTATGACAACCAAGGCAAGAGGATAAGCATTAAAAGGATTTGCTTAAGTGGGACATTATTAATGTGAATCAACTTACAGGAAGGCCTTGCTTGGCAATAAACGATTGGTTGTTGGTTACAATAGTCAGCCACTTGACTTGACTTCTTTGAGCACAACATTACATGTTCATAAAGATATTCTGTAACATTGATTGTTGGCTCTTAATTGTTTGAGTATTAGAGCACGTTTTATTTGAACAAGGTGAAGGTAAAGTTATTGGTTACAGAAAAGGAACCAAGAAAGGGAAATGGGGGTAAAAGGATTTTAAAAAGGGAGTTTTAAGTTTTAGGTTTGGTTGAAATGGAATGCGATTCCCGTAGATAGTATTTAGTTATATGATATTAAGAAAGAAATATTAAAACCTCCCAAAATCTTGACTTTCTCTCCTAAGAAAATCAACCACGGCACCATAGGAAAAGAAAGAACCAGCTGCTAGCAAGAGAGCCGAGCTCTAGTGAGGCGGCCTGAATTTATTTTCTTATTCTAATTAAAAGAAGACTGGTTTGATAAAGAGAGAAAATGTCATTTAACATAGGAAAGAGTTACAAATTGAAGGCCGGAATATAAAAAGGAAAAAGATGAAATTGACGGTAAAATCTGAAATTGAAGTTAGAAGGGAGAGAAACAAATGGGGTTGACTAATCACAACACCGAAATACCAGTGCACAATTGCACATTGAATTTCAATTTAGACGGTCTGACTTCAAATATAATTCAATTTTGGGGTGGTTGGTAAGTAGGATGGGGACAAGGTCTCTAGAGATGTTGTTGTTTGGAGTTGAACATGCGATCAATGGCAATTGTCACAAAATGTCATGGATTAAAAAGTGGCTTCAAAGTGCTTGAGTGTTGTGCAGGTGTAGCACTTGCAGAAGAGCTTGTCGTAGGTGGGAAATCGACTCATAGGACTTTAAGGGGAACTTAATCTGAAATGGGGGAAAGGACAAACCAAAATACTCCAACCAAACAACACAAAAGGGAATCAAGGGAATTGATTCTCTTTCCCTTTGTTAATCCCATAACCAAATGCCCCCTTAGTACATAAGATAGAAAATTTTGAGGCAATCATAACAATCCTTTGACTTACAGAGATGACAAAAGCTTGATACAAATTAACTTGTTCATCTTTCGATTTAAAAGCTTGCTTTTATTAACTAAAGGAAAAGCCATTAACCAAATGAACTAGTTGAAAGTTAAGAGTTGATAAGAAAAAGTAGCCTACAAGCTAATGCCAAACCAACCCCTTTTATTTTGGGATAAACTACTTATAGGAAAGGACCATTAGAAATCAAAAGATAGGCTGAATAGAATTTCCAAAGCAACGCAAACGACTTAAAGCCTATAATATTGCAACATCATCTCAAAGAATTCAGGACTTAACTTTCTATAGCAACATCAGAAGTCCTCTCGTCCAAGCTTAGGACCATCAAGTATTTCATACTATCCCACATGCAGCCAAACTTTATGGAACTACTACGGTTTCAAATGACGATTCATGTTAGCCGACTCCAAATCATTTTGGGAATAAAGCTTTATTGTTGTTGTGGTTATGGAGTTCGTTCATTGAAATTTTTCAATGATTCGTTTTTTTTGTTGGTTTCATAACATTTTGAAATTTCACCCTTCAAAATTTGGTAATATGTCATTAAGAAATGAATTAATAGCCACACCAAAGTTGGGACGTGACATTCAGCATGGAAAAATCCAAAATCTATTATGAGGATGTTGTTGATAATGCCATGGTTGATATCGTGGATGATATCGTGGTTGTTATCATGGATGATGTCATAGGTGATGTCTTGGATGAGGCAAGCTAGTAGAATAGTATATATAGCCATGTAAACTCACATTGTATAGAGAAGAATTTTAAATGAAAATTGAAACAAGTTTATTTCTTCAGCCTTAAACATGTTATTTGAGCTTAGTTAAGAACGAATTTACTTCGGACCTTGTTGAGACAAATAATTAAAACCAGTGGTAAGATTATGACAGCTAATCTCTTAATCAAATAATCACTGTTGAATTATTTAAGTCTGTGAGCTAATCCTCTCCTAATTCTAAACATTATCCGAATTTAAGTCTAAAGCCCTAATCATACTCTTAAATTCAAACAAATATTGGAATTTGAGTTTTGAAAGAATATCTTTCCAACTTGAATTCACATCAATAAACATTCACGACGTATGGAAATTATAAAATTGTCAAATAATAACCCATAATCATTAAAAGGAAATTCCTTGAAAGCAATAAAAACAAAAACAATTGAAATCATAGAAGAAGAAGAAGAAGAAGAAGCAAACCTTCGGAGAATGGCAACTAAATCTCCATTAGGGGCGAGCAAAGCAACGTTTGAAGATGAAGCAATCTGCTCCTTAGTTTGTTCATCAATGGCCAAAACAATGGGTAAAGACATATTAACAACAGATCCATCTTGCATTCTAAAAGAATTAAAATGTAAACTCTGCAAATATTCATCCTCCCTCATGAACCCTTTAAGGGGACTAGCCCATCCTTCACTTAGAACATGAACCCATTCTAAATCAATCTTTGTTAGCCTAATTTTAGGCAATGATTCAGCCTCTAAACTCTTCAAATTTCTCTCATTTTCAGGCACAATAAGATCAACCAATGAACCCCCATCTGGGTCTATCAAAGAACTTTTAATAAATCTGGTTGGGTTTTGGTTTTGGTTTTGGGTAGACATTGATGCCATTTTCCTGTGATAAACAACAAGGGGTCTTAATGGGTTTGTTTGGTATATATACTTGCGGAGAATTTTGGTAGTGCTGTTTTGATGTAATTTGGGTTGAGGCAGAAAATTAGAATAGTTTGATGATATGTAGTGTAATTTAATGGTTAAAGACATGGTTTTTTGTTGCTGTGGCAAAATTCAAATAAAGTTTGGGATAAAATGGTGGGTGTTAGGAGAGACAGAGTAGAGTTGTAGGGATCCGATGGAATTGGGGAATGTAGAATGGTTTGAGAGTGTAGTATTAAGTGTAGATGATACGGAAGTGTAGTGGACATTGTTTGTGGATGAGTAACGCTAACGCATATGCTCATGCCTTCAAAACGCTATCCACTCATTTTCTTTTACTTCGCTGGCTCTTTAGCAAAGAAGAACCCTGTGCCACACCACGTCCACATTAAAAGTGCTGAGGATGCTCGCTTCACCATAATCATTGCTGGGCCACTTGCACACTAGTGTAGATGTGGTGATGTAGAGAAGAGAATGTTGCATCACCACAAAAAGTCTATGCTCCTCTTGGTAAATATATTCCTTATTTTATCTGATCTAATTAGGGTGTTATCTAGGGATTGGGGTTGGCTCAGCTTGGCCTGAGAATCAATTCTTACTGCAAAAATTTGCTTGGAATTTGGGGGGTTGGGGGTATATTGTTTCATGCTTTGTATTAGGCTTCTGTATAGGGGTTCTGTATGAGAGCAGTCTGAGGATTATTTCTTCTTACCTCAATATAATCGTGGAGCCCCGGGAGATTTTTGGCTCGAAACTTCCTCGACACCTTCCATATGCCCCGGGATGTCGTTAGTACGAAAGGAGGCCCTTACTTCGCCTCATAATGCCTTGACGAGGCTCAGCTAATGTGATGCCCAACAGCGTCGTTGTTGCCTCAAGTGCCTCCGGGGCAACCAAAAACACTCACTTATGCAGCCAAATGTTATCAAATGGCAACATACCATCCTATTACGCCCCCACAAGGATCCCATCGAATTTAGATATGAGTGACCCCTGGATACAAAATTAGCAAAAGATTCTAAAGAAGTTTGTTGGTCGCCTCCTCTCCATAACTTTGTTAAGCTAAATTTTGATGGCTCAAGAATAAAGGATGGTAGATCCGCAGTGGGATTTGTTTTAAGGGATAGTTGCGGAAAGTTGTTACTCACTGGCTCCAAAGCTATTTCCCACGACGGTAGTATTCTCAGGGTCGAAGTTTTAGCCATGAGAGAGGGTATCAAGACGGCCAGGTTTATTGGGGTCTTTAACTTGTTCAATGAAGGTGACAATCTTTGTGTTATCAATTCCATCAAAAGAGTATGGAAGGTGTCGTGCGAGATCCAGGGTGTCATTCATAATGCGGAAATAGATATGCGGTTCTTCGAGAGTTTCGAGGTGGTTTAATGTTTTCGGGAGGCGAACAAAGCAGCGGATTTCGGCGCTAACAGGGGTCACTCATATTTGTCGCTTACTTATTGTTTCGAGACTTTTGACACTAATCTGTTGTTTATCATCCGAAAGGATGAATTAGGCTACTCTTATTTTAGGAGCTAGTCTAATTTTTCTTCCTGATATCACATATTTATATAGAGTTTTCTCCCTTAATTCCAAGCTAATTTGTGCGTCATTGGAGCTCTTCGGAGCTATTTTGTGCTAACTATCGTATATAGTTGTGGTTTTGTGTTTTAGTGTTGAATTACAGGTTTTAGGGAGTTTTCACCTTATTTCCGAGTTATTTGGAAGCAACCACGACTTTACGAGATTTTACGAGGCACGTAGGATGGCTCACGAGCTTTATGGATGTTTTAGGAGGTCCCAAGACCTCTAAACGTGAATATTTGAGAGCCAAAGAGTCAAAAAGGAGTTTTTCGTACACTGATCGGGCAAGAAATGGCCCGATCGGGCCACAAATTAATGATCGGGCGGTAAAGTTTCGTACCCGATCGGGCGGACATTGCCCGATCCAATCGGGCGAGAAAACAAAGAAACTATAATTGGCATTCTTACTACCAACCCGATCGGGCTGGCCCAAAAATATATTCATAATGCCAAATATTGTTGGTTATGTGTGCTGAGGAGAGAAGGACGTCTGGGCCAAAAGTTCAAGCCCACCCGATTGGGTACTGCTGCCCGAAGCCCATCGGGTGGGTGGTTCAAGTTTAGCCAAAATGTGAGCTGCGTGTCAATTTAATGCTGCTGGGCTTGGACTCTCCAAATCAAGTGCTGCCAAATGCAAGAAAAACAAAGGTGGGCCACCAACCTATTTTTGCTGCTGCCAGCGAGAGGGAGTTGCTGGGTTCTTATTGTGGACCCGATCCGTGACCCGATCGGGCACTGGATCGGGTTGGCCCAATTTTCTCCATTTGTTACTGCTGTTTACGTGGAATCAAGAGAAGAAAAGTTGGAAAAAAGTTTACTATGGACCCGATCGGGTGGCCCTTTGCCCGATCGGGTCCCGCACTTGACTACGCGATTTTCTATCTTTATTTTTCCGCTTTTAATTAGACTTTGGGGGGTATTATAAATACCTTTTCCTCATTATTTTAGAGACATCTCTTTCTCTAGTTTTATTTTTCATAGTTCTTAGCTTAGTATTATTTTGTTTAAACACTTTAGATTAGATTAAAGGTGATTGAACCTCGGATTCGATTTCAATAAAAAGTTCTTGCTTTTCTGTCAATTGGTATTCTTATCTACTTTAATCTCTTTAATTATTTCTTGATTACTTAGTTTAATTATTTATTCATTCATGATGCAATTATTAGGGTTTCATATTAGATTGTTTATTGTTGATTCAATTATGTCTGAGTAGTTTAATTTCTAGGGATTTAGTGAGGGAAGCCATGTTTATAACATGATTATTTGAATTGCTATTAGTTTCTAGGGTTTGATGAGATAGGTTATGGTCTGATTTGTTCTTATTGAGTAATTAACGTTATTGCGCAGTTTCTTTGATTACTTGAGGTTAATAATTGTTTGCACATATCCGTCTTACTTTTAGAGGCCTAGTACGCACCAGTAATTCTGATTATGTTTGTGAACGTGCTGCATATGTTGAATTATGGACGTTGAGACTTAACCATAGCTTGACATTGTTCTAATCTTTCGATTCTCGACCTAGGTTCTGATAGTTGTTTGATCCTTTGATCGGTATAAGCATGGTGGACCGAACTAATTCCCTAGACCTTTAATTCATAGTTAAATTCCGATCTTTATACTTCTTTCTAATATTTAATTATTAGTTCAGCTGAATTCTATCTGATTTTTGTCTGAAGTAGCTTTCTGGCTAGATATTAACTTAGAACTCCGTCTCTCTGTGGATTCGACCCTACTTCCCTTGACTGTCATTGTTAGAGGACTTAGGTTTATCTTTGATTAGGTGATACGACTTTAGCCTATCAAATTTTGGCGCCGTTGCCGAGGAGACGGCTAGTTTTCTAAGTTTTTGTTTGGTTATTTGGTCTACTTCTCTATGCCTCATTGGAACTTTATTGTTCCAATTGAGGTACTTTTTACTGCTTCTTTTTGTTTCTTTTGTATGCCCAGGTCTCGAAGAAGAGGTACCCTCGTTCCTGAGGATCCCGATTTGACAAAGACACTCAGGCAACTTCGAAAGAAAATTCAGAGAGAAAAGCAGTCTGTTCAGCTGAACACCTCTGGATCAGACACCTCGAGTTCAGTTATGTCTAAATCACTGAAGTCGTATGGGGTGCCCAACCCAGATGGTCTTTCTACTGGACCACCAATGCCCACCATCGCCGCTAACAATTTCGAAATTAAGCCTGGACTCATCAGCATGGTTCAGCAAAATCAGTTTGGTGGGCATCCTACTGAAGATCCGGCCAATCATTTGCAGAGATTTCAACAACTCTGCCAAACTATAAAGCATCAAGGGGTCACACCTGAGCAACTGAAGGTCATGCTATTCGAGTTTTCACTCCGAGACAGAGCTCAGAAGTGGTTCAATGACATCAAAGTGTCTGAATGGTCGGAGATTTCTGCTGCATTCACTAGTAGAAAAAATAGCAATATCTGCACCCTATTAGCCGCGGGCTTATCAATTAACCCGCAGCTAAACAACAATTGCTTCGGGCCTGTAAATAAGCCCGTGGCTAATGAAGCTTTGATGCGGGCCCTTAGCACATGTTCGCAGCTACCGTTATTAAAAAAAAAAGGCTAAAATGAATACTTCAGATCGAAGGTTATTGGTAAAAGGCGAGTCCTCATTCTTCCCCTGAGTTTCACAAATAACGAACACCAAATCATTCTCAAACCCTAAGTTCCTAAATTCGCTCGACAGTATCACACTTCTTCTCCCTAATTGAACCTCACAGTATCACACTTCTTCTCATCTAATTGAAGTTCTTCGCATCTCTTTCCTCTCTGTCCTTCTCTTTGCCTGGTAATTCTGTACAGATGCGGTGTTTTCCTTCCTCGTTGTTTTTCTGGTGGTATCAACGAACTGAAACAGACCCTAATCCCTTGACGAATTTCAAGCCAGTAAGTAAATTTCTCTTTGATTGAAACGTTTCTTTCTCCAGATGAACCCTAAGTTTTTTTATTTCTTCAATTAAAGCCCTAATTTCACATCTGAAATTGTAAATTTGTTGCGAATTTTTGCTAAAACGTAGATAATCTGTTTTTTGCCTTATATTGTCATTGATATCTCAATAATAAATGAAGGATTCATATTGATGGTTATTTTGGTATTTTAAACAGATTTACTTCTTCGCAGAGGTCTCTGTCTGCTTGCACCTTTTGTATTGGTCATGCTTCTCTAGATTGTTGAGATGTTAGGGTTTTGAATATGTTAGAGTTATATCATTGTGTGATTCGCAATTGATTGGTTTGGTTGGTTTGTGAGTTGCAAGATAGAGAAAACATTTCTAGAGCGTTATCTAAGGCTTGTCTTATAAGCGCTTGTCTTATAAGAGAGGGCCATTATTTATGGCCTATAGTATGCTTACCATATATTAGTGCTTTTCTTTCTTTAGTTGTCCTTGTGATATTGTTTGTGCTTTGGAAAATCAATTTGTCGAAGTGTAAATGCATACTGCAAACCCTTGTCATGAGACATAAGCCAAACTGATTATAGAGGCTGTTAATTATGAAAGCAATCTAGTAAAGGAATAGGATTGTAAGTTGCTTTTTTGTCAGGAGAGTTAACCTTTTTTGTGGCGTCATCTACCAAGATCATTACTCAAGACATATGGGGTAACGACACTCATGACATTCAGGTGTTGTCTTCATTGTTATCTATCCCCTTTTTTTAACTCAATGATAATAAGGTCTATCATGCTCTGAAAGATCTTATCATCTTAGGGAGTAACAATCCTCCTTTTACGAGTTTTTTCAAAAGTCTATGTTTTTCTACAGTTATGCAGTCTAGAAGATCTGTGGGATGAGAAGGGCTTTTGTATGCCCCTGTCCTTTTTATTCTCAAGAGGATTCCAAAACTAATTTTTTCTCGTTATGCATTCTAGCACTATTTTATATTTCCTGTTGGATTTCATAACACCTGATTTTGCTTTACTAGTGTCCTTGGTATTAACTCATCTCTAAAAATGAAGTTGACATTTCCAAACTATTTGTAAATGACCTATTTACTTACTGGCTTGAAAAATCTACCAGTGCTGCTACCGGCGTCTGTTACCATGCTACGGTGGCACTGTTCTTGTCCCTCCCGTTGTTCTTGCCGCCTTCCTTAACCTTTCCGGAGTTGCGACTATAGTGATATTGAGATGGTTTTGGTCTGTATATGTGTACAAGTTGTGTTCTGGTTTTGCATATTATGTATATAAGCTGTTTAGTTGTAGATGAACTATTTTCAAGCTCCATGTTATGAATCCATGGATGATACAGAATCAATCACAAAATTGGTATTGTTCTTAGTTGATTTGTTCGAGTATTCTATGTCTGAATTGTTGATATGATTCATACTTGTTAATTATTATTCTTTTAAAATTACAGATCTCTGGAACTAATCATTACTAATTTATTTGGGTCATTTGTTCTCGGTGCAGGCTTAAGTGCGAGTGTCAAGACGTATGAGGAGTTGGCAGTGGCTAGGTGAACCATATCGTACAGCACCACCGCTTTGTTCATCGGTGTATATTGCCTTTCTCGCTGGAGTCCCTGCCGTTACTGCTGCCGCACTGGGTGATTAGTGTCGCTGCGGTGCTGCCGTCTTCTATGGGTGCTGTTGCCGCTGCCTCTGTTGTGTCTACTGGTGTTATGCCATAACTAATCATTACTAATCATTACTAATATTTTGGAAGGCTTGTTCTACGAAGGAAGCACGTAATGTGACTCGAGAGCTAAGGGCGAATTTATATATATATATAGGTATTTAGTGTCGTAGTGTAGGGTCACAATCAACATGAGTTTGAAATAAGCGAGAATGGGCTTTTGTTTTCTCTTTCGTTTAATTTGCGTGTATGTGTTATTGTTGAAGATGTATTGATTACAAGTTGTGTTTTCTATGTTGTGTAATTTCATTTTGGCAACCTTTTATTATTTTTTTGTTACTGGTACATTTGTTGTTTGTGGGCTTGTGGCGTCTGTGCAGACAGCAGGTCTGTGCAGCTTGTTTGTGAGCTGTTGGCATCTGTGCAAACAGCGGGTCTGTGCATCTGCAGATTTTTTATAAAAAAAAATTAACTTTTGCTGCGGGCCTCACACATAGCCCGCAGCAAATGTTTAGATGTTGAAGAATCATTGTGCTACTCTAGCTGCGGGCCATAGGTTGTAGCCCGCAGCTATTGACGCTTGTTGCTGCGGGCTTGAGCTTGAGGCCCACAGCTAAACTTCCATTTTAGTTGCGTCTTTGTACGCAGCTATTGTTTTTCCACTTTTATTGCGCCTTCAATAGCTACGACACTTGTACGCAGCTACAAGCCCCTTTAAGGCCCGCAGCAACAAGTGTTTTTTCCACTAGTGATTCCTGAGAGAGTATTATCCACCCACAAAGACAGCAGAAATCAGAAATAAACTAGCCACGTTTTCCCAAGAGCCTGATGGAACACTTTGGGAAGCGTGGGCTAGGTTCAGAGATTTGCAGAGAGAGTGTCCACATCACAACATGGACAAATGGTTCTTGACGCAGACATTTTACAATGGTCTGCAGCCTTAGGCGAAGAGTATTGTTGATTCGTCTGCAGGAGGAGTTTTTCTAGATAAGGAAGTGGATGTAGCCTATGAGTTTCTATCAAACCTCGCAGCCAATGATCATTCCACTTCTCGAAGCCTCACAAGGAAGGTGTTGGAGGTAGATGCCATTGCATTATTGACTTTGCAGATAGCAAAGCTGAGCCAGCAGATTGACACCTTCAAATCCTCTTCCTCGACAGCACCTCCATTGAGTATAAATGTTATGTCTGCCGTGGCACCCATTACCTCATCTTACTGCGAGGTATGTGGTGTTCAAGGTCACTTTGGACATGACTGTCAGTTCAGTCAACTTCAGATGGAGCAGGCAAACGCCTTCTAACAGAGACAACCAAATTTTCCACCTCCACAAAACCATCCTAAACCCCCATACTACCGAACCCCACAAAATTTCCAGAGACCACCACCACAAAACTTCCAAAACCCCAATAACTTCCAAGCTTCACAAAATTTCCACACCCCACCTCCACAAGATAATAACCCACAAGAGCCTTGATGTTGAGCATGCAAAACACTAATGAGGAGGCGTGATATCACGTATTTATATAGAGTTTTCTCCCTTATTTACAAGCTAATTTGTGCGTCATTGGAGCTCTTGGGAGCTATTTTGTGCTAACTATCGTATGTAGTTGTGGTTTCGTGTTTTAGTATTGAATTGCAGGTTTTATGGAGTTTTCTCCTTATTCCCGAGCCTTTTGTAAGCAACCACGGCTTTACGAGATGTTACGAGGCACGTAGGATGGCTCGCGAGCTTTATGGATAGTTTAGGAGGTCCCAAGACCCCTAAACGTGAAGATTAGAGAGCCAAGGAGTCAAAGGAGGTTTCCGTGCACTGATCGGGCAGAAATGGCCCGATCGGGCGAAATATTTATGATCGAGTATGAAAGTTGCGGACCCGATCGGGCAAGCATTGCCCGAAGTGATCGGGTGAACATCATGTACCTAGACCCGATCGGGTGTCCACCGCCCGACCCGATCGGGTGGGCCGCTCGTAGGTCTTGTTAGAGAGCTGCTGAAGAGACGCTTTCACTAGACCATTTTGTTGCTTGGCCCGATCGGGTGGCTGACCAAGGCCCGATCGGGTGGGCGTCAAGTCCATCTAATGCTGCTGCGCTGCTGCTACATCACAGCCCAAGACGAGAAAATGCGAAGTTGCATTTGACCCGATCGGGTACTGTGCTCGGGCCCGATCGGGTCTGGCGCTTAATGACGCGGATTTCGAGTTTTTGTTTCCGATTTCTAATTAGACTTGAGGGGTATTATAAATACCTTTTTCGTCATTATCTTGAGGGACATCTTTTATTCATCTTTCATTAGGTTTAGACTAGTTTTATTCTTCATTGTTCTTAGTTTAATTCAAACACTTTAGATTAATTTAGAGGTGATCAAACCTATTTCTATTTCAATAAAGTTCCTGCTTTTCGTCAATTGGTACTATTCTCTACTCTTTATCTCTTTAATTACTTTGATTGCTTAGTTTATTTATTTAATCGTTCATGATGCAATTGTTAGGGTTTCCAATTAGTTTTGTCGTTGTTAATTCGATCATGTCTGAGTAGTCTCTTTCTAGGGTGTTAGATAGGAAAGCCATGTTTATACCATGATTGCGATTTAGATTTCTATCAATTTCTAGGGCTTGATTAGGGTGATTGTGATGTGGTTTGTTCTTTATTGAGTAATTAACGTTATTGCGCAGTTTCGTTGGTTGCTTGTGGTTAATAGTTGTTTGCACAGATCCGTCTTACGACTAGAGGCCTAGGACACGTCAGTAGTTCTGATTACGTTAGTGAATATGCGGCGTATGTTGAACTATGAGCGTTGAGTCTTAACCATAGCTCAACATAGGCTCTAATCTCCCGACTCTTGACTTAGGTTTTGGTATTAGTTGACCCTATTTGATTGGTATAAGCATGGTGGACCGACCTAATACCCTAGGTTTTTATTCCATAGTTTAATCCTCAATTTATTCCGTCTTCTGTAGTCTATTCTTTAGTTTATTTAATTCCTTCCTGATTTCATCTGGAGTAGCTGAATTGGTTGAATATTGATTTAGAAACTCTGTCTCCCTGTGGATTCGACCCTGCTTCCACTGACTACCTAGTTAGAGGTCCGTAGGTTTATTTTTGATTAGGTGACACGACTAAAACCTATCAAATTTTGGCGCCGTTGCCGGGGAGACGGCTAGTTCTCTAAGTTTTTATTTAATTATTTGGTCTACTTCTCTGTACCTCATTGGAACTTCATTGTTTCAATCGAGGTACGTTTTACTGCTGCTTTTTGTTTCTTTTGTATGCCCAGGTCCCAAAGAAACGGTTCCCCAATTCCAGCGGACCCCGATCTTACTAGGACAATCAGGCGGATCCGAAAGATAAAGCAGAAAGAAAAGCAGTCTGTTCAGCTGAACACCTCTGGAACAGACACCTTGAATTCAGTTATGTCAAAATCACTGAAGTCATATGGGGTGCCCAACCCGGATGGTCTCTCCACTGGACCTACTATGCCCACCATTGCCGCAGCAAATTTCGAAATCAAGCCTGGACTCATCAGCATGGTCCAGCAAAATCAGTTTGGTGGGCATCCTACTGAAGATCCGGCAAATCATCTGCAACGGTTTCAACAACTTTGTCGAACCGTTAAACATGCCGGCGTCACTCCAGATCAACTCAAAGTCATGTTGTTCGAGTTTTCACTGAGAGATAGAGCCCAAAAATGGTTGAACGATGTGAAAGAAACCGAGTGGAGTGAGATTTCTGCTGCATTTCTGAGAGAGTATTACCCACCCATTAAAACAGCAGAAATCAGAAATAAACTAGCCACGTTTTCCCAAGAGCCTGATGAAACATTAAGGGAAGCGTGGGCTAGGTTTAGAGATTTACAAAGAGAGTGTCCACACCATAATATGGACAAATGGTTCTTGACGCAGACATTCTACAATGGTCTGCAGCCTCAGACGAAGTGTATTGTTGATTCGTCTGCAGAAGGAGTGTTTTTAGACAAGGCAGTTGATGAGGGTTATGAATTCATATCAAATCTTTCAGCCAATGAACATTCATCATCTAGGAGTTTGACTAAGAAGGTACTTGAAGTTGACGCTATTTCATTGCTTACATCTCAGATGGCGCAACTAACTCAGCAGCTAATGAAGTCTTCTAGTCCGACACCTCCACCCATGAGTATCAATGCTATGTCAGCAGTAGCACCCATTACCTCATCTTACTGCGAGGTATGTGGTGTTCAGGGTCACTTTGGGCATGACTGTCAGTTCAGTCAATTTCAGATGGAGCAGGCAAACGCCTTTCAACAAAGGCCACAAACCTTCCCCCCCTCCACATAACTACCAAAGTCCACAAAACTATCAACCTCCACCTCCACAAAACTATCCTTACCCTCATACCATCAAACCCCACAAAATTTCAATAGACCACCACCACAAAACTTCCATCACCATAACAACTTCCAAACTCCACAAAACTTTCCCACCCCACCTCCACAAAACAACAACCCACAAGAGCCCCCCATATCTGAAGTGATGAAACTGATGTTAAGCATGCAAAAGGCAAATGAGGAGGCACAAAGAGCCCAAGAGCGACAGATGCTAGCCATGCAAAGATCTAATGAGGAGGCACAAAGAGCCCAAGAGAAAAGCATCAAACTTCTCGAGGCTCAAGTTGCACAATTAGCAAGCTCTAATGCTCAGAGGCGGCAGGGGGAATTGCCAGGGCAACCCGTTCAGAGAGAACATGTGAATGCCATCACTCTTCGTAGTGGCATTGCATATGATGCCCCTCCAGTGCCCATTGATGAGGTTATCCCGACTGCAGGGAAGAAGAGGGTGGTAGAGGAAGGAAAAAGAAAGAATTCGACGTCTGAAGTCGATTTGTCTGCAGAAGCTGAACAGACAGGGAAGAAAAAGGAGAAGGTTTCTGAAAAGCCTTTTACACCAAGGCTACCTTTTCCTCACAGGATGCAACAGTCCAAGGTCGATCAGCAGTTTGGTAAGTTCTTGTCTATGGTCAAGAACCTTGAGGTAACGATTCCATTCACAGACTTAATTACCCAAGTGCCTGTTTATGCCAAATTTCTGAAAGACAGGATTACTAAGAAAAGAGGCTTTGGTGGGGTAGAACGTGTCGCTCTTACTGAAGAGTGTAGTGCTTTTATTCAAAATAAAACCCCACCAAAGTTAAAAGATCCTGGTAGTTTTTCTATACCCTGCCATCTTGGACCTATTTTTATTGATAAGGCTTTGTGTGATTTAGGTGCTTCTGTTTCTGTTATGCCATTGTCTGTTTATAAGAAACTGAACATGGGAGCCCTTAAATGCACACAAATCACTTTACAGATGGCGGATCGTTCTATAAAATACCCTCTAGGTGTTTTAGAGGATGTTCCTGTTAGGGTTGGGAAATTCTATATCCCTGTTGATTTTGTGGTGTTAGATATGGATGAGGATGCCCAGATCCCTATTATCTTGGGTAGGCCGTTTTTGTGTACTGCTGGTGCTGTCATTGATGTCAAGTCTGGGTCTTTAACTCTTAGTGTTGGTGATGACAAAGTGATGTTTAAACTAACCAATGCTGTTAAGGCACCTATGCTTGAACAATCTTTTTGCAGGGATAAGGTTTTAGATGAAGTAGGGGTGGAGAAGGCTCCAATTCCACCTAAGGTTGCCTCACCGTCTGGAGGCATAGTCAAGAACATTTGGAGGAGAAAAATGTTTGATGAGGGTGGCACTCATTGCCAAGCTCCTCCTATTTGAGAGAGGGAGGATTATGGTCGTGCGGGACCTTTATAAACCAGCGCTGTGCGAGAGGCAACTCGTATTTCTTTTCTTTCCCTTTTCCTTTTCTTTTTATTTTTTTTGTGAGCGAGAGTGAGGGTACTAACATTGTTGTTTTCCTCTTAGCGTAGTCCTTATCACCTTTTGGCATTGAGGACACTGCCAAGTTCAGCTTGGGGGAGGAGTTCTGTTTGTATTCCCTATCTCTTTTACTGCTTTCTAGAATAGTTTTACTGCTTTCGAAAAATACTGAAAAAATGAAAAAATATGGTTCCCATGACTGGTTTAGTTGCCTCCCTGTGCCCCTTGTTGTGCTCTATTTGAAATTGATTTGACTTTGTTTTCTGGATAGCTGGGCATTTGTGATCTTGAGGCTATGATTTGATGTTTGATTGCTATGATTTCGAGCATTTCTGGATTATATTAGACCACTTTGTGCTGCATACCTGAATTGGTTAGACTGTGAGGCCTCTTTGTAGCCTATTGGATTCATATTATTATCCAGTCTATTCTTGTGTGTTAGTTCCTCTTTAGTGGATTGATCTTGACTTTGACTTCGTACTTGTCTGATTTTCGATGACTTATAGCATTTGCTGTGATAGAGGCGTTCTTTTGTCTTATTCTTGAGCTTCAGAGTGAGTTTTTGATATACTTTTATCCTCCTTAGCCCCGCTGAGCCTAATGACTTGTTTCGTGTTACTTAAACCCCTATTATGAGCCAAAAACCTTCACTTGATATTATTCCAAGCCTAGCTTGGGGAGCTTTTGTATGGGTTGAGTTTGAGATTGGTTTGTTGGTTTAGTTTGGTTTTTGAGGAATTTAAAAGTGTATTTGCTGTGGTTTGAGAGTGAGAAAGAGAAAAGAAAAAGCAAGTTTAGAGTTGCGTGAATGAAGTTCAGAAAAATGAAAGAAAAATGAAATGAAAATTCAAAAGAATTCTAGTTCTTTCATTCACGTACGTTCATAAAAGAATATTCGCTCCATTGCTAGAAAATTGGGTTTGTTATGAGCTTTTCATTGATTTATGAGAGTTGGGTTACTTTACATGGTTTTATGGTGATTGTTGGGAGTTGTGTAGGCCATCTTAGGCCTTGTTTGAATGATTTATGCTCCCCCTTTCTTGGTTTTTCCACCACACTACCCAAAAGTATCCCCTACCTCTCGCCTAAGCCCCATTACAACCCTATAAAGTCCTCTTGAGCTTATGTCTGCATTGTTCATTTGATTGATTTCGAGTTAGTTTGTCAAAGTTAATGAGTATTTCTGCTAATTGAGTCGACTTGACTAGGATGAGCGTCATTGAACCTTCTTAAACACATGAGAGTGTGAGTGGGAAGGGTACTTATGGTCGGGTTGGTGAGTGTTCGGGAACATTCTTTGCCTGCCACAAAATTGAGAGGAGTGACACCCTTGTGAGTGCCTTTTCAGGACTTGTATGCTTTGTGGATGCTTGAGTTTGATAAACTGCTTGACTGATTGGTGGTTGGATGGATTTGATGAGCCAAACTTGAATTATGCCTGCTTGAACGATTCTTAGTCTTGAAAATGTTTTGAGCTTTGATTTGTTTTTATCTTTGGGGTGAGGTAGTCTATTCCATGTTCATGTGCTGTTTGCTTGAGGACAAGCAAAGGTTTAGCTTGGGGGAGTTTGATATCACGTATTTATATAGAGTTTTCTCCCTTATTTACAAGCTAATTTGTGCGTCATTGGAGCTCTTGGGAGCTATTTTGTGCTAACTATCGTATGTAGTTGTGGTTTCGTGTTTTAGTATTGAATTGCAGGTTTTATGGAGTTTTCTCCTTATTCCCGAGCCTTTTGTAAGCAACCACGGCTTTACGAGATGTTACGAGGCACGTAGGATGGCTCGCGAGCTTTATGGATAGTTTAGGAGGTCCCAAGACCCCTAAACGTGAAGATTAGAGAGCCAAGGAGTCAAAGGAGGTTTCCGTGCACTGATCGGGCAGAAATGGCCCGATCGGGCGAAATATTTATGATCGGGTATGAAAGTTGCGGACCCGATCGGGCAAGCATTGCCCGAAGTGATCGGGTGAACATCATGTACCTAGACCCGATCGGGTGTCCACCGCCCGACCCGATCGGGTGGGCCGCTCGTAGGTCTTGTTAGAGAGCTGCTGAAGAGACGCTTTCACTAGACCATTTTGTTGCTTGGCCCGATCGGGTGGCTGACCAAGGCCCGATCGGGTGGGCGTCAAGTCCATCTAATGCTGCTGCGCTGCTGCTACATCACAGCCCAAGACGAGAAAATGCGAAGTTGCATTTGACCCGATCGGGTACTGTGCTCGGGCCCGATCGGGTCTGGCGCTTAATGACGCGGATTTCGAGTTTTTGTTTCCGATTTCTAATTAGACTTGAGGGGTATTATAAATACCTTTTTCGTCATTATCTTGAGGGACATCTTTTATTCATCTTTCATTAGGTTTAGACTAGTTTTATTCTTCATTGTTCTTAGTTTAATTCAAACACTTTAGATTAATTTAGAGGTGATCAAACCTATTTCAATTTCAATAAAGTTCCTGCTTTCCGTCAATTGGTACTATTCTCTACTCTTTATCTCTTTAATTACTTTGATTGCTTAGTTTATTTATTTAATCGTTCATGATGCAATTGTTAGGGTTTCCAATTAGTTTTGTCGTTGTTAATTCGATCATGTCTGAGTAGTCTCTTTCTAGGGTGTTAGATAGGAAAGCCATGTTTATACCATGATTGCGATTTAGATTTCTATCAATTTCTAGGGCTTGATTAGGGTGATTGTGATGTGGTTTGTTCTTTATTGAGTAATTAACGTTATTGCGCAGTTTCGTTGGTTGCTTGTGGTTAATAGTTGTTTGCACAGATCCGTCTTACGACTAGAGGCCTAGGACACGTCAGTAGTTCTGATTACGTTAGTGAATATGCGGCGTATGTTGAACTATGAGCGTTGAGTCTTAACCATAGCTTAACATAGGCTCTAATCTCCCGACTCTTGACTTAGGTTTTGGTATTAGTTGACCCTATTTGATTGGTATAAGCATGGTGGACCGACCTAATACCCTAGGTTTTTATTCCATAGTTTAATCCTCAATTTATTCCGTCTTCTGTAGTCTATTCTTTAGTTTAATTAATTCCTTCCTGATTTCATCTGGAGTAGCTGAATTGGTTGAATATTGATTTAGAAACTCTGTCTCCCTGTGGATTCGACCCTGCTTCCACTGACTACCTAGTTAGAGGTCCGTAGGTTTATTTTTGATTAGGTGACACGACTAAAACCTATCAAGGCGCAAAGAGTTCAAGAGCGACAAATGCTAGCTATGCAGAGAGCTAATGAGGAAGCACAAAGAGCCCAAGAGAAGCACATCAACCTTCTCGAGACTCAAATTGCACCATTAGCAAGCACTAACGCTCAGAGGCGTCAAGGGGAATTGCCAGGGCAACCCATTCAGAGAGAGCACGTGAATGCCATCACTCTTCGTGGTGGCACCGCTTATGATGCTCCTCCAGTGCCTATTGATGAGGTTACTCCAACTACGGGGAAGAAGAAGGTGGTAGAGGAAGGAAAAAGGAAGAGTTCGACGTCTGAAGTCGACTTATCTGCAGAAGCTGAACAGACAGGGAAGAAAAAGGAGAAGGTTTCTGAAACGCCTTTTACATCAAGGCTAACTCTTCCTCACAGGATGCAACAATCCAAGGTCGATCAGCAGTTTGGTACGTTCTTGGCTATGGTCAAGAACCTTGAGGTAACGATTCCATTCACAGATTTAATTACCCAAGTCTCTTTTTATGCCAAATTTCTGAAAAACATGATAACTAAGAAAATAGACTTTGGTGGGGTAGAACGTGTCGCTCTTACTGAAGAGTGTAGTGCTTATATTCAAAATAAAACCCCACCAAAGTTGAAAGATCCTGGTAGTTTTTCTATACCCTGCCATCTTGGACCTATTTTTATTGATAAAGCTTTGTGTGATTTAGGTGCTTCTGTTTCTGTTATGCCATTATCTGTTTATAAGAAACTGAATATGGGAGCACTTAAATGCAAACAAATCACTTTACAGATGGCTGATCGTTCTATAAAATACCCCCTAGGTGTTTTAGAGGACGTTCCTGTTAGGGTCGGGAAATTCTATATTCCTGTTGATTTTGTGGTGCTAGATATGGATGAGGATGCCCAGATTCCTATTATTCTGGGTAGGCCGTTTTTGTGTGCTGCTGGTGCTGTCATTGATGTCAAGTCTAGGTCTTTAACTCTGAGTGTTGGTGATGATAAAGTGATTTTTAAACTAACCAATGTTGTTAAGGCACCTATGATTGAACAATCTTGTTGCAGGGCTGAGGTTTTGGATGAGGTAGGTGCAGAGAAGGTGAAAAGTGTGCCTAAGGTTGCCTCCCCGTCTGGAGGTATTATCAAGAATATTTGGAGGACAAAGATGTTTGATGAGGGTGGCACTCACTGCCAAGCCCCTCCTATTTGAGATATGGAGGTATTATGGTCGTGCGGGACCTTTATAAACCAGCGCTGTGCGAGAGGCAACTCGTATATTTCTTTCCCTTTTTCCTTTTCTTTTTGTTTTTCTTTTTGTGAGCGAGAGTGAGGGTACTAACATTGTTTTCCTCTTAACGTTGTCCTTTGTTACCTTTTGGCATTGAGGACAAGGCCAAGTTCAGCTTGGGGGAGGAGTTCTGTTTGTATTCTCTATCCCTTTTACTGCTTTCTAAGATAGATTTACTGCTTTCGAAAAATACTGAAAAAAATCAAAAAAATATGACTCACATGACTGGTTTAGTTGCCTCCCTGTGCCCCTTGTTGTGCTCTTATTGAAAATGATTTGACTCTGTTTTCTGGATAGCTGGGCATTTGTGATCTTGAGGCTATGATTTGATGTTTGATTGCTATGATTTCGAGCGATTTTGGATTATATTAGACCACTTTGTGCTGCATACCTGAATTGGTTAGATTGTGAGGCCTCTTTGTAGCCTATTGGATTCATATTATTATCCAGTCTGTTTTTGTGTGTTAGTTCCTCTTTAGTGGATTGATCTTGACTTTGATTTTGTACTTGTCTGATATTCGATGACTTGTAGCATTTGTTGTGATAGAGGCGTTCTTTTGTCTTATTCTTGAGCCTCAGAGTGAATTTTTGATATACTTTTATCCTCCTTAGCCCCACTGAGCCTAATGATCTGTCTTCATGTTACTTTAACCCCTATTATGAGCCCAAGGCCTTCATTTCGATATTATTTCCAAGCCTAGCTTGGGGGAGCTTTTGTATAAGTTGAGTTTGAGATTGGTTTCTTGGTTTGGTTTGGTTGTTGAGGAATCAAAAGTGTATTTGTTGTGGTTTGAGCGTGAGAAAAAGAAAAGAAAAAGCAAAACTAGAGTTGCGTGAATGAAGTTCAAAAAATGAAAGAAAAATGAAATAAAAGTTCAAAAGAATTCAAAGTTCTTTCATTCACGTAAGTTCATAAAGAAAAAAAATCGCTTCATTGCTTGAAAATTTGGTTTGTTGTGAGTTTTCATTGAATTATGAGAGTTGGGTTATTTTTCGTGGTTATATGGTGTTGTTGGGAGCTGTTTAGGCCATCTTAAGCCTTGTTTGAGTGTTTCATGCTCCCCCTTTCTTGGTTTTTCCACCACATTACCCAAAAGTACCCCTACCTCTTACCTAAGCCCCATTACAACCCTATAAAGTCCTCTTGAGCTCGTGTCTGCATTGTTTATTGGATTGATTTCGAGTCAGTCTGTCAAAGTTAAAGAGTATGTCTGCTAATTGAGTCGACTTGGCTAGGATGAGCGTCATTTAACCTTCTTAAACACATGAGAGTGTGAGTGGGAAGGGCATTTATGGTCGAGTTGGTGAGTGTTCGGGCATATCTTTTGCCTGCCACAAAATTGAGAGGAGTGACACCCTTGTGAGAGCCTTTTTAGGATTTGTATGCCTTGTGGATGCTTGAATTTGATAAATTGCTTGGATGATTGGTGGTTAGATGGATTTCATTAGCCAAACATGAATTTTACCTGCTTGAACGATTCTTAGTCTTGAAAACGTTTTGAGCTTTGATTTGATGTTTATCTATGGGGTGAGGCAATCTGTTCCACGTTCATGTTCTGTTTGCTTGAGGACAAGCAAAGGTTTAGCTTGGGGGAGTTTGATATCACATATTTATATAGAGTTTTCTCCCTTATTTACAAGCTAATTTGTGCGTCATTGGAGCTCTTCGGAGCTATTTTGTGCTAACAATCGTATATAGTTGTGGTTTTGTGTTTTAGTGTTGAATTACAGGCTTTAGGGAGTTTTCACCTTATTTCCGAGTTATTTGGAAGCAACAACGACTTTACGAGATGTTACGAGGCACGTAGGATAGCTCACGAGCTTTATGGATGTTTTAGGAGGTCCCAAGACCTCTAAACGTGAATATTTGAGAGCCAAAGAGTCAAAAAGGAATTTTCCCTACACTGATCGGGCAAGAAATGGCCCGATCGGGCGACAAATTAATGATCGGGCGGTAAAGTTTCGTACCCGATCGGGCAGACACTGATCCAATCGGGCGAGAAAACAAAGAAACTATAATTGGCATTCTTACTACCAACCCGATCGGGATGGCCTAAAAATATATTCATAATGCCAAATATTGTTGTTGTTGTGCGCTGAGGAGAGAAGGACGTCTAGGCCAAAAGTTCAAGCCCACCCGATCGGGTACTGCTGCCCGAAGCCCATCGGGTGGGTGGTTCAAGTTCAGCCAAAATGTGCGCTGCGTGTCAATTTAATGCTGCTGGGCTTGGATTCTCCAAATCAAGTGCTGCCAAATGCAAGAAGACAAACAAAGGTGGGCCACCAACCTATCTTTGCTGCTGCCAGCGAGAGGGAGTTGCTGGGTTTATATTGTGTGGACCCGATCCGTGACCCGATCGGGCACTGGATCGGGTTGGCCCAATTTGTTCCATTTGTAACTGCTGTTTACGTTGAATCAAGAGAAGAAAAGTTGGAAAAAAGTTTACTATGGACCCGATCGGGTCCCGCACTTGACTACGCGATTTTCTATCTTTATTTTTCCGCTTTTAATTAGACTTTGGGGGGTGTTATAAATATCTTTTCCTTATTAGAGACATCTCTTTCTCTAGTTTTATTTTCCATAGTTCTTAGCTTAGTATTATTTAGTTTAAACACTTTAGATTAGATTAAAGGTGATTGAACCTCGGATTCGATTTCAATAAAAGTTCTTGCTTTTCTGTCAATTGGTATTCTTATCTACTTTAATCTCTTTAATTATTTCTTGATTACTTAGTTTAATTATTTATTCATTCATGATGCAATTATGAGGGTTTCATATTAGATTGTTTATTGTTGATTCAATTATGTCTGAGTAGTTTAATTTCTAGGGATTTAGTGAGGGAAGCCATGTTTATACCATGATTATTTGAATTGCTATTAGTTTCTAGGGTTTGATGAGATAGGTTATGGTGTGATTTGTTCTTATTGAGTAATTAACGTTTTTGCGCAGTTTCCTTGATTACTTGAGGTTAATAATTGTTTGCACAGATCCGTCTTACTTTTAGAGGCCTAGTACGCACCAGTAATTCTGATTATGTTTGTGAACGTGCTGCATATGTTGAATTATGGACGTTGAGACTTAACCATAGCTTGACATTGTTCTAATCTTTCGATTCTCGACCTAGGTTCTGATAGTTGTTTGATCCTTTGATCGGTATAAGAATGGTGGACCGAACTAATTCCCTAGACCTTTAATTCATAGTTAAATTCCGATCTTTATACTTCTTTCTAATAGTTAATTATTAGTTCATCTGAATTCAATCTGATTTTTGTCTGAAGTAGCTTTCTGGCTAGATATTAACTTAGAACTCCGTCTCTCTGTGGATTCGACCCTACTTCCCTTGACTGCCATTGTTAGAGAACTTAGGTTTATCTTTGATTAGGTGATACGACTTTAGCCTATCACTTCCCTAATAAAAAAATTAAAAAACAAAATAGGGTATTATCTTACTTGCAAGTTACAAGTACCATTACTTAAAATATGAGCTTTGAGAAAATAAAATTTAAAGTTAAGAGTATAAGTGTATAATCACTGGTTGAGCCAAAATTTGGGATCATTAGTTAGTTTATTATTTTCTCATTCTTCCACCTCACTCAAGATCTTTTATTGATCCCATCATTTCTTTACCCAATAGATGATCTACAATTCTGGATCTTCACGTTATCGCTCTTACTTTTTACCATACCCCATCAAACATTCTCTTTCCTGAATTACATCTCCAAAGTATTAATTAAGAATAATTAATGACTATTATGTTTAATTAATTTATATATTTGTGATTAAATAATATTAGCAAACATAATATAATGAGTATGTACTTAATTACGTAATACGATAACTTAAAAATTAATCATATTCTAAATTGAATAATATTGCCGATTTTTTAATTTGATAAAAAAAATACGTTAATCGAAATATTTCAGTAAATGGTTGCAATCACACATAAACATAGAATTACATTAATATTTTAATACATTATAAGATTAATACCTAATTAAGAATAGTATGAAAAAAACATTGCACTTTTATTTGTAAAGCCCCGAACTTAGGGGGTCCTTAATTAAATATGATTAGCTTAAATAACTCATAATTAAGTATTACATTATTAGTCTTTGTTTTTTTTTTTAATTTAAGACATATATTTTCTACGAGATCCACTGTGAGGCGCCTATGCATAGCTTGGTCACGAACTCGACCTTTATTATCCATATATGCTTGCAAACTTGCGACATGAATCTCACTTGTTGCATATGTGAAAGGATCATCAAAAGATTATGCATTTCGTTGCGTTGAACTAGTTGTGCGTGGAGCTTGGTCATAATCATTAGTATCAAAATGCATAGAATATGAATATCGTTCATCTTCAACTATTGTATTATGGATAATCATGCAGGCGATCATTATTTTTCCTAACATATCTTTATCACGTGCTATAGCTGGTTGTCGGATTATAGCAAAAACGAGCTTGCAATACTCCAAATGCACACTCCACATCTTTTTGTTTGCCTTCCTTGTTTTGAGCAAAGAGACTTTCTTTTTTATTTCGTGGAAGGATGATTGTTGGAAAAAATGTCGCCCATTGAGGATATACACCATCTGCTAGGTAATATCTCAATCGTATTGGTGCCCTTTTACAACATAATTAACTAGAGGTGCACAACCCTTCAAAAGATCATTAAATAGTGGAGATATACATAAAACATTAATATCATTGCACCTACTTGGTGTTCCGAAAAAAGCATGCCAAATCCATAGATCATACGAAGCAATGCCTTCCAACACCAATGGCAGCTTACCTGGTCTTCCTGAAAAGAGTCCTTTAAATTGAAGTGGACAATTCTTCCAACTCTAGTGCATGCAATCGATGGAACCCATCATTCCTTGGAATCCTCGTTAGTTGTTTAGCTGCATATAACAATCTTGATAGATCAGTTTCAGGAGGCTTTCTTAACTATTTGTTATTGAAGTGGGCAATGACCCCTTCAACAAAATGTTGCAATGAATCTCTCGCAAGAAATGCACTAATACGACAATAATCGTCCACAGAATCAGTCGTTGTGCAGTACGCTAACAACCTTATAGCAACAATGCATTTAGTAAAGGTGGTGCGCTAAGCTTTCCTGCGGCATTTCATCTCATTTGGGAGAATGGATTATGAGAATTTAAGACTTCTACTAGGCGAAGGAAGACATGTTTTTGCATGTGAAATCTCTGCGGGAACAATTGTAGGGGGTACAAGGGATTTTCGAAAAATTAAACAATCAATAAGCGGTTGTGCCCATCATGATGATCCTTTGACACTATTGTCTTTCGTGCTCTTGGAAGTTGAGTCGCCATTGCATACACTTCATGTGGATTGGTCATTGTAAATCTTTCCATCGTTTGATCCATCGAACTATTTGTCTTCTAAGCCAGTTACCAATTACTTTTGAGAAAGAATTTGGATCATCGGAATAGGAAGAACTAGAAGAGAAGATATAGATATTGTAGCTTGATTCTAATGGCATATTTGGGTATTTAGTTATTTTTAGTGAGAGTTTGTGAGAAAGGTTGAGTTTATGGAAGCTTAGCATTGTGAGGTATATCGAGAAAATGTGACCCTAGCTAGCACTCATGTCTCCATATCAGAATAATAATACACTACCTAAGAAATTAATTGTCAAATCTCACATGTTTTCAAGTGTCTCCAAGTCAGAACAATAATGCAATGCCTTAGTGAATTATCAAACATCACATGGTTTCAATGTACTGAGTGAATTGCCAAATCACATGGCTTATAAATATATGGTAAAGTGTGGATACTTGACATAACTTGAGATATGGCACATTTTAAAAATTAAAATATTTATTAAATTGATAGAAACATTTAAACATATATTAAAACATTCCTATAAAAATTAAGTTAGAGAAATTATATTGAAAATTAATAAATACACTATCAAAGAAATTAAGAAATACCGAACTAAAATACACTCTTAAAGTGAAATTAAGAAACTACATTTGAAAATAAAACCTTAAGCAATTCTCTCTTAGTTGGTTCTCGTTAAAATCATTCCTTGATGAAACAAAGCATCTTTACTAACTCCGTATTAGTCTTCGTGTTTTTTGCTGCAATTTATTTTCGTTACTTCATCCATCCATTCTTGAAAGATCTTTAGAGGCATGCCCGCTTTTTCATTACTATTTTTGGTGGATCCGTCGATATGAGTTTGAATGGAACAAATGTTGGCGTGTTTGGTTTAGTTAAAGTGAAGTAGTTTCCAGATTTATTGATCATCCACCTCTTCGAGACACTTTCTTCAGTGGTTTTCTTCTTCTCTCCCATGGTTTTCCATACATCAGAAATTCTTAGTATGTTCCATCAATGCTCGTCTCTCAACTCTGTCCTGGTGTCCCTTTTGTATATGGCAATTGCAGTCTTCATCACATCGTAATTTAACTCACCACGTATCCAATGAGCCATAGCATGAACATGTGAATCAACAAATTTGGATACATTTGCGTGTATTCTTTTCCAACAACTTTGTAGCTGGCTCGCTCTCGAGTATGGTAAGAGATCAGACTCCTAGAATCCTTCAACTCTTTATCCCCAACATTGATCTCTATAATACTTAACTTCCTCAAACATATTAGTAATTCTTTGTCAAAACATATTTTCTTTTTGTTTAGTATTGGTAGATTTGTCTTGGCTTACCGAGAGCCAAGCCTTCATGAGAACCTCATCTTCATCATGCAACCAGAAGTTCCCTTTTTCGGGTTAGGTGTCATCACCATCATCCTCATTTTCCTTGGTCTCTTCTTCTTCGTTGGCCTCAACATCCTCCTTAATTGATGGAGCACGAGACCGATCATGCAGAACTGAAATTCGGAAGTGACCCTCCAACTGGTGAATCATGAAAATGTTCAAACATAGGACATGTTGTTCGCTCTTGAGAAAAACGATATTTCTCATTTGAATTATATTGACTTTCTTGAGAATATGGAGCAAATTGGTAGAAAGGTGGTGTATTTGAAAAGTTCATATATGTTCCAAAAAATATTGATTAGAATAACTCATATTTTGCAATCCATAATTTGGATATTGTGAAGAATTTGGTGAGCTAGAGTTGGGTTCAAATTGAGAATTGAGATCAATTTGACAATTGCGATCATATTGAGAATTAGAAGAAAAAAAAATTTGGATTAGTTTGGGGTTGTTGAGATTTTTTGGATTTTGAGGTTTTTTTTTTCTAGTATTGGAATCCATATTGATTATGAGAAAATATATTTTTCAAGGAGTGGATTAGTGTTTTAAGGAAATTATATTAAAGATGAAAGGTATGTAAGTAAAGTAATATTGGTCTCTATTTATAGAGAAAACAATTATCTTTGCTTTTTTTAAGACAAATTAATTGATTAAATCATCTTTGTTACCGTTGCAAATTTTAAAACGTTACAAATATTGAATATTTTTTGGCCATTGGATCATGATCTAGCCGTTGTAAGTTGCAACATGGATAAGAAATAGTCATAGGCCCGCGTCAGTCATTACCCACTAACAGAAGAAGCCGATGACACCTTTCTTTCACTAACTCATGGAAAAAGACTTAACAGTCAGGCTGAGTTCTATCATGTTTGACAGTGCAATGGGTGAAAATCTAGGTCATTTCAATGACTAGATCTTTCATTTCACTCTCTTTTTTCTCTTTCCTAATTTTTTATTTTCTTATATTGTCTCTTACCTAACGATCTACATTTGGATCAACTAGTGTGTGTTAATAAGAATCTTTAATAGTTCGAAGTGCCATTATTTAAATAATAAATTAATTTAAAATATGAGTTAGAAGTATATTTGAAATTATAAACAATACTACCTATATAAAAAAAAAGGTCAAAGAATAGTCAAGATTTGTAGTGATTTGTCATATTTCCATTTGGCCCAAAGCTAAGGTGTCCTTTATAGGCCATGTTTTGACTTATCATTTCCATTAAATGTGGGTAAAGAGCACTGATCCAAATTGTGGCAACCTAATTTTTTTTCTATATAATTTGTGTAATTCATCCACTTAGAGCATCTACAAGACTACAATAATCCAGCTGCTCTCCTTATTGCTAGCAATGTCACCTCACAATTTCTAGCGATATTACTTTGAAGCCACAATTTCCTCTATTGGTAAGCAACAATGCATGGAGCTAAAAGTTTCCTACCTACTAAAAAAACTCAACTTCATTTATTTTTTTAAATCTACTTAAATTTAGATGACTAGCTAAATTTATTTTTAATGATGATTTTTTCTTTTATTGTTGAAATATGTGTGATGTATTTTGGTTACAATTTACTAGTGTCCTTTTAAAATTTATTTTACTAACTCTTAGAATGAGATTTATTAAATAAGATTTTAAATAATACTCTCTCCATTCCCTTTTGATGTTTCCAGTTTTCTTTTTGGGATGTTTCAAAAAGTTTTTCCCACTTTGAATCTTTTTCATTTTTATAATATTTATTTTCCCATCTTACCATTTAACAACCAAATATTTACTACATTTTTTTTACTTTTTGTCTTACACATGGCTCACTTTAGAAAAATTTTATTTCCCAATTATTTACTTTTCTTTCTCTCTCTTACTTTTTCATCAAAAGCAAAAAAGGTATCAAATTACATTTTATACAATATAAAATTAAAAAGATTTTCATCCACCTTAATTTGCATTGGTTTTTTCCCAATGGGGATATCAAAGGGGAACTGAGGAAATATAACCGAGTAGGTAAAAAATACATTATCATACAACATTGTGTAGGTAATTTTATTAATTGAAATAAGAGCATAACATAACATAGGCAATTATGGGTTAAAAAAAAGCAACATAATTTAAATTTGAAAGCAAACAAATGAGATAGAAAAATAAGCAATTAGAATATCTATGTTGTTACACATGCTCGATCAATTCTATCCTTAATTGATGATGCATTTGTCGAACCCATATACTTGCATCCCTTGCAAGAAGATTCTCAAAATACGTAGCATGTCCTTCTTGGAAATCTTCTCCAATTATAGGCGAAATTACATTATTAGTGAAATTCCTCAAGTACGTGTGTCGCTCATCTTCAACGATCATATTATGTAATATGACGCAAGCATCCATAATATCATGGAACCTATGTTTATGCCAAAGGCGTGCAAGTTCGTGTATTATTGCAAAACGAGATTGTAGTACTCCAGAGGCTCGTTTGACATGTTACGTGCATTTTCTTGTCATTTCTTAAATAAAATCCTTTTAGGGTCTTGTGGATGTGAAAAACTCTTGACAAAAGTAGCCCATTCATGATATATGCCTTCTGTAAGATAACATCCATGCTATATTAGGTCCGATTAATTACAAAGTGAACACTTAGAGTTGTTCCTTTCTAGACTCCCTCAAACAAGTTGGATATGCTCAACTCATTGAGGTTATTATTTGACCCGACTACACCAAAATAAGCATGTCATATCCATAAATCTATATAACCAACTGTTTCGAACCATAATTGTGGGATGCCCATAATCACCTCTAGTACATTGGTCTTTTCATGTTGTTGAACAACTTTTCCATGCCTAGTGCATGAAAGTAAGGCTACCTAACATGCCCAAAAAACCATGACATTCCTCGTCCATTTGATGCAAACGTTGAATATCATTATTCCACGTTAAAGGAGCCAAGGTAATAGTATCCTGATCAAACAACTGACAAGGATGAGTAATTTGGCTTTCTCATATAAACTTCTCCAAATACTTCAATAATAGAACAACAAAAATTGAACAAACACTCAATTGCAACAAACTAACCTTTCAAAATTAACTGATGTAATACTCTCATCTAGTTTATTTGAATCAAACATGCATTAATATAAGGAAATCAATAAAGTAGAGGTCGTCCTACGGACCACTGTGGCGCACCTTGTCATCACAATAATAAAATCGCTCTCGAATCCGTCTTTGGCACAAAACCAGTCGGAATCATCCCTATTGTGATACTGGGTGGAATCATGCAGGTTTATTTTTATGTCCCAAGCGGATTCCATGGGGCTAATTACGACGTGATTTGTGAAACTGTCCCATCTTATAGATTAAGTGACAATTTCTTACGTTGTCCCTTAATCGATAAATTCACAAGTTGGTTCTCACCAACTGAAGGGAACGTTTTTTCCTATCCGACCCTCGCACCTTGTGGGGTTAGCGCCCACGTTCCCTTTCTCTCTTTCCGGAGATGGGAGCTTGGAAAGGCATGGCTGTCGAGCCTACACTTACTCTAAGGTTAAACTTCAGACCATGAAGCCCTCTGATGAAATAATTGATCGAGACGACCATCTCTTAGCCTATAAGCACTATATGTATGTACAAGATGTAAATGATGCTACGAGGTGTAAAAAAAATCGTTACATAATGACTGTTTTGGTCCACCATGATTATACCAATCAAATAGGGTTAACTACTATTAAAACCTAAGTCAAGAGTCGAGGGATTAGATCATGTGCTGAGCTATGGTTAAGTCTCAACGCTCATAGTTCAACATACGCCGCTTGTTCACTAACGTAATCAGAACTACTGGTGTGTCCTAGGCCTCTAATTGTAAGACAAGTCTGTACGAACAACTATTAACCACAAGAAATCAATGAAAATGGCCACTAACATTAATTACTAATTAAGAATAAATCAAACCACAATCTCTCAAATCAAACCCTATAAATCAATAACAGTCTAATCAATGATCATGTTATAAACATGACTTCCCTCTCTAATACCCTAGAAAGGGATCTATTCAGACATAATTAAACTAACAAAGACAAAACTAATAAGAAACCCTAATAATTGCATCATTAAATAATCAACAACTAAACTAGAACAATTAAGAAGTAATAACAAAGCAATAAGAGAGAAGATTACCAATTGACAAAAAGCAATAACTTTAATTGAATTGAACCAATGTTTGATCTCCTTTACAATGATGAAACTAATGAAATAACTCTAGAAAGCTCTCTAAGTGTTTATGATAATAAAAGGTACATGTAAAAATAAACTCAAAAAATTTATAATAACCTAAGAAAGCAAATAAGATAGGACGAAAAAGACGCAAAAATCGCCCCTCCGTGTCTTTCGCCCGATCGGGCAAAGGGCCCCCAGATCGAGTCCAGGAACATCACATCAGCAGCTAAAACAATACGTCCACCTGATGGGATCGGGTAAGGTCCACCCCGATCGGGCAAGGCTGCCCGATGCCATCGGGCATAGCTGTGCTTGTGAAATTAACTTCAAATTCTCGAAAAATGGCTAAGTCATGGTCCGCCCGATGGGATAGGGCAGCCGGCAAGGCTGCCCTATCGGGTGGGAAAACTGAACTTTTTGGCCTAAAAGATCGAGTCCGATCGGGCATCCACCGCCCGATGCCATCAGGTGGATGCAATTTCTGGGCAACTTATGTTTGGCTTCAGACGCCAAGCTTCTTAATAATTCTTCTTCAAAATGAGCTCGAATACAATCTCGAGACCTCCTTCATGCCTCATAACTTCTCCGCTACAGTGTGGTGGTCAAAATGACAGAAAACAAGGAGTTTTTCCCTAAAACCTGCAAAACATTATAAAACAGACAAACCATAACTATATCGAGTTAGCATAAATGGCTCCTAAAAGCGTCAATACCGCACAATTTAGCTTGTAAATTAAAGGAAAAACTCTATATGAAATCATTATATCAATAGCTAGCCATTTCGGATAGTTAATTTCTCTAATTTTCCCAGCTTTGAGCAACTTTTCAACTTCCTCGTAGACTAGCTGGTTTCTTTCAGGTGCAAAGTTACGTCTATTTTGCTTGGTGGGTTTTGCATAAGATCCACGTTCAACTTATGCGTGATGACCTCTGGGTCAATTCTAACCATATCTTTGTGGTCCCATGCGAAGCATCTGATGTTGTTTTTGAAAAATTCAATGATTCGCTCCTTCTCTTCTCATTGTAGTCAGTAGTAGAAAATATCTATTTGAGGCGTCACTATATGGCTCATTTGAGGCGTTTTTGACATAGCCTCAAATAGGGTGGGTTTGGACTCAAAGAGATAAGCAATTTGAGGCGTTAAACGCCTCAAATAAGGTGGTTTTTTTGCTTGCATTGTGCATATGATTGGGCAATTAGAAGGAAAAACACACACTCAGTGTAAATCATAAATCTCATTAATTTATTAATAACATATGAGAGTTTTACAATATAGTTGCTAAAATAACAAAAGAAACAACTACAACTTACCACATTCTCAATGCTGAAGAGATTACATAAAAAAGTAAATCTAAACCAACTTAATACCAATAAAGAAGGCCGAGAACGTTTCAATTTGATATACTTGCAATTGATGCTAAGCTTCTAGTTGCATGCTTCTAATAAGAACTTACCTATATGTCTTGAACATTGCTTGAGACAAGCAATATGTACATAAGGAATCAATAAGCATTAGAGAATATTAGTTTGGTTGAGTTCGTTATTAGGTTGGCATTAGAGAATATAAGGTTGGCTTTACTGCTAACTAGAAGATTGTTGATGGTTTGGTTGATTGTTGGTTATGAGAAGATTATTGAAAAGACCCTTGTGACCGGGCTCAGGATGTGGAGACTTCTAGTTACTCCTCTAGCTTCCCCACATCTGCACAAGCATATTAAACAAGGAATAAACAAAAATAGGTCTTGTCAGATATTTATACGAATCAAGATGCTTTACATTATAGCAAGGATGGAAGAAATTACGGAGCTTCAAAAGCGCCTCAAAGCACTTTGAGACTTCCAGGTGCAGTGCAAAAGGAAAATTGGCCTAATTCTATCTCAGAAGCAGGATGGTCGTGTACAACTAATTTTAATTCCGAAGCAGAGAGCAAATGTTAAGGTTCTATGTACAAATTCTGCTATTCGCATCACATTGTTGTTTAATTGCATACATTTCAAGTTTTGTTGTTATGGATGCTTAATTCAGTGCTGAATAAATTTAACATTTTACTGCATGTGATGCCTCTTAAGTTAAGAGTTGTTAGTGTTGATTTACATTTTACATATTGAAGGCATAGTTGTTTCTTGCTGGGAAATAAATGAGCTTTTGCAGCAGCTATTAGACGACAACCATATGCTCCAATGGATTAGTCAGGCAAATACACAAGTTCCATAGTTAATTAGAGTCAAAGATGAAGCCAATTGCAGGAAAACATCTAACTCCAATTAAGAAATACTTCTAAAAACTTGCTGCTAATTTAAGCACTTTCACTAACCCAACAAAACTTGAAAAAACATCAAACAAGCTTGAAGGGACAGGAAACTACAAAGCGACAGAAGTTAAGTTTGTGTATCTAAAAGAGTTAGAGCATATTGGATACCTGGAATTTTGTTGACTAGTATACAAGCCTTTTCAACACGCTTCAAACTGAGATGTCCACCTCTTCCACCATAATAACATTATGCATCCTGATATGTATGGCATCATTTGGAGAAATCAGCAATGTGATGGACACACGTTAAGCAAACTAGGAAAATAAATCAGAAGAGTATACAACATTAATGTAAAACATTCACCCTACTGTATTCCTCTAGCCAGCATTCTTCATCGCATGCTACCTTCCATTTCTCAACTCTTTCAAGTACATCCTTCCTGCTAAAACCTTCTTCCTTGGCCGTTGAGATTTGAAGCTCAATTTTTTTAGCATATAGGAAAGGTCAATGGACCCTGTACAAACCACAATAAAGATACCTTATTATCTAGATCTTTCATACTTGACCTCGGACATGGGTATAGATACTTCAATACTAAAACATGAAGCAAAACCCACAAGAAATCAAGCAAATGAAGGGGAAATAAGTACAATAACCCGAGTAACGCCATCCACTATATTAACAGTGTTAAGGTATGCTCTTGCTTGACTTCTAATGAGTATGAGAGTGAGCAACATTTTATATTATGAATTTTTTAAATAGAAGAAGGAGGAAACTAGGAAGCAACACTCAAGAGCATCAGCACCACTAAGGACGAGCAACGTCAGTGCAACAATCCGATCACAGCACTCAACAACATCAGCTTACCCACTCGTTAAAGTTTCCAAAAGTTATTTTCCCAGCGTCAAGCTCGCGATTCTCATCCTCTCTTTCATGATGGGATCCAAAACCGATCAAATAACTATAATACAAAATTTAGGAATATTTTTATCCGTAGCTAAGCTCTGATTATAACAAACATTAAGAGTTCTAATAAGGACACGAGTAAAACATGTGTATGCCAACATAGGTTTACGACACCAATATGGACCAAAAATGGATGTCATGAGGCCACGGAAAAACTAACATATGCCAATAATGAAAAAACATCTATGAATAATTTACTTCCATAATTCTCTTCATAATAGTTTGATGACAGACCCCTTAAAAGTTAAAAGAATTTGCCTCGATGAGAAAACAACACAGTCTAAAGGGTCCGGTTCAGAATTTGAAACGTAGAGATAAAAATGCAAGAATTCCTTCTCAAATGTGGCGAAAAACACAACCCCCCATAAATATCAGAGAACATAGCAGAATCGATAAACATGAAAAGGAAATGAGAGAAGGAAAACAATGTTGCGAAGTACAAATATATGCCATCAATATATTTGCCAGACCTTATTTGCAATTGGACCCGTTGCAAGGTATGGCTTTTCATTAAGCAAGTTATGGAAGACATATGCAACATGTGCGTCCATACCTGTGGACCCAAACAAAATTCTATGAGGATCTATAGTACTGAAAATCTTTGACAAACTTCCTCTATAAATACATGAAAATTGATGGCATCTAAAACATTTTTAGCCAAGTTGCAAACAGGGTAAGCCCTATAGAATATAATAACTTGTTTCCTCCATTAGAATAACACAAGATAGCACCACCACTGTTTGGCTTCATCTGATGTAAAAATCTTTATTGAACCCTCTATTTCATTTTACATTTTTGTTAACATGAAAAAAAATCACGTTGTTTTCTCATTATCTTCTTCAGCAACCCCTATCTTGGTTCGAAGTACAACAGGAAAAAAATTTGAAAAGACATTTTGCAAATTCAAGTAGTAATAGCTGAATATTTTCTCACAATATGAGCACATAAAGGAACAATGGACCCCAGTGACTTGATTATCAGTAAATTCGACTCATATGTATACAATTTCAAGGGCCAAGGGTACAAACATTTCATTCAGATGACAGCTTCCATGTCTCTTATGACTCTCAAATAAACCATTAAAGCAAAGGTGATTAGTTCATTACACTGCACTGGAAACAAATAATAGTACAAACATTTCATTTAGATGACAACTTCCATGTATTAGTTTTCACCAAGATTAAGAGCCAAGCTTCAATCAACATCAACATTTAAAAGTTCCTGATGATTAGTTCATTACACTCCTTTAGAAACAGATAATAGCCATTAAAGCAAAGGTGCAAGATTGAAAGACTATACGGACAAGCACTTTTATGAATTGAAAAATAAAATTTTTCCCACCATTTCTTGTTTTGTGTCATCCCCTTTGTGAGAAACATTTGGAAAACATCGACCTGTGATTAAGGCAATAGACCGCCATCACTTTTCAGAGAAATCAAACAAGCAAATCATAACTATAAACTATAGTCACATAATTCGCTATCTAGTTCGCCTTTTGAATTCGAAAATAGCCTAAAACCGACCATAATTTGCTTATTTGAATTCACAATTGGCAAGGAGTTTAGAGAATCATGTGACAGTGTTTAAACATCAATGAAAGCAGCTAACCTAATCAGCTAGCTAAAGACTGGGTGGAATACTACAATCACCTGAATTATCTCTACAATCAGTAGCCAAATACAGGCATTCAGTAGCCAAGCTCTTATTGTTAGAAGACCGGTTTCCTGTAAGGCTGTAATGGTTACATTCAGTTTCCAAATACAGACATTATATTATACTCTATAATGACAGTATAAGAACTCTTAATATTTGGAGCGAGCTCTTTTAGACAAGCTACTAAACTTCCTTACGTCTTCCTAATGACCCAAACTAAATGAAGAATGGATTAGAGTATCAGACCTTTGGTTTACTTAAGGAAAACATGTAATAGTTGAACCAACCATTTCTCAATCAGTGTTCAATCTTACATCAAATAACCAAAAAAGTTAAAATTTAAAGAATTCTCGGGCATAAGTAGAAATTGCAGATTCACATTAATTGTAGATTCATAACAAAATCAGCTGAATAAAAAACTAGAAAATCAAGGAAAGAAAATTGAATTGAAACTACCAACGAAATTAGTCAGAAGTTACCGAGCAAGCAAAGGCAAGTGTCGCTTCATCTACCATTTACGTAGCCCTTAAAGCATAATCAAAGAATGGAAATTTAAATAATAAAACCCTAAAACCTAAGAATCAAATTGCACCCATAACCAATTTGCGATCCAGAATTCACTAATCAAGTAGTTTGTTTAAAATGAAAGAAGTAAAACCCTAATAAGAGAAGCTGATACTTACAGCTATTGACTGTGGGATTACAACGGCGGTGTTCATTCAATGTAATATTCCTTGTCGTATGTTGTATCATAGACTTGAAGAAGACGATAGAACTCCACGTTGAAGAAACAGATGTTGCAGGAATGGAGGATTGAGAAACAAAATTACGCTCGAATATGGAGAAGAAGGCAACAAATTTCTGGGGAACGCAAATCAGAGTTGGTGGGTCTTTCAATTTTCACGGGTTGGGAGAGGCAACCTCTGAGAGGTGAGGCGTATAACTAGAAACGCCTCAAACGAGACATTTGAGGCGTTTAAAAATAAAAATGCCTTAAATAGTACCTGTGTTTTAATAATGAAAAAGTTGAATTTGTTTTTGATGTTATTTAACTAAAACGCCTCAAATAGATAGCAAACAAATTAATATTTTTTTGCTTGTGAGTGAAGCCCCAATCTATACAGTTTGTTATGGCTTTAATGGAACCAACACCACTTCATCAAAATCTTGTTCATCTGGTTTTATAGGTGTTGGCTCTATCTGTAATTGCTAGATGGCCTTTTTCTTTGGTTTGATTGCGATGTTGTATCACTCTTTGGCCAACTTCCAATCACCTTTGATTTTCTGCACTCTCCACCTTGTTGGAAATTTGATGGTTTGATGATAGATAGAGGGTACAACTTTCATCCTATATATCCAAGGTGCCCCCACGATTACGTTGTAAGTTGAGAGGTAGTCCACAATGTTAAACTTGGTCTGTAGGTTCATCCCTTTTGCATATGTAGGTAGCGTGATCTCGCAACTGGTTAGTGAAGGTGCTCTAGTGAATCCATATAGCACAATGGACTTCTTGATCACATCGCTTTCTCGTAACCACAAGCTTTCTTAGGCATATTTGAAAATGATGTTAGCTGAGCTGCCATTATCTACAAGTACCCATCTCATTACACAATTGATGATAGTCAATGGTATGACTAGGCCATCATGGTGGTCTACTTCTTCATCTCCATCTTCTTCATCGAAGCTGATAGTCATGCTCTACAGCTTCTTTTCCTGTTAATCTATAAATTATCTAGGCGCGACTACTGAGCCTTCTCTCTAGAATCTCTTAGTTGCAGATTATGTTAGTCCACAAATTTCTGAACCACCAGAGATGAAAGTAATTACCTTATCATGGGATGGATCGTGGTGGTCGTGATTTCTTAGTGGTGTTGGTGAGTTGTTCCCCTTTGTTACCTATCAAGTAATCTAGGTAGACTTTTGTTTTTTTGAGCAGCCAAGATACTTCAATTCATTTTTTAGTGCGTTGTAGTCTTTTGTTTTGTTGCCATGCTCGCCATGGTAGCTATACCATTTAGTTGTGTCTTTTAAGCTATCTAGTTTATCGCTTTTTCATGGCCACCTACTGGCAAAGGCTAGCTTTTCTAGTGTGTTGAATACTCCCCCTAAAATAACATTAAAATAGTAGGAAGAAATATCTGGGAAATTGCTTTTCAGATGTTCTCTATGTAGCTTCATTTGCTACGTTGTTGAGCTGGTCACATTTTTTGGTAGGGTTAATGACACCAGTCATTTCTTCTTGAGCTTTGAGTCTTTCTGTTATAGCTAGTATCTCTACTGCACCTAAATACTTCATCGTCTTCAACGCGTAATTCAGCCATGGCTCTAGCTCTTATATCTTAAAAGGTGTTACAGGGGTACTAGTTCAACTCATAATACAATGTAGATTTATAAGTTAGTCCTCTCCTAAAAGCTTTAATGGCCATTGGGATATCAGGGTTCTTGATGGCTATCATTTTTTTGTCGAATCTGTTCAAGTACTGGCACGCAGCTTCATTCTATTTTTATGTGATATGGTATAGGTCGCCAGTGCGTTTCTCCAAAACCCTGCTGCTAGCAAACTGTTGATAAATTTTGTTAGGAAAAATTGTTTTAAATAAGTCAAGCTTTGCTCCATATTCTAATATTAAGTCCACCTTTTCGAAATCCCAGAATAAGTAAACCTTGTAAACTTATCTTCCAAAAATGAGTCATGACCTGTTGGTGACTTGTTTAATAGGTTAAATATAACATATGTCGATATATAATTGGTCAGGCTTTTTTATATATCAAATTTACTTTATTTAATTTCATTCCAATGAATTTTAACATAATTATAAAAATTAATAAACTAATCTTATCCTTCAATCTCTCTCCTCCTTGTTAAACATCACCCTTCCCACCACCCTTCCATGCCAACCACCTACCCTCCCCCACCCCTAAAACTTCCGGCAGCTCTCCCCCAATCTCCCCCTCCCCCCCCCCCCCCGGTCAGCAATCCGCCAGCCCAATACCCACGATCCACCAGCCCATCAACATCCCACACCCATGAACCACCAATAATCAACCAGCTAGCCACCACGAACATCCACCCTACGAACCACCAACGATCCACCAGCAGCCTAACCACCACGATCCACCAAAAATCCACCAGACCACCAACATCCCAAGCCCACGAATCACCAACATCTCACACCCACAAACCACCACCAACCAACCAGTCAGCCACCACAAACATCCACTGGACGAACCATCAAAATCCACCAGCCCAGCCACCACGACCCACTAACATCCACCCCCACGAATCACCAGCATCCATCCCTATGAACCACCAAACATAGCTGCCACAAACCCACCAACATCCACCACCAAGAACCACAAAAAATTCACCAGTAATCCCAACCACCACCTTCAAGTCTTTCACCACCTTCACAACCCAAATCTGAAAATTTTCGAACAAACACTCATAACAATACTAAAAGTGTGAAATTTTTAATATGGTCAATTAATTATGTAACAAATAGTTCAATTGTTAATTTCAAATTTAATAATGCTTTGACATCATTGTTTTCGGCCATTGATGGACTGAAAATTACACCCATCAAGAATACAGGGGAATGAGTGGCTTTTGTTTTTGAAAGGGGGTTTATTTAACTGCTAAACCTTTTGGATTTTTTATGAAAAAGTGAACGAGAAATCTACATTGAAGGTTGTGGAGTTTGATGGGGTGGAATTCCATGGAAGAGCTCTCAATATGAAGCTGGATGTTGCCGGAGGTTGAGTCGGTTGGTGTGGTGGATGGTGGGAGGTTGAAGATGATGGAGGAGAGATAAATGGATGATGAGGTGAGATTATTTAGAAAATTTGTAACACCTCGTAATTTCACTAGAAATTTCGTGCGTTAATTTATAAAGTTTACTTTGTTATTTATAACTCTAAATATAATTTCGTTTATAAAATTATATTCTATTAAATAAATAGTCATATTTGAAGCCGAAAAATATTTCGGTGGATAATGTAATTTGAGTATTAATTTTATAATATAGTTAGTTATTAATTTAAGTGTTGTGTGATTTAATTTTGAGCGTTAAATAATATATATTCGACGCTAAATTATATTTACTATTATATTTCCATAAAGCTTATATTACTCCTATATTTTTTATCTTGGGAATAATTATATATGCATCTATATCGTACAATAGAATGTAGTATTGTTTGGCATATTTTCAATATTCATGCTCGTGCCGGTTGTTTGAAAGGGCAATGTAGTGCTCATGTATGCATAGTATAAAAAGTGTGTAAGTTTAGTAGGTGTATATTTGTACTACTTTAATATTAATAATTTCTATAAAAGTTTTAGCATATATTTTTTTATTATGAGCGTTTATATAAATCGTGGATCTTGTTTACGCTATACCCTACCTAGTATTATGGGGGTCCAAATTTTAGTCTTTGCATTAAGGGAATTTAAAACTCTTGGGTAGCTTCTCACCTTTGTAAGGTTAAGGTAAGTCAAAAGTCTCACCTCTTCAATCACCCTCATAATGCCCTTCATGATGACCATTAAAGCCACTCATAAACACCCCCCCTATAGTGACCATTAAACCCCATTAACACTCACCCTTTTACTTACCCTTATGATGAGTTTAAAACTCAGAAAACAACACCTTACCATCCCATTCACACGCCATTCACCAAGGAAATAGAAAAAGGAAAAGAAAGAGAGAAAGTCTTCCCGTTTTTCCCTTGCACACCCTCACGAAAATGAATATCGTCAGAGATCTAACCGTTGGATTGTCTTCAAATTTTGACAGCGAGACCTTCACTTTGACCGGAGGAATGTTTAATCCAATCTTTAGATCACCGGAAATCTGGGTTGGAACGCCACTGACTGTTTTAGAGGACCCTAAAGTTGTTTAAGATGGATATACTTTGTTCAATGGAGGAGAAGTCTTCAAGGGAGAGAAGGTTTTGATGATCCGCACGTTTTCTAGGCTTTTATATAATGTTTTTCGGCACTCCTCTCGAAGATCAAGGTAACTAGCGTTTTTCTAGTTCGACAGGGAATAGATTTTGAACTTAGGTTGTTAGAATCGCGTTAGAGAACTTAGAGTCATGCTAGGTGGAACTTAAGTGATTGTATGCTTGTAGTTTAGCGTAGTATCATTTTTTGGATGTTGTTTTATGGTACTTTCCGTGTATTGAGCATGTTGTTGTGATCACGTTGTTGGTTGTTGTTAAGTTTAATGTTGGTTTTGTTGTAGTATGATTTTGTGATTTGTAAGGAATTGAGGAATTGTTGGATATGATGTTTAGTATCATGCTAGGGTGTTTGGTTTGGTTGAGTTGGATGTGATTTGGTGTTGGTTGGCTGTTTGAGACTCGACGTGTGCGTTTTGGTCGAGGTGGGTGCTATGAGCACATACCGCAAGCCACCAGCAGTGGCAGCTCGCGACCCGCGACCACAGTCGCACCTCGCGACGAGGGCTGCCCTCCTTGGTTGCGTTTTGTTGATTAATTTTCCTTTGAGCTTACAGCATGTTTATATGTTGGGTGTTGGATTTATGCATGTATGTTAAGCATGTTAGAGTACGTTTGAGTTGGTTTGAGTTGTTTTATTAAGGGAATGTACCCTAGTTTGTTGGGTAGTTTTGGTTGTTGCTCGGTTTGTTGAGTGTTGTGGGGCTATACTTTGAGTTGTCGACGTCGAAATGCTTGGGGGAGGATAGTACTGTCCTTAGCATCTCTTCGCCAAGAGTTACGTACGGGGAATATTGTGACTTAGTCATAATTGACTTCGTACCCAAACTCAGATAACGTTTTTGTGTTATATGCCTCAACATGTATGTTTTGATGTCTTATGGAATTGATTTGCATGTATACCTTGAATGTTGTTTGGATTCCTATGTATACCTTGGCGTGTATACGTACGTTGGTTGTTTGAGTTGCTTGGTATACCTTGTCGTGTATACCCATGTTTGTTGTTGTTTGGATTCCTATGTATACCTTAGCGTGTATACGTATGTTGGTTGTTTGAGTTGCTTGGTATACCTTGTCGTGTATACCCATGTTTGTTGTTGTTTGGATTCCTATGTATACCTTAGCGTGTATACGTATATTGGTTGTTTGAGTTGCTTTGTATACCTTGTCGTGTATACTCATGTATGGATGTTGATTGGATTCCTTTGTATGCCTTGTCGTGTATACATTGCTCTTTGTGTTTGATTGATCCTATGGGCGGTATGGTCCTAGGAATTTGTGTTTGATTGATCCTATGGGAGGCATGGTCCTAGGAATTTGTTTGATTATCCTGAGGGCGGTATGGTCCTAGACTTGGTTACTTAACCATGGGCGGTATGGTCCATTGATTCACTCACGGGTGGTATGATCCGTTAACTTTCGCTATCCGGAACGGGCGGTATGGTCCTCGGATATGCGGCTATTCGTAACGGGCGGTATGGTCCTCGAATATGCAAAGTAGGCCTTGGGCGGTATGGTCCAATGAGTCTACGTACTCACAGGCGATATGGTCTGTTGTCTTTGAATTGATGGGTGCTTGGTTGTGTTTGTTTGACTTGATTATTGGTATTGAGCTTTCTCTTTATGCATGTTTGATGCTTATGATTTGTTGTATCATGTATTGCATGTTATGATTATGCTTCTTGTGATGTATGTCTTTGGCGTGCTTCTACTTTCTTTAAGTTTATTATTTGTTCCTTTTTGGGCTGGGAGAACTACTAGTCACTCCCCACTGATTGTGGAAGTTGTTGATTTATTATGCAGATGACGATGCTGTTTAGGATTGTTACGGTTTGGACCGGGAATGTGCATTTTGGCCTTGTGAGCAAGAAGGTGGTGCTTCTCATAGTGGATGAGCATTTTGATTCGGGAATTAGGACTAGCTACTTAGTGGGTCTTAAGAAGTCTCCCTTATGTTTTGTCGTATGTTTTGAATCATGGATTACTAGTATTGTCTTTTGGATTTGGATCGTTTTATCTTAAGGTTTCTTTTGGAGTTTCTTTATATTTTGGAACTTTGGTTGGAATGAGGGTGTGGGACCTCATTTCCCTTTATATATGATTATCGGAAGTTAATTATTATATTTGAAGGATTTATGTTTATTTATAGTTTAAATTCTACTCCTTAGAGTAGCATCTCCGTCTTAGTGGTATTTCCACTACCACTAGTTGCTTTATTTCATTTACTATGTCTCTTTTCTTTCTTCGTATCAGACGGGATGTTACAAAATTAATTAAAAAAGAGTAAAATAAAATAAAATGACTTGTTGTACAGGTTGTTGTTTTTTAACTTGTTTAAATTTAAGTGAGTAACAAGGTTTACTTATTCTGGGATTTCGAAAAGAGTGACTTAATATTAGAATATAGAGCAAAGGTTGGCTTATTTAAAACGATTTTTCCAATTTGTTAATCATGATGGAAAAGTTAGAAATAAAACATGGTTTCAGTTTAATAAGCCATTGCAAAGCTGGGCCAGCAATAGTAGCGCCAAAGTACTTGCACATGGTAGCCTCAATGAGGTTTTAGGGGATGGAGAGAGTCCACATCTTTTCTTATACTAGGCTACATGATCATAGGGGTCATTTGAGACATTGTACAACTTAGATTTTGGTGTTACATGCAGCTTCTTGGGAATCCTAGCCTTCATTATTTCTTCCAAGAAAGGATAACCATCTCGTGTCTCCTCAGTTACAGCCTGTTTCCATAAACTCTACTTTATGAACGTCTAAACTGTCATTGTTGCAAGTTTACTTAATTATTTCTTGTTAAATTCTCTTAAACGAGTGATCACCCGGTCCATTCTTCTCACCTAGTGTTGATGGATGGATGGAATAAGAGTGATAGTCTTTTTGAGTGATAGATGAATGAATGAGAGTTGGTGTAAATGGGTGATGGATGCGGGTGATGTGTCACCCGACCCAAATCCCATCCATTGTCATCCCTAGCTACAGGTGTGGGTACCCCATGTGTCTTTTCCGGCATGCGCATCATCTTTTTATTCTGCGCTTCCAGGATGGCTAGCTTGTTAGCTGTAAGATCATCTTCTCCACCTTCCTAGTCAAGGGTCTCTCTTTCTCTCTTCCTCTTCTTCCCCGCTTCTTTTTGACTCGGACAAGTTGAGGAAGCGAGATATGCCGCTAATGTCGCGTCGCCTAGGCCCCTTGTTATTTGCTCTTGGCGGATTCCAATTCCTTCCTCAGATTCTCGATGGTTTGTTTGTAATTCTATGATTCAGATGGAGCACGATGCAGTTCAACTTGACACTTTTGCAAGGCAGCTTTCATTTGTTCATAGGTTAGTTAAGACATTTTAAGTGGTTAATGATTCTAAGAGAATATATGAAATATGGAACTTAGTTGTAGGCTCTACGGTGGGCGCCAAACTATTATGTCAAATTTTACACATGTAAAATCTAGTTAGAGACCTACAACTTGCTGATGGAAAATAGATAGCAAAACAAGATGCAAAGAACAACATAGAACAAGAACAAAGCAAAGAGAGAAAAGACACCAGAAGTGGTGACGCAGAAAACCCTAGGAATAAGTGTCTAAAAACCATGGGTGGTCTTGAGTGTACCAATCCACTAATATCAAAAGTAAACTTTAGATACAATATGTAAGCTAGTATAAAGTTTGTAGAGAAATATGTAAATGCGTGTGCTTAGAATAATAAAGTTTTGAGTAAACCGGTACAATTGTACTTATGAATCTATCCATAACCTCGAGTAGATGCCAGTTGAACTTTTTTCTTAGCAGATTCCATGTTTTACACAACAGTCTTTGCTAGTCATCCCACGATCTCCCCTTGATTTGAATAATAGTTATTGAGGTTGTTTGAACGAGTCTTCCTTGTGAATGGAAGTGTGTCGTTATGCTATTAGTTACTTTGGACTCAGTCATCCTTAAATGTAGGCATGTAGTTGCTCAATTAAATCATCGTGTAGAATCTGGTTCTTGGGATAACTCTTTAGCCAGCTAGCTAACCTTCTAGCTGTAACATCTAGCTGGTGCGTCTAGCTGGTGAACATTAGCTACAAATGACTTATTACCCGCACAATCAACTTATAGAAAATCAGGACATAAGTACATAATAGTATCCAAGGCGCTGATAAAAATAGATAATTGTGACATTAAGACGAATCTAAAAATATCACAATTGACTTTATTTTTTCTTGTATATATTGGTAAAATACGCTATCAAAGTTTTAAAACTTTGATCCCAAAAAAGGTAATGGGGCATATATATTTAGAGGAGCAATATTGTGTATATAATAACACAGCAACTACGGAGTGGAAATATGGAGAATACGCTTCCATAAAGTGGAATTATGAACAATTAAGCTACTCAAGTGGAATTATGAACGATTAAGCTACTCAAGTGGAATTATTACATGAGCACATATCCTATTCCATTCTTCGTGGATAATGCTCTATAATGCAAACTAGTTGGCATTCATTGATGTCAGAATCAAAAACTTGCACAAGCAGCAATCAGCATCCTCCAATTAGAATGATGAATTAGAATACGCCTTTTCTTCTTGTTACTGATTTATTTCCTTTCCTTTTAGGAAGGTGCGTAGATAGGATTTATGGAATGAAATAGTAAACCAACGAACATCAAACGGGATCCCCTGCTAAATGCCAATAATACTAAAAAGTCCATCTGTATTTTTATGCACAACGTAAACATACAAAAACACGAAGACAAAAACACTTCTAACACAACTTTCTAACTGTTTCAAGAGTTTGAAACCTTACCCACCATTACAACAGGTTAAGGGGGGAGGGAATACATGACAATTGAAATTTTTTGGAGGGTGTTAACATCATATACAACCATATTTCATACAAAAATTAACATCAATATGATCATCCAATTAAACCGAAAACTAAGGGCAAGGTCACCTTTTACAAGTATGATTTTTTAAACCCTATTTGACATTAAAATTTCGACTTTCGCATTCACAAGGCCTTGGACGAACTAAACAGGTCAACCCGAAGTTCAACACAAGATCCAGGACAACTATAATGAGTAAGATGATTAAAATTTAACTTGATGATTTATGTCGGCATGTTTACTCCTGTGCCACAAGCTTCCCGTCTTAATTGCCAATCTTCCCCTTCGATGAAAAGAACCTGCTAAAGCCACGTGATTGCTTCTCTGGGGTGGGAGTGGAAGAAGTAGAAGATCCGGACTTTGTAGGTCTGTGCCTTGCATAGTTCGAAACAGGTGATCTCAGGATATTTCCTTCGGTGTCTGACGAGCTAAGTGGTGCATTGTACAGATCTGAAGGTGAACCAGAACCTAGCCTTTGCAGATTAGTGGATGTGGCAGTATCCATCTCAACGTGATCCAGATCTTGCAGGCTCATCCCACTAGTAGTCGGCTCTTCTTCATTCAGACCGTCACCTCTCTGACTCCTCTCACTTATGGGTGAGCCCATGAATTCTGACTGAGGCCGCAAGGTTTTAAGCTGCTTGCCAAGAAGGAATATGGTTTCTTGGCACTCTGCTAGCTTCTCTGCTGCAGCTGCCAGGTCCTTTTCCTGTAAAATAAGGAAATTAAAAGGTTCAACTTAATATTTCCAGAAACAATAAGATTCTTGAAAAGTACAGCATAAGTTCTGGTTTAAGGCATTTTTAGTTCATTCCAGTGCCTCAAAGGCTCCCGCCACAAGGCGATGTACGGGGGTGGTCAGATGTATGCAACCCTACCCTTGTGTTGAATACACAAAGAGGTTGTTTTCGGATGACCCAAAAATGAAAATTATATCGAAAATGCATTGGCCACGTGCAATTTATAGTATAACAGGCGCAAGTAGTTTAGGAAGCCATTTTACTTTGTTCCATCATATTCCAAAATCAAGAGAATAAAGATTCTTTAGCCCCATTGGAAAATGGAATGATCATCCCATATGGCTATGGTGAACATTTGTTTTATGCAGTACAATTCAGATTTAGGCCCACAAGGCTTGTAATGGAGTCAACAAGATTTAATAGGTAAGCAAGTAAAGGCCCCCAATAACTTAGATGGCACTTTCTTATATAAACAGGGAAGTCAGATGCCATAAGCCTATGAAAACAGAACAAGATACATTGTTCTGAAGCTAGGCTTGTCAAAATTACATTACGAGTGACCGTAAATCAAACATCAGATTAGGAAAAAAGGAAAGAGAAATGACTAATGAGATAGTTGTCCTTTTAACTTGATACCTGTTTGGCTCTGTCATCTGCATCAGCGGCTGAAGACGAGCACACAGAGCATCCTTCATTCCTTTGGAAAAATGGTAATAACAAGTTAGTTATGTATAACATCTTATGGTACTAAACTACGTATCTAGGAAAATTCGCGAGAGAAGGTCAAATAAAAACCATTAGAAATGATTGATCATGTTTATATTTGACATGATTTTACAAAATACATTTGTCAGACCTAACCTTTGTAGCTGCTCTTCAAGATCTCGGCACCTGGTTAAAGCATCTTGGTGACTCACTTTTTCAGCCTCAAGCTCATTATCGACAGATTCCAATTTCGACTTCAGGATATTGGCCTCACTTTGTAATTCTTCAGCACGTTTTTCAAGCATTTTATAAGACTCAGCCATGCATTTCAGCTGAGTTTCAGCCAAGCTGTTCATGTTCTGGGAAGATGCCAACTCTGTTTTGACTTCTGTTAGTTGTTGCTCCATATCGTGCAACTGAGATTTAGCAGTGTCCAGCTCTCGAGAGCATCGGGTCAATTCCCTCTCCATGTTGTCTTTCTCAGCTTTCAACTGTTCAAGTTCCTCTATAGAGTATTTGCATGATCGTGACTCAAAGCCTGACATAACATTGGCATCCTGCGGAACCTCAGGATTTAAAAAGGAATCAGAAATATGACAACCGTTAGAATAACACTCTCCTTGAGGTGGCTTATTTTCAGGTAATGCAACTTTGTCTATACAATCAGGACTGCTTACTTCTGCTTCGTTACTCTTGTACCCCAAGACACTAAAGCCTAGTTCCTTAACTTTAGTCATGACACCAGATAGGGCAGAAACAAAATCATCTAGGGTTATTTCATTGCACATTACTTTGTTGAAGAAGACAGAGAACTGCTCAATTTCACGGGTAAGTGCATCATTATCATCAGATACAACATGGACATTTCTAGATTCGTTCCCCAGGAACAGTACAAAATTGTGAATCTGAGAGATAGCAGCCGCTAATTCTTCACTTATTTCCTCAACCTTTCCATTTGCCTTGCCATGTATAGACAAACAAATTTCTTTTTCTGTAGTAGCCACAGCATCACCTGAAGCAGCTTGCTCATCAGCAGCACCATCTGAGCAGTGTTTCTCCTCAAAGACACAATTTATCGAGTGTGGATTAAGGGTATCATGCACCTCCTGGACAGCATGCTTAATGTCCTCGAGAATTTTCACGACATCAGATTCAATGGAGACTGATTCAAATACCTTGGATATTCTTGATTGCAAGTTCACCAATGGTAATGATTCTGTCTCAACTTTGGGACCTGATGCCAAATCTCCTGAAGTGGAAGATTTCACTTGTGAATCTGTGTCAGGCACTGTTTTGGACAGATTACTAATGCCATCGCTATCCGCCATGACACTCTTTGCAACCTTATTGGCTGAGCTGTCGATAACAGAGATGGAACTACTCGAGTCATCAGATAGACGAGCCAGTTTCTCCATTTCCTCAAAGTCATCCATGAGCTCCAGATGTTTCCCATTATCAGCTTTTGAAGGCTTGTCCTTGTTCTTTTCCTTAATATGAGATAGCTCAGAGATCAGTGCAGAAGCCCATGACTCAGCACAGCTCACTGTATCATCATTTCCATCTTCAGAAAATGATGTCACACTTGGAGGATTGCTTGCATGCTGACTAGACGTTCTCTCAGCTTGAACGTGTATATCAGCTTTTGAAAAGCCCTTTTGTTGATTGAAAAGTTGTACTTGTGCTTCCAAGCTTTGGAGTTTGCTAGCAGATTTAGCACAAATGCTCCTAGAAGTTTGCAATTCACTGTTACGTTTCGCCAATGCTTCTTTTAGCATCTTCGTTTCTTCTTCCATAGCCAAAAGGCGCTCGGTTAGGTACTCATTCTCCTTCTGAAATTTCTGGGCACCATCTAGGGAAAATTCAGGCACTGTTGACATGTGGGGATTTGGTGAAAACTGGGGGCTCGCAGGCCTGGCAGGAGACCTTCTCAGACGAGTATCTCCATGATCTCTACCCAGGCTTTCTACTTCTAGCTTCATTTGGGCCAAAGCGGCAGGACCAGGAAGCTTCTTTCGTACGAGACCCCGCAATCTTTGGCACTCTGCTTCTAGCTTCGTAATTTTTTTTAAGCTTTCCACCTGCTGCTTGTTGGCTGCTTCTGCAGACTTAACGCTCATATTCCTTTCCTCATTACGAATTTCTAGCTCCTTGGAAACAATATGGACTTCATATTTCAAGGAATTTATTTCCCTCTCGCAGGACTCAACATTGCTTTTCAAGAGCTCGATCTCTGCCTCAGCTTTAGACTTTTCTTCACTGACTTTGATTAGCATGTTAGAACGCTCCTGCAGTGACCTGGAAATAGCAGCACTCTCAGCTTCAGCTCTCATAAGTTCTTGATCCAAGCTAGCAATTTTTGTTTCCAGCTCATGCATCATTCTATCATACAGCTTGTTCTTGGTTAGTGCAACTTCTTGGAGCTTTTGTTCATTTTCTTCCTTCAGATTTCTTATCTGCCTCATGCATTCTTTTAGAGCACCATCCAAGTGTGAAGCCCTATCCTCAGCTGTTAGTTTTGCTAGAGTCATTGACTCTAGATGGTTCTTTAAAGACAAAGCTTCTGCCTCAGCCTTCTCCCAACCTGCAGGAAAATCAGGCAAGTAACCATACACGCTTAACGAACATACATTTCATCAGTAACATATCCTGAAGAGAGACTCAATAAAGAAAGTAATAGTAATAAGAGGTTTGCCATAAGTAGCCATTCATTAACGCAATAGGCTTTGCAAAAAAATATCTCCAAAAAAAAACTTAACAAAATCTCATACCTGAGACTGCTTCCTCAGCCACCTTTGCATGTTGTTTGACAAGTTCCTCCTTGGTAGTTATCTCCGACTGAGCTGATGAGACCTTCTCATTTAGTTCATCAATTTCTTCCTCCAACGTTTTGACCTGATCTTCATATGTTTTTACTTGCTCTTCGTATATTTTTGCTTGTTCCTCGTATGCCTTCACTTGATTTTCCAATCCACTCAAATGAGTATAAGACTCAATGGAAATCTGAACATAATTTGACTTCTTGTTTTTATCCAGTGCCTGAGAATATAGATATAGAAAGTATAGATATGAATAATTGAGGCAAAGTTCCTAACTTATGAAATCAAATTCATATCATGCTGTTTATGACCATTCTCAATAATAATCATGGTATCACAGAAATACATTTTATCTGAAAAGGTAGTAGCACAAAGGGAAATTTCGGAATTGCCAATCTATCAGAGATAGCATTATAACTCAAAAGCTCAAAAAAGATTAAATTAAAAAGATAGCAATAACCCTGTTAATCAACTAACCTTATCTCCCTGAGCTCCACCAGAAGCCAAAGAGGTTCCAGCAGAATCAAGGGTTGCGATAACCTTCTCTGCAGCCGACTTTTCAGAGGACTTCTTCTTCCAAGGCCAATTCCGACGGTCCATGTTAGACTGCGATTTACCACACAAGACAGGTCATCAATAAACTAAAATTACTTGGAATAGTGGCATAAAATGAAGTTTGCATAAAATAGCAGAATTCACAAAGGACATGTCTGTTACTCAAAACTTTTATGCAGTAAGCATTATAAAACCCTTTTCACAGACAGGGTATTGGTTGTGAAGTGAACCTTCCTCAACAAGGGTAGTATCAAAGCACTCATGTCAGAGAGAGCACAAAAGAGCTAACACAATATTGTAGCATGCAAAAATGCTAAAGCCTTGGTTGAATGCAATGACAGACTCATCAACAGTAAATCAACCATGAAATCCACTGAAACAACAAGTGTAAGTGAAACAGAAAAGCAAAAAAAAAGGTCCAAAATGTGGAAGGATTATAGGAAGGTAAGGTATCTACCCTTTTAACAAGTGAACAAGTAACATCAACAGAGTAGCTCATATCACAGCCCAGAAGTGGAAACACAAAAGTTATATTTGTTGGCTTCTTTTGCCTTCTTTCCAGCAAACTACATAATAATAATTCTTTTTTCAGTAGTAACAAAAGAAAAAAACCCAACTACCAATAGTAACAACTACCAAGCATGCTTCCTTTATATCATGGCAAACAAACAGAAACTCTGAACAACATTTAAGGCGGATGTTTGGAGAAAATAAGGCACCAAAAAATGACCCAAGTTTTATTAATTATTCACCCACATTTTATTATACTTTTTCCCTCCCAATTCAATTCATTAATTTTTATTTTTACTGAATAGAAGATATTAAAAACAAGATCAAAACCCCAACAGATTCTGGGTAGGTACTCAGCTCAGTCAAAAGAAATAATTTTTGGGTAACAAAAACGACAAAAACTTGGAAGGCATTAAATTAAAATCATAAAAGGGTGTATTCTATTCTATACTCTATAGGATTATTTCTATTCTTATCTAATATCCTCGGTTAACTCAGCATCCAAACAGAGTATAACCCTGCTCATAATGCATTCAAAAACACTCATGGAAATACCAAAACTATGTTACAAAATACAAAGTACAAACCCCCTAAGGCCCTAATATTATATTATAATTCTTCCTTTCTTTGGGAAGAAGACATATTAGACAGAGCATAACTTAGGTTTTGATATAAATAAATAAATCTAATGCAGTTAGGTTCATCTTTCTTATTTTTTTAAAAATTAATTGTACCGTAGAAAACACTTGATAATTACAAACATTTGATAAAAAAAAAAACCCCACAATTATCAAAGATCTATCAAAAGACTAAAAAGCCTTACCTCGAAATATGCCAATCCATCCAATCAAAAACAAGTAGTACTAAAACTTCCCTTTAACAAATACTCCATAAAATAGTTACATTATTAGCGTAATAATTCCGGATTTAGCAAAATTGGAAACACCAAACTAAACTAGTTAAAATTACGAAAATACCATATCCGGATCCAAGACTCGAAACAGAATTCAAATTAGGAAAGAGCAGCAAGTAATGATAAAAACAAACTACATTTTACAAATCAAGGATGAAAAACAGCAATCAAAGCTCAGAATACACAGCACATCTCGAAATCAGAATAGATTGCTGAATGCACAATCAATCAAAATTAAAGCTGAAAAAGTAAGAAGTTACCAGGTGAAAAGAAGAAGCACTAAGAAGCTAAATGTATGTAGAGGAGTGAGTTAGCTTGCAGTGATGAAGAAGAAGAAGAAAATGAGGATGAGATCTAGTGAAAAAGAGTAATAACAATGAAGTTGAAATTTGAGCTGAAGATATTTTTTAACAGGAGAGACAGAGAGAGATGGTGGAAGGAGGGGGGAGATGGTGGTGATGGAGTGGAGTGGAGGAAAGAGAGAGAGAGAGAGAGAGAGAGAGAAGGGGAGATGGTGGGAGGTTGTGGTGGAGAGAGGGAAAAACAAAAGAGTGAAAAGGGAAGGAAAGGAAGGAGAGAGAAAAAGAGAGAAACCGAGTGAAAGTTTTTTGCCTATATTTGTGTTGAGGTGTCACTTAAAAGCCTCCTAATTTTACAAACTTTCAAAAGTATACTTAAACCAATTTTAACACTTTTTTCCTATAGTTTTCATTTTTTTTCTGTTTTTTTCGATTAATACAAAGAAAATAAAAGTCAAATGTAAACACGGTTTAAAATATTTAATAGAATACTTAATACTCCATCCGTTTCTATTTGATGTTCTCATTTGGAATACGGGGAAAACCAATACAAATTGATGTGGATGAGAATCTTTTGAATTTTATATTGTATAAAGTATATTTTGGTACTTTTTGCTTTTGAAAAAGTAACAGGGAATGAAAAGTGGTTGATTGAGAAACAAATTGTTCTAAAGTGGGCCCATGTGTTAGACAAAAAGTAATAAGTCATGTAAATATTTGGTTGTTGAAGGGTAAGATGGGAAAATTAATATTCTTAAAATGGAAAAGATTTAAAATGGAAAGAACTTTTAGAAACATCCCAAGAATTAAAATGGGGAACATCAAATGAGAACGGATGGAGTATATGTTAGTACTAAATGACATTTGGCTATCCAATGACATTTGAGCTAAGTCTAAAACATGGGCAATATTTTGGTTATTTGACCAAACCCTAAGGCCTAAGGGTACTCGGGGAGTTTCTCTTTTTTTTTGGAAAGACCAAAGTAATTACTTGTTGATGATTTTGGCTTTCAGCTAAATGAGTATGGCTGTATAATTTATCCAAATGAGTAAGAATTTTTGTTGTTCGTTTTAATTTATCGCGAATTTCATGCTATTGTTAGGGTGGCTAACCTAATTTAATTTTTACTTCATATGATATAATATCTAAAAGGAAAAATTGTCAAGAATAAGTCAATCTCTTCGCAGTCTTCTTTTAATAAGTTAAACTTTAGATAATCCTGGAATAAGTTAACTTTGATATTACTTAAACTTTTAACAAGTCAAATGACTTATAAATTATTCAACCGGTAATACATGAGGCTTTTCTTAAATTTTAATTTATCATTTATGTGTTCCTTCTCTTCTTCTACTTTCCATCCCCAACCATTTTTGTGTTTTTAAACCGGTTTTGACTTGTTAAAAGCAAATACCCTTAAAAGGTTAACTTATTCCAGGATTATTCAAAGTTTAACTTATTAAAAGAAGACCGCAAAAAGGTTGACTTATTCCCGATAATTTTTCCTATCTAAAAACCGTCTTCTTTACATCCGAGCGTATTAGGTATTTGGTGTAAACATGTTTATTTTTATCTTGCTTGATCTGAGCCTTCTAAAATAAGTAATGCAAAAGAAAAAAAAAAGGCCCTAATACATTCAGGTGAACAACGGATTTTGCTTTCCTTACATAGTCCTTTCACTTAGGAAATAATTGAGGAAATTTTCATCTATGATATTGACATTTGAGGACTTATATAACATAGTGTTTGAAAATAAATTATGATTAGTTAATATATTAAAAAATTAATAATTAATGATGATAATAATAATAATAATAATAATAATAATTGATGGTAACAAGTATTTATTATTAATATTAAAATTTTAATACTTAATGATAATAATAATAACCATTGTTAGTATAACATTAATTATTATTAAAAAAAATAACACTAACTATTGATACTGTAATAATAAAATCATAAAATAATAATTAATAATAATAATATAAGTAAAATATTAGCAATAATAATAAGTAAAGATATCATTAGAAAAATTATATTTAACAATAATAATAACAATAAGTAGAAAATTCAATTCACGATAATAATAATATCACAAATATGATCAAATAATGAATGGATTTGAACTTGACTTAACTTAACTTAACTGAATTGAACGGTGCTAAATTGAAACGCAATGAAAAGAGCAAAACTGAGATGAATGTACGGAACAAAAACGAAAATGAGTCGTAGAGACTAGGAACATAATATAAGATTGTTCCCACCAAGAATATTATATAAGATAGTTTCTTCATGTTATTCCATCTTTATTTATAATTAACAATAGAATGAGTCCTTAAAATTGCTTTTGAAAAAAATATAGTAAAGTAGTTATGAAATGACGTCATTAATTATGTGGTCTTTCTTTTTTATTCCATAAAAATATTGATTTCCTTAGCTTATAGATAATTATCACATGATCGTAAAAAGAGAAATAATTATCACATTAAGTATATCATATGTTGAAAGCAGTTCTTATATTGTAAAAATAATATGAACTTATTATTGGGATCCTATTGTTTGGAAAGTTGATCTAGATTCAAAAGTAAAGATCGTAATGGGTCCGATCTGGGTAGGGATAGTGTAACCTAGACCCAAACCCAGATTGTTTGAACTGGACCCAGATGCAAACTAGGTTCGTTGGATCTAAAAGGCTCTAGACCTCTAGTGGCTCTTCGGTTCAATATATTTTTCAATGGGTCCGTAACTTTCAGTTAATTTATTTGTCGCACATAGGCTAGTAAAGCTTTTCGTATATGCATTTTTCACCCTTTTAAACAAAATAACGGTAAATACGAAAGTAACTATGAATTGAATCATAAAGCAATATAATTACAATTCTAGGAAAAAAACATTGTTAATTCAATCAAAAAGCTTACATGTATGTCTTTGTAATAAATCCATATCGTATCAACATGCTTATATAAGTTTCATATTGTTTAGTATTCAACGACTATATCAAATCACTCATGAGATAGAAAGTATAGGACTTGAAATTGTGTGTAAATTGTAAATATATGTAATTTAAGTTACTAAATTTTTTTCAGAATAAATTACATATAGGTCCATGGGCGAGTCTACGCAAGTCTAGCTCAAGTCTAGGTCTAAAAGCATTGGACTTGAACCCAAACCCGACCCAGATTCATACCCCACACATAAACATTTAGACCCAAACCTGAGCTAGACTTGTGGGGGTCTAAACAAGGTATACTCGGAATCCTAACAATGGGTCGGGTCCAATAGGGTAAAGGTTGGGTCAGCGACTCATTGCCATCCCTATTTAAAAGTCTTAACTTCCTCATGACCACAATAAGTTTATCATGTATAGTTGTTAGAATTGCAATTCAAATTTTAGAGTCATAAAATATGAAAGAAATATGGTCATACGTAGGGATGTCAATGAGGCACGTTTCGTGGAGACCCGCCCTAGTTAGGTGTGCATGGGGTAGGTTTTGCGGTGATGGGGCATGGATGAAAATCGTGCCATGGGGTGGTGGGGCGGGTGTGAATTTAAGATGTACCTTCAACATTCCCACCAACCCCACTATCGCTGCCCACCCCACTTCTTCCTAGTCTCTCAAGTCCAACTCATTTATTTGTCATAAACCATATTGAACAAGATAATTTTATTTTGACACATATTTAAAAAGTCATTTTAACACGTACTTTAATCTAATAAAAATGGGGTGGGTTTTGGAAACGGGTGTTTGGGGTGGGTTTGGCACGTGTGAATCAGTTGCGGGAATTGATGTGTTTATATCTTTGTTACAGAAAGGAAGAGGGAGTGAACACCAAAAAAACAAAAAAAATATCCTACCTGCTTTACGAATTCGATGATTAACCATTTCACTAATTATTATTTTATCGTTTTCGCACGTGTCGCGTGTATATGAAGCTAGTTATATATAGTTGATCCCCCTATTTTTGAGCCATGTTATGCGTTGACTGTTCTCTTAGGAGTCGCTTTCTCCTAACTTTCTCCCTTTAGTTGTGGTTTGTTTTATTATCTTTGTGTTGTCGGTTTTAGGGGACTTTTTCTCTATTTCTCCTGCTTTATGATTGGCACAATAAAGTGGAGAGGTTTTAGGATCACTTAGAGCAAGTTTGAAAAGAGCCTAGCATTGAAGAGTAAGCACAAATTGACAAAAAATAAATAAAACAAGCTTCGCCCAATTGGATCAGCAAAGGGTCGCCCGATTGGATTAGGAAAGGGCAGCCCGATCGGAGTTAAATTTTCCTTGAGTTTTATGGCCATTCGTGCACTAGGTGCCCTGTCTTTTTTGAGAGACCCACCCGCTTTGGTGATGTGTGCCCAAATGAATTGGGTTGTATGTGTTCTCTGCCTGGTGAAGGACTACAATAGCTGAATAACGCCTGACTCATTCGAGCGATATGTTCCCGATCGGGCGACATGTACCCGATCGATCGCGGTTGCAAAAACCTATATTTATATATTTCTTAATTATTTAATTTTCTTTGCATAACTCTAAATAATACATCCCTAATTTATTTTCTGACATCTTTTATTTTTCATTATTGTCAATTATTTAGCGACTATTTAGCTTTCTCTCTCTAGATCTAGACATACTTTCGAAGATTATACAAGTTTTATCAAAGTTTTAGTTTTTCGCATTAATATGGTAGTTCTTCCTTTAATGTTCTTCGTTGATTCAGTTTACTTTGTTTTATACTCCCTCCATTTATTATCAGATGTAACATTTGACTTTTCACATTTGTCGAGGCACACCTTTGATCTACTGTATCTCTAATTGTTTAATTATAAAAATTATACTCCCCTATCACAGATTACTTGTTACAATTTCCTTTTTTGTTTGTCCGAAAATACTTGTTACACTTCTTTATTTGGAAAGGTCCCACTATTAATTTATTATATGTTTCTTACATACTCTTTACAGACTTAGGCCCACCTTCTCTCTCATACACTTGGCAAAGTGAATTAAATGAATAGTGCTCAAAGTCAACATGTTATATCTAATAAAAAAACAGAGGGAGTATTATTATAGTATTAGTTCAGAGCATGAATCTTTCTAATAGTTTTTTTGTATCTTTCATAATTATGAACTAATAGTTTATTTTCTAGGGCTTAGTGAGGGAAGCCATATTTATACCACAATTACGTCATTTTGAATCTCTATAGTATTTATGTTGTGATTACAGAAATTTCAGGTGATTTGATTTCATGTGTAATTTTCATAATTGAGTAATATCATATATTATAATCTGGCTAATAATTGTTAGAATCGAAAGATGATACTTTTATAGGCATATAACACTTGGTAAGTCTGATTAGGTTGGCGATCGTACTGCTTATGTTAATTTGATAGGTTTAAGACCTGACCATAAGATTAACACCTGACCATAAGATTAACACCTGACCATAAGATTAACACTAACTCTAATTGCTCAACTCTGGAATTAAGTATTATTGATTGTCTGATTTCCTTGATTGTTAAAAGTATGATGTATCGATCGAATGTCCTACTCTTTTATTAATTGATAAATCCCTAGTTTTATTCTACGTCCGATCCTTAGGCTAATTATTAGTTAATATTTTACCCTTTTTGTCTGAATTGGTTACAGATAATTAAACGTTATATTATGAAAACCCTTCGATCTACTGGTAGATTAGTCTATGCTAACAACAGACACCATGCACTTGCGACACTGTATAAAAACCCATCAAATACCTATGCAGGTGATTTGGGAGGATAGTTTCTTGTGTAACTATTAGGGCGAGGATGAGGTTAAGATTTTCCCCCGGCTTGGATGATGAAGCGAGGAAGGAGATGAGCTTTTTAGGCGGGTAGGGTATGGATGGACCATCATTGTATACAATTTTGTACTATTCTAGAAATCGCTTTTAACATGCAGCCTCCCCTTATCGTGTTGTCCAAGCTTAACGTGTTGTCCTTATAAAAATGACAAAAGAGCATAAAAATGACAGAAAATGATATAAAATGAATAGTTATCAAATGACAGATAATGACATAAAATATATGTTTATAAATGATAAACAACGCCATAGAATGATTGTTAGAAAATTGACAAAAAATGTCGTCGTTAAAATGAAACTTATAGAATGACTGAACATATCATAAAAGTAATAGTTGTAAAAATGAATAAAATGCCTTAAAATGATAATTACTACAAAAAGGACAGTAAAGGTCATAAAAATGTTTGAAAAGGCTGCACCCCATAAAAAAATTAGTTATAAAATGACAGAAAATGTTATAAATATGATAATTGTAGAAATGACATAAAATGCCATAAAAATGACAAAAATAAGTAAGAGCAGATCGTAAGAGAAGCACAACCACATGATAAAAGTAGACCTCACGAGAACCTGGGTTCGAATCTCCTTACCCCCCTTCCTCGGGCATATAACCCCCTCTTTCTTCCTGAGATAGGAATTAATAGGGTGGGGGCCGGGCCTCCTTGTATCTGTAAAAAATTATATAATCAATTATCACCTATTTAATGGATAAATAACTATTTTCTTTAATAATTATCTCGTGTTTTAACTTGATATATGATTACTTTCTAATGATTTGAGCATATTAGATAACACATGTTCACAGAATCTTATAAAATCTACGATTCAATTTTACGATCGTTCCTGAGAGCCCCTTACCATTCAAAGTAGAATCTCAATTTTAATAACATTGATTATTACATGTACAGATGTACTCATAAATGATATTATTCTTTGGTGAACAAAAACTAACAAAATTAAGCAAAGAAGAGTCATAAAAAAGTAAGATAAAGGGAAAATCATTTCTCATTTGCAGTACATGTAAGATTTAATGGCCTCTATTCTCTAGTTTTGTTACTTAGAATAGTTATATTCTTTTTATTCTTGTAAGTCATCCAAGATATTCAAAAAATTCTATCACATAATTAGACTTAAACATCTAAAAAAACCAGCTATTAGAAATTTTGCACCATATTATACATGTGTTTACGTGTCAATGTGAGTTTACTTATGCCTCAATCATGTAATTGATTGTCATACACTATGTCTTCATAAATGATAAGGGGCAATTTCTTCTTTGAAAAACTTATTGTAACTTTTTTTGCTGATACATACTTGAAAAAATGTCACCTACACGTAGTCGAATTTCATATAAAAATTCAAATTAAAGAACTAAACATCTAAAGTTTCAAATAATTAATTCCAATAAAGATAGTAAGCAAGAAAACTAAGGTCCTAAGGATATCTTTATCTATACTTGTTTGTAATTATATTAAAAATATGATATCAATATTAATAAATTTGACAACTAATATAATAGCCAATCGATAAGCAACTTCCCAATTCTCTCAAGGATTTCATAGGGACCCATATATTTTGGACATAGCTTGCCTTTGAGACTAAATCTCATCACAAACTTCATCGAAGATGCCTTCAACAAAACCTTATCCCCAACCTCATAAAAAATACGGTTATGGAGAGAGCAACGTATGACTTTTGCCTATCTTGAGAGGCTTTTATCTTAACTTGAATTATCTTCACTTGCTCATGTAGTATTCTGAATCAACCATGCCCCCAAAAACAAGGAATCACTTATGTCGCTCCAATAAATAGGAGTACGACACTTTTGCCCATACAAGGCTATATAGGGAGCCATCTAGATACTAGATTGGTAGCTATTGTTATAAGAGAATTTCACCAAACTCAATGACTTGACCTGTTGAAATTCCAACAACCATGAAGCATATCCTCCAAAGTCTAAATTTTTCTCTTAATTTGGCAATCTGTAGCAGCATGGAATGCAATAATCAACTTCAACTTTGTGCCAAATGCTTCTTGCAAAGTGAACCATAAATGAACTAAGAACCTTGGATCACGTTGGAACAAATATCCTTCGGAATGCCATGAATTCGAATAATCTCGTTGGCAAAATCTTCCATAGACCATGTATTCTTGATAGGAATGAATCGAGGTACTTTGGTAAGTCGATCCACAATCACCCAAACAACGTGTTTACCACCAGGAGCTATCGAAAGACCTATAACAAAGTCCATTGAGATAGAGTCACACTTCCAACGGCTCTAACAAACCATTAGGCCTTTTATGCTCGATCTTGACCTTTTGACAAATAAATACTTAGACACAAACTAAGCCATGGTTATAAATCACGATTTAAGTCTTAAAATCTTACGTTTTTACGATCTTAATTTGCAAATGATTTAAATCGCAACTAGAATTTTAATTAGTTAGAATCTTAATTAAAATCTTAATAAATAATTAGAATCTTAGAATCGTTATAAAATCTTGCGATTTCAACGATTTTATACGATTTTATCAAAACTTCGAGATTCCATTAAAATAATGGGTCACACCTATTGTTATAGTGTTTCTCAGTAACCCTCACATATTGAATAAGAATTTTATTTAACTTACTCAATTCACTTTTACAATTCACTGAAACTCGTCTTTTTTCATCAACAATGATACTAGTAGCAGTTCTTTAATACACGATTGGTGGCCTTACACTTCTAATCTTAACCATATTAATAATTTATCATATAATGAAAGGACCAAATAACTAAATAATATTTTTAAAAGTTATTTAATGATAAAAGCGGCTAAAAAAGTTATACGATACATCATAAAAACTCTATTTTCACAAAATTTGTAGAATCTTACGATTTTACGATTCGATTTGACAATCCGATTTTAACAGCCTTTCCGATTTAAGTTAGAATCTCAAATTTAACAACCTTGAACTAAGCTACTTTCTTCTTTATAAAAGGCCATTGAATGTTAATCTTGAGATGCTTGTAAAGCCTATCACTCCCATGATAAACAGTTATGGAGTGTAATAAGCATCCTCAAAAATTAGCCTCTTGAGACTGCACAATTCTCAAAGTTCTCAGCTCGACCTTGTTGTTTCGCGTCACGCATCTTTTCTAACTTCATGTCATCCTTTTGCTTATTTCTTAGTTCCTCAAACAATTCAGGCTCGGAACTCATGGAACACAAAGCGGGAATAGAACCCTAAGGAAAACCTCAATCGCAAGCTTGCGGAACTCATCATAAAAATTCATAGGCAGGATCATGGCAGCATTAAGAGAGTGTTTAGTCTTTTGAGTAAGAGCATCAACTACCATATTAGCTTTACCTTCATGGTAATCAAGCTTTAGGTCATAATCCTTAAGAAGCTCCAACATCTTCCTTGCCTCACATTCAAATCACGCTGAGTGAAGAAGTACTTCAGCCTCTTATGATTGGTGAATACCTTACACATAACACCATACAAGTATTGTTGCCAGATTTTTTGAGATCAAACACAACAAAAACTAACTCAAGGTCATGAGTAGGGTAGTTTCGTTCGTGAACTTTAAACTATCTCGAAGCTTAAGCAACAATCTTCCCTTGCTGCATCAAGACACAACCTAGACCATTCTTGGATGCATCACTGTACACCTCAAACTTGACCCCTTCAGCAGGATAAGTAAAAAATGGAGTAGTATAAGTGACAGGCTAAAGTCGTATCACCTATTCAAAGATAATTCCTACAGTCCTCTAACAATGGTAGTCAATGGAAGTAGGGTCGAATCCACAGAGAGACGGAGTTCTAAATTAATATTCAGCCAAAAAGCTACTTCAGACAAGATCAGATGAAAATCAGCTGAACTAATAAATAGACACTAAAAAGCAATATAAAAAGGGATTTTACTCTATAAAATAAAGGTCTAGGGAATTAGTTCGGTCCACCGTGCTTATACCAATCAAATGATCAAACAACTATCAGAACCTAGGTCGAGAATCGATAGATTAGAGCCGTGTCAAGCTATGGTTAAGTCTCAAAGCCCATAATTCAACATATGCAGCATGTTCACAAACATAATCAGAATTACTGGTGTGTACTAGGCCTCTAAAGGTAAGATGGATCTGTGCAAACGATTATTAACCTCAAGTAATCAAACAAACTGCGCAATAACGTTAATTACACAATAAGAACAAATCACACCATAACCTATCTCATTAAACCCTAGAAACTAATAGCAATTCAAATAATCAAGGTATAAACATGGCTTTCCTCTCTAAATCCTTAGAAATTAAACTACTCACTCATAATTGAATCAACAATAATAAATCTAATATGAAACCCTAATAATTGCATCATGAATGAATAAATAATTAAACTAAGCAATCAAGAATAATTAAAGAGATTAAAGTAGATAAGAATACCAATTGACAGAAAGCAAGAACTTTTATTGAAATCGAATCCAAGGTTCAATCACCTTTAATCTAATCTAAAGTGTTTAAACTAAATAAAACTAAGCTAAGAACTATGGAAATAAAACTGAATAAAAAGATGTCTCTAAAAATAATGAAGGATAGCTATTTATAATAGCCCAAAGTCTAATTAAAAAACATAGAATTTCGGAAAAGAGTTGTCCGTGCTTCAGGCCCGATCGGGTCAACTCCCGCCCGATCGGGTGGGTAAACTGCAATTCTACATCAACCTGCGAAGGCCGTATCTCTCAAACCAGAAGTTCGATTGGGGAGTGTGACCTATCATTGGAAAGCTCTTGAAGTCTAGAATCCAACCCAATTGGAATTTCTTGATTATTAATTTTCTATAAAAAGTTAAAATGAAAATAGTGAAGGTGTGTCAGTTTTGGCACTTCTTTCACTAACTCTTTGCTTCATTCCAACTTAAAATTGTACCAAACAGATGCATTGTGATCCTTGTTCAATCTACCTTCATCTTCAACGATTAATAGGCTACATCTTTGGTACTCATGATCACTTTGTATCAAAATAACCTGAAAATCATCAAAACACACAAACGGGGAGTAGTAGAGCACAACTTATGTAATTCATGTCATTATGCACCTAAATGCTCAAAAAGGAGTTCTAAATGCAATCTAAATGCATCTAAAAACTATATATAAATGTGATACATCAAGGCGCTTCATCAATTCTTAAAAAGATATTTCATAATCCTCGGACCACAAGAATTTACATTCCTTTGTCATCAACTTATTCAATGGCTGAGCTATTTCAGAGAAATCTTTAATAGATCTATTATTATAACCAACAAGACTCAAAAGCTCCGAGTCTCAAACACATTCTTCAGATTTTCCACTCCACCACAACGTTGCTATTGGAAGAATCCATCTTGACACCAACTTCATTAATCACATGACCAAGGAACGAAACTTCCTTCAACCGAATTTTGCATTTAGAGAACTTAGCATACTAATTATGTTTTCACAGAACATCCAGAATCAACCTCAAATGCTTCGCATGCTCTCTTCATTCCTGGATTACATAAAAATGTCGTTAATAAAGATTACGACACAAGTATCTAGGTAGTCATGAAAAGATTGGTTCATTTGATCCATGAACAACAGGCGCATTTGTGAGACAAAAGGCATAACCACGAACTCATAATGCCCAAATCTTGTTCTGTAAGCAGTTTAGGGATATCTTCTATGTTCATCGGAGTCTGATGATAGAAATTTCTTAGATCAATCTTGGAGAATACTCCAGCGCCCTTTAATTGATCAAACAAATCCTCAATTAAGGGCAAGAAATACTTGTTCTTGACCGTTACCTTATTCAGCTCCGAGAATCAATACTCGAACGCATACTATCATCTTTCTTCTTGACAAACAGTTTAAGAGCACCCTGCGTCGAAATGCTCGGCCTTTTAAACTCGTTATCTATCAACTCTTGCGACTAAGTCTTCAACTCTTACAGTTCAGTGGGTGACATTCTATATGTACATAGCCTTTGACAGAGGAGTAGTATCAGGATTAAGATGGATGCCGAACTCCACATCTCTCTCGAGAACAACTCATTGGGAAGCACATTCAGATACTCACAGACAATAGAGATATGCTCGAGCTTAATTCTTGGGAGAAATCCTTAACCATGCAAATGAAAAGTTGATCCCTTTTTTTATGAAGCTTCCGCATTTACAGAGTAGAAATAATGCGTAGGAAAAATTGGCGATAAATACCTAGGTTTAAACTCTTTATTGAAATATATACTTAGCTTCATTTTTTTAAATCGATATCAACTAAAGGATTAGCCTCCCAAAAACTTAACGAAAATTGACCAACTGTAATAGAACTTCCATGTTAGACAGTCCTGTAACACTACCCTTAATTTCATCCATTTCTCCAACTATTATGGTCACTTCATCTTCCTCACAAGTCAGAGCTAAAATCTAAGGTGAAGTAACAACAAATTGGCTCGAAAATTGAAGATTTGAATGTAAATCTTCTTGAATTTTTCATTTGTTCATCCTTTTTCTGTGATTCGGTTTTTTTATTTGTGGGAAAAGATTTAAAGGGAATGGTTTATAGTAGGGCAGATTTGAAATTACGATTAAAAGATATCATTTTTTAGGGTTAAAATATCTCCAATTAGATTTTCAATTTAATTAGAGTTAAAATGGTGGAAAAAACGAAAATGGAGGAGAGAAGTAACAGTGAAATGGGTAATTGACGGAGGAGAGAGAATTGTATTGTGGAAGGTAAGGGGGCATTAAAGAGATTTCATGCAACTAATTAAAGGAGGGAAAATTAGAAGTAGGTCCCATTAAATGAGTCCCTGTTAATGTTGGTCAAATTCCGTAAGTTTTTTTTGGCTAATCCTTAGTTGGTATTGATTTAAAAAAAAATGAAACAAGTGTGGTATTGATTTAAAAAAATAAAGCAAGTGTGTTATTTATATAAAATAAAAAAAGGACCTAGGTGTTTATTTTAAAAAAGAGGTTAAACCTAACTATTTATTGCCAATTTTTTCTAATGTTTACCTCTTTATTCAGTACGAACCCACTATAGGGATACAATTACCATTATGACCACAGAGAGTCACCTTATATTCACGATAATGAACATGAGCATGGTACTTAAACAACTAGTCAACACCCAAAATGACGTCAAACTCAGACATGGAAAACTCGTTTAGATCAGCGGAAAGATCTGAACCCAAAATAGTGATACAGACATCCTTGTATTCGGATGACAAGGGCAGTTCTCACAACACGAAGAGAAAACGAGTTCTCACAGGGGAACTCAACAAACAGTTAACTTCCTTAACAAAAGAACTCAAAAACAAAATTTACAAGGAAGGTACCAATGATAACGTCAGGATGAGAGTCAGCCTCAAACTGAGTCCTGACATAGATGTGGTTCTTTGAAGGATGTAAAGAACTAGAAGCAGCAAAAGAGCCAACAACAATAGGTCAGCTTTTGAGTTATTTGCGAATTGGAAAGTCTTGTGATCCACATCCTTATAGTAGAAACACACAATACTGCCGTCAATTCTTGCTCGGGTGCAAAGGTTTCTAACACCTATGACACTTTAGATCGTAACTCGACTTAGAACTAGAACCTTGGGAACCACCCTGAATACTCGGCTAAAACCTCGGCTTCTTGGCGGGACTCTGAATGAAAGCCAAATAAGGCTTCCTTGCAGCAATCACTCTCACATACTTTTCCTCTTTGATCGATGCGCAAATATTGAGGGTAATCTCATAAACCCCTTGAAATTATTAACACACAAACTCAGAACATGGGTCTTCAGTCTTGGATCCATCTTCTTGATGTATATCTTTACCCTTTCATCTTCAGTAGGCACAATAGCAATAGAGAACTAGGACAACTAAGTGAATTTTCAATATACTCCTGAATAGCATGTTATCCTGAGACAAAGAAAGGAACTCTTCTTGCTTCCGCCAACAGAGCTCATCAAGATATAATTCCTTCAAACTAATAGAAAACTGAGTCCACCCGCAACCTTGAACAACCATACACTCGTTCGAACTATGCATCACTAGTTACCAGCTTCCTTTCTCAGATAGTGGTACGAATAGGCATCATCTCAACAACAGGGATATTAGTGGCAGCAAATAACTTTTCCATCTTGCGGAGCCAGGTTTTCAGAATAATGAGATTAAGTGCCATCATAACTTCATAAGTATGTGGCCTATCACGTTCGAAATGCCCAGAAGGAGAATCAATAGCTCTGTTAGCCAGAGAGATGAAAGCATTCTCTAAGGCTTGGCAATGACGACGTGTAGTCTCTTTACGAGCCGCTAAATGCTAAAGTAGTGGAGGCCTTCTACAAAGAAAGTGAAGAGATTAGTACTTTAAAAACACATAAGGGAAAACACTAGCACATTTAGATTAATAAAATATTGTTCCCATGGATTTCTTCCTACGTAAGTAACTCTCACTAAGTACGTTTCTCAAAGTCAAAGACATTAGTACTCCTAGTTACAAGGATTATACATTTATCATGGAATATGAAGCAACTCAATAAGAGTTTTTGGAATGTTTCTTTGATACCAACTACAATACTCCATCCGTTAACAACAATTTGTTAAAAGGAATAAATAAACTAAATATAAATAACAGTACTGATAATAGAAATACCAATGGGGGTCGAGATGTCCCTAAACGACTAATTTAATTGAAACAATATATTATAAAAATAAAACTTAAAGATTTAAAATATCCAAAAAGTATTCAATCAAGAATGAGGCCCCACACCTTCATCCAAAATCCAAAGATAACATTAATAAATTATCCAAAAATAAACATTATTTAAAATATTTCAAAATCTCATAATACAACAACTAAACTACTTATTTAAGACCAACTAACAAAAGGTCTAATGTTATCCTCATAATGCTCGTCTAAGATGACCATCACCATGTCCTTGCGTGTCCTACTAGAACTCGCTCTCCCCATCCAAATAGTTACGACCCTAAATCCCATCATTTACTGCAAAATTATAATGAGAACAACCATCCGCAATAAGTGGAAAGCATCTAACAATTTTCCTAACCCAATTAGGATCCATGTAGCAGTTAAAGAAAGTTGAAGTTAATTGCACTCAACATACATGCATACTTGAAAAATAACAATTCACATGATGAAACATAAACTCTTTACCCACATAAATATTTTGGTGAATTAGAACCTATTGATTAAGTCGTTTTTTCTAATTATAACCTTATACTTTTTTTCTTGCAAACTACTGCCTACAAACACTAATCTCTTAGTAGCTTCCATTATCACTAATTATACTACTAATCTACAGTTTGACCGGTCAACTCATGTTTAACATTTTAAATATCTTTTATATTCAATTTTGCACTATTTTTAAATGTATATTTTTTATATATGACGTGGACTTGGACACAAATTTCGAGACGAAATTGCATTTTTAATACTGAAGACGTCTTTTTTGAAAAACGAGCACCGGTCTACACCTTTTATGGGCACGAATTTCGACAATCCCTACGAAACGAATACCAATAAGGTGGGTTTTCGGGCACGTATTTCAAGGCAGGTTTTTGGGACTGAAAACATCGTTTTTTCAAAAAGCGAACACCACCATACCTCTTTTACAAGCACGAGTTTCGAGAATTCCTACGAAACGAGTACAAACTGGGTTTTCGGTGCCGTATTTCTGGACGGGTTTTTTTGGCCCAAAGACAACGTTTTCTCAAAAAGTAGACACCATTGTACGTCCTGTATGGGCACGAATATGTCGAGACGGGTTTTTGGTGCCCTATTTCGAGACGAGTTTCGAACTAAAAACAATATTTTTACGAAAAAAAAGAAGCCACCGTACGCTCTTTTCGAGCACGAGATTCGAGAATCCCTATGAAACGATGCCAAAAAGCCAGGTTTTCAGGCTTGTAATTAAAGACGTGTTTTTTCAGACTGGCGACAACAATTTTGGAAAAAGGTCACCGTCGTACGCCCCTTATGGGCACAAAATTCGAGAATCCCTACGAAACGAGTACCAACAAGCCAGGTTTTCGGTGTCTTAAATTGAGATAAGTTTTTCAGACTAAAGACAACGTTTTTCAAAAAATAGACACCGTCGTACACTCATTATGGGCATGAATTTCGAGAATCCATGCGGAATGAGTACCAACAAGCTCGATTTTCGGGCACGTATTTGGAGATAGGTTTTTGGAGCTGATAACGACGTTTTACGAAAAATGGATACCTCCATATATCCTTTGTGGGCACGAATATTGAGAATCCCTACGAAACATTCCTCGGTTTTAAGTGTCGTATTTTGAGATGGGTTTTTCGAAACAAATGCAACTTTTTTCGAATAACAGACACTTCTATACTCCCATTACGGGCACGAATTTTGAGAATCCCTAGGAGACTGAGTACCAATAAGCCGGGTTTTCGATGCCGCATTTCGAGATGGGTTTTTCATGCTAAAAACGACATTTTTGCGAAAATATAAACCGCCGTATGCCCTTTTCAAGCACAAATTTCGAGAATCCCTATAGAAAGAGTACCAACAAGCTGGGTTCTCAGGTGCGTAATTCGAGATGGGTTTTTCGGACTGACAACAATGTTATTTTGAAAATGGACACCGTCGTAAGCCTTTTATGGACACGGATTTCGAGAATCCCTACAGAACGAGTACCAATAAGCTGGGTTTTTAGGGCCCGTATTTCGAGACGGGTTTTTTGTACTGAAGAGGATATTTTTTTGGAAAATATACGGGCACAAATTTCGAGAATCCCAACGAAACGAGTATCAACAAACCAAATTTAAGACATGTACTTCAAGATTTTTACCCATTACTATTACGACGTTTTAAGACACATACTTTTGAATCCCAATAAAACGAGTACCAACAAGTCGGGTTTTTGAAGGGCGTATGACGGTGTCCCTTTTTTGAAAAAACGTCGTTTCAGTATTTGTAACGCGATTAAATGTGTCTCGAAATTTGTACTCATTACCATTCAAAAAAAATTAAAATTGAATAAATTTTTTTTTTATAATGTTAAACATGATTTGACCGGTGAAACTATTGATTAGTAGTGTAATTAGTGAAAATCACAACAAGTTACTAAGAGATTAGTGTTTTTAGGTAGTAATTGCCAAGAAAAAAGTAGGGACATTCCCAATGGTACACTCTTAGATTTGACTTTTCTTACAGGTGCACTTCTATCTTTTTGACTTTTTAATGGTACACCTGTAGTTTAAAATCTTCCATATCGTAAACATTCCATTAAATAAAAGGTTAGTTTAAGGTTGATTAGGGTTAGGGATCATTATACATACATTAAAATACATCATCAATATTGTTCGTCATCCGAGTTTGGGTACGGGGATTATTATAAAGTTAATTACAATATTGCTAGTACATAACTCTTAGCGAAGTAGTACTAAGAACAACTCAATTCTCCCCTGAGCACCATGACATCGATAACTCCAATGTATAATTGCAATTATCGAATTTCGAGAGGTGATACACATACATTGAGTGTGTGTGGGGTAGACATATACTACCAATGGGAAGCTGCCACATCACTGCTACCAAAAAAAGAAGAGGGGAAAAATGGGGGGGAAGTTTTGGCGTATTGGCGCCCAGCTCCACTCTTTGGCGGGACAAAACTCTTGGCGCCCAAGAGCATTGATTGCTTCTCACTCCTTATTTCCTCCTCAATTTCTATTATCTATTGGCGCCCAAGAAGCTTGTTCATTGCCTACAGATAATCGGCCGGAGAAGACAACCAGAAACTGGAAACCATTAATACCGTCATGCATGTTACCGGCGAAGTTTTGGATTTTTTTATTTTTTTGTTTTGTTAATAAAATACGCTAAAACTGGAAAGCCTTATGAGTAATTAATTTACATACTCGAATTTTACTTCAGTACTAGTTTAATTTGCAGGCTTGAATTTTTTTTTGTTTGTAAATTTTTGTTGTAATTTGAAAAGGAATAAACTTAATTTTTTTTAAAATTGTCTCTTGAAATTTTTGGCTTTGTAGATCTAGCAGCTTATTTAAAAATAATAATTGTGCTAACACACTACATACTCGAATTTTTATTCAGCTCCATAGTTCGTCTGTACTCCATTTTCAGTCCCCCTGGTTCATTTGTAAGAAGACATTCAAACTGTAATACAGGTTCTGATAACAAATTAAATTAATATGGTTACTAAACAATTTATCAACTTTTAAAACTGTTTCAACCTGTTTGGATACTTATATAATATAAATGAGATAGTTAAGGGCAATATATTATATCGAAATGGAATATACTAGATCGATCAACAAAGAATTCAAAAATAATCATTAATATGTTAAATAAAAATAAATTATGTACATATATTAGTAATCAATTATCATTATAAGTTTTTAACATATGAATTTGGAACCATTTTAGGTTTGTTAGTTTTTTTGGTAACAGGAGCGATTTTAATTGTATCCTAATCCTATAATATAGTTTTCAGATAGCGCTTCTAATTAGCATATCTACCAAAGGAATGCCCTTTATACCACGGTTGAATATCCTGTCCACTTGGTTACACCTTCATGCCCTGAAAGCGTCTCTCTTGCTTTGAGGTCTCGAGTTCGAATTTTACGCTTGCCTGTTGTGTTTGCTTATTACTTTACACATGCCTCCCCCACAACCCTTTTGTTAATTTCCTTTTTTTAGTAGCACTTTACATTAAATTAGTAAATAAATCCCAACCCAGAAAGTATGTTTTAGTTTTGATTTTTTTTTGTTCTGTTACTGTGATAAATCAAATAGTGAATGTGTTGTCATTATAACTAGTCCAATGTCCATATTCAGTTACTAATCAATCATATATTTTAATTTTAGAAAATGATGAAGATTATGGAAGATTAAGAACACAGTTCCTCATAGTTAATGGTGAAGATGAAGAACCCAGAAATTTGTTTCAAAAATGGTGAAGATGAATAAGAGAAAAACAAACCCAATAAAGTAAAGGAAAAAATCGGTTCGAAAAATAAACCCAGATTTTTTTTTTTTTTGAAATGAAGAACATGAAGAATTAGGGGAGAGATAAGAGAAAAAAAACCCTGAAAATTTTTGTCAAAAATTTACAAAAAAAAGGTCCGTTTTTTTCAACTTCGAAGTAACAATAATACAGTGAAAAAATTGTAATTTTTTTTGAAATGAAGAATATGTGAAGAACATATGAAGAACATGAAATAAAAAGAGAGAGAAGAGAGTAAAGGAAATCGAAGAAAATTCTGTCAAAAAAAATGAGAGGAGAGAGAAAGTGAAAGTTGCAAATTTTTGTGCATTAGTTGCGGTGCATTGTAAATACAAATCTGATTTGAAATTTGAATTGAAATGTAATTTGAAATTCAAATGAAATTTCTGAATACATAAAAATGGGCCCTTAAACTAATAACCAATCAAAAGACTACACATCATCAATGTATGTCTGGCCCACATACACTTGATGTGTATATAGCCTTTTGCTCAAATTTCACAACAAACTAGCAACAACATGCTCAAATTTATGAAAAAATTAAATATCATCACAAACTTTAATGAAAAGCATCCAAACTCCTGAAATCATAATTAAACATATTGCAGTACAAGAATGTGGTCGCGCAGTACGATGGCGTTGATCCTGCGCTCGCGAGCCGCAAATAATCATATACAGGTTCTCGAATACGCCTCAAAACTTTGAAAAATACTTCAATAAAATCCTAACAAAATCAAGACTTCAAGAACATGATTCTAAACACATGGATTCAATAACATAGGCATGTATTAACAATATTTTACAAGACTTACAACTAATCAAAATTTTCCATGTATCATGATAAAAAAATAGAAAAATTTGTGAAAAACCACTACAAATTTTACACTTTTTGAAACACAACCACCAATTACTTTTTTTCTTTTTGTATTTAATTACTATAACTTTCCTAAATTTTATGAAGCATAAATTTGAAATTTTTGTGAAACACCACTTTTTAACGGAAACCGTTAAGTTTTCCGTTTCTAAGTCCACTTGCTCATATTCCCTCTTTTACTCTTGTCTAAAGTCTCATACACCACCTCCTTTCTTCCTCACCACCTCCTTCAACATCTAATCAACTTCACCTCCACACAAAATTGGGTTTATGGTACTAAATTTGGGATTTTTTTAATTTAGGGTTAGGTTTTCGAATTGGGTTGTGAAGTTTAAGGTTTTCGAATTGGGTTGTGAAGTTTAAGGTTTTTGAAGGTGGGTTGTGGTGGTTAGTAGCAAAACTCTAAGGGAAGTGGTGTTTGGTGGCATAATTTCGAATGGTGGTGTTGGTGGTTAGTTAGTGACGATTTAAAAGATTGAAGTTTCGAAGCTAGATGGTGGTTGATGGTGAACTTGCAAAGGTGTGTGGTGGTGTGTATTAATGGCAAAATATTTAACGGGGGTCGTGGTGATTGGTTGGTGGTGAAGTTAGGGGTAAGGATTTTTGAAGGTAGAGGTTGTGGGTGGTAATTGGTGAGTGGTGTTGAAGGTTTAGAGTGAGGTTGGTGGTGGTAGTTGGGATAGTGGTGGTAGTGGAGATGAAAGATGGTGAGTGGGCCCCCTATCAAACGGATTTCTTAACAGAAACTGCAAAAAGGTGGTGCTCGACAAAATTTAGGAAAGTTATAGAACATGAATTAAAAATAATACTTGGAGGTTGTTTTCAAAAAGTGTAAAGTTTATAGTGTTTTTTTCACAAATTTTCCTAAAGTATTTTAGATATTAAGTTTCTAACATTGTAATAGAGTTGACCATTTTATTTAGTATGTAAAAATTTATAGTTTAAGGTTTATTTGTAATCAATTTTTAATATATTAAGTACAATGAAGAATTACTCATTTTGAAGTTCTATCTATATATAAACAATTGTTTCAAATTTTCTTAAGTAACTTACGTTTATTTAGGTTATCGTTGATCTGCAATGATGAAGAAATTTGAGTATTTGAAGGAGATAATAATTTTTGTTATGTAATGTATCATAATAGCAAGTAAAACTAAAAAAATGTATCACTTTACGAATAAAGTAGTAAATATTTCATTGTAGTCAAGTAGACGAATTCCTTTCTAAATAAATATGAATGTGAAAACTATTTCGCTATAATTGAAGTGCTATCTCATTTTTTTTACGTTGAAGATGTTAAATTCTCATAAATTTTGTCAATTAAATGAATTGCTTTCTGAAGTAATATTATTTTATTACGTTGAAGTATTAAATGTGTTAATACTTGCTAGAAAAATAAAAGGTAGAAGATTTTGTTTGTCAATACTAAATAATTATAAGTTATTCTTTATCATTAACATAAATATCTTACAAGTTTATATTATCATAAAGATAATACTCCCTCTATTCCCTATTATTGTTCCCACTTTGACTTTGCACGTGTGCCAAAGCACTTTTTTAACCATTATTATTTTTAATCGTATATTAGTAAAAATTATAACGACTGAATAATAATAAGATACTCATTGAGATGAATCAAAGAAGACCTCACATGACTATATTTTTTCTTATAATATATATATATATATATATATAGAGAGAGAGAGAGAGAGAGAAGAATTTAGAAGATTCTCTCTAATTGTGAATAGTACCAAGATTTCAAATGTGAACAACAAATGGGAACGGAGGGAGTATTATTTAGTAATCGTAGATTATGTAACTAGAAGTGAAAATATTAAATTAGCATAACATTTTGGAAAAATATAAGTTCACCATGTTTAGTTATTGGAGAAGTTGCATTAAGAGCAGGTCGAATCATGATCGGATCGAGTTGAGGTCATGTCATGATTGAGTCGGTTTGTGATTGGGTCAAGTCGGGTCATGTTCGACTCGGGTTATGATAGGGTCGGTCTATATTCAGGTCGGCTCATGATCAGGTCGGGTGATGCTCGAGTCGGTTGAAGTCGGGTTGTAAGTCGTGTTCGGGTCAACAATTATCGGGTCAATTCGGTTATGAGTTGAGCTCGGGTCAGGTGCAGGTCGGGTTGGGTCAAGGAATGATGGTGTCATTCAGTTACGGTTTGAGTTCAGGTCTGATGCGGATCAGACTCATGTGTTTCATATCCCGAATCAGATCGGATTGATTCCGGGTTAAATTCCTGGAGCAGGTCAAGTTTTGACAACTATACCTGTAAACAATAATACTCCGTGCTATACACTACTCCATCTGTCCCAAAATTTAAGTCCTATTTTCTTTTGCATATTCTTCAAGACATACATTCACCTTATATATCTTCAACTTCGCATTAGTAAAAAATATATAAAAAATTGATATTATGAAAGTATATATAAAGACGATTTTATGAAGATCCCAGAGAAGTATATTTTCTTGTATATATTAATAACTAATAAGTATGTTTCGTCAAAAATTTTAAAGTTTGACTCCCAAAGAGGAAAGGAAATTATATTTTAAAAGAGCAATGTTTACTAAAAATGCGGTCTAATTTTATGATAAAATTAGACCAAGTAAAGTTGACATATAATTAACAAGCCCATAAACACATACTCCCTCCGTTCCCAGATGTTGTTCCCATTTCTCGATTTGGTGTTCCTTTAAGTTGTTCCCATTTAAAATCTTTCTAAATTTAACTCACCTAAAGTCAAATCACTTTACAATTTCATTGGTTGAAATAAAAGGATGATCTTTATGTTTTGCATGGTAAGTTGTAACTTCTTTGCATTGATGAGTTTTTTTCACTTTTACTATGCTTTGGTAAGATAAATATCAATAATAAACCTATTAATATGTATTCATTAAATGTCATGTCATAAAGATTCTTTTTTTTAATCCTCTCCCCGATTCTAAATGAGAACAACATTAGGAAACGGAGGGAGTAGTATATAAAAAAGATAGTTCTTTATCTTCATAATATTGGGCTCAGACCTTTACCTAGCTTTAAGTTAAAATTATGCAGTATTTTACAAGACCAAGTCTTGAGAGAGATGGAGTATTTACTAATGTTACTAGTATCTCATAAAAGCATTAAATAAGGGAAGGCACGCCTAATTTTGGAGTAAATGATTTAGAAGATGAAATGACATAAATAGGGCTAGTGGAATGTAGAATTGGCAGGTGAATCCCAGGCGCTTGTGGTTGAAGCAACAACATCGAGAAGGTGAGCTGTACCCAAATGTAATACTATGGCGACTTTGGACCACCGTCACTCCAGCTCATTATGTTTTGTGTTTCACTTTTATTTCAACTTGGCGGCTACTCCGTCAGATGACTCACTTCACTTCTGTAGTTTTGTTTTCGCTTTGTTTGTATAACAAAGAAGAAAGGAAAGGAAACGGAGAGAGAAATGATAAATTTTGATGATATTTTTTGCTTATTAATAAGTTAATAAATTTTAAATGACTACTCTCTCCGTTTTAAAATGTTATACTCATTTGGAATATGGGGGAAAACCAAGGCAAATAGAATTATAGGAGAATCTTATATTTATTTTAATAATTTTTATGTACTTTTTTTAATGAGTAAAAGGTAGGTAAATGTTTAGATATTAGAGGGTAAAATGGGGAGAGAAAAATGTTTATAAATAGAAAAGATTCTATATGGGTATATCTTTTTGAAACGGCCTAAAACGAAAAATGGGTATAATATTTTGGAACGGAGGGAGTAATAAGTAAATGGTACATATAGATACGACTATATAATAAAACTTTTAGGAAAATGTGTGATTCGTTTTTCCTTTAAATTTTTCTAATTTTTGAATGAATTATCTCTATTTTATAAGGGAAAGACTGAGGACACCAACTATCAAGATTATTTTTTAAATTCGTAATTAAACGATACAACTCCCTCTTTATAACAAACTAATTTACAAATTTTATTTTTGGAAAAAATACAAAATACGTTAAACCAACTATTGCTCTTCTTCCTTTCATTTCCATAAACAAACTTTACATGATTTTGCACACATCGTTTGCATTTAAGGATATTGTTATTTAAAGAAAGAGGGAAAATAAATCCCTCCCCTTTTCTCCTGTTTCCTCCCCAACCATTTATCTAAACAAGTGAAATTGTCTCAATTACTTTCTCTTTTCTTGCTTCCCTTCCATTTCCTCCTATTAATCACCATCGTAATTATTTTCTTTTCTTTGATTTATCAATATCAAGGAAGTATAACATGATCTATTCGTCAGAATAACTAAATACGGGATCTTGTATTAGGTTGATTTCTTTTTTCTTTTTTCTTTTTTCTTTTTTCTTTTTTCTTTTTTCTTTTTTCTTGTTAGATAACAGTACTTTACACAAATGAAGTATGGAGTATGAAAAGTCCTATGATAAAACAAAAGACCCAAATGAAGACTTGTGTGCTGGAGACCTTTCTACCGTTTTCTTTTATTCTTTTAGTTTTTTTTTTATTAATTTGCATGGACTTTTTGTACTTAATTTTCACGGCTTGGTCCCACTCTGAGAGAGGGGTAGTTTAGGTCTTCCTTATATATGTTCAAAAATAAATAATGGAGTTATAAGGAATTCTCTAGAAAAAGGTAATAATTTTAATTCATGTTTTCAAAAGTACAAAGTTTATCTATATAGTGTACTAGCCCTATATGCACGCGATGCGTGTCTCGTGCGAAAGATTAATATGTAAGGATATTGGAGAAACTACATTAATTTTAATTTCTCCAGTAAAGTGTGTACATATTTTTATACTTTTAAAAATAATCGTGAAATTTTAATTATTTTTACCCTGAGGGTTTAATTGTAATCTCAAAAGACTTTAAATAGTAAAATAATTTATATACACAAAAAGAGTAATAAATATTAGAGAGTAGATGCGCAATAATGATTTAAAAACAAAATGGCAAAAAAGACAAAAAATCTTACAAAAGATTAATGGAAGATGTCATTAGCATCATCACTCATGAGTAAAAAAAATAATACATTATCCTTCTCCCTCTACCACTTTACAATTTTTATTATACACTCAGGTGTACCATTAGCATGGTACATCTAAGACTATTTTTTTGCTCAAATAACCTTGGGTACACCATGTATGGTACACCTAAATCTATGATTTGCTTAAATAGACTTGGGTGTACCATGCTCATGGTACACCCGGATGTATAATGCATACTCTCTTACCACTTTCTAGCCTTATATGCACGCGATGCGTTTTTCGTGTGAAAGAGTATACTCCCTCCGTCCCAGAAAGGCGTATACAATTGATCAGGCATGTAGTTTAGATGATAATTTGTTGTTTGGTTATCAATTGTATTTTATTAAAAAGGTAGATGTGATAGGAGTTAGTGGGGTATTATTTTATTTAGAAAAGAGATAAAGTGGGTCCCAAAAAAGTAAAAGAGAGAGATATAATAAAGTAAAATAGTATAGTGGTGGGTCCGATAAGTAGATAGATATGATAAGTAAAGTGGGAAATGTCCAACTATGAAAGTGTATAAAGCTTTCTGGGACGGATGGAAAATGAAAGTGTATAGGGCTTTCTGGGACGGAGGGGGTAAATAATTTTCATACTTTTAAAAATAATCGTTAAGTTAGTTATGTTATTTTTAGAGGGTGTAATTGTAATCTCAAAAGAGTTTAAATAGTGTAACAATCTCTATACATAAAAAAGAGTAATAAATATTAGAGAGTAAATTAGCAATAGTGATTTAAAATAAAACAGCAAAAAAAATACCAAAAATTGAAGGAAGATTTAGAACATCATCATTCATGAGTAAAAATACATCAACACTCTTACTGCCACTTTCTCGTTCATCCTAAAATTCATGTTTTATGATCAATTTGATTAGATGTACCCCACGCATGACTCATGAGCAATCAATTCTCATGTATTTAAAAGTAAAATCAAAAGTATATAAAATATGGCAAAATGAGTGTCTATTTATATATCTCAACAAAATATGACCATTGATATTTTTATTAATTGTTTTAACTTTGTAGATTTTTAGATATTTTAGTTTGAAGCTTAAACATTTTTTGCTAAAAATACGATGGCTAAGAATGGAAATAAAATTTAATTCTTTGATTATAGAGATTTAAATTCCTTGATTTATTTAATTTGTTTTTTCTTTTCTTATTTTTGGTGTCCACCCCCACTCTTCCCTTATAGTATAGAGATACATTAAGAATATATATTAGTCTTAAATGAGTATTTAAAATTGTAGATTTATTATTTCCTTCGTTTCTAAATACTTACGAAATTAGCAAACTAACTACTATTCATCTACCAATCTTGTACCATATTTTATCGCAGGTGTAATAGAAAAAAGTATAGGCAATTGGGGTCTTCTTGATTCGTCTTACTGCATACTTTTTTAATATCAACTTTTCATAATGTTTACTTTTCAATAGTTGGGGTTCTGAAGGTTAGAAGTATTGTACTCCCTCCGTTTTTTTAATATGCACATTTCTCCATTTTGGGGTGTTTTTTTAAATTGGTACCTTTCTACCTTTTGCCATAAATGGAAGGTTGGCCCACCTAATTATTACACTTCTCTCCTACTTTTTATTTCCTTCTCTCTACCTTTTTCACTTTTTTCTTACTTTACTAACCTTATCTCTTACTTTTGTACTTTTCCTTGGTCCGCGCGCAAAAGCAAACATGCATATTAAAAAAAAAACGGAAGTAGTATTGGATGTCGTGTAGGAAGAAATATTGTGAATATTGCATAACGAAGGAAGTATATGTTATTTAATAATTGTGGAAATTAACTAAGATAAATTATGATTTTAAATTTATGTTTTATTTGATATTCATTCCACCATATATATCCCGTGCCTTTGCACGGGTTTAATACTAGTTCGTCAGAAAAACAAAATACGGGATATTGTATTAGGTTTATTTTTTTTCTTTTTTCTTGTTAGATAACAGTACATTACAAAAATGAACTCTGGAATATGAAAAGTCTTGTTAAAAATTTATGAATTCGTTGAATTACTACGTACTACCTCCGTCCTATATTAATTGCAACAGTTTGACTGTCACACTTGCCAATACACAACATTGACCACTAATATATCTAACTATGAATTAGTAATAACTATGAAAAAATAATATGTCAAATTATTCATTGAGACAAATCTAAGAACATCTTATTTACTAACTTTTAGTTTCATATGTTAGTTAAAAATCATAGTCAAAGTAAGACAATAAATAGTGTCAAAATCAAACTATTGTAACTAATATGGGACAGAGGGAACATATAATAAGATCGGGATAAGGGTGCGTTATCTTCATATAAGTTTAAGATCGGACATACATTGTTAAATTTAAACTAATTCTTTTCAGCTTATTGAAGCACTATAGTTCTTATTTCATAAATGATCAGATTATATAAAAAAATTTTAGATCAATTTAGATCAATTCTGATCAAATCAGAAAAAATCAGACCGGATAAGAAAATTTTAGATTTATCATATCTTTAGTATCCTAATATATCTCTAACACATTTTAATACTTACAATATGTATAACATAAAATCTGCAATGATTAGACATTTCTACTCACACATTCTAATACTTACCTCCGTAAGTATCATGTTGATATTGTAATAGTGTGAATAATTTTGTTTTTATTTGGATAAAAATCATTGATAAGGACGTAATAGTCTCATTCATGCAATTAACACCTAAGTTGTCAAATTACTTCCCAAAAGCTAACAATGTCAATTTGTATCACAATCCAACGGTATCAAACTCCCAACACTACCAACCAGAGAAAGTCGCCCTGTTTTCCTCTCCAGTCAATCCTTGCTCACACATCTCAAGCGAAGCTGAAGAGCATATGAATTGTAATAGTGACATAAGTAATACATAACCGTAATAGTGACATAACATACTACATATAACCCACACATTTCTCTTTCCTCCAGCTATACCCGCTAAATCTTTCATGATCATGCACGAATTTTGTCATTTTGGCACCCAAATTAATAAGGTCAATCAACTACTTGATTAACAAGTGTCCCAAAAGTCATCCTTTTGTCACCATAACTATTATGATTAGTAATCCTTTAATTATACATCCTCTTTATCTTTCACTTTTGTAGTCTTCAATTTACTCATTAACTGATAGTGTGTATTGTTGGGTATGTATTATAAGTTTATAGTAACAAAATCTTTCGATTATCAACTTTTTGCATGCATCTACCTTCTCATATGGGAGAATTGTTTGTTTGTAGTTACCTCACTACAATGATTTTCTCAAACAATGCATAAAAATCAAGAAAATTATTACAGCAATAAAAAAGTATACGACCCCACCACTCAAAGAAATTATTTTAAGTTCTTCAAAATAAATTAATGTTTGAAAAATATTATTAAATTGGTCTAGTGTATGAATTGAAAGTAATCAATTAAGGCAGAGGTAAGCCAAAATTTAAGTTCGAGGGTGCATAATTAAAGAGAATGAAAAGAGTAATATTTGAAAAAAAATATGAATGGATGTGCTAAAAAAATAGTGGATGAATATGGTAGTACCCTGTTTCACAAAGAGCATTATTCTTTACAGTTCGATAATATTCGCGAATTATATTTTGATCATCATTTTTTATTTATATGTAAAAATTTAGGCATGTAAGATTTTAAAATAATAATAAATTATATACAAAGTTGTAAAAATAAAAGTTAATAAAAAAAGCCATCAAACTAATCGAGGTATGATGGAGGAAAGGAAATATAATCAAATAAAAGGAATAAGAAAGAAAAAGAAAAAAACAAGTAAATAAAAAGAATAAGAGAAGAACAACACAAGTAAACAAAAAAATAAGAAAGAGAAAGGAAAGAGCAATTTCCAAAAAGAATAGAAAAAATAAATAAAGTAGTAGAAACTAGTCAAAGAATTACAGAAAAAGGAAGACGCGTTAAAAAAGGAACAAAAATTTTGACAAGGAAACTAGAACCCATGACCTTTCTAAAAGTACTAAATACTTCAATGCAACCAAACCACCTTTGCTATCATTCCTTTTATGACTCAATGAGGAGAAGTTATTATTAGTACTACATTATTATTTATTATTTTTATTCGGAAAATTCCATAATTTTTATTTAAAAATTGGGGGTGCACGTGCACCCCTGTGCGTTATGCCCAAGGCTGGCTCCACCAATGTATTAAGAGGAGATAATACAACAACAACTAATCCTTATTCCTAAAATATTTTGGGGTCGGCTAATATGAATCGTCATGTGGAACCGTTGAATAAAGAGATGGCATTGACAAGTGTGACGAAAAGTCATCAAAGAGATTATATATATTAGAGGGGATAATATGAGGAAAAATAGATAGCATTGGGTAGTTGAAGGTTGTGGTAAATGGAATGAGGTAGATTTCAGGGGAGAATGGAAGACTTATTATTCATAATTTGGGAGTAATATTGGTTGAAAATAAGGTTTTAAAAGTTAATCTTTTGTTTTACTAAAAGTCCCATACCGATCATGGGGGATTCTCCTTCGTTAATATATTCCCTCCCTTCCTCTTCTGTTTGAGTTGCTATTATGTGAGGCTATATGGTTGGACTTCTTATGTTTGTGCTTGCTACCACACACACGCGTCGCTCGCACGAACCAAGTCCGGGCATGGGATTTGGGAATTTAAGTCGAGCTTTAATTTTTGACTTGGAAAGTTTGTAATAGGTTGTAACATTTTGGATCCAAAACGTTTATGTAACTGTTATTGTACGTATTGATACCCTTGATTCTCAAATCATAATACCCAATTGCTTGCTGTGGTCATTCAAGGAGTTATTATCATCTACTGATCTACCCATATCAGACCTAACCTCTCATTCTTCTACTTCAGCCTTATATTCTATAAAAGCTTGCCCTACCTCACTCTTAGTTTTGAGAAAGTATATATGTTAGTGTAGCTGGAAAAGTCAGCAACAAAAAAGATGTTACAAATTTGTCTTCCTCTATTTTTAGTGTCTCGAAAATCGGCTAAGTCTATATGAATTGACTCTAGAAATTGGTGTGAGTCTTGCTAAATCAGCTACTTCTACAGAGAGTTGGCTGAAGCTTATGCTAATGAAATCATCCGTCTGCATGGCATTCCGAATGATATTGTCTTCGACCGTGACCCTAGATTTTTGTCTCGTTTTTGGGTTGCTATGCAAGAGGCGTTTGGTACGAATTTGAAGTTGGTTACCGCTTTTCATGTCGCTTGATGGGCCAACTGAGAGAACTATTTAGACTTTGGAGGATATGCTCCGTGCTTGTGCTTTGCAATTTCAAGAATCGTGGTTAAAGTCGTTGAATTTGGTAGAGTTCTCCTACAACAACAACTATCATGCTAGCATCCAGATTGCCCCCTATGAAGCCTTGTATGGGCCAAAATGTCGTACTCCTACATGTTGGAGCGACATAAGTGATTCTTAGGTTTTGGGGCAGGATTTGATTCAGAATACAATTGAGCAAGTGAAGGTGATCCGAGCTAAGATGAAAGCTGTAGGGGATAGGCAAAAGTCATATGCCAACTACATCGGAAACCTGTTTCTTACGTCGTTGGGGATAGGGTACTGTTGAAAGTGTCTCCAATGAAGGGTGTAATGAGGTTTGGGCAGAATGACAAGCTAAGCCCGAAGTATGTAGGTCTATATGAAATCCTTGAGAGAATTGGGGAAGTGACTTACAGATTGGCTATGCCGCACGATTTGTCCAAGGTTCACGATGTGTTTCATGTATCGCAGTTGCGGAGATATAGCAACGATCCTTCTCATGTCATCCCTGTGGAATCGGTCTCTATTGAACCGAATCTGACCTTGGAAGAGCATCCTATTCAAATCTTAGACCATCAAAATCGTGCCATGAGGAGAAAAGTGATACTTTTGGTAAAAGTACTTTACATAATCCAAAAGTACGAAAAAGCCACTTGGGAAACAGAAGAGTTGATGAGGCTTAAGTATCCCGAGTTATTTGTCTCAGGTTATATTTTCTTGTATTCTAAGTTTCGAGGACGAAACTTTTCTTAAGGAGGGGAGTTTGTAACTCCCCGAATTTCCATGAAATTTTCGTGCGTTAAATTAAATAATATTCGACGCTAATTATATTTACTATTATATTTTTATATCGTAAAATAAAGTGTACAATTGTTTGATTATTTTTGGTGAATGGAGTTGCTTCAGTTTCGCCTAATTAGGCAATGTAGTGCTCATGTGTGAATAAAAATAAAATGTGTATGGTTAGTAGGTGATTATTTTTATTACGTTAATATTTATAATTTTTATTTATAAAAATATTAGAATAAATTTTTGTTATGAGCGTTTATGAGTTGTGAATAGAGTAATGTACGAACGAGTTACGCTCACACCCTACCTAGTATCATGGGGTCCGAAAATTCTGAGTATTAGTGGAAGAATTACAGAGTTTGGCCAACCATATAATCCCTTTGTAACGTTTATACAACTCAAATGCCTCACCCTTTCACTCACCCTCATAATACCCCTTCATGATGGCCATTAACCCTCCTTAATCACCCTATTAAAATCCCTCCAAAAGCTGTCCATTTTGTTTGACAGAAATTTCCCTCCTCTCCCTCACTCATACCAGACGATCTATACAAAGAAAAAGAGAGGAAAGTTTTCCCTTGTTCTCTCACTTTTCATACTCCAAAAATCAGTCTCTGGTGTTGTTTTCAAGTGTGTTCTTAAGCTTTGCAAGAGTATCTAAAGCCCTCCTTATGATCGTGTCCGTAGGAAGCGAAGGTGGTGATATTTTGCACGGTGTTTCGACTACATTCAATTATTTTTCTCTGCACTCCTCTAGAAGATCGAGGTAACTAGCGTTATTCTAGCACGTTAGGGAATAAATTGTGAACTTAGATTAGAAATTGCGTTAGAGAACTTAGAATCATGCTAGGTGGAACTTAGAAGATTGTATGTGTATAGTTATTCTTAGTATCATGTTAGGCTTGTTTTCTATTTAAATTTCGCGCATTAAGCATGCTCTTATGATCTTGTAAATTTGTCTTGATGTGTTAGTTGGGAAATTGAGTTATTGATAGATGGGTGAAATTGGTGTTTTTGATTGAATGATGAATTGAAAATATTGTGGATATTTGATTTGATGGGCTTGAGGTTTATGTTTGCATGATATTATAGTTGTTTGGCTTAAACTTGTTTCATATGCTTCGTATTTGTGTGCTTGGTTGTTGGAGGGAGTATGAGCAACTGGCCGCATGTTGCAGGCATCAGTAGCTTCTCGCGACCCACAAAGGCGCAAGTGTCCAGGTCGCACCTCGCGACGAGGTTCCTGCCTTCCCCTTTGTTTGAGTTTTCGTTTATTTCCAAATTTAATTACGACATGCCCAAATGATGTTTAATCAGTACCTACATGTATAATGAGTATATTTGAGCATGTTTTGTATGATTCAAAGGTTGTTTGCTAATGGTAGTTACCTTAAATTGTTAGGTAGGTTTGGGGTTTGTTGGTTTGATGTAAGTTGAGGTATTATGATTGAGTTGTCGACGTCGTAATGCGCGGGGGAGAAAAATACTGCCCTTAGAATAACTTCGCCAAGAGTTATATACGGAAAATATGGTGATTTAGTAATAATTGACTTCGTACCCAAACTCAGACGACATTTATGTTGTTTGCATGTCTTAACTTACTCTTGGTATATATACCTTGTCTTGTATACCATATTATTTTGAGGTTAAGTTAATCCGAAGGACGACATGGTCCTAGGAGAGGAGCAAGCCAACCTTTGGGAGGCATGGTCCGATGGTTCTACTTACGGGTAGCATGATCCGTCAAGTTTTTGCAAGCCGCAAGGGCGGCATGGTCCCCGGATATGAGTATGTTGGCCCTTGGGCGACATGGTCCAATGAGTTTACTCATAGGCGGCATGGTCTGTTGAGTGTGTCTCTATGATGTTACGAGGTCTTTTATACTTCTTTCTTTTAACTTTAGAGTATCCTCTTTACAGTATATCCTTGTGAAAGCATGGTGTATGTTGTAATGTGTACTATGCCTTTTTGTTGCTATTGTGATGCCATCTCTTTAGTGTTTATTCTAACTTCTTTAAACTTACTATTTGTTTCCTAAATTGGGATGAGAGAACTGCTAGTTACTCCCTACTGATTGTGGAATGTTGTTGAATATATGTTGCAGATGACGACGCAGGTTAGAGTCATTACAATATGGACTGAGGTTGTGCGATATACCCGAGTGAGCAAGGATTGAAGGAAAGATAAATTTTGCCCTCTAAAATTCAATCAATCCTGGTCGTTGGTTTTTAAGATGCACGACTTACATTCAGCCTTCCTTAAATAACACACGTTTAATGACAATCATTTGGTTTTAAGATTGGATAGTTAAGATGACTAGTTTTCAGTTTTCAGTTCACAGATTCATCCTCTTTCAGATTAGAGAGAGAGTTGAGATCCAATGAGAAGAATCTTAATATGTGAAGGGTGAGAAAGATCGATATGTATATTATTTGAACTAGATGTGCATATTTTTTCAACTGAATAAGCATGTTTAACTTTTCGAGCTATAAATATATGCTCTAGAAAGATAAAATGCACATTCAGCTCCAAAAAATGCACATGATAAAAAATTTCCATATTCAGTTAAAAAATATGCATAAAAAATCCTTCTCATCCATTTCATTTTATAAATATTTAATTTGATCCTAATTCTACATATATATATAAGAAAATAGTTCATGCATAGTTATATAATCTTATTAAATTAAAAGCATGGAGTAAAATTCTAATTACATAATCTTATTGATAAAAACATAACATGAGAAATAATCAATAATTATTCATATTAATTTTCATGCAATATTGATCCATTATCAAATGAAAAAATTTGAATTTATACTGGCAATTAAAATGCTCACTTAAATTCTTATCTATATTAATAGGAAATGGGTACAAGAGCCAGAGGAATTCACGTCTTGTTTTTTCATTGGACTGATCCACCAGAAGGGCCACATCAGGCAAGCGAAATAGCCCAGCAAATCTGGACCAGATAAGGGGCCCAAGCGAAGAAGCTTGCCAGGCTTCATAAAAAATTAGCCCGCAGCCCATATTAGAGACACATCCCAGTCAGCATGGGAAGTCCAACTGAAATAGAGATGCGGATGCCCCATCTAATGGTTTTATGATTTTCAGCCGAGTCGCAACGTGGCCCAAAATAATTAATTAATGTGAAGAGCTAAATCACGCCCGCAAAAATACAAAAAACGCCCAAAATAAATAATACTACCTCCGTTCCTTAATAACTGACACACTTCCTATTTTCCCGCTTGCCAATGCATTATTTTAAACATTAATATCTATAATTATCAATGAGTAAAAATTATAAAAAGTTGATATTAAATTAATGCACGTTGAAACGAATCTAACAAGATCCCACATGACTATGTTTTTCCTAAAAGATAAATCACCAAATCTAATTAAAGTCTAAACTGTGAATAGTAGACACTATACAAGTGTGTCACTTATTAAGGAACGGAGGAAGTATTAAATACGAATTTACCCTTACAATCAAACCTCCTCCCCTTCCCTTTTTATTTTTGTTTTACCTGTTCTCACACAACAAACACCATGCTCCCTCCCTAAACCCTGATTCTTCATCATTCTACCAGGCTACAATCTGTTAGAACATTAGCATTTACCATTTATTTCAAACTACTCGTTAAACCCATATTCTTCATAATTCTACCAATTCCAATGTGTTAAAACTTTAGCTCTTCATCCTTGGCTACAATCTTAAAATGTCCCTGCAAATTTTGAAAATTTAAAACTCATTGTTCAACCATGGGAGTATCGATTTTAGAGGTTGGTTCCACAAAACTGTTACTTCCATGGTTGAACCGTTCCCAAAAACCGATTCTCCGATGGTGGAACCGGTTCCCAGAACCGATTCTCCCATGGTTGTACCGGTTTCTAGAACCGATTCTCCCATGGAGGAACCGATTCTCTAAACCGGTTCACTGGGTTGGATTAGACGAAAATATTAGAAAAAAACAAATACCTTGAAGGAAGATCTTCTTTAATTAGGCTCCGTATATGAAAATTAACAGCAAATTCATAGATATGAGGTCAAGGCATTGTTTGCTAGCATTGTTTGCTATTCTTTCTAGGCCTCCAAAGTTGAAACTTAACTGTTGTTCAACAAAGAAATAGCTAAGATTATGTGCAAGCTTGAGTATGCATATGGAAGTGCAGGTTATTCCCCAAATAGTCTTCTAGAGTGATAGTATGTTCCTTCTCTATTACAACTCTGTCTCACTTTGTGTTTCTAGTTACTAGTTATGTTCATTTTTTTGACTGATATGTTCCCGTAGTTTTTTAACATGGAGTGTTTAAATTAAATTAGGGCATTTTAGTCTTTTTAATTAAGAGTGCGGGCGTTTTTTGTATTTTTGTGGGCGCAGTTTAACAACCCCCTTAATTAATTCATACATAATTTACAAAAAAAAATTATTCATGCTAGAAAAAATGTATATAAAGAAGGAAGGTTATTCAATGGCTGCAATGAGATTGCAGCCATTACAATAATTTCAATTTCAACCCTTAATTTTATAGATTCATTTTATCCATTAAATATAATTAACTTCTAAAATTTTTTGACTTTCTTATTTTATTAAATCATTTAGACTAATGGTCAAGATGAGCCTACTAATAAATGAAGGGCTTAGATTTAAAAATAGTTATAGTCGCTGCAATTTAATCGTAACCATTGTAGAATTATCCATGTAAAGAGTCACTGATACCATTGTTAGGTTTTTAACCTCTTAACTCTTAATAGTGCAGAATGTGATAAACAATATATGTTAACCTAATCTCTTTTGACGCGTGAAGTCCATGAGATGAATCCCCAGATGAACGATTATGGCATACAGTGGCGGATCCAGAAAAATTATTTAGTGGGGAGCGAAACGTAATTATTAAATTTCACCGGGGTCAAATGGTTAATTTTCTGGACAATTTTCAAAAATCGCAATTGTAAAATGGCAATTTCACGATTTCTACCGACTCATATGGGGTCAAGTGACTCGAGTTATCATATGGTGGATCCGCCACTGATGGCATATAGTTTAATATAGTAGAATCACAAGTGTCCTTGCTCTGTCAGTATCAACAATAAACTTGATTTGAACCTTTCTCGACTATAATGATATCTCAAGAGCCCTTTCTTGGTTATTACCAAAAGATTTAATCTTGTGATTTGGAAATAGAATTCTCTTTTAACTCCCTTTTTGGTTCTTCACGTAAAGGCTAAAAGAAAGAATGTAGATAGAGCTTCTCCACTTCTAAGGCATCACCTTGGTACTCAATTTTTGACTGTTAGAGTTTCACACAAGTCTTAATTAGAATTTTTTTTATCGAAAATTAAAGTCGTTACACTCTTAGGATCTAAATAGGGACAGGTTATTTAAAAAGTCCTTTTAAATAATCTTTCCCTATTAAAGGATTTTTTTATAAAGTAGTCTTGAATTATGAGATTGACTTCATGGTCTAGGTTAAGAGGTGTGGGATGTGAAACTCGAATCATCTTTCATTTTAACGAACAGGCTCATTCCCATACATTATTTACCTTTTAAAATCAATTATGGTTATTCCTAAATAAATAAAATCACATGATTTACACATTGTCACACACATGCAATCATTTTGTTTATATATAGTAGGGCCAATATTTTATTTTGAATATGATAGGGTTTGGCACTGAAGTTGCAGTATGTAGCAATCATCATGGAAATTGAATCCTATCATAGAACAAAACCTTCGTAGTCGATAAATGTTCCACTCTAATGCATGTTTGGTAAGTTGATTCTAACTTAAGAGAAACGGAATGGAGTACTTATTTCCATTTCTAAGTGTTTGTTTACAAACTTTTTATTCCATTCCGTTGTTAAGGCTAGAACAATCTAGTGATTTGTTACTGATATATTGATTTCTTATAGAGTTTTTTCCTTTCTTTACAAGCTAAATTGTGCAATATTGATGCTCTTATGAGCTATTTATGCTAACTATTTCGATATAGTTGTGGTTTGTGTGTTCCATATCATTTTGCAGGTTTTTAGGGAAAAACTCCCTATTTACTTGATGTTTTGAGCACCACGCTGTAGCGGAAGGTTATGAGGCATCTTGGCGGTCTCGAGATGGTATTCGGACCCCGTTGTGAAGAAGAAATGTGCAAAAGACTTGGCGTCTGAAGCCAAGTAGAAGCAAGGAAGAAAGAAGCCTCGCCCGATCGGGCAACCACTGCCCGATCGGGTACGAGTAAAATAGCCCAGAAGTTCAGATTTTCCGCCCGATCGGGTGGACTTGCCCGATCCCGTCGGGCGGACTTACACTTAGCCAATTTGCTGATTTTTGAGAGCATTGAAGAAGATCCCCACCCGATGGCATCGGGTGGACTTGCCCAATCGGGTGCTAGGGTTGCGGCCCGGATCGGGTGGAAGCTGCCCGATCCGATCGGGTGAAGCCGGGCCGCCCGATCGGGTGGACGACACGGGGACGCGATTTTTCGTTATTTTCCCACTCTATCTTATTGTTTTCTTAGGGACTATAAATACTTTTTAGGTTGTTTTTATTGGTATCTTTTATTCTATTGAACATTTAGAGAGCTCCTAGCCTAGTTTTTCATTGTTTTCCATTGTAGAAGAGATTCAAGTACTGTTTCAATTCAATTAAAGTTTCCGCTTTCCGTCAATTTGGTAATCGTCTTTCTTATTGTTTTATTCTTATCTCTCAATTGCTTTAGTTTAATTGCTTATTATTCAATTAGTTCATGATGCAATTCTTAGGGTTTTCAATTAGTTTTGTTATTGTTAATTCAATCATGTCTGAGTAGTTCTCTTTCTAGGGTGTTAGTTAGGGAAGCCATGTTTATAACATGATTGTTATTTAGACTTCTATTGATTTCTGGGGCTTGATTAGAGTGATTGTGGTGTGGTTTGTTCTTAATTAGTGATTAATATTAGTGGCCAATTTCATTGATTGCTTGTGGTTAATAGTTGTTTGCACAGATCTGTCTTACGACTAGAGGCCTAGGACACATCAGTAGTTCTGATTACGTTAGTGAACATGCGGCGTATGTTGAACTATGAGCGTTGAGTCTTAACCATAGCTCAACACATGCTCTAATCCCTCGACTCTTGTCCTAGGTTTTGATAGTTGTTGACCTTGTTTGATTGGTATAAGCATGGTGGACCGACCTAATACCCTAGCCTTTTATTCCATAGTTAAATCCTCGACTTAATTCGTATTCCTTAGCTTACTCATTAGTTTAGTTAATTCTCCCTTTTTTCATCTGAAGTAGTTAGTTAATTGAATATTAATACGGAAACTCCGTCTCCCTGCGGATTCGACCCTGCTTCCACTGACTACCTTAGTTAGAGGACCGTAGGTTTATCTTTGAATAGGTGATACGACTAAAACCTATCAAATTTTGGCGCCGTTGCCGGGGAGACGGCTAGTTTTCTAGTTTTTATTCGATTAATTAGCGTACTTCTCTTTGCCTCATTGGAACCTCCCGTTCCAATTGAGGCCGTTCTTACGGTTATCTTGTTGTTTTCTCTTATATGTCCAGGTATCAAAAGAAAACTCGCATTATTCCTGGAGATCCTGACACTGAACCAATACTTCGGGATCTTAGAGCAGAATTTGACCAAGAGAAGCCAGATTCAGAGATTTCTACATTACCAATGGCAAAGTCACTGAAATCTTATGGGGTGCCTAATCCTGAAGGCATACCCACAGGTCCACCGATGCCCACTATTGCTACGAACAATTTTGAAATCAAACCTTCACTAATTAATATGGTGCAGCAGAATCAGTTTAGTGGGCATCCTTCTGAAGATCCGGTCAACCATCTGCAGAGATTCCAACAACTCTGCAGGACTGTTAAACATCAAGGAGTCACACCTGAGCAGCTAAGGTTATGTTATTTGAATTCTCACTCAGAGACAAGGCTCAGAGGTGGTTCAGCGATATCACTGAGACATAATGGCCGGCGATTTCTGCTGCATTTCTACATGAGTATTACCCTCCCACAAAAACAGCAGAAATCAGGAACAAGTTGGCCACGTTTTCCCAAGAGCCAGATGAGACATTGAGGGAAGCGTGGACTAGATTCAGAGACCTACAGAGGGAATGTCCACATCATAATATGGACAAGTGGTTTCTGACGCAGACTTTTTATAATGGTCTGCAGCCTCAGACGAAGAGTACTGTTGATTCGTCTGCAGGAGGAGTCTTTTTAGACAAGGCAGTTGATGAGGGTTATGACTTCCTAGCAAATCTTGCAGCCAATGACCATTCATCATCTAGGAGTTTGACTAAGAAGGTGCTTGAAGTTGACGCTATTTCGTTGCTTACATCTCAGATGGCGCAACTCACTCAGCAGCTAATGAAGTCCTCTAGTTCAACACCTCCGCCAATTAGCATCAACGCTATGTCAGCAGTTGCACCCATCACCTCATCTTACTGCGAGGTGTGTGGTATTCAGGGTCACTTCGGCCATGATTGTCAGTTCAGTCAGAATCAGATGGAGCAGGCTAATGCTTTTCAGCAAAGACAACCCAATAACCCCTACTCCAACACATTCAATCCTAGTTGGAAAGACAACCCACTTCTTTCCTATAGAAGCAACAATGTTCAAAACCCACAGCCACAAAATTCCTACCATCCCCCACAAAATTCCTATCAACCTCCACATCACAAACCAAAACCCAACTACTACCAAAACCAAGGAAATTCTCATAATCCCCCTGGTTTTCAAAGACCTGCTCATCAGAATTATCAGCCAGCACCACAAAATGCAACCTCACAAGAGCCTAGCAATTCTGAACTGATGAAACTAATATTGTCTATGCAAAAGACAAATGAGGAAGCAAAAAGGGCCCAAGAGGATGCACATAAGACCCAAGAGAAGCACATAAAACTCCTCGAGACTCAGATTGCTCAATTTGCAGAAACTAATGCATAGAGGCAGTAGGGACAATTGCCAGGGCAACCTACACATAGGGAGCAAGCAAACGCCGTTACTCTTCGTAGTGGCACTGCTTATGCTGCTCCTCCTATGCCCATTGATGATGATACTGTCCCTAGCAAGGAGAAGGAGGTAGTAGAGAAGGAATTAGAGAAGAATTCGACCTCTGATGTCGAAGTGTCTAAAACAGCTGAACAGGCAGAAAAGAAGAAGGAGAAGGAGAAGGTTTCTGATACACCTTTTTCACCAAGGTTGCCTTTTCCTCATCGAATGCAAAAGTCCAAGGTGGATCAACAACTTGGTAAGTTCTTGGCTATAGTCAAAAACCTTGAGGTAACGGTTCCTTTCACTGAACTTATTTCTCAAGTGCCTGTCTATGCTAAGTTTTTGAAGGAGATGATCACAAAAAAGAGAGATTTTGGTGGGGTAGATAGAGTCGCACTCACTGAAGAGTGTAGTGCCATTTTGCAAAATAAATCTCCACCTAAATTGAAAGATCCGGGTAGCTTTTCCATCCCTTGTCATGTAGGTGCACTTTTTATTGATAAAGCATTATGTGATTTAGGTGCATCTGTGTCTGTCATGCCTTTGTCTGTCTGTAATAAACTGAATATGGGGGCACTTAAGTGCACTCAAATTACTTTGCAGACGGCTGACCGTTCTATAAATACCCTCTAGGTGTTTTAGAAGACGTCCCTGTTAGGGTGGGAAAGTTCTACATTCCTGTGGATTTTGTTGTGTTGGATATGGAAGAGGACTCCCAAATTCCTATTATTTTGGGCAGACCATTTTTGAGCACTACTGATAGGATTTAGTCGTATCACCTAATCAAAGATAAACCTACAATCCTCTAACTATGGTAGTCAATGGAAGCAGGGTCGAATCCACAGGGAGACAGAGTTTCTAAATTAATATTCAATCAAATCAGCTACTTCAGATGAAATCAGATAAGAATTAACTGAACTAATGATTAAACTACAGAAGACGGAATAAATCGAGGAGTTAACTATGGACTAAAAACCTAGGGTATTAGGTCGGTCCACCATGCTTATACCAATCAAATAGGGTCAACTACTATCAAAACCTAAGTCAAGAGTCGGGGGATTAGAGCCTATGTTGAGCTATGGTTAAGACTCAACGCTCATAGTTCAACATACGCCGCATGTTCACTAACGTAATCAAAACTACTGACGTGTCCTAGGCCTCTAGTCGTAAGACGGATCTGTGCAAACAACTATTAACCACAAGCAATCAATGAAATTGTACACTGACATTAATTACTCAATAAGAACAAACCACATCACAATCACCCTAATCAAACCCTAGAAATTGAAAGAAATCTAAATCACAATCATGGTATAAACATGGCTTTCCTATCTAACACCCTAGAAAGAAAACTACTCACTCATAATTGAATTGACAATAACAAAACTAATATGAAACCCTAATAATTGCATCATAAATGATTAAAATACTCAAGATAAGCAATTAAGAATAATAAAAGAGATTAGGGCAAAGAGGAATACCAATTGACAGAAAGTAGGAACTTTTATTGAAGATGGTCTAAGGTTCAATCACCTTTGGAATTAATCTAAGAGTGTTTTAAATATGAAAGAAAAATCAAAATCCTAAAATTAATTCAATGGGGACTAATGGCGTGAGTTTCACTAGTACTAATTCTAAACTAAAACTAAAACTAATGAAAAAGTCAAAAAGTCCTCTAAAATAAAATGTGTTAACTATTTATACTCCACTTCCAAGAAAACTAATTAAAAAGAAAAAAATAAAAGAATAAAATAAATGCAAAGATAGATTTTGTATCAGCTAAATTGCCTTGCACGCGTAACAAGTCCAGCGCATCTATCGGGCCGCATGCAGCAAATTAAAGGTCCAAAATTCTTTCTCCTCAGGTGAACACAGCAGCGACATATATGTGGGCCTACCCGATGCTGGCGGGCAGCAGCGCCCGATCGGGCAGATATAAATCTGGCCCAATTTCACTCTTGCACGCGGACCAGCACAACAACACATGGAGCAAAAAAATAGCTCACCCGACTGGATCGGGCCACAAGTGCTCGATCGGACCTGGCGACAAAATGGGCTAGGCTTGCTCTCCTCTCACGCATCATCAAAATGAGAGCTAGGAGGCCTCCACCCGATCGGGTCGGGCAGGATGTGCCCGATCGGGTCTGGGCACTTGTCTTCTCGCCTGATCTGGTCGGGCAATGCTCGCCCGATCAGGTCCGCAACTTTTGTACCCGATCATAATATCTTGCCCGATCGGGCCATTTTTGCCCGATCAGAGTACGGAAATCTCCTTCTTGACTCTTTGACTCTCAACTCTTCTCGTTTAGAGGTCTTGGGACCTCCTAAACAACCCATAAAGCTTGTGAGCCATCCTACATGCCTTGTAACATCCCGTAAAGCCATGGTTGCTTCCAAATAGCTCAAGAATTAGGAGAAATCTCCCTAAAACCTGCAATCCAACACTAAAACACAAAACAACAACTATATACGATAGTTAGCACAGAATAGCTCCCAAGAGCTCCAATGACGCACAAATTAGCTTGTAAATAAGGGAGAAAAGTCTATATAAATATGTGATATCAAACTCCCCCAAGCTAAACCTTTGCTTTTCCTCAAGCAAACAGAACATGAACATGGAATAGATCGCCTCACCCCATAGATAAAAACAAATCAAAGCTCAAAACATTTTCAAGACTAATAATCGTTCAAGCAGGAAAAATTCAAGTTTGGCTAATCAAATCCATCCAACCACCAATCATCCAAGCAATTTATCAAAGTCAAGCAACCACAAGGCATACAAGTCCTGAAAAGGCTCTCACAAGGGTGTCACTCCTCTCTATTTTGTGACAGGCAAAGAATATGCCCGAACACTCACCAACCCGACCATAAATACCCTTCCCACTCACACTCTCATGTGTTTAGGAAGGTTCAATGACGCTCATCCTAGTCAAGTCGACTCAATTAGCAGAAATACTCTTTAACTTTGACCAACTGACTCAAAATCAATCAAATGAACACTGCAGACACGAGTTCAAGTGGACTTTAGAGGGTTGTAATGGGGCTTAGGTAAGAGGTAGGGAATACTTTTGGGTAATGTGGTGTAAAAACCAAGAAAGAGGGAGCATGAATCATTCAAACAAGGCCTAAGATGGCCTACACAACTCCCAACAACACCATAAAACCACGTAAAGTAACCCAACTCTCATAAATCAATGAAGAACTCATAACAAAGCCAATTTTCAAGCAATGAAGTGAATTTTGCTTTATGAACGTACGTGAACGAAAGAACTTGAATTCTTTTGTACTTTTATTTAATTTTTCTTTCATTTTTCTGAACTTCATTCACGCAACTCTAATTTTGCTTTTCTTTTCTTTTTCTCACTCTCAAGCCACAACAAATTCACTCTTAAACTCCTCAACAACCAAACTAAACCAAGAAACCAATCTCAAACTCAACCCATACAAAAGCTCCCCCAAGCTAGGCTTGGAATAATATCAAGTGAAGGCCTTGGGCTCATTATAGGGGTTTAAGTAACATGAAACAAGTCATTAGGCTCAACGGGGCTAAGGAGGATAAAAATATATCAAAAATTCACTCTGAAACTCAAGAATAAGACAAAAGAACGCCTCTATCACAGCAAATGCTACAAGTCATCGAAAATCAGACAAGTACGAAGTCAAAGTCAAGATCAATCCACTAAAGAGGAACTAACACACAAAAATAGACTGGATAATAGTATGAATCCAATAGGCTACAAAGAGGCCTCACAGTCTAACCAAATCAGGTATACAACACAAAGTGGTGTAATGTAATCCAAGAAAGCTCGAAATCATAGCAATCAAACATCAAATCATAGCCTCAAGATCACATATGCCCAGCTATCCAGAAAACAAAGTCAAATCATTTTCAAATAGAGCACAACAAGGGGCACAGGGAGGCAACTAAACCAGTCATGGGAACCATATTTTTTTGATTTTTTCATAATTTTTCGAAAGCAGTAAATCTATCCTAGAAAGCAGTAAAAGAGATAGAGAGTACAAACAGAACTCCTCCCCCAAGCTGAACTTGGCAGTGTCCTCAATACCAAAAGGTGATAAGGACTATGCTAAGAGGAAAAACAATGTTAGTACCCTCACTCTCGCTCACAAAAAGGAAGAAAAATAAAAAGAAAAGGAAAAGGGAAAGAAAAATACGAGTTGCCTCTCGCACAGCGCTGGTTTATAAAGGTCCCGCACGACCATAATCCTCCATCTCTCAAATAGGAGGGGCTTGGCAATGAGTGCCACCCTCACCAAATATCTTTCTTCTCCAAATGTTCTTGACAATGCCTCCAGACGGTGAGGCATCCTTAGGTGGAATTGGAGCCTTCTCCACACCTACTTCATCCAAAACCTCATCCCTGCAACAAGATTGTTCAAGCATAGGTGCCTTAACAGCATTGGTTAGTTTAAACATCACTTTATCATCACCAACATTAAGAGTTAAAGACCCAGACTTAACATCAATTACAGCACCAACAGTACACAAAAATGGCCTACCCAAGATAATAGGAATCTGGGCATCCTCATCCATATCTAATACCACAAAATCAACAGGGATATAGAATTTCCCAACCCTAACAGGAACGTCCTCTAAAACACCTAGAGGGTATTTTATAGAACGATCTGCCATCTGTAAAGTGATTTGTGTGCATTTAAGTGCTCCCATGTTCAGTTTCTAAAAAACAGATAATGGCATAACAGAAACAGAAGCACCTACACATAAAGCCTTTGTCAATAAAAATAGGTCCAAGATGGCAGGGTATAGAAAAACTACCAGGATCTTTTAACTTTGGTGGGGTTTTATTTTGGATAAAAGCACTACACTCTTCAGTAAGAGCGACACGTTCTACCCCACCAAAGTCTCTTTTCTTAGTGATCATGTCTTTCAGAAATTTGGCATAAACAGGCACTTGGGTAATTAAATCTGTGAATGGAATCGTTACCTCAAGGTTCTTGACCATAGCCAAGAACTTACCAAACTGCTGATCGACCTTGGACTGTTGCATCCTGTGAGGAAAAGGTAGCCTTGGTGTAAAAGGCGTTTCAGAAACCTTCTCCTTTTTCTTCCCTGTTTGTTCAGCTTCTGCAGACAAATCGACTTCAGACGTCGAATTCTTCCTTTTTCCTTCCTCTACCACCCTCTTCTTCCCTGCAGTTGGGGTAACCTCATCAACGGGCAATGGAGGAGCATCATAAGCTATGCCACTAAGAAGAGTGATGGCATTCTGATATCACGTATTTATATAGAGTTTTCTCCCTTATTTACAAGCTAATTTGTGCGTCATTGGAGCTCTTGGGAGCTATTTTGTGCTAACTTTCGTATGTAGTTGTGGTTTCGTGTTTTAGTATTGAATTGCAGGTTTTATGGAGTTTTCTCCTTATTCCCGAGCCATTTGGAAGCAACCACGGCTTTACGAGATGTTATGAGGCACGTCGGGTGGCTCACGAGCTTTATGGATAGTTTAGGAGGTCCCAAGACCCCTAAACGTGAAGATTAGAGAGCAAAGGAGTTTTCCGTGCACTGATCGGGCAGAAATAGCCCGATCGGGCGAAGTATTTATGATCGGGTATAAAAGTTGCGGACCCGATCGGTCGATGTTTGCCCGATCGAATCGGGCGAGGAAGCATGTCCCCAGACCCGATCGGGTGACTACCGCCCGACCTGATCGGGTGGAGTGCTGCTTGGTCTCGTTGCGGTGCTACAGGCGAGGGGAACACGCTGGCCCAAGTTGTCGCCAGACCCGATCGGGTGACTACCGCCCGACCCGATCGGGTGGGCCGTTTTCTCGCCTTATTGCTGCACTGCTGCTGCCAGAGCCCAGAAGTGAAGTTGGGAGAATTTGTATGTGGACCCGATCGGGTACTGTGCTCGGGCCCGATCGGGTCTGGTGCTTTATCGCGCTTTTTCACTTTTTGTTCCCGTTTTTAGTGAACTTGAGGGGTATTATAAATACCTTTTCCTCAACATCTTTTATACATCTTTTATTCTAGTTTTTCCATAGTTCTTAGATTAGCTTTATTTTAGTCTAAACACTTTAGATTAGATTAAAGGTGATTGAACCTATTCGATTTCAATAAAAGTTCCTGCTTTCTGTCAATTGGTATTCTTCTCTACTCTTTATCTCTTTAATTACTTTGATTGCTTAGTTTAATTATTTAATTTTTCATGATGCAATTCTTAGGGTTTCATATTAGTTTTGTTGTTGCCAATTCGATTATGAGTGAGTAGTTCTCTTTCTAGGGTGTTAGATAGGAAAGCCATGTTTATACCATGATTGTGATTTAGATTTCTATCAACTTCTAGGGCTTGATTAGGGTGATTGTGATGTGGTTTGTTCTTATTGAGTAATTAATGTCAGTGTACAATTTCATTGATTGCTTGTGGTTAATAGTTGTTTGCACAGATCCGTCTTACGACTAGAGGCCTAGGACACATCAGTAGTTCTGATTACGTTAGTGAACATGCGGCGTATGTTGAACTATGAGCGTTGAGTCTTAACCATAGCTCAACATAGGCTCTAATCCCCCGACTCTTGACTTAGGTTTTTATAGTAGTTGACCCTATTTGATTGGTATAAGCATGGTGGACCGACCTAATACCCTAGACTTTTATTCCATAGTTTAATCCTCGATTTATTCAGTCTTCCGTAGTCTATTCCTTAGTTTAATTAATTCCTTCCTGATTTCATCTGGAGTAGCTGAATTGGTTGAATTTTGATTTAGAAACTCTGTCTCCCTGTGGATTCGACCCTGCTTCCACTGACTACCTAGTTAGAGGTCCGTAGGTTTATTTTTGATTAGGTGACACGACTAAAACCTATCACATTCACATGTTCTTTCTGAACGGGTTGCCCTGGCAATTGTCCCTGCTGCCTCTGTGCATTAGTTTCTGCTAATTGAGCAACTTGAGCCTCGAGAAGTTTGATGTGCTTCTCTTGGGCCATCCGTGCTTCCTCTTGGGCCCTCCGTGCTTCCTCACTTACCTTTTGCATAGACAATATCAGTTTCATCAGTTCAGAATTGCTAGGCTCTTGTGGGTTGTTGTTTTGCGGAGGTGGGGTGTGGAAATTTTGTGGAGTTTGGAAGTTATTGGGATGATGGAAGTTTTGTGGTGGTGGTCTTTGAAAATTTTGTGGGGCTTGGTAGTAAGAGGGTTTGGGATGGTTTTGTGGAGGTGGAGGATGGTGGTTTTGTGGGTTTTGGTAGCTATGTGGAGGTTGGAAATTTTGTGGTCTCTGTTGGAAGGCATTTGCTTGCTCCATCTGAAGTTGACTGAACTGACAGTCATGCCCAAAGTGACCCTGAACACCACATACCTCGCAGTAAGATGAGGTAATGGGTGCTATTGCAGACATAGCATTAATGCTCAAAGGAGGTGCTGCTGAGGAAGAGGAGTTGAAGGTGTTAATCTGTTGACTCAGTTTCGCCATCTGCGAAGTCAATAATGCAATGGCATCTACCTCCAGTACCTTCCTCGTGAGGCTTCGGGAAGTGGAATGACCATTGGCTGCGAGGGTTGATAGAAACTCGTAGCCTACATCCACTTCCTTATCCAGAAAAACTCCTCCTGCAGACGAATCAACAATACTCTTCGTTTGAGGCTGCAGACCATTGTAAAATGTCTGCGTCAAGAACCATTTGTCCATGTTGTGGTGTGGACACTCTCTCTGTAAATCCCTAAACCTAGCCCACGCTTCCCGTAATATTTCATCAGTCTCTTGGGAAAACGTGGCCAGTTTATTTCTGATTTCTGCTGTTTTAGTGGGTGGGTAATACTCTCTCAGAAATGCAGCAGAAATCTCACTCCATTCAGTTTCCTTCACATCGTTCAACCATTTCTGGGCTCTATCTCTCAATGAAAACTCGAACAACATGACTTTGAGTTGATCTGGAGTGACACCGACATGTTTAACGGTTCGACAAAGCTGTTGAAACCGTTGTAGATGATTTGCCGGTTCTTCAGTAGGATGCCCACCAAACCGATTTTGCTGAACCATGCTGATTAGTCCAGGCTTAATCTCAAAATTTGCCGCGGCAATGGTGGGCATGGTAGGTCCAGTGGAGAGACCATCTGGGTTGGGCACCCCATATGACTTCAGTGACTTTGACATAACTGAACTCAAGGTGTCTGTTCCAGAGGTGTTCAGCTGAACAGACTGCTTTTCTTTCTGATTTTTCTTTCGGATCCGCCTGATTGTCCTAGTAAGATCGGGGTCCGCTGGAATGGGGGGACCGTTTCTTTGAGACCTGGGCATACAAAAGAAACAAAAAGCAGCAGTAAAACGTATCTCGATTGAAACAATGAAGTTCCAATGAGGTACAGAGAAGTAGACCAAATAATCAAATAAAAACTTAGAAAACTAGCCGTCTCCCCGGCAACGGCGCCAAAATTTGATAGGATTTAGTCGTATCACCTAATCAAAGATAAACCTACAGTCCTCTAACTATGGTAGTCAATGGAAGCAGGGTCGAATCCACAGGGAGACAGAGTTTCTAAATTAATATTCAATCAAATCAGCTATTTCAGATGAAATCAGATAAGAATTAACTGAACTAATGATTAAACTACAGAAGACGGAATAAATCGAGGAGTTAACTATGAACTAAAAACCTAGGGTATTAGGTCGGTCCACCATGCTTATACCAATCAAATAGGGTCAACTACTATAAAAACCTAAGTCAAGAGTCGGGGGATTAGAGCCTATGTTGAGCTATGGTTAAGACTCAACGCTCATAGTTCAACATACGCCGCATGTTCACTAACGTAATCAAAACTACTGACGTGTCCTAGGCCTCTAGTCGTAAGACGGATCTGTGCAAACAACTATTAACCACAAGCAATTAATGAAATTGTACACTGACATTAATTACTCAATAAGAACAAACCACATCACAATCACCCTAATCAAACCCTAGAAATTGAAAGAAATATAAATCACAATCGTGGTATAAACATGGCTTTCCTATCTAACACCCTAGAAAGAAAACTACTCACTCATAATTGAATTGACAATAACAAAACTAATATGAAACCCTAACAATTGCATCATAAATGATTAAAATACTCAAGATAAGCAATTAAGAATAATAAAAGAGATTAGGGCAAAGAGGAATACCAATTGACAGAAAGTAGGAACTTTTATTGAAGATGGTCTAAGGTTCAATCACCTTTGGAATTAATCTAAGAGTGTTTTAAATATGAAAGAAAAATCAAAATCCTAAAACTAATTCAATGGGGACTAATGGCGTGAGTTTCACTAGTACTAATTCTAAACTAAAACTAAAACTAATGAAAAAGTCAAAAAGTCCTCTAAAATAAAATGTGTTAACTATTTATAATCCACTTCCAAGAAAACTAATTAAAAAGAAAAAAATAAAAGAATAAAATAAATGCAAAGATAGATTTTGTATCAGCCAAATTGCCTTGCACGCATAACAAGTCCAGCGCATCTATCGGGCCGCGTGCAACAAATTAAAGGTCCAAAATTCTTTCTCCTCAAGTGAACACAGCAGCGACATATATGTGGGCCTACCCGATGCTGGCGGGCAGCAGCGCCCGATCGGGCAGACATAAATCTGGCCCAATTTCACTCTTGCACGCGGACCAGCACAACAACACATGGAGCAAAAAAATAGCTCATCCGACTGGATCGGGCCAGGCGACAAAATGGGCTAGGCTTGCTCTCCTCTCACGCAACATCAAAATGAGAGCTAGGAGGCCTCCACCCGATCGGGTCGGGCAGGATGTGCCCGATCGGGTCTGGGCACTTGTCTTCTCGCAATGCTCGCCCGATCGGGTCCGCAACTTTTGTACCCGATCATAATATCTTCGCCCGATCGGGCCATTTTTGCCCGATCAGAGTACGGAAATCTCCTTCTTGACTCTTTGACTCTCAATTCTTCTCGTTTAGAGGTCTTGGGACCTCCTAAACTACCCATAAAGCTCGTGAGCCATTCTACGTGCCTTGTAACATCCCGTAAAGCCGTGGTTGCTTCCAAATAGCTCGGGAATAAGGAGAAAACTCCCTAAAACCTACAATTCAACACTAAAACACAAAACCACAACTATATACGATAGTTAGCACAGAATAGCTCCCAAGAGCTCCAATGACGCACAAATTAGCTTGTAAATAAGGGAGAAAAGTCTATATAAATACGTGATATCAACTGCAGGTGCTGTTATTGATGTCAAGTCAGGATCTTTGACTTTGAGTGTTGGTGATGATACTGTCACTTTTAAACTAACCAATGCTATGAAGTCTCCTATGCTTGAAGAATCTTGTTGCAGGATAGATGTGGTAGACAAAGCTGTGATGTCTGCATTCCAACAGATACGTGATTGTATGGATAAAAACTAGTACCGCAAGTGCACGGTGTACAATGTAGCACAACTAGCAAATACGGGTCGATCCCACATAGATGTTGTATTAAGTCGAATTACCCACTCGATTATATGAACTATAACAATGAAAACCAATTGAAACTACTACTAAGACAGAAATCAATAATTGGAAAAAAAACAAGAAAATAAACATAGCAAACTAACTAAGATTGAAACTAACAACAATGAATTACTCAAAATGAAAATAAAGAAAACAAGCACTAACCACAAATCTAAGGCTACTGTAACTCCAAAAATAAGACAATTGACAACTCAAAGAAATTAGAGATTAACATCATAAAGAACCATGAAAATAACGCAAAGGCTTGGGAATTAGGAAATTCCACTATGAAGTGCGTATAACTGAGAAATTTCCTCAGCAAGAGTTTTGCAATTGAACGGAAAGCCAAAGGCAACAAACAACTGAATATTAAAACAAAGTTAAAGAAAGATATTACCAATAATGATTAATGAACAAATGAAGATCAAAGAGTCGAACTAAACTTTGCCGTTGTTGTCACTCCACCGGCAATAGCAAATTATCAAAATCATTCAAGAAAAAGAAAACCAGTGTTTAACTAAACCCTAAAATTATTCTAAAAATTCCTACTGCTATCTTGCTATGTACTGCTCTCTCTTCTATATTGCTGCTGCTACCTTTTATATTCTCTTTAAAAGGGTTTTCATAAAAACACAAGCCCTTTTTGCTTTGGTCTTCGGTGCTTTACTGCTAATGAAAGATGTTGGCTTGTTTTGTTTGTCAAGTGAAAATGCATGGACCCAAGCCCACAATATAAATTCTTCATGGACTGCTTGTGTGTAACGCAATTTCGACCTAGAAGATGATGGAATTAGCTCTTTGCTTAGTCAGACAAAGTTGTAGGTCTCAATCGTCTCATTCCGTAGCCGCTTGAATCGTCTCATTCCGAATCCGTATGAGTGAGATATGGCCAAAATACGACAACCTTCCTGCACATTTTATAAAACACGAATTAAACACATCTTTCGACTTTAGTATCAAGGGGTCATCACTTAATGAATAAAATAGATACAAATATATCTTTTAAGCGCTAAAATAACAAATAAGTGACTAAACCCAAACTATTACAAAAGTATAATATTTAGCCCAGATAACTTAACAGACGACACTAAAAATATCATAATAAAGGGTAAAAATATGCAAAAATAAGCACTCATCAGTGATGCTGACCCATTGGAGGTAGCATTGACTGAGAGTGACTCCTTAGGCATCGATACTGATGTTGATGCCTGTCTTGCTGATTTAGAGGGTCATGGAGCTGAACAGAAACAGGAAACTGTGGTACTTGAAAGTGTATGCTCCAGTTCTACTCCTCAGGTAACTAAGGTGGAACTCAAACCACTTCCCTCTCATTTGAAGTATGCATTTTTAGATGATAAGGAAGAATGTCCTGTGATTGTCAGTATTAAACTCACAGATAGCCAATTGAAAAGCTTGCTTGCTGTGCTTTGTATACACAAGAAGGCTATTGGGTATAGTATTGATGATCTAAAGGGCATTAGTCCTGATTTTTGTATGCATCGTATTAATCTGGAAGAGGATCACCGCCCTTGCATTCAACCTCAGAGACGTTTGAATCCTAATATGCAAGAGGTGGTGAAGAAAGAAATTATGAAACTGTTAGATGCAGGGATCATTTATCCCATTGCTGATTCGAAGTGGGTTAGTCCTGTGCAAGTGGTTCCCAAGAAGGGGGGGACCACTGTTGTTGAAAATGAGAAAGGTGATTTGATTCCCACTAGGACTGTGACCGGGTGGCGTATGTGCATTGATTATCGTAGACTTAATAATGCCACTCTGAAGGACCATTTCCCCCTCCCCTTTATTAATCAGATGTTGGAAAGGCTAGCCAAACATAGTTAAATATGTAATCTGGATGGATATTCTGGTTTTTTCCAAATCCCCATCCATCCAGATGATCAGGAAAAGACTACGTTTACATGTCCTTATGGCACTTTTGCATATCGCAGGAAGCCATTTGGATTGTGTAACGCTCCCGCTACTTTCCAACTCTGCATGATGGCCGTATTCTTTGATTTTATTGAAAATATTATGGAAGTGTTTATGGATGATTTCAGTGTTTATGGTTCTGATTTTGATGTTTGCCTGCATAATTTGTCCAAAGTGCTTAAAAGATGTGTTGAGGCAAACCTCGTGCTTAATTGGGAAAAATGTCACTTCATGGTGAATGAAGGTGTCGTTTTAGGTCACTTGATTTCTGAGCGTGGCATCCAAGTGGATAGAGCAAAGATTGAGGTGATTGAGAAACTTCCCCCTCCAATGAATGTCAAAGGAGTGAGGAGTTTTCTTGGTCATGCGGGGTTTTATCGCAGATTTATCAAAGAATTTTCAAAAATTGCAAAACCCCTCACTCAATTGTTGCTAAAGGGTGCCACGTTCGATTTTACTAATGATTGTTTGGAGTCTTTTGACAGGATAAAGACAGCTTTGATCACTGCCCCTATTATACAACCTCTAGATTGGAATCTTCCTTTCGAGATCATGTGTGATGCTAGTGATTATGCGATAGGGGCAGTATTTGGTCAGCGGAAGGATAAACTCCTCCATGTGATTCACTATGCTAGCAAAACCTTGGATCCAGCCCATGTTAATTATGCTACGACAGAGAAGGAGTTTCTAGCCATAGTCTATGCATTGGATAAATTTCGAACCTATCTGATAGGTTCGAAAGTTATAGTACACACTGATCATGCTGCTTTGAAGTACTTGATGGCCAAGAAGAAAGCCAAACCTTGACTCATCAGATGGATTCTTTTGCTGCAATAGTTCGACTTGGAAATCAAAGATAAGAAGGGTGCTGAGAATGTGGTCGCCGATCACCTTTCTAGGTTGAGGTTTGGATCCCCTTCTGACCCTCCTATAGATGACTCTTTTCCTGATGATCATTTGTTTTCTGTGTCCTCTAAAACACCTTGGTATGCTGATTTTGCTAACTTCTGTGTTAGTGGTTCTCATCCTCCCAATCTTACATATCAGCAACACAAAAAGTTTTATCATGACGCTAGAATGTATTTTTGGGAGGATCCTTTCCTATATAAGAAGTGCTCCGACGGGATGTTTCGTCGTTGCAATCCTGATTGGGAAATAGAGGGTGTTTTGCTACATTGTCATAGTATGCCTTCTAGTGGTCATCTAGGTTCCCAAGCGACCGATTTTAGAGTCCTACATAGTGGTTTCTATTGGCCTTTGATTTTTAAAGATGCCCGTGCCTTTTGTTTGTCTTGTGATGCTTGTCAAAGGACGGGTAATATTTCAAAAAAGCAAGAGATGCCACAGAGTGGGATTTTAGAGGTCGAACCTTTTGATGTGTAGGGGATTGATTTTATGGGACCCTTTCCTACCTCTTGTGGGAATAGGTATATTTTAGTGGCCGTCGACTATGTGACTAAATGGGTAGAAGCTATAGCATCACCAACCAATGATTCCAAGGTTGTGATGAAGATGTTTAAGAAAATAATCTTTTCCCGTTTTGGTGTCCCCCGTGTTGTAATTAGTGATGGAGGTTCTCACTTTCATAAGAGCACCTTGAAGGCCCTATTGAGAAAACACGGAGTCACCCACAAAGTCGGTCTTTCCTATCACCCTCAAACTAGTGGCCAAGTAGAAGTGTCTAATAGGCAAATTAAGAGGATCCTTGAGAAAGTTGTCACTAAAGCTAGAACAAATTGGTCATTGAAACTTGATGATACTCTTTGGGCGCTCCGCACTGCTTTTAATACTCCTTTGGGTACCACAACCTATCGATTGGTTTATGGAAAAGCTTGCCATCTACCAGTTGAGATGGAGTATCTTTCTGCGTGGGCGGTCAAAGAAATTAATCTTGATTTGATAGCTGCAGGTGAAGCACGACTTCTTCAACTCAATGAGTTGGATGAGCTCAGTTTGGATGCTTATGAGAATCACAGGCTCTATAAAGAGCAAACGAAGAAGTTGCATGATAAGAAAAAGAGAGTTCAAGGTTGGAGACAAGGTTTTATTGTTCAATTCCAGGTTGAGACTGTTTCCTGGAAAGCTCAAATCTCGATGGTCAGGACCATTCGAGGTGACAGAAGTGAAGGCACATGGTTCCATCGAGGTTGCCAACCAAAAAAGGAGAGAAGTTTAAGGCAAATGGATAGCGTCTGAAGCTGTACTATGAGGGTGCCTTTGTTGGTTGTGTGGAGGAAATCCGTTTTGATTCCTCCCTACTTGATTCATTTGCCTAGAGAGGTAATATGGTCGTGCGGGACCTTCATAAACCAGCGCTTTGCGGGAGGCAACCCGTATCTCTTAGTTAGATTTTCTTTTCTTTTGTTTCGTAGTTTGTAGCATGTGAGAGAGCGTGAGGGTACTAATGTGTTCCTAGATCTTGTGTGCTTTGATGTGCAAATATGCTATTTGAAGAGAAACTTGAGCCATACTTGCCCCAAACTTGCATAAAGGCAAGCTACTTATTGAATAGTAGCTCGCCCGATCAGATCGGGTGGCAGATGCCCGATCGGGCGGGCGTAAAATTGTGCTGAAGAAGAAATTTGAGGAGCACCCGATCCAATCGGGCAAGGTGTACCCGATCGGGTGCGCAACCCTAGCACCCGATCAAAAATACCTTGCCCGATTGGGTGCATGATCGGGTGAATGAGCCAAATGGTCAAAGTCAAATATGCCAGAAAGTCGTCCCACCCGATGGCATCGGGCACACATCGCCCGATCGGGCCCGCAACCTCAGCACCCGATCAAAAATAGGATGCCCGATCAGGCGGTCGATTGGGCGAAATGTTTTTTTTCAGCCACAAGAAAAAATGAATTCCACCCGATCGGGCGGCCTGATGCCCGATCGGGCCTGCGACCATCTGCCGTCCTAACAGACGGTTTTAAAGCCCCTTTTCCTTTTCTCTCCTTTCATTCTTATCTCTTTTAACAATAAACTCTCTCTCTCTCTTCACTCATCCTCAACCTCCAAACCCCAAACCTCCATTAAAACCCCAATTCTTCTACCTCAAATCTCCATCCTTTCTCCACCAAACTTCATAAAATCTCTTCCTTTTCTCCTTTAACCCTTCATCTCACAAAATTCCATTCACAAAAATCATCTTCCCTCTCCTTTCTCTTCTCACACTCACCGAAAGCCATATCCTTTGTGTTAGGCAAGGTTACAAGGTTCCAATATTCCATGGCAAGCAAGCTCAGAAGGCTCGTTAGAGGTGAAAGCTCGCGATCTAGGCGAGAAGCAACACCACCACCACCACCACCACAGGTTCCACGGGATCCTCAGGACCTGGAAATCATTTTCCGGGATGATGAACATCGCGAGAAGTTCTTGCGATTTAAAAAACGTGAGGTACTTCCTACCCGTTATTTAGATCTTGAGCTTTTGTCTAAATTAGGTTTAACTGATGATTTTAAGGATTTTATGAAAACTTTGGGCATGGAGTCACTCTATAATGTGCATGTTAATACATATCCTCCATTAGTCTATGAGTTTTTTAGCAGTTTCAGTCTGACTAAGTCCAGGGCCGGTCCAGTCACCCATGTTCATTTCAGACTACTAAACCGAGACCACACCCTCACCCTTAAGGAATTTGCGGGGGTTCTTCGGTTACAGGTACGGGGTGACTACTACCCACCAGACCACTTCAAAATGGCCGATACTTATTTTATGATGACAGGGGACACTACGCCTTTTGACATCCAGCATTGTCATTGGGCGAATTTCCATCACCCATTTTTTAACATTTGGATACGGTTCATGGCCCAGACTCTTTTAGGGCGGTTTGAGGGTCACTTGGTCCGGGGGGCTGAGTTAGTTGCTATAGCTAGCTACATTGCCAAAGGCTCTAGGGAGCAATTTCAGTACAACTTGGCCCACCATGTAGTTATTCAGTTCGAGCGTATCTCGAACTCGCTCCCTAGGCCAAGGGAAGACGGTAGTTGGACCTCTAGGAGGGTAGTCAACGGGGGGTTGATCACATTGTTTGCCAAGCAAATTGCTGGCTTTGACGAGACTCAGCGTACCCCCTCCTTGGCCCTACCCTCATTGACCTCACATACCTCAACACCCTTAAAGTCCTAAACCGCCTGCCTTACCATAGATTTCAGTGGGTGATTAAATCAAAAAAATCCATCATTCTGCCCGACCCTAGAGCCCGATTGCGGCCTCGTCAGGCGAACTACCTACTCCCCATAGAGGGAGTTGATCTTGTTTTTGCTGACCCCGAGCCCCCTCGTCGTTCCTACCATAGGCGGCATACGCCGATCTTAGACGAGGGCGCCTCCACTTCTGCTCCTCCCCCTCCTCCCCCTCGGACACATTTGATTTCACTTCTATGATGTCGACCCTAGGTCGCATGGAGACGGGGATGGGAAGGATGGAAGGGCTGATCAACGCGAACACCGCCACCTTAGAGGGATATAGCACTCGCATCGATCAGCTCTACACCCGTTTAGATCAGATGAGGGGACGGATGGATACCTTGGCCAACGACCAGCACTACGCCCTTTATCCTCTCTATGACGACTATTTTAGGCGTGGCATTATTAAGCAGACTGCTCAGCACCCCTCGTGGTACCATTGGAACCCGAGTTATGGCCAGCCTGTCGGTCAGAGTGATGACATGGCAGAGGATGAGGAGGAAGAGCCTGCTCGTCAGTCCGTCTCTTTAGGAGACTTTGGTCTGGGGCCTAGTGGTTTTGGGGGTGGTTTTGATGCAGGTACTAGCGGCTTTGGTGGAGGGATGAGTGATTTTTCAGGTGATCCCTCAGGTGGTGGTTACAATGATGGTGGTGGTACTTCTAGTGGTGGCTTTTTTGGTGCCCCCACTGATGATGATATGGGCGGCTGATGCCCTTGTTCTCTCCTCTCCCTCGTTGCAATGAGGACATTGCCTCGTTCAGCTTGGGGGAGAATCTCTTACTGTGAGTAATCTCTTTATTGCTTTCTAGTATAGTTTATTGCTTTTTAGTGTAGTTTAAAGCTTTGATAGAATAGTTTACAACTTTGAGAAAAATTGAAAAAAAAAATGAAAAAAAATATGATTGATCATGACTGGTTTGATTGCCTCCCTGTGCCCCTTGTTGTGCTGTTATTGAAAATTATTTGACTCTGTTTTCTGGATAGCTGGGCATTTGTGATTCTGAGGTTTTGATTTGATGTTCGACTACTTTGATTTCGAGCGATTTCTGACTATGATATACTACTTTGTGCTGCATACCTGATTTGGTTAGACCGTGAGGCCTTTTCTAGCCTATTGGATTCATGCTATTATCCAGTCTATATTTTTGGTGTGTTAGTTCCTCTCTAGCGGATTGATCTTGACTTTGACTTCGTACTCATCTGATGTTTGGTGACTTGTTACATTTGCTATGATAGAGGCGTTCTTTTGACTTATTCTTGAGCCTCAGAGTTAGTTTTTGATACATTTTTATCCTCCTTAGCCCCGCTGAGCCTAATAACCTTGTTTCATGTTACTTAAACCCTTATTATGAGCCCATGGCCTTTGTTTCAATATTATTTCCAAGCCTAGCTTGGGGGAGCTTTTGTATGGGTTGAGTTTGAAGTTGGTTTCATGGTTTGGTTTGGTTGTTGAGGAATCAAAAGTTGTATTTGTTGTGGCATGATTATGAGAAAAAGAAAAGAAAAGGCAAAATTACAGTTGCGTGAATGAAGTTCAGAAAAATGAAAGAAAAATGAAATAAAAGTTCAAAAGAATTCAAAGTTCTTTCATTCACGTACGTTCATAAAGAAAAATTCGCTTCATTGCCTAAAAATTGGGTTTGTTGTGAGTGTTCATTGAATTATAAGAGTTGGTTTATTTTTCGTGGTTATATGGTGTTGATTGGGAGTTGTTTAGGCCATCTTAGGCCTTGTTAGAGTGTTCATGCTCCCCCTTTCTTGGTTCTTCCAACACTTTACCCAAAAGTATCCCCTACCTCTTACCTAAGCCCCATTACAACCCGGAAAAGTCCTCTTGAGCTTGTGCCTACAATGTCTATTGGATTGATTTTGAGTCAGTTTGTCAAAGTTAAAGAGTACGTCTGCTAGTTGAGTCGACTTGATTAGGATGAGCGACATTTTACCTTCTTAAACACATGAGAGTGTGAGTGGGAAGGGACATTTATGGTCGGGTCGGTGAGTGTTCGGGCATATTCTTTGCCTGCCACAAAATTGAGAGGAGTGACACCCTTTGTGAGCACCTTTGCAGGATTTGTATGCCTAGTAGTCACTTGAACTTGATGAATTGCTTGGATGATTGGTGGTTGGATGGATTTGATTTGCCGAACTTGAATTATGCCTGCTTGAACGATTCTTAGTCTTGAAAATATTTTTGAGCTTGAATTGTTTTATCTATGGGGTGAGGCAATCTATTCCACGATCATGTTCTATTTGCTTGAGGACAAGCAAAGGTTTAGCTTGGGGGAATTTGATATATTGATTTCTTATAGAGTTTTTCGCTTTCTTTACAAGCTAAATTGTGCGATATTGATGCTCTTAGGAGCTATTTATGCTAACTATTTCGATATAGTTGTGGTTTGTGTGTTCCATATCATTTTGCTGGTTTTTAGGGAAAAACTCCCTATTTACTTGATGTTTTGAGCACCACGCTGTAGCGGAAGGTTATGAGGCATCTTGGCGGTCTCGAGATGGTATTCGGACCCCGTTATGAAGAAGAAATGTGTAAAAGACTTGGCGTCTGAAGCCAAGTAGAAGCAAGGAAGAAAGAAGCCTCGCCCGATCGAGTCGGGCAACCACTGCCCGATCGGGTACGAGTAAAATAGCCCAGAAGTTCAGATTTTCCGCCCGATCGGGTGGACTTGCCCGATCCCGTCGGGCGGACTTACACTTAGCCAATTTGCTGATTTTTGAGAGCATTGAAGAAGACCCCCACCCGATGGCATCGGGTGGACTTGCCCGATCGGGTGCTAGGGTTGCGGCCCCGATCGGGTGGAAGCTGCCCTATCCGATCGGGTGGACGACACGGGGACGCGATTTTTCGTTATTTTCCCACTCTATCGTATTGTTTTCTTAGGGACTATAAATACTTTTTAGGTTGTTTTTATTGGTATCTTTTATTCTATTGAACATTTATAGAGCTCCTAGCCTAGTTTTTCATTGTTTTCCACTGTAGAAGAGATTCAAGTACTATTTCAATTCAATTAAAGTTTCCGCTTTCCGTCAATTTGGTAATCGTCTTTCTTATTGTTTTATTCTTTTCTCTCAATTGCTTTAGTTTAATTGCTTATTATTCAATTAGGTCATGATGCAATTCTTAGGGTTTTTAATTAGTTTTGTTATTGTTAATTCAATCATGTCTGAGTAGTTCTCTTTCTAGGGTGTTAGTTAGGGAAGCCATGTTTATACCATGATTGTTATTTATACTTCTATTGATTTCTAGGGCTTCATTGATTGCTTGTGGTTAATAGTTGTTTGCACAGATCCGTCTTACGACTAGAGGCCTAGGACACATCAGTAGTTCTGATTACGTTAGTGAACATGCGGCGTATGTTGAACTATGAGCGTTGAGTCTTAACCATAGCTCAACACATGCTCTAATCCCTCGACTCTTGACCTAGGTTTTGATAGTTGTTGACCTTGTTTGATTGGTATAAGCATGGTGGACCGACCTAATACCCTAGGCTTTTATTCCATAGTTAAATCCTCGACTTAATTCGTATTCCTTAGCTTACTCATTAGTTTAGTTAATTCTCCATTTTTTCATCTGAAGTAGTTAGTTAATTGAATATTAATACAGAAACTCTGTCTCCATGCGGATTCGACCCTGCTTCCACTGACTACCTTAGTTAGAGGACCGTAGGTTTATCTTTGAATAGGTGATACGACTAAAATCTATCAGTTACTATTAGGGTAATTTGGTAATTAGACTCTTAGTTTGTAAAAGATGGGTTTTCATACCTGCTCTATATATATAACAGTGCCAGGCAACCTAAACAGGTTAGCCAATTATTCAATACTCGTACATGGTATCACGAGCCTAGGGTAGAATTTTTTTCTCTTCCGCTCTTCAATTTTTTTTAGGGTTTTCACTAGCCTCCAAAAACCCCCACCGGTGGTTCGAGTTTTTCTGGCCATGTCTGCCGAACACACCTCCGCCACCACAGCCCTTGCCGGCAGCCCCGCCACCCCTGTGCACGTCCCACGGGCGGCCTCCCAGCCGTTTCCTCTTGGACGTGCACTCCCCGCAAACAACACACACGCACCGCAATCAGCAGTCGCTCCCTTTGGTGTTATTGGCGACCATCACGCCTCCTCCTCTGGTGGCGCGTCTAGTGGCGCATCAACCCTAGTAAATGGGTTGTTTTATGGCGGCCACGTGGCTCCGCCTCTGATCTCTCAGCCGCGCACGCAACCCATGTTGCATCAAGATGTGTTGGTTCACGCATCTCCTTTTCAGAGCCCGTCCCGTGATCGTCCTCCTCCCGGTTTTGGTCCGTCCCCCATGCTAGCTTCCGTGGCCCGGCAGTACGCCTCTCCTTACACTCCCGGGCCCTCCTCGGTTTTCTCTTCGTTCTCCTCGGCACAACAATTTTCCAATCCCGACATCACTAGGTTTGTCACTATTAAACTCAATTCACCAGAGGATTTCCTTGTTTGGAAAACTCAAGTTACGTGTTTTTTCTTAACACATCAGTTACTTGGCATAGTTGAAGGTACTGTCTCTATACCTTCTCCTACTATTGTTGATCATGTTGGTAATTCAGTTCCTAATCCGCAATTTTACGAGTATTTACGACTTGATCAACAAATAAAACTTTGGTTGTATTCTACGTTGTCCCGTGATGTTATGCTTGATGTGCATGAGTTACACACTTCTGTGGAGATTTAGAATAGGTTAAAGTCGAGGTTTTTACATGCTAGTATGGCTAGGTCTATGGAATTGAAAGGACGTTTGAGTCATATGAAGAAACCTGAACAACAGACTATGGAAGCGTTTTTACGTGAAATTAAGATTAATGTTGATTCCTTAGCTGCTCCTGTTTCTCAGTATGATCTCGTTTAGTATACCTTGACTGCCTTGGACCAAGATCGTGATTATGATGCCCTTGTCACTACCTTGTTACAATTTCAAACTTCTTTGACTTTTGATGACCTTCGCCCCAAGCTACTTCAGCATGAACAACGTATTAAGGCTAAGCGTGCATATGACGATACGTCTACTGCTCATTAGGCCTTAGTCGCTATTCAGTCTGGCTCTTCAGGTTCCCAACCGTCTTCCTAGGGTGGTTCGAATTCTAAAGGTCAAGGGGGTGGTAAGAACAAGAATCGGAACAATAATAGAAACAAGGGTGGTCGTGGCAACAATGGAGGACGTAGCAATGGAGGACAGGGTGGTCGTGGCAATGCAGGCCGCACTAATGGTATGGGTAATTTTCATGATGTTTCGTATGTTAATTATTCTTGTGCCAATTATATTGCTAATGATTTGTCTTCAGCAGGAAGTAATCCATCTAATGGCAATTTAGCAAACACTCCTTCTTCAGATACTTGTGGTCTTTGTCGGTATCCAGGTCACCAAGCAGCCTATTGTCCTCAACGTTTCAATCACAGCTTTGTGCCTTCTTCTCCTGATGGTGTCACACGTGCCCTAGCTGCACTGTCTGTTGGTGGTGAAATAAATGACTCCATTTGGTATCCAGATTCTGGAGCCGCATCTCACATGACCTCACAGGATGGTAAGCTATCTAATGCTATTCCTTACACTGGTTCGAGTTCTATTGTTGTTGGTGATGGCACGAAACTTCCCATTAATAAACTTGGTAATTTAACTCTGTCTTCCCCGAGTCGCCCCCTTCGCCTCACGAAGGTGTGTCATGTTCCCCAGTTAAAGCCTAATCTGATGTCTGTCCAAAAGTTTCAGGATAATTCTTGCATAGTCTGTTTTGACGAGTCTTCTGTTTGTGTAAAGGACAAGACCACGGGGGCGGTTCTGTTGTGGGGAATCAGTAGGAATGGTATCTACCCTCTTCAGCCTGACATTATAGAGTCAGAGTCGTCTTTCCAAGTCTGCCCAGAGTTGTCTGTCCCTGCTCTCATTGCCACTAAGGAGTCTGGAGATGTTTGGCATACTCGCCTTGGTCATACTTCTGCTAGAGTATTAGGAAGTTTACGTTCACAAAACTTGATTTCATGTGATTCTAAATTTCATGACGATTGTGTTCATTGCAAAGTAGGAAATATACATCGTTTGCCTTTTGAGTCTGTGACTCATCGTGCCCCTATCCCTTATATTTGATACATAGTGATCTTTGGCAATCGCTAGTTAAATCGAATCAGTTTTTTCAGTATTATGTGGTTTTTGTTGATGATTATTCACGTTTTTCTTGGCTATATCCACTTAAACTGAAATCTGATGTCTATTTGACCTTCTTAGCTTTTCAGAAGCTTGTTGAGAATTTGTTTAATTCCAAAATTAAATTTTTCCAAAGTGATGGTGGACGTGAATTTGATAACACTCCTTTACTACAACATTTCTGTGATTCGGGAATTTATTTTCGAAAGTCTTGTGCTCGGACTCAAGCGCAGAATGGTGTTGCAGAAAGGAAAGATCGAACCATTATCGAGATGGCACGTACTATGCTTATTCAATCTGAGTTGCCAACTCGATATTGGGTTGATGCGTGTTATACGGCGGTTTATACGATAAATCGTCTTCCCAGTTTGGCATTACAGGGTTCATCCCCGTTTGCTAAGCTATTTCATCGTCCTCCCTCCTATGAGTTTTTGAAATATTTTGGTTGTGCTTGTTTTCCGTTGTTTTTAGATCCTAAAATCAATAAATTACAAGCTAAGTCGATTCAATGTGTTTTCATTAGCTATGCGTCAAATTATAAGGGTTATAGGTGTCTTGATCCTCTTTCTGGCAAGATTTACACAAGTCGTCATGTTTTGTTTAGTGAACGGAAATTTCCATATTGTTCCCTCGTGTATAGCACACCCATTGGTCCGTCTTTGGACGAGTCTCTTAACCCCTTGGTTTGGTTTCCGAGTCTTCCTTTGTCTAGTGAGCCACGACATGTGTCCTCAAGTCTCCCTCCCCCGAGCCCGCAGCATTACGGGAGCACATGCAGCAACCCGCTGCCTGCTCACAGAATGCATGCGAGCTTGAGCCTCTCCTACCCGCGCCCGCAGGCTCCCGTGAGCAAACGCAGCAACAAGCTGCCTACCCGCAGGTCCCACGCGGGCCCGCAGGGTACTCGCCCAGCAGCAGCGAGCAGCTGCCGCATCTGTCCCCGCCCACGGGCTCTTGTGCGTCTCTCCCCCCACTTTTGCTTGCCCGCAGCAGCCCCCTGCGTCCGCGGGAGGCTTGCTGCCCCCTTCCCCCTCACACGCCATCTCTCCTCATGGGTGTGACGTTTCCTCTCCGTCCCCGTCTAGTCTTGAGTCGTCCCCGTCTCCTATCGTCCCTCCCCCTAGGAGTCCTAGAAAGTCATCTTAGTGTGGCGATCCTACTAATGTTCATACCATGACCACGCGTCTAAAAGACGGAATCATTTCAACTAGGAATTTATTGGATTTAAAAACCGATGTTGTTGAGTCTGAACCGTCTAATTTTAAGTAAGCGTCTAAAGATTCACGTTGGCAACAAGCCATGCGTGATGAGTATGAAGCATTAATTAAGAATGATACATGTGAACTTGTGCCTCGCAACAACAATCGAAACGCTCTTGGTTGTAAGTGGGTGTATAAGATTAAATATAATTCTGACGATTCCGTGGAGCGGTTTAAGGCCAGACTTGTTGTTTTTGATAATTATCAGCAAGTAGGTATTGACTACTTTGAAACCTTTAGTCCTGTAATTAAGCCTACTACTGTTCGCTTAGTTCTTACTCTTGTTGCTACTTTTAAATGGCCTATTCGTTAACTCGATGATAAAAATGTTTTCCTTCATGGTTTCCTCAATGAGGAAGTCTATATGCGTCAGCCTCCTGGTTTTGAACACCCTTCTCAACCACATCATGTTTGTCGGTTACGAAAATTCATTTATGGTTTGAAGCAAGCTCCTCGAGCTTGATTCTCTCGTTTCAGCAACTTTCTTCTCTCTATTGGTTTCAAGTGCAGCAGTTGTGACACCTCTATGTTCACTCTCAAACACAATAGTCATATTGTCATTCTCTTGCTATATGTTGATGATATTGTGCTTACAGGTAGTAGTTCCTCTTTGCTTCAGAAATTTATCAGTGTTCTCTCTGCCCAATTTGCTATGAAGGATTTGGGTGATTTGCATTATTTCTTAGGCATTCAGGTTTTACGTACTCCTCAGGGTTTGCTTTTGTCTCAAAACAAATATGTAGTTGATCTTCTTCAGAAATTTCATCTTCATACTTTCAAACCCTTACGTACTCCTGTTGTCTCTCGTGTCACTCTTTCTCTCTTAGATGGTGAACTTCTTGCTGATCCCACAGATTATCGTAGTATGGTTGGTGCATTACAATATTTGACTATGGCTCATCCTGATATTGCCTATGCTGTTAATTCGGTTTCTCAATTTATGCATGCGTCTCGTACTACTCACCTTCATGCTGTGAAAAGAATTTTCAGGTATCTGCAGGGAACTTCTGATTATGGGCTATTTCTTCATAGTACTGGCTCTCCTACTGTGACTGTTGCCTATTCTGATGCTGATTGGGCCGGGTGTCCTGACACTCGGCGTTCTACTACTGGTTATGCTGTCTTCCTAGGGAAGAATTTGATCTCCTGGCGCTCTAAGAAGCAACCTACTGTTTCGAAGTCTTCTACTGAAGCTGTCACTGCAGCTGAAACAATTTGGATACATCAATTGTTGGCTGATTTAGGGTATTTTCATCGACGGCCTACCATTCTCTATTGTGACAATGTTTCTGCTATGTATCTTACTGCCAATCCTGTTCATCATGATCGTAGTAAGCACATTGATGTTGATTATCATTTTGTTCGTGAGATGGTTGCTAAAGGTGGACTTCAGGTTAAGCATGTTCCGACACAGTTGCAGGTTGCTGATATTTTTACTAAGGGTCTTTCTTCTGAGTTGTTTTGTAAACATCGTTCAAATTTATCCGTTATTCCTCCCCGTAAACATCGTTCCAATTTGGTAATTAGACTCTTAGTTTGTAAAAGATAGGTTTTCATACCTCCTACAGTTACCTCCCCTTCTCCAGCAGTAACAGATTCCATCACCTAAGAATTGAAATTTTGACCCCGATAAAATTTCGTTTGAATCATTAAGATACGTTATGCTTGTACAATTTATGTGGGTAAGTGCTACTTTAAATTCGTAGAACAAAGGAATTTTTTAAAAATTTTAAACTTCGAAGAAACTGGGCAACTACAATTAGTCTACAACCTACTATTTTATTTTTACCATATAAACTACTCATAGACCATTGCAATGGTTAATTGAATACTCTGTTGTAATCAAATTGGTAATTTGATGTTTTTTTTTGTGGCAAGAAAGTTTTTGCCTTTTTTGTGGGTTTTTCCTTTTCGATTTGGTTTGATCTATGAGTATGACACACAATTTTGGGAATTTTACAAAGGTTCTACTACTTTAATGGCAGTGCGAGTGAGATTATATTATTGGGTGTTTGCGGATTGTCGGTTATAAAAATGTGATCACACAAAATCTAGCTAAATGTTATCTTACCCGCAAATATCTATTGCTCATGTGTTCCATTATAATAGAAGTATTACGCAATTTATGATATGAGCAGAGTCGTTAAGGTTAATTTTTCACTTGTGAACAAATTTTTTATATAATTTATAATGGCAAACCTTGAAAAACTTGAATTTGTATCCCTTGATGTTATTGGAGAAAATATTTATCATGGATGTTAGACGCCGAAATACGGCTAGATGCAAAGAGCTTTGTTAAATCAATTAAAGAGGTTAATAAAGCAACAAGTCAAAATAAGGTCAAAGCTATGATACTCCTGCATCAACACCTCGATCAGGGGCTTACTAATCAATATTTGACTATTAAAGACCCTCAAACATTGTGGAGTAATTTAAAGGACAAATACAACCACCAGAAAACTATAACTCTCACTAAAGCTCGTTATAATTGGCCAGTAAATTTAAGATAGTAAGATTTCAATCTGTGAGTGAATACAACTCATCCATGTTCAGAATTACTTCTCAATTGACATTATGTTGAGAGAAAAATTAATGATATATAATTGTTAGAAGGGTTTCAATCTGTTAGTGAATATTACTCCAACTTTCCATGCATAAAATATTGTCCTGCAGACAAAATACCTTGAGAAGGGTTTTAAAAGGCAAATTTTGAACTAATATCTTGTTTGCTTGTGCCTAAGAAAAATAACGCGCTCTTAATGAAAAATCATGGTTTACGACCAACTGGCTCTACTCCATTCCCTGAAGTGAATGTGACATTCCAAGATAGGAAAGAATTTAAGACTAAATATAGTGATACTCGTAGTGACGGGGCCGTGGCTGAGATTGGTAATGGGCATGGACGCGGATATGGTCGAGGTCGATGTTGTTAATTATTTCAAGAGCTCATACTACCACCGAAAGTGGGACAGTTAAGAAGGTAACAAACATAAAAAAGATAAAGTGAGAATGTTACCAGTGAATATTTTCGTTATGGGAAAAAGGTCATTGGCCTCGTATGTTTCGTACACTAATGTATTTGGTTGATCTTTATCAACAATCGCGAGACAAAGAATAAAGAAAATAGAGACAAATCTTATGTATAAAGATGACTAAGGTGGTTTTGACTCTGATAATACAACTTAATTGAAGGTTAGAATAAACTGTAGTTTTCTATGTTCATGGTATTTCATGAACTCTATGGACGTATTATATTATGCATGTTCTATGGATATTTAATTAGTTATAGTCATTTTAATTTGGATATTTTCATAGTTTTGGACACTTTATCAATTTTGTGTCTTAATTTTCGGACATGTTGTTTTATTTTCTTGACACTTAATCTATTTGTGTAAGCATGCTTGCATTAATATATAATATTGCAAGCAACTTTATAAATTTAATGGTATAAGGTGTACTTAAAAGTTTGTAGGTTATTTTCGCACCCCTTATGCAAGGATTAGTGGAAGATAACCTGTAAATGTGTAAAATCCTTGCACAAGAATAAAAGAATATATTAATGGTCAATTTAGTACATACTAGCTTATGTTACGGACTTAGATTTGACAATATGTTTATTGAATATTTAGAATGATATCATCCTGAAGATGGATATGAATAAATATTATTGACTATATATCTGTTGTAAATGATCCAAGTACAATTGATGTTCCAGAAGGACAACATCACTGCTAAAGAATATAGAGCGCATTTGAATCATGGTAGACCAATAGGTTCCAAAGATAAGAATCCTCAAGAGGAAAGGATCAATAGTTGACAACTTACAAATTCGAGAAAATGATACATTTTGATAGATCTCCAGAAGAGATTATGTCCAGTAAAATTGATATGTACCATGATTAAATAAAATGCTCTAGAAAGTATAAAATGTCTCACAAGATTGACATGTATCAAGATCGAGACTAATAAACGAGTAGAATATGATAATCGAGATTAACATGTTTCAGGAATATAACTGATACTCCAGAAGAGTTTCTCTTAAAATAAGATGTTAGTCAATAGTCTTGCTGATCGAAGAAAAGACACTAGTAGTCGATGTTCTTATGTCACATCTTATACATGGCCAAACATAAAGTTTTACTAACAAAGCGATCACTAGTGTTGAAAAATATATAATTAATTAAATCTCAAATGTGTTTATATGTGATCAATGAGGCCATCTGGGTTCATTATTATTCGTTTTGAGAAGTTTAAGTTCGATTTAATATAAATAGTTGATATGATGACCCTCTCTTATGTTATACGTATGAAAAAAAATTAAAAGGCAAGACATAACAATGAGAATGAGCTAGACTCGAATCCTGGAATATTATATGAATTGTTTGATTCGATAGAAGAGTTCAAGAGATGAAAACTGATGTTGAACAAATTTGTAAAAGAACATATATTAGGTTACCAGAAGTTCACCAGAGTGACGGATACATGGTCAGATATGGATGACCAAAAGCTCATCAAAGGAACTTGTAAGTGGTAAAGTTTGAGTAACAAATGCTTAATAATAAAGTCTTGGGGGACTAGAATATTACCATCTAGTCAAATTACATACAAGTGATCTTTGAATGATAATAACTCTTGATTAGGGTTGTTATATGTTAGCACAAGAGTAGAAAAATAAGTGATATCTGACTGCATAATAAAGAATATACTCCCTACAATTAGTATTCTCCAGAAGAGATGAAATTTTGGTGAATTATATTCTCCGGGAGAGATGGAATTTGTTGCCCATGAAAATTACATTTTAAGTTGGTTGAAAGTTCGATGCCCCTATATTTGAGTTATTTTCCCAAGTTAGGGGGGAGAAGAATTAGAATAAGTTGGCAACATTGTAAAATTTGAAATTATTTGAAATTACAAATTGATGATCCCTTCAATGTAAATTTGAAAAGTTATATGCCAACTTTTCTCTACGTGTTATCAAGATATGTTGCACATCTATGATTTGATTTGAATCCAGTTATGACTTATATTGCATAGCATTGAAGATACACTGTAGTCATAGAAATACCATGTGTATATACATTGAGATAAATCTTGCCAGTTTTACTTGAATTCCTATACTTGAAGTGTAGATTGCATGATCGGTTCCAATAGATATATATGATACATGGCAAGATAGTGCAGTTGACACTTTTAAAGTAGAATAATACTATATTAATATCATAGTGTATGAAATACCTCAGAAGTAGTATAGATATCTGAATTATAAATAGGTGGCCTATATGAAAATATGGTTATTCAAATATCACTAATCAGTCATCATATTGAAAATATTAGTGATAAAGACAATGAAAATATGGTATATACCAGTTTGTAATAGGAACCGATGTGCATATGCGAGAACTAATGGACTTGTGAATGGGGGATCTTATATCTAAGTCCATATTAATGTCGACATACTTGAAATTGAGCTAATGGACTAACTGGTTAATAGTCCAATGTTTTAGTGGACTAGAAGTCCGATAAAGTATGGATCATGAATTCCACACTGTACAATGTTGTTTTTGAGTCTTACCATCATGTGCATGTAGATAGAGTAAATGCATCATACATCATATTATAATATTATTTTTCATATCTATTTATATGATTTCTTCATAATGCATGCTTATTTAGTATTTTATACAATGCAGATAATATTTACAAGAAGGATAATCTATTCATATAATCCAATGATTATTGAATTACTGATCTCATAGTAAAGATATGATAATATCATGGTCTAGCTTATATATATATATACTATGGATCATTTAATACGTGAACAGTTCCAGAAGAACTATATATGAAATATATAAACCTCTAGTGAAATGCATACACATACATATGAAAGTATGTAATGCAGACCATATATAATTATACACATATATATGGTTAGAGTGATCAACATATTTTGAAGAGTGAATTTGGTTATTAACATCTCAACCAGCTGTTTGAGTACCTGAAATCAATACCCATTTCAATTGAAGGATATCTTATGTAAAAAGTAACGTTTTGCAACGGAAGAATCATAAATTAGATTATTGATGATCCAGAAGTGCCACAATATCTAGAAGCGCCATATTATTATTTATGTATCATCAATTCCAGAAGTTACCTACTTATCGTACTATATATACCCCTTATATGGAATAAGAGAAGATACGACTGTTCTCTCCCTCTATCTCCCTAACCATAATTTCACAATAATATTCAATCATATATCTATTTTAAATTGTACAATTGATCCATTTGAAGGCTACGGAGAACATTAGAATTTTTTGAATGGTATGGATAATTGATGAGTTTTTAAATAATGTCGCAAGTGCATAGTGTCAGTTGTTAGTGGATACTTTGTAAGTATGGGTCGAATCAATAATGACCCTTTCATAGTTAAGTACAATTAAATAACGATTTCAGACAAAATCAGGAGAAATTTATAACTAATGATTGAACTAATAAAAGCAGATCAAATTCTAAGAAAATATCAATTAATAAAAGGCTAGGCCTATAGTTCAGTCCACCGTACTTATACCAATAAGGGAAATTTAATAACTAACAATATTTAGGTTTGGAGTCGAGCAATTAGAGCAAGTATTAATCCCAAGGTCAGGTCTTAACGCTCATGAATCAACGTATACAGTTCGATCACTCACATAATCAAACTCACTAGTGTGTTCTATGCCATTAAAAAAGATCGATCGATACAAACAATTATAAGCTAGATGCAATTCCTGAAATTGGCTAGTAACATAAATCAAAGATTAAGGACAATTCACACTATAATTTCTCTAATCACAAGTCACAACCTAAATAATATAAATAAATCAAAACATAATCATAGCACAAACATGGCTTCCTTCCCTAAAACCCTAGTAAAAATTCTGCTCACCTATAGGGATGCAAACAAAAACAAAAAATATTGAAAAAATCATACTTGACATCGTATGAAAATAACAAAGATCAATAATAAAGAAAGAAATAAAGAACAAGGGAATAATATCGAATTATTAGATTTACCCTAAAAATATCCAAATTTTGTTTGAAGAAATAATTATGGACAAACTAAGGCTAAGGGAGAAAAATAAAGTTTTTAGGAAACGAAAATAAAGTTATCTCTCACACTAATCCGATAATTTCATCTTATTTATAGTCTTAAGCCTAAAATAAATAGGAAATTCGTCCAGTCGGGCGGAAAATATACTTCAACTATTTTACTATTATCTTCGCTCGGTTGACTGAGTGCACTCCATAAGGACGAGCCACCATCGCTCAGTCGCGACTGGGTGCACTTTGCCTTGACAAGCCACCATCGCTTGGTCGGTCGACTTCATCGGTTGACGGGAGGTGTTCTCGTAGCTAAATCAAAACAACTTAAAAACGCCATGTGCGACAGGTCTACCGGGCAACCATGTCTTCAGTTCAATTCGACGTATTTTTGTCCCAACATCTCTTGTGAACTTGGACTTTCTTCTAAAGTCTAGGTATATTGAGCATCAGGCAACTAATCTGCATTATTGGCTATTAAAGAATCCCAAACACATCAAATCATTATCCTAGAATAGAAAAGGAAAGAGACTTAAAAGCCGATGAAAATTGAATATATGAAACTCCCCTAAGCTGATCTTTTGCCTTTCCTCAAGCTAAAATATGCAAGTGAACTAGAATATGAATTGTCTCCTTTCACATACATAAATAGAATAAGATCGAAAATGAACAGACTCAAGACCAATCCAATAGGTAAGTATCATCAACAACCAATCATCTCAATCTCGTAACCAATTAATATATATAGCAATCAAGCAAGGCCACTTACGCATCCTACGAATACTAAGAAGGCACTCAAGGGAGACACTCCTCTCAGTTTTCGTGGTAGGGAAAAGATGTGCCTGATGCTCACCGATCCAATAAAATATCGCTTCCCAACTCAAAACTGTCGCATGTTTAGAAGGTTATATGTAACACTCATCCTAGTTCAGTCAACTTAGATATAACAAATAGTCTAGTTTTCAGACCAAACTTACCATCCATCCAAATATGCAGTACACAAAAAATCATGAGGACTTTTCAAGGTTGTAACATGGTTAAGGTAAAGGGTGTAGAAAGATTTTTGGGATGTAGTGGTATATCTAACCTAGAGGAGAATATCCTAACAAACCAAGGCAAATGAAACCTTCCAACTCAATGAAGCATAATCCAAAATAAACCATCCCATAATATTTTTTTATTTTCAAACTCGAACACCACATTTTCTCATTTTTTTCTTTTCATTCACATTTATTTCAACTATTTGTTTTTTCGATGAATTTCTTTGCTCAATTTCTGTTCTTTTTTCGATGAATTTTAAACCTTTTTATAACTATGAGCTTTTCAATCATATAATGACTAAGAACATAGATTTAATCAATAACCCATGACTGATAAGATCTCAACGAAACCAACCCAAAAAGAGTACTGATGCTCCCCCAATCTAGGCTTGGAACAAGAATCAAGTAAGGCTAAGGATCGTAATGTGTCTTTATATTCAGTATATTATGCACAAAAGTCAGGAAAGCTCAGAAGGACTAGAGACAATAAAATGTAATCAATGTAAATATGGAGTTCAAACAGTAAAAAGAACGCCACAATCATATCAATATACATGCATACCAGATTTTAAAGAGTACAGAACCACAATCAAGGTCGATGTCAAGGTGAGGAACTATCATACAGAAGAGGAAAGACTATATGAAGTATAATAATCCATGCATGGTTCAAACTCATAGGCAAACCTACTCAATTTTACATTCAGCGCAAGTGTCATAAGAATCATGGAACCAAGGGTCAACGTAGATCTGAAATCAAATCAAGACCAATGAATACTCATGCCAAACCATCATAAATCAGGTGTCTAAAGCAGTTCAAAACACATTAATGGGCACAGGGAGACAATGATGCAACGCAAACATGCTTAAATCAGCTCATATTTATTCATTTTAATAATTTTTTTGAAAGAAGGAAATCTAACCTAGAAAAGCAATAAAAAAAGAGATAGAGAGAGAGATGGAATGACATACTTAAATCCTCCCCCAAGATGAACTTGGCAATGTCCTCCTCAGTGCCACAAGCAACATTATAGGACTATGCTCAGAAGGATAATTAATTTCAGTACTCTCCCTCTCTATCACTCTAAAATAGAAAAATAAAAGAAAAAACTATGAGTTGCCTCCCATACAGCGTTGGTGTATAAAGGTCCCACAAGACCATATTATAACCTCTTAGTTTCGGTTCGGAGCGACTTGGCAGTAAGTGCCTCCATCATCAAACACTACCTCTTTTGTGATACCGCCACCATTTCCTTGCAATCGAGTGTAGGAATTCATAGATGCGAATAACGGAATTTCAGGAAACAATTTCCTAACATCTATTACAGAATCGCATGCATAACAATATTTGAATCGATACATAGAGTAGAGAATACTCAACCTTTTATTCCTGACTTAAACAGGTATGTAGGGTTTGAATACTGCAAAGTATTATTGTAGATCTAGTTACTTTAGAGATAAAGAACTACAATTGTAATTCCTCTACTTAGTCCACGAACACCGATAATACCCACGTCTGCTAGAACGGAAGAGTATGAACTATTCACTCTCTTGCTTTTGATGGGATAGGCGCCTAGACTAAAGAGGGAGAAGGGTTTTTCTTTTTCTCTCTTTTGTGTCAAGTTACTGACTAACTGAATTGTCCCATCTCTCTTCTTATTATATCTATATATAATAAATAGAGATTAGGTTAAGAGGAAAGAAAAAAACTAAAACCCTAATCACCCTTATAGTGGCCGGCCCTTATAAGCCTTTATGGGCTCATAATTTATTTATTAATCAGTGTTACTCTGTGTGACCTCATAGGATTAATTATCTTAGTTGTAGGTCCAAACCAATTTGTCTACAAACCGTAATTTATTCTCTAGCAAGCAAATACGGTTACTAAAATAATTAACTATATTATCTCCATAAATTCAATCCTATTTATATTTAGTAATTGCGGAAATTGTCTAAGGACATATTCCTTCAATCTCCCACTTGTCCGTAAGACAAGTACGCAATATTAAATTCCTTAAGTCTCTTAATGCCAAATTTGATAACACGATGTTATATACTCAAATATGTTTCTTGATCATCGAGGTTGAATTGTTCAACTGAAGATCAACTCTTTAATCTCATTTTAGCATGGCCATGCGTTTTCACAATTCTCCCTCATCAAGAGGCCCAGGCACCATTCTTATCAGATAGGAGGACTTATTCAATCTTGTATGACCATAACTCCCACTCAATTCTTAGCCAACCTGAGCATTGCCTTTATAACCTCCTTTTACGGCACGGTGTTTAACAATGTCAAAGCTAAACTAATCATATCATGGTTATTAAGACATACTCATGTCCAAGGAATCTATTAAATATAGACATTTCAATTCTACTATTAGAATCTAATTAGGTCAAGTCTCAATGTATCAACCATACATCTATATTTGTTAATGTGACATCCCTATGTCTCCATAACCCAAGGAACTGCGCTATCAATTAACATTATGCTAGTCTTTTTATGTCCAATTCAGTGCCTTAGACTAGGGACATATTGTAAACTGTGGTTTTTGTTCACTATATAGGGTTCCATTCATCACAACGTTTATGATGATCCTATTTCAAAACACAATTTATTTGGACATCTTATTTAATACTAAACCAATCAATTAAATAAGAATGTAGATTTTTTATTGATAAACAATTCCAAGCATAATCAATGTCTTTACAAATGCAAACATAAAGTAAGCATTATAAAGTCATTCTTTCATATGCTTACGCCCATAGACATAGACCTTCATGCTTAGGTCGAGCAACCGGTTCAGTATGCGGATCTCCCACATTCTCATCAATATGAATCTTGCTTATTCTGTATAGAACTCTTACAGCTCATAACTTCTCCATTGGGACAAAGAATGAAACCAGATGGATATCGGAAATCATATTTGTCACCTTGGTAATTCGTATATGCCTATCTATTAACAACAAACTCAATTTCTCCACCATATACCAATCAATGATCCTCAGTTCTTCGTAAGTACATAAGGATATTCTTCGCACTCATCTAGTGCGCATAACCTGGATAAGACTGGTATATGTTGCATTTACTCATAGTATAGGCAACATCTGGGTGAGTGCAAAACATAGCATGCATACATAATAGAACCTAATGCAGAAGCATAGGGAACATTACTCATTCCCTTGACTTCATCAGGTGTCGAAGGACACAGAGTCTTGTCAAGTGATATGCCATGTTTCATGGGATTTAAATATCTCTTAGAGTTTTCCAGCTTGAACCTAGAAAGAACCTTATCTATATTAGTTCCTTGACAAAGTTCAATCAGCATTTTAGAACTATCTCTATAGATCTTTATTCCCAAATCATACTCTGCCTTTCCTAAGTCTTTCATAGATAAACGATTTTTTAGCCATCCTTTGACTGACTCAAGCACGACTTTATCATTTCCTATGAGAAGTATGTCATCCACATACAAGACTAAAATTGTTATATTACTCCCACTCAATTTCTTGTATACATAAGGTTTCTCTTCATTTATGAGGAAACCAAACTTTTTGATTGCCTCATCAAATATGAGGTTCTAACTCCTGTATGCTTGCTTCAATCCATAGGATTTCTTAAGCTTGCATACCTTCCCTGAATTTGCTGGATGTTCAAAGCCTTGAGGTCGTGTTATATACACATCCTCTTTCAAGAATCCGTTCAATAAAGTGGTTTTTACATCCAATTGCAAGGATTATCCTAATGGATGGCTACTTGGGAAAGGTTAAATTTATGGTTTATACCATGAATATGACGGAAACCTTTTGCCACTATCGTAGCTTTGGAAACACTAATGTTTCCATCTTTGTCTGTTTTCAATTTGAAAATCCATTTGCATCCAATGAGTCTCACGCCATCAAGCAAATCAACCAAGTCCAATACTTGATTTTCAGACATAGATTCCATTTCGGATCTCATGGCTTCACGCCATTTCTAGGAGTCTTGGCCCTCCAAAGCATCTTTGTAGCTGATAGGCTCACAACTTACTAAAATCGTTATTTTAGAACTTTTCGTCGAAAGAAAATCAACATATTTTCTTGATGGAATGGTGATCCTATGAGATCTACGTAGGGGAACAACAAAAGAAGAATCTCGGTCGTTAGACTCAAAAGCTTTGCATGGATTCGATCCAAGTGGGACGGTAGGAGGTTCGTGGATAGGATTCACTACCCCTCCAACATTTTCATGCTGGGCCGCCTCTAATGAAGTGTTAACCTCACCCATTTGTTGCTCATCTTGAATTTCTTCAAGATATATACATTTCTCCCACTTGTCTTCTTGGAAATAAACTTATTTTCAAGGAAGACACCATAGCGAGCAACAAACAATTTGTTTTCGCTACGGTGGTAAAAATAATATCCCTAGGTCTCTTTGGGATATCTCACAAAGAAACACTTTTTAGATTTGGGTGCTAATTTATCAGATAGTAAACGTTTTACATAAACTTCACACCCTAAACCCTTAGAAAAGACATTTTAGAAATGGTTCTGACCATATATCATATGGAGTCTGATCTACTACTTTGGATGGAGTTCTATTGAGTGTAAGCGCAATTGTATCAAGAGAAAATCCCAAAAGAAATATAGAGAGCTCAGCAAGACTCATCATGGATCGTACCATATCTAATAGGGTGCGATTCCTTCTCTCGGAAACACCACTGAATTGTGGAATTTCCTATTGAAGTTCATTGTAAAAATATTCCACAATCTTTCAAATGATCACCGAACTTTTGACTCAGATATCCCCTCCATGACCAGATCATAAAGATTTAATCTTCTTGCCAAGTCGGTTTTTTACTTCATTTGGAATTCTTTGAATTTTTCAAAGGCCCCCAACTTATGCCGCGTGAGGTAAACATATCAATATGTGCTTACATCATCAGTAAAAGTAATTAAGTAACTTACCCTCCCCTAGCCAATGTATTCTTAGGTCCATACACATCCGTATGTATGAGGACGAAGAGGTCATTGGCCCTTTCACTCGAACTAGTGAAAAGAGACTTTGTCATTTCTCCCATTAAGCAAAACTCACACATCAGATGATTCATAATCAAATGATTTGAGAACTCCATGTTTATGTAATTTCTCACTTCATTTTGTACTTATGTAGTCTAATCGACAATGTCATAGGTGTATTGGGTTTAATTCATTTGACTTATGTTTCTCGCTGTTTTTATAGATGTGCGTTTGTAGAACATACAAACCATTTGATAACTTAGTAGAGATACAGAACATATAATTCAAATAAGCAGAAAAACAATTCTTCTTTATTGTGAATGAGAAAACTTCAGAATCCAAAACAGAAACTGAAATAGTGTTCTTAGTAATATTTTAAAACATAACAACAATTATTAAGTCTCAAAACAAATCCATAATGTAAAGATAGACTGAAGACTCCCACTGCCTAGGCGGCAACTCGAGCTCCATTGCCAACTTGAAATTCTACCTCTCCCTTAAGCGTGTCTCCTACTCCTTTTTAGATTCTGCACATTACAGATAATGTGAGAACTACATCTAGTATCAAATACCCATGATGCAAAAGTAGTTTAAGTTATCTCTATAACATAAATACCTGAAGAAGAAGCTCTAGTCTTCTTGTACTCCAGATACTTAGGGCAGTTCCTCTTCCTATGACCCATCTTGTGACAATAGTAGCACTCATGTATTGCTACTATGGCTTTAGGTGTTGCCTTTGGCTCCTCAGAAGTGTTGGGCTCAGCAACTTGTTTGCCTTTGCCCTTACCCTTCTTAGACGGAACCCCGTGCTTCTTGAGCCCCTTGCCCTTTTGCACCATCAAAACATCCTTATGCTCTTTTATGGGCTCAGTAGGCAAGCTCCTTTCAACCTGAATCAGTATTCCATGCAACTCTTGTATGGTCATTTCCCCTCCTTGCATATAGAAGTTCAAACTAAAGTTCTTATATGCATCAGTGAGTGAATTGATGATCATATCAATTGCTATCTCTTGGGGATAGGAAAACCCCAACTTGGTCATGTGCTCAAAATGACTAATCATTTTGAACACGTGGGGACCAACTGATTTCCCTTTCTCCATTTTACACTCAAGAAGCTTGCGGTTCACTTCGAACCTCTCCAACCTAGGATGCTTTTGAAAAATGGTTCGTAACTGTTGGATTATTGTATAGGCATCCATTCCATCAAAACGTTTTTGAAAGTCAAGTTCCATACATGCAAGCATCAAACATGTGACAAACACATATTTGTTTATGAGTATTTGCCTAGCTGTCCTATCAGCTTGGCAAGCATTCTCGGGAAGTTCAGGAATAGGAGTTTCAAGAACATTTTCTCTCCTTTCATTTCTGAGAACTATTCTCAGATTTCTCTCCCAGTCTAGGAAGTTCTCTTGGTTGAGTTTTTCTTTTGCAAGAATAAAGCGCAAATTATAGCCAGAGTGGTTGTTGTTGTTGTTAGACATGACTACAAAAAATAGTAAACAAGCATTCAATCAAAATGTTTATCCATGATAGTTTTAAACAAATTTAAACAACTATTAATACTTTATTCAAAATATAAAACCCCATATTGAATAAAGAAATAACCAAGATCCCCTTCCACTAAAATTAAACGGACTTTGGCCCTACCTTTAAAGATAGTGATTGTGGTAAGTAAACCACTTTTACTAATTATAACAATTCATAATTCTTGGTAGATAGGTTAATAACTCTTTATTAATTCCTATCTCACTACTTCAAAACCCAAAACTTTGTCTTTTGATGATTTTGTTGAGTCAAACCAAACATTAACATGTAAGTTTCAAAAAACCTACCCTACTATCCTCGGAATTATGAGCAACACCCTGCTTTGGCAGAACCTATTACTCATGATCTAAGGCTTTATAGGTGTTGTTTGGAAAAGCATTTAAACTCAATATCACCTTTGGGGACTCAAGTTTATTATGTTGGTTATATTAAAAGGTGAACACATTACATATATAACCACACATAAACTTGAGCGAGCATTTAAATGAAATTAAACACAGAAGCAATCAAAGAAGAACTTAAAACGCGATCCTAGTATGGCCCCTAAATCTAGAAAATCTAATCTTCATGAATCCTCCCTTGGGACTTTCTTGGATCTCCATCCTTGATTCTCCACGGAACTTCAATCTTGATCTTCATTTAAATTATTCTAAGCAAAGAATTTAAATTACAAAAATACAAACGATACGCAGATCGTATTTTAATTACAAAAATACATAACGATGCACAGATCGTATTTTCTATCCTAGTTTGGGCCATACCAGTCACGATTGTGTAAATATAATATCAAACATATTATAATATACATCTAAGAAAAATTATAATATCATCATATTATAAAAGATATCGACGCAATATAATATCAGACATATTATATTCATCCATGAAAGAAATATAATATCATCATATTATAAATCATAACATATTTATTCCATTAACGTTTAATGGGTAAATAACAAATATTTCCAAAATATATAAAACTTTCACGCATTTATTTAGAAAATAAAATGCAAGCAAAAATAACACAATAATATAATACAAAATTTATTTACTCCATTAACGATTAATGAGCAAATAAAACTTTCCATTATAATTTTAAAACTTAACAACTTTAAGTTAGAAAATATTTAGGAAACATTAATCGAGTTAATAATTTTCCTAAAATTAGCCATCGTAACAAATTTAAGAATATAACTAATAAGGAAACTTTAATTCTTTTAATTCAATTACGACTTTAATATGATATTAATCTTTATTAATTTTAATTTGTATAATTGAAAATAAATAAAATGTGCCCAAACAAAAAACATAAATCAGAATTATTTATCACCATTAACAAAAAATTAAATAAAAATGTGGACTGAGCTAGGCCCGGCGTGCGGCCCGCAGCCCAGCCCAGCCCGCTGCTGGCCCGCGGAAGAAGCATCACGCAGGCCGCAGCCAGCAATAACGCAACCCAGATGGTGAAGGCAGCCACACAACTCAGATGGTGAAGGCAGCCACCGGAAACGTGCGGCCAGGCAGCGCCACCAGATGCGCCACCATCGTGGCCGGAAAAAGCCACGTTGTATTGCCCAAAAATTCAGAAAAATTATGGGCTATTTTCGATCAAATCGAACATTTTTCGGGCAAATTCGTGCTTAAAAACTCATGCTTTATGTTTCAATTCCATTTAATTTAATAAAATTCATGATTTGGTATGCTAAATCGCATTCAACATCCATGGAAAAAAAATTGGGGCAAAAATTAGGGTTTTTGAGCTTCTCGAATCAAACTATTTCATTTCAAAACGAAAATTAAGATTAAAAATATCAATTTTCAATTCAAATCAAGACAAAACAAAACCTTAATTTAATTCCACAAAATAAACTCATTGAATTGCTGATTGTGGGAGCAAGAATTTCGACCAAACTAGGTCGAACAAAACCAAAATTTTCGATTTAAATTTCCGAAAATTAAACCAAAAACAATTTATTTTTGGGCAATTTTTAACATAAAATTCATAATTTTATGCTTTTCAATTTATTAATATCAACATATTAATATTGCAAATTAACACATATTAAAAATCCTCCCTGAATTGAATTAAAATTATGAACTTGATCATATAAAATTATGCAAGAGGCTAAAACTGATACCACTGTAGGAATTCATAGATGCGAATAGCGGAATTTCAGGAAACAATTTCCTAACATCTATAACAGAATCGCATGCATAACAATATATGAATCGATACATAGAGTAGAGAATACACAACCTTTTATTCCCGACTTAAACAGGTATGTAGGGTTTGAATACTGCAAAGTATTATTGCAGATCTGGTTACTTTAGAGATAAAGAACTACAATTGTAATTCCTCTACTTAGTCCACGAACACCGATAATACCCACGTCTGCTAGAATGGAAGAGTATGAACTATTCACTCTCTTGCTTTTGATGGGATAGGCGCCTAGACTAAAGAGGGAGAAGGGTTTTTCTTTTTCTCTCTTTTGTGTCAAGTTACTGACTAACTGAATTGTCCTATCTCTCTTCTTATTATATCTATATATAATAAATAGAGATTAGGTTAAGAAGAAAGAAAAAAAACTAAAACCCTAATCACCCTTATAGTGGCCGGCCTTTATAAGCCTTCATGGGCTCATAATTTATTTATTAATCAGTGTTACTCTGTGTGACCTCATAGGATTAATTATCTTAGTTGTAGGCCCAAACCAATTTGTCTACAAACGTAATTTATTCTCTAGCAAGCAAATACGGTTACTAAAATAATTAACTATATTATCTCCATAAATTCAATCCTATTTATATTTAGTAATTGCGGAAATTGTCTAAGAACATATTCCTTCATAGAGAATGATACCTTATTCAATTTTCTCTTCTGAAAAGGTGAGGCGTAGGTTTGCCATCTGACTTACCTCTAGTGTAAATCCCGTAACATAGGTCTAAAGCATAGGGCCCTTGAGATCCAAGTTAATCTTAAAAGTAATTTGTTCATCCCCTACATGCATTGTGATAGTCCCAACCCTTAGATCGATCAGTACTCCTAGCATGAAAAAGGGTCTACCTAAAATATTCGGGATTCGGGAGTCTTCCTCCATATCAATTACCAAAAAACCAACAGAGATAAAGAATTTATCAACCCTAAAATAATCGATGTTCTACTTTGTCCAACTGCAAAACGTTGCTCGATAAGTCCAAAGCACATTTATATGCGTGACAAGGCAAACAATGCACTTGATTACAATTGGAGGAAATATGTACTTGACTGGCTTGTCCATTAATTACCGCCGGCAATATGAGTGTAATGTACTTTGTATTTTTTGTGTCATATGTAATATGTTCCTAATGCTTGTATATTATTTAAACTTTTATAATTTGTAACATCTAATATTGCCTCTTATTTTTCATGTAATATTACCCCTAATTTGTTATATTGTCTTGTATTGTTAGATCTAGTGTCCAAAGTATAGTCAAGTCAAAATAAACGTAGACCGTATTAATTTTCAATTAATAACATCTTATTTCAACCATAAAAAAACGTGAATGTACACCTCAATATTTTGTATAGTATCATATTTGAAAAATAAATATTAAAGTACAATATAACAACAAAATAACTCAAAAGATTAAAGGCACTAAGTTCATTAAATACATTTACCAATGCTTATACACTAGGCCTTCACCCTTCATTCTTCCAGTTCTTCATCTTCCCAGAAAAAAGAAAGAAAGAGAGAGAGATGAACTTTCCCAACCCGCTTGCCAAAGAAAAATGCAGTTGGCTAAGAATAAATACGCGCAAATGCAATGCTCCAAAAATGGCCTAGATTCGTTTATCTGACACCATAAGTAATCCAAGGCAGGGCATATTACAAGTGCAGAGTTTGCGTTTTCTTTTCAGGGGTGAATGAGCAAGATGTTAATGAAGAAGTTGCATAAATTTTAAAGGTTGTTGAATTAACTAGGTTTATCAGAAGAGTTGTTAAGATAGGAATTTCTATGATATTTATTGTTCTTGTAATCTCTCTAAAATGATGAACTTCATTGATGTGAAGGTTATCTTACGTCAAAATTTTAATGTTTGAATGCCTTAGAATTCAAATATTTTGTATCTAAGTTATTATTATTATCAAGAAACAATAAGTGTATCTTTGCATCTGTTCATAATCAGCTTTGCCCTTATTTTTTTTGTTTGAAATATAGTAGATGAAACTTGTATCCAATATGTTGAACTTAAAATAAATTGACATTTTGTTTTGCAAAAAATAAAAAAATATGTTGAGTTAAAAAGACTAAAAATTTATCCTACACCTAGACATATTTGTCCATGCTCAAGATTCAAACCAGGGTTAGCAGCAAAAGCAAGTAAGCAGTAACCAAGTTAGCAGGCTATAAGCACATTATTCATCTTGCAATTAAAAAAAATTTAGGCAATAAAGTCATACAATATCTATATATCTCTATACTGTAAGGGAAGAGGGGTGGGACACCAAACTTAATGTATTGCCTAATTTACCCTTTGTTGTTTAATTAATAATTTACAGAAAAAAATAATTTATCATAAAAAATAAATAAAAAATTATTGAGAAAAATTGCATAAATAAACCACCTATAATCATCCCACAATCCCACTACATCACAAAAATAACCACCCACTCACCCACTCACCCAACCTCAATAAATAAATAACATAAAAAAAAACTGATTCAAAATACCAAAACTACTATGATATAATTTTTGCACACATTGTGTGCATATAAGGCTAGTATATATATACTAGAATTTTATGCACGCGATGTGTGCGAAAACAGTTTTATTATGAAATTTTATAATCTACAATAGATAGTTTTATGAATAGTAATATCTTATCACTTAAACTTTTCATGTTTTTAGAAACTCTCAACTTAATGTTTTTTTTTAAATTCCACCTACCATTTCAAAAATTTTTAAAAACTCCCACCACTTAACGGTTTTTGTCAAATTTCATTAACAAAAAACCGTTAAGTGGGCCCCACATATACATATTGTGAACAAAATGGAACTTGAAATAGTTGCAATTCTTTCCAAGTAGTTGTAATTCTTTCCAAATTTGCTTTAAATTTGTTGAGGATTTGCCCTTAAATTGATGAAATTGACTTTAATTTCAGCGTAAACTAATAATACAATGCATATGTGGGGCCCACTTCACGGTTTTGTTACTGGAATTTAACAAAAATCATTAAGTGGTGGGAGTTTCTAATAAAATTGGGAATGATATGTGGAAATTTAAAAGAAAAATTCATTAAGGCGGGAGTTTCTAAAAACGTGAAAATTTTAGGTGGTTTTGAACAAAAAAATCCTAATTTTATTTGCATATGATGTGTGCTTTGGCTATTGTAACATGATATAATATGAAGGTACACAACATATTTTATTTTCAACTTAAATTCATTTTGGCTCATTTTTCTTTGAAAACATCCCTTTACATTGTATACAATGGGTCTTGAGAATAATTCTTGTGTTAAATCTGAAGATTATATTTTCTTGAGATCTATAGATAGACACCCACTTTGCTATACTTTTATATACTTTTGAAAATTTTTATTTTGAATTACATGAGTAATTGTTCATGAGTGAAGGCACATTTGATCATATTGATCCTGATAAAGTATTTCAGCATGAGTGAGAAAATTTGATAAAGTATTTTCAAGTACTTTTGAATTTTTTCTCATTTGGACAATGAGCAAAAAGTACCTTAACAGGTACCATATAACAAAATTTGTAGTCGATGGTGGGGAGTAAGGGAGATGCTTTCAAAGATAAATAAGACAAAATAAATTTAGCTTGAAAATAAAATATGTTGTGTACCTTCATATTTTATCATGTTACAATAGCCAAAACACACATCATATGCAAATAAAATTAGGTTTTTTTTGTTCAAAACCACCCAAATTTTTCACGTTTTTAGAAACTCCCACCTTAATGAATTTTTCTTTTAAATTTCCACCTATCATTCCCAATTTTATTAGAAACTCCCACCACTTAATGATTTTTGTTAAATTCCGTTAACAACCGTGAAGTGGGCCCCACATATGCATTGTATTATTAATTTACGTTGAAATTAAAGTCAATTGCATCAATTTAAGGGCAAATCCTCAACAAATTTAGAGCAAATTTGGAACGAATTACATTTATTTGGAAAGAATTGCAACTATTTCAAGTTCCATTTTGTTAATAAAATATATATGTGGGACCCACTTAATGGTTTTTTGTTAATGAAATTTGACAAAACCGTTAAGTGGTGGGAGTTTTAATAAAATTGTAAATGGTAGGTGGAATTTAAAAAAAAATCATTAAGGTGGGAGTTTCTAAAAACATGAAAAGTTTAAGTGCTAAGATACGACTATCCATAAAATTATCTATTGTAGATTATAAAATTTCATAATAAAATTATTGATGCGTGCATAGAAATCTAGTGTATATATATATATTAAAAGGCTTAAGTAAGAGTTGTAGGTCACCACATGGCAGGGCCGTCTTGAACATTTTGGAGGCCCTGTGACAATAATATAATATGAGCCCTTTAAAATTTTTGAACCACAATTGTAAAATATTGCTTCTCCGAATACTCCATTAATACACAAACTATTACAAGAATAATGGAAAAATCTCTCAAAAAATCATATCTAATGAATTTTAATTTTTGTTTATAAAATCTAAATACAATAATTATTTCATAGACACCTATAATTTTCCATAACCTGTAAAGTTGTAGTGTTCATTTTCTTTAACAGAAAATAATAGATTGAAGTTAAATTATCAAGCGATTGCAACAAGTGCCAATCTACAAAATCTATGTAAACGAAACGTGGAAATACAAAACCAACTCAATTCACATCACATATAAAAAAAAAACATTGAGCCTTGAAGGAAAAGCAGTAAAGCACAACCAAAAGAAGGAAAAAAAGGAATACTTCCTTACCTTGAGGCTTGAAGGAAAAACACAACCCAAAAAAATGCATCAATCAAGAAATTAGAAATATCCAGATGAGGGAGAAGTTGAACCGGTGTTTAGCAAAAATTAAATGAAAAATCAAGGTGGAAGATTTTTTTAAAAATGTTGTGCTGGAATAATTACAAAGGCCTGCCTCTTGCCTCACTGATTGAGTGATTGTGGGAGATGTTTAGAAATTGAATTTCTAATTATGTTAACAATGAAAGGAAAAGTTTACATTATTCAATTAATTGTGGGAAGATGATGAGTTTTATGGGAAATGTAAAGTGAGAGTTACAATTGTCTAAATTGCATGAACATGATAAAAAGCAGCAACACTTTTCTATTTGTCAGCAAGTGTTTCTTTGGGCCCCTTGGAATCAGAGGCCCTATTCCTCAGAACAGCTTAGACTCCTTCTAAGCTGGGCCTGCCACATGGCACTCTCCCTTTTTCAATTGCATTTTACCCATGTTATTACCATAAAGAAATTTTTAAATATTGTCAATATGGAGTTTCAAACCCATGACCTCCGCACATGAAACTAAAGATTTTAACCACTGCGCTACCACACTATAATGCTTCTCTTATTACAAATAAAAATATTATCATAGGGTTTAATTAACAACCAAGAATTAAACTACAATCAAATGCATGATATAAATAAGATGAGTTATTTCATTTTCTTAGTCTTTTTTTCATAACCACAAGTTAGGGTATACTCCATACAACTTATTTTCAGTTCAGTTTAGCTCTATTTAGTTCAATAGTTCTATTCGACTTCATTTAATTCAGTCCAATTTAGTTACTGGGGTTATTAACATTATTTGATCATCTTCGTTCATATTATTATTGTTGTTGATAATTTAATTTATTTTTCTAATTATTATATCATTATTAAAATTATTATTTCTCATTATTACTACTATTGGAATTATTATTTCTTCTTATCATTACTACTATTGGAATTATTATTTCTTCTTACAATCATTATAATTTTTGTTTGTTACTCCCTCCGTCCCATATTACTTGAAACAGTTTGACCGGCACATAGTTTTAGGAGTGTTATTTGACTTGTTTATTTTAGGAAAAATTATTTTGAATAATCTAACCATTGCCCCGTCTTCCAATAATAAGTCAACCTACTAGAAATCTCTATTCTATAAGTGAAGAGTAGGGGGACACCAAAAATCAACATTTATATATTTTTTAATTTCTAATTAAATGGAATAACTTATTTTTTTTAATTCCTAATTAAATGGAACAACTTTCTCCGTAATTAAATATTTCCACATTTTGAAATTTTTTTAAAAAAAATTACAAAACACTCTAAACAAACTTAATGTTACATATTCATGCAGAATTTTACATGATTTCGCACGCATCAAGGAAAGAGGTGGGGTGGACACCAAAATTAAGAAAAAAAAATAAAAAAATAAAAAAATAATAAAAATAAATAAAATAAATAAATAAAATAAATCAAAATTAAGGAAAGAGGTGGGGTGGACACCAAAATTAAGAAAAGAAAAAATAAATAAGATAAATCAAGGAAGTTGTTAAGTAATTAAGTTTTTTTTTCCAAACTTAGCCATCAAATTTTTAGCAAAAAATGATTAAAACTTAAAACTAAAATATGTAAAAGTCCAAGTAAAAATTTTTTTAAAAAAATATCAATGGTTATATTTTGTTGAGATCTATAAATAGACACCCACTTTGCTATATTTTTATATGCTTTTGATTTTTTTTATTTTCAAATACATGAGTAATTCGTTGCTCATGAGTGGAGGTACATTTGATCAAATTGATCTTGAAACTTGATAAAGTATTTTAAGATTAGTAACAAAGTGATAAAGGGAGAGGGATGTTACTCATGAGTGATGATGCTAATGACATCTTCCATTAATCTTTTATAAAAAAAAATTGTCTTCTTAGCGTGTTGTTTTTGAATCACTATTGTTAATCTACACTTTAATATTTATTACTCTTTTTTATATATTTAAATTGCTTCACTATTTAAGTTTTCTTGAGATTACAATTACAACCTCTAAAAAAACAAAATAAATAACTTAATGATTATTTCTAAAAGTATGAAAAATATGTATACACTTCACAGGAGAAATTGTAGTATAGATTCTCCTAAATCCTTACATATTAATATTTTGCACAAGGCACGCATTGCATGCATATATGGCTAGTCCTAAAATAAGTAAACCTTGTAACTCACTTGAATTTAACCAAGTCAGAAATCTACCACCTATACAACAAGTCATTTTATATTGCATTTTATAAAAATCCCCCTTACCCCCTTTATCTCTCTCCTCCATGCTCCTTCTCCCTACCCCGCTAGTCACCATGCCCTCCAATACTTCTCCTGCCCCCTTCCCTTTTTCTTCTCCTCCATGTAAGCTCATATTATAGTTATTGATTGCCCATCAGATAGGCCCATCAATCCATCATACAACACAACATTAGCAATAAAAGAAACCAACTATGCCATTAATCAAACTCGTAAAGACCAAAATTAGAGTGGGTACCCACGAAACAATGTCAAATTTGATAACAAGTAAAGAAAATTAAAGGAGTAAGCAAATTACGGGAAATCACTTTCAAGACGAAGTTTTTCATCTTACATAGCAACGAGAAGAGAATTAGCGGCATTAGTAACCAGAACTTCATAAGATTTGGGCTTGTAAACATAAACACTAGATTTAGGGTTAGTAGTGGACGTTGTCAGGTTGATGGGGCATCTTTGGTGGTGCATTGAATTTTTACAGGAGAGTTTGGAAGAGAAATTGTGCAGAGTGGGGAAATGTTTGGCGTTAAATAGGGAAGAGTTAAAGTGGAGGGAGAAACGAGAAGTGGAATGTATAGATATTGATACAAAGAAGAGGTAGTAAGTAGGGTGGAATGAGAGCGCCATTAATGGTAGTAATTAATCACACCCCTGTTTAGTGTTTATGGCTCAAATTCTAAGGCCATGACTGATAATTTCACTGAGCAAGAAGATACAATACAAATGGGTTTACACTACTAGCCAAATTTGGCCTGTCTTCTTGTCACACTCATATTATTTCATTTGTCTGTATTACTTCATCTTCTCAAGAAATAAAAAACTACTTATTTTCTTAATATTATAGTAAAATATTTTTAGAAAATCAAGGTCTAATCACAGAAACTGAATGTGGGGATGTTGTTGGAGTCCTGAATGCAGAAAGGAAGAAACTTTGGGAAGAGGGGAGTGTGATAGAGGATAAAGAAAGCGAGAAGAGCAACCATATGGAAATTCCTTTACAAACTCAAAGAGCTGTTAATGGAAGAGAACTAGTGAATGTAGTGTGTTTGAGTGATGAAGGAGGGATGTTGAAGGAGGAGGCAGCGCTAGGAGGTCGATAGGGGAGGAGGAGAGGAGAGACGGGAGGGAGAATTCTGAAAAAAAAAAAAGGAATTTATTAAATTTAAACCAATCAAAACAAGTCACGTAGACAATTTATATACCACTATATTTCTATGCACGCGATGCGTGCGACAATAATTTTATTATGAAATTTTATAATCTACGGTAGATAATTTTATGGACAGTCGCATCTTACCACTTAAACTTTTCATGTTTTTAGAAACTCTCACCTTAATGATTTTTTTTTTAAAATTCCACCTACCATTTACAATTTTATTAAAAACTCCCACCACTTAACGGTTGTTGTCAAATTTCATTAACAAAAAACCGTTAAGTGGGTCCCACATATACATTTTCTTAACAAAATGGAACTTGAAATAGTTGCAATTCTTTCCAAATAGTTGTAATTCGTTCCAAGTTTGTTCTAAATTTGTTGAGAATTTGCCCTTAAATTTATGAAATTGACTTTATTTTCAGCGTAAACTAATAATAAAATGCATATGTGGGACCCACTTCAAGGTTTTGTTAACGAAATTTAACAAAAATCATTAAGTGATGGGAGTTTCCAATAAAATTGGGAATGATAAAGTGGAAATTAAAATATAAAAAAGAACATTAAGGTGGAAATTTCTAAAAACGTGAAAATTTTAGGTGGTTTTGAAAAAAAAAATCCTAATTTTATTTGAATATGATGTGTGTTTTGCTACTGTAACATGATAAAATATGAAGGTACACAAAATATTTTATTTCCAAGCTAAATTCATTTTGGCTCATTTTTCTTTGAAAACATCCCTTATTCCCCACCATCAACTACAACTTTTGTTATATAGTACCCGATAAGGTATTTTTTTCTCATTGTCTAAATGAGAAGAAATTCAAAAGTACTTGAAAATACTCTATCATATTTCTCACTCATACTAAAATAGTTTATCAGTATCAATTTGATCAAATGTGCCTTCACTCATGAACAATCAATTACTCATGTATTTCAAAATAAAAAAATTCAAAAGTATGTACAAGTATAGCAAAGTGGGTGTCTATCTATAGATCTCAAGAAAATATAATCGTTGATATTTTTTAAAATTGTTTTTACTTTGTAGGTTTTTAGACATTTTACTTAGAAGTTTTGAACATCTTTTATTAAACATCTGATGGCTAAATTTGAAAATAAAACTTAATTACTTAATAAACTCATTGATTTATATTATTTATTTTTCCTTTTTTTTTCTTTTTGGTGTCCACCCCCACCTCTTCACTTATATAATAGAGATAAAAAGGTTGGTCAATTACATATCGACACGTGTTACGTTTAACCTATTAAACAAGTTACCAATCGGTCATGACTTAATTTAATAAGATCAGTTTACAAGGTTTAGTTATTCTGGGAATTCGAGTAGGTTGACTTAATATTGGACCATGGGGCAAAGGTTGGCTTATTTAAAATAATTTTTCCTTTATTTTATTGTGAGTAGTTAGTTGTTGGTATTATTAAGTCTATAAAGTACAATGTGGGACAAATATGGGCCATATGTGTATGCACAAAAGTAAAATAAAAAGCTAAAAGAGATTATATAAGCAGGGGCAGAGCTAGTGAACGCCACCCCTGGTGCACGTGCACTAACGAATATTTAAAAAAAAAATTTCAAAAACCACAAAAAAGAACTCCTCTCTTCGAGCATCTCCCTCTCCCATTCTCCCATTCTCCCTCAACCCCTCTCTATCTCTTCGACGGCCCCCTAATTCGTAGTCACCACTCACCGCCGTCCGCCGGATCGTATTTTTCCACCGTCGACGACGAGCGACGAGTCGAACACCATGACGACGGCTATTGGCTCATTGGTTCGGCGTCTGCGTCTTTGGGAACATCAAACACTGACCACGGAGGCATTGAGTCCACATACCACAATCCGCCTTCGACGACCATGACGACAGCTCACTGCTCCTGACCGAAGCCGGAATCTGACGAAGCGACGATATAAAGGCCACCGACGGACTGATTGACTAAGGTAAGTTTATGGCTCACTTTTGCTCCAAATTACTCGAAATTAGGTTATAGATTTTCTCTAAATTTAGTTTATAATTGTTTCTTAAATTTAATAATTCGATTACTACGGGAGAATTGTTTGCTAATTCGAGAGGAACTTTGAGCTAATTTGGGGATTATCGATTGCTTTTTGGCTTTAATTAAGTTTTTTTAATAGGATGGTTTTGGATGAATGATGTATAGCCAGTTGACTTCTCTATAGTGTTATTTGGTCATACTTTTGAAGAAATTTAGGAAAATGATTGTATAGTTTACATTGCTTGGAAAGAAAAAGTGTCAAATTGTTAGAATTTGAGCCGTGGCGCGGAAGCTGAGTTCAATCTTTACCTGTTTGAGCTTAATTTTAATGATCTGAAGTTATGTTTGGCATAGTTAGAACCCTAAAGAGGGATTCTTTTTATTTTCTTATTGTATACTGATATGGCTTACATGAATAATATTTGCAAGTGTTTTTGTACTGAAATTTGAGCTTTGCTATGATGATATTAATCACTTTAATTGCAATAATGGGGCTGTTGTAAGCCAAATTTGTGAATCAGTTTGTAATTGCTTTATTTTATTAAGAAATGGGGGCATCTGAGGATCATGGAGATCTTCTCGGTCCTTTTTTATTAAGCTCTGACAAATTAAAAATGGATAAATCATGGCATTAAGAAAAATGAAGGGAAATGAAGGAGGATTAGGACCAAAAAATGATAACTAAACCCAAAAAGACCAAGAAACATAATGTTGAAAAGGAGTAGCAATCATAGGAAATACTCAAATGGAGCACCAAGTTACTACGAATAATAGTTGGGACAAATATTGAATGCAATAGTAAGTATAATAACGAGATGGATTTGGTGAAGTTGGTAGGGACATTTGATTACGATATGTGATCGGCGATTGATGGTGAACCACCATCTGGAAAATCCTGGATCCGCTTCTGTATATAAGTATTATTTAAGTCCATAGAGTACTATGTGGGACCTATCCCATAATAAAAAGTTATACTTTTAGCGTAGGAGCATGCCATTTTTAGAAGTGTATCAAGTAATATGGAACGGACGAATATGGGAAGTGTATCAAATATTATGGGACGGAGGGAGTATTATTTTTTCTAATTATATAAAAAATGAAAATATTGTCAAACGTTAACTACCATCATCAAATTCATAAGAGGTTTTTATTATTGCTAATTATCATTGTTTATTTCTTAATAGTTTTTAATATGTTTGTTAACATTAATAATTCTTTAGTAGCTTATTATATATTACTTTTTATTAATATAATATCATTAATATTTTTTATTTTTTAATTTATTTTTTTCATTATTAATTTCTTAGTTTCAATCTGTTATATACAATCACTTTTGGTTGAGTTCAGTTAAGCTCAATTCAATTCAGTTATTTTGAACCCAAGAGAAGAGGCCCTTAAACTACGACATTTCAATGGATATTACAAATAAAATGATTAATCTATTTTTTCACTTACGTACGTCCACACCATATAATATTAGTTGTATCAAATTACTACATTGTAATATGTACACAAGAACCCAAAACATCGCTCGGGCCTAATAACTAGATTTTTCGGCTTGCCATGTGGCATCCCATATCAGCATTACCATTGCACATTGTTTCGGGTACAAGAAAACAATAGAGATTTATAGTTCCGGGGAGTCCACATCCAGCTAGGGTAGTAACAAGTAACAGTCCGAGGATCAGTGAATTCGAGTACCTGCAAAACCGAGCACGTTGAATTACCTCGGGGATATTTCCGGGATCATCTCTCCGATGCTTAAGTTAGATCTGATCTCAGAAGGTCAGAGAATAGTACAATTAAATGCTTTGGGATGTGTGTAAAACGTACCTGACTGATCAGATGAGAGTACTATTTATAGGTTGTACTGATGCGAAGTCACCTGGTGAAGGTGATGATGTCATGAAGGCATTTTGTCAGTGGGCTTGACTGAAAGCCTGTACTTTCTGGCCTATGAAGCCCCAGGGGTAAAATGGTAATTTCATACCCCAGGGGTATTTTAGTCATTTCACCGGTAAGGTAGGTCATGACTGGAATGGGGCCAAACATTAGCCCCACGCTCTATGTCGGAGTTTTAGGACCATGCTGGAATTGCGATGTGGAGCGAAATATTTTGTTGCTCTGAGAATTCGCCGTACCCTTGCTTAGGGCTAGGTTTAAACTTTGACGTGTCTCTGAACTCGACATACCTAAGCCAAGTTTCTAGCCAAATCTCGATCGTCCTCCTAAACTTCGACCACCTTCATTGTTGGTGTGAGTAAAAAACTTCGACTACCCTCTTTAGGGGTAGTGGGTAAAAACTTTGACCCCCCTCCTTTAGGGATGTCAGTGGGGCGGGTTTTGTGGAGACCCGCTCCGCACCCGCCCCAGTTAGGTGGGGATGGGGGAAGGTTTCGGCGTAGGATGGGGCGGGGATGGGGATGAAAACCATCCCCGCCACGGGTAATGGGGCGGGGGTGGATGTTAGTCCATACCCGCCCCATCCCCGCCCGCCCCGCCCCATCCCCACCCGCCCCGCCTCATCCTCGCGCGCCCCGTCTAAGCCCCGCCATAGGTATTCTCCGAAGGCCTAAAATCTTAAATGTTATTAGTTGTTTACTGCTTTCATTTGATACTTTTATTTTCTAAAGGCTAAAATCCAAAATTACTTTTAAACTTTTGTTTTTCCTCTCCCTTAACCCTAATAGATTGGGGCGGGAATGGGGCGGGTGCGGGGATTCGCGCGGAGATAGATTTTATTTTGTCCCCGTTGGGGCGGGTATGGGGACAAGATTTTCCCCCGCCATGGGAGATGGGGCGGGGATGGGGATGAGTTTTTTAGGGCAGGGATGGGGATAGGAATGCCAACATCCGCCCCACCCCGCCCCATTGACATCCCTACCCTCCTTCTTTGTCTGTACAAAAAAACTTCGACTATCCTCATTATGGTAGTGAACAAAAACTTCGACCACCGTCCTTCTATGGTGATCAAAAAACTTCGACTACCCTCATTGTGGTAGTGAATAAAAAAATTCGACCACCCTCCTTTGGTGATTAAAAAACTTCTACTACCCTCATTATGGTAGTGAATAAAAACTTCGACCACCCTGCTTCTATGGTGATAAAAAAAAACCGACTACCCTCATTGTGGTAATGAATAAAAACTTTGACCACCCTCCTTCTATAGTGATCAAAAAAACATCGACTGCCCTCATTGTGGTAGTGAATAAAAAATTCGACCACCCTCCTTATTTGGTGATAAAAAAACTTCGACCACCCTCTCTTATTGGTGGTACATTGAAAACTTCGACCACCCTCACTTGGATGGCACATTAAAAAGTTTGACCACCCTCTCTCATAGGTGGTGTATCAAAAACTTCAACCATCTTCACTTGGATGGCACATCAAAAACTTCGACCACCCTCTCTCATAGGTGGTGAATCAAAATTTTTGACCACCCTTACTTGTATGGTGTACTTAAAAACCTCGACCACCCTCACTTTTGTTAGCCCCATGGGGTCTTAGTGGTGGCTATGAAGTAGGCCTGGTAAGCTAATAAGTCTATACTTATTTAGTTCGAAGCATGCGCCTCGAATGAATCTAGGGCTAATAAGCCATGCATTAATTTTAATCGAGGGTTGTGCCTTGTTTAAAAGGGTTATTAGGATTTTGAGGACGCCTGGTTAGGGCTAATTAGTCCTGTACTCACTTTGCTCGAAGGACGTGCGTTGTTTGATGGGCTTTTTCATACTTAGAAAATATTTCCAAGTATTTGGTTCAAAGGGTGTCCTTTGAAAATACTCGAGGTAGCTCTGTCAGAAACGGCTTCTTTGAAGAGTTCGAGGTAACCCCGTTAAGGGAGGGATTGTATTGCTGAAATTGCTCGACGTAGCCCCGGTTAGGGATTGAGATGATATAATAAGACGCGCTTGTAACGGTCAACTCCTTGAGACTCAACGTTTTTAGGAGGTATACGCTGGAGTCAAATGTATTCTCTTTGACCAGTATTTATACGGTTGTATATACCCATACGAAGTATATGAACTGTTATAAATGCTTGGCACAAACTCCTATGTTGAATAACGTTTCCTATTAGAGGGGACTCACTGTTCATGTCCTTTTAGGGGGTAGGTGAGATATAAATAACTTCACTGTTGCCTCATTTTCTCATCTGCATTTTCTCTCTCTATTTTCTCTCTAAACAGCCTCTGCTCTATTTGCCTGCTGCTATCTGTCTGCGCCGAGTGTTTCGAGGAACCTCTTCCGTGCTTTTCGAACAAGATATGGTTTCTCGTTCTTGATTCTTTTCCTTTCTTTAATAAATTCGACGTAGGGGTTATTGTAATTAAATGCCCTGGGTGGAGACATGGGTTGATGGGGCCCCTGTTGTAACAATAACATATTGGACCTCAAATCCCGATCCTTTACTCGACGCTATTCCTATTAAGGAAGAGGAGTGTGAGGAAATTTTCGAGGGACCTGAGGAGTTTTTAGATCACCCCAATAAAATTACGATAGCCTTCCCTCCTACTAAGAGGAGTTACTTAGATTCTTTTCTTTCGCTTGATGTAGTGCAAATAATAGAGCCAACAGACGAAGTTACATCGACATCTGACCATTGCGAGCCCTGTCCCTCCCCCAACAAGAAATTGGGAATAAGTGGCCATTGGGCAACGGGGAAGTGGTGAAAGGATCTCCGTCGAGGGTTGTCGTTTTTGTCAAGCCTCTACTTCGTTAAGTTGCCATATATACTATATCCCCCACAAGACACGGATTTGGTGGTAACGCCACCCCCTAGGTGCCTTGGAGTGTACATGACGTACTTTGAGTTGGGTTTGCGCTTTCCTTTTCACCCTTTGTACAAAGAGATTTTGGAGGCATATAACATCGCCTTGTGTCAGCTTATGCCCAACTCGATAGGATCGGTTGTGCTTTCTTGTGTGTTTGTAGGATGCTAGGAGTGCAACCCTCGTTGCGTCTTTGGCGTAATATGTTTAAACTCAACTAGGTGTCTGAGTGTTAGGCTGGGCCTAGTTGGTACTCCTTCCATGTTCGACATCTTATAATGGTGAAGGATGGGGAGAGGAAAGAGAAATCCTACAAGGTCATGACTGAGAGGCCTACCAACCAGGCCTTGTTTCGAAGTGAGTTGTTGTTCGCATTCCAAGGTGATAAGCCATGGGAAGTGCCTCGAGTTTTTTCTGATGAGCCTCCGAACTTCGACATAAACCTTAACGTGTCCAAAATGGAAGCCGAGGAGGCCATCGTTGCCATTCACTGTTAGGCCACTGGGTATCACGTTGATGGCAAGCCGAAGTACAAGACGAATTACTGGCTGCCCAACGATAAGGACCTGTCCAATGAGCACTTTTTGTCGGCCTTCGGGATGTCTACAGCGTATGACAATTGTAGGGGTCGATAACTCTTATTTGCTTTTCTCTTTTTTAGTCTTTTTCTTTGTTCCTAATTCACCATCTGTTTTTGTAGTAATCGCTTTCAATAATCTCGATGAAGAGATGAAGAAGAACACAACTAAGGGAGGAATGACAGCCATGGCTAGGCTGTCTATTCAGAAGAGGGAACTGAAAGTTTCCAAACCACCCGCAGTAAGTTCGACTGCCCTATCTTCGTTGATTCTGATTCTTTCTAACATGTCTTTTTTCTTTGTAGAATCCATAACATAAGCCAAAGGAGAAATCGGCTCCGCCTAAACCTATGACTGGAGTTGGCTTCACTCTTCGATCGTCCTTCAACAGAGGTCGAAACCCCAATTTACTGCTGGATCGAAGAGGAAATCGACTGCCTCTCTTGAGCTCGACCCATTATTCCCAGACATGAGTTTCCACTTGGGTTCGAGCTCGGAGCCCCTCGATGCACATGATGTTGATGAACCCCTGGTGAAGCGGCCCAGGCCATCCTGGTTGCATGATGTTGATGGCTAGTCTGACGCTGTCAGCATTGATAAGGCGAGAAGGAAAGCCCTTATAGCTCCGCTATCATAGAGTTCGTGAGGAATTGCTGGTTCCTAGGGACATAGAGGATGTCTCGAAAGGAGGGGTTCAGAGGGAGATCGAAGCGCTCAATGAGTGCCGGTTGCAGGTAGGCAATTTTACTTTGATGATATTGTTTTATCCATCTATGACCCTGATGATGTCTATTAATTTTTTCTTCATTCACAGATGTCTATTCGAATGGCCTGCCTCACTAAAAAAGAAGGCCAAGATTTATCCAAGCTGGCTGACGAGCTCGAGAAATGCAAACATGAGTTGTTGGAGGCCTCTCGAAAGGTTGGGATCCTTGAGGCCGAGCTCGAACAGGCTAAGCATTTGAACGCCGACAACCTTGAGGCCTTCAATAGCGAGAGGACCAGCCTCCTGAACAACAAGGAGGAGGTCTCCAATCAGCTTAAAGTAGCTGAGAAGAAGCTCGAGGAGTCAGGCATGATGGTGGTTCAGCTCGAAGGGAAGCTGAAAGACCACAAGGAGATGTTCGACCATACTCAGGCCAAGCGGGATGACTTGCAGTCCAAGTATAACAAGTCTTCTAAGGAGCTCAAACATAGGAGGAGTAATATTATCCTTCGGTGGAAGAAATCCGAGGACGGCCTCACTTTTGCCGACCAGAAAGTTGTCGAGGGCTACAAATCAGCTCGTGACGACATTAAACGTTGCTTTGAGAAGACGCTGAAGGATTTGGCGCCTGACTTGGATTTTAAGCAGGTCCTGGGCAAGTTCGATGAGAATGAGCAACATGCACTTGCTGAGTATGTCACTAAGGAAAAGGGGGGTCAAGACACCATGGATACTAAAACTGCTGAAGCTTCAACCTCTACTGCCATTGGGGAGGGTGAAGCTCAACCAGGTGTTGTGTCCGACACTCCAGTGGCTGCTGAAGAAGCAAGGGCCGGTGAGGCCGAGGTTGATGCATCTGAGAGTTTGAGCTCTCTGTCTGACTCTTCTGGTGAAGAGGCTGTTGATATAGAAGCTTAGGCATGTATTTCGATATCTTATAGCCAACTTGTTTCTTTTAAGATGTAACCAACATTTGTAATTATTTTCTTCATCAATAAAATGAACATTTTGGCACATTTTGGCTAAGTTTGTATTTCTTAATCTTTGCTCTGACTGAAGAATTCGAGGGTCCTGTGAGGCTTAGTAATTTCGAATGACCTGCTAGGTCAAATATTTCATGCATTCTATTACATCGACGTGCCTGTTTTGATAAGAAACAATATTGAACAGAATTTCATTCGAATGACCGGTTACGTCAAAATTTTATTTCATAACTACAAACTATTACAAACCTGTTTAACCGGCTAGGTTTTTACAAGTTTAGAAGCAATAGTTATTTCGACGTACATCACAACAATTTAACTCATAACTAGACCGGCGAGGTCGAAGTAGTTTGTTATCATATTAGCCCTTTAACTTGTTGCGGTGTGCTCAAACATAGAAACTTCTTAAATTGTCCGCATTCCATGGTCGAAATAAGGGATCACCATCCATATTCTCAAGCCTGTATGTACCAGGTCGAATTATCTTAGTTACTCGATAAGGTCCTTCCCAATTTGGGCTAAGTTTTCTAAGATCTTGTTTTTTGCTAGTAGCTTCAATTTTTCGAAGTACAAGATCCCTAACTTCGAATTTTCTTTCTCGTACACCTCTGTTGAATAATCTTGTCCTTCACAGTTTCTGAGCCATTAACCTGAGGAGGGCGTTTCCTCCGATTTCAAGTAGTAGATCAAGCTTGACGCCATTTTCTTCTTCATTTTACCCATAATCATATAAAGTGATCCTTGGTGAGGGGATATCAACTTCGACGGGTAGGACAACTTCACTTCCATATACTAAGTTGAAGGGCGTGTTGCAGTTGCTTCTTTTACTGTTGTTCGAGCTTACCATATTACCCCTGGTAAATCTTCGACCCAGGAGCCTTTGTCCCCAACCAACATCTTCTTCAAACTTTCAGAATGACCTTGTTAGCCACCTCGGCTTGTCCGTTTGTCTGCGGTCGACTGACCTCGGAGAACTTCATTTTAATACCGAAACGGGCACAATAGGACTTGGTGGGTCCGCTGTTGAATTGTCGCCCGTTGCCTGAGATGAGCGATCGAGGCACGCCAAAGCGAGTGATGATGTTTTTCCAGATGAAATTCTATACTCGATTATCAGTGATGGTGGCCAAAGGGTCTGCTTCGACCCACTTGGTGAAATAGTCAATTGCGACTAATAGGAACTTCCTTTTGCCAGATGTAGTTGGAAATGGTCCTAAAATATCCATACCCCACTGATTGAAGGGAAGCACAACTTGCATGGTTGTGAGACGGCTAGCAGACTATCGGTGTACGTGAGCGTAGACTTGGCAATTGTGACACTTCCTAACCAAACCCTTGGCATCCTGCATCAGTGTGGGCCAGTAATATCCTGCTGTAAGAGCTTTGCCAGCGATAGTTCGAGCTCCTTGATGGCTGCTACATGTCCCCTCTTGTATCTCTCGAAGCACTCTATCGCCTTCTTCGAGCGTCATACACCTTAACAACGGGTGTGTGAATGACTTTTTGTATAACAAGTGGTCATGTAAGAGGAACCAACTTGAATGGCGTCGAAGCCTCTCTGCGTCTTTCTCATCTTCTGGCAACTTTCCTTCTTCGAGGTATTCACGGATGCTTCTCATCCACTCATGCGACCGATCTGTGTGGCAGATGATGAGGTGATCATTGATACTTGGCTTGTAGAGAACTTCCCATGAGATTGTTCGAGGTTCCACGCCAAAGGCAGAGCTAGCCATTCGCGACAGCGCGTCTGCCTGCTGATTCTCGGACCTCGGAATATGCTGGATTGTGAACTTAGTGAATTTCTTCTGTTGCTCTTTTATTTTTCCGAGATACATTATCATGCTATCTTCTTTTGCCTCAAAATCCCCTTTAACTTGACCTACGACCAACTGAGAGTCGGTTTTAATGGTAATTTCATTAGCCCCATTCGAGAGGCATAGCTTCAAACCGAGTAACAAAGCTTCATACTCAGCTTCGTTATTGAACACAGCAAAATAAAACTTTATAGCATACTCCATTTTATTATCGAGGGGGTCTATGATCAATAGTCCGGCTCCACACCCTGCTTTTGACGATGAGCCGTCTACGAACAGTTGCCGTGCCCCGGTTAGGGTGCCGACCTCAGTTTCAGTTCGACATTCAGCAATGAAGTCTGCTAAGGCTTGAGCTTTTTATTGTTCTCCGAGGCTCGAATTCTAAGATAAAGTCAGATAACTGGTTAGCCCATTTGACGACTCAGTTAGCATTTTCTATCAGCTTCTTGAGCGGTTGGCTAGTGAGAAGTTTGATCGGATGAGCTTGGAAGTAAGGTTTCAACTTTCGACTAGCCATAACTAGTGAAAAAATCATTTTCTCCGAGGGAGGATATCTTCTTTCAGCCCCTCGAAAAGCGTGGATGATGAAGTAAACTGGATGTTGTTGCATTTCTCTTTCAGCAACTAAATTGCACTTAGCGCAGACTCTAATACTACGAGGTACATGAACAACGTTTCTCCTGGCAAGGGTGAAGCGAGTTTTGGCAGAGTTGCTAAGTGTGTCTTCAGCCGTAAGAAGCCTTGCTCAATTTCATCGTCCTATTCGAAGCATTGATTCTTCAAGGTATTGAAAAAATGCAAACTTTTGTCAGCCGATCGTGACAAGAATTGTCCCAAAGCGGCCATGCATCCTGTCAGCCTTTGGAGCTCTTTGACAGTTTGAGGGGACTTCATTTTTATTATTGCTTCGACCTTGTCTGGGTTGGCTTCAATTCCTCTTTCATCGACGAGGAACCCAACGCACTTCCCTCCTCGAACGCCAAAAATGCACTTCTTTGGATTCAGCTTCATGTTGAACTTTCGGAGCGTCGTTAAAGTCTCTCTCAGGTCCTGAACAGGTTCTTCGACCATCTTGCTTTTGACGATCATATCCTCAACATATACTTCGACGTTGCGATCCAGCTGTCTCTCGAACATTTCATTCAACAAACTTTGATATGTATCCCCTGCGTTCTTAAGTCCGAATGGCATGACCACAAAACAGTAAATTCCAGAGATCGTGATAAATGCTGTATGCACCTGATCTTCCTCGGCTAGGGGAATCTGGTGATATCCGGCATTTGCATCCATGAAGCTAAATAAGGCGTGTCCAGTTGTTGAATCGACTAGCTTATCGATCTTTGGAAGTGGGAAGTCGTCTTTAGGACATGCTTTGTTAAGATCTGTAAAATCGACGCACATTCTCCACGACCCATTTGGCTTTCGAACCAGCACAACGTTCGAAAGCCACTCGGTGTACATGCATTCTCTAATCAACCCGGCAGTGATAAGCACTTTATTGTGCTTAATTTTTAGGTCATTTTTAGTGTCCTTGCATGTAGTTTAGAGCATTTAAGCCTAGCATTGCATGGTTTTTGTCATCTTTGTGTTATTTTGTCGCTTCATTATCTGTTTAGTTGTTTTTGGATGATTTCCAGGCTAACTAGCAGGTTTTTGAAGTTATACAATCATTGGAAGACTAGTTGTGGACTTTTATACTTCAAATGGACATAACGTTTGATCCATAAATCGAATAAAGGTAATTCCATTGGGAGGTGTTAGCTGGTTTTGATAGCATTCCAACAACTGGTCATAAACGAAATTCTGATAAGAGACGAGAGAGATATGATCGTTTGAAGTTGAGTTGTCCGCTGACCCGCAGGTCTACACGACCGCGTTGACCTTTTTCCACAAAGACAATCCTGTTCTTCTTGCCCACTGATTTGAGAAGTCCGGGTCTACACCGCCGTGTAGATATTGACACGGCCGTGTTGATCTATTTCCACGGAAACAGTAACTTTTGGGATGCTGAATAAATCTGGAGAACAGGTCTACACGACCGTGTCGTTTTGGACACGACCGTGTCGACCTGATTTCGGGCTTTGCCCCTTCTTTCCGTCTTTATTTAATGGACCATATAAATAGTTTTTAGAGTTTTGTTTGAGAATTATCTCATTACTTAGACTCCAATTACTTAGTTAAACTCTCTCAAACTCTTAGTTCTTGTTATATTGCAACCCTGAGGATTCAATTGTGATTGCAATCCAAGTAATTTTATTTCAATCTCTCTTCTTTATTTTCATTGTTTTATTAATCATGTTTAATTTTTTAAAGTGAGTAGTTCCTTATCTAGGGTTTGGGTGAAAGCATGGATTAGGGCTAATTAAGATGTTCTTGTAATTACTTATTCATGTATACTATGCATTGATCTTGGTGTTTTGACACCTCAGGATAGACCTTGATTAAGTTTATGCTAAGGCTTAGATTTCAATTACTCTTAATTGATTGTTGTTGTCTTGTCATTCCCATGAATCAACTTAATTTCTAGACCAAGAGATTGGGTAGAAATTAAGAGGATTTTATTCAAGGTTTTCCAAACAAATTGACTCTTTTACCTAATTGTCTAAAGACCATTCGAGAGAGGATTTAGTCGATTGATTAATTGATTACTCTTGAGGACCATTCGAGAGAAGACTCAAGTACTTTAGAGGGAAACTTAACCTTGCATGTTATTCTTTATAGTTTCGTAGTTGCATTTTTGTCGTGTCTTGCCCGAGTCCATGCGAGTAACCTAAGCTCTAGTGTTTTCTTTATTATATATATACATCTCTACTTGATTACTAATTTTTATTCTTAGTTAGTTATCAGTTGATAATTATTCAATCTCTACACCCCCAAATACCCTTCACTTAGGTAGTTTTAGACCTAATAGACCTTAGTCAATCCCTATTTCCATGTGGTTCGACCCTTGACTTGCCAATACTACGTTCATAGTAGTTGCTCGTTAGGATTATAAGTATTGTTTGCTAAGCGGTTCTTAGTGCCTTAACGACACACTAAAAACCTCTTATCAAAATGGCGCCGTTCCCGGGGAAATTGTGCTATTGATTGAAGTTTATTTGAGTTTAGTATTGCTTAAGTGATTTTTTCTTCTTTTTTTATTGTGTTTTTATTCGCTAATCCTTTTCTTAGCTTTGTTGTGGTACATGAGAAGGAGAACTCACGGCTCACCCATCTTGCCTTTAGACCCGGAAATCAATCGCACTTTGCGAAAGCTTCGGGAAGGTGGGAACGGTTGACCGTGGGTATGGACCAGCTTCACCAATCTCAAGTTCAGTAAGTGAAAGTGAATTAGACATGTGTGACAATAATGCGCAGCTTTTAAGGGATTTCGGAAATCCGGGGTCCGATGTTTTACAGGGTGGAATTCGACTCCCCACAACCACTTCAAATTTCAACATTCACCCTCAGTTTACACCGATGGTGAAAGCAGAGCAATTTTGTGGAGGGTCGGATGAGGATCCACTTGATCATATTGATCGGTTTTCGGAGATTTGTGCTATGATAACAAAAAATGATGTATCTCCAGACTATATCAAGATGCATCTCTTCCGTCCTTCTCTTTCCGGAAAGACAAAGTCTTGGCTCAAGAGCGTGCCTGCTAACTCCCTCACTACTTGGGAGGAAGTTACATTGGCTTTTATGAAGAAGTACTTCCCAGAGTCGAAAACCGCTGATATTAAGAGGAAGATCTCCTCATTTGAGCAAAAATGTGATGAGACACTTGCAGAGGCTTGGGAACGTTTAGGGAGTTGATTCGTTTATGCCCTCACCATGAGTTCAATAAAAATCTATTCATGAGGTTCTTCTACGATGGTCTTGACCCTATGTCACGTGCAAACCTTGATGCTAGAGCGAGAGGTCAACTTTCTAAGATCCCGCAAGACCAACTTGAGTCCACCATAGAAGAAGTGATAAAGAACTACTCATGGGGTGGAAGAAGGAGAGGTGCTTAACCTAAGAAGGGTGGCAAGTTTGAGTTGGACCCTTTGGATAAATTCAAACGAAGATTGATCAACTTGACAAGAAGCTCTCTAAGATCACCCTTGCATCATCAAGTCCGTCACAAGTGAATGCTTTCTCTTGTGACATATGTGGTGGTACAAACCACGATACCTCTTATTGTGGAGGATCTCAGTCGGAGCATGTAGCGGCAATGACCTCTAGAGGAGAGGGTTATCAAGGTAACCAAGGGTATAGAAGCAATCAAGAAGGAGGATGGAAACAACCTCAACAAGGTTACAATCAAGGCTTCAACCAATCTCAACAAGGATGGAATCCACCTCAACAAAGCTATAATCAACCTCACCAAGGGTACAATCAAAGCTACAATCAAGATGGGCCCTCCTCTCAAGGTTCGAATGTCTATCAAGCTCCTCACCAACGATCCAATTTTCAAAAAGCCCCTCTACATCCCCCATTTCCTAAACCAAATCCCGAACCTACTCATTCCTCCGATCCTACCTCTTAAATTCTCCAACAACTTCAAACCATCACCCAAGCCCTTGCTCTTCAAAGCCAAGCTCTTCAAAGTCACGACCAAAGGCTTCAAGAGTTACAAGATCACACCAAAATGCTTGAAACCCAATTGGCTCAAGTGGCCTAGAAAAACCTCTCTAACCCCACAAATCAACTTCAAAGCCAACCCATTCCTAACCCCCACCTACATCAAGTCAAAGCTATCCATTTGAGGTCGGGAACGAACTAAGAGGGCCCCAAGATGCCTAATGAGTGTGAAGAAAGTGACGTTGAGATGGTTGAGAAGGACAATCAACTTGAGGAAGATGAGAGGGAGGTTGATTTTGAGAAAGGAATAGAAGATAAGGAAACTCACGAGCAAGTTGGTAAGCTCCATTGTCAACACCTCGTCTACCTAAGACCTATGTACCACCGGTCCCATATCCTCAAAGGTTGGTGGAGAGACAAATTCATTAAGTTCCTCCAAGTTATGAAAGGCCTTCAAATAAACATTCCATTCCTTGAGGCCATGTCTTAAATGCCGGCCTATGCCAAGTTCTTGAAGGAGATTCTCTTCAACAAGCGTAAGGTTGAAGACGAGGTTATCAAATTGCCATACCAAGTAAGTGCTCTAGTGCAACAAGATATGCCTAAGAAGAAAAGAGACCCCGAAAGCTTCACTTTGCAGGTGAAGATAGGTGACCTCGAGCCTAAGGGTGCATTGGCCGATTTGGGTGCGAGTGTGAGTTTGATGCCTCTATCCATAGCTCAGCGCCTAAGCCTCCCACTTCTTCCTACGAGGAAGACTATTCAATTGGCAGATCGATCTTTGAGAGCCCCGCATGGCGAGTTGGAGGATGTTCCAATACAAGTTGGGCATGTCTTGGTGCCGTTTGATTTTGTGGTGATGGATATGGAGGAAGATCCGGAGAGTCCTCTGATTCTTGGAAGAGAAGCTCTTAAGACATTGGGTGCCTTAATAAATTGCAGAAATGATACAATCACTGTTGAGGTAGCCAATGAGAAGGTTGTGTTGGAGTTCTCTAAAACATTGAAGAGACCCATGATAGAGACAGTTTTTCAGGTTGGTCATGTGGAGAGTGAAATGGAAGGTTTTGAGAGAGAAGTTTACACTGACGATGAGCCTTATGCTTCTATCACTGAAGCACTAAATTTAAACATTGATGAGGTGAAGAAAATCTCTATGCTTGTCAATAAAACTACAGTCGAGGAGACACATGAGGCAGAGTTGAAGGTCCTTGCCGCTTCCATTGATAAAGAGGAGAGTTCTAAGCCTCCTCCTAAGGTAGAGTTAAAACCCCTTCCCTCCCTTTCTTAAGTATGTTTTCCTTAATGATGCATGTACTTATCCTGTTATTGTTAGCTTGGCTCTTGATGAAATCTCTATATCAGAATTGATTAAGATATTGCAAAAATATAAAGATGTCATTGGGAAATCGATTGGTGACCTTAAGGGGATAAGCTCGACTCACGTGGTTCTTGATCCCCCTCCCGACCATTGAGTCGGGATTTTTCCCCTCCCTTGCTATTGTTATCATTAGAATTTCACAGTGAGGACACTGTGTGGTTTAGCTTGGGGGAGGATGTATATATTAGTTGCATATAGTTTGCATTAGTTGCATATAGTTTGCATTAGATGCATATAATTTGCATTATTTGTATATTAGTGTCATATTTAGTTTGCATTTTAGCATTTAGTATCATGTTTAGGGTGCATTTAGATTCCTTTAGCCTTGCATGTGCATTTAGATTGCATTTAGGTCTGAACTCCGCCCTTGGTACGCATGTGTTTTTCTTGATGACCTGAAAACTCAAAAAGGAAATGCTTTGATAGTCTCTAGTAGGCCAAGGAATTGTTGGGTTGTGGTATGATTTGTCTCCCTCTTGTGCGGCTTGACCGATGGTTGTAGCTATACCTTTTGTGAGAGCATGTCTTTATAGCCTTATAGACTGACATCTTTTCAGTCTTATCTGCTTGTTGTGTGATGCTCTTCCTTGACGAATATTCTCTAGAACTTGCATTGATTCTCCTTGAAATTGCATTGACTGGTTTGATTCTTTAATATGATTGAGGCGTTCATTATATATGTGAACTACATTGCCAAATGCCACCCACATTATCTTATCTCCTTTGTCACCCTCGTGAGTCAGAGCCTGTTTTCTTGTTTAACTGCATCTTTAGCCTATTACCGATTTCCTAACCTAGGGGATTGTGAAGCTAGATTGGTGAGTGGTACATCTTGTGTGTTAGTGCTCTGATAGTGATTTGAGTTGGTTGTATGATGTGTGTTTTGGTTGAATTCACGTTCTGTGTTGAGTTCACCTCCTCCCTACTTCTTGTTGATCTCCTATCTCTCTCCCTTATTAGTTAAAAAAAAGAAAAAAAAAGAGAAAAGAAAAAAATGGGAACATTACATCCCAACAAAAAAATTGTAGTTTTGATCTTAGTGCTTAATAAAGAGAGATAAAGAGATGCTATTGGAGGAGGTATTATTGGTTGGTTGAGTGGTTGTAACGAAGTTATATGGTTTCGGGTTAGCATTTGTCTAGTTGGTGTTGATTTAGGAAGCTTCACTTTCCCCTATTTAGCACCAAATTTCCAAATGTATCCACACCCTTACCTTTTAGCCTTCATTATAACCTCGATAAGTCCTCATGATTCTTGAAAAGAACTTATGTCTCACGCGATAGAGAGTGAGAAGATATACAAGCCTATGGTAGGATATAGTCAACGGAATTGAGCCTTGAGCGATCATTGTAACCATATAAACACACGAGAAACTTTGAGCACAACTAAAGTGAGAGCTACCGTCCATATGACTGAGCCAAGCTTGAGGGAGAACTTGTGGTAAGATTGGTTGCTTTTCCTTGTGCTATAAACTTTGAGACTTGATAGTGTTTTGCATTTATGGATGAAAATGTTTGAACGGTCTTTGTACTCTATCTTGGCACGCGTACTATTGTGGGGGAGTCATTGAACTCTTACCCTTGTATTTGATTTGCATTGCTTGAGGACAAGCAATTGGACAAGCTTGGGGGAGTTTGATAAGCACTTTATTGTGCTTAATTGTAGGTCATTTTAGTGTCCTTGCATGTAGTTTAGAGCATTTAAGCATAGCATAGCAAGGTTTTTGTCAGCTTTGAGTTATATTGTCGCTTCATTATCTGTTTGGTTGTTTTTGGATGATTTCCAGGCTAACTAGCAGGTTTTTGAAGTCATACGATCATTAGAAGACTAGTTGTGGACTTTTAAACGTCAAATGGACATAACGTTTGATCCATAAATCGGATAAAGGTAATTCCAGTGGGAGGTGTTAGCTCGTTTCGATAGCTTTCCAACGACTGGTCATAAACCCAATTCCGATAGAGACGAGAGAGATATGATCGTTTGAGGTTGAGTTGTCCGCTGACCAGCAGGTCTACACGACCGTGTTGATTTCTACAAGGCCGTGTTGGCCTTTTTCCACGAAGACAGTCCTGTTCTGCTTGCCCACTGATTTGACAAGTCCGGGTCTACATGACCGTGTAGATATTGACACGGCCGTGTCGATCTATTTCCACGGAAGCAGTAACTTTAGGGATGCTGAAGAAATCTGAAGAACAGGTCTACACGGCCGTGTCGACCTAATTTCGGGCTTTTGCCCCGTTTTTCCGTCTTCATTTAATGGACCATATAAATAGTTTTTCCGTTTTGTTTGAGAATTATCTTATTTCTTAGACTCTTATTACTTAGTTAAACTCTCTAACCTCTCTCAAACTCTTAGTTCTTATTATATTGCAACCTTGAGGATTCAATTGTGATTTCAATCCAAGTAATTTTCTTTCAATCTCTCTTCTTTATTTTCATTATTTTTATTAATCATGTTTAATTTGTTTAATCTCTTTTGCTTTGAATCTATAATTAGTGAGTAGTTCCTTATCTAGGGTTTGGGTGAAAGCATGGATTAGGGCTAATTAAGATGTTCTTGTAATTACTTATTCATGTCTACTATGCATTGATCTTGGTGTTTTGACACCTTAGGATAGACCTTGATCAAGTTTATGCTAGGGCTTAGATTTCAATTACTCTTAATTGATTGTTGTTGTCTTGTCATTCCCATGAATCAACTTAATTTCTAGACCAAGAGATTGGGTAGAAATTAAGAGGATTTTATTTAGGGGTTTTCCAAATAAATTGAATTTATTAATCAATTGGCTAAAGACCATTCGAGAGAGGATTTAGTCGATTGATTAATAGATTACTCTTGAGGGCCATTCGAGAGAGGACTCAAGTACTTTAGAGGGAAACTTAACCTTGCATGTTATTCTTTGTAGTTTCGTAGTTGCATTAGTGTCGTGTCTTGCCCGAGTTCATGCGAGTAACCCAAGCTCTAGTGTTTTCTCTATTATATTTACATCTCTACTTGATTACTAGTTATTATTGTTAGTTAGTTGTTAGTTGATAATTATTCAATCTCTACACCCCCAAATACCCTTCACTTAGGTAGTTTTAGACCTAATAGACCTTAGTCAATCCCTATTTCCTTGTGGTTCGACCCTTGACTTGTCGTTACTACGTTCATAGTAGTTGCTCGTTAGGATTATAAGTATTGTTTGCTAAGCGGTTCTTAGTGCCTTAACGATAATTTAAAACCTCTTATCAGGCACTTAACATTTTTTTCCCCTCTTCAGCTGCCGCTTTATTTCTTTCGACACCCTGGTGCCTTAGCTTTTGTTTGACGGGCTTATAATCCGGCTTGATATTCAACTGACGTTTAGTGACCGAAGGATCTATCCCTGGCATCTCATCAGCGGAAAATGCGAACACATCTTGATACTCTCGAAGGAGTGTAATCTATTCAGTTCGAACGACCTGGTTAAGGTCCTTTCCTACTCGAACCATCCGGCTAGGATCAAGTCCGAGCGGTATCTCTTCATCTCATCGACCGGCTGGGGTCGATTATGATTGATCGAATTCTAATTTATATTATATAAGTGAAGAGGTGGGGGTGGACACCAAAAAGAAAAAAAGAAAAAATAATTAAAATAAATCAATGAGTTTATTAAGTAATTAAGTTTTATTTCCAAATTTAGCAATCAGATTTTTAATAAAAGATGTTCATAACTTCTAACTAAAATATCTGAAAACCTACAAAGTAAAAACAATTAAAAAATATCAACGATAATATTTTCTTGAGATCTATAGATAGACACCCACTTTGCTATACTTTTATATACTTTTGAAAATTTTTATTTTGAAATACATGAGTAATTGATTGTTCATGAGTGAAGGCACATTTGATCAAATTGATCATGATAAAGTATTTTAGTATGAGTGAGAAATATGATGAAGTATTTTCAAGTACTTTTGAATTTTTTCTCATTTAGACAATAGGCAAAAAGTACCTTACCGGGTACTATATAACAAAAGTTGTAGTTGATGGTGGGGAGTAAGGGATGTTTTCAAAGAAAAATGAGCCAAAATGACTTTAGCTTGAAAGTAAAATATGTTGTGTACCTTCATATTTTATCATGTTACAGTAGTCAAAATACACATCGTATGCAAATAAAATTAGGATTTTTTTGTTCAAAACCACCTAAAATCTTCATGTTTTTAAAAACTCTCACCTTAATGAATTTTCTTTTAAATTTCCACCTATCATTCCCAATTTTATTAGAAACTCTCACCACTTAATGTTTTGTGTTAAATTCCGTTAATAAAATCGTGAAGTGGCCCCACATATGCATTGTATTATTAGTTTACGCTGAAATTGAAGTCAATTTCATCAATTTAAGGGCAAATCCCCAACAAATTTAGAGCAAATTTGGAACGAATTACAACTATTTAGAAAGAATTGCAACTATTTCAAGTTCCATTTTGTTAACAAAATGTATATGTGGGACCCACTTAACGGTTTTTTGTTAATGAAATTTGACAAAAACCGTTAAGTGGTGGAAGTCTTTAATAAAATTGTAAATGGTAGGTGGAATCTAAAAAAAATCATTAAGGTGGAAGTTTCTTAAAACATGAAAAGTTTAAGTGGTAAGATGCGACTATTCATATAATTATCTATTGTAGACTATAATATTTTATGTTGTCGCATGCATCGCATGCATAAAAATCTAGTTGAAAAATGGCCCTAGAGGAGGGGCGAATTTTTTAATTTTCCAACTTCTTCTCTCTTCTCTTGATTGAACCTTGTTCGACAGGCTTGCTTTTTCTAAAACTATTCTCGTAGCATTCTCGAGCTGACTTCTGGTCCCCATGCAGCCTGCCTACTGTCCCATCATCTGCCTCGAATTGAAGTAAGAGCTGGTAGGTTGAAATTGCAGCTTTTATCCTATTCAACGTACGTCAACCGATGATGATGTTGTAAGGCAAATCAATGTTGACCACCAAAAAGTTTATTGGGAGGCATCGCCCCTTCCCTTTGTCACCGAACCGGCTAGGAAGCTTGATCACTCTGAGAGGGTGAACAGATTGGCCCCAAAGCCGACCAAGGGTTGGTCGATGGCCTGGATGTCTTTCCTCTCGTACTTTAACTTCTGTAGGCATTCCCAGGTGATGATATCGGCTGAACTACCACTATCGATCAGAACTCGACCGACCCTGTGGTTTGCTACCAAAGACCGAATTTTTAAAATTTGCGGACCAAAGACTGGACTGGAAAAAGAATAGTCCGGTCTCGGTCTGGACCGAACCGGTCTAGTCCGAACCGGTCTAGTCCGGTCCATTTTTCGGTCTAGCCCGAAAGTTGAATGCCCCTAGCTACAAACTAGTTTTACCCTTTCAATATATAGTTACTAGTTTTATATGCATGCGATGCGTGCGCAAATGTTAAATTTTTTGCAAAATTACATATTATAACATGAAATAGTATATAAGAAAAAAACTCACAAAGTTTTGTAAGTAAATAGGATAGATTAATGATTAAGATAGTACATTAAAAAGCGTGTAAATCATATGATACAATTGAAAAAATTGGAGGAAGTACAAAATTAGAATGGTTATGCACATAGAATGATAAGAAAATAAGAAAATTCTCCCTAAAGCTAAAGAAATTTATAAGTAAATTGAGGCCTGACAAAAAGTAAAATCCCATAAAAATATATTTTTAGTGTATGAAATTTAAACAATCTTAGTTTCTTAGTCTTATAAAGACTTTGTACTACACTGTCTAGTAAATGTGTGGACTATAACAACACTACATACATAAAAAAAATCAGTGCCCGAATATAGAAATAAAATCAAACCTGTAAATAAAAAATAAAAACTACGTAAATCAAAATAATCTCAATTAACAGTTTACTTTAGATGAACAAATGAACACAAATTTCTACAAATGATAAAAAAGAAGTTAACTTTACTATTTAGAATAGAATGCATGTAATAGGAAAAGAAGAAAGAGAAGTGTAGAGATTTAATCCATTACCTTATTGCTCAACACCCCTCCAGCCTCTACCCATTATTCTTCACCATTAGAGATTTCAAGAGTCTACATACAATACACCGATTACATAGAAAAACAGAACATATTAGCGCCTGAGAGGAAGGAACTTTACCTAAACTAGTAAAATAGGAATTAAAATTCCTCAACAAAATCAGACACTTTGTATTGTATATAAAAAAATATAAACAAATACTTTTTATCATCAAATAAATCATCAAAATAAAATCGAAACTTTAGAAGTAATTGTCAAACTTGTTCATCAAAATTAGATTATGACTTGAAAATACTCAAAACACCTCCATGAGAGCCATGAGTGACGGAGAGACACTGAATTTTTAGTTAAAGAGAAAAGTGAACGGAGAAGAAGAGTGAGAATGACAACAATTTAATTTTCCGGATACTAGTTTTTAGGGATACAAATAATTGTTGTTCAACGTTAAGGGGCATCTATAATAAATAAATTTTTAACTTTTAATTATTAATTATTTTATTAGAAGAAGTCAGTTTTAAACATCGAGAGGAAAAAAGGGGGTTGGAACCGAGAGAAAAAAGTGGAGTTGGATGCTTGGACCATTGAAAGAATTTTTTTTTTTGGATTTTTTTTCTTTTGTTTCCCCTCCTCCCCCAACGTGATCTTTTTTCTTTTTGAATTTTCTCCAAAAAATAATTATTTTTTATTTTTTTCACCTACTTATCAAACAGTTACCTCTTTTTTTGTTATCTAGATCATAAGAGTTGTTGGGCGAGCATAACTGATTAACTAAATTATGTGTTGTTTTGAATTTGCTTATTTATATTTTCCACCCATATCAACGTTATTAGTGAATTTTTTTCATTTTTTCTTTTTCTATTTTTGGTGTCCCCCACCTCTTGGCTTATAGAATAGAGATACGAAAGAAAATATTCTGTTACTACTCTAAATACTATGACACTGAAAAATTGTCATGTTACAACTTCCAATCTCCAAATCCATTATAGTTTCTTCATTACTTGATTTTATGTGCTAAACATTCAATCTGCAACTCCAAATCCATATGTTGTACTTCCATTTATGGATATATATGAGACATTATTTTCGATGAAAGACATTATTTGAACTTATTACTTCAATCTTTTTCGGCGACCACTTTGAACAGGGACAAAAAATTATAGCAAATAAGAAAGGCAAATGACATAAATTTAATCGAATAAATGATTTTAAATCCCAACAACAAATTCCGACAAGAATTTCGGTGATAAACCGATGAAAGTTCCGGTAAGAAAACACCCATCTTAATTCCGGCAACAATTCTGATGACAAAACGAAAAAAGTTACGGCTACAAATGGCCAGATCTAATTCCGTCAAGACTTTGATAATAATACGGAGAATATTCCGGCTACAAAGTCAGACTTCTAATTCCGGCAAGAAAAAAAATTCCGGTAAAAAGTCTCATGGTGCATCAGTTTGGAGAGAGGATGTTTCAAAGAGAAAATGATAATTTTATGAGGTGAGAGAATTGTGAAGAGAGAGAAAAGTTCATTAAGTTATATCCTTGGTACTGACAACAAATTTGAAATTCAAATTTATAGATTTTGATTTGAAATACAAATAAAAATTTCAACCTAGTGGAATTTGGATCCCACTTTTTCCTTGTGCATGTGGTCTCCACATAAACTATGTGTATGTGTAGCCTTTTTTGTCGCGATAACACCTCTAGCTTCCTAAATGGTTAATTAGGAATTTGGGGGTGTTATACATTGTATATTTCTTTCCCGTTTTGTTGTTAATCATTCTCTCGTTATCCATAATTAAGGATGTTTTAGGTTGGCCTTCGGATTAGTGGTCATGCCTAGTTTTTCCTTTTCTCTGAAATATATTTATTATAGTACATAATAATAAATAATTTTTTTTGCATGTCAAATCTGTGGGGAGAAATCATAGGATGTAACATTCCGTCAAATATTAACTATGAAAAGAGACTTAAATAAATGAAATAAAGAACAACCTGTGGTAGTGAAAATACCACTAAGACGGGAATGTCATTCTAAGGAATACAATTAAACAAAAAGTGAATAACAACCTCAAAGTAGAAGTCAATAACTTTTAACTTATATATAAAGAAAAATGAGGTCCCATACCCTCATCTCTAACCAAAAGTTCCAACATTCATAATTGTCCAAAATAAGAAAAAATCAAGTCCATAATTCAAAGAGGATAAAACTAAGGAAAAATTGACAGGAAAAGTCCCACCTTTGACCGATCTTCCACCACTGGTACCACCTTCAATTAATCCAGAAATAATCCCACCTTTGACCCTCAGATCATCTGCTCATATTGGTTTGTCACCAGTTGATGACCTACAATCATGGGTAATCTTCCTAATTACATGATTGATAGCTATTTAAGTATATTTTAAACTTAAATTTTTAATTAAAGTTTTAAATAAGATTTAATTAAAAAAAAACCCACCCCACCCCTCCCCTTCCCCCACTACTGCCACTCGAAGTGGGTCCACCCGCAAGAATAGAAGTACCCCCAAGCATGAGAATACCATCTGATGTATTGCCTTATTCCAAACCTCCATTGATCCTTTAATGTTGTTAACTTCCTGCATCTGGGTTAATTGTCTCGGGTGGGTTCGGTTAATGGGTTCTTTGACGTGAATTTGATCCATTAGAGCTGCCATTATTTTTCGCATGTTTTGTTGGTGGTGGGACTGAGGGTAGACTTCTTGATGATGGTTTTTCAGAGTATGAGATTCTGCCATTTTTGTTGGTTTAAGGTTTCAGCTTCTAGAGCACTTCAATTTCTCTAGGTTCATCCCGGTAAGGCGGTTCTCGTTATCGTTTAGTAACTTGTAAGTTTGTCATGGAATACAGGGGAAGCGGAGGGGAGGGGGTGGGGTGGTAACAATGGGGGAAGGGGGAGGGGATTGGCTAAAGGAGGGTTTCCCTTTTTTTTAAAAAAAAATCAACGATAAAACTAGTAAACTAGCACGACCTCCTTGAGACCAACTCTGATATAACATTCCAACTAACAAAAGTAATATCCTAAATATAATATCCAAAGGATCAACTTTGATATAACATTCCAACTAACAAAAGTAAACTACTTGAGACCAACTAGAAAACTAGTCCTACTATAAGACTCATAGTGCTCGTCCACTATGACTACCACGACCTCCTTACTCACATGAGTAAAATGCACAACCTCGATCCACACCTTGACAACTAGTCATCTGCAATATATATATCAATAAAATTTCACAATCAGTGAGGTAGCAATTCTCCCAGCCCAATTTAGGAAACAATTAGTAAACTTAAATGATGTTAGAACACACGTAAAAGATAAGGCAACACAAATAGCAACAAAAGAAGGAAAGGTACACAACGCTTACGAATAACATGCTTTAAAGTGAAACAGTAAAAAGAAGGACACTTAAAGTTCAAGATGAATAGTTGCAAACAACCAACAACAAAGAGATCGTAAAAGTACCATCAATTTCAAAATAAACAATTTAACAATGAGAGAGCGTACGCTAGGACCTATAGCCCACTTCCTCTAAGAATGGCCAAACTTCCGATGCGGGACAATACACACAATATCTCTCGACCTCTCGGCTGACAACAAGTCCTAGGTATCTCCAACGCAGAGTAACACCCAACGTGATATCCCCTGATCCCTCGGAGTTGCATGTTCGTTACCTTCGGGATTCCGTCCCTTAGACTACTAAACTCAATAAAAGAACAAACATCAAAGTTCAAAGATAACACAAAATATTTCATACCATAAAATTCTTCAAATTCGTCAAATTCAACAAATTAGTCAAATTCATCAAATTCGTCATATTCGTCAAACTAATTAAATCCATCAAAGTCATTAAAATCATGGAAATCACCAAATTTATTGAAATCGTCAAAATCATCAAAATCACCAATTCCTCAAAATCATCAAAGTTAACAAATCTCAAATTTGATATGGTAAACTTATCAAAGCATACTACAAATACATCAATATAACATGGATTACAACAAAAGCGTTATCTGAGTTTGGGTGCGAAGTTAATTATGACAAAGTCACAACACGCTTGTACATAACTCTTGGCAAAGTGATGCTAAGGGCAGTGTTATTCTCCCCCGAACATTACGACGCCGACAACTCAAACTTGGCACAACATAATCATAAAAATTAATAAATGGCATCAAAGTACTAACGTTATAATTCCAAACATGCCTTAGGATTCTCCACAATACTACCAAAGTCATTTAACAAACACGAGAACATGTTGTAAGCTAACTGTGCACAGAACGCACACAATAGCAACTTTAAACATACCTTATTCTGAGCACAAATAATATTTTTAGAAACTTCCAACGGGAAATTAAAATTTAATTTGTTACTTTTTCGACTATTGGTCACAATCTCAATTCTGATAGAAAACGAGTGAGATATAACCATTTAATAAAAAACAGGTTGGGTAAGTCTGTTAGCAGGCTGGGAAGAGTGTCGCGGGTCGCGAGCAGGCCATTGCTCACAAGCGAGCAGTCTTTCACACATTTATTTGACAAAACCTCTACATATTCAAGGCATCGAACATCATACAAAATCATCACAAGTCCAAACCAAACCAACTATACAAAATGAAGGCATTTAGCAAGTGAAATCAGGAACCATGAATTCTTCCAAATTTCCCCAATCATTCATCCATCAACAAACCAACTCAACAACTAACACATCAAGGCAAATAGCAAGATCATAAGAGAACGTTAAATAAGCAAATTTCAAATATAATACTTAGCCTAACATGATACTAGGAAGAATAATAGATAAACAGTCTTCTAAATTCATCCTATCATGATTCTAAATTCTCTAACGCTAATTCTAACAACCTAAGGTTATTTTCAATTCCCTAACGTGCTACAACGCTAGTTACCGTGATCGTCTTGGCGAGTGCAAAAAAACAGTAGAGAATATCCTAGGAATCGTGTGGATCGTCACTACCTTCTTCTCCCTTAAAGTCTTTCATTTTCTTGCGTTCTTCTCCTATATTTAACAAAATATTTTCCTCCTTAACCAAATTTAGGTTCCTCCCATACAAACAGTTGTGTTCCGATCAATATTCTTGGTGAATTAAACCTTAGATTCTAAATCGCTTCGGTCAAAGTGAAGACCTTGATGTTCTAAACGTTCTGCCCAAATTTAAAGAGGATCCAATGGTTAGATCTCCTACGATGGCCATTTTCGTGAAGGTGCGCCATGAAAAACCGAGATGACTTTTCTCTTATTTTCCTTTCTTAAGGAGAGACGTGTGGGAAGGCAAAAGGGGTATGTCATTGCATTTCCTTTTTTTTGATTGAGTGGACATCAAAAAGTAGGAGTTTAATAGGGTGTTTTAGGTGGGTTTAATGGGGTACATTATGGCTAACTCAATAGGTTTAATAGGGTGAATGAAATGGTGACTCTAGAAGGTTATATTAATGTTACAAAAGATTAGTAAGGCTGGCCAAAAACTCTACGTTCCTCCTTAATATCTGAATTTCTGACACCCTATATAGCTAAGTATGGTACGTGTAAATCGTTCGTACATTAGACGGTCCACGAAAATATGCTAATGCTCATAATAAAATCATACGCTAATATTTATATAAATAAAAATGATTATAATTAACGTAGTATAAATATACACCTCCTAAGCATATACATTTTATATTTTATACACTTACCAGCACCACGTTATCCATTTAAACAAAGCCGACACAAGTACAACCACCAAAGATAATTAAACAAGTCGACATTTTATTTTACGATATATAATATATATAAATATATGTATAATAAGATGTAGACGAAATTATAAGTTTAAAAATATATGTGTAAATATAATTATCGTTGAATTTATATAATTTAACGCGTAAAATTTCTAGTGAAGTTACGGGATGTTACATGGGAAAAATGTATTATCATGTAAAGACAATATATTACCATGAGTAAGACAATATATTACTATGAGAAAGACTACATGTTTCCATGTAAAAATTATGCTAAATAAAATATTTTTTTATTATCTTGAATTTACCCTTTTGTCCTTATTTAATATGTAAAAAAAATTATTTTATCCTTATTAAACATGTGAAATAACCATTTTATCTGTAAAATCATCTAATTGTTATGTATCAATTACTCCTCATCTGTGGGTGGGGTTAAATTATCCATAAAATGCATCTGGTAACTGTACTTTCTTCCTAATGCTTATGCTGTCATATATATTTTTTTTTATAAAGGTAAGAAGAAAAGGAGAGATAGTTAGGAAACCCTCCGCTCGAGGGGAATTCCTAACATATCGTTACAAAGTATTTTTGACAGATCTGAACCATGCCAGTCCGTTATACAAAAGGAGTCTAAAACTAAATGACCCGTATTAGCAATCCAGTCTGCTGCTTGATTTGCTTCCCTGAACACATGTGCTATCTGAAACTCTTGAAATGCTCTGAGGTTGATTTTTGTATCTTCAATAATGGTATCAATCTGCCACGGAGTGGACCAAACGCCCTTCATTGCGTTTATGACCAGCAAATTGTCGCCTTCAATTAGAATAGAAGAGTGTGGGAGCGTTAGGGCTTTAAGAACACCCCTATGAAGCGCAGTAGCTTCCGCTAAAAGGACTGATGTGTTGCCTAAGTTGTGTGCTTCAGCTGCTAGGACCGTACCCTCGTGATTTCGGATGATAAATCCTCCTGCAGCGTTGTTTTGCTTGACTGAGCCATCAAAATTGAGCTTGATGACGCCTAATGGAGGGGGGGACCAATTGACAAAGATGGAGTGAGGAGACGCCTTTTGAGGAACTGGGGGAGGGGGGAATCCATATGGGAAGGGGACAAAGAGAATTCGTCGTAATGGAGACGCATCTTCCATTCGTGGGATAGTAATCTTGCACGATGGTAAATTCTATGAACGTTGAAAGTTGTGTTGTTGAAGACAATGTCATTTCGATCCTTCCAGATGCTCCATAAAAGGAAGGTAAGCTTTGCAGCCAAACCTTTATCCTTTAAGTTCTTTCTATAAAGCTCTTTGACAGTATGGTAGTCAATAGAGCCTCCCAACCATTCTTTCACCTGTGGAAGAGTCCATAATGCTGCCACGTTGTGGCATTTGAGAAATAGGTGGTCTATTGTTTCTGGACATAAAGCATCACAAATGGGGCATGTTTCAGTAGGGATAATCTGTCTTTTAAACAGAATAGCACGTACACTGATCGCATTATGGAGAACTTGCCATATGAAGATCTGGAGCTTTGGAGGTAACTGAACCTTCCAAATCTGCCGAAATTCCCACTTGGGGGTGTCAGGACTGATGTTATGCGCCAACCAATTTGCTGATTTGACTGTGAAATCTCCATGGGAATACATACCCCAAATGGGTGTATCCATATCAATATTTTTTGTAAGAGTTATTCCACGTACTTGTGCTATTAGATTATGAGGTAGTATTGTACCTAACTTTTCGAAGTTCCAATGTCTATCATTGGTAAAGAAGGCGTCCAAGCGTAAATCAGTATTTATTGTATTGGGGTCGGGTTTTAGAATTTCGAATATAGATTGATTGGTTAACCAATTATCTAACCAGAACAAAATGGTTGAACCATCCCCTATTTTTCATCGAATCCCTTTTCTCAAGATGTCCCGTTGTTCCATGATTTTCCTCCATATGGTGGAATGAGACGGTTTTGGCATGTATTGGAACAGGGAGCAGTTTTTCAGATATTTCTGGCGCACTATGGTGGCCCAAAGATTATCAGGATCCGACAGGACTTTCCATGCTAGCTTAGCCAGGAAGGCCCTGTTAAGAGGTAGGGTTTTACGAAGCCCTAGACCTCCTACGCTCTTGGGCGAGCAAATTCTATCCCATGCTATAAGCGGGATGCCCTCTTTTCCTGGCCCCTGATTCCAGAAGAATTTTCTATGAATAGAATCAATAGTGGAGGCCGAGTTTGCCGGGAGCATGGTTGCTGCACTTGCATAGTTTGGGATTGCTTCTAGATTGGATTGGATGAGAGTATGCCTTCCTGCTTTGGAAAGCAATCCAGCCTCCCATAGTTTAACCCTCTCGTTGGTCTTATGAAGCAACTGGGCTAGATCTGCCTTGATAGGCCGGAAAGAACTGAAATGGATTCCTAAGTACCTTCCCAAGCAGGCCTTTGGTGGCATGTTAAAATTACTAGCCAAAGGGGCCTTTCGTGCGTTAGGAACTTGCTTGGAAAAAATAATAGCTGACTTATGAAAGTTTACCAGTTGTCCTGAGTTTGCGCAAAAGCTGTCGATGATTTTCTTTAGGTTACTGCATCCAGCCTTTGTCGCTTTACAAAATAACAGGCTGTTATCAGCAAAGAGCAGACAAGGGATCTTAGTAGTGTTCGGACATACTTGGAAACCAATACCACTTGACTTGTTACTCGCACAATGAGCTAGTTCTCTGATAAGACCTTCCATACATATAATAAAAAGATAAGGGGACAGCGGGTCACCCTGTCTCAGGCCACGGGTTGGCTTAAACCAACTCGTGGTATTGCCATTGACATTAACTGAATATGACACCGTAGTGACACACTGCTTAACCAAGTCGATCCATTTTGGGGGAAGCCCAAATGAGCAAGACACCCCCACATATAGTTCCATTCAATCCTATCATAGACTTTTTCCATATCCAGTTTCAAAGCACACCACACAGTCTTGCTTTTTGACTTGTGGAATGTGTTTAGGATTTCTTGAACTATTAGGACATTGTCATGAATGGACCGGCCTTTGGTAAAGGCATTCTGAAACGGCTTATTAGCTTGTCCAAAACAGGCTGTAATCTTGAGACAAGAATTTTGGAGATGGCTTTGTAGAGGGTGTTAACAAGACTAATTGGTCTGAAATGGCCGGGTTTTTCTGGTTGCTGGATTTTGGGCATGAGAGTGATAATGGTGTGGTTGAGGGATGGTGGAAGGTGCCCATGCTCAAAGAAGCTAGCTACTGCTAGGCACACATCTTTCTTCATTATTTCCCAGTATTTCTGGAAGAAACCTGGACCGAACCCATCAGAGCCTGGGGCTTTGTGGGGGTTCATGTCAAAAAACGCGCTTTTTATCTCTTCTTCAGATACTTTGGTCAATAAATTTTCGGCCTCCTGGTCAGAGACTATGGAGGTGAAGTGTACAAAAGCAGAACTATCTGGGACTGAACCTGAAGACGAATAGTTCTTTGAAAAAGCGTGTTTGAACAACTCTTTTATCCCCGAAGGGTTTTCCACCCAAGTGTCATCTTCATCCCTTAACTTATGGATGGTATTCAGAGAAAATATTTGCTTCATTTTATTGTGGAAGAAACGTGTGTTTCTATCACCTTGAAGCAACCATTTCTTTCTATTTTTGATTTTCCAGTGGGATTGTTTAAACAGAAGAATTTTTTCCCGTTGGTTAATGAGCCTTTTTAGGTGGTCAACTAAAATCGGGTTATAAGGCTAAGACCAAAGTCTCTCCTCTATTTCCTGAATTTTGGCCAGATTCTGAACAAGTTTACTAGACGTATGCTGGAACTTTTTCATGGACCAAGTTTTGATAGAAGTTTTTATCTCAAATAGACGATTTTGAACCCTGTAAAAACACGATCCCTTCAGTTTCTCTAACCACTTGTTTTTTACAATGGCTAGAACTTCCGAGTCTAAGGCCCACGCCTGATGAAATCGGAATATTGCTGGGGGAACACAGGGTTTGTAAAAGTGTCACAAATAACTGGGGAATGGTCTGACACCGTGAAGGAACCATAAGTAATAGTCGTATCTGGGAATAAGTCTAAGAAAGATTGACTACAGATACTTCTATCAAGTCTTTCGTATACTATATAAGAATCATAGTGTTTTTTCCAAGAAAACGCGTTTTGTTGGGCCGGCAAATCCAAACACTCGACGTTTCGTAGAAAATTTGGGAAACATTGGATTTGAGAAGGAGTAACACCCCTCCCGCCAACTTTGTCAGAAGGGGAAAGCAACTGATTGAAGTCACCTATGATAATCTTAGGCATGGTTTGAATAGTGAGGTAAGATGTCAACTCGTTCCAAACATTGTCTTTTTCCTGTTCTTTAGCTGAGAGGTACACTCCTGTTACTAGAAAGGAAGATTTAGCGATCTTATAGTAGACGCTCAAGTGGGCACATTTATCCCAAAGGATATAACTATCTACACTAATATTATCATCATTCCAACATACCCAAATACCACCACTATGATTGACGGGGTCAATGATAAGGATATGTTGGAAATGAAGGGCTTTCAAAATTTTCTTACTATTGCCATTATTGGTCATAGTTTCCATGATAAAGAAAATATCGGGCTTGTATCTATTTTTTAAGAAAATGAGTTCCACTAATGCTTGGGGTTTTTTCGCCCCTTTAATATTCCAAGCTAAGATCTTCATGATTTTAAAATTTTATAAGTTTTGAAGTTGTTCTTAAAAGTACTTCGTTTGGTTGTTGAAACGAAGACATTGTAGAGCCAAGTATGGGTACAAGCCCATAGTTCATAGCGAGTGGCGAAGCACTCGGTTCGTAAAATACACCCAATTAAGCAGTAAAAAACTTTACATAAGTGATACAAAATTACAGAAAGCCAAGGCATAAAATATATTTTGCATTGTGGTAGTTGAAAACACTAGTCGTAGATTGATCTTTTGTGACGATGCAGAATGTTGCAGTAGCCTGGACTCCATCTTCTACTATACCATGGATCACTCAGGGAGGGAAAGGAAAACTGCAAGCAATAAGCTATACCATTAATCTTGTAATGGTTAACAACAGCACACACTAAAATTTTAAAGAGGGAGGGAATAACCAACAAGTTGGACTTATAGCCTGCACCCAAGTTTTCAGTTGTAAAGGAAAAATTAATGCTTACACTAGTCATAAACTGAGAGTGCAGGAATAGGACAACAAAGAGATAGCTATCATATGGTAAACAAGCACCCCAATAATTAATGTAGAAATGATATAGCAAAGTCATAAGAAAGGTCATATAGCCAAGAGTGGGATTCAAAAGGCATAGTACATAACTAGAAGATACCAAGAGAAGAACATCCTTCCAGTTATAGGAAAAATTAAAGTACATGATCCAACCTAGAAGCACATAGATCGTGTAATCATTCCAAACACTTAAAAACTGGACAAAAGGAGAAACCTGAGCTTTGAACTTGCAACTGAAGAAACCAGCACCCAAACATGCAACTAAATTGAGGTAAAACTGACAAGAGGTGCTGGGGAGAAGCCAAACCCACACTTTCACTAATAAAAGGTGTACCAGCCACCAAACATGTAACCAATGTGAAAGAAAACTGTGAAGCCAAGTGCAATAAATATAACTAATCAGCAGAAACAGCCTTGGATTAGCATAAGTAGTCTTAGGCTTTAAAATAATTCTGGTCACTACTTTGCAATTCAAGATAGCTAATACTATAGAGACTTGGTGAAAATGAAAGATCTCAGACACAAAAACACCCATATTATAATTAAAAAGAGCATAGTAATCCAAACTGCAAATAACAGTTCTAAACTTGGAAGTGGCCTTAATCACAACATTAGAATAGGAATAAAGGTTAATCAGGCCAAGATAGAGCATGAAAGAGGGGATGAGAAAGCCTGTATAAAATAAAAGCAACAAAATCCCATTGACCAAACTGATTACAAACTGCAGACAAGTTTGGGAATACAAAAAACTCCTGGGGGAATTTACAATGAAGATACATAGCAAATTGGCAGAAGGGAAAAAGGCAAGAAACATCAGAACTCCATTCATAATATCAGTTGACAGCAAAAAAACTGATGAAGGAGAGCAAATACAGCACTAAGTAAGATAAAAACAACAAAAACCCAAACAGAATTCCATTTAGCATGTACAAACTGGACTGGGAAAGAAAAAACATCTGAGAGTTAAGCCTAAGATTTAGAGACTGATACCAATCAAGGCACATATTAGACAAGAAAGAAGAAAGGCCAGCACGTAAAATAGAAAAATAGGACTGAAAACCAGAAGCAGAGATAGTATCTAACAATAGTATGCCATGGCCTAAATCCAATAGAGCAAGAGTATGTAACCAGTAGACATTAATTAGTATTAAAACAAAAACTAATAGCCAACAAACCATGAGAGCAACAAACAAGCAGGGAAAGCCGTAAGAGTCTAGAGAGGTGAGCAAGAAAAAGACACTGACAACGAAGCAATATGTTTGAGAGAGATAAAATTGATGCAAATGGAAGACATAACAACCAAGGGAGGGGAGCCATAGCCTGGCGTCATACGATATAACCAAGCAAGAAATGAGGTGAGCACAACAGTCATGAGCCAAAGTAACAGAAATCCCCTTCGAAAACAAAGAAAAGGGGCATTAAGATGCTTAGATAGGGGACATATCTGGTCTGTAAATGAATGTAATTGAACACAGGACCATTGGTCCTTGGCGGCTCCACACGCACGATCGCCATCTGTTGTTGGTCGTTGTACCGCCACCACGGCGGCTTTCGTCGCTGCTGCAGGGTCAGAGATACCTCGGCCAAGGGTGGAAACGTTGCTACAGCCCTGCGGAAAGGCTACGGACTAGGGTCGCTCAGCTAGACTGACTTCGATGTTCCAGACCCAGACTATGTCCGGCGGCTTCGAAGATGCTTGGAAAGGGGGGTCAGGGTGAGGTGCGCTGAAAAACGGCTTTGCCATGGTGAGATCTTGGAAATCTTCACAAACCCTTCGATTCTTGAGTAACCTTAGGTAACAATTACTTCTTAGCTTGGAGATTAGTAGATCTTTGCCAATCTTAAGATCTTTTGGAAGGAAATTGGGTGAGAGACCCAATTTTTGAGATGAAAAATTTCTGGTGGAGGACGGCGGTTTAGGGTTCTTGCTAGGGTTCCAAGCTTTCTTCTTTTTTCTCCCTCTCTCTCTAGAATTCTCTCTCTTCATGTTTGCTTATGCTGTCATATGGCTGTTGCTTTTTGCCCTTTTGCTAGATTCCGGAATCTAAATACTTTGTGAATTTTGCATACATTATACTTCCTCCGTTTCGCAATACTCGCAACGTTTATTATTTGCACACTATCCAATGCAATACTTTGAACCTCAATATCTCTAATTATTGAAAGGTAAAAATTATAAAAAGTTGATATTATGATAGTGTACATTAAGAGGAATCAAACAAGATCCCACTTGACTATATTTTTTGTTATATATTCGAGAAAAAATATAACATAAAATTAATAGATGAATAGTGATTACTATTCTAATGTTGCAAGTATTGAGAAACGGAGGAAGTACATAAAATACCCTATACGCTAACATTTTTGAATGGATAAGTTGTCACGTACTTTAAATTTTTAATCCATATAATTGTATATGTAAAATAAGTTATAAAAGTTCAATAAGTGGACAGATCAAGAAAATCTTCACGGTGTTCTGCATTTTTATGCGACTGTTCTTTTGTTAGCCACTCAGAAAAAGGCTTTTTATATATTTATTGTCGTTATTGAAATTTGAAATTCAAAAACTAATGTGATTCTATTTCTATAATTATAAAAGTATCAATGATATCACGGAGGACAAAAAACTACAAAAAGGAGTACTTTTACAGATTTCTATACTTTTTTGCTCCCTTTCAAAATGAAGAGCTACATAAAATTTTGCATCAAATCATTATTTGCTTCTCGTTAGTCATGTAGTCAAGTAAAATTATCGAGCTTTATCATTTATTTGTAAAAATAAAGCTCACCAGAATCCACGACCAAATACCGAATAAAGTTTTATTATTTACTTTACTTGAAACATGATGATCTATTCAAATTTTGGCTGTGTGTGACAATAATACGTGAAACAGAAATGATGAAGTCCATAATATGATGTAGCTAAATGTAGAAAAGGGGACGACCTTACAATTTAAGTATTTGACAGTAGTCATACAATTTTCTAGATTTTACTAATTACTTGGGTTTTGATATTCATAGCCCTAAGGAGTATATTTAAGCCTTAGTTAGTTAAAACGCGTTTAAAACTAAAAATTATCTAAAATCTAAAATAGTATTATGAAACTATCTAAAATCTAAAATAGTATTAAATTGGAAATTTATTGGAAAATCACGCGTCAATCAGTACTAGTCATTATTTATATTTATTAGTTTACGAAAATATTAAATGCTTATACATATCGCTGAGGGCTACCTATATCATTTGTAGGGATGTCAATGGCACAGGGCCGATGTTGGCATTCCTATCCCCATCCACGCCTAAAAAATTCATCCCCATCCTCGCCCCATCACCCATAGCGGCGGAAAATCTTATCACCAAAATCATTTTTAGATAATTTTTAGTTTTAAACGCGTGATTTCCCAATAAGTTTCATTTAATTATCTAAAACATCACGATTTTAGATAATTTTTAGTTTTATTTAAAATAGGCTTAAATACAAATAATGACTAGTACTGATTGACGCGTGATTTCCCAATAAATTTCCAATTTAATACTATTTTAGATTTTAGATAGTTTAAAAAATAGTTAAATTTTTTAGATAGAAGCACCTATTTCATTTAATTATTATATTTTAAACTAATTATATGCGCACATTCTAATAAAATTGCGTATATTGTGATGTTGAAGCATGATTGTAAACATTACGATTCTATGGTCCGGTTTTAAGATCCGATTCTAAGAGCCCCTTTAAATTTAAAGTAGAATCTAACTTCTAGCATGATTAAATATGATAAAGTGTTCAAACCGCTAAGATAACTCAGTGTATGAGGAGTTTAGTAAAGCTGATAGTTTCAAAAATAGTTAAATTTTTTAGATAGATCTCTTCGATTAATAACTACTATTTATTTTTTTATGTAGTTGAAACATGAGAGTACAACTTTTTTCGGGAGGACAAGTGAAAATGAGAAATAAATTAATAGAAAACACATGTTATAAAAAGGAAGAATGGGAGAATCCACTATATAAAGTAATGTTAACTACTAAAAAAGTATAAAGTAATGTTAACGTCCTACTCTATCAACTTTCTAAAACTATGATAAGAAGTAAAGTTTTGCAAACAATGTGGTGTATACATATTCCATATGTCCCATTATATAAAGTAATATTAACTAATAAAAAGTAAATGGAAATCTTGATCATCTATTTTAATTACATGCCTAGTCATAATGCTTTTTTGGAAATCTCAAAGTATTAACCATTTTATAATTCACATACACCTGCATAGTAATATAAAGACCTTCTTTACAGAAAACGGACAATCTTATACCCATCTTATCCCAAAAGTTTTCCAAACTCTTTGGAGTACTTGGAAGGAAAGAAAATAAATAGTATTTCAAAATAATTCCTAGAACCTTCAAAGAATTTTGTTCCGCTCAGAACATGCGGTCAGTGAATGGAACATTTGTTCTACTTATGATAACCAGGTTAATCGTCCTTTGGTAACTTTACGTACGGTAGAGTTTGGTTTTTTGGGGGTGATAGTGGAAAAGATTCAAGAGTTCTTATGTGTTTCCACGCCCCCTTGAAACCCCGAAAAATGGACAAATTTCTTTTTTTAGGAACACATACCGCATTCGTCAAAATACATTTCATCTCCCCTCTCTTTGCAGGATCAAAACATCTCAGCAAGTTGGATGAACGCCTCCACCTTCTGTCTACGTGAAGCTAAATACATATGGCTTTTTTGTACAATCATCCTCGACTGTTGTCATAGTTGTCAAAAATTCCCATGGCATCGCCTTGGAAGAATTTCTTTCAAATTATCGCAAACCTAAAGTACTAACATAAGAAAACTCATACACTCTGGACATTTCTTTAATTTAAGACTAAAATTCTTAAATAATTATAATTTATTTTAGTCTTTATAAAGTTTCAATTGATTGAATTATTATAAAAAAAAAGAAAAATTGCCTAGAATAATGCAACCTTTTGACGATTCGCCAATAATAATGCAACCTAAAGATTATTCTGGAATAATGCAACCTTTATACCCCATTTATTTTGAATGGGGTAAAACCGGATTTAACCTAAAGAATAGGTTAACTGAGACACGTGGCGTTTACTTATTGGTTATCATAAATATTTCTTTAAAAAAAATATAAATACAAAAAGATTAAAAAAATCCAAAAAAAATCCAAAAACCCCCTCCCTCTCCCCCAGGCACGAACCCACAGCCACCCCACCTCCTCCTCCTTTCCCCCAGGCACGAAACCACCACAGCGCCACCACCGTCACCACCGAAATAGACAAAAACCGCCAACGAGCCAAGCCCCTCTGAGCACCACACAAACAACCAGAAACCTCCCTTCCCCTTTCGCAATTCCCCGTTCCCGAATCGTTCAAACCCTTTCGAACCTCGCCATCGTCCCACCTTCCCGAATCACGCAAACCATGTCGCACCTCGTCGACGGTCTGGGTGTTGTTGGAGGCGTTTTGCTCCGCCTTAGGTGGTGGCTTTGTGGTTGTTGGCTACGAAATACAGCCACGAAAAGGGGATGGGTGTTGTTGGAGGCGGTTTTGGGCCTTACGTGGTTGGCTTTATGGTCACTGGCGAGGAGGGTTGAAAATCCCGCGTGGGGGTTGGAAATCCGGCGAGGGAGTGAGGGTTGGGGTGGGGGCTGGGTTTAGTTTAGGTTTTTTTAAAGTTTTTTTTAAAATTTATTATTTAGAATTAAAGGTTTAAATTAGAAGTTACCTATGGTTCAGGTCACCGATCATTTATCCTGTTTAAAAAAATGGGGTATTAAGATTGCATTATTCTAGAATAATCTTTAAGTTGCATTATTATCTGCGAATGAGCAAAAGGTTGTATTATTCTAGGCAATTTTTCCTAAAAAAATCCAATAGTTATGAATTGAATCTTTTAAATAGAACTTTCGATATCCTGTGTATTTTTTCACGGATGTAAATTTAGTTATATACTATATATATACAACCCAATCAAGAACTTGTACAACCATATCAACTTTTTTTTTTTGTTTTTTATGGGAAGGTAATGTGGTGGACCCCTGGCCATATCTCAACTAGCACAGTATCTTGATCTGGTGTTTACGAGGCCCGACATTTGAGAGCAGGGGGGAATGGTAAGGGGATCTCCACCCTCAAATGCCCCTAGTGGGATTTGATCCCATAACCTTTTAAGTCATGAGATCAAACCTTTACCACTAGACCAAGCAAGCTTATCAACTTATCAACTTATCCCCAAATATTTTGCAATACAATCTACTTAGTTGTATTCCACCAATCTATTATACTTCCTCCGTTTTTATTTAAATGTGACACTTTTAAATTCACGGACTCTTAGACAATATTTGGGAAGGAAAGAGATAGAGAGAAAAAAATAAGGGGACCCATGTGAGAGGAGAGAGATAGAGAGAGTTTATTGACCAAAAAAGAAAGTGTCACATTTAATTTAAAACTTCCTAAAATAGAAAGTGTCACATTTAAAAAAAACGGAGGAAGTATTCATTTGTAAAACCTTTTTATTTTAACATTGCTCTTAAGGATATACATAGCTTTGTATCTTGGTTTTCGCCACTTGGCGTTAGCTACTCGTCCTATTTCTATAAAATTTCATTCAGGCATTGAGGTCACCACAGTGGAAGCGTCTTGTCGGTTAGATCAAGCTCTAAACCATCACAACATTGCGAATTCCAAGTTCGCTACCCCAAATACACGAAGACAAAGCAGACAGGGAATAATGATCCCAACTGTTTTTCGTTTTATCAAATTGTATTCTCCCCAATTCTTTTCGTAATTCCAAATCTACCATTAAATTACACAATTCTTTTTTCCATCATTCTCTCTTTTTATGTTTTACGTTTTTTATTTTAGCGTTACACAAAAGCTAATCATGTCAATTGTCATGTAATTCTACTATCGATGATGCTTTATTTAGTATATATATGTGAAAAATATGAGGATTCAAAATCACAAATAAAAGTGTAAGAATTAATAAGTAAGACTTAATCTAGTGGAAAATAGAGAGTCTTTCAACTTTGAGTATGAGGTTCAATTCTTACTAGAATTACTTTGAGTGTATGGATTCTCCATTTCTCCCTTATCATTCCCCATAATTTCAAAGTGCCTCATTAGCACAGCAGTTGGAGGACCCTTTATGATAGACTAAAGTCGTATCACCTATTCAAAGATAATTCCTACAATCCTCTAACAATGGTAGTCAATGGAAGCAGGGTCGAATCCGCAGGAAGACAAAGTTTCTATATTAATATTCAACCACCTAACTACTTCAGATGAAATCAGAGAAGATTAACTGAACTAATAATTAAACTAAGGAAGACGAGAATTAAACTGAGGATTTAACTATGGAATAAAAGTCTAAGGTAATAGGTCGGTCCATCATGCTCATACCAATCAAATAGGGTCAACCACTATCAAAACCTAAGTCAAGAGTCGAGGGATTAGAGCATGTGCTGAGCTATGGTTAAGTCTCAACGCTCATAGTTCAACATGCGCCTCTTGTTCACTAACGTAATCAGAACTACTGATGTGTCCTAGGCCTCTAATCGTAAGACAGATCTGTGCAAACAAATATTAACCACAAGTAATCAATAAAATCGGCCACTAACATTAATCACTAATCAAGAACAAACCGCATCACAATCACTCTAATCAAGCCCTAGAAATCGATAGGAATCTAAACAACAATCATGGTATAAAAATGGCTTCCCTATCTAACACCCTAGAAAGAGAACTACTCAGACATGATCGAATTGACAATAACAAAACTAATTGGAAACTCTAACAATTGCATCATGAACTAATTGAATAATCAACAATTAAACTAAAACAATTAAGAAATAATAACAAAGCAATAAGAAAGAAGATTGCCAATCTGACAAAAAGATATAAATTTAATTAAATTGAATCAAGGTTCGATCTCCACTATAATGGAAACTAACGAAAACTAAATTTAAGAGCTCTCTAATTGTTTAAAATAATGAAAAGATACATGTAAAAATAACCTAAAAAGTATTTATAGTCTTCTAAGAAAGCAAAAAGATAGAATGGAAAAGACGCAAAATCGCGTCCTCCGTGTCTTCCACCCGACCGGGCACAATGCCGCCCGATCGGGCCTGGGGACAATAATTCAGCAGCAGCAAAAGTGTATGCACCCGATGTGATCGGACGATGACCACCCGATCGGGGCCACAACATCTGCCCCCGATTGGGCAAGGCTGCCCGATGTCATCGGGCGAAGCTTGCTCTCCAGCAATCCAAAAACCAGCAAAAGCTCCAAGTGTAGGCTCGCCCGATGTGATCGGGCAAGGCCGCCCGATCGGGCGGGAAATCTGAGCTTTTGTCTGTAGAAGATCGAACCCGATAGGGCGGTGATTGCCCGACCCGATTGGGCAGAGCCTTTCTCTGGCTGGCTTTACACTTGGCCTCAGACGCCAAGTATCTTCAACAAATTCTTCTTCCAAGGGCTTGAATACCATCTCGAGACCGCCTATATGCCTCATAACCTTCCGCTATAGTATGGTGATCAAAATACCAAGTAAATAGGAAGTTTTTCCCTAAAACCTGCAAAACGTTATAACACAGACAAACCACAACTATATCGAAATAGTTAGCATAAAAGGCTCCTAAGAGTGTCAATACCGCACAATTTAGCTTGTAAACAAAGGAAAAAACTCTATAAGAAATTATTATATCAAATTCCACCACGCTAAACCTTTGCTTGTCCTCAAGCAAATAGAACATGATCATAGAAAAGATTGCCTCACCCCATAGATAAAAACGATAAAAGCTCAAAAACATTTTCAAGACTAAGAATCGTTCAAGCAGGCAAAATTCAAGTCCGGCTAATCAAATTCATCCAACTACCAATCATCCAAGCAATTCATCAAATTCAAGCATCTACAAGGGATACAAATCCTGAAAAGGTGCTCACAAAAGGCGTCACTCCTCCTAATTTTGTGGCAGGCAAAGAATGTGCCAGAACACTCACCAACTGACCACAAATGCCCTTCCCACTCACACTCTCATGTGTTTACGAAGTAAAATGATGCTCATCCTAGCCAAGTCGACTCAATCGGCAAACATACTCTTAAATTTTGACAAACCGACTCAAAAATCAATCCAAATAACAATGTAAACACGAGCTCAAGAGGACTTTATAGGGTTGTAATGGGGCTTAGGTAAGAGGTAGGGGATGTTTTTAGGAAATGTGGCGGAAAAACCAAGGATGGGGGAGCAAAGATCACTTCAAACAAGGCCGAAAGAGGTCTAAACAACTCCCAATCAATACCATATAACCGCAAACACATCCCAACTCTCATGAATTAATGTAGGCTCACAACAAACCCAACTTTCAAGCAACGTAGCAATATTTTTTTCTTTACAAATATACGTGAATGATGGAACTTTGAATTCTTTTGAACTTTCATTTCTTTTTTTATCTTTCATTTTTCGAACCAAACATTCACGCAACTCTAACTTTGCTTTTTCTTTTCTTTTTCTCATCAAACCTTATCAAAAACACTTTTAATTCCCCAAAACCAAACCAAATCATGAAATCAATTTCAAACTCAACAATTGCTCCCCCAAGCTAGGCTTGGGCATAGTATCGATATATAAAGGTCATGGGCTTATAATGAGGGTATAGTAACACAAAACCGATTATTAGGCTCAGCGGGGCTAATATAAGGGGGTAAAAGTATATTAGAAAATGCACTCTGAGGCTCAAGAATCAGACAAAAGAACGCCTCTATCAAAGCAAATGCTACAAGTCATCGAATATCAGACAAGTACGAAGTCAAAATCAAGATCAATCCACCAAAGAGGAACTAACACAAAGAAACAGACTGGATAATGATATGAATCCAATAAGCTTACAAAGAGGCCTCACAGTCTAACCAATTCAGGCATGCAGCACAAAGCAGTGTAATATAATCAGAAATCGCTCGAAATCAAAGTAGTCAAACATCAAATCATAACCTCAAGATCACAAATGCCTAACTATCCAAAAAAAACGTCAAATGATTTTCAATAAGAGCACAACGAGGGGCACATGGAGGCAATCAAACCAGTAATGATCAATCATATTTTTTTCAATTTTTCATTTTTTTCTCAAAGTTTTAAACTATCCTATCAAAGCTTTAAAAACTATATTAGAAAGCTGTAAAACTACACTAGAAAGCAGTAAAAGGAATACCTATAGTGAGAGATCGTCCCCCAAGCTGAACGAGAAAATGTCCTCATTGCAACGAGGGAGAGGAGAGAGTAAGGGCATCAGCCGCCCATATCATCATCTGTGGGGGCACTAGAGAAGTCGCCACCAGACATACCACCACAAAGACATACCACCAACATCCGAATAACAACCTGCAGCAGGATCACCCGAAAAACCACCCATACCTCCAGCAAAACCACTAGCACATGTATCAAAACCGCCACCTAAACCACTAGTCCCTAGACCAAAATCTCCTAAGGAGACGGACTGTCGAGGTGTAGTATCCTCCTCCTCATCCTCTTCCATGTCATCAGTCGTACCGGCAGGCTGGCCATAGCTCGGGTTCCAATGGTACCACGAGGGGTGTTGAGCAAACTGCTCAACAATGCCACGCCTTCAATAATTATCTTAGAGAGGAGAAAGGGCGAAGTGCTGATCCTCTGCCAATGTGTCCACTCGTCTCCCCATCTCATCAAAACGGGTGTAGAGTTGGTCAATACGAGTACCATAGCCCGCAAGGGTGGCAGTATTCGCATTGACCAACTCTTCCATCCGTCCTATTCCCTCCTCCATTCGACCTAGGGTCGACATCATACCTGTAAAATCAAAACTGTTCGGGGGAGGGGGAGGAGGAGCAGAAGTAGAGGCGCCCTCGTCAAAAATTGGCGTATGACGCCTATGGTATGAACGGCGAGGGGGCTCGGGGTCAGAGACAACGAGGTTAGCTCCCTCTATAGGGAGTAGGTAGCTCTCCTGGCGGGGCCGCAAGCGGGCTCTAGGGTCGGGCAGGGTGATGGACTGTTTAGACTTAATCTTCCATTGAAATCTCTGGTCAGGGAGGCGTTGGAGGGCCTTGAGGGTGTCAAGATAGGTAAGGTCGGTGAGGGTAGGGCCCTGGACTGGGTTACATTGGGTTTCATCATAACCGGCAACTTGCCGGGCAAACAAAGTAATTAACCCCCCGTTTACTAGCCGCCTAGGAGTCTAAGTCCCGTCATCCCAAAGCCTAGGGAGCGAGTTCGAGATACGCTCGAACTGGATAGCTACATGGTGGGCTAAATTGTATTGAAAGGATTCTCTAGAGCCCTTAGCGATGTAGCTACCTATAGTGATCAACTCGTCCCCCCAGACTAAGTGACCCTCATAACGCTCTAACAGTGTTTGGGCCATAAACCTGATCCAGATGCTAAAGATGGGGTGGTGGAAGTTTGCCCAATGACATTTCTGAATGTCAAAAGGCTTGGGGTCCCCTGTGAGTATGAAGTAAATATGGGCCATATTAAAATTCTCAGGTGGGTAGTAGTCCCCCGTACTTGCAGTGTAAGAACCCCGCAAATTCCCGAAGGGTAAGTGTATGCTCTTGGTTCAAAAGACGGTAATGAACATGTGTAACTGGCCCGACCCTAGGCTTCGTTTGCTCTATGTAGAGCCTGTGGTTCTCATAAGTGTCCAAACGGAGCTCATCCAACTCATTGAGTTGAAGAAGTCCTGTTTCACCTGGAGCTGTCAAATCAAGGTTAATCTCTTTGACCGCCCACGCAGAAAGATACTTCATTTCCACTGCAAAATGGCAAGCTTTGCCATAAACCAGTCAATAAGGTGTGGTACCCAATAAGGTCTTAAAAGCAGTGCGGAGCGCCCAAAGAGTATCATAAAGTTTCAAGGACCAATCTTTTCTAGCCTTAGTCACAACTTTTTCAACGATCCTCTTAATCTGCCTATTGGACACTTCTACTTGACCACTAGTCTGAGGGTGGTAGGCTAGACCGACCTTGTGGGTGACTCTATGTTTTTTCAATAGGGCCTTGAAGGTGCTCTTATGAAAATGAGAACCTCCATCACTAATTACAACATGAGGGACACCAAAACGGGGACAAATTATTTTCTTGAACATTTTCATCACAACCTTAGAATCATTGATTGGAGATGCTATAGCTTCTACCCATTTGGTCACATAGTCGACAACCACTAGAATATACCTATTCCCACAAGAGGTAGAAAAGGTCCCATAAAATCAATCCCCCACACAACAAAAAGTTCGACCTCTAGAATCCCACTCTGTGGCATCTCTTGTCTTTTTGAAATATTACCCATCCTCTAACAAGCATCACAAGACAAACAAAAGGCACTGGCATCTTTGAAAATCGAAGGCCAATAGAAACCACTATGTAGGACTCGATAACCAGTCGCTTGGGAACCTAGATGGCCACTAGAGGGCATACTATGACAATGTAGCAAAACACCTTGCATTCCCAGTCAGGAACGCAATGACGGAACATTCCTTCGGAGCATTTCTTATATAGGAAAAGGTCCTCCCAAAAATACATTCTAGCCTCATGATAAAACTTTTTTCGTTGCTGATATGTAAGATCGGGAGGATGGGAACCGCTAACACAATAGTTTGCAAAATCAGCATACCAAGGAGATTTAGATGACACAGAAAACAAATGATCGTCAGGAAAAGAGTCATCTATAGGAGGGTCAGAAGATGATCCAAACCTCAACCTGGAAAGGTGGTCAGCGACCACATTCTAAGCACCCTTCTTGTCCTTTATTTCCAAGTCGAACTCTTGTAGCAACAGAATCCATCTAATGAGTCTAGGCTTGACCTCCTTCTTGGCCATCAAGTACTTCAAAGCAGCATGGTCAGTATGTACTATAACCTGCGATCCTATCAGATAGGTTTGAAATTTGTCCAATGCATAGACTATGGCCAGCGATTCCTTTTCTGTCGTAGCATAATTAACATGGGCTGGATCCAAGGTTTTGCTGGCATAGTGGATAACATGGAGTAGCTTATCCTTCCTCTGACCAAGTAAAGCCCCTATCGCATAGTCACTAGCATCGCACATGATCTCAAAAGGGAGATTCCAATCAGGAGGTTGTATAATAGGGGCAGTGATTAATGTTGTCTTTATCCTGTCAAAAGAATCCAAGCAATCATTAATAAAATCAAACGTGGCACCCTTTAGCAACAATTGAGTAAGAGGTTTCGCAATTTTTGAAAAATCTTTGATAAACCTGCGATAAAACCCTGCGTGACCAAGGAAACTCCTCACTCCTTTGACATTCATTGGAGGGGGAAGTTTCTCGAACACCTCAATCTTTGCTCTATCCACTTGGATGCCACGCTCAGAAATCAAGTGACCCAAAACGACACCTTCATTCACCATGAAGTGACACTTTTCCCAATTAAGCACAAGGTTTGCCTCAACATATGTTTTAAGCACTTTAGACAAATTATGCAGGCAAACATCAAAATCAGAACCATAAACACTGAAATCATCCATAAACACTTCCATGATATTTTCAATAAAATTAGAGAATATGGCCATCATGCAGCGTTGGAAAGTAGCGGGAGCTTTAGACAATCCAAATGGCATCCTACGTTATGCGAAGGTGCCATAAGGACATGTAGACGTAGTCTTTTCCTGATCATCTGAATGGATAGGGATTTCGAAAAAACCAGAATATCCATCCAGATAACAGAAATAGCTATGTTTGTCTAGCCTTTCCAACATCTGATCAATAAAGGGAAGGGGGAAGTGGTCTTTCAGAGTGGCATTGTTAAGTCTACAATAATTAATGCACATACGCCACCCTATGACGGTCCTGGTAGGAATTAAATCACCTTTTTCATTTTCAACAACACGGTCCCCCCTTCTTAGGAACCACTTGCACAGGACTGACCCACTTCGAATCAGCAATGGGATAAATGATCCCTGCATCTAACAGTTTCATAATTTCTTTCTTCACCACCTCTTGTATATTAGGATTCAAACGTCTCTAAGGTTGAATGCAAGGGCGGTGATCCTCTTCTAGATTAATACGATGCAAACAAAAATCAGGACCAATGCCCTTCAGATCATCAATACTATACCCAATAGCCTTCTTGTGCATGTGAAGCACGGTAAGCAAACTTTTCAATTGACTATCTGTGAGTTTAGTACTGACAATCACAGGACATTCTTCCTTATCATCTAAAAATGCATACTTCAAATGAGAGGGTAGTGGTCTGAGTTCCACCTTAGTTACCTGAGGAGTAGAGCTAGAGCATACACTTTCAAGTACCACAGTTTCCTGTTCCTGTTCATCTCTATGGCCCTCTAAATCAGCAAGGCAGGCATCGACTTCAGTATCGACGCCTAATGAATCACCATCAGTCAATGCTACCTCCAATGGGTCAACATCACGTATCTGCTGAAATGTAGACATCACTGCTTTGTCTACCACATCAATCCTGCAACAAGACTCTTCAAGCATAGGAGACTTCATAACATTGGTTAGTTTAAAAGTGACAGTATCATCACCAACATTCAAAGTCAAAGACCCTGACTTGACATCAATAACAGCACCTGCAGTGCACAGAAATGGTCTGCCCAATATAATAGGAATTTGGGCATCCTCTTCCATATCCAACACAAGAAAATCCACAGGAATGTAAAACTTTCCCACCCTAACAGGGACGTCTTCTAAAACACCTAGGGGGTATTTTATTGAACGGTCAGCCATCTGCAAAGTAATTCGAGTGCACTTAAGTGCCCCCATGTTCAGCTTAGTACAGACAGACAATGGCATGACAGACACAGATGCACCTAAATCACATAAAGCTTTATCAATAAATAGTGCACCTATATGACATGAGATGGAAAAGCTACCAGGATCTTTCAACTTAGGTGGAGATTTATTTTGCGAAACGGCACTACACTCTTCAGTGAGTGCGACTCTATCTACCCCACCAAAATCTTTCTTTTTTGTGATCATCTCCTTTAAAAACTTAGCATAAACAGGAACTTGAGAAATAAGTTCTGTGAAAGCAACCGTTACCTCAAGGTTCTTGACCATAGCCAATAACTTACCAAGTTGTTGATCAACTTTGGACTTTTGCATTCAATGAGGAAAAGGCAACCTTGGTGTAAAAGGTGTATCAGAAACCTTCTCCTTCTTCGTTTCTGCTTGTTCAGCTGCCTCAGACAGTTCGACATCAGACGTTGAATTCTTCTCCAAATCCTTCTCCACTACCTCATTCACCTTGCTAGGAGCAACATCATCATCAACGGGCATAGGAGGAGCAGCATAAGCAGTGCCACTACGAAGAGTAACGGCGTTTTCTTGCTCCCTCTGTAATGGTTACCCAGGAAATTGTCCCTGCTGCCTCTGAGCATTATTCCCTGCCAATTGAGCAACCTGAGTCTCGAGAAGTTTTATGTGCTTCTCTTGGGCTTTGTGTGCATCCTCATTGGCTTTCTTCATAGCCAACATATGTTTCTATTGGGCTTTCTGTGCCTCCTCATTGGACTTTTGCATAGACAATACTAGTTTCATCAGTTCAGATGTGCTAGGCTCTTGTGGGGCTACATTTTGTGGTGCTGGCTGGAAATTCTGATGGGCAGGTCTTTGGAAACCAGGGGGATTGTGAAAGTCCCTTGGTTTTGGTAGTAGTTGTGTTTTGGGTGATTTTGTGAATGCTGATAGGAAATTTGTGGTTGTTGGTATGAATTTTGTGGCTATGGGTTCTGAACATTGTTGCTTCTGTAAGAGAAAAGTGGATTGTCTTTTCAACCAAGATTGAATGTGTTGGAGTAGGGGTTATTTGGCTGTCTTTGTTGAAAAGCATTCGCCTACTCCATATGATGTTGACCGAACTGAAAATCATGGCCAAAGTGACCCTGAATACCAAACACCTCGCAGTAAGATGAGGTGATGGGGTGCAACTGCTGACATAGCATTGATCCTCATAGGCGGAGGTGTCGAACTAGAAGACTTCATTGTTTGTAACTGCTGAGTCAGCTGAGCCATCTGAGAAGTAAGCAATGAAATAACGTCAATTTCAAGTACCTTCTTAGTCAGACTCCTAGATGATGAATGGTCATTTGCTGCGAGATTGGCTAAGAAGTCATAACCCTCATCAACTGTCTTGTGTAAAAAGACTCCTCCTGCAGACGAATCAACAATACTCTTCGTCTGGGGCTGCAGACCATTGTAAAAAGTATGCGTCAGAAACCACTTGTCCATATTATGACGTGGACATTCCCTCTGTAGGTCTCTGAATCTGGTACACGGTTCCCTTAATGTCTCATCTGGCTCTTGGGAAAACGTGGCCAACTTGTTTCTAATTTATGCTGTTTTTGTGGGAGGGTAATATTCGTGAAGGAATGCAGCAGAATTTGCCGACCATTCTGTCTTAGTGATGTCGCTGAACCACCTCTGAGCTTTGTCTCTGAGTGAAAACTCAAACAACATACATTCAGCTGCTCAGGTGTGACTCCTTGATGTTTAACAGTTAAGTAGAGTTGTTGGAATCTCTGCAGATGATTGGCCGGATCTTCAGAAGGATGCCCACCAAACCGATTCTGCTGCACCATATTAATTAGTGCAGGCTTAATCTCAAAGTTGTTTGCAGTAATAGTGGGCATCTGTGGGCCTGTGGGTATGCCTTAAGGATTAGGCACCTCATAAGATTTCAGCGACTTCGCCATTGGCAATGTAGAAATCTCCGAATCAGGTTTCTCTTGTTCAAACTCTGCTCTAATATCCTGAAGTATTGCTTCCGTATCGGGATCTCTAAGAATTATATGAGTTTTGTTTTGATACTTGGACATAAAAGAGAAACAACAAGATAACCGTGAGAACGACCTTCATTGGAACGGGAGGTTCCAATGAGGCAAAAAGAAGTACACTAATTAATCTAATTAAAACTAGAAAACTAGCCGTCTTCCCTGCAACGGAGCTAAAATTTGATAGGCTAAAGTCGTATCACCTATTCGAAGATAATTCCTACAATCCTCTAACAATGGTAGTCAATGGAAGCAGGGTCGAATCCGCAGGGAGACAGAGTTTCTATATTAATATTCAACCAACTAACTACTTTAGATGAAATCAGAGAAGATTAACTGAACTAATAATTAAACTAAGGAAGACGAGAATTAAATTGAGGATTTAACTATGGAATAAAAGTCTAAGGTATTAGGTCGGTCCACCATGCTTATACCAATCAAATAGTGTCAACCACTATCAATACCTAAGTCAAGAGTCGAGGGATTGGAGCATGTGCTGAGCTATGGTTAAGTCTCAACACTCATAGTTCAACATACGCCGCTTGTTCACTAACGTAATCAGAACTACTGATGTGTCCTAGGCCTCTAATCGTAAGACGGATCTGTGCAAACAACTATTAACCACAAGTAATCAATGAAATTGACCACTAACATTAATCACTAATTGGAAACTAATTGGAAACCCTAACAATTGCATCATGAACTAATTGAATAATTGATATCACGTATTTATATAGAGTTTTCTCCCTTATTTACAAGCTAATTTGTGCTTCATTGGAGCTCTTAGGAGCTATTTTGTGCTAACTATCGTTTATAGTTGTGGTTTCGTGTTTTAGTGTTGAATTGCAGGTTTTAGGGAGTTTTCTCCCTATTCCCGAGCCATTTGGAAGCAACCACGGCTTTACGAGATGTTACGGGGCATGTAGGATAGCTCACGAGCTTTATGGATAGTTTAGGAGGTACCAAGACCCCTAAACGTGAAGATTAGAGAGCCAAAGAGTCAAAAAGGAGGTTTCCGTGCACTGATCGGGACGAAATGGCCCGATCGGGCGAAAATACATTGATCGGGTATAGAAGTTGCGGACCCGATCGGGCAAGGTATGCCCGATCACATCGGGCGAACATAAATGTGCCCAGACCCGATCGGGTGTATCCTGCCCGACCCGATCGGGTTGGGTGCTGCTAGGTCGCGTTGTGAAGCTGCGGATGAGGAGATGCTGCTGGGCTCGTTTTGTCGCCTGGCCCGATCGGGTTGATTCCCACGGCCCGATCGGGTGGGCCGTAAAGTTCAATTGCTGCTGCGCTGCTGCTATATCAAAGCCCAAGATAAAAAAATGCTAAAACTGCTGGGCACCCGATCGGGTACTGTGCTCGGGCCCGATCGGGTCTGGCGCACCTATTCGCGGATTTCGGCTTTTTATTTCCGTTTTTAGTTAACTTGAGGGGGTATTATAAATACCTTTTTCCTCATTATTTAGGGAGATCAATTTTTATTCATCTTTATTCTAGTTTAGGCTCTAGTTAATTCTCATTGTTCTTAGTTTAATTTAAACACTTTAGATTAGATTTAGAGGTGATCAAACCTATTTTCGATTTCAATAAAAGTTCCTGTTTTCCGTCAATTGGTACTCTTTCCTACCCTAATCTCTTTAATTATTCTTGATTGCTTAGTTTGTTTATTTAATCGTTCATGGTGCAATTGTTAGGGTTTCATATTAGTTTTGTCGTTGTTAATTCGATTATGAGTGAGTGATTCCGTTTCTAGGGTGTTAGATAGGAAAGCCATGTTTATACCATGATTGTGATTTAGATTTCTTTCAATTTCTAGGGCTTGATTAGGGTGATTGTGATGTGGTTTGTTCTTATTGAGTAATTAATGTCAGTGTATAATTTCATTGATTGTTTGTGGTTAATAGTTGTTTGCAAAGATCCGTCTTACGACTAGAGGCCTAGGACACATCAGTAGTTCTGATTACGTTAGTGACCATGCGGCGTATGTTGAATTATGAGCGTTGATCTTAACCATAGCTCAACTCGTGCTCTAATCCCCCGACTCTTGACTTAGGTTTTGGTAGTAGTTGACCCTATTTGATTGGTATAAGCATGGTGGACCGACCTAATACCTTAGACTTTTAGTCCATAGTTAAATCCTCGAGTTATTTCGTCTTCCTTAGCTTGCTCAGTAGTTTAATTAATTCTTCCCTGATTTCGTCTGAAGTAGCTGAATTAGTTAAATATTAATTTAGAACTTCTGTCTCCCTGTGGATTCGACCCTGCTTCCATTGACTACCATAGTTAGAGGACTGTAGGTTTATCTTTGATTAGGTGATACGACTAAACCCTATCAATAATCAATAATTAAACTAGAACAATTAAGAAATAATAACAAAGAAATAAGAAAGAAGATTACCAATCTGACAAAACGCAATAACTTTAATTGAATTGAATCAAGGTTCGATCTCCTCTACAATGGAAACTAACGAAAACTAACTTTAAGAGCTCTCTAATTGTTTAAGATAATGAAAAGATACATGTAAAAATAACCTAAAAAGTATTTATAGTCTTCTAAGAAAGCAAAAAGATAGAATGGAAAAGCCGCAAAATTGCGTCCTCCGTGTCTTCCACCCGATCGGGCACAGGGCCGCCCGATCGGGCCTGGGGACAATAATTTAGCAGCAGCAAAAGTGTATGCACCCGATGTGATCGGGCGATGACCACCCGATCAGGGCCGCAACATCTGCACCCGATCGGGCAAGGTTGCCCGATGTCATCGGGCGAAGCTAGCTTTCCAGCAATCCAAAAACCAGCAAAAGCTCCAAGTGTGGGCTCGCCCAATGTGATCGGGCAAGGCCGTCAGAACGAGCGAGAAATCTGAGCTTTTGGTTGTAGAAGATCGAACCCGATCGGGCGGTTGTTGCCTGACCTGATCGAGCAAAGCCTTTCTATGGCTGGCTTTATACTTGGCCTCAGACGCCAAGTATCTTCAACAAATTCTTCTTCTATGGGCTCGAATATCATCTCGAGACCGCCTATATGCCTCATAACATTCCGCTATAGTATAGTGATCAAAATGCCAAGTAAATAGGAATTTTTTCCTAAAACCTGCAAAACGTTATTACATAGACAAACCACAACTTTATCGTAATAGTTAGCATAAATGGCTCCTAAGAGCGTCAAGACCGCCCAATTTAGCTTGTAAACGAAGAGAAAAACTCTATAAGAAATCATTATATCACCTTACAGAGTTTCGACTTGGTAGGGAGAATTTTCCTTACCTTCTTAAATGCAAAATTGTATAAAACTAATCAAGGGTTAGTCTAGTGGAAAGGAGAGAGAGTTTCGTTCCACCTTTTCTCTCATATCTCCCTTTTCTCCTACTTACCCCTAGTTTTTATCTAGGGCTACTGCTACCCTTTTCGGTGGTGGTAAGCCCATTTGCTTTTTCTTTTTTGAAAACGAGCAAATTAATCAATGAAATTTTAACACAAGTAATATAGAGTCTCATTTTTTATTGTATTAAAATTTCATCGAAAAATTTACTCGTTTACACCCTTAAATCGCCTCCTTGATAAGCGTGAAAAATAAAGTGTAGCGACTAATTTGATACGGAGGTAGTACGTCAATTTTTGAGAAAAAGCAAAGTAAAGTTCCCATGGGTAGGGAATAATCCCCTTGACCTCTTCCTCATAACTCCCTGAGCACTTGTCAAAGGAACAACCTCGAAAATAGTCCAAAGGTCGGAACAGTCAACAATAGTTGACATTCGCAAAACTCTCTCACTAAGCACCCCCTCGGAATCACATAAGGAGAGCGATTAGGAGGAATCGTGTCGGGCTAGATGCCCATTATTTAGATTACTAAAGGCTCTCAGCTGGTCGAAAGGCCTTATTCAAAAGACAAAGCATCAAGATGGAAACCAAAAGCATACTTTGAAATGAAGATCTTTGAAAGTGAATAGGAAAACACCTTGCAAACTTAATAAGAGATCGAGAAACTAGAGAGAGAAAGAGAAAGGATTTTACAAGTTGTTAAGTGTCAAATTGAAACCAAAACTAAGTTTATATAGCCTCTTTCTCCTACACTATTCCCCTTCCAAAAAGTCACGTCGAAGAAAACCCCTAATGGGATTGAAAAGGAAAATACTTATCTAAAAAAGGACCTAAAGAAGATGAATGGGCCATGCTATAGCGAAGAACATATAAACAATGACGACACATTTTCCCAAACGAGTATATACGTCAAATCCTTGAGAAATGTAAAGCCAAAACCAAGAGAGACAAAATAGATCGAAAAGTGCTTGACCAATAAAAATACTCCTCATTATTTGATAATAACGCTTTTAGGAAGGTACTAGATAGGTGGTCGACTCCTAAGGGGCTCCCTAGTCCTTGGATCGACTGATTGTCCTATTTCTCACCGTTATTACTAAGATAAATATTGTCTAAGTACCAAAACCATTTCAACAAAAGTACAAGGTACGTGGTTGGCCTCCCATGGGGATGATTAGCCCTGCGATTGACCAACCACACTATTACACATCACTATTACTTAGAAAAATATTGGTTAAGCACCAAAACTCTTTCAACTATGTACTAGGTAGGTGGTAGACCTCGCATGAGGCTCATTAACTCTAAAACTGAACAACCACCCTACTACTCATCGATCATCACTACTTAATTGGATAAGTATAAAAGCCTATCAACAAGGTATAAGTAGGTGGAAGTCCTTCCATGGGGATCATGAGCTCTCGAATCGACCGACCACCCTACTACATATCCTCACTAATTAGAAAAATACTAACCCTTGGATTGATCGACCACCCTTTTACTCATCATCAGTAATTAGAAAAATATTGTCTAGGTAAAAAATCCCGTTCAATAAGGTATAAGTAAGTGGTCGGCCTTCCATGGGGCTTATTAGCTCTTGAAATGACCGACCACCCTACTACTCATCTTCGATTAATATTGGCTGAATATAAAACCCTTTCAACAAGGTATAAGGTAAGTGGTCGGCCTCTTATCCCAAAGGCAAGAATTGTCATCTATTCAAAGCACCTGGCCGACCTATTCGTACTTAAACCATGGTAACCCCTGGTCGGTCAATGACACGAAGAAGAGTTGGTCGACCTCCACACACTTAAGCCATGATAACCAACAAATAGTCTATTACACAAAGACGTGGTAGTGGTCGGGCTCCACAACATACCTCATTTATTTGATACCTAGTCGATAAATACATAATCAGGCAAAATCATGATGGATGGTTTGGTCAGATGTCACACAAGTTGGTTGGATAATCAAGATAAAAAAGGAGATTCCGCCAATGGCCCAACTCCTTAGAAATAAAGGAGTCATCTCCGTCTTGCGCCTTTACTATGGGATAATTGTTTGGGCCCACCTAGTAAACAACCCAATTACATACGAAAAAGACAAAAATATGCTTCATACGGAGTAACCCAAAAACTCGGGCTGCAGTCATTGGGATCCTATATCATATGATTCTCATCCTAGGGATTCACTTTTATAAAAAATCTACAGCCGTCACATCAATAAGAGGAAATCAGTTTCTACACAACTCACCGTATTCTCTTACATCAACATTCCCTTTTACAACTCCGGTCGCTGATATCACGTATTTATATAGTCTTTTCTCCCTTATTTACAAGCTAATTTGTGCGTCATTGGAGCTCTTGGGAGCTATTTTGTGCTAACTATCGTATATAGTTGTGGTTTTGTGTTTTAGTGTCGGATTGCAGGTTTTAGGGAGTTTTCTCCCTATTCCCGAGCCATTTGGAAGCAACCACGGCTTTACGAGATGTTACGAGGCACGTAGGATGGCTCACGAGCTTTATGGGTAGTTTAGGAGGTCCCAAGACCCCTAAACGTGAAGATTAGAGAGCCAAAGAGTATAAAAGGAGGTCTCCGTACACTGATCGGGCAGAAATGGCCCGATCGGGCGAAAATACATTGATCGGGTATAGAAGTTGCGGACCCGATCGGGCAAGTCATGCCCGATCGCATCGGGCGAGCACCAATGCACCAGACCCGATCAGGCATAGTGTGCCCGACCCGATCGGGCCGGGTGCTGCTAGGTCTTATTGAGACGCTGCGGATTAGGAGACCACGCTGGACCATTTTGGTCCCAGGCCCGATCGGGTGGCTGCCCCAGGCCCGATCGGGTGGGCCATAAATTCGCCCCCATAATTCCCACGCTGCTACGCTGCCAAGGGAAATAAGTTGATGCTGAGTTGGGTGTCGGCCCGATCGGGTACTGTCCTCGGGCCCGATCGGGTCTAGCACCATTTTACAAGGATTTCGCTTTTTGTTTCCGTTTTTAGTGAACTTGAGGGAGTATTATAAATACCTCTTTCCTCATTATTTAGAGACATCTTTTATTCATCTCTTTACTGCTTTAGACTCTAGTTTTATTCTTCATTGTTCTTAGCTTAAACACTTAGATTAGATTAAAGGTGATTGAACCTATTCAATTTCAATAAAAGTTCTTGCTTTCCGTCAATTGGTACTACTCTCTACTATAATCTCTTTTATTATTCCTAATTGCTTAGCTTAATTATTTATCCATTCATGATGCAATTATTAGGGTTTCATATTAGATTGTTTATTGTTGACTCAATTATGAGTGAGTAGTTCTCTTTCTAGGGTGTTAGATAGGGAAGCCATGTTTATACCATGATTACTTGAGTTGCTATTAGTTTCCAGGGTTTGATGAGATAGGTTATGGTGTGATTTGTTCTTATTGAGTAATTAACGTTATTGCGCAGTTTCTTTGATTACTTGAGGTTAATAATCGTTTGCACAGATCCGTCTTACTTTTAGAGGCCTAGTACACAGCAGTAATTCTGATTATGTTTGTGAACATGCTGCATATGTTGAATTATGGACGTTGAGACTTAACCATAGCTTGACACGTGTTCTAATCTATCAATTCTCGACCTAGGTTTTGATAGTTGTTTGATCCTTTGATTGGTATAAGCATGGTGGACCGAACTAATTCCCTAGACCTTTAATTCATAGTTCAATTCCGATCTTTATATTGCTTTCTAGTAGTTAATTATTAGTTCAGCTGAATTCTATCTGATTTTTGTCTGAAGTAGCTTTTTAGCTAAATATTAACTTAGAACTCCGTCTCTTTGTGAATTCGACCCTACTTCCCTTGACTACCATTGTTAGAGGACTTAGGTTTATCTTTGATTAGGTGATACGACTAAAACCTATCAAACTTTGGCGCCGTTGCCGGGGAGACGGCTAGTTTTCTAAGTTTTTATTTGATTATTTGGTCTACTTCTCTGTACCTCGTTTGAACTTCATTGTTCCAATTGAGGTACGTTTTACTACTTCTTTTTGTTTCTTTTGTATGCCCAGGTCTCAAAGAAACGGTTCCCCCATTCTAGCGGATCCCGATCTTACTAGGACAATCAGGCGGATCCGAAAGAAAAATCAGAAAGAAAGGCAGCCTATTCAGCTGAACACCTCTGGAACAGACACCTTGAGTTCAGTCATGTCAAAGTCACTGAAATCTTATGGGGTGCCCAACCCGGATGGTCTTTCTACCGGACCACCAATGCCCACCATCGCCGCTAACAATTTTGAGATTAAGCTTGGACTCATCAGCATGGTCCAGCAAAATCAGTTTGGTGGGCATCCTACTGAAGATCCGGCAAATCATCTGTAACGGTTTCAACAACTTTGTCGAACCGTTAAACATGCCGACGTCACTCCAGATCAGTTAAAAGTGATGTTGTTCGAGTTTTCTTTGAGAGATAGAGCCCAGAAGTGGTTGAACGATGTGCAGGAAACTGAATGGAGTGAGATTTCTGCTGCATTTCTGAGAGAGTATTACCCACCTACTAAAACAGCAGAAATCAGAAATAAACTAGCCACGTTTTCCCAAGAGACTGATGAAACTTTAAGGGAAGCATGGGCTAGGTTTAGAGATCTACAGAGAGAGTGTCCACACCACAATATGGACAAATGGTTTTGACGCAGACATTCTACAATGGTTTGCAGCCTCAGACGAAGTGTATTGTTGATTCGTCTGCAGGAGGAGTGTTTTTAGACAAGGCAGTTGATGAGGGTTATGAATTCATATCAAATCTTGTAGCCAATGACCATTCATCATCTAGGAGTTTGACTAAGAAGGTACTTGAAGTTGACGCTATTTCATTGCTTACATCTCAGATGGCGCAACTGACTCAGCAACTAATGAAGTCTTCTAGTTCGACACCTCCGCCTATGAGCATCAATGCTATGTCTGCCGTAGCACCCATTACCTCATCTTACTGCGAGGTATGTGGTGTACAGGGTCACTTTGGGCATGACTGTCAGTTCAGTCAATTTCAGATGGAGCAGGCAAACGCCTTTCAACAAAGGCCACAAACCTTCCCCCCTCCACATAACTACCAAAATCCACAAAACTATCCTAAACCCTCATACCATCAAACCCCACAAAATTTCAATAGACCACCACCACAAAACTTCCATCACCATAACAACTTCCAAACTCCACAAAATTTTCCCACCCCACCTCCACAAAACAATAACCCGCAAGAGCCTAGCAATTCTGAACTGATGAAACTGATATTGTCTATGCAAAAGGCACATGAGGAAGCACAGAGAAACCAAGAGAAGCATATCAAACTTCTCGAGGCTCAAGTTGCCCAGTTGGCAGAAACTAATGCACAGAGGCAGCAGGGACAATTGCCAGGGCAACCAGTTCAGAGAGAACATGTGAATGCCATCACTCTTCGTAGTGGCATTGCATATGATGCCCCTCCAGTGCCCATTGATGAGGTTACCCCAACTGCAGGGAAGAAGAGGGTGGTAGAGGAAGGAAAAAGGAAGAATTCGACATCTGAAGTCGATTTGTCTGTAGAAGCTGAACAGACAGGGAAGAAAAAGGAGAAGGTTCCAGAAACGCCTTTTACACCAAGGCTACCTTTTCCTCACAGGATGCAACAGTCCAAGGTCGATCAGCAGTTTGGTAAGTTCTTGGATATGGTCAAGAACCTTGAGGTAACAATTCCATTCACAGATTTAATTACCCAAGTGCCTGTTTACGCCAAATTTCTGAAAGACATGATCACTAAGAAAAGAGACTTTGGTGGGGTAGAACGTGTCGCTATTACTGAAGAGTGTAGTGCTTTTATTCAGAATAAAGCCCCACCAAAGTTAAAACATCTTGGTAGTTTTTCTATACCCTGCCATCTTGGACCTATTTTTATTGATAAGGCTTTGTGTGATTTAGGTGCTTCTGTTTCTGTTATGCCATTGTCTGTTTATAAGAAACTGAACATGGGAGCCCTTAAATGCACACAAATCACTTTACAGATGGCGGATCGTTCTCTAAAATACCCTCTAGGTGTTTTAGAGGACGTTCCTGTTAGGGTTGGGAAATTCTATATCCCTGTTGATTTTGTGGTATTAGATATGGATGAGGATGCCCAGATTCCTATTATCTTGGGTAGGCCATTTTTGTGTACTGCTGGTGCTGTAATTGATGTTAAATCTGGGTCTTTAACTCTTAGTGTTGGTGATGATAAAGTGATGTTTAAACTAACCAATGCTGTTAAGGCACCTATGCTTGAACAATCTTGTTGCAGGGATGAGGTTTTGGATGAAGTAGGTGTGGAGAAGACTCCAATTCCACCTAAGGTTGCCTCGCCGTCTGGAGGCATTATCAAGAACATTTGGAGGAGAAAGATGTTTGATGAGGGTGGCACTCATTGCCAAGCCCCTCCTATTTGAGAGAGGGAGGATTATGGTCGTGCGGGACCTTTATAAACCAGCGCTGTGCGAGAGGCAACTCGTATTCTTTCCCTTTTTCCTTTTCTTTTCATTTTTTATTTATTTATTTTTATTTTTCTTCTTTCTGTGAGCGAGAGTGAAGGTACTAACATTGTTTTTCCCTCTTAGCATAGTCCTTATCACCTTTTGGCATTGAGGACACTGCCAAGTTCAGCTTGGGGGAGGAGTTCTGTTTGTATTCTCTCTCTCTTTTACTGCTTTCTAGGATAGATTTACTGCTTTCGAAAAATACTGAAAAAATCAAAAAAAATATGATTCCCATGAATGGTTTAGTTGCCTCCCTGTGCCCCTTGCTGTGCTCTATTTGAAAATGATTTGACTTTGTTTTCTGGATAGCTGGGCATTTGTGATCTTGAGGCTATGATTTGATGTTTGATTGCTATGATTTCGAGCATTTTTGGATTATATTAGACCACTTTATGCTGCATACCTGAATTGGTTAGACTGTGAGGCCTCTTTGTAGCCTATTGGATTCATATTATTATCCAGTCTATTCTTGTGTGTTAGTTCCTCTTTAGTGGATTGATCTTGACTTTGACTTCGTACTTGTCTGATTTTAGATGACTTGTAGCATGTGCTGTGATAGAGGCGTTCTTTTGTCTTATTCTTGAGCTTCAGAGTGAGTTTTTGATATACTTTTATCCTCCTTAGCCCCGCTGAGCCTAATGACTTATTTCGTGTTACTTAAACCCCTATTATGAGCCCAAAGCCTTCACTTGATATTATTCCAAGCCTAGCTTGGGGGAGCTTTTGTATGGGTTGAGTTTGAGATTGGTTTGTTGGTTTAGTTTGGTTTTTGAGGAATTTAAAAGTGTATTTGCTGTGGTTTGAGAGTGAGAAAGAGAAAAGAAAAAGCAAGTTTAGAGTTGTGTGAATGAAGTTCAGAAAAATGAAAGAAAAATGAAATGAAAATTCAAAAGAATTCTAGTTCTTTCATTCACGTACGTTCATAAAGGAATATTCGCTCCATTGCTAGAAAATTGGGTTTGTTATGAGCTTTTCATTGATTTATGAGAGTTGGGTTACTTTACATGGTTTTATGGTGATTGTTGGGAGTTGTGTAGGCCATCTTAGGCTTTGTTTGAATGATTTATGCTCCCCCTTTCTTGGTTTTTCTACCACATTACCCAAAAGTATCCCCTACCTCTCACCTAAGCCCCATTACAACCCTATAAAGTCCTCTTGAGTTGTGTCTGCATTGTTCATTTGACTGATTTCGAGTCAGTTTGTCAAAGTGAAAGAGTATTTCTGCTAATTGAGTCGACTTGACTAGGATGAGCGTCATCGAACCTTCTTAAACACATGAGAGTGTGAGTGGGAAGGGTATTTATGGTCGGGTTGGTGAGTGTTCGGGCATATTCTTTGCCTGCCACAAAATAGAGAGGAGTGACACCCTTGTGAGAGCCTTTTCAGGACTTGTATGCTTTGTGGATGCTTGAATTTGATAAATTGTTTGAATGATTGGTGGTTGGATGGATTTGATTAGCTGAACTTGAATTTTGCGTGCTTGAACGATTCTCAGTCTTGAAAATGTTTTGAGCTTTGAATTGCTTTTTATCTATGGGGAGAGGCAATCTATTCCATGATCATGTTCTGTTTGCTTGAGGACAAGCAAAGGTTTAGCTTGGGGGAGTTTGATATCACGTATTTATATAGTCTTTTCTCCCTTATTTACAAGCTAATTTGTGCGTCATTGGAGCTCTTGGGAGCTATTTTGTGCTAACTATCGTATATAGTTGTGGTTTTGTGTTTTAGTGTCGGATTGCAGGTTTTAGGGAGTTTTCTCCCTATTCCCGAGCCATTTGGAAGCAACCACGGCTTTACGAGATGTTACGAGGCACGTAGGATGGCTCACGAGCTTTATGGGTAGTTTAGGAGGTCCCAAGACCCCTAAACGTGAAGATTAGAGAGCCAAAGAGTCAAAAAGGAGGTCTCCGTACACTGATCGGGCAGAAATGGCCCGATCGGGCGAAAATACATTGATCGGGTATAGAAGTTGCGGAACCGATCGGGCAAGTCATGCCCGATCGCATCGGGCGAGCACCAATGCACCAGACCCAATCGGGCATAGTGTGCCCGACCCGATCGGGCCGGGTGTTGCTAGGTCTTATTAAGACGCTGCGGATTAGGAGACCACGCTGGACCATTTTGGTCCCAGGCCCGATCGGGTGGCTGCCCCAGGCCCGATCGGGTGGGCCATAAATTCGCCCCTAGAATTCCCACGCTGCTACGCTGCCAAGGGAAACAAGTTGATGCTGAGTTGGGTGTCGGCCCGATCGGGTACTGTCCTCGGGCCCGATCGGGTCTAGCACCATTTTACACGGATTTCGCTTTTTGTTTCTGTTTTTAGTGAACTTGAGGGAGTATTATAAATACCTCTTTCCTTATTATTTAGAGACATCTTTTATTCATCTCTTTACTGCTTTAGACTCTAGTTTTATTCTTCATTGTTCTTAGCTTAAACACTTAGATTAGATTAAAGGTGATTGAACCTATTCAATTTCAATAAAAGTTCTTGCTTTCCGTCAATTGGTACTACTCTCTACTCTAATCTCTTTTATTATTCCTAATTGCTTAGCTTAATTATTTATCCATTCATGATGCAATTATTAGGGTTTCATATTAGATTGTTTATTGTTGACTCAATTATGAGTGAGTAGTTCTCTTTCTAGGGTGTTAGATAGGGAAGCTATGTTTATACCATGATTACTTGAGTTGCTATTAGTTTCCAGGGTTTGATGAGATAGGTTATGGTGTGATTTGTTCTTATTGAGTAATTAACGTTATTGCGCAGTTTCTTTGATTACTTGAGGTTAATAATCGTTTGCACAGATCCGTCTTACCTTTAGAGGCCTAGTACACACCAGTAATTCTGATTATGTTTGTGAACATGCTGCATATGTTGAATTATGGACGTTGAGACTTAACCATAGCTTGACACGTGTTCTAATCTATCGATTCTCGACCTAGGTTCGGATAGTTGTTTGATCCTTTGATTGGTATAAGCATGGTGGACCGAACTAATTCCCTAGACCTTTAATTCATAGTTAAATTCCGATCTTTATATTGCTTTCTAGTAGTTAATTATTAGTTCAGCTGAATTCTATCTGATTTTTGTCTGAAGTAGCTTTTTAGCTAAATATTAACTTAGAACTCCGTCTCTCTGTGGATTCGACCCTACTTCCCTTGACTACCATTGTTAGAGGACTTAGGTTTATCTTTGATTAGGTGATACGACTAAAACCTATCAGTCGCCTGACTTAAACATCGGAGGAGCTTCTCCCGAAAAATCCTCGGGGTAGTTTTTCCCCTGTTTTGCAGGTATCGTCGGCAGCATTACGTGACTTGAGCCAGCCAACATAAGGTCTCCCGAAATCGCTATTTACTCTGTCTTGAATTTCTTAGCATAAATATTTTGAATTATTCAGATAATCAAAATGTTGAATTGTTTTTTTTGAATAGTCAAAAGGTTGGATTATGAAAAAGAATTATTATATTTTCCACAATTGATTTCATCTTGACCGCCATCGAATTCAGCAAATATCGCCCACTTAAATTTTGGTTAAGCTCCCTTTACTAGAGAGTTATTCTAATTAGTACTTCATAGTTCATTTGCCCTACATGGAAACTAAAGAAGGTTTTCATTATGGCAGGCAATACGTGATGCTATAAAGTAATCGACCTCCCAAAATTTAAAATTTCACTTTGTAAACTATGATACAAATTAGTATAAGGTTATGTTTACTTTACGTGTATTCGCTAATTTGAACTTTTTGTTACTCAATTGAATTATTTGTATTAAATTGAATTAATTTATATTGAACAGAATTTATTTACATTGGATTAAACTTATATTTACTGAGTCTCTATTACACTACATATTTGTAGTGATTTGATTTAAACTGGATCGAACTTACTTTTACTGACTTTACGTTTACATAATTGGACTTCTTTTATCAAATATTATTATTTGATGCTGAATTGAATTTAGTTTTACTGCATTGAGTTTAGTTTTACTGAATTGAACTTTTTATTGAATGTGTAATCTCCATTTTAATTGATTAAAAGATTTATGTCTAAAAAATAAATATATGGGTCTCGTCTGTGTCGTATATAGGGTTGTTAGTGGGGCGGGGTTCGTGGAGACGCGCCAAATATCTGCCCCAGTTAGTCCGGTAGGGATGGGGGTGAATATTATCACTGCCATCATAGAGTGTAGAATGTACACGCCCATCTTTACTTGTCCTGTTCCATGCCAACTTACCCTATCCTATCCCCGCTTCTTCCTCACCTCCTAAGTACTACTCATCTAGTATTGGATAAAATCCGTATTGTAAAAACTAATTTTATTTTAAAATACATTTTTTAAAAGAAAAGCACACAATCTATTAAATATTGGACATATGCTATGACAGGTATGACAGATGTTGGGGTAGGTATAGCGAGTGTGAGATGGGTGGGGGTAGTATTTAGTGCATACTCATTGGGGCGAAGATCAGGATAAAATTATCCCCGCCGTATGTGATAGACAGGGGATGGGGATAAAATTTGAAGCGGATATGGCTGTGGAGGACAATCATCCACACCCGTCCCGTCCTATTGACATCCCTAATCTTAAACGATTTCAAGATTTCATAAACCATATCAAATTTGAAAGAAAAGAGCATGTTTGCTTATATTTTATACATCTATGTATTAACGTAAACTTCGAAAATTAAAACTGTACTTTAGTTTGAAAAGTCATTTATTTTAAAGGTGAGGAAATGCACCAATTCAATACTTAAAAACAAATATTTCAATTTGATACTCAATTTTTTAATACGGACATTTTGTACTTTTTATGCTAGTCGATGCATCTCTTCAACCACGAATATCTCTAATTGTACATAATTAAAACAAACCAATCAATACCAACATGACTATGTTTTTCCTTAGGTATCAATAACATAAGATGATCAACGATTAGAACGTGAATAATATTAAAAATAAATATCCCTATTAATTAAAAACGAAGGGAATAAAATATAACCTAAAAAGAAATGTCATATATTTCACTTAGGAACGAGCAATACTTTTGAAATATGTAGATAGTGAAAAAATAGTAAATTTGAAAATTGTTCCAGTAGGGTTGTGATTCCAAGCCATAGTATTGGGAGTTCTAATCTTATGTCACCCTTATGTTTCATTTTTATCAAATAAAATAAAATATAGAAATTGATAGTTTAATCACGTACTTTATTTAACAGGTAATTCTATTATATTTCCTCTGTCTTTTTTAATCTTCATACTTTATACTTTGACACCATATATCTACTACACTTTGATCAACATTTTTTTATCTATACACATAAAAATGGACTTGTGAGCTCGTGTTTGAAGTGTATCAATATTTATTTTCTAAGTAGCAATATTGGTAATTTTTATATATTGGTAATTCGAGTTATTATCAGTTAAGCTTATACTTTGATAAACGTGAAAGTTAATGTAAATTAAAAGATAATTAATAGAGTAAAATCTAACATATGTAACTTTGGAAAGAAAAAGTAAAATGATATAATTAATTGATATCATACATTATTAAAGTAGTATAAGTTTTAATAATCCATGTACGACACCCATTAGCTAAACTACTACTCAAAGTCTCAAACCAAGGAGGGAAAGACCCACCACTAACTTCTTCCTTTGCATTCCTTAATAATACCCCCCTTCTTGGCTCTTGCTTCTTCAAACTCATATATCCATATTATATGACACATTACACCAAAATACACTCCACTATGCACATAACCTTCTCCTCCTAAAAACTCTCACCATTTCTTTTCTTCTCTCTCTTCCATCCCTTCTTCTTCATGACCATCTTATTAGGACTCCTCTTCATGGGTATCCTTACATTTCTCCCTCCAGACTCCACTTCTTCACACCCCAAAACCACCAAAAATCACCGCCAATCAACTAAACAACACCATCAAAAACAACAACCACCGCAGAAAACACCCAAACCAAAACCAAAGCAAACATCGTCATGGGACCAGATCAAAAACCTTCTTACTTGCAAACAAGTAGAAGTTTCTAGAGTCCATGACCCGTCTAAACTCGGGTCTTCTTGTGGGTCTATGTGTAGTTTCCGTGACGTGGTTCATGGTAATACCAGGGTTGTTCACCGGTCTGATAACTCTTCCCCTGAGAGCAGCTCCTTGGGACAAGAGTCGAGACTTCTGAACCGGAATAAGACAGGCTCCTCTTCCGCATCGAGCCGGTCTTTATCCGGTTCAGTTAGATTGGGCGCGAGTGGGACTACATCGCATTCTGTGTCCTCTAGAGGCATGCCCTTGAGGAAATTGTCTGGGTGTTATGAGTGCCACATGATCGTTGATCCAAGCAGGTTTGTTTTCTCATTTATTTTTAGCCAACTATAATATGGTCCATTTAATATCAATGCCAGTTATACACATAATAATATAATTTTTTGTCATGTTTATTCTAATTCTACCAATACTAGAATCAAGGAGAGAACAAGGCCTTAATTACATGTTAGTTAAATTTAAAGTAATGCAAATTTAATATCAGGTATCCAATAATACCAAGGGCAAGTGTATGTGCATGCCCACACTGTGGAGAAATATTTCCAAAGATTGAAAGTTTGGAGCATCACCAAGCAGTTAGGCATGCAGGTAAATATATATTTAATCATGCTGTATTATGTTTCAACTAGAATTAAAGTTTAGGATATTTTATGGTACTTGGTCGTTGGCATGTAGGATTCAAATTTTAATTTGGGAAATAAATGTGATGTCAGAGATATAAAGATGGAAGGTACTTTTAATGAAACTAATAAAATGGCCTACCACAAATAAGTAGAAGTATCATTGAAACCTGAAACTTTTTTTTAAGGATAACAAAAACAAATGTACTGCATGTAGAAAGCTGGTTATTGAACAGTGAGTTTATGTTAGCTTTTTTGAGCTGGATTGGCTTATTAGTTCTTACTTATTACTTATTAGTAGTGTAAACTTTTCTATTTTTCCGTTAAGGAGACAGGTTGATTGAGAATAATCTCAAAACTTTTTGAGAGATGTTTAAATGACATGATTTATTTTCCCCTTCAAATAGCATACACTTTTGTGAAGCCATGTTACAATGGTAGTAGAAGAGATTAGATTTTTTACGGTTTAATTTGTTTTCCTTTATTATGTCTCTTAAAAACACTAATGGTCCGTTCTTTTCAACTTATTTTCAATCCTTATAAGTTCAGATAAGTTCAAATAACGTCGAATAAGGTCTAATAAGGCCGAATAAGGTCGAATAAGTTTTCATCTAATAAGGTCGAATAAAGTCTAATAAGTTTCAGTAAGGTCTAATAAGGCCGAATAAGGTCTAATAATGTCTAATAAATTCATATAAGTTCAGATAAGTTCAAATAAGTTAAGATAAGGTTAGATAAATTCAAATAAGCAAAAATAAGTTGAAAAGAACGGACCCTAAGATGTCCAACCCATCCGTTCCTCTTCCTAATTAAATAGTTTCTCTTTTGTGTGGTGATTTAACGGGCACACTCTCATGTAATTACCCGAATCACCCACTGAAATTATACTCCCCCTACCTTTATAAAAGTTATTAAAAAGACGGTTTAACTTTACATTAAAATTAGAAATTTACCTTATCACTTTATTCTAAAAGCCCCATCAGTTTATTACAAAAGGTGCTTCATTTTCATTTTTCTATTGGAATTGAACTATTACCTTATTATAAATTAAAATTAGGTAGTCTCTTATAAAACCAACTCCTACCTTTATATGGTCAAAATGCATAAATTGTTTATAGTCTTTTCACATTAATAGATGAGTACAAAAAAGAGACATAAAATCTTTTGAATTAATCCAAATGTTTTTTTGCTATTGTTAACTTGAAACTATGTTTAGTAATAAAGTTTATAGACATTGATAGTTAAGTTTGGTGATGGAGATAAAGGGAAAAAGTAGATATAGCAAATAAATATAGCTGAAGCGAGTATAGGATCAATGTCAATTGTCACTTACATAAATTTTTTAATAAAAGATACAAGAGAAGGCTTACGGTGTATTTGCTATATCTTTTTAGTGTGTTTGGTTTATTTTTCTAGTGTGTTTGGTATTTATTTAGCAAGGTAAGGTAATAGAAGGAAAGCGAAGGGAAGGGATAGGAAAGGAAGGGAAAGGAAAATACAAATAAAGTTTCTAATGTTTGGTTAATAGGAAGGAAGAGCAAGGAAATAAACTAAAATTTGGGAAAAGATAAATCAGTTTTGAACTAATTATTCTTCCTTTCAAATTTCTCAAATTTTGGAAGGAAAGGAAATGAATTTTTATAAGGTTTTGTTTCCTCTTACTTCCTTTCCTTTCCAATTGAGTCACTTTGGACTGAATGAATGGTAGTTCAATCTAATATATTTTAGTTCAGTCCAAAATATTACTCAATGTTAGAATCTTTTCCCCTTAGACACTCTCTAAATTAGCAAATGAGTAAGAATAAAAGTACTTATCATAATTACCTAGAAAGATAGAAGTACTCAAATAGTCCATAATATTTTAGTTTGGTTGACATGAGAAATCGTGAGATACAAAAATTCCTAAGAATTTGAAAATGGATGAGTTGTTTGGTTGACAATAAAATGACAATAATAGAGGATTGAAAATTCTTAGGAATTTCAATATTCCACAAGGTGGAGGAATTTACTTACATACCTACCCCCTAAGTAAGTCAAAACTCACATGAGAATTTATTTTCCTCATTCTCAACCTAACACTTAAATTAGATTCAGAAATTTTGATTAAGGAATTTACTTCATATGAATTGAGATTTCAAGGAAATCTTGACTTATCACATAAACCAAACGACCACTTAGAATTTCATGTTTGGATCAATTCATATGGAGCTTTTTTCAATGTAATACGAGATCTCAAGTACGAGAAAGATTGGTGGCAAGAGTTATTCACTATATAAAAATGCTTTTTTCAACGTAATACAAGATTTCATGTTGCCTGATTCATCTTAAATGTGACATTGACTTTGTGGACCACGATAGGAAGGGGAGGGGTTCATTTGGAGGGAATTTGATGGAGGAGAGAAGTGAAAATGAATCCAGTATTTTGTGTTCGCAAGGGATAAATATTTTGTTTTCTACCATCAAATCATCCAATTTGGATGTTAGGAAAACCAACAAGGTTATTCGTGAAAAATAAAATATAATAAGTTATTGCACATATTATTTTACGCTTAATGTTGTTATTGTATGTGATATAATTATTATTAGCATGACTGCATCTAAAACAAAAGAATGGATGTGGTATGTAGTGTCGGAGCTGGGTCCAGAGGATTCGGGTAGAAACATAGTGGAGATAATATTCAAGTCAAGCTGGCTTAAAAAGGACAACCCAATATGTAAGATCGAAAGGATATTAAAAGTAAACAACACACAAAGAACTATTCAACGGTTCGAAGATTGCAGGGACGTTGTTAAGTTGAGAGCAAATAACAACACTAAGAAAAACCCAAGATGCGCCGCTGACGGGAACGAGCTATTAAGATTCCAATGTACCACTCTAACTTGTTCACTTGGCGCACGTGGTGCTTCTAACCTTTGTGGGGATGTTCCTGCTTGTGGTGTTTGTACCATCATTAGGTAATTTCTCTCTTTTTTCTTCCCAACAACTACTTTCCCCATCTATATTAATTACTCATATCAATATTCATCAATAACCCTAGTATACTATAAGCATGATACATTCAATATTATTTTCTTAGTCATTGTTTATTTAGGATCCGTTTGTTTTGACGAAAAACATTTTTCATGGGAAAATCTCTTTTCAAGGAAAACAATTATCAATGGAAAACATAATTTTAGAACAAGTTTTCCTTTGTTTGTTTGTTTGATTGGAGGAAAACCTAGGGAGAAAAGGAAAATGAAGTAAAAGAGAAAGAAAGATGGGAGGAGAGAATAAAGAGAAGTAAAGTGTGAAGAGCAAAATGTGACATACCTTCTTTACACAATAAAATTTGGCTTTCTTCTTCTAAAAGTATTTTCCACCTTTAAAAAATTGTTTTCCACCCCTTACCAAAACAAACAAAGGAAATGTAAATATAGAGAAAAAAAAATATCCAAGAAAATGATTTTCCACCAAAATAAACAGAGCCTTAGACGTCTACTATAAACATAGTACATTCAAGACTATCTTCTTAATCATTGTTCATTTCGACGTTCTTAAATAAGAAAAGATTAGACGTAGATAAAAGATTGGCCGAAACAAAGTTATTCCAAATCTATTTCTCACCAGATCTTGCCTTAATCAGTAACTTTGCAGAAATAAGGAAATCAGGAATCATATATTCTCAAAATATATTATATATCATTATATTGTGTGCAATAATTCTATATATTAATGGATGCATATTGTTGAGTGTACAAAAGTTTCTTAGGTAATAATTTTGTGGTAAACACCTAATACTATGAACGAATACAAGAAGAAAAGACAAAGTCTTTCTGCCACTAAATCGTTTGCTCTCTACCCACTTCCTGTTACACATGAATTGTTAACATCTCAACGTAACTCTTTGTTCTTGTAGTTTCTTGTACATTGGCATTTTCTTCTCAACTTTTTGCCACCCTTAATATGCGAACTATCGTCCCACCACAAACACTTACCTAGTTGTTCAAGTGTAAATTAATATCTTCCAATGTTATTATTAATTAGCACCAACTTGTTTTCTTTTTTGGGTGGGAAACAGACATGGGTTCCAAGGAAACAAGGGAGTGCGGACAACAGCGAGTAGCGGGCGCGCCCATGACTGCTTAGATTGTACGGATGGGCGTAGAGCAATGCTTGTATGCCGTGTGATCGCGGGGAGAGTGAAGCGCAGCGCAAGCGATGTGCCATTAGAGGAGGAGATCTCGTCCCTCGAGTGTCTGCCAGGCAGCGTGTCCCATGATTCGGTTGCTGGTTCAGCTGGCATTTATTCTAACCTCGAAGACTTGGTGGTCATCAACCCTAAGGCTATACTTCCTTGCTTTGTGGTCATATATAAAACACTCACCATGACCTAACTTATATCTTATACGGACCGTCGTATTTTAATGAAGTTCGGCTAACTTCCAACGTGGAATTAACTGATCCACTTTACTCTCAATTTTAAAACATGTTTGATTTTATCAATGAGTGTTTTTGTGAATTAGGCCGAAAAAAAACACAAAAAAGATTAGTTGATCCAATTAGATTATCTGTTTGTTGTTGTTGTATATACAAGTGTATAATGTAGATACATTATTTTCCATTTGTTTTATTAATCTATCTACTTCTATTCTATGAATAGTTGTTATTTGATGTTGTTCAACTGATCTATTAATCATAAGTGTTAGATTTGTCACATTGTTTGACTATTACAACTACTTAGAAACAGATCTCGTGCTATCATCTTTCATTTGTAATTTATATATTTGATTCTAAGTGGATCAAATCTATGCTAGTTTATATTATTACCTAAGCTTAGCTAACTACTTTGTCCTGTTTCCCAAGCAATAAAGGGAAATACTGGTTAATTATTCATTTATAGGGACTAGATCAGTATGGGGAAACTAAGCCAATGCCTTAGTTATTACTATACAAACCTATGTCTACTAGCTTTAGCTGGAAAATTAACTTATTGGCGGAGGCTACGGTTGACTTGGTTTTTTTTAAAAGATATAAGGGTATGTTTATTGGGAGTCTTTAATAAGATCTTACAAAGTCTTATCTTAAAACTCTACCTCAAGACTCCCAATAAACATACTTTAAGACTTGGGGAGTCTTAAGGGTAGTCATAGAAATCCAAGACTCACCTTAAGACTCACCTTATAAAAAAGAACCAATAGTGCGTTGCCACGTGTCAATATAATATAATCAAATTTTGTTGAAGAGTCTAAAAGGCAGTCTGAGGGATATAGATCAAAATTGGAATGAGCTTTATGTGAGTCTGAAATATTAAAAATAGATAAAGTTAGTGGAAAGCTGATCTGGCAGATTCTGAAATTTGGAAGGGAGTCTTATGGATAAATTCACCCTAAGAAAAGCATTAGAAAATCTCTCTCAAGTGTGCACCAACGACTGTCTAACGAAATAAGTTTTAAACATTTTTTGCTCGTGTTGGACATTAAACAAGAGATTGTACATCATACACCCGAGTAAACTATAAGCACGATACACACAAGACTATTTTGTTGTACAATGCTCATAGTACACCCAATACCATTTTAGCAAGAAAATAGCCTTGTATGGTATACCCGAGTGTATAATAAAACTTGTAATCAAATAATGAGCTTGAATAGATTGCCTTCCCAAGTAGAGAAACCAATCAATGAATTCAAAGCAAAGGAACTAAATTTTATGCAATAACTCCCTAAATAATAGTAACCAAAGCAACCAAGGATATCTTAATTTATCTCAACATTGTTGAACCACACAAATTAAATAACAACACCACATAAAATGTTCCTGAACTTTAGTATTTTGCACTCTTAACAATTAACAGTCCTGAAAACTACATCCTCCGTTTCTAAATAATTGATATATTTCATGTTTTCACATTTATAATTATCAATAAGTAAAAATTATAAACAATAGATTTTAAAAAAATTCACATTGAGAGAAATCTAAGAAGATCCCATATGAGTATGTTTTTCCTAAGATGTAAATCACCAAAGCTAATGAAAGTCTAAACTGTGAATAATAAACACTGAGTAAATGTGTCACTTATTTTGAAATGGAGGAAGTATTAAAATGTTGATTTTTAAACTCAATAAGGAATATAAAACTCTTAAGAAAACTTTTGTTTTACTTAATAATTCTTAGCTTTACTGATCATATGACCCTTTATGTAGTACATGAGACTCTAGGCTAGATAGGACAATCCACTAACTTATACTAGTAGGAAAAGGAAAAGTAAACCCTACTCTTCTTAATGATGGCCGAAAATTTGGAGTAATTAAGCTCTAATTCTAGGCGCCATATCTAAACAAATCCCTAGTCAAAATAGAATAACTTATTCCGTTGAAAGTAGAGGTGTCAATTCGGGTGGCCGGGTCGGGTTTGGGTCGGTCCACATCGGGTCGGTCCGAGTTGGGTCGGGTTGTGTCGGTCCACTTTGCTTTGTCGGTCATGCTCTACAGTGTTCGGGTATTATCGGGTCGACGAGCATGTCGGGCTCGGCTCGGGTTCGGGCCGGGTCATTATCGGACCGGGGCTTACCGGGTTCGGGCCACTCTGGGTCGGGTAATAAACGGGTCGAGTAGGGTTGGTTCGGGTTTGGGTAGCCTTTGGGTCGGGTTGATTCCGAGTACGGGCGACTTCGGGTCGGGTTGATTTCGGATTCGGGCGACTTCGGGTCGGGTTGATTTCGGATTCGGGCGACTTCGAGTCGGGTTAATTTTAGGTTCAGACAACTGTGGGTGGGTCTATTCAAGTTCGGCTGCCTATTATGGCCAGGCCAGCGACTCTAATTCATTTCAAGTTCGGTCAACTTTATCTCGGGTTTTTTCCGTGACATTCGATTCGGATTCAAGGTGAATTCATTTCGTATCACACTCAACGGTGGGTTATGTTTATGATTGAGTCTTAACAAATGAACTTATTATTGAAGTTGAATTGTTATGGCGTGTTTAGAAGATCATCGCCGTTTTTGTAATCACTTTATTTGATTGTATTTTAGAACAAAAACATTCTTGATAATGTGTTGTTAATTATGTTTAGAATATTAGAAATAAAAGATATTGTACTCCGTTATTAGAATATTATAAATGACTCGGTTATTGAAACTATAAAGATGATGTATAAATCAAAAGTATTGTACTTTGATGGTCAAGTTGTTTATCTCTATTTCTGCAAAGTGAAATAAGCTATTAAATTTAATTAATTTTATTCTAATTTAATTTTCGATAACATAAAATTTGAAAACTTGTTAGGATAATCAGTATTACTATATTAGATCAATCATCGATATACTAGATTAGTGTATACGAGAGTTAAGATTAGTGTATGTGTATTAGACCAATCAATCAATTATCAATACATTTAAGATTGTTAAGACTAGTATATCAGATTAATCATCAATCAATATATATATATATATATATATATATAGTTTAGAGTTATACATTAAGAACAATCTTCAATATATTATATCAACGTATATCAATGTATACGATAATTAAGATTAGTGTATTAGATCAATCATCGACTTATTAGATCAATACATTAGATAAATATTTACGACAATCAAGATTAGTGTATTAGATCAATCATCGACGTATTGGATCAATATATAAGATATTTAAGATCAATATATTAGATCAACTGTCAATATATGATAGATCAACGTACAAGATAGTTAGAATAGGCGGTGTTAGAAGATCGGGCATCAATATAGTTAGGATTAATGTATTAGATCAATCATCTATATATTAGATCAATGTAAATCGTTAAGGCAAATGTAGTAGATTCATCATCAATATATTAGAACAATTTAATAAGAGAGTTAAGATCAATATAGTAGATAAACTATCAATGTATATTATTATATCAACCATCAATACATTAGATCAATGTTTACGACAAACAATATTAGTGTATTAGATTAATCACTGGCATATTAGATCAATATATAAGATATTTAGGATCAATATACTTAGATCAACTGTCAATATACTAGATCAACGTATAAGTTAGTTAAGAATACTGTATTAGAAGATCGGGCATCAATATAGTTAGGATTAGTGTATTTGATCAATCATCTATATATTACAACAATTTAATAAGAAAGCTAAGATCAATATCGTGGATAAACTATCATTGTATATTATTATATCAACCATCAATACATTAGATCAATGTTTACAACAAACAATATTAGTGTATTAGATTAATCACTGGCATATTAGATCAATATATAAGATATTTAGGATCAATATACTTAGATCAACTGTCAATATACTAGATCAACGTATAAGTTAGTTAAGAATACTATATTAGAAGATCGGGCATCAATATAGTTAGGATTAGTGTATTTGATCAATCATCTATATATTACAACAATTTAATAAGAAAGCTAAGATCAATATCGTGGATAAACTATCATTGTATATTATTATATCAACCATCAATACATTAGATCAATGTTTACAACAAACAATATTAGTGTATTAGATTAATCACTGGCATATTAGATCAATATATAAGATATTTAGGATCAATATATTTAGATCAACTGTCAATATACTAGATCAACGTATAAGTTAGTTAAGAATACTGTATTAGAAGATCAACTGTCAATATACAGATCAATAAAATTAGTTATGATTAATGTATTATGTATAATGTATATGTATTAGATCAAAATAATAAGATATTGATCACAATTTAGACATTATTAACGATGGACAACTTTTGTAGTTCAATTTTTATCAGATGGGACGAGTGGACGATACGTAAGTAATAAGTTTTGAATAGTGTATATTATCAAAACAATCAATTTTTAATTATGAGTAATACCTAAATTGTATAATAATGGTATTATCATGTTAATTCGTAATACATATTATACATTAATACTAATCAAAACAACAACAATATAATAACAATAACAATAACAATAACAATAATAAGAACAATAATAACAATAATAATAACAATAACAATAATAATAATAATAATAATAATAATAATAATAATAATAATAATAATAATAATAATAATAATAATAATAATAATAATAATAATAATAATAACAACAATAATAATAATAATAATAATAATAATAAAACGTCAAACCCTATCAAAAGAACCCTAAAGAAGGCCCAAACCCAATTAACCCTCTCCCTCACTTAGTATATAAACCAAAACCCTAAATTTCCCCACAACCTCACCCTCACTGATTCTCAATTACTTATCAGCCTCACTCTCTCAACCTAAATTTTCCTCTCAAAAAACCCCCTCAAACCAAACCCTCTCATTCTCACAACCTCACTCAAACCAAACCCTCTCATTCTCACAATCTCACAATCTCACCCAAACCCAATTAACCCTCTCACTCAAACCAAACAAAAGTCTGTAAGTAGATTTTCGAAGATTTTGGACTTTTTTTCGAAGAATTTTGGACCTTTTCTCGAAGATCTTGGCGGGTTTTAGAAGATCTTGCTGGGTTCGCTTAGAATTTTGGAGGTCTTGTGAGTTTTCGGAAAGCAAATCGAAGAATTAAGGTTGGTTTCTCTTTTCTCCTCCTCTTTTTATTGATTTGTTGAAATTTTGCTCATTTGTTGAAATCGAATAATCGAATAATTAAGGTTGATTTGTTGAAATAGAATAATCGAATAATCGAACAAATCTAGGTATTAAGTTTGTTGAAATTTGTTGGTTTCTATAAAATCATGTCGTTTTTAATATGTTTGTGAAGAATCATGTTTTTTTCGATCTGTATATTGCATTGTTGCCTTGTTGGCTTGAACAAATCTGGGTTTTTTTTCGATCTGAAAATTTTGCTCATTTGCTTGAACAAATCTGGGCATATTTTTTAGATCTGTTTATCTGTTCTTAGGTTAGGTTTTCAATTATTTTTCAGTTGAATTTCAATTTTTCCCCTTTTCAACCTAAACCCTAATGTGCAGGTTTTTGGATCCGGATCTTGGGTTGTTTACGTATGGGTATCCTGTTTTCATATTACTTGCAATCTTTCTTTCATATTACTTAAATAGAAAAAATTTAAGAATCTAAAATGAAGCTTTTTAAAATATATATTGAATCTGATGATCAGGCATGTGTTCACAAATCTGAAATATTCGACAACAAACTTGACTTAGAAATACAAAAATTCGATCATTAAATTAGAAGTCTTTATTTTTAGAATATAATGAGATATTTCTGGTCATAAAAAGAGGAAAAAGAAACTCATGAAACCTACATAAATTAACAAGAGTTGGGGTGCTTGCTGTTGTTGTTGGCTTTTAATCTAAAACCTAGTTAATAGTTATAGTTAGATTTTGATTTAGTTATCTTGTATGTTGTAGACTTGTAGCAATTGTAACCAATTTCTTACCTTTTTTAAATTTTTTTTAAAGGTTATGGACAGTCAGAATCAGATTATAATGGATCATGATAGCAATTTTGTAATTGCTTCTAGTTCTGCTAGTGTGCCTGAGGTATCAGTTGAGCCCTCTTCATTAGATCTCTCTGCTGCCCTAGATGTGGGGAGACGTACTTCTCTGGTATGGAAACACTTCACCATATTTTTGAAAGGTAATCAATTGTTATCAACATGCAATCATTGTAAAGATAAAACATATCCTGCTAGTAGTAAATCGGGTACTAAAAATCATTTGAGACACTTGAAAAAATGCAAACCTTACTTAGCTACTAATCCCGATCCTTTAGATGCTTCTTCTTTTGACCAGAAAACATATTGTATTAAGTATGCTGAATCTATTATTGTTCATGGATATGCTATTAGAATGGTTGAACATATTAAAACTAGGGACTTGCATGAATATTTAAATCCTAAAGTTAAGCACATAAGTAGGAACACTATGCTTAAGTATTGTATTCGTGAATATGAAAGGATGAGACAAATATTGGGTAGAATTGTGCCTGAATTGCCTGGTAGAGTCTGTTTTACTTGTGATTTGTGGACTGCCGATGTTACTAAGCAAAGCTATCTTTGTTTAACTGCACATTTTATAACTGTGGCATGGAATATTAAATCAAAAATTTTAGCTTTTAGAATCTGTCCTCCTCCCCATAATGGACAAGATCTTTGTAAGTTTGTTTTGGATTTGATTGATGAGTGGAATCTCAAGCAAAAGGTGTTTTCTATTACTTGTGATAATGCTTCCGCTATGGATTCAATGGTTAGTGATATGCAAAGGGATTTGAACCAAGTTGCATCATTGCCTTGTAATGGCAAGTTTTTTCATATTAGGTGTTGTGCTCATGTTCTTAATTTAATTGTTCAAAGTGGATTAAAACTGGAATTGGTTGATAATTCTATTGAAAAACTGCATGATATTATTTACTACATTAATTTCAATGATGCACGACTTATTAGATTTGATGAATGTGTGAAGTACGTTGGTTCTAGTTTTTATGGTAAATTGCAAGCTGATGTTTGTACCCGATGGAATTCAACTTATTTTATGCTTCGTCGTGCTTTAGAAGCCAAAGATGCTATAAATAGGTTTTGTCAATATGAACGCTGTTTTACTGTTTTCTTGACTGAAATCGAATGGGATACTGTACAAAATGTTTGTGATTTTCTTGAACCATTTTATGATATTACCATGCTCTTTTCTGGTTCTGAGTATCCAACATCGAATTTATATTTTTCAAATATTGTTCGAATTGAGAGCTTATTAGTTAATGCACATGCTGATCCAAGTGATTGTATTAGACAAATGGCTGCTCCCATGCTTGAAAAATTTAACAAGTATTGGGAGAATTATTCGTCTATACTTTCTGTTGCTGTAATGTTAGATCCTCGGTATAAAAAAGATTTTTTAATCAAATGTTATGGTCATTTGTATGAGGATACGGAGCGTGATCGAAGGGTAAATCATGCAGTCAAGTCTTTCACTGAGTTGTATACATACTACTATAATATACATTATCCTTCATCTGTTGATTCTCGCAACCTTGGACAAAGAGATTCACCAACTGTCACAAACAGTCGGAACTCTGCCTCGCGACCTAACAAGAGCATTGACTTTTCAAAGGTTAATTATTTAATATTATTAAATATTTGAATCCCAAATCTGTTTTCATTTAAATTTCTGTTTTTATTTATTTTTTTGTTTTTATTTAATGTCAGTTTTTTTTATCTAATTTCAGTTAATTATTTTGCTATAGAGTTTTGCGGTTTCCTCTACTGTAAGTAGTGGTGTCGATTCCGACATCGACTCTTACTTTTCTGCTTCCCTTGAGGATAATGATGATGATTTTGAGATTCTTGCCTATTGGAAATCAAAAATGAATAAGCTGCCTGTTTTTGTTATGATGGCCCGTGATCTCTTGGCCATTCCTATCACGTCGGTTGCTTCGGCATCGTCATTTAGTATGGGTGGCAGAATTCTCACCAAATTCAGGTCACGTTTAAAGCCAATGAACTTGGAGGTTTTGGTTACATGCCAAAATTGGCTTTGTGGTTATGATCCAGTTGATGATGAGGTTGAAGTTACGGTTGCAGTTACTGAATCTGATTCTGATGATGATTAAACTTTTGATGTTGGTTATTTAGATGTATTGGAATATTGTTGTTGTATTTTGGAGGCCCTCTTTTCGGCTTTAGATTATTTTTGGCTTTAGATGTATTTGGATGCAAGACTCTTCAACTACTTCAGTAGTGTTCCTACTTGCAGCCCTTTGCTTCATGTTGGGAACTTGAGAGTGGTTTGTCTAAACTAAAGTTTTATGGATACACACTTGATCAATGTGCTAACAAGACTGCCATAACAAGATGCCCATGTTGCAACTGCTGGCTGCGTAGGATTGCTACTAGATGGTTGTTAGGGTCTTAATGCTTGATGATGAAATTTTAAATTTCTGAGAGCATTATTAGTTCTTAATCTAAAGCTGTAATGTAATTTAAAGTGATTAGAGGCATATTTGTTTGTCTTTATTGTGGAACTAGTTACATTGTTTATCAAAGTAAAGACTTAGTATTTTGTACTTATTTTGTTAGTGAAATTTATGGAATATATTTTTACATCAGAATCTTGGGAGGATTTATAGAAAACTTCTATTGTAAAACTTTTATTTTGTAAATGTGGTTGCAAGACTATAAATTTTAAAAGAAGTTTTATTTTAGATGATTTATTAGTCTATTACACTAAATCAGGGGAGTTGTTGTCAATTTGAGGACAAGGTAGCCAATATTTAATTTTATTGTTACAAGACTAATTGTCAATTTGATAATAACTATTCCATTCGATAAGACGATAACAACTAGCTAGTTAAACAAGGTTCAAAAACTTGAGGCGTAATTTTTTTGCAAATAATTCTTACACATTTTGGTTAATGGTAAATATAAGATTATTTGAAATTACTAAATATGGGTTAATTTGATTGAAAATATTATTTTATATTAATGTTAATTTATGAGCAGAATACGTGGAAGAAACTAGATTACTTTTAATATTTTACAGTCTTATACTTATAGTCTGAAATGTTAGAAAATAAAGCGTTATTGCAGTACATATGTATTGCGTCAAAAATAAGAAGGTAGTGTTGTATTTAAATTGGAATATAGCAAATAAAAAACTATATGATGTCTAAAGAGTTTGGTTAGATGGATTTTGTATTGGGTCGGGTCAAACGTAGGTCAGGTTGCTTCGGGTCGGGTTTATTATGGGTCGGGTCTAGTACGGGTCGGGTCTAGTACGTGTCGGGCTTTTTCGGGTATTCTTCGGGTTGACGCGGGTTTCGGGTAGGTTTTAAGTCGGTCCGGGTCGAGGTCGGGTGACTGACTATCGGGGCTGATCGGGTACGGGTTGACTACGGGTCGGTCCGGGTCGGGTTTCGAGTCGGGTCTATCAGGTCATATTAGTGTCGGGTATATTTCGGGTCGGGACCAGGTCGGGTTTCGGGTATACAATTCTCGGATCGAATCGGGCTCGGGTCCGAGTCGGGACGGGTCGGGTAATCGGGTCGGGTCAGCTTTTGACACCTCTAGTTGAAAGTAAGAAAATTAGTTACCATCCTAACAAATTTATAGACCAAATTAGACGCCCCTTTATTTGATGAGCATGCCAACTCCTTGCCCTTATCTTCTCCAACAAACTAAACTATTATTTTAGGAAAGGAATGAAATAGATGGACAAGTCCACATCAAGACCCTCCCTCTTAAAAACTAACTTGTCCTCAAGTTTCATCCCAAGTACAAGGAACCAAAGCAGCAACTTTCATACAAGTACATATTCCTTTACCAAGTATGATCTTAAACATGTATGGTTTTCTCGATGGACAACTTTGAATGGATCTTCTTCTATGTTCTCCTTCTTCCCCTTTGGATTGTTGAACACCTTTCAAACTCGATAATACAAAATCCCAACCTCAAATGAAGGTTTCTTCCTCAGACTCACCATTGCAACATTCTTACTTGGTTGCAGAGCTTCACTCAAATTATCAGGCACAATACTTATTGGCGCTTCTGTAGCCTTGAGCACAATTTCATGAGGAGCTAAGGGTTGCAGACGCACCCTTTTCAAACTCACTAACATCGAATAAACATTTGTATCTCCCTCAGGTATTACCTTTCTGTTAAACTGCCATGGTCTCCCAAGCAAATACTACAAGCACTCATGGGCAAAATATCACACCGTAATTCATCATTGTATACTCCAACAGCCAAATAAATAAAAGCTTGTTTCTTCATAGTTAGTCCGGTTTTATTACCAAAACAACTTAACTTATAAGGATGTGAATGATCCCTAGTAAGCAGATTTAACTTCTCTATTGCATTCGAAGAAACAACGTTATATAACAAGAACCACTATCAATAATCATACTACAAGTATATTCACCTACTTTCCATCTAGTATGCAATGAATTCTCCCGTTGTTCCTTGATAGGTGGACACTCAATATGTAGAACTCTTCTAACAACTCCCAGATAATTACCAACAACAGTTTCATCATAAGCAAAATCAGACTCCTCTACCACCATTTCTTCCACTACAACCTCCTCAGAAATGAACTCATATAACTCGTCTTCAGCATCCAGCTCTTTGTATACTTTAACAGTTGTCATTGCTTTCTTATTAGGACAATACTAGAAATATGCCCTCTTCCATAACATTTTAAAGCATATTCTGCTTTCTTCAAATTTTCTTTAGGCACAATAATTTTCTACTTTTCCTTAGTTTCATCTTTGCTAACTATAGTCTTTTCCTTATAGAATAAGATTAATTAGGTTTAAATTGACCTCATTCCCCCCCCCCCAAATCCCTTTAACTTATCTTCCTTTTCATGGGACTCAAATTTTCCAGCCAGAAAACCAGTATAACGATACACATATATATTTTTGGCAATACTTCTATTCAGACCCCTTATGTATCTAACAACATTTGTTTATCTATTTCAACCACATCACAAACTTGAAGTAATCTTTCAAACTCATTAGTATATTCCTTCACAGACATGGAATCTTGCATCAGATAATTCATCTTCAGGTAGTTTTTTTTTTATCATAACAACAACTTTATCAACTTCTTCTTTAGCTTAACCTAGCTCTTAAGTTTTTCTTTTTCATATTTTACCCCTTTTGCCTTTAGCTTATCATACCGTATTCCAGCATATCCATTCAGTCTAACAACAATAATTTTAAATATTATCTGATAATCTGATTTCGTGACTTCACAAACTTTTCCAACTATATAATCCCTTTTGCCTTTATCTTATCGGGATCCCCATCTCCCGTAAACTCATCCAATTTCAGCCCTTTATCATCATCAGAATTTGATTTTACTACTGATCTACTAACAAACTCATCATAATTAGACCCAACAAACTCAAAATGATCCGGGTTTAATTTTTTTCTCATATAGTTTCGTTTAAAACCCTAAAAGCATTCAAATTTTTCACTTCATCTTGCATGTTGTAGTATGGTACTTGTATCATAATGCATTTTTGTAAGATCCTCCATAAACTTTTTAATTTCCGCCAATTTCATTATTAATCAATTTCAAGACTCGATAAAAGAATAAACTTTTATTCGCCGAAAATCCACAAAAAATGAATTTACTAGGTAATCAATCTCAAGATTCAATTAAAATACTCCAAGACTCCATAAAAATTGAATCTTTTTGAATGAAAACAAAACCACTTTGCCCAAAATAATCGAAAATCAATCAAGAGCATAACACACACAACAAATGTTGAGGATTTTCGGAGAAGAAGTTCCGGCCCAAGGTTTCCCAACACAAAAATTCCCCAAAGATTGAAAATTGTACAAAAAAAAAAACGTGAACAACTTTACCTTCTACTCCATGCAACAACAGAGAAGATATACCTTCCTCACCACCCGAAAAATCTAATACCACTTGAAGAGATTGCCTTTCCAAGTAGAGAAACCAATCAATGAATCCATAGCAAAGGACCTAAATTTTATGCACTAACTCCAAAAATGAGAGTAACCAAGGGATATTTTAATTTATCTCAATATTCCTAAACCACTGTTTTTAAATAACAAAACTACTTAAAACATTCATGAACCTAAGTATGTGGCACTCTTAATAATTAACAATATTGAAAACTATTAAAGATTCATTTTAAATCTCACTAATGAATTAAAACTACTAACAAAACTTAGTTATTTTTATACTGAATAATGCTTAGCTTTATTGATCATATGGCCCTTTATATGTACATAATGTTGTAGGGTGTAGATAGGACAACCCCCTAACTTACACTAGTAGGAAAAAAAGAAAAATAAACCCTACGCTTCTTAATGGTGGCCGAAACTAGGAGTAATTAAACTCTAATTCTAGGCAGCATATCTAAACAAATCCCTAGTCGAAATGTATTTGACTAATTCCCTTGAAAGTAGGAAAAATAGTTACAATCATAACAAATTTAGAACAAATCTCGGCGCCACTTTACTTGTGAACAAGCCCACTCCTTGTCCTTATCTTCTTCCAAAAACTAGCTTTTTAGAACACATTTTGACCAAGCTTGAAATCATCGTTGACCTCTCCTTTAGGTTCCACTCTTGTTGATTTTCTCTCGTCGCACTAACTTTCTTTTTGTTCAATAATTTTGACTCTTGACTTTGACTCTTTAGCTGTTGACTTTAACTATTCACTAACTATTGACTCAACAATATTTTAATGACAATAATCAAAGAAAAAATCTAATTACAGACTCAACTATTATTTCGCGAAAGGAACTAAATGGATGGACAAACCCACACCAGATCTTCTTTGGTTGATATGATGCCTTAATTTGGAGATTAATCGGAAACTTGATCTACTTCTTGGAACACATGTGTAATTGTAGCAGAATCAAAGTTGTTGTTAATCTGGTTGATGTCGGTAACTAGTGTTTGGATGTTCCAGAGTTTGTTGTATATGCTTTGAGAGTGTTGATGATGGCCAACTTGTCTCCTTCATGATAATGTTTATGATATTCATATTTTTTAGCTTGGAGGAGGCCACTTCTTAATGTAGTTGTAGATACAATTAGGGAAATTATGGTCCCTAGTTTATATACAACAACTGAAATGACGTTGCTTTCTGAGTCGTGGATCACATTTCCGGCAACAGTCGAGTTCATAGTGGAAGATCCATCAATACCAATATTTAAAGGTGGTGGTCCATAAGACTTTCGTGTTATTATTTCTGCCACAAGGAGCGAGAGAGCAAAGTGTTTTTATTGTAATAGGTGGAATAAGAGTTCCATTCTGTGTAGGAAAATTTTGGTTTGTAATCAAGCTCTTTGATCATTGTATGAATCATTTTATAAACTATTAGTTTTTTTTTTCTTTTTCCAAATGCTCTATAGAAATTGACAAATTTCTGGAGCATTCAAAGGGCAGAGATTTTTGTTTAAGAGTTAGAATGGCGAATCAACTATTTGTCCGTCTTACTTGAGGAATCGTTTCCTTTATATTACTAGATTGCAAATGGTCAAGCGTGATGGGGGAAGACATAAAAAAAGAATGGTCGTGGATTCTGTGTGGTTTTGCACAATGGAAATTGCCAGATTGCTGAATATCGTTTGTAGGCAACATAGTATGAGGCAGCTGTCATATGTATACCTTTGTTTTTAGTTGAATATTATCTTCCATATCCGGTTTTTTTTAGATGGATGAAATTAGGCTAATGAGAATACTATGTAGCTTACATTGTAAAGAATTCACCTAAACCTCTAAGACCTTAGCATACAAGAAGGGGAATGTTATTAATAAGGTTGAAAATATTGGGGGTGCTAAGTCTGGAGTAATTTCATGTCCCATGTCATGTTGGTCTTTATTACATAATTGACTTTAAGATTTATATCTCCTACAATATTTTTGCTTCAGTATTTGAGGATGTTGGTGTGGTAAGATCTGCCACACTAGTTATTTAATCACAAAAAAATGTTTTCTCCAAATCCAATTTTCAATCAGGTGCCTTGTCGAAGAAGGTCTCGTGTTTGTAGTATTTCTTTCCAAGTCATCGAGTCACTTGGTTTTGCCTTGTACTAAACAAATACGTTTTCTTTAAATAATTTTCTCGGACTTTTATTGCCCAAAAGCTAGCTTTGTGCAACAACGACCATTTGTCCATCATGTTGTATTAATCCTGAATGCAGGAATGGACTCTAGGATTCTTTATGGCAAAAGTGATGATCAAACCCCTCTTCTTCAATGATGATTTTAGGCCCATCAACTTAAACTTGTCGTATTGAACCCCCACAACTTCACAAGTTGGTGATAATAAGCCCTTACAATAAAATCGTCAAGTATTGTTTTTATTGGCAACTTTTTATTTTTAGGGATTATAATCACCTTTTGGTAAAGTTGTGGGGTTAAATATCATAACTTTAAGTGGAGGGGCCTAAGCGCAACTTTGATCAAAATTAATGGGTGATTTCACCACTTTTGCAGTTTGTGCCTAATAGCACAACGTTTTCGCTCTAGTTGTTTAGGTTTTTTTGGTCAATATTAATTAGTGATTGAAATCTTTTTGTATGATCTTGTATAAAGAAAAGGATCTTCCTAGATGTTGTAAGATAAAAATAAACTACTGAAGGAAGCCAGGTATCGGATTAACAAAGTGACATATGTTACCTATTAAAAGGCTGACACATGTCATCCCTTAAGACTGACACATGTCATTCCAACTAACTAACACATGTCAGCACCATTTGGCGCCATTTGTCACGCCCCTTTAGGACATTCATGCCTAGGTTTGTGTTGAAGCGATTCTTGCAAAGCCGAAATCTCTAAAAGGTCAGCATCATCTAATTTGCATAGCAATCAATACCCGTCATTAGGCAATAAATCAATGGTTAGTCAATCAAAAGACCCTATTTTAGGGGAAAAAAAGAAGTACTACTACCTCCTTATCTAGTCTTAATAACCTTCTGTCACTTTAAAAAGGTACACTCAATTCAGAATAGAGATGACAATATCCAACGGATGATCCATCACCTGCTACACCTGAAAACAAGAAGGGTGAAAACCGAGTTAAATGGGCGATAGCCGGGTGGCGGGTGAACGAGTGACAGGTGATGGATGGAATTAGGGTGAACAAATTTCACCAATCACATGTTTACCACCCGCTTCGTCACCCATTTCATAAATCTTGTTAAAAATCTATCATTTTTTGACATTAGAATATCTTTTTCCCCCTTTTATCTATACTTTACACGTGTCATGAACTTAGATTACTTCAGTTTGACACGAATAATGTATATATTGTCATTTTTGCAAGTTTGATTTTTTCTCTTGAACATGTCTCTTAATAAGATTATCACCTTGTCCATGTGGTTCACTTGCAGGTGGTGAATAGATGGAATACGGGTGATAGTTTTATCGGATGACAGATAGATGGATAGGAGTTGGTCTTAATTGGTGATGGATGTGGGTGATGGCTCACCCATCCCAAATCCCACCCGTTGACATCCCTAATTCAGACTTAGTACACTACATTTTCAGAGCTTTCTCTCTCTACTATATCTATCTACATACATGACTTTAGTTTCTTGTAAGAGAAATTTGCCAAAAAGGACTTTTAAAAAAAATTATTTTGTGAGAAGGGACCTTAAAAAAAAATTTGGCTTTTAAAGGCCAAAAACAAAAAAAAATTTGTGAGGAGGGACCTTATCTGCTAATTAAGACCTAATTAAACACTAATTATATATTAAATATAATTAAATAAAATTATACCTAATAAAATTTCCCCCCTCTCTCCTCTGCCATACCCACCACCAGCAGACCATCACCCCCATCTCTCTCCTCTTTCCACTATCAGGGTTGCCTAATCAATATCGGATATATGCATATATCCATCGCCTCACTTTTTTGGCAGTACATTCAATGAAAATGGCAGTACATTTCTTATGTATGGTAGTATATTCTAATATATATGGTAGTACATTTTTTAATGAAAATGCCAGATACAAAGTATATAGTTATATAGCTGTAAAAATATCGATTTTTATATACTACGTTTCTCAATAAATGTACTGCCATTTTCATGAAATGTACAGCCATTTTCATGGAGTGTACTGTCAAAAAAGTGAGCCGATGGATACATGCATATATCCGATATTGATTAGACATTTATTTTGTTTAATTATATTTAATATATAATTATTGTTTAATTAGATGTTAATTAGCAAATAAGGTCCCTCCTCACAAACTTTTTTGTTTTTGGCCTTTAAAAGCCAAAAAAAAATTTTAAGGTCCCTTCTCACAAAATGTTTTTTTTTAAGGTCCTTTTTGATAAATTTCCCTTCTTGTAATGCAATTCAATATTAGGCTACGTATACTATTCAACTAAAACAAAGTATGGCCTGTTGTTTTGTAAACAGAACTAGGTGTTTGGAATAATTTAGTTGTTTGTAAGTCGGCATTAGACATTAATTTGAAAATAGATGTCTCAATTGAAGAAGCTCGCAAGATTATCGGGTTTTTACCAAAATGTCGACTAATGGCTCTCTCCTCAAGTACTATTTCTTGGTAATAAAAATTTTATCCGTCTTCTTCTTATACATTAATGGCTTGGTGCTTAGTGTTTGCAAACATTATTAGTTTGTTTTTTTGGAAGCACACAACTTTTTTGCTTTCATTTTATAGGGTGAAATTCAATGAACCTCATTGAGCACGTGGTTAAATTTCCCATTCCTCCACTACTTCAAAAATTAACATAGCATTTGTTTTTGTTTTTTTTTTTGCAAAAAGGCAAAGTATTAAATATATCAAAAAAGAGAACATACATCCTAATTCCTAGTAGACGTAAGACAAACCTTCTAGGAAGGACTCCCTCACCCCAAAATGAATAACTGAAACAAGCACATTTTAGAAAAAAGAACTATTTACAAGTTTTCTAGCCATTCTCTATTAGTTGTACTTACTTTTGTCCATAGTATTCGGGATATTCTATTTTCTACACAAAATTTGATATGTGCTCCTATACACTCTACAATAGCTTTAGTATCCTTCCAAATCACCTCATCCATGCATTTCCAAATGAGATAAACAGTAGCAACTATACAAGTTGCATACACCTAAAACTGGAACTTTGATTATCTGCAGCTTCTATGAAGCCAATGCACTATCATGTACACATCAGTGTTGTGGTTAGAGATCCCCAGCCAGGCTTTTACTCTATTAATGTTGGTGAATTTGCACTTGAAAAAAAAATAGATTCTCATGATGCTCTTCCTCTTCCCCACATAAGGCACAATTGATATTGGGGATGTGGCCCAATCTTTCTAGTCTTGCTGTCGTGTATACTATTTGATGCATAACAAGCCACAAGATGAATACTCCCTCCATCCCATATTACTCGATACACTTCCTTTATTCGTCCGTCCCTCATTAGTTGACACACTTCTATAAATGACCCGTGAGTACAATAGAAATATTAATTTTTAATGTTAAAGGGTCCGACCAACATGTATTTTATGTACTCTATAATTAATTTAATAACCTCATCACCCTCAACCCCACCAATATGAACTTTTTGTACTACAACAAATACCAATAATCAACCACTTACAATAAAATAAGTTAGTCAAATAACACTCCTAAAACTCTGTGCCAGTCAAACTATATCACCTAATATTGGACAGAGGGAGTATTTATTTCGGACTCTGTTCCACGCTATTTTCCCCCAACGAACCTTGATATCATATTGGTACAGTTAAAAGTATATTTTAATGATGCTATAGGAGTTTGCACCCATATTTTGCAGCACATGGGCTATTTCAGTCTTCACTTTACAGATACTCTTCATGATCCACCTTGTAGAGGCTTTGTCTTGGTATGCAGTCCAGGTTCCTTGCTTCATAAACACTATGGATCCATTTCATCCAAAGGTTGTCTTTTTTGTGGGAGATTGCCCACACATGCTTTCCCAATGTATCCTTGTTCCAATTACTCAGATGTCTAACAACTAGTCCACCTGCAACTTTAGGAGAGAAAACCTAGTCCAATTTATAAGGCCAGGTTTTGTAGAATCATAAATTCCATGCCAAAGGTAGTGTCTACAAACACTATTAATTATGTGAATAGAAGATTTTGGAATTATGAAGATTTGACTCCAATAAGTGCAAAACAACAATAACTAGTTGTAGTCTTCCAGCATAGGACAAATTTTGCTAGACCGAGTCTTACCTTTTTCACACATTCGGTCAATTAGCATATCACATTCAGCTGCTTTTAGTTTAGTGTGACTCATTGGGACAAGGTATTTGAATGGTAGTTTCCCAACATTAAAGCCTGAAGTTCTGCGGATTTCATTCTTCACTTCAGAGGTCATGCCAGCATAGTAGATCTCAGATTTCTCCGAGTTAATGTGTAAAAAGTTTCATACCACCCAACATCATGCTAACTGAGTTGAGATCACCTATGGAGAAGATAAGTATATCATGTGCAAATGCTAGGTGATTTAACTTCATATTTCTGCATCTAGGGTGAAATTGAACTCCGTCATGTTTTATATTTCTCAACATTTATTTATTTTTAGGAAAAACTCGCTTAATTAGTTAGTGGGATAATGCACCCCATTTCGGACATTATTATTTTATTTTATGCGATTTTCCTTATTTTCTTTTGTTATTTCAGTTTTTAACCATATAAGTCATAACAAGAGAATGATTGCACAAAAATGCCACAATAAATATAATAAAGAAATAACCAAAACAATCATCAACTTTCACTTCTTTTAAAAAATTATATAAAATCTAAAATGAAAAATAAACGATCTTATGAACAAAGTAATGGGTTTTCCTTATTGCCTTGCAAACAAAGATAAAGAGCAAACTAAGGGAATAAATGAAGAGGTTGGAGAAATTTGACGCTAGTCCCAGCACCTAAAGATTCTAGCATTACGACTATGCATATCGTTGTCCTCCTCACTAGTGAGGGCCAATCCCCTATCACCATCATTGGTGTAGTCGTCAGAGGAGATATGAGAGCAGGGAGAGTACGACGACAATCAATATTCGAACTACCCAAGATTTCTTTCAAAGGAGGATCCACTTCTAGAGTCAGATTGCCCTCCATGTCTTCTCCCTTTGGAGTCGCTCTAATTTGGGAGGAAGGAACCTATGAAGGTCATGCTCTTCCAATTCTACCACTGGAGGTGTTGGCGAAGGTAGCGTCGTTGGCGGTACTAGAGCCACCATAGGTGGTGGTGCTGGAGCAACTAGTGGAGCTAGCTCATGAGTGAGTGGAGAAATGCTTGGGCTAGTACAAGCCCCCTCCATTAGATTCTCCCTTCACGAAATTGGCCCTTCTAGAAGGTGGCTTAGGCACCATTACTTCTTGCTTATTAGAAAACGAAGGAAAAATGGTATTTTGGTATTTATCTTAGTAATTTCACGGGGTTTGCCACGTCATGATATTTTCCCCTTATCAAGGGTCAAAATACCTTAACTTATAAATTCTGCGATGTTTCATTCTTTGTATTTTTTTCCTCAATTCCGAAAGCAATACTTTAGATTATCCAATTATTACTTAATTTTTCAATTGTTAACCGTTCAAAACACCCTAACTTATTGGCTTCTTGTATCTATTATAACAATTAAAAATAGACGGAGGGAGTATATAACAATGAAGACAAGTTTCATGCCAAGGTGCACTGGTTTTTCGAGAAAATAAATGACTCCGAATTTGGAATTCACAAAGCAGGTTATATATCCTTCATCCTTCTTTTACTTTTATTAATAGAACTAAATTGAGGGATTCTATATGTTATGTACTTCACAAAGCAATCATTGGTATGTAATGCCTAATATAGTAATACCACTTATAGAACTTTAGCTGCCAACCCCACCAAAGCTTAGGTTAAAGGTATTAATGTTAGACCTTGGTTTCTCAAGCTTTCATTTCATTTTATGTGGCATGATCTTAAGATTTATAGTTTTCTAAAATTAGCCACTTATTAGGGCTCAGTCCAATATTGGTCCACTCTCCATGAAATTAGTAAAATGCCCTTAGCGGTACAAAATTAATATCATGCCCTTGGGCTGCCCCAAGGTAGATCCCCGGATATAGATGTGGCCAGCTAAAGCACAACAAATTCCTAAACGTCATCACTCCCTGGTTGGCATCACATTTTGCATTACTTTTAATAAGTACTTCCACCTGACCTGTCACGTACGCACATTCAGGCTCACATTAACATTAGTAATCCCTCCGTCCCTTGTTAGATGATACACTTTCCATATTTGTCTGTCCCACATTAGATGATACACTTTTGTAAATGGCATGACCCTATAATAAAAATATAATTTTTTTTATTAATGTGTCCCACCCACCCACGCACCCCAACCCCTTTCTAATTCACTTTTGTCAATACAACCATGACCCACATATACCCCACCATGTACATTATATACTTAAACAAATACCAACCAGTTTCACAATAAAATAAAGAAGTCACCTAACACTCCAAAAACTATGTGCCAGTTAAACTATATTATCTATTATGGGACGGAGGGAGTATTATACTAGCTTTTGATCTAAACAACAGAATCAACTAAGACTTAAGCATCAGAGCAACATTAGCGATGCGTTTTGAGGGGCGAGGGGGAACCAGCGGGTGAACACGATAATATTTGCTTTGGTAATGATGAGTAAAAATTGAAGGCCTACTTTCAGGCTCACCTTATCATAGTAATAACCAATCATGACCTTCGGAAGAATGTTGAAAACAAGAAGGAATTAACATGTCAGTGAATGGGCCAATAAATTGTAAGACTCCGGCATAGATTATGAGCCGAGGTGGGAAATAAAAGCTCAAGACCCTCACATAATTCATCAAAACATGCACTAGTCAACCTGATCAAACCCCTCCTTTGAGACCATGGGAACTTTATGTAAGGGCTCTTGGTTGTAGATCCTACCTGCAATAGGTCGGAATATGCAGTGAAATTTGACTTCACATCTTCAAACAATGATTCAGAATATGAAGCACTTCTAATCGGTCTAAAAGAGTTGTAAGAAGGAATATATCCCAATGGGATTAATTTTTTGTGAAAACTACATCAGATAGCACAACCGTAGAACTTGAACTTATGAAATCTACGGGTGAAATCTCCTCCACATATTTTGCTCAATTTACTATAATTCCTCTTTTCTTGAGGAAGTAGATCACTCCTTGATTTTCTCACAGAGTGTTTCACTCTAGCTTTCTTACCATTCTTTCTTTTTCCAGGAGCTGCATCTTCATCATCTCCTCCTATCAAAGAAAGGAGATAAGATTATTCTTCTAAAGGCCCTCAAAATTAAAGAAGAAGAAGACAAGAGAACTAGAAAGAGATACGATACCTTAAGTTCCTCATATTGAGAACGATAATTCGTCGATGGTTAATTTTCTATGATGGACATTTTCTCTACTAAGCTTATCGAGAAATTGTCATCGTTAGTGATCTTGCACAAGTGTGTGCCTCGTACACTAATATGGTGAAGGCTAGACCTTTAACAACTAAAATGCCTGATTCTGAACATAGTATTCCAACTCATGTGAACAATTAATTTTTAGATTCACTACTACAAAAATACCCTACAAAGTCGCCTTTTTAGTGTCGCCTCTCTAAAGTGGGACACAAATTTTTTTTGAGGCGGTTATTTCAAAACAGGCGACACAATAGATCCATCTATTTTTTTGGTATTTGCACCTGGTTCACCCTTCGGGCTGGATCCGGATCGAGGTCAAGTTCGGGGTGGTTAGGTTCCATTCCTCTCCCAAGAGTGTTGCGGGGATTCGAACACGGGTTCGTCATACCAAAACAACTGAACCAACACTTACTTGGTACAATAAATCTATCTATGAATCAAACAAATTGTAATTCACGATTTATTTCGCCTCCGAACTAATGACGGGACGCATAAAGTTTAGGTGTCTAAGTTTTGTTTGGGACAGACGTATTTAATGAACCTATTGGGTCGGTTATCTTCTTGGATGCGACATATAAGATTTTAGTGTCGCCTATTCCATAGATTTTGTTTTATAAGATAAGCATAAAGCTAAGTAAGAGAAACGCTGAACTCCCAGGACTCTTCCTGTATCAGTGTTTAATCGAACTTCTCAGTTGCTCCTACATCAAACCCTAAACGCCGACCACCATTGATGCAGTCAAACTTCAGTCCACCATGACCAACTCTGGGCACACATCTCTGAAAACTCTTCACACTCAAACTCGTCCCAAAAACCCTAAGTTCTCATTGCAGCGAACAGATGTCGAAGATCAAAGCAGTAAAGGATTGCGTTGAGGAGCAAATGCAAAATACTATTGTTTACACCCTGGAGAAAGATCTCAGATCAGGTACATTTCCGCCTTCAAATTGGAGAAAAACCACCTTAATTTTTGTTCATTAATTCTTTGTTATATATTCTTCTTATTCATTTGCATCTTGTATTTCCAGTGTTTTAATTTGGTTCTTTTTTATGTTAATTTTAAGAGAGACGGGTCAAGATACTAATATTATTACTGGTCTAGATGCCACCGACGAGCTAGTGCTTCACCAGCAATTGTAACTTAAAGTTTTCTCAACCCTAATTTTCACAACTTCTCCAATCTCTACATTGTTGCTTATTTTTATTGTATTGTGGGTATTTTAGGGCCGCTATTACTAAAAGGTTTCTAAGCTATATTACTCATAATTCTACTTGTATGTGAGCAATCATGTATAGTGTATTGTGTACTAAGCTTTTACTGAACTTTCTGCGAAGAACCATTAAGGGCTTCATGTATTCTGTATATTAGTTTGTAAAGATTTGACATTTGCTGACAAATCCTAAATAATCTTATCCATCAAAAAGCAGTTAGACGAGGAGACTGGCTTACTTTCATTATGCAACTAAAGAGCTAAATTGATCCTTTTAGATGGTGGCTCATCTTCGTTTAAATTTTGATTCTAGTGACAGCTCAAGTTTAAATATTTCGTAGGTAGTTTATAATGCAACTAAATAGCTAAATTGATGACTTTGTGTGCTACTGCATTGTTCTTATATCTTTACCCTTGATGCTCTCATGACTGTGGCCTGTAGTGCAGATAGAAAGATATGATTCCGTGAACCAAAGCTTGACATCTTATCAATCTGACGGAGTATCCCCAGATGAACTTGGAAACAAGTTGTCTACCTTGATCTTTAAACAACATGAAAGCCATATCTAAGAGCTGGAGTCTAAATTAGATTCTGCTTATTTCAAACTTCAATAAAAAGATGTTGAGCTCCGGGCATTCAAAGATTATGTAAAGAGTTTGACTGAGATTTCCCTCCCGACTATATCAGGTAGGCTTCTAAACCACACTTCAATTGGTTTTACCATACTTTCTAAACCTACCACTTAAAAGCTCCAGTATTATACTTATGTCATCTCTAATGATATTTTTTCGAAGAACGCATACAATTGGATGTGAATGATCTGTGAATTGTCATAACATAATTAAACTCCATAACTTCAAACAATTGTACATGTTACTAAACTGAGACTTTTATGGTGGAAAATAACAGTAAGTTGTTGTCTGAACTCTGTGTGCATGTTGAATTTTATCTGAATGTTCTTTCAGTAAATCAGAGCAATTGGGTTTTTTATGTGGGTTATGGAAATCGATCCATAACCAATATGTAGATGATTGAATGAGGAGCTATTGTGTCAAGGATTGTATTGGTGCAGGGTAGAGGAATGTTCTGAATCTCTTCATATTAATGCCTAATGCAGCCAGATTTGTTTAAGTTATATTATATTAAGGGTATGTTTGCTCTAGCCGTTCTGAGAACCTTCTGTTGATAACAAGTAAAGATATAGAAGGTCTTTGAAACTTCTAATACATACGCATTATTCGGAATCTATGCATTATACAGGGGCTGACTTCTACAGGGAGTGCATTATTCGAAAAACCATCTTTCTCTCTGCATGACTACATCTCAAAACTAAACTTCAAACGCTCATCAAGAACTTTGGTGCGTGCATTTCAAAATGATAGGCCAAATTTGGCTTTTTTTTTGGGATTTTTAGATAAGAAGTGTGTATACATATGTATAATCATTGAACATATATAGTGATGAAAATTTGTGGTTAAACTTTATACTTCCTCCGTAATGAAAAGAATGCACCATTTGGGGTCGGCTCGGACTCTTAGGCATTTTTTCTTAAGTGTATCTTAGTTGGTATTAGGATAGAAAAAGTAAGAAAGAGAAAAGCACTAATAGTATTTGCTCCGTAACGAAAAGAATGCACCATTTGCTATCTTTGGATGTAACAAAAAGAATGCACCATTCTAAAAGCTTGCCTTACATAGTAACTTTTTTGTGTGAAATTACGATAATACTTTTAATAAATCAGATTAAACACATTAAACACCCCCACCTATTAGTTAAAAAAAATTAGACCTTTAATGATTCCCACCAATTTTAATGATTTCCACCCACCCAAATCAGATTAAACACATTAAACACCCCCACCTACCAACATTTAAGATCTACACTCACCCAAATTTAAAAAAAAAAACAAAACCCATTGAATACTTGAGCAAACCTTAATCTGAGTTCATTACTTCACCAACCCACCAAGAACCAGCCGTTTCTCCCTCTTCTTCAACTCATCGCCTTCTTCTTCTTTCTCCCTTCTTTCTTCTTCTTTATCCCTTCGTCATTCTTTCTTTCTCCCTTTCCCTTCTTCAACTCATCATTTTTTTCCATCCAAATTTTCAGATCTGATTTCATCTCTGTAAGGATGGATAACAACGAAGTTGATCTCACACCTTTGAGAGAGTATTATGCTAATCAAAAGTGCAAAGAAAGGAAGAAACTCATGAGTACTTATATCAATATGTTTGAAAACGAGTGTTATGGATACTTTAGCAAAATATATAGGGATCGTGACACTTTAACGAGGTTGGGGGAGAAGGGAAACCAAGCTCTTGGTACGATGCTTGCTAGTTTATACCAAAAGAAGAAGATTTATGGCTGAGCTTTGGTTAGTGGGTTACCGGCTGTGGGTGGTGAGGACTGGAACAAATGGGGAGGAAAGAGATCCGCCATTTCAGTGGAAGAAGCCTTGAAGAAGAAAGCTCTAATGAAGCCTCCTACTCCAAAGTTCTCAAAGACTACTTTTTTAAGGAGAACAAGAGGAGTTGGAGTGCAAATTAGGGAGCCATTGAAGAGAAGCCCACTGTTGAGGACTCTAGCTCTGATAGGAGATGTGTATGAGTGTCTGCTGTGGAGGTGTAACAATAGTGGCGGAGCGTTTTCATTTTCAAAGAGTTCATATTCAACATCATCAACTGAGTCTGGGTCTGGGTGCGATTATCATGGGGAGGGTTTTAAGGAGGAATTGATTGAAATACCGTCTGATTCAGAGGCCCCTATGGATGATTGACACTCGTTTATTTAACCACGTGATGAATTGGCTGAATTGTGGTGGAGGTATGGCTGAATTGTGGTGGAGGTTTGGGTGGATAGTGGCTGTGGCTGAATTGTGGTGGAGGTTTGGAGGTTTGCTGTTGTTGTAGTTATTGTGTTGATGTTGCTGTTGTTGTAGTTGTTGTGTTGATGTTGCTGTTGTTGTAGTTGTGTTGATGTTGCTGTTGTTGTGTTGATGTTGTTGTTATTGTGGTTGTTGTGTTGTTATTGTTGTTAATGTTGTTGTGTTGATGTTGCTGTTTTTGTGTTGTTATTGTTGCTATTGTTGCTGTTGTTATTGTTGTTAATGTTGTTGTACAGATGTTACTGTTGTTAATGTTGTTAATGTTGTTACTGTTGTTACTGTTGTTATTCTTGTTATTGTTTTTAATGTTGTATTAATGTTGTTGTTGTTGTGTTGTTATTGTTGTTCTTGTTATGCTAATGATGTGTACACATGCTAATGAACATAAGTAGAGTTTAAACATGCTATAGTTGTGTACATAAGCTTGCAAATTTGGTGTCAATATTAATATATCTTGACGTTTACATTATCCAACAAAATACACCAACCAAGTAACAGTACAAAAAGTTATCTTTCATTGCCCAAAAAGGTGTATCAAATGACTGCCAACCCTAATTACTTGCTAAAAAACCTTCTAACCACTTAAACTTCACTAAACAACTCATAGTTAAGGCATCACAGTGGGTATGTATACAAAAGTGTTATAAGGGGCATTTTGCATCTTGTTTTGGATGGTTATAAGGGGCAGTCAATCACCACCAAGTACTTTAATCTGCATCTACTTTCATTTCTTGTTCATGATTGTCACTTCCATTCAAATTTTGCATGCATATCTCATTTAAATAGGCAACTGAATCACTTATCAAATCTTCATCAACCTCGACAAGTTCTTGTAGTAACCCCAACCTTTCTAGTCTAGCCTTACCAACATGTGGATTCTTGTAGTTGTTCCCCCCTTAACCTTCAAAGCTTCCACCGTAACATGTTGTAATTGAAACCATGTGTACCTAATTAGATTAGGATCATAAGCTGCATATGCCTCCTTCACCTTGCTTATTAAGTCATCCAAGTTTTCTGAAAATGTTTGGTATTGCAAACTTTGGACAGCCATAAATATTGCCAAGTCTAAAACATTAAAATCTGGTGACTGTGGGGGTTGGTTTATAGGTTCGATGTTAAATCCATTTGTTGTTGCAGCTTGTCTGAATATTGGGTCTTCATTAGTCAAATGTGGCCTTGCATTGTCTTGTTGAATTGTTATCTCTTTTGACATTCTTTCTGTCCATTTTTCCATAATGGATGGAATCACATTTTTCAACATCATGTGTCGAATGACCTTCTTGTTGACATTTTGAGTTGCCTTCGTTTCAATAGTTCCAGCTTCTCTGTTTTTGCTTTTCTTTTTTGCTCTTTGTTTGTTCACAAATGGGAATATGCCATACTTTCCATCATGCACCATCACAAGAACAACAATAACAACAATAACAACACAACAACAACATCAATACAACAACATTAAAAACAATAACAACAGTAATAACAACACAACAACATTAACAACAATAACAACACAACAACAGCAACATTAATACAACAACATTAACAACGCAACAATAACAACACAACAACAGAACAACAACTACAACAACAGCAACATCAACACAACAACTACAACAACAGCAAGCCTCCACCACAATTCAGCCAAACCTCCACCACAAATCAGACCCCAACCCAGATAACCCAATATTAAAAAAAAATCCAATGATATTTCAATCAATTCCTCCTTAAAACCCTCCTTATGATAATCGCACTCAAACCCTAGACTCAGACTCAGTTGATGATGTTGAATATGAACTCTTTGAAAATGAAAACGCTCCTCCACTATACTTACACCTCCACAGCAGACACTCATACACAAGAGATTTCCATCTCCTTTTTCTCCTTTTTCTTCTTGGCAGGTTCTTCATCAGAGATAGAGTCCTAAACAGTGGGCTTCTCTTCAATGGGCTCCCTAATTTGCACTCCAACTCCTCTTGTTCTCCTTAGAAAAGTAGTCTTTGAGAACTTTAGAGTAGGAGGCTTCATTGGAACTTTCGTCTTCAAGGCTTCATCTACTGAAATGGCGGATCTCTTTCCTCCCCATTTGTTCCAGTCCTCACCACCCACAGCTGGTTACCAAAGCCCAGCCAAAAATCTTCTTCATTTGGTATAAACTATCAAGCACCGTACCAAGAGCTTGGTTTCCCTTCTCCCCCAACCTCGTTAAAGCTTCACCGTCCTTATACATTTTGCTAAAGTATGCATAACACTCGTTCTTAAACTGACCTATACAAGTACTCATGAGTATCTTCCTTTCTTTGCACTTTTCATTAGCATAATACTCTCTCCAAGGTGTGAGATCAACTTCGTTGTTATCCATCCTTACAGAGATGAAATCAGATTTGAAAATTTGGATGGAAAAAAACGATGAGTTCAAGAAGGGAAAAAGGGAGAAAAAAAGAAAGGGAGAAAGAAAGAATGACGAAGGGATAAAGAAGAAGAAGGCGATGAGTTGAAGAAGAGGGAGAAACAGCTGGTTCTTGGTGGGTTAGTGGTGTAATGAATCCAGATTAGGGTTTGCTCAAGTATTCAATGGGTTTTGTTTTTTGTTTTTAAATTTGGGTGGGTGTAGATCTTAAATGTTGGTAGGTGGGGGTGTTTAATGTGTTTAATCTGATTCGGGTGGGTGGGAATCATTAAAATTGGTGGGAATCATTAAAGGTCTAATTTTTTGTTAACTAATTGTAAGTATTTTTTAAGTAGGTTTATTAAAGGTATTATCGTAATTCCACACAAAAAAAGTTACTATGTAAGGCTAGCTTTTAGAATGGTGCATTCTTTTTGTTACATCCAAATATAGCAAATGGTGCATTCTTTTCGTTACGGAGGAAGTATCAAAAACTCGAAAACTCGAATGTGACCCATTGTTTTGAATTGGATGGAGCATTGGCTTTGACTACTACATAATTATTTCAAGATTGATTGTAAATGCTCTCTCAACATTATGCCTGCAGTTGAGGACTGAGAAATGCTGCCAGTTCAGTATAAACAAGTAGAGAACAGCTTGTTTTAAGCAGTTTCGACAAGTGAAGATATTGATGATCCTAAGACATATAACTCTAAGGTTCTTTTTGTAGCTGTTAGCACATTTTTTAGAAGTTTTGACGAGTGCTGATACTTATGATCCTAATTTCTTCAACATTCTGAACATGAATGGCAGCTTTACTAGGTGTATTCACTAAGAACCATATCTTCATTGCTGCATAGTTGGGTCTATTAGTAAAAATGTGGAAAACATGCCTTGATGGGTCCTGGCAGATGTATACAGTGTATATGCATTATGTATCACTCAACTGTTTTATCACTCATCATCTCTTTATAAGTGTTTTATCACTCATCATCTCTTTATAAGTGTTTTATCACTCATCATCTCTTTATAAGTGGCTGGATATATGTATTCTACTATCATTCTCTTTATAAGTGGCTGGATATATATTCTAGTATCATTCTGTTTAAGTTACTGCATATGTGTCTTGCTAGTAAATAGCAGCAATCATTTAATTCATCAACTGTAACATTATATCCTATTTGTAGACTGGTTGTTTTTCAATCATTTGGGTTGGATGCATCTGTTGAAATTAGATTGAAAATTTGTCAAGATGATGTTAAGGCTTCTTTGGTTTTGATCTAATTTGGCGAGTGGAATCATCCATTGTACCTTTGTCTGATTCTGTTGATTCTAATTTGCGATGTTGGTTTTCTTTGTTATATGTAGGGCTTATAGGACTCTTAAACTCAAGAGTAGGTTTCGAAAAAGTTTAGAAGGGAAATCAATTAGCGTAAGCGATCAAGTTACATTACGTTTTTTTTAATCATTTCTCTATATTCATCGATTTTTTCGTTTTTATCCTTCTTTGTAGTGTCCTCGAATACTCGGGCGAGTAGAGTGTAGCTATTATGTCATGAAGTACATGTTTCATATAGTTTCACTTGTATGTGAAAAAAACATGCTTTGGAAGAGGTATTACATGTATTCTTGTCATTAAAATCTAAAATATTTTCACTTTTTAATATTGCCTTAGTTACTTGAACCTCTTATTCTTTTTGGGGTAGCATTTTTCGTTGGAGCCATACTCTCAAGAGGCGATTGACCACATACGGGAAGCATAGTGTAGATACTTCATTGACGAGTGCTTGTAGTTTTGAACCTTGAAGTTCAAGGGTGATCTTTGTATATGTTTACAACTATTTGCTAAACTTTCAGTGTTGTTAAGATTTATCTATCAATAGGTAGATTTTATATTGTAAAAGATAATGCATTTTTGTTATTATATGGAGGTTGAGAAATGATTTAATATTTATTTTTTCAACTTTTAATATTTAACGTTTAATTATAATGTAATGAATGCATGGTAGGATTAATATGTTATATAATATTAAAAAAATAAACAGACGTTTATGTGTCCCCTGCTAGGTTATGGGCTTCACGATAGCATACCTATTGTGTTGCCTCTGAAGAAAGAGGCGACGCATAAACTAGTTTGTTTTTTGCAAGAGGACCTATCGTGTCGCCTCTTTTATAATAGGCGACGCATTAGCTTATTTTACGCGGCATGTATTAAGTGGTAGGCGACGCATAAAGTAAGTTCTTTGTGGTGAAATTGACCTATAGTGTTGCCTCATTTATAATAGGCGATACATTAGCTTATTTTATGCGTCATGTATTAAGTGGCAGACGACGCATAAGGGTATGTTCTTTGTGGTGACATTGACCTATAGTGTCTCCTCCTACCTACGAGGCGACGCATTTAGTTGTTTTTTGTGTCGGATCCTAGGCGACACCATAGACGTAGACCTACTGTATTCCCAGCAACAGAGTCGCCCTCCGAGCGATGCGATAGCCTGTTTACAGGCGACACGATAGGGTGTTTTGTAGTAGTGATTGATTAGAAATTGGGTTAGAGTAACCCAACAAGGAGGAGGAGAGTTCGGTCGACTTACAAGCCCGAGGAGGCTCCATTCTAAAACCATATGGTGATAGGAGGAGTAACTTCTAAGCTTATTAAGTGGATTTATCTCTCCTCTTTCTCTAATGTGGGACACTCACATATGCACGACAATGGGGTTTAACACTCCCCCTCACATGGAGTGTCTTTAGAATTTAGAGCTAACTGGAAAGATAATCAGAAACAATCCTCTTAGGGGCTGAACATCCTGTCGAGGTAAACCCTTTCCAGTCGCTTAATACCAGTTTAGAAGAGACCCACAACCTGGGCCTGATACCAAGTTAATTTTTAGATTGATTAGAAATTGGGCCTAGGTAACCGAACAAGGAGGAGGAGAGTTCGGTCCACTTACAAGCCCAAGGAGGTTCCATCCTAAAACCAAATGGTGATAGGAGGAGTAACTTGTAAGCTCATTAAGTTGATTTATCTCTCCTCTTTCTCCAATGTGGGACACTCACATGTGCACAACAAATAGAGTTTAACATGAACAACTCTTAAGAGTTTATCCCTGACCACTCCGTTCCAATACCTGCAACCACAACATATTCTCGACCAGTTATAACTTCTAGTGAGAGACATAAAGCGCTAGAATCCTCCTTGCTCCCTTCTTTTACAGAGGACGGGGATGAAGATCCAATGTGCTACATTCAGCTGTGGAACTTGATCAACAAAAGGTTGTTTCTACCATTTTAGAATGAAATGGTTATTAGACTTTTCTATAGTTTTTCTTAGACAAGTCATTTGTGTTATGATTTCTCCTTTGTTGTACGACTAGGATCTCAAGTGTAGAGAGATTATGTTATTGAACCCTTAAAAGGAAATGACCTTCCTCTTCTTCGCTGCCCATGTTTAGTTGAGAATACGCGTTCTAGATTCAAGCCCTCATTTATTATCTTGACTACTGGTATATATTTCTACATACTTGACACATGTCAAATTGTTTCTGTTTCAGAGTTATGGAGAGGTAGCATCAAGACTAGCAACTTTCTTTGACCTTAATCCACCACTATATCTTGGACTACATGGAGTCTATAGTTTCTTTTCTACTTGCTTCTCTGTCCTAGAATGTAGAAGATCAATCTAATGTTGAAGATATATCCTCTATCTATAGTGATAGCATTACTTTAGGGATCACGTATTGCGTACCTTCACTTCATATTCTCAAGGGTGACATCATGCATACACCTTCAAGCTAAGATTCTTAAATTTCTAAAGCAAGAGATAAAGGATGAGGCCCTTCACAAAAAGGTTGCTACAAATTGAGTCACAACCATCTAGGACACTATTCCAAGATTGCTTCACATGAGCAATCATTGATGAATCTGCATGAAATGGTACAAGAGACCAAGAGTAAAGAAGAGATGGCACTACAAGCTCACCATGAGACAAGATTGGAATGGTTGCAAAAGAAGCTCAAGTGTCTATGGCTTCTAACCAGCTAGTATGTGCTACAAAGACCGTTTTTCTTTCGAACGAGAAGGTAGATCAGGCTTGTGATTTCATTTTGTTACTCTAGGATGAAGAAGATCGACTTGGAGACAAGCTAGCCTAAGCCATTTGTAACATCATGTAATAGCCTTAAATATGAGCCATGAAGGGACAGAGGAGATAATATCGTATTTAAGAAGCTTAAATGTGAGTGAAGATGATTGATGGACGTTAAGATGTGATATTATACGTATTAGGAAAAATTGATGAGAAAGGTATAGACTATGCCCGGTCTTCTATAAAAGGGTTGTACTTTTGATTATTCCTAAAAATTCCCAACTTTTATAGTAGTTTGGATTAATAGGTATTGGCAACCTATTAACCTGTTGTAGCAAGTTAACTCGACACACGTCACTTGCATGTGATTATTAATTACGTATTTCTTATTTTCTCCCATTTTTTCATTCATTATTGTCTTAAATTTAAAATCTTTTCTATTTTCTCCCTTATTTTTTTCTCCCATTTTTTCTTCATTATTCTTTTGAATTAAAATCTAATACCTCAAAAAATTAAAAAAAAAAAAAACAGGCACTTTCAATCATAGTGAAGCAAAGCGAGAAAATTGTTAATATCGTCTTCCTCATTCTCTCGATCTAGTATCTACTATTTGGATTTTGAAATCATATCTTCTCTCCACAGTTTTCAAAAGGACATAATCATTAATTTTGCTCTTCTCTATTTCCCATCTTGAACTCCATGACAATGGAAAAAATTATGAACTATCAGATCTGCAAAAGTTTGTAAGCGGAGAAATAATTTATATAGCAGAAAAATCGAGTTCTGAAAACATAATACAAGGAAACCATAACTCTTCAATTTTTAAGGTTTCAATGCTTCTCACCATAATAGAACAATTTGCTGGGAAAGACATCAAAATTTTTTTTTTGTAATTATAACAGGACGACTACCTTTTTCAAGCAATGGGGAATTTCATTTTTAGATTCATTTTTCACCAATACACAACTTCACTCAGTGGCTTCAAAACCTAATCCTATCCAAATTAAATAATTTAGTGAAATTTTGCTTGCGGTGTTATATAATACCGCAACACCGACTCTTTTCTCCTTTTTCCGGTTAGTTAAGTTCTGGTTTTCGACTTTTTTTTAGGTTTTTGTATCTAACATGGATTTGAATTTGTAGATCAGAACTCAGACACGTATCGATTTCTTGGGGGGGGATTGACGTCCACAGACATGCCAGCGGTGAAGAAGAAGACGCCGAATTTTCTCCACAAACAAATCCAATTCTCTTCTTATTATCCTTTTTCACATCTTTTGTTATTGTACAAAGAGTTGCTGCCCCAGCCACTATAACACCAAAGACTACCACCGCCACCTATAGCACCGCCAATAACCCCTGATGCCACCTCCTATAATCCACGCATACCCTACCCCACAAACCCCTGCTACAACCCTCTCCCTCCCTGTCAACTGTCTGCTGACTGAAGAAAAGAGAAAAAAATGAAAATAAAAAAGATTTTTGATTCAAATAATGAAGAAAAAATGGGAGAAAATAAGAAATATGTAATTAATAATCACGTGCATGTCACGTGAGTCGGGTTATCCTGATACAATAGGTTAACAGGTTGCCAATACCTATTAATTCAAACTACTATTAAAGTTGGAAATTTCCAGGAGTAATAAAAAGTACAGCCCTGTTATAGAAGACCGGTCATAGTTTATACCTTTCTTATCAAATTTTCCTATTTATTATGGTATTTACAACGAGGTTTGATAATTTAAAAGTTTCAAGAAATAATCTTAGGATCAAAGTGGAATTAATCTATCGCTATGTGTTAAACGTCAGTTTTAATAGCTAACCTCATCTTTTAATTGAGGAAATGGGTCATGGCTTATGGAGTCATATTAGAGTCGTTCATCTTCCATTTGTGGATATGGTGTTGATTAATGCGTTAAAGTTTAAGAGTAAAGTTAAAACAATGGAAGGAATTCATTTTGAATTAATTTGGGTAATCTTGTTTAACGGTTTTCATGCGGTTGTGTTAAGAAAGTTTAATATGATAATACTTTTTGTATGCCTAAGTTTTTAATCATTATTAAAGATGTAATAAAATATGTATTAATACTAATCATGTGTTTTATTAACCTTAATCAAAGTTTCATCAAGAATAGTGAATTTCCCAGTGGTGGCCCTTAAGCCTTACGAATTCTTATTGGAGGAAATTTCAAACAAACTTCCCCGTTGATAGTGCTACTTTACGAAATATTCCCAAACATAACCTTAATAAAAAAATATTGGGTTATTTCCCGAGGTACCCCCGGGGTCACCGCTAATTCCTTGCGTACACCTCTGGTTTTCGACCTAGCTCAAATGCTACCAGAGTCACAACCGTTAGTTTAAATGCCTTACTACTAACGGAGGTTAGATATTCCGTTAAGTTTTGTCAATTATGCTTCAATTTTAATTTTAAAAAATAGAAAAAACAATAAAAAGATATAAAGCAAAAAAAAAATTAAACCCCCACCCACTCTCTCTCCTCCCAACCCCTCTGCCGCCTTGCCACCCTGCCACCGCCTACTCACTCACCTTCAACTCCCCCACTTTCTTTTTGCTTGCCAACACCATCTAACCTCCACCCAGCACCACCACGTCTTCAACCAATACCATTGAACACCACATCGAATCTGGGTTGAGCCTCTTCTTCCCGAAAATCGTTCCACCAACATCGAACAACACATCATCTTCAACCAACACCACCTAAAACAACGAAAACAACCTACATTGCAAAGTCGTTGAACATCCACCACCCACAAACCCCCAAAAAAACCCAACCCAGTCTAGACTTCCACCACCACAGAAAAGCCTTCCGCAAAATTGAATGCAAACCTAATCCTTGTCTAGATTTTCACCACCACAAAAGAGGGAGAGAAAATCGAACCCCACCCACCGGAATTAGAAGAGAGAAGGAGAGTGAGGTTCGACGAAGAGAGAAGGGAGAAGCAGAGCCCGACAGCCGGGTTAGGGTGGTTGCGGTTGGCTGCGGCTGAGGGATTCGAGGGGGTTGGGTGGGTGGGGATGGTTGGGTGGTTGTGGTTGTGGATGGTGTTAGCTTGGGGGTGGGTCGTGGATGGGGAGTCGTGGGTTGGGGTGAGGGTGAGTGGTTAGGTTAGGGTCAGGTCGTGGGTTTGGGGAGGGGGAGGAGAGAGAGTGGGAGGGTTTTAATTTTTTTTTTTTAGGGTTTAAATAAAAGGTAAAGTTTAATTAACAAAAGTAAAGTTTAATTAATCTTCCGTTAGCATTAAGGGCATTTAAGCCACAGATAGTGATCTCAGTGGCATTTCTGCTAGCTCGAAAACCAGAGGGGTACCCGAGGAATTAGCCCTAACCCCGGGAGTACCTCAGAAAATATTCCAAAAATATTCTGTTATTAATAAAATATATTCCGTTAGTTAACAGTTAAGGTGGTCACTCGCACATAAAACGAGCCATTTCGGGTCTTTTTTACCAAGCCTTAAGGGTATGTTTAGTTTGTCATTTTTAGCCCTTTAGGGTCGATTTTGAGGTCAAATTAACAAAAAGTGACCCAAATGCCTCGTTTTACGTGCGAGTGAAAGCTTTAACTATTAAATAATTAAATATGCTTTATTATTATTGGAATATCTTCATAAATGTTATGTTTGGGAATAATTTGTAAAGCATGGCTCTACCCACGGGGTTTTTTTGGAATTTTCACCACTGGGAATTCTTGAGATCTAAGGGCCAACATTGGGAATATCCCTTAAGAATATAATGGTAATATACTACAACAACTCATGGAGAAGACCAAGGGAGGGAACGCATCCCGAAATAGCTTGTTAGGTGTCGAAACAAGAGGCTTTAAATCATTAATGACCTGTATTCTTCACCTATTACCTTTCCCAACATAAATTGTCAAGTTTATCCATATCAAAACCTCTTGCCCAGAACCAGAGAACGAATTCGCGCTAAAGTTGTAGCTTAGACAGCCCAGCTAGTCTATAATGTTTGCCATTTTTGAGGTTCTTCCGATCATTTTTAGCCTTTCACTATCTTTGAAAAATTGTTCCTATTGAAATGTCAAAGAATTTTAATAACTCAAGAATCACTTAGTTTGGGGTAGCATTCAATGATCTATGGTCTCTTAATTGAAGGATATGATTCTAGAGCTGATGTTGGAAACGTGGTTGGAGCATATACATGTTTTTTTCTCATTCAATGCTTTTATACGCTAGATTCATTACAAAACGCGCTAGTATACTACAAAATCAGGTTATGAATTTCTTCTTGACATAAACCACCCACAACACTTTTTTCCTCGACCATCTATAATTTCTTAAAGGAAAAATTGATAAGAATAATCCGACCTTTGGCCGGTCTTCCATCAATGGTACCACCTTCAATTAATCCAGGTATAATCCGACCTTTGACACTCATATTCTCTCATTGGTATGGAATGATGGCAACATGTTTGACCAGCGAAAATGACCGTTGACTTTGTAAAAAATTTTTAAAAAAAAGGAAACCTCCCTCCCAGCCCACCCCATTCCCTCCCCCTGCCCCCTACTGCCACCCCACCCCAACCCCCATTTCCTCCCCCTGCCCCCACCCTTCCCCTTCCCCTACCACCCTCCTCTTCACGGCGGCCGACGATGATTCACGGCAACCTCGCCAACAACCACGAAAATCTCGCGAGGGGAGGGGGTTACATTGACGTTTTTGGCAGGGGAGGGGGGAGGTGGCTGCGGGGGATGGGGAGGGTGGCAGGGGAAGGATTGGGTGGCTGCGAGGGAGGGGGAGGTGGCTGCGGGGGAGGGGGAGGGTGCTGCGAGGGAGGGGGAGGTGGTTGCGGGGAAGGAAACGGTGGCTGCGGGGGAGGGGAAGGTGGCTGCGGGGGAAGGGAGGACGCTGCGGGGGAGGGGGAGGTGGTTGCGGGGGTAGGGGAGGTCGTTGCGGGGGAGGGGGAGGGTGGCAGGGGAGGGGAAGGGGGAGGTGGCTGCAGGGGGAGGGGGAGGGGGAGGAGGAGGGGGAGGTGGCTGCAGGGTGGCAGGGGAGGTGGCTGCAGGGTGGCAGGGGAGGGGGAGTGTGGCTGCAGGGGAGAGGGAGGGTGGCAGGTGAAGAGGGAGGGGAGGGGTGGTTTCTTTTAATTTTATTTTTTTATTAAATCTAATTTAAAACTTTAATTAAGAATTTAGGTTTAAATTATAGTAAATTAGCTATTAATCACGTAATTAAGAGACTTTACCTGTAATTGTAGGTCACCAACAGGTGAGGGACCATTGAGAGAATATGGGTGTCAAAGGTGGGATTTTTGCTGGATTAAATGAAGGTGGTACCATTGATGGAAGACCGGCCAAAGGTCGGATTATTCTTATCAATTTTTCCTTTCTTAAAAGTACAATGGCATTTACCTATGTCACCTAAATGGAAACTTTTAAATTGTTTGGAAAGTATTAATGGCGATCTTCCCAATAAAGTAAAACTAACTTCAACATCATGGTATCCCTCTATATGGCGAGTGTGATCATTATCGTCGAACCCAACTGGAGGACTGTCAACATATTTTTTCGAGATTGCGTTTATGCTAGGATTGCTTGGGACCAGGTCTATTGTGGTGTCATCTCTCAAACTCTGAGATATCTTCTTCTCCTTGCTTGGATAGCTCACCATGTCCAAATCCTTCGTAGCGGAGACAACATTGTTTACGAAGCTTTTACGGTCTGATACAAACCTTATGGTGTATATGACTCCAACGTAATGACCGGATATTTCAATATTCTACCCCCACCTTACGCGCTACAAGGCCATATTCTTTGCCTTCTTACTAAGGACAAAGATAGTTTGGTAAACTCTAGCCATTACTTGCGGTTCCTTCACCCTCCAGAGCCAGCTATGCATTATCCTCTCGGTTTCTGAATAGAGAACCTAGTCATCACAAAACGTTCCGGGAATCCTCATCACTATTATTCAAACTGATGGCATATGGGATAAACAAAATAACAAGATGGGAATTGGTTGGGTGCTTAATGAGGACCACCTACTGGATTTGGATATCGGGTATGGAAGAAATTCTAGGTGGCCTTAACTATCGTTTGGCACTTTCAGCCCTACATGCGGAACTACATATGTGTTTGACTTATTTGGAATAGGTCCGAACTAAGAATATGTTGAACATCACTCATTTAACCAACTACGTGAACATGATGTTTTTACTCAACAACACCATCTCCCTGATATCGAGTTGCAATGGACCACTCAAAAAATTGATATAGGGAAATTTAGGTCGTTACTAATCCCCCTAAAATCAAACTAATACCTAAGTAGACCACTAAACTAGGTAAAGTAGTAAGTAAGGGTCATTCTTCCACAAGGACTAAGGAATAACAATATGTGTTAATTTAACAATAAGCTAGGCCGAAAAAGTGTTGAAAGGTGAAAACTACCAACTAAAGTCTATTGAACTAAACTAAGTACCAAAGATTAAATAGGATTAGGAAAAGGGATCCAACACCAACCAATCATGATTTAGGGAATTTGAAAGGTGAAACATGGAGGAAAGCAAACCAAGCAACTAATTGAGGTTATTGACTCTTAAGTAGCTCTAAGCCCTCTCTCCAGGGTGCATAAAACTACCTAGATCACATAATTAAGCCACTCTCATGGTCTCAAACATGCAACTAAGGAATAATAACAATGTGAATCCACAAAACCCTTACTCAAATCTCACTCTCATGAGTAATTAATCAAGATAATAACATAAATGTCAACCTTAATGTAACACACAGACAATTCTCTCTTTATAAAACATATATTTTCCCAACTAAAATAGAGAATTATCAAGGCATTATCGCCCGTGTGAAAATGTATCGGCTTACTCAGAGTATTGCAATGGAAAACATTAAATAAAACTTTATTGAAAACTTAAAGATAGTAATTGTCAAAACATTATCCAAGCCTCGAAGAGTAATTCAAAACCAACATAAAGCATTTAAAATAAATAATCCATAAAACAACTTAATAAAAGCAACATAAACGTAAGAAGCAATAAAGGGAAGAAACCGCTCTCTCATCAATGCTTCCCAAATCCCAAATGAGTAATACTGACAATGCATCATAGCTTCAAACCTGTAGGCAAATACTCAATTGAAAACTGCTCACCGATAAATGGTCATCACATGATCAATAGGCACATCCATGATCTACACACAGAAAAGCACGTAATTAGCAAAGCTAAATACATACATAAATAAAATAAAACATCAAACCTAACATGATACTATTGAACAACAAAACATGATCAATAAAGATACCTCAAGACTTCAACTCGTAAAATAAGACTTAACTCCACAAGACATACAACATGATAATTATTTAGTAAATTGAATAGACAATGGATCGAGTTGTCCAACCAAACCAGCCCTCAAAATATAAGACGAATTACGGGCGCGACTCCGTAATCCATTGACCAACGATATCGAGGAACCTTTAAAAATAAAATAGGGTACGGTGATCAATCCGACCCCAAGAAAAGCCATGGGCTACCACCATGTACTCCAAGTCATAATAGTCCAGAACTTCAGACGGGTATAGGTCTAAATCTATTGCTATTCACTTCCACTTTAAGTATTAATATGTTATTCGATGTTGGACTCTAAACAAAGCAACCAACACATAACATGAATTCAACAATTTCCACTTTTATCTTAGGATTAAATAATGTGATCAAACAATTCCAATTGGCCAATAATTAATCCTCCAATTTATTTGTAGACTTAAATCAACAAACGAATGTCCAATGACAATGAATATACATACTCTACAAAGCCCTCGTTCTTTGCAAAGTAGTAATAATCCAACTTACTCACAAGGTCCTCGGCCTTTAAAGAAGTAATAAAATAATAATAAGGGAACAATACCTAAATCCATAATCCAATAATAAAATATTTTTAATCCGCATCACACGATGGATCAAAATATAAATACTCTCAAACAACATGCATGAATCAAACATTTATGCAATCATGTAATAAACATATAGGCAATTAACATGCTCAACAACACGTAATTCCAATTCAATAGCCACGTATGAACCATAAAAGGGTTCCCTATACATGATACTAAAAATAATCATAATCCTTAGGACATGATACTAGTCTAACACATAAGGAAATGTACATACCTTGTGTAGACAAAGTGAGAGGCCACTTTAAAACTCTAGAAGTCGGCTAAAGTAAATTCTCCGCCTACCAAAACAATAACATAACAATGAATTAATATCCTAATTAATTCACAGCGATATAAATTATTATAAAACGCTTCAAAACTTGTTTTAAAATACTTTAAGAACATTGAAGTTTCAACCTTTAATATAATACTATAAGTCCAGGCTTTAAAAACCTCAGAAACCATTACTTTCATACTTGAAATCACTTGAAATAATAAATAATAAATATGAAATTATAACTTATATTCATAATAAATAAAAATCTGATTTTTAATTGCTTCAAACAATAAAGTTTCCAACTTCATTTATAAAACATATTAAAACTCATAAAAATCACAACTTTAATATTAAAACTTTAATTAAACATTAAATAGAGGATAAAGGTTAAGAAATAATTAAAAGAAAGCACAAAAATCGAAAGAACAAAGGAGGAGAAACGCGTGGGGAGGCGCGTGTGGTGGCGGCTGGGCGGCGCATGACAGTCACACTGCTGCTACTGCGGACGAAGAGGGGGCGAGTGAGGTTGCGGTGCTGCGGCAACAAGGCGAGTAAAAGGGGCCGAGTGAGTGTGGTGTGGGTACCAGAAAACCAAACGGAGGTGGTGGTGAATGGTGTACGGTCGGAGAACGAAAAACAAGGAGGAGAGAGGGAATAAGGGCGCCGATTTTGAGGAGAGAGAGAGAAATAAGAGTGTCCAAAATTTGGTGTTTAGGGAGGTATTTATAGGTTTGCTTAGAAAGCTAAGGTGAATAGGTTTAGGCTTTGGATTTGGATTTTGGCTTTGTGTTGATCATCCAACCCTAAATAAAGTTTTGGGCTTCTCTGCCCAATATTAAAAATCATTTTAAACACAACCCATAATATTTAATAAAATATTCAATACTTTAAAATCCAACCCAATAAATATTAATGATTATTTAAAACATTTAAACAATCATTTGACTTTCAAAATAGTCAACACTTTAATAATTAAATGAAATAAATATGAAAATAATTATAAATATACTTTAAATATATTTACAAAATTCATAAAATTACGGGGGATTACACTTAATCTCCTCTCTCGATTTGATTAAGGCATCAATAAACACAAACATCCAAGTGGCCAACTAGAATGCAAGCAAATAGTAATCATGTTATTAATCAATTAAGAAGTCTAATCAAACCCCTAATTTCATATTGATTCAAACACGCAGTATCAATCATAGTTGGGTTTTCACCCAAACCCTACCCAACAAACTACTTCATAAACACAAAAATGAGAACTTTAGAGAAATTAACAACGAATATCATGATACTTAACATTAATCTAAAATCAAACTAAACAAAATAGATCATAAATAATTAAACTAGGCATGAATGGTTGATAAAAAAGACAATTAAAATAAAGCAATAAAAGAAGATAGATAGAGTAAGAAATGCTCACACTACCACAATGATTCAAATGCAACACTTATGGAAAAGCGTTGCATTTATGGAGCTAATGCAACGATTCAAATGCAACACTTATGGAAAGGCGTTGCATTTATGGAGCTAATGCAACGACCTTAGAGCTAATGCAACACTTCTTGAAATTTGACAATAGATATTGCAACGGTTTTCCATAACCGTTGCAATTTCTTTTTAAGATGTTGCATATCTCCAGCAACTACAACACTGACAAATTTTAATAAAAAATAATAAAAAACTTATAGCTTATAGGCGGTAAAACCAAAGTCCATGGCGCTATTTTTATTTTCTTTCGCCAAAATTTAAACCCAATTTCATCCCATTATCATCCCTAACCCACGGTACATCCTAACCCAATATCCTTTCATTTTCTCAAACCCTATCACAGCCGCACCCCACCATTGGCATCCACTGCCGCACCACGCCACCACCGCACAAGAGACCACGACTTGAGAGCCGTACCACAGAAGATTGCTCGACTGTCCTGACGCGTTGCCTCAATGCTCGACTGCCTTGAAAGCCGGTATCTCTCTCGATTGCCCTAAAGCCCAAGATTCATCCCTCATTGCCCCTGCCGACTGCCCTAAAGAGCTAAGCTCCTATTTCTTTTTTCAATTTCACAGATTCACAGAGGTAAGCACATATTCCATTCAGTCTAACATCATTTGTTGAGAAGTTTGGGGGTCGAAACATCAAAGCTTGTAGCTCTTTACTTCACATATTCACAACAAAACTTGGGGAAATCACTGGCTTTTTATTTCAACAACTAACAAGGTAAGTTTACTTTGATTTCACCTTTTCTTTGTTAATTTTCACCTAGAAAGCCACCGCCCTACGAACAAGCCACCACCGCACGAATTCCTCCAAACTTAAATTTCATACAAATGTTGTACATGTAATTGGAAAGGTAAAATTTTGGCGGCCTGACTTCGAAATTCTCTCGTCGGCAATACTGAAGGGAGGCCGAGGTGAGGGTTGTTGAACTCAAAATTCTCTCGTCCTCTGATGCGGATTCAATCATGCATAGTCCTTCTCTAATCTATCTTTATTGCTTTCTATTTAATAAGGTCTTGGTTTTTGTCCTTAATTCTTAAAGTTGAGAACTTTTACATGATCCAAGAGTCTTGGTTATTTTAATTAAGTCCATTTTATTTTTCAGGAAATAAAGGGTCGAATTTCCTCCTTAATTTCGGTTCACACTAGGGTTTTGAGTCCTTGTTCTCCAAGTATGCAACTTGTAGTTGAGTTGTAATATTCCCTAAGATTGCATTCACACTAGGCGATTTTAGAAAGGATTTTGGGCTGATTATTTCGGTTCTTGCTTAGGGTTTATTCCCTAATCTTTTCCTTTATTCTCTCCTAGCTTTTAGGGATTATTTAGCAAGTTGATGAGATGTACTTTCTATAAAACCTTAGGCTGATTTTAGGCTATATTGGAGCTTGGAGGGCAAGTTAATTCTTGTCATTTAATAATATAAATACACGGCATGCCACATTACAAGGGTATCTGTGATTTGATTAAAAACTTGACTTTGAACGTTAATTATTTCTCTTAATTAATTTTCACCCACTAATTGATATTCATGAGTATTTATTACTTAGTGTCAATCTACTTAATTCCAAGAGTGGTTTAAGGGAGATTAAGAGTTAATTAAAAAGGTTCAGGAGTGTTCTTTTTAATTAACATATCCGGTTACTTTGATCCTTGATTTTAATACTTAGGAAAATTTAACCTAGATTCTTTGGCTTGGATTTTATTGATTGAGACTCTTGGAGTAGCAATCATATCATCCCCCTCTCCCCCCCCCAAGCAAATTTAGAGGTCAAGTAATGAAATTATTGTGCTGGTTTCAGTCTCAGGTCTAATCTCTTCATTTTGCTCATCCTCAAAAATCTGAAATTATTGTGAAATTAAAGGCTTGTACCCAGATTTCCTTTTCCTGATGTTTGGTGCTTATGATGTTTGGTGGTTGGATATCTAACATTATCCTAGATTTTTGATTGGTTAAACCTCCTATTGGTATATCCGAGTCAATTCTTGTAGCTACAATTCTGGTATATATTTATTGTACTAGATTTTCTCGTAATTGGAAATGAAATTTTGGTTGAATATCTAACATTCGCTGGTTTAATTCCCATTTGTTGTTGCTCAGATCTGTTGGGTACTATGCATAGTCAAACTGCACATATGTCGTCTTCAATCTTGTTGGTTTTTGTTTTGATTGTTTGTTGGTAAGTAGAGATAAGTGAATTCGGGTGAAGGAACACACCCTTAGTTGGATGCTGAAGCCATGTTATTGCTCCTTATGCTAATCGGTGAAAATGGTCCTTTAGGGTCTCACCAATCCAACATCTGCTTGAGTTTGGCTCTTTATGGTATACTCACTTTTTCCTCCCTCTCGAGGCCATGTATGTCTCACTTTCAGACCTTTTATATAAGGACTTTTTGCTAAACAGGTTTCCGTGATAGATATAAGTTTTCATAACCTTAACTTAGGTTCTTAGCATCATGTGAGCAGTGATAGCAATAACCAGAAATATAAGATCATTTTTTTACTTTCCATTTTTTCCCAATATAGGAAGAGAGATATTTAAGGATCTATTTTACATTGTGCCTCCTGTGCATTCATGAGCCTCACTTATTAATACTTGTATATATTGTCTACTTGGCTTGGTATCTTTGGCTACTAATGTAGCAGCCTTGTCAAAAAGTTTTTATCTCTTACCACTTTTTAGTTGCCAAATACTTGGACTTATTTGGGTTATGTATAAAAGAATCCTTTCCCTGTTTTTCTCGCAAGGAATAGGTTTAAGAACATTTTTTTAAAAAGGTATATGTTTTGGTCTTCTTGGTGATTTGTTGCAAATACATAACTTGTTGTGATGTGCCCTCTTTTCCATACACGCATGATTTAGTTCTGTTCTTCTAGTTTGCTGAAGTGCTTTATAGATAATGAAGGTACTTTATTCATGGATTTAGGGGTTCATATAACTAGAGTGGATCATGTCATTGCTGGTGTTGCTGCCTCAAAGGCTTTTATTGTTCACTTATGTGATTATGTTGGTTGGCTTACATCATCTAACTACTGGCGCTGCTGCATCAAAGGCCCTTTTTTGTTCACTTATGTGATTATGTTGGTTGGTTGATCATACATGATGGTGTGACCTTTAAGGATGATTAAACCCTTTGAGTCCCTTTTTTCAAGAGGATTTGGATAATGATGTAAAGCATGCTAATGAACACCTAGTATTAATGATAGTCAACTCCACTCTTATTTTCATGATACTTTAAGGATGATTATGTGTCCCCCTTTTGTTGTCACCTAAGCATCCATATGATGAAGGGACTCAAATTAGTAACTCTAAGAAGTAAGGGGTGATATAGCTCCATGCTTGGTTACATAATCAGTATGTTGAGGAAACTAACCCTACTTCTAATTTGAGTTAAAAACAAACCCCTAATGGATGCAAAGAAGTAAATGATGTTATGATAGCTTAGCACTGCCACTTTTAAGTAGTATGCCACAAAGCTCAAATAATAATAAAAAGCAAGCAAAATGAAACAAAAAAATTTCTTTCATTTCATATTCAGTTTTCAGTCTTTCTAAACATGACTGCTTACAAACCTTGTCCTTTTCTCAACTACTAAAGATGTCTACTACTTACAATTTCAAAAAAGGATGAAATTTTTGTTAACCTAGGTTTGTTTAGCAGTCTTGCCATTCATTGTGTATATACCAAAAAACTACATCCTAAGTTTCTTTCACAAAGTGCTTATATACCCAAAAAACTACATCCTTAGTTCCTATGTAGCAGTCTTCACTGTTCTTCTCCCTCTATGAATTCAATACCTTCACCCACATTAACAAACCTTTCATTCAAATATTTGACTGCATCATCCACTAGTGCTTGATCAACAGGGACACTTTCTGGTAATAACCCAAGCCTTTCTAACCTCCTTTTACCATGGTGAGGGATCTTGTAGTTGTTCCCTCCCTTTACTTTTAGGATCTCTAACATCACATATTGTAGTTGCAACCATGTATATTTTAACACTTCAGGATCAAAAAAATCATAAACATCTTGCACTTTGGTGACCAGGTCTTCTAGGCTCTTAGGAAATGACTTGTACTATAATGCTTGTATAGTTGAAAAAAACCTAAATCTAAAACATTAAGTTCTGGACTTTGAGCTGGTTAGCATATTAGTTGAATATTGAAACTATTAGTAGTGGTAGAAGCAATGAAAGCTGGATCATTAGGCTGTATATGGGGTCTTGCATTATCTTGCTGGATGTATATATCCTTTGATACCCCTGTTGGCCAACATCTCATGATTGATGGTATGACTTGATTGATAATCATGTCCCTGATAACTTCTTTGGTGACACTTTCAATTGCTTTTCTTTCAAGAGTTCTTGCCTCTCTGTTTTTACTTTTGTTCTTAGCTGCAACCCTCTTCACAAAAGGAAAAATGTCAAACTTCCCATCATGTAGCATGCCCCCATTTTCATCTTTCATAGGCCATGATGTGGCTGCCAAAAACATCGCTTTCACCTTCAACCTCTTTAATTGTTGACGCCTATATGGATCTTCCTCATGTGGGAGTAAATAGAACCTCCTCATGTCTGGATTTAGATAAAACCATTTTTCATCTATGTGTATAATGTTATGCATATTAACAAATCTAGCAGGCTCATTTTTGGTTTGTGGTTCAATGTGTTTCAATACCCAAAGCATCCTATCTATCTTGTGTTTGTCTGTTAGTAGTGGATGGTTGGTACTTGTATGAGTCCTCAATCTTCCTTTCTTCACCATTTTCCAAATTGTGGACTGGGAACATTTTAATGCTCCTGTAACTAATCTAAGTGTTGTCCTCTTATGTAAAGGCACTTATTAAAGCCATTCCTTTTGAAATTCAATGGGTTTTCTACCAAATCTTCCTTGTTTTTTTGGCCTAACATCTATAACATTGCTTATACTTCTTTGTTTTTGTGCATCTTTCCATATTTTGTACAATGTAGTAAAATGAATCCCAAATTTAGATGCAATTTCTGTCTTTTTACCCCTTGGTATCTTCCCATTAGCCTCAATTAATAAAAGTTCATCAACTATTTTTCTTCTAGTTTCCCAATTGAATTCCGCTTTTATACTTACCTGATTACCATGCTGCTGATGTACTTCTTGATGTTGTTGATCTTGTTCTTGTTGATGCACCATATTGATGTGGTTGCTACATTCCTTGTAGCCATCCATCCACTATTGAAGACCAAACTCATCACCACTCTCCATGAAGTTTGTCTACTATTGAAGCAGCTTTTTGGAGAAACAATATTGGCTGTCTAAGTTTTTTTTTGGTTGGTTTTATGGAGATGTAATTAATTAGTGAACAATTTAATTAATGTGCATGTGTGTGTAGTGAATTATGGAGATGTAATTACCTAACTTTTCCATGAACATTGTGTGTTTTTTTTTTTGGAACAATCTCTCTTCATTGACTCTATTTATAAAAGAGAGAGTTTGTAATTTTTGGTGAAATATGTAGAAGGGAATGAAATGGAAAATTTTTGGAGGGAAACCCAAAAGTTGGCTCCTCTTTTGTTGTGTGGAAAAAGTCCACCAAATTTTTGTGGCAACTGATGTGGGCAGCAACTATTCCCCCCAAAATGCCGCCACCTTTAGGTGGTCCCCATATTTCTCTCTCCTTCTTTTTACTCATTTATTGTATCCAATGGTCCCCACTCCCCTTAATTATATACCCAAACATTCACCTAAGAGCATCACCACTCATGAACAAAAAAAAGACATCATCCCTGTTTCTACCACTTTCTCACTCATCTCAAAATTTTTATCATGTTTTATGATCAATTTGATCAAATGCACCCAACTCATGATCAATCAATTACTTATGTATTTAAAAATTAAAAAAATTTAAAAGTATATAAAAATATAGCAAAGTGGGTGTCTATTTATAGATCTCAAGAAAATATAATCATTGATATTTTTTATAAATTATTTTACTTTGTAGATTGTCAGATATTTTATTTTGAAGTTTTAAACAAAAAACTTTTGCCACATGTCACTGTGTGATTTGGCCAGTTTTTGTTTTTCTCATGAACTAGTTGATCACAATGTGATCTATTTCATGATTGATCACAATGTGATCTACTTTCACTTATGAGTGTAGGCCAATTTTTTTTTGTTCATGCCTTATGATCTATTCTTATGATCAAATTGATCATGAGTGTAGTTGCTCTAATACCACAAAAAAATTTGTATTGGTTTCCGTTTTTCAAAGAAACATTGCAACTAAATAAAAATGGAGGTAGTAGTAATTTTTGGATATTTGAACGTTTTGATCAATCATTGGATATTAGAGACAAGTGACTTAAGTTCGCTTAGGTTTCTATTCGATGTTAGTTTTAGACTTGTGTTAGTTTAAGTTTTTATTTTATATGTAAGTTGATGAAAGTTAATGTACAATAACTACTATAATTATGCAATATATTTATTGTTAGCGTGGTTCACTAGTATTTGTGAAGTATTACATATGTGCTTCAAATGGTACAATGATATATTATATATATGATCGTACAATAGTACAGCTAGCTGCGACAGGCATAATATATTGGGCAGATAGACTAGTACATAAGAAGCGTTGCAATTGCTTCTGATATTAAGCGTTGCAACTTGATAAAACGTTGCTTTTGTCATGTGAAAATAAGCGTTGTAATTGTTTACCAAATGCAACGCTTTAAGACCTATTGGAATGCTTTAATGGATTTTCAACCCTGCGTTGCATTTGAATAAACAAAGCATTGCATTTGATCAAATACAACAAAAGTGTCTGCAGCACTTTCAAAGCGTTGCATTTGATTGATTGCAATTCTTATAGCCTCATAATGCAACGTTTTTCAGGGGTTACTTTAGCCCTTAAATATAGTAGTGTCATTGATAAATTGTTGAATCTTTGAATACAAGTTGTCACCCTTGAATCTTCCATTTTTAATCTCTATTTGAGTTTTCTCATTTTTCTCTTTAAACTAAGCTATGATGCTAACCCTCCCAAAAACTATGGTCTTTTTAAGGTTCCAAAATGAAAATCAAGATTTTGCATATTTTAGGTCAAAGAGTATTTATACAACCCCCAACTAAGGGCAAAAAGGGAAAACGAAATAAAATAGATGTTTCCGCAAGCCCGCAGTGATCGGGCAATCCATAGTGATGATCGCCCGACCACGAAGCAGGAACTCTGAGGGAAAAACAGCAAAAGTGATTGTAGGTCACTATGTGGATCGGGCGGACAGTCGGCCGATCACTATGTATATCGGACCGGCACTCAGCCGACCTAGAGGTGGATCGGGCGATCCACTCAATTCTAGCTGGGCTTTGTCTTCTTCCCCTCTTTTCATTTCTTTTTTGGGCTTGAGCTTCCTGTTCACTCTTTTCCTTTTATTTCTCTTCTTCCATTCACTTGGGATTGGCTCTCCTCTTCTTCTTTTCTTTCTTTCCTTCTTCATTTAGCTTGGACCCCAACTCCTTCCTTTTCAATCCTCTTTGCTTTGCAATCATCTTCTTCCTACATGTTAGTCAATTACTAGAAAAACACAATCCAAAGCATACAAAATCGAAAATAAGAAGAGAAAACCATGGAAAATCAGAGAAAATCAAGGGAAATAGTTAAAATCTCCAAATAGGATAGAGATGATGGAAGTAGGTGTAAGAAGTAAGAAAACACCAAGAAAAATCAATACAATGGACCAAAATGATATCCTATGAGTGCGATAAATCTCACGTATCACAAATCCAACAGCTTGTCCTTTCCTATACATCGTGTACAATAGGCAAAGTCCCTCTCATCATCATGTTCACCAAACACATAGGGTTGCAAAGTGTTATGCCAACACCATTATATCTTTTAATTTATTATAGTATTCATTAGCTTCTCATTTTGTTGTTTGATCTATCAATTTAAAAAAAAAAAAAGATATTAAGTTGGGGATCTTACATTCAAATTACACATGACATTACCATTACCATCATTTAGTACCGTTTACCTAACTAATCGGAGTAATCTTTGTGCAATGAACCGTAGTATCAACTTCATACAATTTCTTTCATTGCCATCCGAAATTGTAACCCCCAAAAATTATCTCTATTATATACGGGAAGAGGGGGTGGACACCAAAAAGAAAATGAATATCCTAACTGCTTTACTAATTCAAAAACTAATTGTTTTACACATTAAATGTTTAAATGCTTTCGCACGCATCACATGCATTTGATGTTGGGTGTCATATATCCAAACTACTATCCTTTGACATAACATCAAACAAATTTTAACTGTAACATCGCTTAATAATACTACCCGGGAACATTCAAAATATAATTTGCATGGATATTAAACAGTAACAACAAAAGTTACTTATCAAACAACCAAGTCCAAAATTCTATCATTCACACATACTTCTTGAGATGCTTTATTAAAGAACTCAATGCAATCACTAATAGCTTCCGAATAATGGGAGTTGGAAGAATAATATGATGAGCTACTTGAATTATTTGGAGGTTCCGGACGGTCACAAGACTGTCTTCGAGACATGAAACCCTCTGATGCAGCCGAAATAACACCAGTTTTAGATTGAAAAGGGAACATGAATCTAAGGTAAACCTGTCAAAATCGGCTGAATATCTTCATTGCTGAGAAGTTATTGTTTACTTGGGAAGATTGTGCTCTTGGCACCTGAAAATAGTCACCACTTTGAAATGGATGTCGAAACATTTGAGTTTATAAATCACTCAGGAACTTTAAATCTAAAGTTGTAACGCGAATATTATTCTGAATTATTCTGAATAGGCTAGGAATTGTAATGCTATGATGGATGTCCTAAGCATCTACATATAAATGTGTGTTATAAATATTTAGTAAGGAAAAGGCATGAGACTACTTCTATGTGGACTTGCTGAAGATCATTCAAAGGGGAACCAAAAGCATGGTTTGCTCGCCTACCTATCATCATTTATGGGTTACTCTTGTCCTTCCTAGCTAAGCATAGTTTACAAGAATTTTGTTATTAGAGGAAAACTTGGGGAGAAAAGGTTAATGAAGTAAAAGAGAAGGAAAGATGGGAGGAGAGAATAAAGAGAAGTAAGGAGTGAAGAGGAAAATGTGGCATACCTTCTTTACAAAGTGAAACTGGTTTTCCTCTTCTAAGTGCATTTTCTACCTTCAAGAAAATTTTTTTCAACCCCTTCTAAAACAATCAAAGGAAAATGGAAAGAGGGAGGAAAACCATTGTCCAAGAAAGTGGTTTTCCTCCAAAACAAACAGAGCCTAAATACTCCCTTTTTTCTATTTAATAAGGACCTCTGTATTTTTCACACTTGTCAATGTTTATCTTTGACCAAAACTATCTCTAATTACGCATGAGTAAAAATTTTAAAAAGTTGATATTTAAAACCTACGCATTAAAATGACTATGTTTTTTCTCATGTATCTCCTCTAATTTTGCAAAGAGATTTTTTATCTGCATATCTTATGTTACAAGGTATTTCTTCTCTGAAACTTCTTGTTTAAGTGTCAATAAGGGAAATCTAAGGTTCAAAGACTAATATGTCTGGTTTCAGTGTTGGAAAGCTACTATTCAGATATTTGGGAGTGTCTATCTCCTCTAGGAAAATAAAGGCCACTGGTTCTAATTTTTAGTGGAAAAGATGACTATGAGAATCAACCAATGGAACACTAGGTTCCTGTCTTATGCTGCAAGAATCCAACTTATTAATGTCGTTCTGATGAGCATTCATAACTATTAGGCTCAGATGTTTCTTATTTCTGATAATGTGTTGAAGCAGACCATTAGAGTGCGCATAAGTTTCCTTTGACCGGGCAAAGCTTCTAGTGATAATACAGGCAAAATTAGTTGGGGTGAAGTTTTTCATTCAAAAAAGAGTGGAGGGTTGGGTAATAAGGATGTCCAAAACTGGAACAAAACTACTCTAGGGAAATATGTATGGCTTATTAGAGCTATAAAGGATACTCCTTGGTGAAGTGGATACACTTAGTCTATATTTAGAATGCAAATTGGTGGGATTATAGCCCACCATCTGGTGCTAGTTGGATAGTGAAAGACATGTAAAACTAGGAATCAACCGAGAATGATTGAATGGCAAACTGGAGCTCTGCACAAGCTTATTCAATTTGGGGAGTGGTGGCAGGGGTGGGGAGTTTTTTTTTAAAGTTGTTTTAAAAAAAGTTATTTTTTTTTTAATAAATTTGAATTAAGACTTAATTAAGAATATACTTTTTTAATCGTTAATCACGTAATTAGGAAAGATTACCTACCATTGTAGGTCACTAAAACGTGACGACCCATTTTGAGCAGATGTACCCCAAATGTGCGATTATTACTAGATTATCTAAAGGTGGTACTAGTGGTAGAAGATCGGGAAAAGGTCGGATTTTTCCTGATAAATTTTACTTTTTTTATATATCGACATTAAAATCATAAGGTTATATAATAGGAAAAATTGAAGGTAGGGGACTGAATTTTGAGCGAGCATTTTTTGAAGTTACCAACTATCAATTACCCAATATAGGTACCAACTTTTATAGGGTGTGAATGTGCGTGGAGCCCAGAGGTGTCAAATCGGGTGGCTGGGTCGGGTTCGGGTCGGTCCACGTCGGGTCGGGTTGTTGTCGGGTCACTTTGTTTTGTCGATCCGGGTCGGATCGGTCCGGGTTTGTAATGTTCGGGTGTTGCCGGGTAAATGAGCATGTCGGGTTCGGGTCGGTCTCGGGTCGGCTCACTATCAGGTCGGGGCTTACCGGGTTCGGACCACTCTGGGTCGGGTAATAAACGGGTTAAGTAGGGTTGATTCGGGTTCGGTATCCTTTGGGTCAGGTTGATTTCGGATTCGGGCGACTTCGGGTCGGGTTAATTTCGGGTTCGGACAACTTTGGGTCGATCGATTCAAGATCGGTTGCCTATTATGGCCTGCGACTCTAGTTCATTTCAAGTTCCCTCAACTTTATCTCGAGTTATTTCCGTGACATTCGATTCGGATTCAAGTTGAATTCATTTCGTATCACACTCAACGGCAGGTACGTTTATGATTGAGTCTTAACAAATGAACTTATTCTTTAAGTTGAATTGTTATGGTGTGTTTCGAAGATCATCGTTGTTTTTGTAATCACTTTATTTGATTGTATCTTAGACCAAAAACATTCTTGATTACGTGTTATTAATTGTTTTTTTGAATATTAGAATTAAAAAGCATTGTACTCCGTAATTAGAATATTGAAAATGACTCGGTTATTGAAAGTATAAAGATCGATGTATAAATCAAAAAGTATTGTACTTTCATGGCCATGTTTTTTTCTATTCCTGCAAAGTGAAATAAAATAATTAAATTAATTGATTATATTAGTAGTTTTTATTTGCAATAAACTTAAAATTTGAAAACTTGTTACAAGTTGTAAGTTAAGTTAGTAAAATCAATTAATAAGAATGTATGCGATAATTAATATATTATATTAATGTATGCGATAATCAAGATTAGTGTATTAGATTAATCATTATTACATCTAGGATTAATGTAATGAATTAGTCATCAATATAATAGATCAACGTATAAGATAGTTAAGAGCAATATATTATATCAATCATGAATATATTAAATCAATCAACAAAGTTGTGGAATATTAATCGTCAATACATTGAAGCAAAGTTTACGATAATCAGTAATAGTGTATTAGATCAGTCACCGATATACTAGATCAATGTATACGATAGTTACAATTAGTGTATCGAGTATTACACCAATCAAACAATCATCAATACATTTAAGATAGTTAAGATTAGTGTATCAGATCAATATATATATATATCAATATATATATATATATATATATATATATTGGAAGGTAATGTGGTGGACCCCTGGCCAGATCTCAACTAGCACAGTTTCTTGATCTGGTGTTTGCGGGGCCCGACATTTGAGAGCAGGGGGAATGGTAAGGGGATCCCCACCCCCATATGCCCCTAGTGGGATTTGATCCCATGACCTTCAAGTCATGAGCTCAAACCTTTACCACTAGACCAAGCCAAACTTGGAACATATATATATATATATATATATATATATATATATATATTAGATCAGTATGTAATGTAGTTTAGAGATATACAGTAAGATCTATGCATTAAAACAATTCTCAATATATTAGATCAATATATACGATAATTAAGATTAATGTATCACATCAATCATCGGCGTATTAGATCAATATATAAGATATTTAAGATCAATATATTAGATCAACATATAAGATATTTAAGATCAATATATTACATCAATTGTCAATAAGCTAGAGATCAGCGTATAAGATAATTAAGATTATTGTATTCGAAGATCAGTGATAGGCTAAAGTCGTATCACCTATTCAAAGATAATTCCTACAGTCCTCTAACAATGGTAGTAAAAGGAAGTAGGGTCGAATCCACAGAGAGACGGAGTTCTAAGTTAATATTCAGCTAAAAAACTACTTCAGACAAGATCAGATAGAAACAGCTGAACTAATAATTAACTACTAGAAAACAATATAAAGTGGAATTTTACTCAATGAAATAAAGGTCTAGGGAATTAGTTCGGTCCACCATGCTTATACCAATCAAAGGATCAAACAACTATCAGAACCTAGGTCGAGAATCGATAGATTAGAACAATGTCAAGCTATGGTTAAGTCTCAACATCCATAATTCAACATATACAGTATGTTCACAAACATAATCAGAATTACTGGAGTGTACTAGGCCTCTAAAAGTAAGACGGATATGTGCAAACAATTATTAACCTCAAGTAATCAAAGAAACTGCACAATAACGTTAATTACTCAATAAGAACAAATCACACCATAACCTATCTCATCAAACCCTAGAAACTAATAGCAATTCAAATAATCATGGTATAAACATGGCTTCCCTATCTAAATCCCTAGAAATTAAACTACTCACTCATAATTGAATTGACAATAATAAAACTAATTTGAAACCCTAATAATTGCATCATGAATGATTAAATAATTAAACTAAGCAATCAAAGTAATTAAAAGAGATTAGGGTAAGAAAGAATACCAATTGACAGAAAGCAGGAACTTTTACTGAAATCGAATAGGTTCAATCACCTTTAATCTAATCTAAAGTGTTTAGACTAAAATAAAGCTAAACTAAGAACTATGGAAAAACTAGAATGAAAAGATGTCTCTAAAAATATGAGGAATAGCTATTTATAATAGCCCCAAAATCTAATTAAAAAATGAATAGAAAAAGATAGAATTTTGGGAAAAAGAGCTGTCCGTGCTCCAGGCCCGATCGGGTCAAATCCCGCCGATCGGGTGGGTAAACTGCAATTCTGCATCAACTTGCGAAGGCTGTATCTCTCAAACCAAACGTCCGATTGGGGCGTGTGACCTATCATTGGAAAGCTCTTGAAGTCTAGAATCCAATCCAATTGGAATTTCTGGATTATCAATTTTCTATCAAAAGTTATAATAAAAATAGTGAAGGTGTGTCAGTTTTAGCACTTCTTTCACTAGCTCTTTGCTTCATTCCAACTCAAAATTGTCCCAAACGGATGCATTGTGATCCTTGCGCAAGCTACCTTCATCTTCAATGATTAATAGGCTACATCCTTGGTACTCATGATCACTTTGTATCAAAATAACCTGAAAATCATCGAAACACACAAACGGGGAGTAGTAGAGCACAACTTGTTTAATTCATGTCATTATGCACCTAAGTGCTCAAAAAGGAGTTCTAAATGCAATCTAAATGCATCTAGAAACTATATATAAATGTGATATATCAATCAGGCATCAATATAGTTAGGATTAGTGTATTAGATCAATCATCTACATACTTAAGATCAATCTATCAATCATCAATATATTACATTAGTGTATATTATAGCTATGGTTAGTGTATTAGACCATTCATACCAATACATTAGATCAATTGTAATAGTTTAGTTCATGTATTAGATCAATCATCAACATACTTAGATCAATATCTAGGATAGTTAAGACCAATATAGTAGATCAAGGAATAAGATAGTGAAGAATGAGCAATTTACATATGTTCTAGATCAAACAAATAGTTAAGATATATATATTAGTTCAATCATCGATATACTCATAATGTATTAAATCAATCATCGATATACTCCTAGTGTATTAAAAAAATCATCGTATAAGTTAGTTAAGAATACTGTATTAGAAGATCGGACATCAATATAGTTAGGATTAGTGTATTTGATCAATCATCTATATATGATCAATGTATTAGAACAATTTAATAAGAAAGCTAAGATCAATATCGTGGAAAAACTATCAATGTATATTATTATATCATCCATCAATACATTAGATCAATGTTTACGGCAAACAATATTAGTGTATTAGATGATTTAGATCAATCATTGACGTATTAGATCAATATATATGATATTTAAGATCAATATACTTAGATCAACTGTCAATATACTAGATCAACGTATAAGTTAGTTAAGATTATTGTATTAGAAGACATCAATATAATTAGGATTAGTGTATTTGATCAATCATCTATATATTAGATCAATGTATTAGAACAATTTAATAAGAAAGCTAAGATTAGTATAGTAGTTAGACCTTAAGATCAACGCATTACATCATTAATGTATATGTAACAGATCAATAAAATTAGTTATGATTAATGTATTATGTATATGTATTAGATCAATATAATAAGATATTGATCATAATTTAGACATTATTAACGATGGACAACTTTTGTAGTTCAATTTTTATCAGATCGGACGAGTGGACGATCCGTAAGTAATAAGTTTTGAATAGTGAATATTATCAAAACAATCAATTGATGATGTCGTATTGTTTGGGTAGTAATAGGATTTTTTTTCATTTTTATTTTTCATTTAAATCCCTTTTTTTTTATGATGAATATGTATAGGATAGTTGAAAATTGGAACATATATATGTATATTAGTTGTTTAGATTCTGATGTTTTAAAAAAATGTGCTTATGTTTTAAATTTTAAAGTGTTCTCACATAAATAGGTGTTCTCGTATATAGGGGGTATTCTCACCGGATCTCACCCCTATATATATTTGAGTGGTGAATGGCAAGAGTTTATAAATTCAATTCAGTTATAGTTTGATAGATCGTTTATTATACAACAATATTAGTTTTAGTCTTACACCAACAACGACTATTAAACATTATCAGCGTTATAGCTTATAAAAAGACATTTTACGTCAAAAGTTTTATACATTGTTATTATAATATCTTTATATTACAAATTCTAATAATGCTATTATCTCATTAGTTGATCAAAATGGAAAAACTTGTAAATCTAACAAAGAAAAAACAATTCATCTCAACCATTGATCAAATTTAATCTATGGTTAAAAGCTTACTAACACAATCACACATGGATTGTCATTATTAGCCGTTAGATATGATATGCAACTTAAATCAACGGTAAAAAATTACTCCCCTTTTGCATATATAAACCTTGCTCCTTTTCTAAACCCTAAAGCACCCTCTCTTTTATCTTCCACCCGCCCCCCCCCTCTATTTCTTTTTTCTCTGGTTCCCTTCAATTGAAGGACTTTCAATGGAGAAGGTGAAGGTAGGGTTTCGGAAGGGGATGGTTCATTGTGTTCAATGATGATGACGAAGGTTTGATTGCCATTCTTGTCGGGTTTAAACTTGGTGAGTTGAACCGAGTTTTGCTTCATGGTGGTCTCCTTGTCACTTTTTTGTTTTTTACTGTATCTCTCAAGAAAACAGGGAGACTCAAAAGTGACTAAAATAAAGAGTGAGAAGATATTGGATGAATATATGTCGGAGTTTAAGTGCTACTTAGGGCTTTCAATGGTTGAATTCGGTGATAAAAATTCCAAATATGGAGCTTTTATGGTCGAATTCCACCATAAAAGCTCATATAGTTGAAGCTTTCATCACCGTCTCTACCTACTTGTTCGTTGTTTATACTCTAGAATAGTGTTTACTTTATTAATTTATAGATCGATTTGTTTGTTTTCCCTATTTTCATGTTATTTTCGTTTTTCTTTGTCTAAAATTCTGGGTTTTTGTTGTTCATGTTGTTGTTCCATTGTCAGATCAGACAGATTCTTGTTAAGTTAAATTAATTTTCTGTAACCCTAGTAGCCTAAAATAAACCAGATTTTGTTGTTCCTATTTTCATGTTATTGATTTAATTGCTTGATAAGTGTTCAAACACACTTGTCTGATGGTGTTTCTAGGTATAGAGGTCTAATTGTCTTTTGCAGGTTGCTAATATCATTTCCTTCAGCTGGCAAAGAAAACTGCAAAGAAGCAAAACTATTTTGTCAGATATTGAAAGGTGGCAGAAGGTATTAATTCATGTTGATTAATTTTTATCTTCGTTGATATGGGTGTAATGGGTTAGGGTTTCAAGTTCTTAGCTTCAATTGTTCGTGTGTTTGTGTTTGCAGAGTGTTGCAACTCTTGCAAGAAATGACGGTATGTTATTTCTCTACACTTCTCGATGATTTTACAAGTCCAATCTATTTGTTTTCCATACAAGATTTTTGTAATTATTTGCTTTTCCTCGAAAATTATGTTGTGTTAAATCAATAGCTCCAATTTGAGCTAAGGTATATGGTGGAGCTTATAATCTTCGTGCTTGGTCTTTGTCTTTATATATTAGATTAGTAAAATATTTATCAATATTATAGCGTCCTCGTCCTGCCATGGATCAATTGTAAAATCCATTCTTTCGATTATTACTAATTATGATTTATTTATTATAGGTTGCAAAATTGCAATGTTTCATCCTTGGAAATATTGGTGAAGTGAGAATTACATTGGTGGATCTTCAACTCACTAACGATTATTGTGGCACTTCAAGCATTGTGGATAGTTACATGAGTAGTGGCTATTAATGTTAGGACTCGAATATGTACGTTGTTGGTGATAGTGAATTGAACAAAAGTATACATTTTTTGTACTATAAATTATATTATTATAAATAAAATATATATTTGAATAGTCGGTGTGTATCTTATCAATTATAATGTATATTGCAGAGACAAAATTTGAAATGGATAGTATAATGTAAATAATTAATTATCTAAGCAATGTCAATATTAAAAATTGGTATCAAAAAGAAAATGGGGAAATAGGCTTTCTAGCTTGGCGCCTAATTTATAGCAATTGACAGCGTTTCAAACAAGCGCTGTTGAAACAACAATCAATTTACAGCGCTTTATTGAAGCGCTATAAAAGTTTTTATAGCGCCCCTATTCTACAGCGCTTCAAAAGCGTTGTAGTATATGGTAAAAAAAAGCGTTGTAGTTATGCATTTATGGCGTAGTGCTTTTAGCGTCGTAATAGATCATTTCTCTAGTAGTGTCACTCCATTAATTTAATGCTAAAGTATATGATAGGGATTATGCTTTTTATACTTCACATTTATGTTTGATGAGACTTACTCCTGTTTGACAAGGGTTAAGTATGTTTTTCACGAGGTATAGATTGTGAATGTTAGTGATACTTTGAATAGGATTTCTGTAATTTATTTTAGGTTATTTATAGATTATAGATTAAAATTAGCTACCTAAGATACTAACTATATTCATATAATCTTTTTTGCCAATTAGAGGCACTAAGGTTTTCCATAGCGTTGGTCGCGGATGCCAAGATTTTTTTTTATTTTATATTTAAATATTATCATATTAGGAAGATATTGAGAGAGTAATAAAGTTATCACAATTACAGTTTGAGCTCTATTGTTCAATTTCTCTAACAAATCAACAAAATCAATATTTTTCTTATAAATATATTGTGTATGAAATAAAATCAGTTACAGGTCGTTTTTGATTCGGTTTATTCAGTTCCGTTTCGCTTCAGTTAGCAGTTCAACCAACACTTTTCAACCAAATTGACAGCTCTATTTGTAGCGTGAGAAACATTAAAAAAATAGTGTGTTTATTGCCGTATATAGAAGTGTTGCCTCTAAATAGGGAGAGCCAGAGAGGGAAAGTGTTGTCTTTAACTTGGGACACATGCAATAAAAAACTATATGAGGTCCAAAATAGGTCGGGTCGATGGATTATATTGGGTCGGGTCAAACACGGGTCGGGCCTTTTCGGGTATTCTTCGGGTTGAAGCGGGTTTCGGGTAGGTTTCAGGTCGGTCCGGGTCGGGTTCGGGTGACTGACTATCGGGGCTGATCGGGTACGGGTTGACTACGGGTCGGTCCGAGTCGGGTTTCGAGTCGGGTCATATCAGGTCATATTAGTGTCGGGTATATTTCGGGTCGGGAACAGGTCGGGTTTCGGGTATGCAATTCTCGGATCGAATCGGGCTCGGGTCCGGGTCGGGTCAGCTTTTGACACCTCTAGTGGAGCCATAGGACTTGTGAACGTTTGAGCATGGAAAAGCACGAATGAGCCCACTTAAACAACATCACGCGTCCTTTCCACAAATTTCGCAACCAACACTCAATTGCACTCCCTGCTATCCCCTTCCCTTCCCTCCTCCACCACCAAACCACCATCGTGACTCTTCCTCACCACTATAATCATCACCACGCTAACCACCACCACAGTACATTGCGAAAATACAAAATTTAGGACCTCAACATTCCTCTGTTTGGTGTTCATAAGAACTTGCAACTGGATGATTTAAAAGGACTTATCTCTGCTGAAACCCACCACAAATCAAGTCAATTGTTAAGCCCAAAACTCAATCTCCTCCCTTATCATTGCAATATGTTTGTCTGACCTCTTCTTTGTCTTATGGGCTGCTATCCACAAACCGCTGTGATGCCTGTAATCGTGCCTAATGGATGGCGTATGTTGCGCTTGAATCCAAAAGCATATACTTCTTCCTTTGTTAAAACTGCTCCACTTTATAAAAAACAACAAACAACAAATACTTCACTGTCTCCTCTTTATCCTTCACACAACAGCTAAACTAAAATCACCAAACTCTCTCCCTCTAAAATAAATAGGTAAAAAATGAAAAATAAATAAAAACCTCGGTTTTTTCTCTCCTTCACGAAAATTTAGTACAACTGCTTCACCTTTCAATGAGAAATCATGGCAGATGATTCATGTGAGGTTTGAATTTTTTTTGTTGTGGTTTACTAGAAGAGGTTATAGGTTATTCCTTAGTTTAATCTGTCTTGGAATCTGTGATAATGGGCGTTGAAACGCAATTTGAAGATATGTAATCATAAATTGAAATTCAGAATAATGTTAGCGGATTTTAGTGAGTAGATAGGTTTTGATGCGGTTACATGAAAATACTGGAGTTCAGAGGATTTGAAATCAGCAACAAACCCTACTTCTCAAAATTATGTTGTGGGGAAGGGGAGGGGGGTTACTGGTTTAGGAGGGTGGTGAACTTTGCTGAGCATAGAACAAGGGACATAAGAGGGCCCGGCTTCGAAGGTTGGGGAATTTTCATGGGAAAGGGAGGGGATTGCAGTTGGTTTTGAGTAAGGGGGAAGGTTGTAGAGGGAGGGGGTACAGCAGCTGGGGGTGGTGACATGCAGAGGGTGTGGCTGTCTTGGGATGAAGGGAAGGTAGGGTTTGTTTATAATTTGATTTTTTCTTTCTTTATTTTTTTAAAAATTATTGTGAAAATGAACCAAAGTTAACATGACACGTGACCCTTATGTGTTGCACCATGTTAAGCAACCTGCAAGATCCACAAACATTATCCCTCAAAATTGGTACCTATATTGAATAATAGATAATTGATACCTTTTAAAAGTATCCGCTCGTAATTGAGACCCTAATATAAAGTTTTTCGGAGAATAACTTTATTGACCCCGTGGGTTGATTACCCACATGATGTGGCAAGGACGTGTTATGTGACAGATGATGTGGAATTGATGACATGGTATACCAATAATTTAAAGCTTTGTTCACATACTCAGTATTTAATGCTTTGTAGGTTACTTGTTCCCATTAATGCTTTACAATTCTAAGTTGGAATTTGGTGACAACACTTTGAGTATCACGATGAATTAAAATTCTTGAAAAGTTGGAAAAAGCTTGGACAATTTCCATTTTTCTATCAATGGCTCTCTTTACTCTTCAGTTATTTTTTTTTGTTTTGATAATTTAGCGTTTTTTTTATATAAAAATTACAAAATGTATCCCCATAGGCCATAGCATCAACGAAGCTGTCTTTCTCAAGCTTTCATTTTTATTTTTAAATAAAATTTTGCTTTTAGTTTAATGGCACCTTCCTGATTTTGCAGAAATGTACACAATAGCCTCGTAAAAAATGTACTCAATAACAAAAGACAAATATACTAAGGTATTATGAGAATTCAGATAATAAATGTAAGATTGTGTTTTTGCCAAAATTATCAATTTTTCAAAGAAAAGGTAAGATATGAAACCGATAAGACTACTTCATTTTATTTTTTCTTCTTTTGTCAGGATCCATAAGACTATGGGGGTTGTTTGGCAATTGGGATACGTAATACTCGTAGTACAAGTGTTGATTCGGCTAAATGGTTCAATTATGATTTTAATTAAACATTTTAGTGCATGTCCAATTTGTTGAAAATAGTTGAAATACGAATATTTCAGTTAAAAAGATTCATTTTTAATAGCTTTAGTTTGGTTGATTAATGTAACACTTTAGTTTTCCCCGCTAGGACAAACCAGAAGTGTTTTCAAAGGAATAATGTCAAACAACAACAACCTTTAACAATATAATTTCTCTAAGAAACTTGTTGATCTTGATGATGAGGATAAGCTTATGCAATTTCTCCTTGGTCTCAACGGCGGTTATTATTGTTATGTGCTTGATATTCTTCAAAGGTAAGGGTAATAGAGACTTGTGTAGGTAATGATTCGATCCGCGCTCCAAACTTGCACGAAGGAAACCAACTCGGAATAGTTGTCAAATGAAAAAAAGATGAAGTTATAAATTCGTGCGAATCGACAAAATTGCCCAGGATAGTGACAATATTTGATAATGGTTATCAGCCCTCGAAAAGAAAGTGAGTAAGAAATACTATAAAGTTACCACAAGATACATAATTATTACTCCGTATAATCTTCTTTTAAAAAAACATTTAATTAAATTTTGGTATTACAATGTGAATATGTTTGATTTATAAAGTATAATGGTTAGGTTTTTCGAAATATGTTTATGGTACACATAAACAATAAATACAAAGATACAAATAGTAATATGATGCTATATACCTTGTCCCACACCGAATATTCTAGTGAGGCACAATAGAATGAGAGATACTTTTTTTTAATAAGATACAAGAAAAGTTTAGGAGACCCTTCTCTCAAGGGTGTATCCTAAACTATCTAAAAGAAAAAAAAGATACAACTGCTGATCGTCAAAGACATCATACAAGCGAGATTTTGTTGTAAGATGATGTCCTTTCTTAGAAAGGTAGTCGGCTACCCGATTAGCTTCTCAGAAGATATGTGTAACAGACATAGTCCGGAATTGTGAGAGAAGATCACGAATATCATCAATGAGTGTCTGAATGCACCACAGGGTGCTAAAAATGCCTTTAAGAATGTTGATGATCAGCAGGTTGTCTCCTTCAATCATGAGCTCTGAGATTCCCATCTGCAAGGCTTGTAGGAGCCCATTACGTAGTGCTGTTGCTTCAGCGATCAGAGGCGAGGCTTGTCCTAATTTGTATGCTACGGCTTTTATGACATGGCCCGTTGTATCCCGTAAAACTATGTCGGCTGCTGCAGAAGAAGTTGTAGAAGACCCGTCAAAATTGAGTTCGATGAGGTGTGGTGGTGGGGGCTTCCATCCGACGTGTAAAGTGTGAGGTTGTTTGCAAGCTTTTGGAGCATAGGTAGCAACTTGGGCATCAGTGGCATTATGACATTGCCATTCTGAATAAGTAAGCTTTGCTCTATATAAAACTCGTAGTAGGTTGAATGTTTCATTTTGGAAGATTATGATGTTTCTTTCTTTCCAGAAGCTCCATAGGAGGATAAAAAATTTTGCTTGAGTGTTTCTTGACGCAGTCTGTAGGCCTTGAAAAGAGGTTGAAATTTGGGTCGGGGTTATTGTAGTTTCAAGAAACTTTGATACCTCATGGTTTGTCCAGAAGTTTTGCGCTACGGGACAAAAAATAGAATGAGAGATATAAGGTTGAGAACACTAAGACATTAGTTTTTCCACCATCCCCCAGTTCCCACATCGGAGTGTTGCAAAAGGAAGTGGGTAGAAAATCTTATAAAAGTAGCATAAGCAACTTTTAAAAGATAATTGTTGTAGGTCATATATATTGAGCCATGTTATTAAGTTCAGATTTTAGCTTGGATGCTTTGTTTAAATGAGCTGATAACTAAATATTAGTAAGACGTTCTCTACAAAATGCTCAATAATCTTCTCCAAGGCTTAGCTTGCTCATCTTGTGGGGGTGTTTGTTTAAGGGGATTAGAGAGAGGGATTGGGATTATATATCCTAATGGGTAGAATTCCCATGTGTGTGTGGAGGAATTGGGAGTTTTGCGGGGGATTGGGAGTGGGATTAAATACCCCTAATCCCACCAAAATAAGACATGGGGGGGACAGGTATTAGGGGGTGGGATTAAATTTTAGAATAAAATGACTCATTTACCCTTAATGAAAAGTAAGGAAAAAAAAGAAGATGGAGGATTAGTAAGGGTATTGAAGTAAAATCATAATTTAATCCCAATCAATTCTCAACTCATACCAAACAAGGGATATACTTTATTTTATCTTTATCCCACCCATTAATTCCCAATCCCCATCCCTCCTTCTAATTCCCAAACTCCCATTCCCACATACCAAACGCCCCGGTGGTGATAGCTTACGAATATTTTAATCAACACATTTTTAATAGTCTATTAAACGTTGATGATATAAACTGTGCATTAAAAGATCATATATTAAAAGGTATAACTACAAAACAACTATAAAAAGTAGTAAATCAAATAAGAAAAATTCAGATCAAAATAGAAATTTTATAACTACAAAGCACGCAACTATAAAAAGAAAGATCCGAAATCACATCTCAAAAATTCACGCTAGATCAAATAAGGACAATTAAGATCAAATTACGTCCAAAAAATCTAGATCAAATTAGAAAAGTTCATATCAGATCAGACGAACTGAAGGCGCTATTACTTGAACTTATTCAGTACTTATACATATGTGTATCAATTATTATTGGTTCTTATCTAAAATTCTTTATACTTTTTATGTTAATCAAAATTTACTAGTATTTTGTGATAATTCTTTGTGACTAGTCTAAACATTTCCTTTCTTCTCATAAATATCAAAAATAAAGTGAAAATAACAAACTCTATGTACATAATGCCTAAAACATTCTATCTATTGATTTAGAGGCACAAAGGGAGTGTCATTAGGATTAGGGGTGTAAACAAGCCGAGCTGAGCTGGAGCTCGACCAAGGTCGGCTTGGCTCGGTGGCAATTTGATTGAGCTCGAGCTCGGCTCGAAGCTCGACAAGTTGGTGAAGTCAAGACCATTAATTACACCCCTAATTGAGGGCTTTACGAGCCGGCTCAGATCAGTTACACCCCTAATTGAGACGAATCGAATAAGACCATTCTGGTAGTATAATGATTCATGGTTCAGTGAAAAAAATAAATAATGCAAAATATAAAATAGAACCACGAAGAGAATAGAAGAGTTATTTTATAAACAAAAATATAAGCGTATAACATGTGACAATTTTAATTATACGTGTATTTGTACAAGACTTAAATTAGTAACATTAGAAGTTTTTCCCTTATATTTTTGTTCTTATCCCATTTTTACTTCCTTTTAGGGTCCGTTTGTTTTAATGGAAAACAATTTTTATGGAAAATCACTTTTCAAGGAAAATAATATTCAATGGAAAATATGATTTTAGAAAAAGTTTTCCTTTGTTTGTTTGAATAGATGAAAACTTAGGGAGAAAAGGTAAATGAAGCAAAAGAGAAGGAAAGATGAGAAGGAGAGAATCAAGAGGAGTAAGGTGTGGAGAGGAAAATGTGGCATACCTTGTTTACAAAATGAAATTGGTTTTCCTTTTCTAAGAGCATTTTCCACCTTTAGGAAAATTATATTCCACCCCTTACCAAAACAAACAAAGGAAAATGAAAGATAGGGGAAAATCATTTTCCAACAAAATGGTTTTCCACCAAAACAAACGGAGCCTTATATGCTAGACGAAATTCCTTGATTTACTGATATGTGAAAAACGTTTCCTCTTCTAACATAAAAAAGAAAAAAGAAAAAGCTATGGAGTTTACTACTGTAACACCCCTCCTAAACCGAACCCTTTTTAATATAAATAAAACTCGTTTGAGGGGAAATCAACGAGGGTTCGATTCGGATGGAGCGTTACCGCCGCACTCAACTCCTTGGAATTAAGTGCAAGGCTAAGTAACTAAAACCTATTCATTCCAAACTTAAATAATCCTTACAACCAAATTGAAATTATTCGTTAAGTACTAAATACTACGAGTTTCAGAGTTCCAGCGGAAGCAAACATAATATTAAACTAGGTGGATGACAACTTCTAGTTGATCTCTCAAATTTCCCCTCGATCACCCACCTGCAACTGAACATTGAAAAAGACAAGAGAGACAAGCTCCCAAAAATCAGATAAACTGAGTAATTCCAACTCCATCCCGTAAAGTACTTAAGTTAAAATAATTGAAAATAATATATATGTCGAGTTGAAAAGCTTTGCACATAAACATATACAGTTAAAAGTCACATCAATATAATATTCCAATTCATTTACGAAAGGGAAGGAGAACGCTAGCAAGCCGGTGATACACCACGTAAATCCACTTGCTAATGTGAGCCGGTGATACACCACGTAAATCCACTCACATGTGGGCCGGTGATACACCACGTAAATCCACCCACAAAAAGTAACATTGGCCATAAAACAGAGTCCCTAGTGTGCACACCCCTTCTAACTTGGAACACATCAAGATAGAAGGAAGACAAATAACAGAAAAAGCAGCATAGTAACTAGAAAACCTGTAGGTGGCCGCTGAACCTCCCATACAGGGCAACCTGTTCATCACTTCCTTTCGATATTCCACTTTAAGTGATTAATATATTTTATGAAAGTCATCACTTAAATCACATATACATCATCTTATTTAACCAAGTACGAGTATATTCATTCCCACATCCATAACTCAATTTATTCACGGCTTATCCAAAAAGCCCATTTTCATTCATATACAAACCATCACTAGTAAATTTAATAATCCATCATTTTCCAATTTATAACCAATCCATTATCAATTTTTATTTTCAAACTTTTAATAACGATAATAGCATGGTAACAATGATAATGATAATAATAATAATAACGATAATAATACTAGTGATAATAGTATTCATAATAAATAATAATAACAATAATAACAATATTAATCTTTAATTAAACAAAAGCCGAGGATAAAAGATTAAGTCGTTATCGAGTTTAATTACGAAGTTAACGATGCTATAATAATCATTGTCATAGTCCATAGTCCATGTTCATGATCCATATCCATAATCCATAGTCATTAGCCATCTTACTAATCGTATTCATAATCCGTATTTAAGTCAATAGTTATAATAATTTTCATAATTATAATCCACATTTCTAATCACATAGTCACGTATTTAAATTATTTTATACTACGGGATCTATGTTTAGATGGACATCGAAAATTACCTCTTGAAGCGTGCCCGAAGTTAAGCCACGAGTTGATCGCACTCTTGATAATCTTCTTCTACTAGCTCGGAATCTACAATTAAACGGGATCTAAAATTAGTTTCCTAAATAACCCCTTTATTTTATTTATAAAATAAATAACTTAAATAATTCAAATAACTTAAATCAAAGTTTATGGTTTCAAATTATTTATAAAAAATCATTTTAAGTACTTAGAGATTACTTAAACTTTTAATTTTTTTTTTTTTAACTTAAACAATTATTCTAAATATAGAAAACTAACTTTATTTTATAAACATAAGAAATATATTTAGGTCATTAAAGACTAAGTCAAACATCATTAAGCAACCAATTAATTTTAATAAGTAAAGAAATCCTTTTTTTTTTTTTTAAATAAAACGTGATAAAAAAAAGGGGGGGAGGTTACTGATTCAGTGAATCAGTTTAAGGAAGAACAGGGGAAAAAGAAAAACAGAGGAGGGCATGCAAGAAGCAGAGGAGGAGGGAGGAGGTGGTGCTGGCTGGTGGTTTGTGGGCTGCGGCAGCAGGCGGTGGGGCCGCGGTGGTCTGGCGTGGCGAGTTCAGGCGAGTGGTGGGGAAGGGCGAGGCTGAGCGTGGTGCGTCTTGGGCGAGCAGCGTTGGCTGCGTTTTGGGCGAAGGAGGAGAGAAGGTTGGGTGGTGGTGCCTGTGCGTGGCTGTGCGGCGAGGGTGGCGCGACTTCTGTGGTGGTTTCCGGCGGTTTCAGAGGTGGGGCGAAGGTGGTTCAGTTGGTGGTGAAATTTGTAAAAATTTTCTTTTATTTTCAACATTAAAATCAGAAATTGAAAGAGAAGAGGGAGAAATTGAAGCAACCTTAGAATGTAGTGGGTTGCTTGAGTAATTGGATGGGTGTAGCTCAGTATTTATAGAGGAATTGGGTCAGATTTTTGAGGTTGGAGTCAAACTCCATCAAGTGTGAAGATCTTTGAATTTGAAAATCTGATATTGTTTTGACTACTTTGCTCAGATTTTCCTAAGTTTTAGCTGAAGTGTTGATGAAATCTGACAAGAGTGATGGAGTGTTTGGATTTTTGCTCTTGGATGTGTTGTAGTCACATGAGGGAGGGAGGAAGGTTGAAGAAGGAGTGAATCAGACTTTTGTTTTCTGATTTTGGTGTTTTTATTTTTTTTTCTCTTTTTTTTTTGTTTGGGCTAAGTTACTTAGACTTTGGTATTTGTTTGGGTTGGACTCTCAATGGGTTTTTGTCAATGTGGATGGACAATGATTTGAATAAGAATGCCCACAACCAAGTAAATATTTCAATAATAATAAAATGAATAATTAGTTTGTAAAAAGAATATATTTAAATAAAATCATTTAAATAAAATCACTAAATAATTCAAAACTAAATAAATCATTTTTAATAAACATTATTAATTCAAAAACTAAATGAAATCATTTATTATAAACATTATTATAAAATAAACTTGAATTATCGGTAGATAAATTTAAGTGGAAAATAATATTAAAGCTTAAGAAATAATAAAATAAGCTTTGAAAATTCGGGGTATTACATCTACTCCTCCTTAAAAACAAAGTTCGTCCTCGAACTTTAAAGTTAGGTTTCGCGATATTAACGAAACACTAGTTTCGATATTAACGAAACACTAGTTCTAGACTTTGTTAGTGTTACAACTACCCAGTTGATAATGCAGATGAAGAATGAAATTGGAAGTAAATAATATATGAGATTGGAAGTAAATTGTTTGTTGTTTGACCGATTTGTTGTAATTGATAGAAAATGGAAAAGACTATAGATATACTAGGCATGATAATCAATTAATCATAACGAAAAGAATTGTTTAGTGTATTGATTGTAGAGTTAGATTAATAATGCATTAAGTAGTTGATGATTTAATGACTTGCATTATAAACAAAATTAATTAAATTCCTGTAAGCCGCCACCTCATCCATCCACCTCAGCTGGGTAGGCGACCACTTGGTGGATGTAGCTTTGCCCACTATAGTGTCACACAATATAATATATTGGTTGCACGTCACCTGCAGCTTCCCTAGCTTCAAATTTGTTCACTTCGAGGTTAAATATTGAAATCCATCTCGAACTAATTGAGGAAATAACTAAACATTGATCACATACTGTTAGGCTAGCCCACAATACTTACTCGGAGCTTGTACACATAAATACCATAGGGAACTAGTATTATGATTTTGCTGGATGTAGGTAGCTCTTTTGCCGAACATGACTAACTTTTTAGGATGGATAATATTATAAGGTTCAACTAGCTCAACAAATGAAAGTGTAGTATGCAGCTATATAGGTGTTTCTGTCCAAAAGTGTTGTACCTCTTTCCGGCGGATATGAGCGGTCTGAGTCCGAGCTCCGGCGAAGAACTTGCACATGAACCTCAAACCCCCGGGGGTGTCCCGAGGACGGGCTCTCCAACGCTCAAATCAGTACTCATTTTAGATAGAGAGTGTGTGGATGTAGGGAGAGTCTATTCTGATGAGCAAGAATGTAGCATCGTCTAGAGCCTCTGCAGGTTTTGCGTTATTTTGAGTAGTTTTTGAAAGAAAATATGCTATTTCTTTGCTACTTCCTTCCTCCTACCATACATATCCTTGCCCCCCAGTCTGTCTGCTTTGCTTGCAGCAGAGGAGGCAGACTGAGATTAGAATGCTATAGACAAGTCCACAATTATGATGATACGTGGATATGTAATGATGATGAGTAGTTTCGTCTGAAGTGAGGATATGCTCTAATAATAAGGAGTAGGATCCTCTGTTAGAAGCCAGGATCTGCTAATAATAAGGAGCATGATCCTCTGTCTGAAGCGAGGGTCTTCTAATGATAATAATGGCAGAGCCCTCTGTGTGAGATGGGGTCTGCAATAATAATAAAGAGCAGGATCCTCTATCTGAAGCGAGGATCTGCTATAATAATAAGGAGCTTGATCCTCAGTCTGAAGCGAGGATCTGCTAATGATAATAATGGCAGAGCCCTCTGTCTGAGATGGGGTCTGCAATAATAATAAGGAGCAGGATCCTCTGTCTGAAGCGAGGATCTGCTATAATAGTAATGGCAGAACCCTCTGTCTGAGATGGGTTCTACGATAATAAGGAGCATGATCCTCTGTCTGAAGCGAGGATCTGCTAATGATAATAATGACAGAGCCCTCTGTTTGAGATGGGGTCTGCAATAGTAATAAGGAGCAGGATCCTCTATCTGAAGCGAGGATCTGCTATAATAGTAATGGCAGAACCCTCTGTCTGAGATGGGGTCTGCGATAATAAAGAGCATGATCCTCTGTCTGAATCGAGGATCTGCATATGAATATCCGTGGGATTTGCGTATGAATAAATGTAACCTTGGGGCCCTTTAATCGTCGGACTGGCCTGCTAACTCTAGGGCTACAACAAGGTCAGCTGAGCGAATTATTTTAACGTCCAGGTCGTCATTGCAAGGCTCATAAGGTCAGCCCTCTTCGGGTCTGATCACCCGTGCCTGCAGCATGCGCCCTTTTTTCGGGGTACACTTGGTCCTTATTTTGGACTCCGCTATCCCCATCAACCTTAGGTGTCTGTGACTTATCCTCGCTGCTTTCTGGACCTTTGATCCTGCAGAACTTGGGGATAGAGGTCTATGACATCGCTAAGTCAAGCCGACAACCGATTCACTCCACTGGCCTCGGGGGCTCTGGGGGGTGTTTTATCTTACGGTCGACCCCCTTTTTGTGCAGACAGTCTCTGCGCTTTGAGGACCTTTTCGGTCTCTGCTTTGGCTCAGACCCTGTTCAGCTCTGCCAGGGGGTTTTCCCCCTCCTAGTCTGCCAGTGGTTAATGTTTTTGGTGCTATGATAATGGAGAGCATGATCCTCTATGTGAAGCGAGGATTTCCTATGATAATGGAGGCAGAGCCCTCTAAGACGGTGCTCTGAGATGATAATAAGGAGCATGATCCTCTATCCGAGGTGAGGATCTGCTATAATAATGATGGCAGAGCCCTCTAAAACGGTGCCCTGAGATGATAATAAGGAGCATGATCCTCTATCCGAGGTGAGGATCTGCTATAATAATAAGTTCATATTAGTTCACATAAGGTCTAATAAGGTTGAATAATGTCTAATAAGGTTTATAAAGGTCGAAAAAGGTCTAATAAATTTTCATCTAATAAGGTCGAATAAGGTCTAATAAGTTTCAGTAAGCTCGAATCAACTTTAATAAGGTCTAATATGTTCATATAAGTTCTAATATTTAAGATAAGTTCAGATAAGTTCTAGTAAGTTACGATAAGTTCTGATAAGTTAAAATAAGTTTTGACAAGTTCAATTAAGCAAAGATAAGTTAAAAAGAACGGACCCTTAATTTGGACACTATACCATATATATATAGCTTATGTTACATCATTTGGAGATTATATTAGCATGAATTGTACATTATTTTACCAAGTATATACTAGGGGTGTCTCATATACTTTAGTTCACCATATTGCCCCTCATTTAACAAGTAAATGATCCTTTTGCCCTTATTTAACATGTAAAATGACAGTTTTGCCCCTCATTTAACATGTAAAATTACCACCGTGCCCCTGCAAGATGTTTTGCAAACATCTAACTGTTAAATATTAATCATCCTTGCATATCAAGAGACGATTCATGTGAAAAGAATTATTGTTTGTATAAAAAATAAAAAGATATTATAGCTTTAACCAACAAGTGATATGACTTTAATATAACTTTTTTTAAAAATTTCTTTTTAACTCGATTTTAATATATATCTATAGGAATATGATCAAGTGAAAAACCAGTAAAGGGGGTACATAGAAGTTACATAGAAGTTTAAAGGGGTTCGCGTGCATTCATTAATGACATTTTTGTAAATACTGACAATTTTGATATTAGTATCACGACTTTGATATTACAAGCATGCGTACCTTCTAATCGTGATATGTACCCTTTAAAAGCTTATATGTACCCTTTTTGTTTTAGTCAGAAATGTTAGTTTACAATTTTCATCAAAGCATAGGTTTTTAGCAGATCCTGACTATATTTATATATAGGAAGCGAATCTGGTGAAAATTGTCACTATGTAAATCAAGTAAAAGTGTTACATATTAATATAAATGGGTACACGTGCTTTCAATAATGGCATTTTTGTAAATACTGACATCTTTGATGTTAACATCACAACTTTGATGTTCGAAACAAGCGTACCCTTTAATGCTAATGTGTACCCTTTAAAATCTTATATGTACCCCTTTTTTCAATCGGGACAGTTAGTTTTCAGTTTTTAGCAAAGTATAGGTTTTAGCAGAACCTGACTACGATTTGGTGAAAACTATTTTCACCGTGACACAGTGGCGGATCTATGTATTGATGGCCCCACTTGACTTGGTAAAATTGTGAAATTTGCCTTCAATTTTTTAAAAATTATCTTACAAAATCGATCATTTTACGCCGATAAAAATTTACAATTACGTCATGACCCCACTCAATAATTTTTCTAGATCCGCCACTACCATGACAACAGTGGAAAGGGGTAAATAGAAGGTGTAAAGGTTTACGAGTATTTCATTAATGATATTTTGGTAAATACTGACAACTTTTTTTTGTTAAAAACACATGTAGCGCTTTCATTTTAATTATTTACCACTTTAAACCTCATATGTACCTTTTTCCATGTTTTCACGGTTTTCAACAAATTGTAATTTTAGTTGATCTTGATTCTCTCTCTCACCCTATATATAGGGGTAAGATCTAGTGAGAATACCCCATTATGTGACATTACCTACTTATATGAGAACACTTCAAACTTTGGAATATAAAATCATTTTAAAGTACTTCAATGAAAAATTACAACTACACGGAAATTTTACAATAGACATTACCTTAGAAACCGTTTAACACAAACCTAATTCTATTGAACTATTATACATATAAAAACATGTCAACTGGAGCTATTCAACCACCGCGTGACTCACTTCGATGAGGTGGTGCGTCCGATCTAGATTTTTTCCGATTGATCCGCGATCTACAATCGCTAACATAACTCCAACGAGAGTTTATAGGCGATTAAATGATGAGTGATGAAATCAACATTCATATGATCCAAAAAAGAGGCGATATAGGTTTTTTAAAATGATGAAGGGAGGAAGGGAGATAGTTCAACAGTTGGTGGCGGTCGGTTGTCGTCGAATACGGCTGCCAGTACTGTTGGTGGTGGTCGTTGACGGTCAACAGTAAGTGTGGAGGATGAGAGCAGAAGGATGAGGAGATAGAGTGAGGAGGTTAGGAGAGAGAAAGTAATTGGGTAAAAATAAAAAATATCGTGTATGAGAGGGTGGGTGACATGGGTTTAAAATTCTAATTTTTTGGGGAAATCTGGAGGGTCAAATCCTAAACATTTAAAGGTTGAGATTCATTCTCATATAACTAGGTGTTTTCATTTATTGGGGTATTCTCACAAGAGCCTACCCTTATATTAAATAAAAGAATTCATAAATGCGAAGGTGGTGATAGGGATTTTTTCTGCATACTTTTTGAACTGAATTTACTTATTTTTCCTTTTGATGGGGCACATTCACCATCTTTCATCCCCATTACCACCACCATCCTAACTGCCACTACCATTGTCACCACCACTCATCAATCACCACCCACCACTATCCACTCACAACTCACCACTCACCACCACTTCCTTCGAAAACATTATACCCTAAATTCACCACTCACCACCTCTACCTTCAAAGACCTAACGGCTAAATTCACAACTAACCAACCACCACCACCACCACCACCACCCCTCAATATTTCGTCAGCACTACACACCAACCAACTACCACTATTATTTTTTGAAAATTTGCCACCAACCAGCATTGGCCTTCGCAATTTAACTTCTAACCATCGCAACCCACCTTCAAAAACGTTAAACTTTACAACCAAATTTGAAACACCTAGCCACAAATCTAAAAACTCAAATTTGGTACCCTAACCCCAATATTGTGTGGAGGTGGAGGTGGAGATTATTTGGATGTTGAAGGTGGTGGTGAAGAAGAAAGGAGGTGGTGTTTGACTGTAAAGAAGAATAAAAGAGGAAAGAACAGTAAGTGGACCCAGATATCGGAAAACATAACGATTTCAGTAAGATGGTGGCATTTCAGTAAGATATTTTCAGTAATGGTTTTTTTAAAAAGTGTCAAGTTTGTAGTGGTTATTGACAATTTTTCCATATATATATATATAAATGAGATCCAACGAGAAAGATCTTAAAATGAAAAGAGTGAGAAGGATCGACATGCATAGTTTTTGAACTAGATTTGCATATTTTTTGAAAATGAAAATTTATATTACACTTTTCGAGTTGTACGTATATGCTCTTGCTAGATAAAATGCACATTCAGTTCAAAAAAATGCACATAATAACAAAGTTGCACATCTAATGGTAGTGATTATTGGATATTGAATTTGATTGGATATAGACTATGATTGGTATGATGTATGATGCATGATTATGTGTTATGTGAATGGCTAGTTCCATGTTATGTTCTCAATAAAGGCTAATCCGTATTTTGTTTCTTTTCTTGTCTTGTTCATTGCTTCTTTCTACGCTGATCTTGTGATGATGCATTTGGAATCCGTCCATATTGTTGAGCAGTCAGGACATCTTAGCTAGTTGTAATATATGTGATCGTTCCAGCATTCTATCATTCATTGGGGAAAATGGAGAAGAGCATAATGGAGCTTTCTTGCGTCGATTTTACTTTATCTTACTAGTATTTGGATATTTCGTTATTCTTGATTTGGTAGAGGAGAATTTGATTAAGTTTTAATTTCGATGCGGTTGTTTGAGAAAAGATTGAGTTTGAAATTGGTTAATTTTTAAGTATGTTGACTTTTCTAATTTGACTTATGTTAAACGTTGACTTTGTTTGATTTCAACTAAAACCACGATCCCGTTATTTAAAATATTTTGTTTTATTAAACGAATATTCGAAACTTTACTAATGTTTATCAAAGTTTATTAAGAGTTTTGAGGTAGTGGTTTGATGGGATGAGTAACTATCTTTATACTTCCAACGTAACACCTTGGGTTTTGTCCTTGTGGAACATTCGGGGTGTTACAGTTCGTTACCAGAGCATGTGGTTTTGAAACTAAACGTTTCATAGATTTAAATCCAAAGTTATTCAGTGAGATGGGTAGAATTTGGACTAAGAACATATGCATTTTTTTTATTCCTTGATGTGAATTTCTTGAACCTTTATGGTTTTTTTCGTAGGTTGTACAGTAAAGATACTATTGGAGTGTATTCGTCAATATAGGAAACTAATAAGGTGGGTCTAGAGATCTATATTATTACAATAATATCTAGTAGTAGTATTTCTAGATTTAAGATTTATAAGGATAGGGATTGGATTGGATCAGCTAAGTTAGTTCAACGTACGTATTAAAATATGTGCTTAGTTACTTAGAATACGTGAACGAAATTCAAAGAAGTCCGTATATATGATCTAAGTGTTATATAGTAACCTTTTGACACCTATAAGGGGTGAAAGTTATTAGTTTGAAATAAGCTATGAGTATTCTGACGTTTGAACGTATTAAGATATTTTACTTATGGGGGATTAATTTTATTCTTTTTAGGATGTCTGCGACGAACATTTTTTTAGATCACTAGGAGGGAAACAGTTTCTTTCACGACACAGGGATGAGTAGAGAGCCTATTTTTGAGAGGATAGTAGGGGAGACTGACAAACAATACATCGCAAGGTTATTCAAAATCTTAATGAAAGTAATGGAATTAAGGATTGATATGTAAGAGGAAGTGCGATTGAGAAAATTTAAGGAGACGATGCAAAGGTTTTTTTCAGCGCTAAGTCAGAATACACCATCTAGTGGGGTCACAGGGATAGCTTCTACTTCCACTACACCATGCACTGACTGAAGGAGGACTGGCCCATATTACATACCACCATTGAAGAGATATAGGGATACTATGACAGCTAGGAGGTTGGATTTCGAGGATGTACCCCTAGAGGATGACTACATACCCCTAGAGGAAGACATGATAGTCGAAGAGTCTGAGTCGTCTAAGGTACATTTTGAGGATTCAGAACCTTCTGAGGGATCGTATGTTGAGGAAGAACCTATGGAGAAGGTTGATGAGGAGGAGGGACCATTATATGAGGTTCCTGTCCATTTAGAGATCATAGAGGTGATTTACTTGAGTGACAATGATGAACACGACACGATTTTATACAAGTTGATACCTTTGGAGACCATGGCTATGGATGAGTATGTAGGAATATACTTGATAGATGATCTAAGGATGAGGTCTTTGATACCCCACCTAATTCTACATTGATTGAGGTATCAGTTTATGGGTAGGTGATGCCCGTAAGGAGCAATGACCCTGATTTTGATGTTCGAGGATACCGTGTGGGAAGCGACTTTAGAGATGCTATCTTACATAGAAGATTCACAAGCCAAAACTGATCATTTTCTTTTGTTTAATAGAAGTTTGTGTCTTTATGTATTCATTTATTTTTTAGAGTATCTTATAATAAGGACGCTTTGTTCCATTTCGCCTGCGGGGCGCACTTTTAGAGAAAGTTTTGGAGGGAAATATTTTCTTCTTATTTTCATTACAACTATGCTCACATGAAATAATTGCTTGATGAATGATGTTTGTGTGAATGTGATGTATGAATGGATTGTAAACTACTTGTTATAGTAGTGTAGTGAATGAGGCCATGAGAGCCATGTATGTGATAGAGTTACTGACTTATCTTTTATTGTACTCTTATGTGATCATAAGTAGCAATAGTATTGCGATAGAAATGTAGGTCACACGACGTGACTGAGGAATTGTATTATATTGTGCAGGACACAAGATGCCTTTGATTTCAAGAAGTCGTAGAAACACAAACCCTACTAAGGACTGTTATAGTTCCTTCCGCGTCATCTGTGAGTAAGCGTATAACAAAAAATAATCCACCAACTTACACCGGGAGTGGCGAACCTACTGCTTTAGAACATTGGTTGAGGGAGTTCAATAAACTCTTTACTATAGTTAAATGCCTTGAGGAACTACGCGTAAATCAAGCTGCGTACTATTAGAAGAGGACGTTGATTATTTGTGAATAAATACTAGAAGCACTTACCTAGTGGAAAATGAGTCTGGAAACCATACCCTTAGGGAAGAAATGGGAGGAAACCCTTTGGATGGAGGGCATTCAAGGAAGCTATTAGAGAGAATTTTTATCCGCCACATGTAAGGAAGGAGAAAGCGAATGAGTTTGTTAAATTGGAGATTGGAGACATGACAGTAGAAGAATACCATAAGAAGTTCATGGACTATTTGAAGTATTGTCCTGAGGATACAACTACCAAATCAAGGAGGATGCAACATTTCGAATTGGGTTTGACCCTAGAATGATAGAAATTGGTAGAGAGTGAACGTTATTCCACATTGGATGCGTTATTCCAGAGAGCTTCCCAAGTTGGGAAGTTAATAAGGAAAGAGAGGGAAAATTCGAGGGGAATGCTGGTAGTGGATCATCTGGGGGAAAGAAAAGGAAGCAAAACCATAATTACCAAACCCACAACAAGAGACCCAAGCCGTCTGGGAACTCCAATACCAATAAAAACTTTAGGGGACAATTGGGGACTCTAAAGGAGCGAAGGATGGAAGAGGAAACGAAAATGGGGCGATGCCCAAAAAGTACTAGAATGACTTTTATAAGAAGTGTTCGAACAACCATCTAGAGCATGATTATGAGGAAAACCTGGTGGAGGGCAACTTTTCTAAGAAAATGGCGCATAGAAAGTACGAGTGTTGGAGTAAGCATGGGCGATCAAATAAGTCTTGGGGTTTCGACAGCCGTCAGAATCGTTCTAAAGATTGGATGAATACAACAAATATTAATGGCTACCAGAACAGGGGACAGTATCAGTAGAGGAATGGGAATGAAAGTCATAATAGGCGTAGAGGAAATTTCAACAATGCTCAGAAGACTGGTAATGTTGGAACAAGTAATCTTGGAGCACCTTCTGTTGGAAAGCTGTCTGTAGTGAGTAGTCGTGAGGCTAAAACTTCTAAAGATGTAGTCACAGGTACGTTTTACATCAATGCTAAGCTTGTAAAAGTTTTCTTTGATTCAAGAGCATCTCCTTCTTTTGTAAATACGTCTAAGATTTCTGCTTTGGGATTATAACACCCTAAGTCAATATCTTCGTGTGTGGCTATACCTTGTGGGGTAGTGTATGACTGTAATAAGAGGTATGATGGAGTACCATAGATGATTGGAAGGCCGAGTTCCTAAACAATCTAGTCGAGTTGGAGATGGAAGACTTAGATGTCATCTTGGGAATGGATTGGCTGGGGAATATGAGGCTAGGATTGAGTGTAAAGACCAAGAAGGGATTGTGAAGGGACCAAAGGGACAACAAGTATGTTATAGGAAAGTATCTCAAATTCTCAAGGACCGCGAACGAAGATAGTTTCCGCCTTGAAAATGATGAAGAAATTCGCAAAGTAAGGTTTACCTTGGTATTTGTGTAACGTGAGGAAAGTGGAGGGAAAAGGATCTTCGATAGAAGAGATACCTATAGTGAATGAGTATCCTGATGTTTTTCCTGAGGAAATTCCGAGTAAGGCACCACCTAGAAGCATTGATTTTACCATAGGTCAGACACCTAGGTAGGACCGATATCGAAAGCACCTTATAGGATTACACCTGCAGAGATGGAAGAGTTATAGACTCAACTCGAGGACTTACATGAGAAGGGATATATAAGACCAAGTGTTTCACCTTGGGGAGCACCGGTATTGTTTGGGAGAAAGAAGGACGGTAGTATGAGGTTGTGTATAGACTACCGAGAGTTGAATAAGGTCATCATAAAGAATAAGTATCCTTTATCTAGGATCGTTGACCTGTTTGATCACTTAAAGGGAGTTTATGTGTTTTCGAAATAGACCTTAGATTTGGATATCATCAATGGATGACCGCTGAGGAGGATATTCAGAAGACCGCTTTTAGGATACATTATGGACATTTTGAGTTCACCTTGATGTCTTTTGGGTTGACTAATGCACATGCAGTTCTTATGAGTTTGATGAACCAAGTATTTAGTTCTTGCTTGGATATGTTCATAGTTGTTTTCACTGACAATATTCTCGCGTATTCCAAGAGTCAGGAAGAGCATGAACAACACTTAAGGATTGTGTTGCAGACATTTAGGGACAATCAGCTTTACGCGAAGATCTCGAAGTGTGAGTTTTGGTTGGAGAAAGTAGCGTTTTTGGGACACATTTGATAAGAGGTTTTTAGTGAGTCGTTAGGTGACAGGCTAAAGTCGTATCACCTAATAAAAAGTAGCCCTAAATTCCTCTAACAAACAGTAATCAAGGCAGTAGGGTCGATTCCACAGGGAGACAGGTTTTCAGAGTTAATATTTAATTAAAAAGCTACTTCAGATGAAATCAGGGAAAAATCAACTGAACTACTAATTAAACTAATGAAAGCAATATAAAAATGGGATTAAACTATTGATTAAAGGACTAGCCATTAGTTCGATCCACCATGTTAATACCAATTAAAAGGGTCGAATAACTAATAATATCTAGGTCTACGCTCGAATAATTGGAGCCAATGCTAAGCCTATGGTCAGGTCATAACGCCCTCGATTCAACATATATGGTACAATCGACATATAATCAGAAACGATAGTGTGTTCTAAGCCTCTGAAAGTAAGCCAACGATCGGGTCATACTCAAGTTGGCAGACATAATTCATGAAACTGCACAATAACATAAACTACGAAATAAAGAACGAATCACACTACAATCTCTATACTATAAGGGAAGAGGGGGGTGGACACCAAAATTTAAAAAAAAACAAATAAAATAAATCAAGGAATCTATTAAGTAATTAATTTTTATTTCCAAACTTAGCAATCAGATTTTTTAGCAAAAAATGTTTAAAACTTCTAACTAAAATATTTAAAAATCTAAAAAGTAAAAACAATTTTAAAAAATTTCAATAATTATATTTTATTGAGATCTATAAATAGACGGCCACTTTGCTATATTTTTATATACTTTTGAAATATTTTATTTTCAAATACCTGAGTAAGTGATTGCTCATGGGTAAAGCACATTTGTTCAAATTGATCATGAAACACGATAAAGTATTTTAGTATGAGTGAGAAACATGATACAATATTGGAAAACTTATTTTTAATATGCCAAACTTTACACCGTCTTCCATTATTAACTTAACTTTTGAGTAATCCTGGAATAAGTAAACCTTGTATGGGTTTTAACTTTTAATGAGTTAGGGTGATCCGTGACTTGAACAACCGGTAATTTTCCCCCTTTTTTTCCTCTTAATTTCACTTGTTGATCACCACCAAAACCCACCTGGCCTCCTCCACCACCACCTCTCACCACTCCCACCACCACAGCCACCGGGACCACGTGACCTCCTCCTCCCTCTGCTCCCTTTACTCCCCAACTGTCAACCACCATAAAGACCCCTGCAAAACCCAGACGAACCATCACCGGTAACAAATTGAGCTAAACCCAAAACAACCTTCACCGCCACCGCTCTTCCCGCATCGACTGGAAACCCTAACCCCCTCCTTCCTCACCGGAAAATTCCCGCTCAAACCCTGCCCCTTCCCTTCGACAGAAAACCCCAACCCTAACCCCACCATTTGCTCTCCTCTAAAGAATAATGATGATGATGCCGATGACAATGGTGAAGGGGCCTCCTCACTTCAAAGCTCCTAGGGAGGTGGTGGTGGGTGAAAATCCCGGTGAATGGATTAAAAAGGGAGATCCCGGTCGGCTAGTGGTAATGGTTGTTGTGTGATGGATTAAAAGGGAAAGGGCGAGCGGTGCTTCTGGCTGGAAATCCCGACGGGATAGAGGAGGGGGAAGAAACAGGGGACAACCGGCGAAGGGGGGTAGGTATCTGGGAAGATGGGGGTGGAGGGAAGAGCGGTGGGGGTTGTGTCGCTGGCGGCGAGCAGAAGGCTAGGGAAGGTGGGGGAAAAGAGGGGAGATGGAGGGAAATTGTGAAAAAAATTTATTAAGATAATAATTAAAATTAAAATCAATCAAAAAAGACACATGTACGTATACCTACAATAATAAGTTACCAACAGGTCATGACTTAATTTTAGAAGATTAGCATACAAGGTTTACTTATTCCTGTATTACTCAAATGTTAACTTCATATTAGAAGACAAGATAAAGGTTGACTTATTAAAAACAATTTTTCTTAAAATATTTTCATGTACTTTTGAATTTTTTTTCATTTGGACAATGAGCAAAAAATTGCCTTGCCGGATACTATATAATAAAAGTTGTAATTAATGGTGGGGAGTAAGGGATGTTTTCAAAGAAAAATGAGCCAAAATGAATTCAGCTTGAAAAAAAATATTGAGTACCATCACATTTTATTATGTTATAATAGCCAAAACACACATCGTGTGCAAATAAAATTATTTACTCTAAATTACGAAATTTTATAATAAAATTATTATTGCATGCATCGCGTGCATAGAAAGCTAGTTGAACTAATCAAAACCTAGCACTAATAGCAATTCAAATATAGATCATGGTATAAACATGGCTTTCCTCCCTAAAACCCTAGAAAGACGACTACTCACTCATAAGTGAAATAATAATAAAAAATATAATATAAAAAATTAAAGTTTGCATCATAAACGAATAAAATAATCAAACTAAGGGCCTGTTCATTATCGTTTTTTGTTTTCAGTTTTCAGTTTTTTTGAAAACTAAACAAAAAACACGAAACCAGAAAAAAATGGTTTTCACTTTTTAGTTGTCAGTTTTCAAAATCATTATGTTCCCAATAAATTTGACTACTTCCTCCGTAACGAAATAAACGCACCAATTGCACTTTTGACACTATTCACAGTTTTAAATTTAATCGCAATTTGTGACTTATACATAAGGGAAAATATAGTCATGTGGAGTCTTGTTGGATTCGTCTCAACTTGTAGTTTTTTATGATCTAATGTTTATAGTTTTTACAAATACATAATTAGAGATATTAATCTCTAAAGCTTTATCTTGGCATGCGTGCCCAAGCTAAATGGTGCATTTATTTTGTTACGGAGGAAGTAATTTTTATTCATTATAGGACACATATCATGACTTTGAAAATTTAAAAACCAAAAAACAGAAAACCACAGTGATATCGAATGGGCCCTAAGCCATCCGATTTTTATTTTTGTTTTAAAAAAACAAGTTCCTAAACCAAAATATCTTCGTAGATATATGAACATATACTATTAATAAATACTCCACCTGTATATTTTTAAGTGTTGATGTCTCAATTTGTGTATTTGTTAAAATTATAAAAAATTATATTTGGAAAGTGTAAATCGAGACAAATCAAACAAGATCGATCCCACATGACTATATTTTTTCTTATGCATACATCTAGGAATGTCAATAGGGCGGGGTGGAGCGGGTGCGGAAGATGGTCCCTTCACACCCATACCCGCCTAAAAAATCTCATCCTCATCCCCACCCCATCACTCATGGCGGAGAAATTTTTTATCCTCATCCCCGCCCCCTAACGGGTACGCAATAAAAACTCTCCCCGTCCCATCATCCACATGGGTCTCGGCACCCGTCTCACACCCACCATACCCGCCCCAGCATCCGCCTTACACGCGAAAACTTCTCCCATCCCCGCCTAACTAGGGCGGATGCGGGGTGGGTCTCCACAAATCGTGCTCCACTGACATACCTACATACATCACAAATGACAGTCAAAGTGTTGGTATACACTCCTCACAAGCTGCTCTAACTCTCACAGATAGTTAAGCTTTGGTTAGTTAGAGTTAGTTAGAGTTAATTCATTTCAAAATTCTATTATGAAGTTGTTAGATAATTTTCCCTCCTTTTTCTCTACACTCTTGTATATATATAGATCTAGCTTGTAATGGCTCATTACTTCAACACAATAATAAAAGATCTTCTTCTCTTATCTTTTACATTCTTTCATCTCTCTTTCTCAACTGATTCATTGAAAATCAGTATCAATTTCATTTGTTGATCGTTTTTTCTCTATTAATCTTAATCTTCTTACTTCTCAGAGCTTATTCTTCGTTATTTCCTCATTACTTGATCAATTGATCATTAATATAATCTGCAAATTTTGCAAAGATGAGTTCAGAAGATTCTGGAACACCACAGACACCTTTAGATCCTTCTCAAGATCCAAGATTAGTGTATTTTCTCAATAACTCAGATGTTAATGCATCAAGATTGGTAAATACAGTTTTCAATGAAACTGGTTATAATGATTGGAAGAGATCCATGTCTATTGCTTTATCAACTAGAAATAAATTTAGTTTTGTTAATGGAAGTCTTAACAAGCCTGCAGTAAGTTCAACGAATTTCAGATTATGGAGTAGATGTAATGATCGTGTAATCTGGTGGTTATTAAACTCTCTTGAAACCTCAATCAGTAGAAGTGTTTTGTATTTCAACACTGCTAGAGAGATATGATTGGATCTAAAAGAAAGATTTAGCCAATTTTCTGCACCACAGCTATTTTCTGTACAAAAACAACTAGGAGATGTTGTACAGGCTGATGATGAAGGAATCTCAACATGTTTTACAAGCATTAAAATGTTGTGGGATCAGTTGGATAGTTTAGATCCATTCCCTAAATGTGTGTGCACAAATTGCAAGTGTGATCTTACAAAGAAGCTGGGAAGTGCTCAACAAAAGCAAAGATTGATTCAATTTCTTATAAAAGTCAATGATAAATTTGTACATACAAAAAGTACAATTCTCATGATGAATCCAATCTCATCTATATCCAAAGCATATGACTTATTATTACAAGAAATAGCACACGAGGAGTTAAGTAACATAAAGACTCAATCTCAGATTGAGAATACAGCTTTTCTAGCAAACAGATCGTCCAATTTTAGATTTTCTAAACATGCTCCTGTTAACAACACTACAAGATCATCTGGGAGACATCAACTTTATTGTGATTATTGCAAGATGAGAAATCATACTAAAGACAAGTGTTGGAAGATTTGCTACTAATGTACATACATATATCACTAATCAGAATGATGATAGTTCAGATGTTGTTCATGCTACTATGACTTTAGAACAACACAAACAGTTTTTACAGTACTTAGACAAGCAGCAAAACAAAGATCATTCAGATTCAGAGCAAATCAGTCTTACAACTAGTTCTCTTTTATCAGGTACTTGCTTGTTTTATAATTGTAAAAAGTTATGGATATTGGATAGTGGAACTACTGATCATATGTGTTTAGATTTACACATGTTTGACTCATATACTACACTTAATGAGCCATTTCCTATGATTACTGTAACATCCCAACAATTCTCTCTTTATAAAACATATATTTTCCAACTAAAATAGAGAATCATCAAAGCATTATCGCCCGTGTCAAAACGTATCGGCTTACTCAGAGTATTGCAGCGAAAAACATTAAAATACTTTATTAAATACTTAAATAATATAATTGTCAAACTGAAACTTCAACCTCAAAAGTAATTCAAACCAAAATAAAACATTTAAATAAATAATCCAAAACAAACTTAATTAAAAATAATGTAAGAGTAGGAGATAGAAGATAATAAAATGATCTCCCAACAACGCTCCCAAGTCCCAAATGAATATTGAGATGATGCATCATGTCTTCAAACCTATAGGCAAATACTCAATTGAAGACTGCTCGCCAATAAAGGGTCATCATAGGATCAATACGCACATCCATGATCGACACACAGAAAAGCACATAATCAGCAAGGCTAAGTACATACATAAATAAAGTAAAACACGAAACCTAATCATGATACTAATGAACAACCATACATGAATAATAAAATACTATCAGACTACAACTCTTAAACAAGACTTAACTACAAGACACGCAACCTGATAAATATTTAATAAATTGAATAGACCGAGTTACGGGCACGACTCTGTAACCCCTTGACCAACGTTATCGAGGAACCTTTAGAAATAAAAATAGGATACGGTGATCAATCCGACCCCAAGAAAAGCCATGGGCTACCACCATGTACTCCGACTCATACTAGTCCAGAACTTCAGACGTGCACTAGTCTAAAGCTATTGCTATTCACTTTCATTTTAAGTATTAGTAAGTTATTCGATGTTGGACTCTAAACAGACAACCAACACATAACATGGATACAACAATTATTCCTCATTTATCTTAGGATTAAAATAAGTGATCAAATAGTTCCAATTGACCAAGAATTAATCCTCCAAAACTATTTGTTAATTTAAATCAACAATCGAAAGTCCAATAACTATACATACCCTACAAAGCCCTCGGTCTTTGCAAAGTAGTAAAATAACCATATCCAATAATAATCCAATTTACTCATAAAGTCCTCGACCTTTGTGAGCAATAAAATATTCAATAAGGGAAACAATACCAAAATCACAATCCAACAATAAAATAATAATAATCCACTTCACATGAGGGATCAAAGTATAAACATTCCCATAACAACATGCTTGTATCAAACATCCATTCAATCATGTAATAAATCATAAAGGCAATTAACATGCTCAACAACACGTAATTCCAATTCAATAGCCACGTATGAACCATAAAAGGGTTCCCTTTACATGATACTATAAATAATCCTAATCCTTAGTAATCTAACACATAAGGACATGTACGTACCTTTTGTAGACAAAGTGAGAGGCCACTTTAGAAATCTAGAAGTCGCCTAAAGTAAATTCTCTGCCTATCCAAATAATAATACAACAACGAATTAATTTACAGCAATATAACTTATTTTAAAACGTTTCAAAACTCGTTTTAAAATACTTTAAATATATTAAAGTTCCACCCTATAACGACCTTTAATATAATACTCATAAATCTATACTTTAAAACCTCAAAAATCATTAATTTAATACTTAAAACTCACTTTAAATCAATAATAATAAATCTGAAATTATGATTTACATTCATAATAAATAAAAATCAGATTTTTAATAATCGAATAATAAAGTTTTTAACTTTATTACAAAAACATATAAAAATCATAAAAACTATAACTTTAACATTAAACTATAATTTAAACATTAAAGTAGAGGATAAGGGTTAAGAAATAATCGAAGAAAAACCACGAAACAAGAAAAACACGAGAGACACACGCACGAAATGGCAACGCGTGGCTGCCGGTGCGACGGCGCGTGCAGGAACGCACGGCTGCTGCTATGCGTGCTGGCGGACGAAGGATGAGTGAGGGAGAGGCGCGCGCTGCTGTTGCTGCGGCGCGCACAGAGGAAGAAAAAGGAATGGGTGGCGGTGTGTGGTGGCCGGCAAATCGAAGAGTGAGGGTGGCGGTATGTGGTGGTCGGCGAATCGGAGAGTGGGGGAGAGGAAAATTAAAAGTGTTCAATTAAGGGGTTTGGGGGGTATTAATAGGTTTTGCCTAAAACCTATGGCAATTAGGTTAGGCTTTAGGGTTGAGCTTAAGTTGATCATGAAAGTTAAACAAATTGGTTGGGATCCTCAACCCAACATTTAAAATCATTTTAAACACGATCTAAAACCTTTAAATAAAATATTCAATACTTAAATGAAACTAAATAAATATTAATGATCATTTAAAACGTTTAAATAACCATTTGACTTATAAAATAGTCAATACTCAAATAATTAAATAAAATAAGTATGAAAATGATTATAAATATACTTTAAATATATTTATAAAATTCATAAAATTATGGGGGATTACAATTACTATTCCCAATAATAGAACCAAGATCAAAGTAGAACACAAAGGAACATCGCAAATAAAGGTGTTTTAAGACTTAAAATGTACTTCATATTCCTGGATTTCAGTTTAATCTGATCTCTATCTCCAAGATATGTCAAGAAGCTGCTTATTTTGTTGTTTTGGCTAATAATCAATGCATCCTTCAGGACCCTTCCTTGAGCAAGCCAATTGTGCTTGGTAAACTGACAAAGGGCTTGTATATCTTGGAAGCAAGCTTATTCCTATTGTTGTTGTTCAGACACTTGATGAATACCTTCCTACAGCTCTCTACTTCAAACTCTAAAGTTATTGAAGCAGCAAAGCTATGGCATCTCAGATTAGGACACATCTTATTTGGCAAAATAAAGAATGTAGATGGTGTTGATGTTCAGGGTTATTTGTCTGAATGTTTTTGTCGTATCTGTCACACTAGATCTCCTTTTCTAGTTAGTTCTATTAAAACTAGTAGACCTTTTGAATTATTACATATAGATGTTTGGGGTCCTTATAAACTCGGTGATTCTCTTGGATGTAATCAGTTTCTTACTATAGTGGATGATTACACAAGAATGACTTAAACTCACTTTATGAAGCATAAAACAGATTCAATGATCATTATGAAGAATGTTTTCCATTATGTTGAAACTCAATTCAGTTTAAAAGTCAAAGATGTCAGATCAGATAATTCTCTAGACTTAACTGAAGGAGATATGAGATTATTTATTGAAGGCAAAGGTATTTTACAACAGAAAAGTTGTAGTAATACTCCTCAACAAAATGGTGTGGCTAAGAGAAAACCCAAGAATTTGCTAGAGACTGCTAGAGCTTTGCTTATTCAATCTAAGATACCTCTTAAACACTGGAATCATTGTATTCTTACAGCTACCTATCTTATCAATAGAATGCCCCTTAAAAGCATCCAATTCTTGTCTCCTTTTGAGAAACTTTTCAACTCTAAACCAAATCTTTCTCACCTAAAAGTTTTTGGTTGTCTTTGTTATATTTCTACCTCTTCTGTACAAAGAACAAAATTTGACTATAGAGCTCATCCATGTGTTTTTGTTGGATATCCCTACCAACCATAAAGCTTACAGGGTTCTTAATCTAGTTACACAAAAAATTGTTGTATCTAGAGATTAAATTTCATGAAAAGCATTTTCCTTTTCATCTTTCTTCATCTCCTAACCTTTCTTATTCAGTCAGATTTTTTCTTCCTGTTACTACCCCTGACAGTTTCTCAGATAATACATATCCTTCTTCTTTAAACACAGCTACTCCTCTTTCAACCATTACTTCTACCTCTCCTATTTCTTCTAATAACTCATCCCATTCTCCCATTTCCTCTCATGATTCTGCTACAAATTCACCTATTCCTACTTCTATCCAGTCACCTCTTCCTACAAATTTATCCTCTTCTTCTCCACATCATATTTCACCTTCTCTTGCACCTCACATATCTCAACCTTCTTCTCCTAGAAGAACAAGCAGAATTTCTAAACAACCTACATACTTACAGGATTTTGTTTGTCCAAAACCTAAAACCAAAGTTAAGTCTCATAAACAATTATGTAATCTAGTTTCTTTTGATACTCTTTCTTCTTCTCATCAAGTTCTTATAGCATCTCATAAATCATGTGTTGAGCCAACTAATTACAATGAAGCTGCCACTGATCCCAATTGGATTCAAGCTATGAAAAAGGAGATAAAATCTCTCCGAGATAATGGTACTTAGGAGTATGTTTCTCTTCCCAAAGAGAAGATAGCTATAGGTTGTAAATGGGTGTTTAAAATCAAGAAGCATGCAGATGGCTCTGTTGAAAGGTATAAAGCTAGGCTTGTTGCTAAGGGTTTCACACAGAAGTATGGATTGGATTATCAAGAAACTTTTTCTCCTGTTGTAAAGATGTCCACAGTTAGATGTCTTATTAATTTGGGATTTGTTTCAACTAGATGTGAAGAATGCCTTTCTACATGGCTATTTACATGAAGATGTTTACATGAAACCCCCTGAAGGTGTTAATACTCCATCTGGTATGGTTTGCAAGCTCAGAAAATCACTTTATGGCCTCAAACAAGCCTCTAGACAATGGTTTGCTAGGCTGGTTGATTCTCTTCTTTATCATCACATGTTCAGCTATTATTTCTTCCCTCAAAGCTTATTTACATACAACATTCAGCATCAAGGATCTAGGGTTACTTCACTACTTTCTTGGCATTGAAATAAGTAAATCTGATTCTGGTTATACTCTTACTCAAAATAAATTCACTCATGAGTTACTCACTGGCTGTTCTCTTGATCTTTCTAAGCCTGCTATCACTCCATTTCCTCTTAACCTCAAACTTTCAAGTGATGATTCACCTCTCTATTCTGATCCTTAATTATATAGGTGTTTAGTTGGAAAGTTGAACTTTCTAACTCATACCAGGCCTGATTTGGCTTTTGCACTTCAATCTCTTAGCCAATTTGTGCATTCTCCAAGGTTATCTCATATCTAGGCTTTGTCACATACTCTCAGATATGTCAAAAGTACAGTTGGGCAAGGCATTATTCTCCAAGCTGCTACTACTCTTACTTTGCAAGCTTATAGTAATTCAGACTGGGCAGCTTGTCCTATTACTAGAAGATCTGTCACTGGCTATATTCTTCTTCTTGGTTATTCCCCTATTAGCTGGAAGTCTAAGAAGCAAAGTACTATCTCTAAAAGCTCTTCTAAGGTAAAGTATAGAGTTATGGCTCATGCAGCTAGTGAAGTTACTTGGGTTGTCAGACTTTTGGAAGAATTTGGCTTGACTAACTTACAACCTGTCACTCTCTATTGTGATAATCAGTCTGCCATTCACATTGCTCACAACCTCATCTTTCATGAGAGAACAAAGCACATTGAAGTGGATTGCCATATCACAAGAGATAAAGTATTGGAAGGCTTACTTTAGCTCAGTTATCTTCCTACACAACAACAGTTTACTGACTTGTTTACAAAATTCTACCTAGTACTCAACATCAGCTTCTATCTTCCAAACTTGGCATGGTTTCAGCTTCACCCATCCCAAGTTAGGGGGGGGGTGTCCTCACAAGCTGCTCTAACTCTAACATATAGTTAAGCCTTGGTTAGTTAGAGTTAGTTAGAATTAATTCATTTCAAAATGTTGTTATGAAGTTGTTAGATACTTTTCCCTCCTTTTTCTCTACACTCTTGTATATATATAGACCTAGCTTGTAATAGCTCATTACTTCAACACAATAATAAAATATCTTCCTCTCTTTTCATGAATGAGTTTAACATTTTGTGTTAAACTCTAACACAAAGTGAAATTTGTGAATAGTATTAAATCTCAAAGTGTAAAAATAAAAAAAAGAAAAGAGGTAGTATCTTATATGCTAATGAAATTTAGATTCATCTCGCGGTACTACAAGTTCAACAATTAAATACAAAAGGAAGTTAATAAAAGACAAAATGGAGGAAATGAGATATAGAATGATAATGAAAACTACAGGAGCAAAACATGAGGTGAATTAGCATGAATTAAGAAAGATGCATCTTGCTTTATTGGAGCTACTTTGCAGATTCTGTTTATGGAGTCTTGGCAGAGGCAACTTCAGAGTTCTTCTTCTTTCTGGAAAATAGGCCTCCAATCAAAGGTATTAATGGTTGCCTTTTCTTCTTTCTAAGAGATGAATGTCTCTCCAAAAAGGGCCCACCCTTATCATGTACTACAACTTCAGAATATGGTGCTTTTGCAAAACTGACATATTTCTTATTATCAAACTCAACCATCCCACCTGATCGACAATTAAATCTAAATATCAGAAATATAAAAGTCAAGAATAAAAATAGGATTATAGTGTAAGTACTTCATATTTTCAGGATTATGCTCGCATCATGATTTTTGTATTTATTTCAATTTAAACTGATAGCACGTTGATAAACAACTTTAAATTGTAATACCTTTATCTTTCAATATCAATAGGTTGTTTTTAGCTTAAAACCGACAAATTTAGTTAGAAAATCCGTCATTATTAGTGAAAACTACTGGTACTACATAAATATAAGCTAACTAAAATGAACAACAATTATATTTAATCCAATAATGTGGTTTTTGATATAAAAAATTCCTAATCAGACAATGAATAATCCCTTTTGAAGAATGGACAAAAAATAAAAACTATTATACCTCTCAAATTTTTATCATGTGAAATTTATTATATTTATTTGAATCAATCTGAATTTTTAGAATATTTAATTTCTATAAATTTTATTCATAGGAATTAAAAATATTTATATTTAAAAGGACACATAAGTTAAAATATCCCTATTTAGAAAAAAATAGAGGGAGTAGTGATATATAGTACCATGATTGAGCCTATCACATTCTCTAATTCGTTGTAGGCTTGTGGTAGTAATAGGTGGATCTTCGACAAATTTAAGGTCTTCCATTTCAAACTCCATCATCTGCTTCTCTGATTCTCTCTCTAATTTGAGTTCTTGAAGTTCTCTCTTTGTCTTCTCTAATTCCTCTTCCAGCGAAGATAGACAAGTGGCCATCACCACAGTTTGCTCTTTTGCTTTTACAAGGCTTTGTTTGGTTTCTTCAAGCTCATTGGTCATAGTTCCTATCTCTATGCTTTCTTCCTCTTTCTGTTTACTTGCGTTCTTATCCATCTGCACATGCATTTATCTATTGTTGTCCAGTTTTTTTGTGCATGGTTAAGAGTTAACATGCAAAAAATCGTTCAAAAGTAAAATTTCACAAAATTATTTGAGCTACACATGTTTTTTTTTCCACGAAATATCAACTTTATTTACGTTTCAATACTGATTGTTCTTTAGATAGCCGAGTAATAGATGGTGTTATTAAAAGAACAGAGCTTAAACTTATAAGGTTAAACCTTAAGGAGTTCTTATTTGGATGAAAACATTTTCGATAAAACTAAATTCTCATGAAAATCTTTTTCTAAAGAAAACGCAGGCTCTATTTAGTTGGATCAAATTTCAATAAAATCATTTTGCAAGAAAAACTCGATTATATATTAGTTTTCGTGTATTTGGTTACTTCTATGTAAAGTTAGAGGAAAAAGTGATGAATAGCAAAGAAATAGGACTAAAAGAGAATAGATGAAAGAAAAGAAAGAGGAAAAAAGAAATAGGGAGGAACATGTGGTTTTCCTTCATTTAGGGATTATTAAGATTTTAACTTCACAGAAAACTACTTTCAGATAAATTTCACCCTTTACAAATTATTTTCCTACCAGAAGCCCCAATTCTAGTTAACTGGGAAAGTTATTAGAAAACATTTTCCTACCAGAAGCCCCAATTCTAGTTTGTTTTTCCAATTTGTTTGGTAGCCTAGAAAGTAAAATTTTCCTTTGAACTAATTTTCCACCTTGGAACATAAAATTTCATCAGCCCATAATTTCCTCTATAAAATTTGAACTAAATAAACAAAAATAGATGAAATGGTATCGTGTTGAACGTTTTGTTGCAATGCGATTTGCGGTTTAAGTATTTTCTTTAGACCTGATAAGTAGTTTGATTTACAATAAGTGTTTTTCAATCATTTTAAAAGATTTTGTGTTTTAAAGTACAAGATTGTTCTGCTAGATGTATTTTTAAAAGGTTTACGGATTGCTTTATTTTGCGGTTACCGGTTAGACCATCAACTGAACTAATTTCACTGTTTATAGTGCGATTTGGTTTACAAAAAGTTCAAAGCATCACATTTGTGCAAAATCTCAAATTGCCCATATTTTTGTAACTGTGAACTAACCCTATATTGCAATAAGATTGTTAGGTTTTGTAGTTTGGTACGTGATGTATCATTATTTTATATATTATTCCCTATTTCCCAATCAAATGGATACATTTCATTCATGGTTATACTAAATTCCACATGATTTTACGCTCATTTGTAGTTTGGTATCTTTTAAGTTGTTTCAAGGACATTTGAGCTTTGTGGAGGTGGGATATACCAATCTGCTGCATAAGAACGTTCATCAGAAGTTTCAGATGACTTTTGTATTTGTTAGAGGCCCTAAAGTTGTCATTTGAGCCATGTTCAACAAAGTCCACGCGGTCAGGTTTCAGCTAACCCGATCGGATTCCAGTGACACTAATCCAAGGAAGTGATAATCAAACAAAGCAAGAGTCAATCGAGTTGTTGAATGCCCGATCTAGTGGCGCTCCACAACTTAGTCAAAATTTGAAGATCTTCAGAGGAACCAGAATAGCTTGCACCACAAATCGAGCTTGCTTGAGAACTGATTGGATGGCTCGAGATGTGATCACGTTTGCTTAGAACTTGGTTGGTTTTGCGTCAAACTTTGCGTTTGTCTATGATTTCGGTCTTTAGTGATTCGCCCTTTTATTTATAGAAAACTAAAAGTCAACTCATTATATTATATCGTTATTCTATCTTAATTGTTTATTTTCTTTAGAACACTTATTATTTCATAGTTTTTGCTCTCATTAAAACTGGATTTTAATTTCTTTCCTTTCGATTGCAATATAATTATATCTTTTAAATTTATTATCGATTTATGATTTAATTTATTAGCCCTGAGTGAATAGTTCTTCAATCTAGGGTTTACTGAACCCGGACTACGATTTGATGGTTTAATTCATCCCAAACTTCAATCAATCATGTTCTTATTCATATTTTCATTGATTGCACTTTGATTACTCTTTCAACTAGGAAATCCCACTAGGGTTGTTAGGAAACTTACCTTTTTAACAAGGAAAGTTGGGTTAGGTAGTTGGCAATACGTGTAGAGGTTTGATAGACTCCATAAGAATATGTAGTATTGATAATACTTATTGGTATTCAATGTCTTTGATTTTGTCGAATGTATGAAAATGATATGAGAGCGTGTTCAGGAAGCTATTTAACCTTGAAAGAGACAACTAGTATTATAAAGTTAGCATTATTCCTATGAACTGTCTGTTGAGTTAAATTGGGGGTGTAGTAGTTAGATTCTTGATCAGATCATACTAACGGGGATGTAAAACCTAGATATTTTAGTATATTGATTTATATTCATCATCATTCGTATTAATTTCAGTAGTTACAATATATTATACATTCATATATCAATTTGCTTACTTAGAATTAGTTTTGACATAGAATGATCGTTGTTTGACTTCTTCTTCTCAATGGGATCGACCCTTACTCATCCTTTTACATATTAGATTCGATTATCAATTTGATAGATTAGAAACAACATGCATTAGTAAGTTACAAAAAGCATTCTTTGACCCGCAAGCCTATTGAAATATACTAAATATTAACTATATATTTTTAGATTCTTGCTTGGAGCTTATTCGTGTTAAATCTTTGACATAATTTTTTATTTACGCATGAGGTTTTCTTCCATAGGACCAAAAGTGTTGGATTCCTCGTTAAAGCTCAGCTAAAAAGACACACAACGAAAAAAAAAAAGAATTATTAGCTACTTTATTCCCGGGCTGACAAAAGCCTAATGCACTAGTCGCTAATGCCGAACTAGTAGTAACTCGTAATTAAGGAATGATAGTCTATGAAACCCTGCAAAAAGTGAGAAGTAGAGATGGTAATGGTGTTTTGGATCCGACTCAGGTCCAGAAGGGTCCGGGGTCAGACTTTTTTAGATCCAATGGATCTGGGTCAGGTGTAGGTGTAGAGGCTATCAGGCGGGTTTGTGTCGGGGTCCAAATATATCAGAATCAGACCCGGTCCAAACCCTACTCACAGACCCATGACATCAAAAAAAAATTTAAAAAAAACGTTGTAAATTACGGATTTATGAGTAGTTATGACTACATTTTAAGACACGTAATGATTTAAGTTAAAATATTTTTAAAATTTTTATGAACTATATTTTATTAATTGTTTTGAAACAAACCTTAACTATGGTCACGCGAACCTATAAAATAGGCGAAATAAATTTATTAGATTAAAAAATGTTATTAAACTTGAAATTCAAAAGGACCCACTAACGACCCTAGACCCATCAGACCCATATGGTCAGGCTGGGTATGAAACCAATGGGTTAGGGTCGGGTTTGGATCTAAAAGAAATTAATGGGTCTAGGTTTGGTCAGACCCGATCCAGACCCTACCTATTGATATTCATAGTGAGAAGTGATGTAAATAACAGTTAGAGCCACAACACTTTTTTGAAAAACCCTCTGTATTTTGTCAACTAACAATAATAAAATATTTTACATCAACAGTATAATGTCGTATTCTAACAATAAAATGTTCCAAACCAATAGCAGTATTACATTGCCCAAAACTTGCTACTTGAAACACCTAAATTGCCCTTCAAAAGATGGTTGAAATTAATGGAGTTCCCCCGTTAATATTGTTATTGGTGTAGGACATTATGTTGTTGGGATAGGACATTAGATTGTGGTATTTCACAAAATACCTTTGGTTTTTTAAAAAAGGTGTTACGCTTATATGTTTATCATTTCTCAATCAAGTAACCCTTTGTCATCTTTTATCTATCTTTTCTTCCACAAACCTTAAATTTGATTTAGGGTTGTTGTCATCCTTTTAGGCGGTGGTAAGCCTCGTTCTTCTTTTGTTTAATAGTGTATAGCATATGTCATTTATCTAATAATTGTTAGTTTCTCTCTAATTGAGAGTTTTTCTATCTAAAAATTGGGTTACATTTACACATAAATTAGGTTTTTCTCTCTTGATGTGAGAGTTTGGAGAGTTTTTTTATGTATTCGTGTGTTTCAAAAGGTTCCTTTGTTAATCACAATATATGGGGGTTGTAGCAGATGTCAATATTTCGATTACAATTGGTTGATTTAAATCTACTTCTGTTTCAAAACTACAATAGACCGATGAACACCATTTGTAGATGGATGCAATATGCAACGATATGATAAACAAGAGTTTTTAGTAAGTGTGAAATCTTCCCAAAAACCGTCTTTTGTCATGTTAGAATTAAATTTATTTCAGTTGATATGTATTCGTTAGTTTTCACTTCTATTGTAGATGTCGTGTGACTTCAAATCAATAGATAAATTTTTATTTATGAATAATGATGCTGTAATACTAATAATTATGATCAGAGGTTTGAAAATTAGGTGTTGTTTGGTTGGAGTTCATTTGCCTCGCAAATACAAATTTCAAGGAAATATTAAAATGGGTTTGTGTTTGATTGGAGGAAATCGAAGAAAGTATGGGAATTGGAAATACCAAGGAAATGCAAATTTCCACAAGACATGATAAATAACTCACCAAGCCACCCTTTAGTGAATTGAATTTCCTAAAAGATACAATTTTCTATAGTGTCAACTAAACAATTTAGCCCAATTCCTATATTACTTCTAAATTATTCAAAATAAGTTTTGGGAATTTTATCAATGTAATCTTGGCAATCGTTAGATAATTGAGAGAGAAATTTTTTGATGATTTTGCTCTGCTGTATCCACCTTTTACAAAATCTGAGGTTCTTTGAGTTTCACTGTCCGGGCTATATACAGGGACATTTTAACCACCTAGTGATAACTCTGTTGTGTACTGGCCTCTTCATTAGTAAGAGAAAAATAATATTTCCTCCGTTTAATATTAGTTGCAACACTTTTTATATATTATTGTTATATATTAGTTGTAACATTTCTATTGTGGGTATAGACTCACTGATATTTTATTATATATCACACAACTAATATAGCTCATTCATTCATTGATTTATGTGAATAACATTAAAATATTAGTTGCCTACTCTATTAACTTCTTTAAAGTACTAAATCACTACACCCTGTGCACAAGATATTGTTACGGTGCATATGGAACTGGGGGAGTAAAACTTTGGATAACTCTGCCAATAGTTAGCGTTATGATGATTGTTGATTTGTTGACATTGTTGTGGATAATACAAACACTAATTAGTAATTACGTCATTGTCATTGCTGACAAAAACAAAGTAAAGCAAAGAGGAAAGAGTGAAACTTTCAAGTAGACAAATTAAGAATCACACATACCTCCTTAAGTTTGCCTGCATAAACTTCGCCGGCTAAAACTCTCTCGCCAAACAAGGAAACAGCCTCTTTCACAGATTTAAATGGTGCTCGTGTATCGATCTCCGCCCTTCGATTCACCACCACCACCACCCCATCACCACTGCCGGCCATTCGCGGTACGAAACTATGAGCGAGAGAGAAATATTGTGTCGTTTGCTAGCCTTGTTATACTAAGTATCTAAGAAGATGAAGGTGATAATACAAATATGAGGAAGCCTAATGGTGTAAGGGAATAAGAAGGGGGAGTTACAAATATAATACAAAAGCTTCTTTTCTTGGCGTCCACTTCACTAGAATTCGGTTGGAATTAGTATATTAGGAAGGTGTAAGTAGTGAGTTAACTAGTTGGGTGGGGAATTCCATATGTTTGCTTCACAGTACTAAGCAAGTACTAACTCTTGTTATTGAAATATTTAGTTTTAGTTTGTGGGACCGACTGAGATTTGGCAACACCACACGAACACCACGACCTTTTACCTATACATGTAACTAACAAGTTTGCTTTTTTATCTTGATTGGTTTTGGTTTGTGTTATGGTGGGGGCGGGGGAAGTGTATGGTGATGATGACGCCAATGTTGTGTAATATATAGTATGGATTTGATGGCATTCTACGAAGTTCGGATACTTGCCTTCTTCTTGTCATACTAGCAATGAGGGCCTGTGCTATGTAATAGAAGTATACCAAGTAGTACTTGGTTTAGTGGAAAGGAGTGTATCCTTCCAACGTTAAGGTTGGGGGTTCAATCCCCACTAGGGACACTTTGAGAGTAGAGATTTCCCTTATCTTTCCCTCCTACTCTCAAGTGTTTGGCTCAATAGGACCCGAGCGGGATCCGGGCCACTTCTCCTTACCAAAAGAAAAAAGGAAAATTTGACAAGAATAGGCCAAATTATTGGTCATCTTCTATAAACAGTCCAGACTAGGGGTGTTCACATATATCCGATCCGATTGATCCGATCCGAAATATTGTGTTTCGGATAATTCGGATCGGATATCCGAAATTTTTCAGATCGGATTCGGATCACCCTTTTGGCTTTTTCGGATATCCGAAAAATGTTTAAAAAATCGGATATTTTTCGGATAATTATCCGATCCGATCCAAAATATCCGAAATATCCGTAAAATTTTTCATTAAATAAATTTGATTTTAAACTTTTTTCCCCCATAAAAATCGGATCGGATAATCCGGGTATCCGATCCGAAATTTCGGATATCCGAAATTTTCGGATCGCACTTCTCCCGATCCGAAATTTTCGGATCGGATCGGATAATCCGAAATGAACACCCCTAGTCCAGACTATGGATAATCCATGAACAGTCCAAACTATGACACCCATCTTCCATAAACAGGTCAAGTGACCTGGTAACCTGTTGTAGCAGGTAAAAAAAAATTCTTTTTTTTTTATTTTAATAACCTGATTTAACTTTAAAAAAACAAAAAAAGCCCACCCCACCACCTGCCAGCCCCCTTCCTTCACCAACACCACCACAAACTCCATTAACACCACCACAAACAAAATCAAAACCTTCCCCCCACCCCACTCCCTGCCAGCCCCTTCCCACCCTTTTTTAGTTTCCCCTAACCCACAGACACCACCACCCCAACCCACGGACACCACCACCCCACCCACTATAACCGTCCGAAACCACCACCTCACCCATCAGTACCAATCAAATCCATCACCCTACCATCAAAACCCACCAAAATGTCTTCCAGCACCACCGTCTACACTAGATCTGCCCCCAAAACCATCAGAAAACCATAACCCGCCCAACTATCTGCCACCAGAATCCCCCGATCATCCTAATCAATCGAGAGTTCGACTGCAAAAATTCTCTTTTAACCCTCTTCACTACTCCTGATGCTAAAGCTGTTTATTAACTTTGTGTATGTTGATTAACTTTGCAGGTGGAGCAAACAATTGATCAATTTCAGCAAGTGGATTCGGATATTTTTGATTCTGCACAGAAGGTTTTCCAAGTTGTGGCTGGTGCTTTGAAGCCTGGCATTGATGTAGCTGCTCCAATTGTGCAGCAGGCTGGAGAGGAGGCACTTAAAGCCGCGTCTCCATTGTTTTTGTTGTTGAATTTTTCTGGGTTTTGTGTACTTGATGTGGTGGTTGCTAGGGGGGGGATTTTGTGGAGCAGGCTGGAGAGGAGGCATGTAATTCGGGTCGGGGATTTTGTGGGGGATGTAATCGGGTCGGGAATGGAGTAGGGTTGTGGAGCATCGAGTGATGGTGGTGAAATGGGTGATGGGTTTTGTGGGGGTGATGGAGGAGAGAGAGAGGGATGGTTTTGGGGAGGAGAGTGAAAGGAGGGTTGTAAAAGGGGTTTTGGGGAAGATGGGTTTAGGGAGAGGGGTGGAAATGGAGGTGAGATGTGAGGATGTAAGAGTTGCCATTGATGAGTGGTGAAGGTTTTTGCAGAGGTTTTAATGGAGAATGGGAAGAGAATGGGAAGAGGGAGGAGGAGGACGAAAGGGAGGGGGGAGAAGGAGTGGTGCTGGACTGCTGGGTTGGATTTTTCTTTTTTTTTTTTTTAAGTTAAAAAAGGTTATTAAAACAAATAAAAAGATAATTTTTTTAAAAAAACAAGTTTTACCTGCAACAACAGGTTAACAGGTCACTTGGCCTATTTATGGAAGATGAAGGTGATAGTTTGGACTGTTCATGGATTATCCATAGTCTGGACTGTTTATAGAAGATGGCCAATAGTTTGGCCTGTTCTTGTCAATTTTTCCAAAAAAAATGTAATAGAAGTATTATTTCCCTTAATGATAATGTTCATATAAAAGTATATTTAACGAGACTAGAGAATGCTAGTAATTAGGTAACAAACTAACTCAAAGATATACATAAATTAAATAAAAGATATGTACAACTAACAAGAACATTTACATATTCTATCACACCTCCGCCGTTGAAGCGGGATTAGGAAGAACGTTGAGAATGGATTGAAATTCCTCAAAGAGAGGTCGTAAAAGTCCTTTGGTGAAGATGTCAGCATACTGGTAACGGGAAGGTGCATAAAGCATACGAACAAGACCTTTGGCGGCCTTTATTTGTATGAAATGAATGTCCATCTCAATATGTCTAGTGCACTAATGTTGAACAGGATTACCGGAGAGGTTTTTGCACTAACATTATTGCAATAAACAAGTGAAGCTCTACGTATAGGACACTGAAGCCAACATGCTTGGCAACAACATTGGCAACACCACGATATTCTGATTCGGCCTTGGAGCAAAATAGCGTAGCATGTCTCTTAGACGACCATGATATCAAGTTATCACCAAGAAAGACGCAATAACTCGAGGTAGAGCGGCGATTGTCAGGAAAACCACCCCACAGTGTAGGAGATGAGGCGAGTGGATAGGGAGGAATCGAGATGCATTTACCCAAATTTAGTGTGCCTTTAATGTATCGTAAGATACATTTGAGCGACAAGTTTGGTGTTCATATTCAGTATGTATCTTCTCAAATGGTGCATTGCTTGGTGAGTGACAAGTTTTCTGGCATTTTATGGTGGCTTACTGTTATTTATGGGTTGCATACTGTTGAAGATAGGAAGAGCTTGTGGCTGGATCCATAGCTAAGGACAGCTTTATGGTGGAACCTTGGTGTATTATGGGTGACTTTAATGTTGTTTTACAATCAGATGATAGGGTGAATGGTGCCCCTGTTTCTCATTATGAAACTCAAGATTTTTCTGAGCTTTTGAGAGATACTGTTTGAGTGAGTATGGAACCTATGGCCATTTCTTTTCTTTGTTTAATAAAGGGTTAGGGGATGCTAGAATTTTGTAGTAGAATTGATAGGTGCTTAGTGAATTCATATTGGCTTACTAAGTATCCTAATTTGGTGGTTGAGTATTTGAATCCAGAAGTTTCTGACCATTCACCTCTTATGCTTAAATGGTCTAGTAACACTTTGAGTAGAGGTAGACCTTTCAAGTTTCTTAGCTACATGGCTGACCATAAGCAGTTCTTGAATGTTGTTACAGCTTATTGGAAGGATATTGGGCATGGTGAGTATAGAATGCAAGATATTTGGCGTTGTCTTAAAAGAATGAAAAGTGATCTTAAGCTTCTGCATAAGAGAGAGTTTGGGAGATTAAGTGATCAGATTGATAGTGCTAGAGAGGAGTTACAGCTTGTGAAGTCCCAGCTTGCAACTAGTCAAGCTTGTTTTGATTTACATCAGTCTGAAAAAGCATGTCTTATGAAGCTTAATAAACTGCTGCATGTTGAGGAGTCTATTTTGAAGCAGAAATCTAGAGTACAGTGGTTACAGATAGGGGATTCTATTTCCCATTTCTTCTTTCATGCTATGAAAGAAAGATACCTGCAGAATAGCATTGATATTCTGTATACTGATGATGGGTGTAAGCTCATTTCTGTTGTTGATATCCAGCAGGAAGTCTTGAGGTTTTATATAGGGTTGCTTAGCTCTGTTGCTACCCAGCTTCCCTCTGTTGATATTGTTATGCTTAGAGCCGGTGCTCAAGTCACTTCTGCTAATGCTAGGGCTTTGGTTCAGTCTGTTACATATCAGGAGATTGATGTTGCTCTTTGGTCTATTGATGAAGCTAAGGCACCAGGTATTGATGGGTTTAATAGCCTCTTTTTCAAAAAAGCTTGGCCTATTATTAAAACTGATGTGTATGTTGCTGTTGAGCTTTTCTTTGAGACTGGTGTGATGTTGCCTGCTGTTAACTGCACTTTGATCACTTTGGTCCTTAAAATTGCCAATCCTACTTTGGTTAAGGACTATAGACCCATTGCTTGCTGTTCTGTCTTGTACAAGATAATTGCTAAGATTTTGACTAGTAGAATGCAAACTATGATTAGTAGTGTGGTTGACCTAGCCCAATCTGGTTTCGTGCTTGGTGGAAACATCTCTGATAATATTTTGTTAGCTACTGAGCTTATTAAAGGTTACACTACCAAAAAAATTCACCCAGGTTTATGCTTAAAGTTGATCTCAAGAAGGCCTATGATTCAATTGAGTGGTCCTTTCTTGAAACTGTGATGTGTGAGATTGGTTTTCCTTCCAAGTTTGTGAGTTGGGTGATGGCTTGTGTGACATCTGTATCTTTTTCCATCCTTATTAATGGAGTGCCTTGCAAGCCTTTCTCTGCTAAAACGGGGTTGAGGCAAGGTGATCATATGTCTCCATTTCTGTTTGCGTTGGGTATGGAGTACATGTCCAGATGTTTGTTGTAGCTTAAGGAAAATTCTGAGTTCCATTTTTACCCAAGATGTGCCAACTTACTATTACCCATCTAATGCTTACAGATGATCTGTTAATGTTTGCTAGAGCTGATCATAGGTCCTTACAGCTTTTATTGATGCTTTTACTAAGTTTTCTCATGCTTCTGGATTAGAAGCTAACTTAGATAAGAGTAACCTTATCTTGCTGGTGTTGATGGGGATCAAAAGGTTGTGTTACAACATATTGTGGGGATTCCTTTCGGGTCTTTTCCCTTCAGATACTTCGGTGTGCCTTTAAGTACAAGGAAGTTGTTCTATCATGAATGCAAGCCTTTGATTGATAAGACTGTTGCTAGAGTTAGATTGTGGTCTGTGAAAAAGCTTTCTTATACTGCTAGACTTCAATTGGTTACATCTATACTACATGGGTTTGAGCTGTATTGGTGCCAGATTTTTATTTTGCCTAAAAAAGTCTTTAGGAAATCCAAAGCATTTGTAGGATTTACTTATGGACTGGCCAAGGTGAGGGCTCTGGGATACTAATTGTCTTCCTAAGGTTTGTGGTGGTTGGAATATTAAAGATCTTGCTTCTTGGAACAGAGCTGCCATAGCTAAGCATCTTTGGGCTATTTCTATGAAGCAAGATAAGCTTTGGATCAAATGGTTGCATGTCTACTATATCAAGCATCAAAAAGTTCTTTCTATGCCTATTCTTAATAGGCTTTCTTGGCCTATGAAGAAAATTCTTAAAAGTAGGGAGTTGTTTGATGTGAATCAAGTTCCTATGAGCTTGCTTGTTGGCCCTTCATTTTCTATTAAAAGATTGTACGAGTCTATTCAAGGACAGCATCCTAAGGTGGGTTGAAATAGGATTATTTGCAACATTATTCTAGCTATTCCTAAGGCAATTTTCATCACTTGGCTTGCTCTACATGGAAGGATAGCTACTAAGGATAGATTGGCTACTTGGGGATTGCTTAATGACACTTCTTGCCTCTTTTGTCAAGCTGATTGTGAAACTGTAAATCATCTGTTTTTTGATTGCAGCATTACTATGAGAGTGTGGACTATATGTCAGCAGCAGCTGGGGATTCATGTTATTCCAAGGAGTTTCCAAGATGAAATCAAGCATGTCATTCTTAGTAGCAGAAGAAAAGCTCCACAATCACAATTGTATTGTTTATTCTTTGTTGAAGTTGTATACCAAATATGGATGAATAGGAATGTTTTAATGTTTGGTAGTCCTGCTCTAAGTGTGTTGGTTAGTTGTAAGAAAATTATGTTTAGAATTTCTTGTAGAAGATCGGAGTCCTTGAGGCTCTTGCTTGTTATTTGAGTTTGAGTAGCCTGAGCATGTTCAGGATTGTTGGCTAGGTTTGGGGTCTTTCCTTGTTGGAATAGGGAGTTTCCTTGCCCTCAAGCCTGGGTGGTGATTTATGGTGTTTGTAACTCTGTTTTTTTTGTTTTCAATAATAACTTTGAATTGCCAAGAAAACGATACATTTGAGCGCATGTAACTGAGGTTCCCATGTATCATGCATGAAGAGACAGATTTGATGAACTACGTAAGTGAGATCGGTTCTGGTGAAAGTCAAGTAATGATGGGCACTTGTACGATAGAGAGAAAGATCAGCCACAGATGGCCTAGAGGAGGCGTTGAGCTTGGCTTTAGTGTCAACAGGGGTAGTCGAGGGTTTGCAGGAGGACATGTTGGCACGAGCCAAAATATCCTAAGCAAACTTCCGTTGAGAGAGAAACAGACAACCTGCATTTTTAGTGACTACAATACTAAGAAAATAACTCAAGGGGCCCAGATAAGTCATAACGAACTTAGCACTAAGGTGAGACATAATAGTTGTACGTAGGGTGTCCGAAGCGATAGTCAAGATAATACCATCTATGTATAAGAGTTAATAAACAACATCAGAGCGATTATAATAAATAAACAATGAATGATCAGACTGACTATGATAAAAACCCGAATGAGGAGAGATACGTGTCAAACCGTTGGTACCAAGCACATGGGGCCTGTTTAAGCCCATAGAGAGAGATGACAAACATAGTCAGGGTGCGTGCGATCCCAAAAATGAGGTGGCTGATGCATATAAATTATTTCCTGCACATGACCATGTAGAAAGGCACTTTTAACATCACGCTGATGTAAAGACCAAGAGTTAGTGAGAGCCATAGAAAGAACGGTTCGAATGAAGGCTGGTTTGACCACATATATGAATGTTTCTTCACAATCAATGTCGACCTGCTGAGACTTGCCATTAGAAACAAGATGGTCTTTGTACCACTCAAGAGAACCGTCAGATCGAAATTAGGGCTAATACAGGTGAATGGGCTTGAGTGAAAGGGCGCATATGGAGGCGTATATGGGTGTCGCGGAGTATGGGCTAGTGGAGGGGTGTGGGTCGTTGATGGGGTCTCGGCTAGTAGGTATTGGGCTGGAGGGGCTAGGGGAGGTTTCTGGGTCGCGGCCAAAATTGGGGCTACAGGGGGTGGGCTGGACTTGAGGGGGGATGGGCGTTTGAATTGGGGTAGGTGGATTATGGGCTAGAGAGTTATGGGGAACAGGTGGAGATAAGGGAGGTGGAGTTTGAGCTAGAGGGTTTGGGCTTGGCGTTGGGCACTCGCTGGTAGTGGCGAAGGTGAAAGCGGAGGTGGGGAGTCTAAGAATGAGTACGAGTAGGGTTTAGGTTTGTGGATTGCGGCAAATGGAAAGACATTTTTGTCAAACGTGACATGCCACAAAATGTATAATTTCTTAGAGCTACGATCAAGGCATTTATAGCCACAATGGGTGGAAGGGAAGACAAGGAATACGCAAGGAGTGGTGCAAAAAGCTTGGATTTGTTGATGGAAGAAGGGGTGATATGGGGGTAGCATAGGCACCCGAAGGTGCGTAGATGAGAGTAAGATGCTTGTCCATGGCAGAGAATTTGAGTGGGAGATGAGAAAGAAAGAGCTTTGCTTGGAAGAATGTTGTGAATATGTTTCCATTTGGAGAGCGTGAGCCCAAAAAGAGGAGGCAATGGAAGCATAGAGGAGAAGAATGTGGATGGTGTTATTTATAGTTCGAATTTTTCGTTCCCTTTTACCATTTTGAGAGCAAGAGTAGGGACAAGAGAAGCGAAAATACATGTCATGTTGCATGCATTATTTTTCGAATGGAGAATTGTATTTTACGTTCAAACTGAGCATAAATAAATTCGCGAAATTGCATGAACGTAGATAGGACTTGAGATTTATTAGTGAGAGGGAAGATTCAAAGAAAATTTGTATAATCATCCAAAATCAATATATAATATCGATGACACGAGGAAAGGTCTAAAGATCAATATGCACAATATCAAAAGGTGCAACAGTAGTATTATTAGAAGGAGAAAAGGTAACTTGATATGTTTTCTAAGTTGACAACTATGACAAAAACAAACACCACTTGAATTCCATGAAATAAAATTGTTTGACTTAAGAGGATTAAAAACTGATGCGCCAGGATGTCCTAAACGATTGTGCCAAGTGGTGGTAGAGAGCAGAAAAATCTTGAGTTGAAAGAGAAATGGTAGAGGAAAGAAGGTAGAGACCTCTTGTGCTATCACATCTCATAATAATAGTCCACGTCCGAAGGTCCTTCGCATAAAAACCAAATGGATCAAATTCCACAAATACATAATTTTTTTATCAAAGATACATAATTATCAGTTGTGAATTTGCGCATAGAAATACTATTTTTAATTATATGAAGGGTGTGTAGGACATGATGAAGAGTGAGAAGGGAATGGGGACGTTTTTTACTAGGAATGATAGTGCGACCGTGTCCACGAACAGGAATAATGTGTCCATTACCAACAGCAACATGTTTATTAATACTTGAATTAAAATAAGACGAGAGAGTATGTGAATCGCCCATCGTATGGGATGTAGTGCCGATGTCCATATACCAATTATCATCTGGTGGGTTGAGAGTCATGGTGTGCATAGTGGCATCAATCTCAGTGAGAGAATAGTCAGGAGGTGGCGGTGGGGCCTCAACTGTTGCTACTATTGTTGTCCTGGGCCAGCAGGGGGTCGTTGTCTGGGCCTTGGCTCCGCTATTGGGTATGGGTGGGGTGTAGAAGCCCGGTATTGAGGTAGATCGTAGGTGGGATGGGGTGGATCAGGGCCATAGGAGTAGTAATATGGGGGCGGTCCATGTCGCGGATACTATTGTTGAGACTGGCCGTGGTGTGGTTCTGGTGGCGACCACAACTACGCCCCCTATTGTTGTTGTGGCAATCGCCACAGCCACCATGACCATGACCACAAGAGGAGAGGGCAGAGTGGTGGCGCTATGGTGGCCCAGAGAAGTCAGTGGTGGCATCGTCCGGATTGTAAGTGAGTAGTGAGTCCGTCTATGCAATGAGGGCGTTTGACGTGGATGAACCATGTTGTAGAGACTTGAGACTTACGTGATTCCTCCAATGTGAGCATGGATCGTGCCTTGTAGAATGGAGGCAATGGTTCCCTTTGTTGTATGATAGATGCAACGTTGTCATAGGTATCTGTAAGACCAGCGACAAGTTAAAGAACCAAGCGTTGATTGGACATTAGGGAACCTTTGGTCGGCGAATTGATCAGAGGGCATCTTTAACCTCTGATAATAGGCGGACGCGTTCTTGAAATTTTCAAGATGAGTGTTCGAAAATTGGTTTTCTTGAAATTACGTGAGTGCTTGTTGTCTTAAAATATGTCACGAAGGCATTCCCATGCATGTTGAGCCATGGAGCCCAGTTCAAGAATTGTGAGCATAAGATCCTCATGTATGGTCCTATATATCCATTAAAGGACGACGGCATCAAGGCGTCCCCATAGTTCTTTTTCCTTGATGTCGAGCTTGTCATTGGGGGGCAGAATGTGATTTAGCACATGATTGGCACGAGCGGTAATATTGAAAATCTCTGCCCAAGAAGAGTAGTGGTTATTTTCCATGTCAAGAGTGAGAGGAAGATGTTGTTTAATGTTAAGAGAGATAGAGCGTGATGATAGGTGGACTTGGGTCGGCGGCCATTGTTAGCGAGCAAAAGGATGTGAGGGACGTGAGGATGATGAGCGGCTAGGTGAGAGAGAAATTTTTTTTTGAATTAACCTAGGCTCTGATTACCATAATAGAAGTATTATTTCCCTTAATGATAATGATCATACAAAAGTGTATATATACAAGATTAGAGAGTCCTAGTAATTAGGTAACAAACTAACTAAAAGACATGGATTACATAAAAGATATGTACAACTAACAAGAATATTTACATATTATATCACTATGAACAGACTAAAAGAATGAAAATATTAATGAGGATAATCAATAAATATGGAAAAAAATACTGCTAACATTCATGAGTAAAATCCTAATATTATTATTTTTTGGCGAGTTCTATTATCGGTGTTATTCATTCTAGATTTTATTTAATATATGATAATTAACTTATTTCGTAGTTTATTAAAAACTAAACTATATCATTCTTGTTATCTTAATATCTAATTATGTGTATTAATTAAATGCAGCACGTACCTTTTATTTACAGTTAATATTTATGCTTAAGCACATCTATGTAGTTGTAAGGGTCAGGGCCTGTAACATTTTTATAAGTTGGGTAAGTACTCCCTCCGTCTCAATTTGATATTCCCATTTTTCTTTTTGGGATGTTCCAAAAAGTTCTTCCCACTTTGAATCTTTTCCATTTTAAGAATATTTATTTCCCCATCTTACCCTTTAACAAACAATTATATACTACACTTTTTTACTTTTTGTCTTACACATGGCCCACTTTGGAATCTTTTATTTTCCAATCACCCACTTTTCTTTCTCTCTCTTACTTTTTTAAAAGCAGAAAGGTGCTAAAATATACTTTATACAGTATAAAATTACAAAGATTCTCATCCACCTCAATTTACATTGGTTTTCCCCCATATTCCAAATGGGAACATCAAATTAAGACGGATGGAGTATATGACATATGGATCTTATTTTTGTAATATTTTTCGAAGCGATTTCAACTGTATAAACATCATATTATTTCAAATAACAAAACAAAAATTATTATTAAATTATGTATGGTGATTATCTTTGATACTGTATTTAAAACTAAACTCTATTTTTAACTTTATTTTATTTGAAATAAAAAGGTATTATAAATTTATGTATGATGATCTTTATCACTTTATCTGAAATTAAATCTATCTTTGGCTCCATTTTAACTTACTAATTAATAAATATAAAACTTCTAAATATCTTAAGTGACGCGTCTTATGCTCACGAAATTAATCTCTTTTAGTATATATATATTGATTAATATATATGTTTGTATCATTTGTGCGTGCTATGACGAAACAATCAACAAATAAAAAAATAACAATAAGAAGAACAATACAAAGATTTTACAAGGCTTACTTAGCGTATTTCAAATAACTACCTCCAGAAACAAGGAAAAACCAAAATTGGATTTTAGAATTGTAATCTTATAGGGGAATAGGCATACTTAGCATATTTCAAATAGCTTTTCTTTTAGCCTACTTCTGGAAAATAACTTACTAAATTACAATGAATCGTTATCAAGAACAATAGATCTTACCTAATGTCGATAATTTTATGACCGTGAAGTTTTCAAGCGATTTCTTTCTCTACTTTAGTCCAGCATTCAGGTGTAGAATTAGCCACTACTCTTTCATTCAGATTAAAAACAATCTAGATCTTGATTTGAAATCATCTTTATCTGTTTCGATATTAGCATTGACATAACTAATTACCTTCAAGTCATCTTCACCTTCATAAACCAAGACATATTCTTAGTGTTAAGATACTTAAGAATGTTCTTGGGAGCTATCATGTGACTTTCAACTAGATTAGCTTGTTACTAGCTTCTCATGCTCAAAGCATAGAACACATATATTGTTGTTACATTTGTAATATAAATGTATTTTTATGTAATTTCTATAAGTATAAATATGTAGGTGTTGAGGAGTTTAACGTATTTATATATTTTAGGATAAAAAGGCATGTTTAAACTGTTACCTGAGCGGGCAATATAGTGACCCCAACGGATACTGTTCTACTAGAAACTTGCACAGATTTCTGAAAAGATTACACGATCGTGTAATAGTAAACCTAAGAGGGTAAAAATATTACGCGACCGCGTAATAGTCAACCCGAGCGGAAAATTAAAATTCCGAAAAAAAAAACTACAAAAGAATATGCCACAATAGCGGGAATGGGTAAAACCTGACCCGACTGGGTCGCATGCCAGCCCAAAAGGTCACACTTTGATCGAGCTTGGGTTAGGCCATTTTTCAGTGTTTTGAATTCATGATATTTCCAAATGATGTATGGTTTATCCTAGAGACGTGTTGTTTGTGACACACACACATATATATACAATCCAACTTGCTTGAAGAAAAATTCTGTTTATTTTCCTCTGTTCCAAAACACTACAAACTCAAAATTTGTGTGAAGCTTCATGTCCAAAATCAAGAATCAAATGTTTTTATTCTTCGTATCTCATAAGAGTTACTCCCTCCATTCCAAAATGTTATACCCATTTGGAATATGGGGGAAAACCAAGGCAAATAGAATCATAGGAGAATCTTATGTTTATTTTAATAATTTTCATGTAATTTTTTTTGTCCTTATTAGAAAAAGTAAGAGAGAGAGATTCAAATGTGGGGACCATTAAAGTACAAATGAGTAAAAGGTAGGTAAATGTTTAGATATTGAAGGGTAAAATGGGGAGAAAAAATGTATATAAATAGAAAAGATTCTATATGGGTATATCTTTTTGAAACGGCCTAAAACGAAAAATGGGTATAACATTTTGGAACGGAGGGAGTATAATGATACCTACTTTTTATAGTGGGTCGATAAATTTCTTACAGGAAATCGCCATACGTTCTCGATCAAAAGTGATTATTTGGTTACGCATTACTTGTATGGTTACGCATTACTTGTTACCACCATACACATATCTAAAATCTATAAGAAATCTAATCTACGATAATGGCGGCTTCATCTTTGAAGGAAAGGGCTACTAATTTTTAGGACTACACTTAGATCAAAACTAGGAATCAACTCATCCTTTGACATAAGATAGGTTTGAGGGTGTTGGCTTCTAATGTTGGCAAAAGAACATACAATTTCTCTTGACTACTTTAAATGTGGTATACGCCTTAACAGCTCCAATAACTCCTCTTTAAGAAGGAGGTTAAGAAGAACCTTTGAAGGTCTCTCTGAAAATAAAGGACTAGCTAAATAGGATAATGATGACTACATTTCTCGCAGACTTATTCTCAATGCAACGGCGGTTCGATCTTTAACAAAATGTGGAAAGCACAAAGGAAGTTTAGGGTTCCCTTAAATCCAAATGTATTGCGGAGGATCATCCCATTATAGAGGTCTCTCTACAAAAAGACCAAATGGGTGAATGATGACAACATTTGTCGCAAACATATTCTCAATGCAATGGCAGACAACCTCTTTCATCTTTATTAAAATATGGAAAGCGCAAAGGATCTGGGAATTCCCTTAAAACCAAATACATCACAGAGGACCAACACATTATAAAGCAATTCCATGGGGTTCGACATATAATGCACCGAATAAGACAACATGGGATGATTAATGGTGGCATCCATTATTAACAAATTACCCTTACGTTGAAGGATTCTTGAAATTTTTTGAAACATAAGAAATAGTCTTTATCCTTGGTAGACTTGAGTGTCTATCTCCAAATGGAGGAAGGCATTCTGTCTGAAGCTGGTGTTAAGGACCCTGGAGAGGGTCCTATTTCTTCCATTAACATTGTGGATGAAGGACAATTAAGTGGGACTAATAAATCTGATAAGTGTCCTTGAAAGTCCAATAAGATATTCTCAATAACAATACGAATAAAAAGCCTAAAAGTTTGACTTGTTAGGAGTGTAGTGGTTCTCACTTCAAGAGGAATTTTGCCTCTTCGAGAAAGAATAAATCAAACTAGAAAGATCAGCAAAAGGTTGATCATAAGCAAGGTTAGTTTGCACATGGTGTAGATCCAAAAGAAGAAAATTAATTTGTTGCCATGATTTATGAAAGCAATGTTGTGCAGGATGATGATTTCTTGTGGATGACATGTAGGGCATCTAGACATGTGTGCAAGAATCGAAATCATTTTAAAACCTATAAGGAGTTAGAAGATGGACCGTCATTGTACGTGAGTAATGATTCTACCGTTATATTCAGAGGCATTAAGCAAAATTGCTTCTTACTTTTGGAAAAAAAAAATTAGCTTTAACCAATATTATATTTGTTAGCAAAGTGAGATTAAAGTTAATATCTGGAGATCTATTGAATAAGTACGGATTCAAGGTGATATTTAAAGTCGAAATATTTATTTTAAGTAAAAGGGGGTGTATTTGTAGGACAAGCATATTATTGTAATAATTTTTTGGAAAATTGTATATAGTCACCCTATAGTATTGATTTTTCTATATGGTGGAAACAAAAATTTTTGATTTTTTAAAGTGTCCTCCTAATTTAATATATTTCATTGTAATGCACTATTTACATCTAAAACAACTAAACCCTAGCCTATAACATAATTTGACTAACATGATCCTAACTAATTCACCCTAAATAAAATTCACACAGCCACGGTCCCTCATTGTCCTTCCTGCTTCCTCCTTCCTTAAAGATGTCTTCAATGGAAAATGTTCTCACAAGCCATCAAAGCAACAACTGACACATGTTTTTGCAAAAGCCTTATCATCTCATACATTCCTTTGTCCATTGTAACATTAACAACCATGCCTCCCCCATCTGAGATAAAATTTATAATCCAGTAAAATACCCCTTTTCTTCAACCTTAATTCCCAGGCTTTCATTTTCATTGCTCACAAAATCAAAAAGCTTATAGTGGTATCATTCTAACTTGGAATTCTTTGACATTGTTGCATTAAGAACAAATTGACATTTATATAGTTGCTATCATTCTAACTTCGGCTAGTTCGTCAGTGATTCCCAATTGCAAAAAGAGAAGAAAAAAGCTGCAAACTTTCACTAGAATATCACGCTTCTTTTTCAGAGACTTCAAACATGGAAATTCATGAAGAACTAGATTTAATTTGAGAGTTAAGAGGAATAATGGATTTAGCTTATATGGTAGAAAAGAAGTAGCAAGGGAGAACACAAATAAGAAATAACTTAATATGGATTTCTCAAATCAAGTAACAGTGTTTAGAGGAGAGTTTATAAAAAACATGTGGGTTTTCGTTAGAGTATATTGGTTAATAGTAGGTTAGTCAAATCAAAAAAAATGATTATGGTTAGTTGTTTTAAAGTTATTAGTGCATTACAATGTAATACATCAAATTAGGAGGACACTTTAGAAAATCATTTTTTTTTGTTTCCGCCATGTAGGGAAATCAATTGTACAAGGTCACTACGTAGAATTTCCCTAATTCGTTTAGCTTTCTATTGATAATAAGGTTTGGAATCTATTTACATGCTTGATGTTTCTTGTCTATGACATAATCGTTGATGTCATGTCCATTATCATAGACTTTATGATATTTCTAAACTTGGTCTAATTTTGGCTTTTGACATGAACATGTAGAAGTGTAAGACATGCATGCTAAACAAATTTACAAGAAATCCTCTTCTCAATGGTAAAAGACAACCAAACTTCCTAAAATAAAATATAACATGTTAAACAAATTTAAAAGTCCACGTGGCGTAATTCTATAAGCTAAACAAAATTTGTTTTTTTTTTAAAAAAAAAAAAGAAACCCCACACCCAAATCGCCACCACCTCCAACACCAAACATCCAACTCCGCATAACCACCACTGTCACAACCTCTCTTTTCTCTCCTCACCATCACTGCCACAATCTCCCTTCTCTCTCCTTAATATCTTCCTCTCCACTCTCCTTTTTGGGTGGGTCGGGATTGGTTTTATGGGCGTGGGTGGAGGATTTCAGGTGGGTCTAGGTTTGTTTTAGTGTGGGGTGGTTTTCGAGTGGGCTAGGGGGAATTTTGAGGTGTGGGTGGTGGTTTTTCGGTGAGCCTAAGTTTGTTTTGGGGGCATGGGGTGGTTTTCTGGTGGATGTAGGGTGGTTTGCGGGGGTGTGGGAGGTGGTTTCGGGAGGGGCCTGGGTTGGTTTTCGGGTAGGTCTGGATTGATTCTAGGTGTGCGGGATGGTTTTTGGGTTATAGTAGCTGGGAAAGGGTTTTTTTTTTTTAGAATCATGACATGTGGCCTTTTTTTAACTTGTTTTATAGGTTACATAAGTCAAGTAGGAATGTTTGGAGAGGATGAGCAATAACTCTTATTATTTTGAAAATAATTAAAAGGTAAGATGAATTATGAAGGACAGACAATAATTGAGATTATTCTCGTTGATTTTTCCATTAAAAAAAAAGGAAAAATTGTCGGGAATAAGTCAACCTTTTCGCGGTCTTCTTTTAATAAGTTAAACTTTGGATAATCCGGGAATAAGTTAACCTTTTGAGGGTGTTTTCTTTTAACAAGTCAAAACCGGTTACAACTTGTTATTGTAGGTAACCTATCCACGTGTCATAATTTAATTGGTCTGATTTTCAATTATGATTTTCTTTTTAATGCTAAATGATGTTTAATTTTTTTCTTTCCTTCAGAATGACCCCTGTCTCTCCTCCCTCCTCCTCCCCATCAAGTATCAACCTGCTTGCATCTCAAGCCTACATTTCCTCCCTCAACCAGTCAACCTCCCTTCTTGTCAACCTCATAAATTTAATATTGCTTCAAATGAGTTTCTCTGTAGTTATCTCTTGTGAAATTAAGCCTTTCATGGTATTCCTTTCATTCTTTCCCCTTCTTTGCTTCCATCGTTGTTGTATCCGATTTCGACTTCCCTTGTCCTTCATTCTGATTACGAGAACCATAAGTCGTCAAACTTTATGTGAATCATTCAGATAAAAAGAGAATTGAATGACATAATGAATTGATCAAACTTACGAAATCATCTTCGACCGCCACCACATGTCAGTCTAGACGACCACCACCACATGGCGAGGCAACCACCACGAATCCCCTCATCGTCCGTGGAAGCATCTTCAACAATTCGAGTATTCAATGGGCACCATTTCAAAATCGAATCCTTCAAGACTTGAAGGATGAACCGGAGTGCAAGATCATTGATTTAAATAATTATGATAGCAAAGCAATTTAAATTGATATTTTTTTTTACAGAAATTCAAGCAAGTTTTGTATCGGCTCTTTTATCCCCTGCCAAAGAAGTTGTTAAAGTACTGTATGGAGGTGGTAAATTGAAAAGGTGGCTGGTGGTTTTGTGGAGGAGGATGTTGTGATGGTTTTGTGGAGAGAGTGAAGGGTGGGCCGCCTACAAAAGGTGGTTTCACCGTGTCAGGGACTGAGGGAGGGAGGAGTTTGGGGAGAAATTGGAAATGGTGGGTTAATTCGAAGAGGTTATGGAGGAGTGGTCGGTGGATTTGGTGGTGGTGAATTTGGTGGATGGTGGAAGGATGAAGAAAGGTGGGAGGTTGAAGAGAGATCGAATGGTAGAAGGATAAAGAAAGGTGGGAGGTTGAAGAAAGGTTGGATGGTTAATGGTAAAAGAAAAATAAAAATAAAAATAAAAAAATTACCTATTCTTCAGGTAATTGGTGACCTGAACCTGTTAAAAGCAAATATACTCAAAAGGATAACTTATTCCAGTGTTATTCAAAGTTTAACTTATTAAAAGAAGACCGTGAAAAGCTTGACTTATTCTCGACAATTTTTCCTATAAAAAAAAAAACAGAATTTTCTTAAAAGTAATAAAGAAAATATGTTAGTTAATGTTAGAAACCCACCTGCTCAAAAACCTTGCACAGTAGAGGAAGAAAGTAGTCTAAACACCATGGATCTCTCCGCCCCACCACTTGAACTCTCACATTATCTACAACCCCCAATTTATTCTTTCCTTCTTGGGACTGTTTTCTTCCTTCCTCACTCTCTCCATCTCCGCCTTCTTTGATCAATCATCATGCACCCAATAATGTCAATGTCAATGACAATGCCAGCAGCATCAGCAGCCGTGGGATCAATCTGGTTTCAAAGATCAAGGATGAGGGGGAGTTCTGCGTTCCAACCAAGGATGGCCATCCGATCTGGCACTGGAACTGGCAGCTCCTCTGTAACTGAAATATTAACTAATTTTCAGAAAGAGTGTGCAACACCTCTTCCTGTGTTGCGCCACGTGGCAAATTCCATGAGCAATGATATGAGAGCTGGTCTTGCTGTTGATGGTGGCAGTGATCTCAAGATGATTCTAAGCTATGTTGATACTCTCCCTTCTGGGTATTATTCTTTTACTATTTCTTTTTACTTTTAACTTTAATACTTTATTATGATTTTGGGCACTAACATAACTGATCTCAGTTACTAATGCTTGCTTACCTGGTGCAATGATATGTATGCTTAACTCAATTAATAGTAGGGAAATTCCCAATGTATGCCTATAAGTTTTTAAAAATTCCTAGTGGTATATTCGAGGTTCCTTCATGCTCCCAGTCGTGACTCTCTAAGGGAATCTTCCTTTAAAAATAAAAACAAAATATTTCGTTACTTAATAATCAAAAATAGTTTACCTTGATCTACGTTTCAAATAATCGCGATTTTTAGCTCCTGCAGGTCAAATTTGATGTTGGAATTTGCATAAAACGATCATATGGGCCTCGACTAGTGTTCAAAAACATCTCAGTTTGCGTGCAATGGCAACTAACAGGAGTTTTGGCTGAGAAAGATCATGTGTGAGAAGAGGGAAGAACCTCAGGGATAACACTAAGAATTTTAAAAACCTAGGCATACCACTGAAAAACTTGAAAAGTATAGCATTACCATTGGGAATTTCTCTTAATAGTATGAGGCTTGCCATGCATTAAGTGTAACCTTGTTCAATATGATGAGCTTTTGTCAAGTGTCTGATATAGTTAGCTGATTCTTTTTGTGAAACTCTTTTTGGTGAAAGGAATGAGAAAGGATTGTTCTATGCATTAGATCTTGGCGGAACAAACTTCCGGGTTTTGAGGGTACAATTAGGCGGGATCGATCAACGTGTGATTGCCGCTGAAGCTGAGCAAGTCTCTATTCCACAGGAATTGATGTTCAGTACTTCTGAGGTCCGTTTGACTTGACAGATTATCAGTGTAATGTTTGTAAGTTTGACACTCTTAAGGTTTTGATTAACACATGTTCTGCAGGAACTCTTTGATTTCATTGCTTCTGGTTTGTCAAAATTTGCTAAAAAGGAGAAGGGGGGATTTCAACTCCCGCTAGGAACAAAGAGGGAACTTGGATTTACATTTTCCTTTCCTGTAAGACAAACGTCTATAGGTTCAGGGATTCTGATCAAGTGGACCAAAGGTTTTGCAGTTTCTGGAACGGTTCGTGGTGACCTACTGAAATCTAGTTTCTACATTCTCTCAGATTTTATGTGGTTGTAATGGTTGAAATCTTTTCAGGCGGGAAGAGACGTAGTAGCATGTTTAGATGAAGCAATGCAAAGGCATGGGCTGGAAATGCAAGTCTCAGCTCTGGTATGTGTTGACTAGTTGGCTACCATGTATTCCTCGCCTGAGAAAAAATTGCATCAGGAAAGAGCGCTGATGCTCTTTACTATTGAATAAGTTAGGTTAACGATACAGTGGGAACTTTAGCGGGTGCAAGATATTGGGATAACGATGTCATGATCGCGGTGATCTTGGGAACTGGAACCAATGCTTGTTATGTGGAGAGGACGGATGCCATTCCTAAACTGTCTGGTCAGAAGTCACAGTCGGGGACAACAGTGAGCCAGAATCTCTTCCTCTAAAGATTTCTCGTTAACTTTGTTTGGTCCCCAACTGCTGAACATTATGCAAATTGCAATTCAAATTTCAGATAATCAATACTGAATGGGGTGCATTTTCAACTGGACTTCCCTTGACCTCATTCGATACAGAAATGGATGCTGGAAGCATCAACCCTGGTGAGCAGGTATCTTCTGTATGAGCATCTAATAGATCCTTGTCAAATATATACTTTTAAACCCCGTTTGGTAGCTGGTAAATGGAGTTATTGGTAATAAATGTTTTGTAATTTTGTGAAAAAAATTGTAAATGAATGCCCATGGTAATGAACTTCATGCTTAGACTTTTTCGCCTTAAATTCTCAATACTACCTCTGAATGGTTACAGAAGCAACAAAAACATCAGGAGTTAATGAGGTATTTGAAAATGCACAAGTACTAACATGAACTTTGTCGAGACTTCATAAATTTATCTATAAATTCATTCACCTTATACCAAAAAGGCCGTTAACTCCGGGATCTGGTAACATTTGCATTTGGTCGGTACAGATATATGAGAAAACAATATCAGGTATGTACCTGGGCGAGATTGTGAGGAGAGTGATCTTAAAGATGGCAGAAGCAGGTTCCCTATTTGGCAGTAGCATCCCAGAAAAGCTGCAAACACCTTTCTCACTCAGGTAATGTCATGGAAACTACTGTGACCTATGCTGTCAAGCCATTATCTTCAAGCGTTAAGTCATCTAGTATTTGTTTACTTTCCTATTTCATATCATTAATTATATCGCCATATTTTCTCCATATCTTTTGTTACCGAAATCCTCAATTTTCAAATAAAGTCATTGAAATATTTTACTCCTAAAAATTCCATCTTTTCCAGAATGAACTGCTGCTGAATCCCAAGCAGCAACTATATGGTGCTCGGGGCTCCCATATAATTTGGCAACCATTCGGGGGAGGAGGAGTGCACCTCTAAATTCATATGGCTTCCCTTCTCCGCTTGGTCATTGCAACATTAGATGGGGGCAGATGCTTAAAGGTATACTTTATTAGCGCGTATCCCGAATATCTCCAGTACCACCATCCACAATCATATTACACTACAAGGATGTGCATCATCTTCTCTGTACTAATTCAGGGCAAGTGCACCTTTCTAATCAACTTATCCTAATCCAGTATGTCGATTTTTCCCTCACAGAACCCCAGATATATGTGCTATGCAGCAGGATACATCAAACAATTTGGACACAGTTGGCTTAATTCTCTTCAATGAGGCAGGAGTAAGTCCATCAAATTCAGTATGCTAGACCCAATTCCTTGTTTTTTTTTCGGTTTTTCGTGTTTCCGGAGGTGGGTGCAGGCAGGGAAATGGGAGGAGGGGTTTCAGACGGTGCTACAAAGGGTTTCAGACCTAAGTTCTACAAACTAAACGCGTGAAAATTTTATCAGAAATAAAACTATTTGCCCTTTTCTGAGTGGATTGAATAAAATGCAGCGAGTTACACAGGGAGTCCACACACAAGCGAGTTCCTATAATTGATAATTGTATGAGTATGAATTTCTTTCCAGTTATAACTGTAATAAACAGCTAATAAGTCTAATAGACTCCATCCCTATTCCCCTTTGTTCATAGAGCTCCTAGTTGTGAGCAAACAGCAGATAGTTCATAAGAATCATAACTGTTGCAGATTAGGAACCGATTCATAGAAGCATGCGGAGATTGAGCATAACTAAATCTCTTCTTAAAAATATTACCAGGTTGAATCAGATGTCGGAGCAAGGCAAATAGTTCTAGAAGTTTGTGACACAGTAGCACAGAGAGGTGGGCGTTTGGCTGGTGCAGGCATTGTAGGGATTCTCCGGAAGATGGAAGACGATATGAAAGGTGTGATTTTTGGGAAGCGGACTGTTGTAGCAATGGATGGTGGCTTGTATGAAAACTACCCTCAATACAGAAGTTATCTCCAAGCTGCAGTTACAGAGCTTTTAGGACCCGCATTATCAGAAAATATAGTGATTGAACATTCAAAAGATGGTTCTGGAATCGGAGCAGCTCTCTTAGCTGCTGCAAATTCCAAATATAAACATCATTTCTAGTTTTAAGGTTAAGTTTCTCAATATTTATTATTGAGAGTACTAATTGAAGATGGCATATTGTCCACTACCCTTCATGTATTTCTACTCAAAAATGGGGAAGAAGTTGTGTCAGTTGTCAGAACTCAACACTCAGCACTCAGCACGAGATCATGGCCATATTCATCTGATTGCACGGCCAAACGCAGCAATTATAAGTGCTTTTGATGCTGTAATGCTACGTTAATTGAAAACGGGTGTTGAAGAACATGAGTTTATTCCATTTGGCTAGCATAATTTTGCTATCCAAATAAGTGGGGTTCAGAAGTGTGAAATTCTTAACTGAAATTTTATGAACTTATGTGAACAAAATGATTAAACTTGTATGAGCTTGTTGGAACTTATTTGCACATCTTGGAACATCTAGGACTTATCTCATCTTGGGAGTATTTGGCAAATGGTTTTTGAGTGGTTTTTGTTGGCTTTTGCCTTTTGTATGTGGTCAAACAGCTAAAAAAAAGTGTTTAGTAAATGGCTTTGAAGTGGTTTTTGTTTTTATTCCATTTGTGCTGCCTTTTGGTTCTTGCTTTAGATTTGTACTAAACAATTACCACCAATAGCCGCCTTTACCAAACACTTTTATAAACAATCATCAATCATACAACCGGTCAAACCAGCCACCAGCCAATTACTAGGCGCAATTACGTTGACAAGATAAACCTGCACAAAGAGCCAAAATATAGCCCTATCGATAAGATTAGAAATGCCAAAACATTCTTGATCATAACGCTAAGATATATATCTACTGTTGGATCATGGATGTATTGAGCCAAAGAATGTTATGTGTTTCATTTAGCTATATATTTATTGAATTTTTCATCACTAAACAGCTGCAAGTACACCATATACTCAGTAAAAGATACAGAACGGCAACTATAATGGCAAGGGTGTCATCATAAACATGAAGAGACTACGGTATGATTTCGTGACATCTATGAACTTGTTACGATCTTCTCAAAATAAGACTAGCTTGCTAATGCTCTCCTCGTTCTTTCCACCTCTGCAAACTACCATCATTTCAGTTTACCATCTTTACAAACATACTTTCATTTCAGTAAGCAGTATGACTTTTTGCATCGACACGCGACCAAACAGACTAGCAGTCTAGCCGTTACTTGTTTCTTGAATTACAACCAAGCAACTGATATATGTACGTCCTGTGACCATTTGGTTGAATTTCATGATCCTTGTTTGGGTTCTAAATGGACACATTATCCATATTGCATTTATGGGAACTCTAATTTTCATATTCAATTTATGCCAGAGCATCTGATGTAGATAGCAAAGAATTTTAGGATGATGATTACCTAATTCTCCTGCTATAAAGCTTCCTCTCAACTCAAGAGGCGTTCATTGCAGAGTAGTTGTAAGGGTAGCACGCCATCAGGATGTAATCGACCTCCTTTGTCTTCACATATGGAAGGGATTTGACTGTTTTGGAGATTTGCAGTGGATGTAGGGAAGGATGGACAGATCCCGAACAATTGTTGCTGTGGTTGTTGTGAAATGTAAAGGTGCTTGGAACCAATAATTTCTCGAGAAGGATGGGGAGCTTTCTGGTAAGCTTGGATGTGATTCGTAGAGTGTGGATCCCAGTTTCGTCTATTGTTGTGCCAGTTTGCTGCATGGGATGAAAGGACCGGGCCCGGCGGGAACTGTGCTGCTAACTGGGCTGTCCAAATCTGTTGCTGCTGTTTAGGATATGGCTGCTGAGTTGCTCTTGTTGAGCTCGGAGGAGCAGGCCCACAACGGTTACTGAAATATGAAGGTACTTGTATGTGAACCTGCAGCAAGGACATTTTTCCATCAGGGGCTTCAGTTGGTAATTCTATATACAGATGACTAACTAGTTGAGAAAAGAACAAAGATTGATTCACAACGTCCAGATTGTCATTACTCAATAGCAGTCTCAAACGCATCTACAAACAAAATATAGGGTGACGGTAAAAGACAATGTGAGTTTTTCAAAAAAAAAAAAGTTCACTAATTCAGGAGCAACGATTAGTCGTGATAGTCCGAATCACAGAATGACAAACACCTCACTTTAGATCTAGGAAGGCTATAAACATTACCTATTGGAAATCCTCCAGTTATGGTTGTAGGAATTAATTGATGACAACAATTAACATATAGGTTCATACTTGTCAGTTATATAAATAAACATTTGACGCAGAGGTACATGGTCAGAAAGAAATCTTTGCGTTAAAACACTGTAGTTTCCACTCATTATTGAATCCATTCTATTCTAAGTCCAGATTCGGACCACTGTTCATACATGAAATCAAATAAGCAGTATGACATAGGCACCCTTGAACGGGGAAAAAAACAATGGAATCAAGGAATGCATCTGAATCTTAAGCAGTAAATATTATATATACCTGAGGTGGCTTAGATGGTGGCGTCCCCGATACTCTTGCAACTTGATCCCGATAAGTAATGGAAGGAAAACGATTTTGACACAAAATGCTAGGCACATAAGTAGTATTTCGAGCACCTGAATGCATCTGAAGTACATGACCCTTTCCTGCCAAAGTAATGCCCGGCCGATTTTCACTACTGTTTACTTCTGTGCCAGCACCCGTTGATAAAGACAGGAAATCATAGCTCTGCCCACTCCAAGAAATATATTAGATCAACATGCAATATAATAACAACGACATTATGAATCTTTCTTATTTGAGTCAACAATGGCAGTCTAATACCTGCTTCTTTGAGTCGCCGCATCCTGAGAGTAAATGTCCCTCTTCTTCAGCCTGACAGGTTTTGAGGAGTACAGGTACATCATTTGCAGTTTCACAAATATTCTTGTAGCCAGAAGAACAAAACATTTTATCAGCAGCAAGAGTTTCATTTAGGTCATTGCGATAGCCTGCAACGTGCCCAGCAAATGAAGTTTGCAATGGTCTGGATTGGCTGGTATCTAGAGGCCAAATGTCTTTTCCTTCTGAGTTTTGCAGCACCTGAATTAAACGGCTAATGTAAACATGGGCAACGCATCTTCTCCAAGACTTCCTTCCACCATTAATTGAACAAGATATCTGTATGTTGTGGAATAGTCATGATTCAGGCACAAGGCAATAGAATCAAGTTGTCAAGCAGCTCATAAACCAAATGGAGGAAAAGGGTTCTCTCCAATTTACAACTGGTACTGGAAAAGTTCACCTTGCCCGCTGACGAAGTATCATCATAGGAAGCAGGTTTGGGTGAGGAAGTAATATTAAGCCGAGATGATAAATTTGCAGCTGAGGACCTGTAAGTTGCAAGAAAGGATAGTATAAGATAGTTAAAAAGGTCGTATTGTATTGTATTGTATTGTACAATCATGTCCAACGTCTGGAGGAGAAAGGACATTACTGTAAAGGAAGTGCACCAACTCCAGAACCATGTAGAGCACTTTGTGATGTCCAATCTGGATCAAACATAGAAAAATATTACATGATTGTATAGACATTGTAACTGAATGGACATTGATAGAGATTTTAGAAACCATTATCTCTGCACCCTGTTGAAGTAATAGGCTCCTTGTCTTCACTAGTTGCTAAGTTTGCAACCTGGAATGGGCACGAAGCTGAAAGTCAATAATTATCTAAGTTTGGAACCTGAAAGCTGAAAGTCAATATACACGAGGCCAATTAACAAAATAGGTCAGCAAATGAAGCTTACTCTAATATTAAAATGTGATCCCCTCTTTTCTGGATTTGACTCATCTAACCTGCATATACAATAAGTATTAAGTCTCATAACTGAAAAACATAGGAAAGAAAACAGCCCTTGCTTACATTCATACTTAGAGGAGCTTCATAGTCCACTACTCACCCATTCTCTCGGGCTTGTTCAGTAGAACCACAAAGGGAAGTAGAATTTGGCAATTGTCTGTCATCACAAGCTCTAAGCAGCGGAGGGATCTGAAAATGCCCTGGTGGAACAGAAACTTCCAAGTTCAGGTTCAGTTGTCTTTTTTCGGACAATTTAGACCAGATGAGCGGTGGAGATTTGATCAGAGCTCTCGCTGGCAGAGTGTCCCTCTCTGAGCTGGCTGCGATTGGTGTAGGAATAGATTCTGTTTCCTCCTTCAAAACCATAGGATCTACAAGACGCAAAATTTGGTATTAACACCACTAGAACACAAATGCTTAAAACAGCACGAAAAATGCAAAAGTGGGTTATAAAGGTGAAAACCTTCAGAGGAGTGTTTAGAATCACTATGTTGTTTCTTCGAAAGGTCTGGTGTTTTTGACTCCAAAGACTTGTTATCCATTCTATTCTTGACATGAACGCCGTCAAAAGGGATCATCCTGGCCAAAGCAAACAATGTCTCTGCCACCTCTTCCTCGTCTTTGGAAATTGCCATTGAAGCAGCTCCTCTAGGTAAATGGTCAGACCAAGCATTCTGCTGCATAGCATATGACATTACAACCACGTCAATTTGATAACCAAAAAACTACACCCATTAAGTATACTTATTAGATACTGCAACTACGTGTATCGTAGACTTGTTCAAATAATGCTTGCTTACTAAATTCAACTTCATTTACCCGATGGTTGATTCTCTTAACATCAGGAAACGTCACTGACGCAGATTGACAGCTGCGTTTCTTGATTGCTGCACAAGCAATGCAAATTTCTAAACATTATAAATCTTACTAGAATTGGTGTGCTTGTGATATAGTTTTGGGTGATTATAAGACAACACAAAGAACCAAGCAGCTCAAAGTTAAGAACAAAACTTGTCGAAAGCTTTACGATAAATAATAGTGCCAAATCCCAGCTTCCTTTACTAATATAGGAAAAGGAATACAATGGTGCTACTAGCAAGTTAAAGAAGGAAGAACATAAAGAATCTGTAATCAGAAAAAAGGTTAAATAAAGCCCCCCAAAGTATGAATATTTAGAATTTATCAGAAAGCTTTCCATATAGACCCACCACTTGCAATCTAGTACACATGGCTAAAATAACATTAAATAAACCCAAGAATAAGAATTCCAATTATGAATACAAAAATAAAATACCTGAACGTAATTTCCTTGGAACAGAAGTACTGGAATCACTAAAAATCTACAATACCAACACATAAAATTAAACGGCAATTAAAACATGGTTAGGAATAAGCAAATAATGAAGAAAGAGCATTACCTTCCTGGGAAGCTTAAAATTGGAAGGAGTGAGAGTAGTAGAGGAATGAAGCTCGGGTTCGGCATCGAAACCCATTTGGGTGAATGGATTAACTATCTCTTTACTTGATTTCTGGCTGATCCTGTTTCCTTCATAACACCCAGAAAAACAAAAGATTTATTTAAAGAGAAATAGAGAAACCCAGAAACAGAGATATCATATGTGTAGATATAAAAAAATAAAAAAGGCTATACGATAGAGAGGTGTTATATCCATAGATATTATTTATTGATATAACGAGGGGATTATCAAAAACACAACAAAAAAGACAAAGAGTAGAAGAAGACAATGCGAATTAAAACTTCAAAAATTGTCTAATTCTCACAGTAAGGGAGAGGGGCTGTTTGGTAAATGAATGTGTTGATTTTAGTTTACCAGAGACAGAGACACAGTGCCGACTCAATTCACACCTCACATTTCTATTCTTCTTCTCCATTTCTCTCTCTCTCTCTCTCTCTCTCTCTTTTTCTCAGAAACATTTGCAAAACTGAAGTGGGGAAAAAAGAGATTAAATGATGAGCGAGAAAAATGCGAAAAGATTGCCGGAAACAGAGAGCGTAAACGATGGGATTTATTATTATTATTATTTTCTATTAATAAACCTATCAAATACGGAATTAAATGAGATTTATTAAGTAAAAAGAGATAGAAAAGGGGGGCTACAAAAAAAGTGGAATTCGTTTCTCGTGTTAACAGAATCGGGTTCTTCACGAAACAAACCACACTCCCTGCACTGCACACTTCAATAAAGAGAGAAAAAAGGAAAAGAAACCCAAAATACATATACAAAGTACGCATTTAATTTAACAGAATCCAACAATTATTCAATTAATAATCAGATAAATACTTTTATTTCCAGTTCAATAATAAATGCAGCAAACAGTCGTAGTATCAGGTTTCACCGTTTCAGAAATGAAGCGAAAAGACAAAAAGAAACTTCGAATTTCCCCAGAATAGAGAATAATTAGCTTACCACAGTCGTTGATAAGAGAGGAAGAGTACGGAGTAGCAGTTCAAGTGAAGGGAGAGTAGTAGTAGTAGTTCCAAGTTATAATATCTGTATGTAAAGCGACGCTTCTGTTAATAGCGCTAGTGAGCAGATGGTTTGGGGTCACAGCCGTTTAAAATGTGGGTCCCTTACAATAACAGACTGTTTGTTGTGGTGAACACTCAGCTTCTATGGTGAGGGGAGATCCAATGGAGAAATTTTTTTCTTAAAAGATGTTTAAAGGATCTTAAATTTTCTTTATGTGCTATTTTTAAACTTATTTATCGGTATACTGTTCATATAGGATTGGATAACAGCGGACTTATTTTTCCGGTTACCACTTATGTTACCATATACATCTCCTTTCTTTGGTTCCTTTGTGCATTTTTTTAGTAGTGACTCCAAGTAGCGGTTTTTGTCTTAAACCCGCTTTGGTCTTAAAATCGTTACTTGGAGTAGCGGTTTTACTTGCTGTTTTTTATTTGAAATTTGTAATTTGGTCCGAGACTCCGAGGCAATGCCACAAAATCTTGATGTTGTATTAGGTCTATAACAAATTGCTCATCAAACAACACAGTGAGCTATCACTCCAAAAACATAAAATCGTTTATAATAATTCAAATAAGCAAGTAACTACATCGTAGTTTATACATTTACAATACTAATAGTAATAAAATAATCCAAACTAGACGCTTTTTTAGGAAGGAGTGTTAAAGAACCAACATCAGTCTCGTCCGCCTCTGAAATGGAATCTAAAGTAGGGTTTCTACCTCTTTTTGAGCATCGACGATAAGTCACAATACAAATAGCAAGAGATATGAAAGGGGGTGAATGATCATCCACATAGCCGTGATTACCGAGGGTCGGAGGCGGAGGAGGAGAGGCGTCAGAGGAGAAGGAGGTGTTGTCTGAGGAGGAGAGGCGTCGGAGGAGAAGGAGGTGTTGTCTGAGGAGAAGAGGGAGGTGCCGCCTGAGAACGAGGTGGTTGATAAACACAAGACAAGGTGTTACGCGCGCAACCCCGACCACGATGAGGAGGTGGTAGGAATGGACATCCACGTGCAGTTGACTCTGACACAAAATGTGAAAGAACTCTCTGTAAGACGAGTCTCCTGAACGAGGTGTCCTTAACCAACCCTAGTGTAATACCCCGAATTTTCAAAACTTATTTTATTATTTATTAAGGTTTAATAATATTTCTACTTAAATTTGTTTACTGTTAATTCAATTTTATTTACTAATAATGTTTATTAAAAATGATTAAATTTAGTTTTGAATTATTTAACGATTCTATTTAAATGATTTAATTGAAATGTGTTTTATTTAAACTAATTATTTATTTACATTGTTATAAATAATTTCATTATTGTTTTTGGAATCACAACATAGCTTTGGGGAACATTCTTATTCACAACCCAAATGAGCCCAATCAAACATGTATCAAGTCCATAGCCCAAATAGTATTTTAGCCATACACAAAAAAAAGAAAAAAATGAAACAAACAAAACATCAGACATTCCCTACCCTTCATCACCATCATCCTCCATCCATCATCATCCTCCATCTATCATCATTCATCACCATCTTCCATATCCTTCCTCTTAGCGTATGAACACACACACAACTTGCCTCTGTCAATTTGACCTGAAGCAAATTCCCAACCCCCCTAATTTCTTCCTTTCTCCGATCAAATCTTTGAGCATATCTTCCCTCTTCAATATTCTCATCAATGGAGGTTGACAAAGAGAACCCAATTTCAGAAACTTTGGCCTATAAATACTACCCATAACCCACCCCAAGAACTCAAGCAAACCAACTATAAAGGTTTGCTTCACTACCTTCTTCATTCTTCTTTTCCTCTCTTTGCAAATTCTGATTTTTGTTTTGAAAAACAAAAAGAATTTTTTTATTTATTTTGTTTTTATATAAACCGCCGAAGCTCCGGCCACCACCGCACTTCCGCCCGACCACCACAAACCGCCAGCCCAAATCGCTATCCCTTATCCACGAAACTTTGCCCTATTCTTCGCCGGAATACACCCCCCATTCGCACCTCCCCCGTCGCCAAGCAGCCACGTTGCTTGCTCCCCTGCCCGCTGCCGTGATCAAGCACCACCGCACCTCAGCTCGCCTGAAACCGCCGCCAAACTCCCACCGCGAACCACCAGCGCCCAGCCTTCCTCTTCCTTCTCCTCTCCCTGCGTGCTGACCTCCTCTGTTTCTTCCTCCCCCTTTTTGTTTTCTATTTGAGAAATTGATTCACATGAATCAGATTTCTTTTTCCCCCTTTTTTATTTACTTTAAAGTTTTAAAACCCAAATAAAGTAATTAATTTACCTAAATATTTTCATGTTATTTGAATTAGTAAAGTTAATAAATTCAACTTAATCCTTTTTACTTAATAATTTTTGACTCAGTCTTTTATGACTTAAACATATTTCTTATGTTTATAAAATAAAGTTAGATTTCTATATTTAGAATAATTGTTTAAGAGAATGAAAATTAAAAGTTAAAGTAATCTTTAAGTACTTATAATGATTTTTATAATTTGAAACCATAAACTTTGATTTATAAAACTCCTCTGAAATAATTAATATATTTTATTTAAGTTATTTGAATTATTTAAATCGTTTATTTTATAAATCAAAAGGGGTTATTTAGGTAACTAACTTAGATCTCGTTAATCTCGTTGTAGACTCCGAGTGCGTAGACGAGGATTATCAGGAGCTTTGATCTGTTCGTGAATCTAACTGTTGGGCAAGCGTCACGAGGTAATTTCCGATGTCCATCTAAACATAGGTCCCGTTAGAAATAAAAAAAATTTAATTACATGGCTATGTGATTAGAAATGTAGATTATAATTATGAAAATTATTATGAATTATAACTATTGACTTAAATGCAGATTATGATTAGTAAGATGACTAATGACTATGGATCATGGATATGAATAACAACTAGGGGTGAGCAGAAAAGTTGGGTACCCGGTTCCAGACCCAGAACCGGTTGGAACCGGTGGTTCCGGAACTGGAACTGTCGGGACTGGGTCTGGGTATCAAATATTAGGAACCGGTTGAAACTGGGTCCAATTCCGGGTAGTGAAATTATAGACCCGGTACCCACTAGGTACCCGGTTCAACCGTTTCCAAGACCGAATTTTTTTGAGATAAATGCATATGTAATATATGCTTAAAATTTGAAGGTTTTTAAAAACTAACTTGTCAATGGAAGTATTAAATTATGTTATATATGATGCTTATATTTAGCTAAACAAGAAAAATATAACTTTTAAATGCAACTGGGTAGCGGGTACCCGGAATTGAAACCGGCAAAATAGCCCGAATAACAATCACTTTTGCAGAACTGGGTACCCGGTCAAGGAACCGGTCCCGGTTGGTTCCGGTTCCAATTCCAAAAATTAAGGAACCGGTTCCGGTTCCAGGTTCTAGGTACCCGGTCCAACCAGTTCCGAGCAATATGACCGGGTACCCGGTTGTGCTCACCCCTAATAACAACTATGGACCATGGACTATGGACTATGGACGATATGACAATTATTCTAACGTTATTGACGACCTTGATAAATAATCTAATATTTTAGGAAAAATTGCCTAGAATAATGCAACTTTTTGGCGATTCGCAAATAATAATGCAACCTTTCGATTATTCTGGAATAATGCAACCTTAATACGCCATTTTTTTTAAACAGGACGAAACCGGTTATGACTTGAACAATGGGTAAAATGGGACACTTGTCGCGTAATAATTGGCTCTCATAAACAATTTTAAAAAAAAATCTAATTAGCCCTCCCCCAGCCCCAACCCCACGTAAACCCCTCTCTCTCCTCCCCACCTACATCCCACCTCACCCCGCCCCACAACAACCACCATACCATCACCTCTCCCACCTTCCTCCACCGTCCCCACACCAACCCCTTCGATTTCGTCTTCAATTTCTCCGGCGATGATTCCTTCTCCGCCCCACTCTCGCCGCCGATAAGACTCCTTTTTCCGTCTCGTCGACGGTAAACCCCTCCCCTCCCTAAATGCAGCCCTAAAAGGCGCTTCCACCACCACCACAAGAACCCCTCCGCTACCTCCCTCAGCCGTAATTATGTTGATTTCTGGATCCAATACTCTAACAGCTTCCATCATCACTTCTTCCGCATCACTATTCTCTCTCTTCTTCTCTTCTTTAACCGCTCAATTGCTCGTGATTTTTTGGGTTTAATTGTGTTAATTTGTGAAGTGGGTAAGCATAATTTGATAAGAAAAATGGTGGGTTTTTGAAGATTTGGATGAATTTGTAAGAAATTAAAGGTGGGTGAGAGTGAATTTTTATGGTTTTGTCATAACCCAGAAAGAATATAAGCGGTATATACAATTGCTCATGATTCTGGGTTTAATTGTGTTGATTTGTGAAATGGTAATCATAATTTGATGAGAAAATGGTGAGTTTTGGATATTTGGGTGAATTTGTAAGAAATTAAAAATAAGTGAATTCTGTGGGGTGGTGGCAGTAGCGGGTTTCGTGGCTGGGGCCGGGGATGGGGATGGGCCTAAGGTTGGGGCTGGGGCTGGGGGGGGCTGGGGTTGGGGGTGGGATAGGGGTGGGGCTGGGGTGGGGTGGGGATGAGGGATTTTGTTTATTTTTTATTTTATTTATATTAATATATTAATTAGAATTTAAAGTTTTAAAGAAAAATTACCAATGGTATAGGTAACCGGTCATTTGTCCTGTTTAAAAAAAATGGGGTATTAAGGTTGCATTATTCCAGAATAATCTTTAGGTTGCATTATTAGTTGCGAATGGCCAAAAGGTTGCATTATTCTAAGCAATTTTTCCTATTTGATTCTCGGCATTTGTGTAATTAAAGATTAATTGTTAATGTTGTTATTATTAATATTATTTATTATGATATTATTATTATTATTACTACTACTACTACTACTACTATTATTATTATTATTATTAATATTATTATCATTATCATTATCATTGTTATTATGCTATTATCGTTATTAAAGTTTGAAAATGAAAAATTGAAAAAATGGATTGGTTATAATTGGAAAATGATGGATTATTAATTTACAAGTGATGGTTTTTGCACATGAATGAAAATGGGCTTTCTGGATAAGCCGTGAATAAATTGAGCTATGGATGTTGGAATAAATAAATTCACATTTGGTTAAATGAGATGTTGTATAAGTGTATATGATTTAAGTGATGACTTTCATAAAAGATATTAATCACTTAAAGTGGAATATCGGAGGGAAATGATGAACAGGTTGCCCTGTATGGGAGGTTCAGCGGCCACCTAAAGATATTATGTTTATGGCCATTATAATATTTGTAGGTAGTTACTGGGGATTGACCCCGGCCTACACCCTCGGAATAAGTAGTTACTGGGGATTGACCCCGGCTTACTGGCGTTCTCTTTTCCTCTCCTTAAATAATCGGATAATACTGAATTATTGAATTAATTGAAATTATGTGATTATTAATCTTATATATATATATATATATATATATATATATATATATATATATATATATATATATATATATATATATGTATGCACTTATGTGATTATTAATTGTATTTATATATGTATATGTGCTATGCTTTCGACTCTATTAATCTATTATTTTCACAAAGTATTTTCAACTTAAGTATTTTACGGGATGGAGTTGGAATTACTCAGTTTTTTTGATTTTCGGGAGCTTGTCACTCTTGTTTCTTTTTCAATGTATTTGTGCGGGTGGGTGATCGACTGGGGGAAACAAAGAGAGAACTTTTAGAGTTGTCATCCACTTAGTTTTAATTTAGTTTCCGCTGAGACTCTGAGACGTTATATTAATTAGTGTTTTATTGAACAATTTAGTTGTTGTAAAACTTAATTCAATTTGAATTTAGTGTGATGTTTCTTGGAACTCCAAGAGACCGCACCTCCTCCAAGCAAAAATACCCAACCGATCGTGGATGAGTAATCGTCTTGGTTGTTTATCCAACTTTCATCCGTGTATCCTTTTAAGACCGAAGGATCACCCTTAAAGGTCAAACCAAAGTCCATGGTTTGCTTTAAGTACTAAAGGACTTTTCCTAATGCTTGCCAATGTACTAAACTGGGATTGTTTGAATACCTACTAAGCTTTCAAACAGAAAAAGCGATATTTGATCTAGTACTTGTCATGGCATACTTGAAATGCCCAATAGCCTTAGAGTAATCCAATTGAGAAACCATCTTACCCTCATTAGGTTGGAGTTTCAAAGTTGGATCAATGGATGTATGAACGGCGAAACATCATGAGACTTAAACTTATTTAACACCTTTTCAATAAAATGAGACTGTCATAAGGTTAGTCATTATTCCTAATTATTTAATACCGAGAATGACATCTGCCTCTCCCATATCTTTCATTAAAAAATTTAGAGAAACGGAACATTTTTAGTATTTTCAACTTGTTCCAAGTCAGTCCCAAAGATAAGCATAGCATCGACATATAGACAAATTATGACTCCATTAAAATCATTTTAGAATTTGTTATATACACACTTATCAGACTGATTAATGTTAAAGCCATTAGGGAAGACAACCTCATCAAACTTTTGATGCCATTGCTTTGATGCTTGCTCAAGCCCATACAAAGATCTAACAAGTTTATAAACTTTATGAGCTTGTCCTTTGACAATAAAGCCTTCTGGTTGCTGCATATACACTTCCTCCTCCAATTCACCATTAAGGAAAGTTGTCGTAACATCCATTTAGTGAATTACGAGTTTATGAATCGCCGCTAAGGCAATTAATACGCTTATGAATACATCGACACATACTTTTGAGCAAATTCTTGCACGACTAACCGAGCTTTGAATTTGTCAATAGTACCATCGTCTTTCATTTCCTATGGAAAATCTATTTGTAACCAATTGCCTTACAAGTTACAACCGGGTGGTAGGTCCGTTCTATTTTAGACCAAATATGAGCAGGGAATGAAAGTCCTTAAGAATGTAAGGTTCCATTTCATATCGGGTAGAACGATATGCTTAACTTTGAGGTCTAAATTAGGAATCTTAGAAGCTTCTATGTTAAGTATTTCAATTAGACTTGTTTGGGCACAGTAATAACCGATCCAGACCCTACTTTCCATCGGATCCCATGCCGGATTAAGCCTCGTATTGGCAAAATTGATTTCCATGTCGGGGAGTCATTTGGTTTGGGTTGGAAGTCAAGGAATGATTTATGCTTTAAAATGTTTCTTACACAGCATTTTGACCCATTTATTAGAATGATGAGTCATAACTATCCATGCTATTTTGGCTAGCATGTCTTGGTTCATATGATTTCACTTTAAGAAAAATAAACTGGAACACCTCAAATATTCACGCTAAAATTTTCGCGTTTAACCTATATTATTTAATTAATTTATTTTCCGCTTTACTTGTAACGCCCCGACTTCTAATCATTTTCATTAAGTTAGTTAATCAATAATTAGCAGCGGAAATCCTAGCTTAGTCGGTGCATCACACGCTGTACTTTTCCAGAGGAAAAATACAAGGCGATTTTAACTTTAAAAATAAGCATAAATGAGATATGAAATAATTAAAACTTCATAACATTAATTAAAATCCGAAACTCAAGTGTTCTGGTACTTGGAAATTAAAATAACAACTGGAAATATAAAACTAGAAGTGAATTTCATTAAACTGGAATGACTAGGCTTTGACTGATACTTCCTCACCACTACGCGTTTCCATAGCCATCATCAGTACCTAAAACATAAAGAGTAACATCATGAGCCGAGGCCCAGTATCATACTACCCTAAAAACGTAAATTCGTTTCAATTCATTTTATTTGCAAACAGGGAAAGGTGAAATATCTTAAAACATTTTTTGGAAATCATTTTAACAAATCAATACATATCATAATTCATAACTTTCAACTTTATAATTTCCATATATCTTTTTATTAACTTGGTAACTGGCTAGTATACTTGCGGGACATTTCCCACCTTGCGGGACGTCTCCCACCTTGCGATAGTCCTCAGGGAGCACTCTCCCTTGTTGGATCTACCACTCGCACGGAGATCTCATTAACTTTAAAAACTTGCAGTACCCCTCAAGGAGCGATCTCCCTTGTTGGGTGTACGGCGGGTGTGAAGGTACATGCATGACCGACTAATAATAATAAACATATAGTAACATTATACTACCAGGACCTTTTTCACTTTCCATTTATCATGTTGTACATACTTCATTATAACATCATAACTTTCATAAATTCGTAAATATTCACTTGAATCATGTTTGAACATTAATCCTCATAATTTCCTTATATTCGGTTATCATGCTTGAAAGTCGTTTAAAAATATTCCCACAATCCAAATAAACTTGTTCATAAGCACATTTCTATTCTTCATAGTCATACCCGTGTATGTCACAATTGCAAAGCATTTCATAATAAATTTTCAAGGGGATTGTGGGTGTTAGCAATAGATGTTACCTAGGTCCGCTGTGCGTGATTTCGTAGCCATTGATGGATCGTTCTTCCCGAGCTCCAAGGACCGCTTCTTACATTTGAAAATTAAATATTTATAAATAATCGTCCAATTATAACTAACATCATACTCTTTAAATATTTCTTAATAAAATCCTTTACTTTCAAGTAACTAATTAAAATAGTTTAACTAATCTAACTAAAATGAGTTGCTTTGAATAATAAGTTTTAAAACATGATATAGAAAGTAATAACATTGTGTACTTAATTATTCAAATAAAATCAGTTTTATTTAAACATAACCATGACAAAATTAATATTAACTAAATTAAGGGTCGTTTGGTTTGATTTAAAAAAATTAAAAAAAAAATGAAATATGAATTTCCATGGAATTAATTTCCATGTGAACCAACAAGCTTAAGTAGGAATGGAAATAAGCATTAAGTGGCTTACATTGGTTTAGAGAGGAGTCAAAGGTTGACCTTTTGGGAGGGGATAGTATTAAATCCCAAAACTGATTTCAACAATCAGTTTCTAAAACTATGGCAGCCAAAACGAAAGGGAGGGAAGAGGGAAGCTGGGCTGCGATATAGGGGGTCTCAGGCGGCCGGAATTTCTGCCGGAGATTAGGGGAGGTGTCGGAGGGGAGGTTGACGGCCAGTGGTGCGGCGTCTGGTGCTGCGTGGCGCAGCGAACAAGGGAGAAAGGAGAGGGGAATGCGGGCAGGGAGAGAACGAAACAGAGCAGGGGGGTTCTGCTGGTGACGGACAGACAACGCCGACAAGGAAGGGGTGGCGCTTGATATCTCGATGGGTTCGTGGTGGCGCAGAAGGTGGTGGTCTGGTGTTTCGTTGCAGTGGTGCCGCGGTGGTGTGCGAAGAACAGGGACTTTTTCCCTTTTTTATTTCCTGATTTGTTTTGCTAAATTTGATATTGTTTTTGGTTGTTAACTCCACTATAATCCAAGTTTCAGCTTATGAAATGATTATGGAGTTTTGGGCTGCTTTCATGGAGGTGTTTTTGCAAGAAGGGGAATGGAAGAAGAGCAGGAAATGTTTCTGATTGTTGGATGAAATTACTGATTCATGGGGCTCTACTTATAGAGGCTTTGGGGAGACAAAGCTGTCCATGTAGACAAATTTTCATTGGGCATGGTCAACCTTGGAGAGCAAGGTGTTGGGAATGGGGAGCAAGGAATTTCAGTCAAAGGGGAAGGGGAAAGAGTGACGTGTGAGAGGTGGTGAGAGGGGGAGGTTTTCCTTTTTTTTTTTTGTAAAAACTAGTTGATTACTCATAATTGTAAGACTTACTAGTTTAGGGAGTAATTAGGAAATTTAAACAAAATAATTATTACCATAAAATAATATTATGTTTTTAGCAATTTCTATCAATGAAATTAGACACCCATGTTTGAATTAGCAAGTGACACTCCGATCAACAGTATTTCCGCTACTGTTCATTATTTTATTATTTTATTTAATCGGGGCTGTTACACCTTAGGTATTAGGGGGAACGACGGGGCCCTCAGGCCGGCAGATGTGCTTCTTTATTCTTGGTATGGTGGTCGTGACTCGTGATGTATGTATCGACTTGACAGGGTCTTCTCCCTTGACCCAGTTTGGGTTGTCTGACTTTGTTCGTGGACGTGTTGTTGCTGATGCGGCTCATCGGAAGCGGGTCAAGTATGAAGCTCGTTGTCGAGCTATTGGGTATGGCTTCCTTCCCTTTTCCTTTTCTTCTCTTGGGGAATTGGATAAGGTGGCTATTGCGTTGCTGAAGCGGGTGCAGACTTTCTCGAAGACACAGGATATAGGGGCACGTGCTGCTGCCCATATTTTCACTAGGATAGGGTTTGCTATAGATAGAGGAGTGGGTGCCCAGATTGTATCTCGGTTGCCCACTAATTTCTTGTAGGTTGTATATTTTTGTCCATTTTTTATTTTATAATAATAGTAATAATAATAATAATAATAATAATAATAATAATAATTTTAATATCAATAAGAATAATTATAATATCAATAAGAATAATTATAATTAAAACATTGAAAAGAAATTCATCAAAATTCCGAAGTTTAAATTAAGACTTGTTTAACACTTATAAAACGGCTTAATGACGATTATTAAGTTTTCGAATTTTCGGGGTGTTACATCCTTACCCCCTTATAAAAATTTTCGTCCTCGAAACTTGAGCTCGATTACGATCCATCAATCTGCTTATGCGGTTTCAAGTAACTCATATAACTCATGATCAAACATCATTCATATAAAAGAAAATTTCACATACAATCATGTCGTTATACAACACTTACTATGATTCAACATTTAAAAGAAAAAGTTCCGGGTATTTCGATCTCATTTGGTCCTCAACTTCCCATGTAGCTTCAGAAGATGTGTGGTTAGCCCACAAAATTTTCACCATAGGTATCACCTTATTTCTAATTTGTTTTTCTCTCCGGTCAAGTATCTCTATTGGTTTCTCCTCGCAAGTCAAATCATCACGTAATTGTAGAGGTTCGTGCCTAATCACATGACTTGCATCAGCTATATACTTTCGTAACATTGAAACATGGAATACATCATGCACTTTATCTAGATCAGTTGGCAAGGTGAGGCGATAAGCTACTTCGTTAACTCTTTCCAAAATTTCATACGGCCCAATAAACCTTGGACTCAGTTTCCCAGTTTGTCCAAATCACATCACTCCTTTGGTAGGCGAAATTTTTAAGAACACATGATCTCCTACCATAAATTCCAAAGGTTTCCTTCGTCGGTCTGCATAACTCTTTTGTCTACTTTGTGCCGTTCTCATTCTTGATTGAATCAATCGAATCTTGTCGGTTGCTTCTTGAATTAAATCACGTCCAATGATATGTGTTTCGTCAATATCACTCCAACATAAAGGTGTGCGACATTTCCTCCCATAAAGAGCTTCATAAGGGGCCATTCCAATAGTCGCTTGATAACTGTTGTTGTATGAAAATTCCACCGTAGGCAAAAATTTCTCCCAAGTTCCTTGGAAGTCCAAAACACACGCCCTAAGCATATCTTCCAAGATTTGATTTGTACGTTCTATTTGACCATCGGTCATTGGGTGAAAAGCCGTACTAAAGTCAAGTCTCGTCCCAAGAGCCTTTTGCAATACCTTCCAAAATCTTGCCTGAAATCTAGAGTCACGATCGGATATAATGGAGCGAGGAACTCCATGTAACCTTACTATTGTGCTCACATATAGTTCTGCGAGTCAACCCAAACTCCAATTGTTCTTAGTGGCTAGGAAATGTGTGGACTTGGTTAATCGGTCCACAATGACCCAAATGGAGTTCATTCCTTTAGTGGATACTGGCAAACCCATGATGAAATCCATTGATATAGAATCCCATTTCCATTCTGGCACATCTAACGGTTGTAGTAACCCAGATGGTCTTTGATGTTCTATCTTAATCCTCTGGCAAGTCAAACATTTTGCTACAAACTCGGCGATCTCTCGTTTCATGTTACTCCACCAAAATGTCTGTTTGAAGTCTTTTTATAGTTTATTTCCTCCAAGATGAACGGAATATGGAGTATTATGAGCTTCTTCAAAAAATTTCTTTTTCAAACCCTCGATGTTGGGAACACACAACCTTCCTTGAAATCTTAGTGTACCGTCCTCTTGGATAACAAATCCCGGTGATTTTCCCTTTTGAACATCACTCTTAATCTTTTCTAACTCTAAATCTCTTTCTTGTGTTTCCTTAATCTCATCAAGTAATGTTGGCCTCAATTCCATCATGTACAAAAATCCACTTTCTTGTTTCCGAACCAATTCCACTTCCATTCTCCGGAGGTCCTCACAAATGGCTTTAGGGGGTGACATGGTAGTGTTTAAGTAGGCTTTCCGACTCAAGGCATCAGCCACAACATTAGCTTTGCCAGGATGGTACTGGATGTCAAGATCATAATCTTTAAGAAGTTCTAACCACCTACGTTGTCTCATATTGAGTTCTTTTTGTGTGAAAATGTATTTCAGGCTTTTGTGGTCGGTAAAAATTTGACATGAGGTTCCATATAGGTAATGTATCCATATCTTGAGAGCAAATACGATGGCGGCTAATTCCAAGTCATGGGTAGGGTAATTCTGTTCATGAGATTTAAGTTGACGGGAAGTATAAGCTATGACCTTTCCATGTTGCATTAAGACACAACCTAATCCTTGGTTTGAGGCATCACTATAGACTACAAAACGATCGGTTCCTAAGGGAAGAGCAAGGACGGGTGCAGTAGTGAGTCTCTTTTTAAGTTCTTGAAATGTCGTCTCACACTCATTAGTCCACTCAAACTTTGTGGTTTTCTTTACAAGGCGTGTAATGGGTTGTGAAATCCTCGAGAAATCTTGTACAAATCTCCTATAGTATCCGGATAATCCCATGAAACTCCTTACTTCAGGTACATTGTTAGGTCTAGGCCACTCAAGTATAGCTTTTATTTTCTGAGGGTCCACTGATACACCTTTATCAGAAATGATATGACCTAAGAATGCTACTTCCTTTAACCAAAATTCACACTTTTGCAATTTTCCATATAATTTATTTTCTCTCAGCACATCTAAAACCTTTCGTAAATGTTCCTCATGTTCTTCCGGGCTCTTTGAGTATATTAAGGTGTCACAATGAAAACAACTACAAATTGGTCTAGGTATGGTTTGAAAACTCGGTTCATTAAATCCATAAAGACTGCAGGTGCATTGGTTAACCCAACAGGCATCACTGTAAACTCATAATGACCATATCGAGTCCTAAAGGCGGTTATAGGAATGTCTTCAGATTTTATTCGAAGTTGGTGATATCCTGATCTCAAGTCAATCTTGGAAAAAGTAGTTGCTCCTCGAAGTTGGTCAAACAAATCATCAATACGGGGTAAAGGGTATCTATTCTTGATAGTGATCTTATTCAACTCCCGATAATCTATACACAATCTCAGACTTCCATCTTTCTTTTTCACAAACAGTACAGGTGCACCCCAAGGTGAGACACTTGGTCGAATATAACCTTTTTCAAGCAACTCATCTAACTGTTTCTTCAATTCTTGTAACTCTATCGGGGCCATCCTATAAGGTGCTTTAGATACAGGGGCGGATCCTGGAGTCAAGTCAATAGTAAAGTCTATCTCACTTTGTGGGGGCATGACAGGTATTTCATCAGGGAACACATCAGGGTAATCACGCACTACAGGTATGTCTGATAAGGATACTTCATTACTATCCACCACATGGCAAAGGTACCCAAAACATCCGTTCTTAAGTAACTTCAAGGCTTTTAAGGTCGATATGATTTTAACCTTAGGTCTAGCTATCCTTTTTCGATATGACACTTTTTGCCCATTTAATCCTCTAAGAGTCACCTTATGGTTCACACAATTGATATCAGCTTTGTGTTTTGCTAGCCAATCCATTCCCAAAATTATGTCAAAGTCGGTCAGATCAAATTGGACTAGATTACTTAGGAATTCACATTTTCCTATGGTGATGGGACAGTCCCTATACATAACGTCACAAGTCACAGATTTTCCAAAGGGCAGGGATACAAACATGGTTGAAAATTTTTCACATTGGGTCAAATCAAGGTGTTTAGAAAACGATGAAGAGATAAATGAATGTGTAGCTCCCGAATCAAACAGAACATAAGCAGGTCTAGAATGAGCAAGTAATGTACCGGTTATAACATCTCCATTAGCATCAGCTTCCTCTTTCTGCATCACAAACACTCTTCCATTTTGTGGGGATCCACGAGGAGGGTTGCGGTTGAAGTTTGTTGCATTACCATTTCCATGATTCGGACCATTATGAAAGTCTCTCCTATCACCTTGTCCACGAGACACGAGAGGACAATCTCTGATTAGGTGGTTCTTACTACCACACTTGAAGAAATCTTTTGTGCCAGCTCGACAATCCTTTTCAGTATGGTTCCATAGTCCACATTTAGCACAAGCTCGAGATCGATTAAAACTCTGGTTCTTGTTATTTCCTCCTTGGTAAGCGCTATTGGCCTTTTTATACGACCCATTGTGTGATTGACCTCCTTGAAAATTCCCTTTTCTTTTCCCATATACTTTCTCTTTAAGCTTCATCATTCTTTCCACATTGATAGCCCTATCATACAAGTCTTGGTAAGAGGGGCTCCTATAACTAGATAGACGTTCACGAAGGTTCAGAGTTATCCCACCTTCAAAGCGAATCATCTTTTGCCTATCAGTGGTCACTAAATCAGGAGCAAAACGTGAAAGCTCATTAAACCTAACAGCATACTCCAAGACAGTCATTCTTCCTTGGGTCAGATGGATAAATTCATATTCCATCTGTAACTGCAATGATTGGGGATAGAACTGATTCCTCATTGCTTCCTTAAGTTTCTCCCAACTAAAATCGGGTTCCTTTTGGATATCTTTTGCACTCTTCCACCAGAGATTAGCTTGCCCTTTAAGGTAGAAGACCGCAAAGTTAACTTTCCACTTATCAGGACACTGAGTAGCATCAAACAGTTTCTCCATATCACACAGCCATTCCTCAAATTCAGTCGGATCTGGTTTACCATCATAAGTAGGTGGTTTGTGTGATGCAAATTTCTTGAACATGTTTGAACACTCCTCTTCCCCAGATTTCGCCTTTTGGCGATTTCCTTGTAAGAGTTCCGACATCGTCAACCTCATTAAGTCCATTCGATTATCATTCGCTTGCCCCGGTGTATCTCCAAAGATAGGATCATTCCTTAAAGTTCCGAGTCTAGCCCTCATTTCTTCCAGAGATATCTCAGACATAGGAGTTTCATTGACAATATTATTTCCCTCGTTATTGGTTTCACCATAGGTACGTTCACTTCCGTTAGGATCCATTTTCTATCATAAATACAAGGGTTTCAGATATAACTCCAAGCATATTCACATATTATCATCATTTCAGCAATATCACAGTTCAAAATTAAGGAAATAAGAGAATATTCCCATCCCCGAACCTATCGCTCACACTCATTAATTTCCATTTTACTTTATTCCTAACAAAATTTTATTAAACATATTTAACCTCTATTACTTTGACTTTACCATTTTAAAACTTTTGACCTCGTTTTATTTTCTCGAAAACAATTTTCTAAAAAATCATTTTGTTTGATAATCCATACGGTTTTAAAATATAGTCCTCAGAACCTTGGGCTCTGATACCATTCTGTAACGCCCCGACTTCTAATCATTTTTATTAGATTAATTAATCAATAATTAGCAGCGGAAATCCTAGCTTAGTTGGTGCATCACACGCCGTACTTTTCCAGAGGAAAAAAACAAGGCGATTTTAACTTTAAAAATAAGCATAAATGAGATATGAAATAATTAAAACTTCATAACATTAATTAAAATCCAAAACTCAAGTGTTCTGGTACTTGGAAATTAAAATAACAACTGGAAATATAAAACTAGAAGTGAATTTCATTAAACTGGAATGACTAGGCTTTGACTGATACTTCCTCACCACTACGCGTTTCCATAGCCATCATCAGTACCTAAAACATAAAGAGTAACATCGTGAGCCGAGGCCCAGTAACATACTACCCTAACAACGTAAATTCGTTTCAATTCATTTTATTTGCAAACAGGGAGAGGTGAAATATCTTAAAACATTTTTTCGAAATCATTTTAACAAAACAATACATATCATAATTCATAACTTTCAACTTTATTATTTTCATATATCTTTTTATTAACTTGGTAACTGGCTAGTATACTTGCGGGACATTTCCCACCTTGCGGGACGTCTCCCACCTTGCAATAGTCCTCAGGGAGCACTCTCCCTTGTTGGATCTACCACTCGCGCCGAGATCTCATTAACTTTAAAAACTAGCGGTACCCCTCAAGGAGCGATCTCCCTTGTTGGGTGTACGGCGGGTGCGAAGGTACATGCATGACCGAATAATAATAATAAACATATAGTAACATCATACTACCAGGACCTCTTTCACTTTTCATTTATCATGTTGTACATACTTCATTATAACATCATAACTTTCATAAATTCGTAAATATTCACTTGAATCATGTTTGAACATTAATCCTCATAATTTCCTTATATTCGGTTATCATGCTTGAAATTTGTTTAAAAATCTTCCCACAATCCAAATAAACTTGTTCATAAGCACATTTCTATTCTTCATAGTCATACCCGTGTATGTCACAATTGCAAAGCATTTCATAATAAATTTTCAAGGGGATTGTGGGTGTTAGCAATAGATGTTACCTAGGTCCGCTGTGCGTGATTTCTTAGCCGTTGATGGATCGTTCTTCCCGAGCTCCAAGGACCGCTTCTTACATTTGAAAATTAAATATTTATAAATAATCGTCCAATTATAACTAACATCATACTCTTTAAATATTTCTTAATAAAATCCTTTACTTTCAAGTAACTAATTAAAATAGTTTAACTAATCTAACTAAAATGATTTGCTTTAAATAATAAGTTTTAAAACATGATATAGAAAGTAATAACATTGTGTACTTAATTATTCAAATAAAATCAGTTTTATTTAAACATAACCATGACAAAATTTAAAGTAGGAATGGAAATAAGCATTAAGTGGCTTACATTGGTTTAGAGAGGAGTCAAAGGTTGACCTTTTGGGAGGGGATATTATTAAATCCCAAAACTGATTTCGACAATCAGTTTCTAAAACTATGGCAGCCAAAACGAAAGGGAGGGAAGAGGGAAGCTGGGCTGCGATACAGGGGGTCTCATGCGGGCGGAATTTCTGCCGGCGATTAGGGGCGGTGTCGGAGGGGAGGTTGACGGCCAGTGGTGCGGCGTCTGGTGTTGCGTGGCGCAGCGAACAAGGGAGAAAGGAGAGGGGAATGCAGGCACGGAGAGAACGAAACAGAGCAGGGGGTTCTGCTGGTGGCGGACAGACAACGCCGACAAGGAAGGGGTGGCGCTTGGTGTCTCGATGGGTTCGTGGTGGCGCAGAAGGTGGTGGTCTGGTGTTTCGTTGCGGTGGTGCCGCGGTGGTGTGCGAAGAACATGGACTTTTTCCCTTTTTTATTTCCTGATTTATTTTGCTAAATTTGATATTGTTTTTGGTTGTTAACTCCACTATAATCCAAGTTTCGGCTTATGAAATGATTATGGAGTTTTTGGCTGCTTTCATGGAGGTGTTTTTGCAAGAAGGGGAATGGAAGAAGAAGAGCAGGAAATGTTTCTGATTGTTGGATGAAATTACTGATTCATGGGGCTCTACTTATAGAGGCTTTGGGGAGACAAAGCTGTCCATGTAGACAGATTTTCATTGGGCATGGTTAACCTTGGAGAGCAAGGTGTTGGGAATGGGGGAGCAAGGAATTTCAGTCAAAGGGGAAGGGGAAAGAGTGACGTGTGGGAGGTGGCGAGAGGGGGAGGTTTTCCTTTTCTTTTTTTTAAAAAACTAGTTGATTACTCATAATTGTAAGACTTACTAGTTTAGGGAGTATTTAGGAAATTTAAACAAAATAATTATTACCATAAAATAATATTATGTTTTTAGCAATAATAATAATAATAATAATAATAATAATAATAATATCAATAAGAATAATTATAATTAAAACATTGAAAAGAAATTCCTAAAAATTCCGAAGTTTAAATTAAGACTTGTTTAACATTAATAAAATGGCTTAATGACGATTATTAAGTTTTTGAATTTTCGGGGTGTTACATTACTATTTTTCAAAAATAAAATATAATTTTAAACATAATTCTTCAAAATCATATTTGAACTTTACAATCATGTTACATTTATTTTCATAATGCTAAAACCACCATTTATTTCTGATTTTTTCGAGCCTTTTATCACCGTTCATTGTTCCCATAACGAAAACAATACTTGGCCTGACCCTCCAACACCAATTGCGGGGGGGCGATAACTGTCAATGGGTAGCCAAGACCCTAGCAGTTCAACTAAGAATTTTCATTGTTGTTCGCAGAGTGGGGAGGCCCAACCGCTGCTATTTTCACCATGTGACTTATCGTAGCAAGCCCCTTAAGAGCCTTAGAACGTTTTGCTGTATCTTCGACATCTGCCATTATCACGTCGAAGCCATCATTTTCCTTTCTCTTACCACACACAACCTAGTTAGCCAAGTCCCTAGCCTATTGAGAAGAATGGTGTAAGCAAATAAGAAAGACGAAGAAATTTAGGGTAATCAATGAAATTGGACTGAAAATTAAGGGAAAACCTAATTGATGGGAAAATGAGATAAAAATAGGGGAAAACCGCAAACCGCATTGCACCAAACCGTTTTATGTGGTGCGATTTTATTTGGTGTGGCCCAAAGTATGGTTTAAATTAGTTCGAAAAGATCTCAAATCATTTTTATATGGGTTGATTTGAATTATGTCCCAAATCGAACCCACTCAACCTATGCTCAACCTATGTGGAAGGTTACTAACCAATTTTTTTGAAAAAAAGTAAGAAAACAAAATAAAAGAGAGCAAAGGAATAAAGGGAGAAGAGATCTCCGGCCACAACATCAAATAAGTTGGCGCGCTAAGCAAAGAAAGAGAAGGGTGCACACGCTGCTGCTTCTTTGAGGTGATGTGGGATCCATTTCCAAGCTATTCTTTTTCATCCCCAACCTTCCTTTGCTAGTGGGTGAGTTCAATTTTTCATATAATTTCAGTTTTTCCCAAGTTTAAGAAAATAGGGTTTATGTATTGAAATTGAATTGGGCCTTTTTTATTTTAAGATTTGGGTGTGGAATTGATTAGAATGTTTGTTGAAGTGTTTAAAGTTAGTTTAGATTAGTAGAATGATCATAAACTTGTTATTGTAAGTTGGGATAAATTGAGGTTTGGTTTGATCTTCAATGTTGTATGATGAGTGAAGAATGAGTTTGGAGTTGTTAGATTCATATGACAAGTTAGATCATTGATGTTAAAAGAAATAAAGTATTGTAATCCGTAAAAAGTGCAGGTCAGTATTGTAAAGTGTGTTTTTCGGTACTTCCTGAGCGCTTTTAGCAAAAATACTATGCTACAAAAGTTGTTCATATTGAAATGTTATCCAAGATATGCACAAAAAGCGCTTGATTTGGAGCTTGTAGGTGGAAGTTATGCGCTTTTTATGTTTATGCTTAAATCCATATTTTGTATTGTGAATTTCAAGTACTATAAGTTGGGGTATAACTCTAGATTTTTATATGAATGTTTTTGTAATGGATTTTTTAATATCCAAATATATACCATGAATCTTAGATATAGAGTAAGGATTTTAATTAATTTGGAAAATAGGTTTCAATTTAGGCGAAATGGAAGCGATTTAATATACCTTAGAGTTACTTAGTTAATTTGTTTCATGAGATTGAAGTTAGAATAGTAAAGTCATTTATAGGGTTTATGATATGTTGTTTACTTGTTTTATATGGAATTAGAAGAGATTGATCGCTTTCTAAAGATAGAGTTAGTTAAAGCTAAGTCAATTGTAATTTATCGAGTACACTATGTTCTATTGTAGCTTTCGGTTTCAAAAAGGATTCGTTTTGATAGAGGCAGTTGTGTTGCTATGATTCAAAAAATGTAAGATTTCTTACTAAACATTTTTATAGTTTAAGAGACAAGTTTGAAAATGTATGAATATCATTTTGGTTGAGATTTGTTTTGGTGGGGAGGATGTTCCTCCAAAGAGAGAAACTTTAGTTTCCAAAGAAACTCTTATTGTTTGCAAGAGTTTTAAAAAGGGTTTTATCTCATTCTAGTTGAGTTTGATTTAAATGGGAAAATGTTTCTCCAAAGATAGAAAGTTTGGTTTCCGAACCACATAAAGTTATAGAAAGGTTTTACTATTAGTTTTGTGTTCTCAAAGTTTTTGGGGATTCCCTATGTGGTACTCAATGAAATAATTTTGTGTTTTCAAATTTCTCTCTTACTCTTCCAAACCACTCTTGCAGTACATAAGGCTCATCACGCTGGCCGGCTAGCTTTCACTCTCCTTGCAGACACCCCCTTCGAGCATGCTTAGTTTTATCAAAGCTTCACCCTCCTTGCAGGCTATACGATAATTTTAGCGTGGGTTTATCAAAGCTTCACCCTCCTCGCAAGCTATACTCTATACGATAGTTTTACCAAAGCACTCGGCTGACGACATCTACGGTCAGGTAAATGTTTTTATTGGTTATATTTGTCATTCTCCTTCCTGTTTATGTATTTAGATAATGGATGATACTGTAAATCAGTGGCGGACCCAGGATTTTCATCTTGGGGGGACAAATTACGAATGTATGACAATTCGATAAAAAATGTTCTAAAAATTAACAAAATTTAATCAATACTCGTGATTGAAGTGGAGTTAAATAATAGATCTACCGCATTTAAATATATTGTCCAATATAAACAACTAAAATGTAACTTATAACCTAAAATTTCAGATTATATGAAACACCACGTACAAACTTGTGAAAAATCTTGTCACAAGCGATCGATTTAAGAAATAATAATTGTATGAGTTCAAGTGACACAGGATCGTGTGAAGGGGGCGCTAATTACTTTTACTATATGAATTTTACACAATAGTTTAGTTCATTAATTTTCCTTAAAAAAATTAACTTAATACATTAATGAAAAATTTAATAAAGGCTTGTACTCGTATTTAAATTTGCAAACCAATGTCAAAGAGAGAAAAAAAGAGTAAAAAATATTGAATAAGGATTGAACCTTAGACTAATTTAAAAAGAAATTAACTCAAACCGATTCTTACCTGAAATTATTAAATTAAGCGAAACCGAAATCAAATCCAAATTTAATCGACATAAATTCGATTTAATTAAGATTTCTTACCCGATTTTTTTTAAAGTAGGGGGACAGTCGTCCCCCCTTGTTCTAACATAGGTCCGCCAATGACTGTAATCCCTAATTTTTCATGATTGACACAAGTTAAGATCATTATTTGAAGTTGATGCTTGGAATTGGTTGATGTAGTTGTTTTGATGATCTGTGTCTATGCCCAATTGATTCCTGCTCAATAACCTTGAAAGTTGATCTATAATGTAAAAAAAGAAAAAAAAAATCACATTTCACTAGAGCAAGTGCATCTCTATCATCATATAAAACTTGATGGTAGTATTCAGTGGAGTAGCTAGATAGCAGTTGTAGATGTGTTTTGCTGCTAGTTGAGGCTCTTTGTACTTGACGAGGCTAGGGGGTTCAAGCCCTCCTTCTAGCGCTTCATTTTCCAGGTGATTTAATAACAGTTTTTTGATACTTTAAGGATCATTACAGAGGTTCTTGAAATGAAGAATAAGCATGAATCAAGCAGAAACAACCAATTCATATGTAGAATACCTTATATGTGTATTATATGGTGTTGGATGAAGAATAAGCATGAATCGAGGTGAAATATCTAAAGTAATGCAAAATGCCTCCATCTCTATTATCATGTAACTTTGATTTTCAAAATTTTATAATCTTTTATCATTAATGTTTTAATAAATTAATATTTCAAAAATACATTTAACACAAATTCGAAAACATCTGATACACTACATTCATCGAAAATTCTATCGTAAATGTCGACTACTGCTAATCACCACTAATATCTATTTATTTATTTTTTTTTAATTTTTTACAATAGCTGTTTAAAAAAAACATAGATCAATAAGCATTCGTTAGGAGTCAGTTACGCAATCAGATACAACGTCTGTCTCCCTCTTCGCTGACCACTCTTGCACTAGGTAAGCCGTAAGGTTCATCTTGTAGGTTCATTGTTTTTTCCTTTCCCCTTCTTAGGAAAATCCCCATTTCAAATATCAAACACATTGTAACTTAAGTCTCCTAGTCCTAAGGCAAAACCTTGATAACAAACTTTCATTTTGCATCTCTCTTCATCCAGTGCAGCTTTCTATCTACAAAATTGACAATTCACCAAACACAATTTGGGATCTCTAGCACCAGCATCAATACCTTCTCCGTATTTGAGGAGCAGATAATCAGAGTGAGAGAAAAGAAATTAAAGGATTTATCTTGTTCCGACGAAACTAAAAACTTGGATCTTCCAAACAGTGAGAAAAGAAATTAAAGGATTTATCTTGATCTGACGAAACTGAAAACTTGGATCTTCCAAACATATGAGGTTTGTTCAGAACTAATATAGGTTTCGAGACTTATAAATTGTAGCATAGACATATTTTGTAAGAATACAGTATATACTCCCCCCGACCCGACCCCCGATTAGTTTCTACTTGTAAGCTCAAAAATTCAGAATTAGAATGCAATTGAATTAGAGTTTGAAAGAGTGTAGTAGGAATTAAGAATGATTGTTGAAGTTGGCACATAAGTTAGCGTATGATTACTTAGTTCAGCTACCTTGTTCTATTGGTATATAGTATCAATGGCGGATCTTGAAATTTTTTGTTGAGGGGGCCAAATTTTTTAGAATATATGATTTAGATAATTTAAATAATTGTATACGTGATAAATGTAATCGGATTAAAAAACTAACTCGATCCAAAATCGACGCAATATCCTAATAACTCAAACGAAATTAACTGTAACCGATTCTTACCCGAAATCTAAATAGTGTTAAATCGAAATCAAACCTAAATTTAATCGAAATAAAATCGATTTGAATTCGATTTTTTCATTACTCAATATGACCCGATTAAAAATGGAATTTGATACTCCCTCTGTCTCAATTTGATGTTCTCATTTTCCTTTTTGGGATGTTTCAAACCCATCCTTACCCGAAATCCAAAATATGCCAAATCGAAATCAAACCAAAAATCGACATAAAATCGATTTGAATAAAAAAATTCCATTACTCAATATGATTAAGGATGTCAGTGGGGATGAGGGATGGGGGAAGGTTTCGCGGGGGATGGGGCGCGGATGAGGATGAAAACCATCCCCGCCATGGGTAATCGGGGGTGGATATTAGTCCATCCCCGCCCCATCCCCACCCGCCCCCCATCCCTGCCCGCCCCGTCTGAGCCCCGCCATAGGTATTCTCCAAAGGGCTAAAATCCTAAATGTTATTAGTTGTTTACTGCTTTTATTTGATACTTTTATTTTCCAAAGGGTAAAATCCAAAATTATTCAACTTTTGTTTTCCCTCTCCCTTATCCCTAATAGATTGGGGCGGGGATGGGGCGGGTGCGGGAACTCTCGCGGGGATGGGGCGAGTGCGAGAAATCGCGCGGGGATGAGGCGGGGATAGATTTTATCTTGTCCCCGTAGGGGTGGGGATGAGGACAAGATTTTCCCCCGCCATGGGTGATGGGACGGGGATGGGGATGAGTTTTTTTAGGCGGGGATGGGGATAGGAATGTCAACATCCGCCCCGCCCCGCCCCGTTGACATCCCTAAATATGACCCGATTAAAAATGGAATTTAATATTCCCTTTGTCTCAATTTGATGTTTCCATTTTCCTTTTTGGGATGTTTTAAAAAGTTCTTCCCAATTTGAATCTTTTCCATTTTAGGAATATTTATTTCTCTATCTTACCTTTAACAACCAATTATTTACTACACTTATTTACATTTTGTCTTACACTTGGCCCACTTTACAATATTTTATTTCTCAATCATCCACTTTTCATTCTCTCTCTTTTACTTTTTTAAAAGCAAAAAGGTACTAAAATACACTTTATACAATATAAAATTTAAAATATTTTTATCCACCTCAATTTACATTGGTTTTTCCTCATATTCCAATTGGAAACATCAAATTGAGACGGAGGGAGTACAACATAAACTGAATTGGATATTTTTAGAAAAAGATCATTTATATTATTATTTAGAAAAAAGATCAGCTATTTTTATTTTTGTCTTTAGATAAAGTGATCCATTGATTTTATGGTTGAAATGATTAGTTATGGTCGACACTCACTATAACTTATGTGCTTAACTATCAGTTATTATTTAGTTTTCTATTTGTAAATATTTCTTTTTGTAGATTATGGATCTTGCTTAAGAACGCTCCCGGAGGGTTAATCACCATTCAATAGATTTTTCAAAATGGTACTAATTTTGGGATATATATCAAAGTCACTCATCAATCAATTAAATTAAAATTTTCAGTTTTAACTACTTTATATAACCTACCGGCTTAAAGCTCAGAAACTTCATTGGTAAGTATTAAAACTTGCAAAAGCTACTTATTGGCAAGTATAAAATAAACTAATAAATTTACCGGCTTAAAGCTCTCAACTTCAATTATAGAGATAAAAAAAACTATTGAAAAATCCAAAGGTATCTGGGTGAATAGGTTAGGACTTTTGGAGAAAAATACAAATTGTGTTAACCTTCAATACTGGTGAACAAAAAGACCATTTTATAATTGATGAAGACTATTGAGATTCTATAAAAAATGTATATCCCATTTATTTTAAACGAGACAAAACCGGTTACAACCTAAAGTATGGGTTAAATTGGGTACGTTTCACTTAATGATTGGCTCTGATAACTATATTTTATTAAAAAATTTAAAAACATAAAAACAAAATAAACCACCCATCCTCCGTAAAAACGCTCTTCTCCACTCTTGCCACATCTCTCATCTCTCTCCATTCTCGTTATCTCCCCGAAAAATCTCGAAAAACGCTGGCAAATCCTCCATCTCCGATGATTTTGGAGGAGAGCTCGAATATTGAAGATGGTGACGGTGGTGGTGTAGATTTCAGACTTCGAAGATGCAGATTCGGGTGGTGGGTTTTCGGTGGTTATCGTCTTATAGATGGTGGAGGTGGTTTATTGGTGGATTTTTGGTGGTAATCGAGAGTGGGGGTAGGTTATTGGTGATTTTCGATGAGGAAGAGGTGGTTAAGTGGGGATGGTGTGACTGTTGGGCTGATTGTTTCGGCCATGTTGTGGTCGTATTTTGGGCGGATTTGGGTAGTGGTTCTCAGTGAGGAAGAGGTGATTTCAGGGTGTTGGTGGTGTTTTGGGAATGGTTGGCAGTGGTTGGTGGTGATTTTGGGTTTGGTGGAAGTTTCAAGGTGAGCTACGGTGGTTGTGGTGGCTGGTGATGGTGGTTGTGGTTCGTGGCTGGGAAAGGAAAGAAGGAGGAAGGTGGTTTTGTGGCCGGGGAAGGGAAAGGAGGTGGTGGTTGTGGGTGGGGAAGGAGAAGGTTAATTATTTTTTTTAAAAATTTTATTATATAATTAATTAGAATTAAGAATTTCGATGAAAAAAATACCTTTTGTTCAAGTTACCGGTAACTTGTCTCATTTAAAATAAATGGGGTATAAATGTTGCATTATTTCAGAATAATCGAAAGGTTCTTTACTATTTGCAAACTATCAAAAGATTGCATTATTAGAAGCAATTTTCCAAATATTATTGAGCGAACTTTTGAACTATTTTATTTTTCATGTAAATACATGGATTATAAAATAGAAGAGTGAGTTTGAAATTCTCGAGTTAAATAATAAAAACGTTGGGGGTATCCGTCTATTCTTAGTAATCACATAACTAGGGAATAATGTATTGAAACTTATTTGTCATAGATTTACTTAAAACGTGACCCAAAATACTCAAATCACAATTGTTTACTCTTGACTGTGTTTTAGGGGATAAGATTATTCTAAAAAATCCAATAACTTTTTGTATCACGTGGACTTTTAATTTGCCCGAACAATTAGAATTTCACGTGCATTTTGCACGGGTCTAAATACTAGTATGAATACTACAATTATTCCTTAGTTAACCAATATTACAAGGAAAAAAAACAAATGTTAAATAATTTGTTTTTATATAAATTAAAACTACGCTTAATTAGTTGATTCGCGTACAATACGCATATAAGAAAACGTAAGAAACTGACAACAACGAATAAAGGGGAAAAAAAAGGGAATAACCGAATAACGTTTGAAACGAGAATTTTAACAAAAAAAAAAAAGCATTAGGTTTTAACTCCCTTCCAAAATGCATATCTAGTGTGAAAAGAAACAAAGCTTCCCCTTCCCCTTCCCCAGTTCGCCATCCTTCATAAATCAGAAATCAAAACCCTCGTCCCTTGCTTAGTCGCTCCTCGGTCCTCAGCTTTGGTCTCTTGCTGCCGCTAATACCGCCTCAAGTTTCGCCGGCAGAGTTTGGGCTGAAGTGGTAAGGTAAGTTTGGTTTGGGTTTATGAATGTGTAACGCAATGCAATTTCTGCACTTAGAGATTGATATCTGCTTCTAAAATTCAGCTTCCTATTCCTAACTGCAAATATTAAGGCCAAAGTTTCAATACAAACCACTAACAATTAATTTGCTGTAATTTGATTAATTTGGGCTTTTAGGGGCCAGGCCCCAACTGGCCCCCACTGAAAATCCGCCCTTTTAATAGTATGTTGAGTCTGCGTAGTCTGGACCCCAAGCTTTGCTCATTTGGGAGTCTCTCAATGTGTAGTATGCTTGACAAGTGCTTTACTTCGGAGGAAATCATGAAATTTGACAAGTATGAAGTTGATTATGCTAGCTACTTAAGGGCAAAATACTTCACTGACAAGGATATCTATGGAGGTAAATTGCTTATGGATTTTGTTATGTTGATATTCTTACCTATATAAGACTCCTTCCGCCCTAAAGGTATTATACATGGTGAATTCATAAATATTAAGTACTACGTCTAATGAGTAGGCATTCGCCAATACCGGCCTTACAATGTGTTAGTAACCAATTACTATGTGAAAATAGAGCAAATTGATTGAGCATAATTGTTATATTCAGCAACGAGTACCATGAAATAGGACTAACCAATGTATAGGTATAAGATGTCTTTGGGAATGGAGGAGTGTACGCTTAAAATCGTAGTCTTTGTGATGCATGCTTGCCTATACTAGAAATTCCAAATTGTTGATCAGTTCCTTGAAATTATCCATTCCTGGCCTGCTTGGTGTGACACTGTATTGCTAATGATAATTCTGATTAGAACAATGACTTGGTGTATTTGGCCTCCAAATGCTATTAAGCACAGGGTCTTCATAACCTACTCTAAAACGATCCGCCCAAACTTGAAATTTGAAACTATAACTCATTCTGATTTGTATCTTATTCTTTATTTCAATATATGGGATGCACTAGTGCCATTTGGAAGTATCTTGTAAATACTTGGATATCTGAAGTTGTTTCTTTGCCGTTTTTGACAGTCCAATTTAGTGATTACATTTCCCTTTGTTATTATGAGCAGCTAATAGAATAGGATAACAATTCAATCGTTAGAGTGCAAAGTGAACACTATTTGTGAGCTGGAAGTAGTTTAGTATGGGCTATTGTATCTTGGTTCTCTTTTGAATAAATTCTCTAAATATTTTGCCCAATTCTTGATTGCTAAGCTCCTGTTGATTGGTAGCAGATGGCTTCAGTTCATAATCTAGCATGGGGCAAAATTAGTTTTCAATTTCATATATGGATGACTTTCTTCCCAACCGTGTTGTTAGTCACCTTGTCTCACATAACTTGGTGGCTTTTGGGTTTGTATACTTGGTCAAACTCTGAACTCTCCTCCTTTTTGTTACCTCTACAAAATTCCCTTGAAGTACTTCACTCTTCGTGGCGCAATTTTCTGGGCTTTTAGGGGATAGATCGTTGTTGTCTACCCTCTCTTTATTATTTTCATTGCATAATTGAAGTTTAGGTTATTTCTGTTAGCTCTGGCTCTCCAATTTTTCGTAATTTCTTTTTCAGATTTTTCATCCTTTATCAGATCTACGTTACTTCATGTCATTCCGAGTCTTCTTTCCCCAATCCCAGTGTTAAGTTGATCTTTTTTCTCAAGACTTATTTTAGTGCTTAATCTCCCTCACTATATGCCACTTTTACCTCTATTTACACTCACATTTGATATTGTGTTGTGTGGTGATGTTGTTATTTTGTTTGCCACCTTTTCTTAGTTGGCTTCAAATTATGCTCAGTTATAACATCCCTCATAAGGGGCCAATTCCTCTTGTTCCCTACTACCTTCACTTGATACCATTTTCTTTTGATAGGTGTTGGATCTGTTTCATATTCCAGCCTCTATTTCTAGTGTAATTTCCATTACTCATTTGCTTTTCTCTTGACTATGACTTCTTGACCGATTGTTCATGGGACTTGTTACCATTTTCTCTTGTAGCCTTGCTTTTTAGACATCTTCCCCGTTAATTCTAAGGTCCTAATGTTACATTTGGAATTTCATCATTGCATACTGACTTAGCTATGCAAGTGCAATGCTATTTTAAGGACAAAGGGCATTGTAAAAAGACTAAATACTCTTTCGGCATCTGATAAAATAAACGTGCATATCTGTCGGAGTTTCAGTGTTCTCCTCTAAGTTGTGGACTAGTGGTACGTGGTAAAGCTCATTATCTACTACTATTTCCTTGCTAGAATCAGAAAAGTTGGGCTTTGTAAGATCAAGTGGTGTACAGAAAAATTATTTGTACTTATAATCAAGAGAGCACCAAGTTGTATCTAACTTAGTGTCATTGTAGTATAACCACCATCTTATTTATTTCCGGTAATTAGCTGTACCTATAATATCTAACTTAGTGTCATTATAGGGTTGATGTGGAATGAGGGTTCTTTGACAGAGGGAGAGTGCCATGTTGCGAATATACTCTATTGTTTATGCTTTAAATCATCAAGGTTTATTCAACTATTAGAATTTGGAAGTGACAAAAATAGAAACTAAAAGGATTCGAAGATTTACCCTTGTGGAGAATCTCCCTATTTTCCCATTTTTCTTAAATATATTGTATAAAGCAAATGTTAAAGTAATTCACAATTTTAGTTTGGTAAAGAGTTTTCATGGCCTAATTGGATTTCAGATGTTATGATCTTGAAGCCATTCTGCCTTACACATGTATGATGTATCTATAATTAAGTGGAAAGAATCGAAGTATATGTATGAAAAAAGATGTAAATACACGTGGGAGGTATTTAACTTTAGCTCCTTTACACAATTTTATGTTTATAGCTTGCGAAAATAACGTGTACTTGTTATTCAAACCATTATATGTTAATCGGTATTTTCTTTTATGCGTGATAAAGCCTAAAATTAGCATATTTTATTTAGCCTAGCTCTCTAAACCTTTGAAGTAATTGATATAGTGCTGTGGATATTGCTATCTATGTACAGGTGACATATTTGACCTCGCAGTCTCAGTAGGCAATGAAACCATTAAAGCAAGCAGGTTCAATCAAATATAATGATATGCTGTCTTCTGATTTGTACCACATATTAAGCTAAGTAAAATTGGGTTTCATGATCCTAGGTGGTCTCCTACTCGATCGTATGCGGATCCAGCTCAGAGCTTTGTAGAATCTGACAATGATTTGGCCTGTGGAGAAGAAATGCCTTCTGCCTCTGAGTTAGAAACATCACCAAGTATTCCAAATGGCAGTGTAACTTCAGTTAAGAAAAGCAACTGATATGAGATATGATGATAATTGTTTAAGAGGGTATCCTGCATCTGTATGCTATATTTATTCATAGCGTAGAGGAAAATTGACCAATACTAAATTATTGATGCAATTGTGACTGTGGGAGAATATGTCCCCCACGTTGAATGGCGATGTGCATATAATTAAACATTTTTGGTGGTAACTGCTAAGACTTGGAAGTTAACACAAAGAACCATAGTTAACGTAAACGTTGCCTATTGTTCAAATGAAGCTAACCTTTGGAGTTTGGACTATTAAGAGCGGGTTACAATGCTGATGTGGCATTGACTGTCCCTTCTTTTTCTTTTTTCTGTTTTGGTTTTTTTCTCGTATATCCCTAACACCACCTCCTCTTTCCTCGTAGGCTCGTAGCCTCATAACTCCCGCTCTTCATTTGCTCTCCTCTCCGTTTTCCTCCATCTTCGAGCCTCCCACCAATATTTCCATGTTTTTTTTTTCATATTGGAAAATTGTCTGTAGTGTGAGGAAGGAATCAAAATTTCTTAAGCTTTCGTTGTTTATGAATTCGAGAAGGTTTTGACACTCAATTGTTGAGTGCATATGTGGGAGAGCCGAAGACTATCTTCTACAACTCAACTTATAAAACAAATACTTGAAGTTGTGAATTCTCACCTTTCATTTGTTTGATTTGTGAGCTAAAATTTCTTTAGATTAATTGGTTCAAAAGAAATGATTCTTAAAGGGAATGACATACTCTAAATAATCCTCTTGTTTTGCCCTACCCTTAATTTGATTTTTCTCTCTTCCTTTTCTTTGATTGCAGCCAAATTTTCGGCCAATTGTTGTTGGTTGGGCTGCAGCAATGTTTCTCTTGTATTGCCCTTATTCTCCCCTTGTTGGTTCTGTGTGTGGCGGCTAGCAAACTTATTTTCCTCTCTTTTCCCGAGTGGATATGTTGTCCACATTCTTTTGCAGGCTTGACCATCGAGGTTATCATAAAGGTCTGTTGTTGCTAGTGCTGGCATGATTAAATTGTTGGTGATATTCTTCTTTTACGTAGCTCCAATATAGTTGTATGTTGAGTTGTGCTCCTTCGATCAATTTAGCTCTTGAGGATGATGTTAGTGTTGCCTATTTCTTTTGTTAAGTAGAGTGAACAAGGATGCAGTGGAGAAGATGAACTAGGGTGAATAGACAAACATTGGGTCTGAAGGAGTTTGGGTCAAGGTGAAACCACCAACATTTTTTATTATAGGTCAAACCAGTTCATAGTAGACTAGTATGGGGTATTTGGTAAATGACTTTTGGCTTTCGACTTTTATATAAGGTCAAACAGCAAAAAAAAAAGGTTTTAAAATGTTTCTAACCTTCTCAATAGAGGGCTATGATTGTGCCACATGGCAACTTCGTAGCAATGTTTTATAATACTCTACACAATTCTATACAACTCTATTGTTTACATGATGACTCTAGAGAATACAAGATGTTATATTCTGGCTATGCTCTAGGCAGAATAGATTTGATTATGAAATATGAATGATAGTTTAAGCTTTACTTAAATTAACTTAGATACAGATGCACCACTAAGTCAAAGTAAGGTTCCTAAGATCACCACTTGATTCAAGCTTAAAATCAAGCTAGCATAGGCGCATAGATTAATTATGGAATCAATCAAAGCAAATAAAACTCAAGGTTTTTATCAATAAAAGTCTAATTACGTTTATTCATGATTGTGCCCTTTAAATACATGTCCTTGACTCACTAGGACAATAATTACTGAAATTAAAATAATTAAAAACTAATTAAACTAAAATCTATCCTAATTAGGGTTGGAAGTCGATCTCTTGCTTGCTCTTATCATGTTGGACGCCCCTCCCTTCATCTCCCTTGATTTCCTCACTTATCCCTTCAAAGTAGGAAGCCAAACCAAAATGAAATCATTTTAGGCGCCTAAGATGACCTTTGGAGGGAAAATGATATAGTTTCCTTGCTCTCCTTAGCTTTGCACGCCTAAGATGATCTTTTGGAGGGAAAATGATTCATTTTCCTTGCTTAGACGCCCATTTTAAGGAAAGGATAGGGATTTGTTCCTTATCTCATGCTTGGACGCCCCATTTTGTGAAAAAGATAGATTTTCCTTCTATCTTAGCTCTTGATTGATCTTCTTGGAAGCTTCCTTGGGTTAGGCGCCATTTTTTCTGCATTTAAGCTCTTCACTCGTCCATATGTAGTCATACAACCCTAATGGACTCTCTAATTAACATAAATGAAATTACAACTCAACTAATACTATCCTAGTTAATCTAATATGACATTAAATTAACTAAGAGTACATTTATTACTCTAGACTCCCTAATAAAGCAATTAAAGATAGTAACTTAGTTAATAATTAATTAACTAAGCTAAGGACACTCTCAAAGGACTCGATAGACTTAAGGGAATTCAAAACATCCTTTAAAACACAAGTAACCATGTTCTTACTCTTAGGATCAATGGAGCTAGATGGACCTCCATCAAAGCCCATGGTTAACTTCTTAAATCTAAAAACTAACCATAACCAATAATTAAATAGACTTATTAAAAACCTTAGATTGATTAGGTTAGAGTAGCCAGATGCGTATGCATCACAAGATGTTTCTAGGTTTCGCTGGTCTTCTCTAAAAGTCGTTGAAAGAATGCATAACAAGGTTATCCATCGGCACTCTCGGCTTAACTGTGGTTGCGTCGATGCTCGGGGAAGAAGTCGTGACTGGTGGCTCGAGATGAAAAGAGGAAGGTGAAGCCTTTCTACAGTGGGCTTGAGACATGGGCTAGGTGATCGACCGTAGCTGAAGTTCGTGCTCTTTGGCACTCAACAAGGACATACGACATGTTTACTTTTAGGTCGTTGCACCTCTTGCTATGAGGTTTGATGCGTTGGACATGAGGAATTTGGTCAATTGATTATGAAAGGTAGACAATTAGATATCAGATTAATGTTTGTTTATTTTCTTTTGGTGGCTAGGATTTAAAGCAAAACATGCTCGCGAGTATCTTTTTTGAAGAGACAAATGAGGGATGCTTGGCTAGATACGCGTGGAGATTCATTGTACGAGCTCTAAAGGTTGTTGAAGGGGGTCCAGTTGGTGATAGTGAAACAAACGTTGGAATGTCTGAGGCGATGTATAGGTGCCTAGACGTGACAATTCACTAGTTCAATCGCCTAGATGGAGGAACTAAGTGACCTTCAAAAAGTGTCTTTTTTGGAAGGTACATGTTAATAGGAAATGATGTAATGAGCTGATTGAGCAACATTTTATTGAGCAAGAGAGGAACTTGATTTAGTTATTCCTATTGAGGTGTGGGATAAGGTGTGGATGCTAGATGTACTAGGGGTGGTTCGTAACTTTGTTTGGTGTAGGTTAAGGGTTGTAATACAATATGATGATTGTTAATGATAAGATAGATACAGCTAACACTTCATGTGGTTATTGCTCCTATATCAAAGATATAATGCATGTTATCTTGAATTTGCTTTGATATCTGGCAAAATTGTGATTTTGTGCTTGATAGTACGCTCTTGGATAATGTTTGTTTTCATAATTGGGTGTGGGGCTTCTAATAAGTATGATTCAAAGAAAGCGGCATTGATTGTTTGTGTGGCTTGGCGGTTACGGATTGCTAGAAATGATCCCTTATGGAATGACGAAAGGGTGGATGCCCAATTGATTGTTCTGTAGGTGCAAGCTTGTTTGCACGAATAGTGGATTGGTCATGGGACACCCTCAACTAATGAGAAGGAAAGGCTAAGTTCGCTAGATGAGTGGTGAGCTCTAAGGCGTCCTAATGGAAGGTTAATGTCGATGCATCCATTTTCACTGTTGTTAAGCTTTGTGGCTAGGGAGCAGTGAATCGAGATGACAAGGGAAGAGTGAAGGCTTGCTACTGTGGGCTTGAGAGCTCTACCATAGTTGAATTCATCCTCTTTGGAAGGCAATGAGATGGGCACGCAACAAGGACATACGACGAGTTTGCTTTGAGGTCGATGCACTAAAATAATTCTACGCACAAATAGTAATTCTTGTTATGAGGTTTGATGCATAGGGCATAACGGAATTTGTACGGTTGATTGGGAAAGGTAGACAATTAGCTTCAGACTAATGTTCATTTATATTCTTTTGTTCGATGCTAGGCTATTTGTTTGTTCACCAATTAACTAGACATGCTTTAGAATTTAGATCATGGAGGTTTTGTTAAAATGGTTGGTTAATATTACTTCCTATATCTGTATCACTAATGGGGCAAAATTGTAAGGCACCAAGTTGTACACAGGTCACACTGCATATTCTACTAATCCCCTTCGAAGTGCATAGCAACCCACTTTCTAATTTCAACAATACAAAGAGCGCCACAGACTACCAGTGCCAAAGAATTTAATTAATCTGCTATAGCTAAACCAAGTTCCTCCTTTGAGAACGCACAAAGGTGTAGCCCAAGAGTATCGGTATGTCACCGAACATCAATTCTCGCGTTGTCTCAAGCTCGATGAGTATGCTGCTGCAAGCACTCTCGAAGACTGATGAATCGATACTAAACAAGCAAGCGATGAGGCAGCCCACTGAAGCTCCAAGGCCAATATCATGAAGCTGTCAAAAAAAGTAATTTACAACCGTCAGCCCAACATCAATTTATCAAGTGATGCAGCAATGCAACAGAGAAAATGCACCAAATTTGAATTATTAAGCATCACCAAACACAGATTTCCAGCAAGAAAGAGAGATACAGAGAGAGGAAATGGAAAAAGTGTTTTCCCTGCTTCACCAATGACTGCTAGCACGAATGATGCAGCTAAGGAGATTGTATCTATAAGGGACTGTCTGATCAACAGACATTTTTCCCTCTTTCATGTAATTATTTTTTGCACAATTTCTTGAGAGAAGCAACGATGGATAAAGAAGAGTAGAAAAAAACGCAGAGCAGCAGTGAGCAATATTTCCAAACGTTCCCCATTTCAAGAAAACTAGAATGAGATGCTAGAAGATTGCAATGTCAATCAAATGCTTGAAAATTTTAAAGCTACAAATCCATCAGATTTTCAACCACCTACGTCATTACTTTGAGGGATATATGCATTTCAGCTAAAGCAGTCTCCTAGTATACAAATTCACATTCTCGAAATACAGACATCTGATGGCAGACCTTAACTGGAGATGAAAGGTAGTGTTGTGCCTCCTTAATCAATGGACATTACAGCATCTAGGTTCCTTTGTAGACACCACCCTCTAGGATATACAACCCCACGAGCATCCAAGTGGAGATGCCAGTTCATAATCTTTACACAGCCATAAGGTATACCTTCCATCTGACTTTCCTCGGCAACCACTTGCTCTATAAATGTAGTCTCCTGTATAAAAAAAATGGGAGAAACATGGTATATACATATAGCAACTGCATTTATATAGCAACAACATTTAACAGCATTTTTCTTTTTTCCGTTTTACCCTTTGTACTACGATAGATTTAGCAACAGTGGCAGCTTTGCAACAGGTGCAAGAATACAGAACTGGAGTGCATTCATGTCTGTCATATTCATAGAAGTAAAATACCTGGAAACCCTCCTTCACAGTGCTCAACTGCCGTATTAGATTCAAAAAGGGACGGTTCCACCTCTTTGGATCCCACAAGATAGTGCTATTAAATGCAAATCCAGACATATCAACATGAAATCTTCGGAGTCTCTTGCTTTTTTCATTTGTGTGCCAACCAATAACTGTACTTCCATTACACACTGGACCTTCCAGTGTGGCCTTATTTTTGCTCTGTGCCAGCATTGCAACAGGCCATGTGCCAAAACGGCTGTAAGAGTCACAAAAAGTTCAGCACCAGCAAAAATACATGACACAGATATTAACGAGAAAGAAACATGACATGAGAATAGCAAAATCTCATTCTGATATATTGGATTCGTAAAAGAAAAAGGTAGTCCTGTTCTTCCTTTCTGTTGAATTGTTAGCTTGTATTTTGAAAAGGACTCGGCTATATACATAAAATTGTAGATATTAGGGAACTGGTAGTTTTCCAGTCACACCATAGATAAGCCAGAGATACAACACGTAATGGGGAAAAAAGAAGTTCCATACTCTCCGATAGCTCATGGAACATGACAGAGTCAAATGTATTTGGAAACATATTCAAACTTAAAGCCCCACCCGAAAATTAGTATGCGTTGGAAAGTGATATGAGGCTACTTGGGATTGAGGAGAGCATGGCATTGGATAGAAGTGGGTGGAGGGGCAGTATCCATGTGGAGGAAGGGGTTTGATTACTGCATTTATTTGTTTTTCTCAATTGTGTTGGTAAAACCTTTTGAAAATCTCTTTCAAATTTTTTTGGTGTAAACCTTGTTTTCAAAAACTTCTTAAAAATTCTTAAAACTGAAACCCTTTTAAAAACTTTTTATCACTCTTGTCGATGCCATCTCCTATGGCAACGGTTTCAGTTGACGATTCATGTTAGCCGACCCCAAATCACTTTGGGAATAAGGCTTAGTAGTTGTTGTTGTTTGTTGTTGTTGGAAAGTGAAAGTATACCGACCAAGACATCTAACTTGGAAGGAGAATTTAAAACTCCTTAATACATAAGCAGATGGCTGACAGAGTGGTCCAAAGAGACACCTTGTTTACGTACAACACTCATCCTTACAATGAGTAAAAAGAAAAAAGAAATGAACAAAAGTGCCACTAATTACAGCCATGGAAAACAGTTCAGATAACTGATACGGCGCAAATTATGAGGCCAGCCGGGAAACTAGCGGCAGCTTAATTTCCTAGTTAACCCCTAGAAATTACAAGAGAAACCCTCATTGTGATCAAATAGTAGATACCCTACAAGAATGAAGCTTATCTGATAAAAAGTTTCACAACCAGAAGAACAGATTGAGTGCCCATAATCCCACATCATGGAAATGCTATGATCAAAACTACATCCAATGATATGAAAACGTGGACGCCATGACATCTCAATCAACGGGAAAAAACATATAGATGTATACAACTGGTATCCATCTCCGCTGTAATAAACAATTAAGACCTTGTTCTTTTGGCCTAAAAAGAACTGAAATGAAATGACCGAACTGCATCTAACTGCAATCCCTGACTCAGCAGGAGCTGAACTGAACTGAACTGAAATTAATTTAAGTTCATTGCAAAAACCTAGATTAATACTAGTAAATACCCTAAGATTAACTATAAACCTCAAAACTAGGATTCTCTCTAGTTAGTACCATAAAAAATAGTTATAATTCATATGCCAATTCCTTTACGCCGAATATCTCTTTGACTAGTACCAACTACTAAAGTACTAACTACTACTATTAAGCAATCATAACATAAATTCTAAGTTCACGAAAGAAAATGGTGCATAGCAAACACAAAAAATAAAGGTACCTGATATGTCTAAGATAATGAAAAAGGTCTAAGGAGTAGATATTATCATCATCAGCAAAGTAAACAATGGCATCAAGTCTATGAAGTTGAATATGTTCAAGAGCCACATTCCGTTGTTCGACACCTCTGTCTTTGATATCCGTCAAGTTCTTATGGCAAACCAAATGTCGATACATCACTCCCGTATTTCTCAAAATAGCAGCAGTTTCCGGCGACTGAGCATTCATTTCAACCACAATCCACAAAACAGGCGGGTTCACAAGCTTCAAAACTTGACTCATTCGATTCAGATAATAAGCTTGAAATACTCTATTATAAGTTGGTGTAACAACAATCAATAATTTCCTAGGTTGAACATTAGAAGTCTCTGCCAATACAACATCAAGCTTAACCTCAACTGTGTTATGAGTTTTAATTAGTTGTTCGCTGTGAGGTTTGATCTCGAAAGAGAAATCGTGAGTAGTAACATCATCTTGATGAATGTGACCAAAAGGTAAGATACCTAAGAAAACACCGATGAAGAAGCAAAGCAAACAACGATAGAGATGTCTCTTCCATGGATGGTGTTGAATTCGCCGTGAATTGCGGAGAAGAATTGTTCCGAAGAAGAATCGACGGAGTTGAAGGAAGAAAGTGGAATTTGATTGTTTTTGAGAGAGAGAGAATGGATTTGAAGTTGATCCATTTTGGTATGATCGATCTTGATGCGCAGGGGAGAGAGTTCGTCGGATTGATGCCATTTTGTTTGGTTTAAGTTATAAAAGACATGATTGATTGGTATGAAATTTAATGGCCTACTACAAATTGGCTTAGAATGGCAACATAAGTTTGGACTGAAGTTGACAATTCGATGACTGATTAATAGAAGAAAGGAGAGAGATATTTAGCGGCCGGAGTAAACCAGAACCCGAGTTTTGAAAACAGGAGGAGAGTGGAAGCCTGGAAGGTCAGTGGTGGGAGCGCATTTACGGTGCCAGGTAGGAAAAGGAAAGGAGAGATACGTGCTACGGTGCTACGTTCTTTTCAACTTAGTCCAAACACCTTACTTGTTTTAGAAATGATCGTATCATATTAGAATATTTCAGACTGAAAACTTTCGATTATATCAAATCAGAAAAGTTCCGATCAACTCAAAACAATTCAGATGCAAAGATCAAACTCAATCTACGACATGTATTATAATACATTGTTTTGAATTTTATAAGAGTTTAGTTGGTGCCAATTGAATTTACCCTTTTTCGGCACAAATTGGAGTATTGATAAACATCTGCACCATTACTTTAACTTGGACACTATGTTGCTATGTCTATACCTTATGTTACATAATTTGGACATTATTTTACCTAACATCACCCTTATGGGTAAGAATAAGATTGTCCTATTTGTTAACACTTTGGGCTCGACTCGGTCAAAGCTCGGTTCAGAATCTTAACGAGTTGACCTGAGCTAGGCTAGCCTCGTTTCGAAAGCTCGTGAACAGTCTCGACTAACTTTTTTTTCCTAAAAAATAATATTTTAAAAAAACTAAACTATTTTTTACAAAATTACATTTTTTGATTCTTAAATGGTCACTCCTTTCAAATTTAAATGCACTGGTTGGATTAGTGTATGTTATATTGAACCAAAAATTGATTGTAATTGTTGGTTTACTGGTAGCCGGTATTCTGAATTTTAGATTAATAGATTTTTTTATAAAAAAAATGGTTCAAAAACGAGCCTACTATAATCTAGCCGAGACGAGCCGAGCTCGAGCCTCAGGATATTTCACGAACTCGAGTCGAGCTCTCAATTTCCAAGCTCGTCGAGCTTATGAGCCGAGCCAAGTCAAAAAATAAACGAGCCGAGCCCAGTGGTGTTCGATCTCGGTCCATGCGATAATCACCCCTAATCACCATATTGCCCCTCATTTTACTTATAAAATGACTATTTTGCCCCTTATTAATATGTGAAATGACAATTTTACTCCTCGTTTAACATGAGAAATGACCACCATGTCCCTGTTAGATGTTTTGAAATATCGAACTACTAGATGTTTATCAATCCTTCGGAAATTGGGTGGTGGCGTCTGATTTCTGAATTGGTGTTTGATTTTTTATTTTTTAAAAGAAGGGGGAGTTGTGTGGTGGCGTTTGGTTTCTGAATTGGTGTTTAGCTTTTTATTTTTTAAAAAAGGGGGAGTTGGGTGGTGTTTTGGTAAGGTGGAGACGAGAGAGTAGGGGTGGTGCCATGGTGGTTTGGGAGGGCATTAAGTTGTTTTAAATAGAAAGAATTTTCTTTTTAGATCTTTTTGATAATTTCTCAAGTTTTATTACAAGTTTTTAGCATGGTTGATTAATAGACATTGTAATTCACCCAAAAAAGAAATATGGACGGAAAATTGAGATAATTGGATCAGAGTCGGTGATGGATTAATTGGTGGTGTATACAGACATGAATTGGGCAAAAAAGTTTCATTTATCACCCGATTAAGTAATTGTTTATCGAGCGAGCCATCAGCCACCTATATTATCATTATAAAAAATATATGATATTCTTTAATGATTATTCTTAGGGATGAACTTTTCTTTTTCTTATCTAAGTTAAGCCTATAATAGTCTGGCTGGATGGAAAATGGGTGACTGCCTCACTTAGTGATGAATGGATGGTGGAAGTAATTAAAATAGGGTGACCATCTAGGTCCACCACACTCAAATCTCACTTGTTAATTCTAATTTTATTCCTCGTTTTCCTACCCTGTCTCCTCACCGCATTCTTCCTCCTCGATCCTCATTTCATGTGTAAGATGTGAAAACTTGAAGATATCAAATCAATTTTGAAATTTGGCAAAAAAAAAAAAACTGAAAAACCGGCAAATGTAAATAACCCCAATCATTTAAGAGCATGCCTAACAATTGCGAAGCAATTTATATAACACAAAATTTCGATTATATGTTAGCTATGATATTATATGTTCCTTTTTCTTATAAGCTTGAAATTTTGAGTTACTCAACTAGATATTTGCATTTTATTAGATTGGGTTTTTGGTAGATATCCGATCATGGAGTTATTGTAGGGCAACAAATTTCATATTTTCAAAGGTGAAATATTTTTCTAGTTATTTTGTTGATGTTTTAATCTTTTTTAAAAATATACAATTAAAATTTAGGGGACTCTCCCCTCAAGAATGAACCATAAACTATCTAAAGTAACTAAGTAATTACGATACATATCGGATTGGGCATCGAATGATTGACATGAATTTTGGATTTGACTCCCAACCTTTGGAAGGTAATCCGCAACATTTGGCTTCCCTATAAACTTGAGTGATGGTGACCTTTATGAAAGTTGCCATAATTTGAAATATGTTGTCAATAAGTGTTTGGAAACTGCATGGGCTACGAAATTGTCTTCGAAGGATGTTCATGAGAACAAGATTGTCTCTTTCTATGATACGATGACGTACATCAAGGGCTTTTACTCGGAGCATATCGTTTCTGAGAGCAGTCGCTTCAGCGATTAGTGGGCTTGCATGACCAAGTTTAAAGATTTTGGCTTCTAGAACGCCTCTATTGGCATTGCGAAGAACTATCCCAACAGTGGTTGAAGAAAACTAATGGGAGCCATCAAAATTTAATTTGATGAAATCCTTCATAGGCGGATTCCAAAAGATCTTCAAACATTTTGGTTGCTTGCAAGGGGTGGGGGTTGAAAAGCACTATTTTGGTCGTAAGAATTCCTAAATGCCATTCTTTTTTGATATGTTTGATTCGAAATAACACTCTGTCAGGTACAAATAATTGTTCTTCACGGAAAACCATCTGATTTTCATTAGGGTCGTTAGGAATCTTAGGATGAGATTGAGCGGATTATTGGGTTCCTTGCTTATCTCCGGCACTTTTTCTTCTGTTAGAATGAGTGTTAGTTATTATGAAAAAGTGTTTTCAACTTTATCCATTCTACTCCCACTGTGGTCGCCAAAAACTTGTTGGTACAAGATTGTAAACAAGCAACGATGCCCCGTCGTAAGATGGTCCAAAACACTAGGGAGGTGATTCACTTTCTTAATGGTCACTGGTCCTTAAATATAAGAGTTCTTGTTCTTAGAACTAAGGATGCTTGCTAACTCAAACTAACTACTAGTGGCTAAGAAACAGCGTGCAATACAAAATAAAGGAAAATAATAGAGATAAGTAGCAGTTAATAAGATAATAAGAAAGGTTAATTCATTGATGTATGCATCAATTTCAGTCTTTACACTAACTTTTATGGAAATACGTAATTAACAAACAAAATTAATTGAGGAAGAAAGAGAGGTATGTCATCATACTTCTTGCACTCAATGATATGAAAAGTAACTAAAGAAGGCTTACAACATGAAGTGTTCTTGCCCAGAAACTATTTAATGTTACGCTAAACTAGGCTAGACTATATTCTACGGAGAATATGTTGAATGTGCTGTGTATTTCGATCCTTTTTCTGTCTAGTGAAACCCTTCATTTATAGCCAAAGTTGGAGGCGGTTATTGGGGGAAAATGTCTTTGTCTTCAGGTGGAAAACTGCTTCAATGATAACCTCCCAAGTGCTCTGAAAACCGTCTGAAATTGGCGCTCCTTGCACGCTCCTTGATGCTTCTGGAATCATATATAGAATCTTCGGAGTCTCGTTTCTATTTTGCATTAAATGTCACTAGACCTTTGACTTTTGGTCAATGTGGGTCCAACTTATGTTAAATGGGTTAGGCTTTACTTTTTACACGTGTTAAAACCCAAAAATAAAAAGTGGTAGTAATAGGGTGGTATCAAAATTAATAGATAAAATACCAATATGCCATTAGTAAGGAGCAAGGAAAGAGAAAGAAATTTTATTGGTTGTTCGCTTAGCGTCGGCTTTAACCAGCTCCACCATCAACGGTGCAGTGGCTCCACTATTACCAGCGTTTCTTTCTCAGATTTTGTTCTTCCAATTTTGTTGGTTGTTCGCTTAACGTTTCTTTCGCAGATTGCTTTTCATAGGGCGTTTGTTAGTTGTCAGGAGGTGTAATCCCCTGTACCTTTATGAATTTTATAAATATATTTAAAGTATATTTATAATCATTTTTTATTTTTATTTTTATTTAATTATTTAAGTATTGACTATTTTGAAAGTCAAATGATTGTTTAAACGTTTTAAATAATCATTAATATTTATGGGGTTGCATTTAAGTATTGAATATTTTATTTAAAGGTTTTGGATTGTGTTTAAAATATTTTTAAATGTTGGGTTGATGAGCCCAAACTATTTGTTTAAGTTTCATGATCAATTTGAGCCCAAACCTAAGCCTAACCTAAGTGTCATAGGTTTTTAGGCAAAACTTATAAATACCCCCCAAACCCCAAAGGTGAACACTTTTTATTTTCTCTCCTCTCTCCCTCACAAACCGGCGCCCTCCCTCTCTCTTTCCCTCCTTCGGTTTTTCTTGCGCCGTGCAACCACCACCCTCACTCTCGTTTTCCCCGCGTCCGACCACCACACGTGCCACCTTGCCTCCCTCTCGTGTGCAGCCGCGTCAAGCAGCACGCACAACCCCCTCACTCTCTCCTTCGTCTGCAAATGACAGTAGCAGCAGCCACGTGACTGCCACGCGCCACCGCACAACCACAAGTCGCCCCTCTCTCGCGCGTGTCTTTCCGTTTTTTCGGTTTTTCTTCGTGGTTTTCTCCGGTTATTTCTTAACCCTTATCCTCTACTTTAATGTTTTTATTATAGTTTAATGTTAAAGTCATAATTTTTATGAGTTTCGTATGTTTTATAATAAAGTTGATTCGAATTATTAAAAATCTGATTTTTATTTAGGGAAATTCCCAATGGTGGCCCTTAGATTTCAAGAATTCTCAGTGGTGGAAATTTTAAAAAAACTTTCCCGTTGGTAGTCCTACTTTACAAATTATTCTCAAACATAAACTTAATGAAAAATATACCATTAACAATAAATCACATTCCATTATTTAATAGTTAAGGCGGTCACTCGCACATAAAACGAGGCATTTTGGGTCATTTTTGCCAATTTCGACCTCAAAATCAATTTTCAAGGACTAAAACTAACCCCCTAAAATCAACCTTTAAGGGTAAAAAACGAACCAAAATGTCTCGTTTTATGTGCGAGTGACCGTCTTAACGATTAACTAATGGACTATGCTTTATTATTAATGGAATATTCTTCATTAAGGTTATGATTGGGAATAATTTGCAAAGCATGGCTACCAACGGGAAAGTTTTTTTAGAATTTCCACCACTAAAAATTCCTGATACCTGAGGGCCACCATTGAGAATTTCCCTTATATTTATTATGAATATAAATTATAATTTCAGATTTATTATTTATAGTTTAAAGTGAGTTTTAAGTATTAAAGTAACGATTTTTGAGGTTTTAAAGCACAGGTTTATGAGTATTATACTAAATGTTGTTAAAGGTTGAAACTTTAATGTATTTTAAGTATTTAAAACGAGTTTTAAAGCGTTTTAAAATAAATTATATTGTTGTGAATTAATTAGAATATTAATTCATTGTTGTATTATTGTTGTGGTACGCGGAGAATTTACTTTATGTGACTTCTAGAATTCTAAAGTGGCCTCTCACTTTGTCTACACAAGGTACGTACATGTCCTTATGTGTTAGACTAGTATCATATCCTAAGATTAGGATTATTTATAGTATCATGTATAGGGAACCCTTTTATGGTTCATACGTGGCTATTGAATTGGAATTACGTGTTGTTGAGCATGTTAACTGCTTTTATGCTTTATTACATGATTGAATGGATGTTTGATTCAAGCGTGTTTGGGAAGGAAAATTTATTTATTAATTCACATGAGGGATTAATATTATTTTATTGTTGGACTATGGATTTTGGTATTGTTTCTCTTATTGGATATTTTATTACTTTTCAAAGGCCGTGGACTTTGTGAGTAAGTTGGATTATTATTATTTTACTACTTTGCATAGATCGAGGGCTTTATAGGGTATGTATATTTATTATCGATGGACATTCGTTTGTTGATTTAAGTCAACAAATAAATTTGGAGGATTAATTCTTGGTCAATTGGAATTGTTTGATCACTTATTTAATCCTAAGATAAAAGAGGAATATTTGTTGTATTCATGTTATGTGTTGGTTGTCTGTTTAGAGTCCAACATCGAATAACTTACTAATACTTAAAGTGGAAGTGAATAGCAATAGCTTTAGACTAGTGCACATCTGAAGTTCTGGACTAGTATGAGTTGGAGTACATGGTGGTAGCCCATGGCTTTTCTTGGGGTCGGATTGATCACCGTACCCTATTTTTAATTCTAAAGGTTCCTCGATATCGTTGGTCAAGGGGTTACAGAGTCGCGCCCGTAACTCAGTCTTTCATTTTGAAGACTGGTTTTTGGTTGGACAACTCGATCCATTGTCTATTCAATTTACTAAATATTTATCATGTTATGTGTTTTGTGGAGCCAAGTCTTATTTCATAAGTTGAAGTCTTGAGGTATTTTTATTGATCATGTTTTATTGTTTTGTAGTATCATGATTAGGTTTCGTGTTTTATTTTATTTATGTATGTACTCAGCCTTGCTGATTAGGTGCTTTTCTGTGTGTCGATCATGGCTGTGCCTATTGATCCTGTGATGACCCTTTATTGGCGAGCACTTTTCAATTGAGTATTTGCCTACAAGTTTGAAGGAATGATGCATCATCTCAAATATTCATTTGGGACTTGGGAAGCGAAGTTGGGAGATCGTTTTATTATTTTATTTGCTTCCTACTTTTACTTTATTTTAATTAAATTGTTTTATAGATTATTTATTCTTAAAATGTTTTAATTGGTTTTGAATTACTTTCGAGGTTTGGATATTAGTTTGACAATTATTATATTTTAAGTATTTATTAAAGTATATTTAATGTTTTTCCGCTGCAATACTCTGAGTAAGCCGATACGTTTTCACACGGGCGATAATGCCTCGATAATTCTTTGTTTTAGTTGGGAAAAATATATGTTTTATAAAGAGAGAATTGTCGAGGTGTTACAGGGAGGTGTTGATGGGGTAGGGTGACTCGTGGGTGGCGATGTTGGCAGTTTTTCTGGCTACTCTAGTGGTGGTGTCGGGGCCCACTTATGGTGCTGCAACTGGTGTGCAGCAGTGGTATGGTGCTGGGTGGGGATGAGATGGTTGAAGGTGATGGCAGTGGCGTAGTGGAAGAGTGGGGTGGGTGGTGGTGGTGGAGGTGTGGGCGGTTATGATGGGGTGAGATTGGGTGGTGGTGTTAGGGGTTGTCAATGTTGGTCAAGTTGACCATAGAGTAGAAGAAAGAAAGGGTAAATGAAACCTTGGGGAAGGTGGAGAATGAAAGTAAAGGAGTTTAGAGGCAAGGAGGGTTAAAGGGAATGATTAAAAAAGACCTAACAACCATCATATAACTTGACTCCCTTTCCCTTTCCTAAAGACCCCAGAATATACACCCCTTAGTAAATACCTTTAAGAAAAATGATAAATACAATCCTTAGTCCTATATATATAAGGAAATTTAAATAACTTTAAAACATTAATAACACTGATTCACGCGTAATTATAACATAAACTAGTGTGTGGCCCCTGACGATGTCCGGGGTTTATTTTTATAATTGAGTTCGAATAATATTCCTCATACATTTAATTTTTTTAATTTTAAAATTTTGGTGGGATAATTTAAGAATCAAATAAACAAATTAAAAGGAACATGAAAAATTGTAATGAATGAGGTCTCTTTACTTTATCCCAAAGCTTAATCAAGGTAAAAGGAATTCTTAATTACAAGATGACAACAAAAAGGGATGTGGCTTGGTGGTAGAGTAGAGCCTATGACATTACAACTAGTAGGTCGCGTGTTCGAAACCCATTACTTGCATTTTGTGTATTGCAAATTATCACATACAATATATAGATTTTCAATTGACATGGAATGACACGTGGCAAGCTGCAACCCTTGCTTACGCGTTTTAATATATATATATATACACTAGTTTTATATGCACGCGTTGCGTGCGAAATCATATTTACAGTATAATTTTAGAACTTGAGAAATTATAGTGAAAAAACTGAAAACAATTTAATTTTGACATCGGACAATTGTTTAGAGGTTTGGAAAAACTGTAATATACTTATATAGCATGATGCATACATTTTTTCATATTACTTTTAGATAATAATTGTTGAAGTTATTTTGTTTTTATCTAATGGTTTGCTTGCAAAAATGATACCTATAAAGCAGACCGTTTATTTGTTAATGTTCAATTTTTTTTGTTATCCCTCTTTCATCTGATCACAATGTGAAGTGTTGCATATTAACTTATTATTATTAAAGACGATTTTGATGATGTCATTAAGTTTAAGTTAAAGGTCTCTGAGTTGTTCTAAAGGAAAAAAATACCGAAGCATAGCCCATAGTTTGAAACTATAGCTAATTTTTTTATATAAAAATGATCATATTAACAAAATCTAATAAATATATCTTTGTTTTTGTGGTTAAAGCATATGATAAGATAAGTCTCGTTTACTCATCATCGTATCATTGGAACCTTTCTCTTTTCCATTTTACATTTAAAGTGGAAGTGATCAGATTTTTTTGAACGAAACTTTAAAAAAAAAGAGGATGGCAATCCATTTAAAAAAAGAGATAAAAATCTTATCATAATCATATATTTCCCACAGAATTTTGACATATTTTCTTGTCATCAATCAAGTTAGACATACAGAAATCTGTAGAGTTATGCTATACAAAAAAAACATATTGTATTACATAACTTTCATCATAAACTATTTTATTAAAAAACCTATATTTTTAATCTAAGGTGAGTTATATAATATGGCATTATCAACTATTCAGGGTAGTAAATAAATACTTTGGACATGTCCACATTCAATTAAGGATATTACTATTAACATTCATAACCAATTTCATCAAAAACAAACCCTTCGTCTCCAACTCCCCATCCCCTGTATTACCATGTATAATCATCCCCAAAATTTAAAACGATAACTAAATATTGTATTTTCAACCTCGAAATCATGATGGAAAATATCAACGACAGAAGATTAAGAACGTTTAAATAGAATCGAAAATTCCAAATAAATAACGGTAGCATTGAAGTCAGTAAAGATACGCTGTAAAAACGAAACAAACAAAAGAACACCTTGGTGGTTGTAACTTGAGCAATCAATGGAGTATCGTCGATAGCGGTTAACTGACATAATATGAAAGAATCTTGTGGTTTATAAGAGAGAAAAAACTTCGGCAATCGAATACAACATGATACCAATTTCGTGTATGATTTAACATCAAATGGGCTTCATCAATGGTGAGTTAAGAACCGCCATGGAAAAGAAGATGAACAGCTTGGTGGTTTAAACCTTAGTTAGTTAAAACGCGTTTAAAACTCCGTCTCCGTCTTTTTGAAAAAAACGCCAAAAAAACGATTTTTTGAGCCCCCGCCGTTTTAAACACAAAAAAACTCCACCTCCCGTTTAAAACGCGTTTAAAACGCGCCGAATGCGTTTTTTTGAAAAAAAACTCCTTTCAAGAAATAAAGAAACCACGTGTCTCAAATTCTCATGTCTCTGCGACTATACGCGACCTTATAGAGTTTTAGCGTAATTATTATTTTGAGTCTTTTATAGCATATTTTCTTCGAAAATATTGAGACGTACTTATGATGAATAGGTATATAAGTTGATATCTTTTGAATTAGAGCATAACATGAGTAAAACGCAAGAAAATAGTGTCCGGATTTTTAGCTGAACTTTTAAGGTGGAGCCGTTTTCAACGCGTATACATCCGTATTCCGTATTATAAAAAGTCAACGTTCTTTTTGTCGAATATTTAACCGTATTTTTCCAATTTTTGCCGTTTTAAACTCGGCGAATTGAACTCCGTTTAATTCCCGTCCCGTTTTTTACTAACTAAGGTTTAAACTTGGAGCAAACATCAAATGGCTTCATCAATGGTGATTTTCGAATCGCCGTGGAAAAAAAGATGAACACCTTGGAGTTTTAAGTTAGAGCAAATATTAAATGGAAAACAATGGAAAACTAACTGTAGATTAATATGTACCGCAAATACGTACTGTTAATTCAGCATAAATTGCACCGGAAGCATAATCTCTTCTGAAATAGAGGGAAGAGCAAGGAGTGAAGAGGGAAGAGAGAGAATTGAAAAAGAAAAGGGGAGCGGTTATTTTGTTTTGATTGTAGTTTGATTGTAGTTATTAAATGATTTTTTGAAGAGCTTTATCGACTACAAATGGTACGGTTACAATAATATTTGGCTGCAGTTTTTTTCTCCTACAATTTTGCTGAAGTTAACTGTAAATTTTCAAAGCCAAGAGTGTGGAGCAGTTTATTTTTTTTTTTAAGAAACGTGGCATGAGTGATGTATTATTTTTTTCTTTTTCTTCTTTTTCTATTTTTAATGTCCCCCTGGTGTTCCTTTATACTAGCCTTATATGCACGCGTTGTGTGCCTCGTACAAAATATTAATATATAAGGATTTGGCAGAAAGTACATTGTAACTTCTCAAATGAAGTGTATACATATTTTCGTACTTTTAAAAGTAATCGTTAAATTTTAGTTATTTTGTTATCTTAGAGGGTGTAATTGTAATCTCAAAAGAGTTCAAATAGTGAAATAATTTAAATGCATAAAAATGAGTACTAAATATTAGAGAGTAGATTATCAATAGTGATTTAAAAATAAAACGCCATAAAAGATCAAAAATTTTACAAAAGATTAATGGAATATGTCATTAGCATCATCACTCATGTTTTCAGTAAAATTTTCGTAAACGAAGTTTGTCCGGATGATGGACAGGTGTAGGGTTGATGAATTTGGGAGGCTTGTGCAGAGATGTAGCTTCGTTTCCGAACCTGCAAAAAGGGGAAAATCAAACCGGAGGTTTGGGTTTGATTCCCTCTCCGATGCTTAAGTCAGTATTCTAAAGATAAAATCTGAGTATGAATTTTGACATAGTAAGTTTTTGAGAGTACTTGAGATCCCTTTCACCTGATTTTGAGGAGCTATTTATAGTGTCCATGTATAGAAAGGAGCACCCTAAAATAGAGGGATGTGATTGGTTAGGCAATGAGAGGGTGACACTTGTCATGGTGTCATTGCCTTGAGCCTTTTAACCAATCACTTTCTTCCTCTTATGGGGATTTGGGCTGATTATTCCTTCCTTTAGGGAATAATTGGGCCTCTTTATTCAGTTTGGTGAGGTCACAAGCTATCCTCTTGTATGCCGCCAGGTGTCATATGGAGATGAGCCACGTGTCACCAATTCATTGGGCCACGTGGCAGTCTTTGACTGGACCACATGTCTTCTTTTAATATGTTATAACATTTGCCACTAAAAGGGGTTTGATCTGGGTCTTGTCTGATTAAAGCCCTTTTACTGAGAGTAACTTATAATATTCATCGTACTGTTTAGGAGTTTAACTGACTTTTCCTCCAATCAAAAGTAAGTGAAGTGACGTGTACACCACACAGTGCTGACACATGTGATGACACTGTTTGGGGAGAGGGAAGGTTTTTACCTCCATATAAATACCCCCTCCCCTCTTCATTTTTCACTTCCGTTTTTGTGAAAATTCTAGAGAGAGAAAGTCTTTTAGAGAGATAAGCTCTGGGTAAAAAGAGCATTTCTTCCTTTATTTGTCGGAGAAAGTTGACTTTGGGGGTTTTGACTTTGACCATTGCTGAGAGCGGCGTTACTTGTAGAAAAGACGAAGAGAGCCCGTCCAGATCTTTAGTCAGGTATCTCCCCTTTCTCGTTTTACTTTTCTTCATTTATTCTTTGATTCTTTTTCTTTTTTCTGAAATAAAATGGTGTCATTTACTTCATCCAATAACCCCGGCCAACCCATGGAGGACGCTAACCCTAGAGCGGATTCGGCCGAATACTTCTTTTATTTAATAAGAACGTTCGACCCGTTTCCGACGACCCAGTCTCTGCCTTTGCAGGATAATGTGGCGCGCGTCAAGCAAACGGCGCGTCTGAGACGTTCACTAATCCTCCCTTCCTCCAGTTCTGAGATGGAAGAATCACCTGGGAGAATTCCTGAGAGAGAGAGGAAATGATAGAGTGGAAGAGATCCAACCATTAGAGGTTGACCCTCTAGCTGAGTATGAATTCGAGGCTTCGGAGGATCAGGATGAAGCCGGACCGTCTGGAAGGGTCCCAGACGATGAGGAAGATGAGGACGAAGAAGAAGGATCAGAACCTTCTACTACCTCTGCTGAACTTCGGGAACGTCTGGGTCCTCTTTCTGACTCGGCATATGTATGTGTGGATATAGACTGGTTGGAGAAGTATGGGCCGAATGCGAGTCGTCTAAATAAAGAGATGCCCATGGTTGGCTTCAGATTCGTCCTTCCTAAAAAGGAGGACACAATTTTCCATGCGGCACCCAACCAGTTTGCTGTGTATAGGCTGGCCTTAGATGTCGGACTTAGATTTCCTTTTAATCCCTTCGTTCATGAAGTCCTTAGACACTATAGCATAGGTCATAATCAACTGGCCCCCAATGCCTGGCTAAATATTTTAACTTTTATTGCTACCTGTGAGCTATATGGCTTGGTCCTGTCTCTTAATGCCTTCACCCACATACACTATGTCTGTCAAGTTCAAAAGGCAATAGAGGAAACCTGGTACAACGTCTGTAACAGAGCCGGGTATATGACTGTTTTTGGGAAACCAACAAAGATGCATAACTGGAAATCGGAGTTTCTGTTCGTCCAAGCATCCGACGCAGAGACAGCCGAGCCCTATAGGTACCACAACCGAGCTGTAACCAATGTTGGACGGGGTGCCACAATACTAGATTTAGAGAATAAGTATGATAATGTCGTGGTAGCTCACTTCACGGCCATGGAGTACATTCACCCTGGACATGGGGAGGCCGGGTGCCCAAAGCCAAAAGATAGCTTTGAAGGGATCAAGTGGTTGGATTCCCTTCAAAGATATGTTTTTCAATGAAGAATTTTTGGTTGCCGCTGGACTGAAGGAGGGCGAAGATCCAGGTACTGTCCTGGTCTTGCCCCAGCTGCATTTAAAGTATTTATAATTTTGAACTTAACTAAATAATTTCTTTATGCAGAGCCTTTGATCCATTTTAGATCTTCGTCCTAGAAATGTTTCTGACCGAAGGTGGTTCCTTGAAGGAAAACGTTTGGGTGCAGACGACTTCCTTCACTGAACAACCTTTGGTTGGTGTATGTCTTCGTCCTAGATATGTTTCTGACCGAAGGTGGTTCCTTGAAGGAAAACGTCTGGCCACAGACGGCTTCCTTCACTGAACAACCTTTGGTTGGTTCTAGATGATTTTTCAGGACGAAGGGTTGTTCTGGCCGGTTTCCTTCTTGGGACCATCTTCGGTTTTGGAGAGTATTGTGACTTTGTTATTGTTTTTGTGCAGAAGAATTCACCAACCGCAAGGGCGGCTATTGCCAAGACTACTTCGTCAAAGAAGCGGCCAGTTGCTTCAGGGGAACAAGCTTCACCCCTCAAACAACCAAAACCAAAGTCCTTTGCTCCGGCAAAGAGGGTTGGGCAGGCGAGCTCGTCTTTCCGTAGGGCACCTATCCCTTCCGGCTAGAAAGGGAGAAAGCCTACTGATCCGGTGGTCCTACCGCCACCGGCCGTCACACTGGGAGCTGGAGGGTCGTCCAGTCCCATTGGTGTGGAAAACCAGCTGGACGCAGCTGGTTTGAATTATGAGGAGCTGTTAAATCCGGACGCGGTTAATCTTGGTACCTCGGCGTACTCAGGGGCATAGCTCAGCTGGTGGGGCAAATGCCTCATCCATTTAGGACGAAGTCCGTCTCGTCGGGTAAGTTATACTGTTCCAACGTTGTCAGAACGTTGCGGGTTGGTGGACGATCGATGAGTCCGTCCAACAAGCTTGCAGTGGTCATCCCTATTCGCCGAACTGATGCTTCATCTTTTTCATATAAGGGAAAAGCTCCAGCCGTGGATGAGTCGGCTTTTGAGCCCGACGAGGCCATCCCCTCATTTGCTAAGTACTCCCCGGTTGAGAGGAAGAAAATAAAGAAGGACGTCTATGACGCCTTCCCTCATGAGTACGTCGACAGTCTGAGGGGAGCCACGGCTGGACACGTGGGATACTTGTCTCAACTCCTGGCCGAGGTGCCTCCTTTTCTTAGCTTCTTTAACTTCATTGTTATTATGTTAAACTTCTTACAACATAGCTTGCTAACTTGGTAAATTTCTCCACTGTTCAGGCATTCGCCCGGAGCATGGCCTTGGAGGGGTATGTAAGTGTTCTTCGTTAGGAGAACTCTACCTGTGTTAAGAAGGTACCTAAGGCCGGAGATCAGGCCATAGTTACTGTCGAGGAGATGAACATCTATCACAGGCAGAGTCTGGAGGCCTTGGAGCAGCGGTCGGCGGAGCTGGAGTCGTCCAACAAGCTCCACTTAGAAAAGATCACTGACCTGCTGAAGGAGAAGCAAGAGTGGCTCCTGGCTCAGGATGTTCTCTTGGGCGACCTGAAGAAGGAGAAGGATGCTGCTGCTGCTACTGCTACCTCGGCTGAGCTTGGGGCCAAAATCTCTGAACTCACAGCAGAAGTGGGTCAGCTGAAGAATCAAGCTTAGCTGGACTTCAAGGATGCCCTCAAAGCCTTCTAGGAGTCCTTGGAAACGGCCAAAGGATGGGGGGTTAAAGCCATGGAGATGATGGCTGAACCTGACCAAGTGAGCCGGTTTCAACGTCGGCTTGAATTCCAGGAGGAGTGTCACAAGGCCAGAAATCGTGGCGAAGATCCCCCTGTTTTCGAGGAGACAGACGAGGAAGAGTAGTTGGGGGACGAAGAACCCGAAGATGATACCACCATGGAGGAGGATGAAACTATTCCTCCTCCCAACGTCTAAATCAATCGTCCTCCTGCTTCCTTCCCTTCTCATTTGGGCTACTCATTTGAGTGAGGAAGTCAGGGGGCAATTCTATAAGAACTGGTGCAAGTCTAAGAAAGCTTGCACCAAGTACTCAGCAAGGAGGGCAAGAAAGATATTCAGGCTCAGCTTGACAAGTTGAAGAAGTACGCAACTATTATCAAGTCTTGGCCCACAACCAGATCAGGACGCTCCTCTTGCTGTAATTTTGACTAAGTATTTTTGTTGTACTTCATGGATATTTAGCTGAATCCCTAATGTTTTGTAATCACTTTAGGAGGTATCTTTTGTCGGTTAGTTTTGTTGTAGTAGCATGGAAACTCAGTAGTGCTGTACATTTGTGAATTTTGGCACCCACTTTCGTCCACTTGAATGAGTAGCCCAAATGAGAATCCTTCTTTCAACTGGCTTGTCCAATGTTTATTCTAGTAATTTCTCTTAATAGTTTCATGTGATTGTCTATTTCTATCTTGCTCATCTTGAATCACTTTTTTGGACGAAAGTGTTCTAGACAAACATGCAATTAACAACAAAATGTTTCCATGTGGACTCTTTCTTCGTCTAAGGAGGGATCAAAGATCAACCTAAGACGACCTTGATCAGATTCTTTGGACGGTAAACATACTCCATGAACGAGGAGCATCAAGCATGCCATTATTTGTCAAGTAATCGACTTACTCGTCTAAAGGAACCTTTAATCAGTCTTAACTCATCTTAGGTCGAATTCTATTAAACGATAAACTTTTCCTAGACGAGGACTCGAACATGTAATTTTTGCTAAGTAATCAGGTTACTCGTCCATCCGGAGTCAAAGATACTCGTCTTGTCTTGACAAATTGTCTAAACAACCATTGCCCCATGAAGGAATGCGGCCAAGATAAACCTCTAGACGAGTCTTCTCTCTACCCCTTGGAGTGTGATGGATACTCGCCCTGCCTTCTTTTAGCAGTGACACTCGTCCTGCCTTTTCTTGGCTATTTTCAAACGATCGTTACCCCACGAAGGAAAGCGGCCAGTACATAAAACTCTTGGACGAGTGTTTTCTCTGCTGTGTCCATACGACCTTCTCATTATAAATATGTTCTGACGGCTTCCTTAAAGAAGCAATGTTCATTTTATTGTGATAACAACAGCTCAGACGGACATGCAGTTAAGGAGCTGTAATCTTACTTCTGGATGAATAATGCTTATAGGAAGACATTTGTTTAGTCCCTAGATGTTCTCCTTGTTGCACTAACTATTAGTTAAATACCAAAAGTGAGATTCAAAGGAAGACGTCTAATGGTTACTCTTTGGACGTTTTCCTTCTTGAACTAACTAATGGTTAAATACCAAAAGTGAGATTCAAAGGAAGACGTCTAAAGGTTACTCTTTGGACGTTTTCCTTCTTGAACTAACTATTGGTTAAATACCAAAAGTGAGATTCAAAGGAAGACGTCTAAAGGTTACTCTTTGGACGTTTTCCTTCTTGAACTAACTATTGGTTAAATACCCAAAGTAATGTTGAAGGCGTCCAAGAATTATTCTTTCCTTGCTGGACGGGTACTGTATGCCCCCCTTCTTAGGATGGCTATTGGTCTATTCTTAGACGAAGGCATCGTATGAAGGTGAGTGTCTAGTCCACGCCTTTTGTAAGTAATGAGACCTTATGTACTAAGACGTCTCATATTGGCCGGTTTCCTTTAGGAAATAATACCTTTGATTAATTTAAGTTGTTATGACGGGGATTTCCTTTACTAAGGAAATACGTCTCTCTGGCCAGCCTCCTTTAGGAAGCAGTGTTCGTCTATTTTCAAAGTTTTAGTTAACTTGGATTTAGACGATTTACTAATTGCTTCTTGTTAAAGTAAGAACCTTTAATCAAGGAGTTTTTATTCATCAGTTAAGTCTTGGACAAATTGTGATAATTTTTGCAGACGTCTTCTTTAGGAAGTAATATCTGTCTTACATAATGGTCCTTTATGGTTTATTATCTAATAACCATCTTTCGTCCATCAATGGTAAAATGCCCCAAGATGGCTTTGGATAATAAACTGCCCCTTGCTGAGTGTGTGGTATAACGAGTTATATACTAACAGTTAACCCATATATAATCTAGCAACTCAAACCATAGACCAGAATTTAGAATATGTATTGATGTGAAGTTTGCTTAGCCTAGGCTAAGGTACATGTAATACATTGCTAAAAGATTTTTCTGTGCCGTAGCACTTCATTTACAACTTGTAAAAAAAAACTTCGTACTTGATTAAACATAGTACTTCTTCAGATTATCAGAGTTCGAGGTTTGTGGTATTGGGCGTCCATCCAAGTCTTGTAGCTTAAACGTACCGCTACGAACTTCTTCGACCACCAGATAAGGACCTTCCCAATTCGGGTTTAGTTTGCCAAGTTGCTTTGCTCGTCCTACAACCTCCATCTTTCGGAGAACCAGATCCCCTTTTTTGAGAGGTCGTCTGGTTACCCGTTTGTTGAACTCCCTAGCCATCCGTAACTTATACAACTCCATCCTTAAAAAGCATTACCTCAAACCTCTGGCAACTTGTCTAACGCCAGACGCGTTGCTGCCCAGTTAGTCTCTTCTGAATATAACAAGACACGGAGGGTGGGTTCTTCAATTTCAAAGGGTAGGACAACTTCTGTTCCATAAACTAGCATGAAAGGCGTTTCCCCTGTTGAATTCTTGGCAGTTGTTCTGATGAACGAAAGGACCAGCTGAAGCTCTTCCACCCAGAATCCCTTGGCATTCTCTAACTTCTTCTTGATGCCTTCTGAGATGATCTTGTTAAAAGCCTCTACCTTGCCATTCGCCTGTGGATGAGCAACAGAAGCAAAGTGAGAGTTAATACCCCTTTCTGTGAGCCAATCCTTCAGCTTAGGGGTCTCAAACTGGGTCCATTGTCAAACACTATCGACTGGGGCATCCCAAATCTCGTTATGATGGTTTTCCAGATGAACCTTTTCACGTCAGATATCACGTATTTATATAGTCTTTTCTCCCTTATTTACAAGCTAATTTGTGCGTCATTGGAGCTCTTGGGAGCTATTTTATGCTAACTATCGTATATAGTTGTGGTTTTGTGTTTTAGTGTTGAATTGCAGGTTTTAGGGAGTTTTCTCCCTATTCCCGAATCATTTGGAAGAAACCACGGCTTTACGAGATGTTACAAGGCACGTAGGATGGATCGCGATCTTTATGGATAGTTTAGGAGGTCCCAAGACCCCTAAACATGAAGATTAGAGAACCAAGGAGTCAAAGGAGGTTTTCGTGCACTGATCGGGCAGAAATGGCCCGATCGGGCGAAATAATTATGATCGGGTATGAAAGTTGCGGACCCGATCGGGCAAGAATTGCCCGAAGTGATCGGGCGAACATCATGTACCCAGACCCGATCGGGTGTTCATCGCCCGACCCGATCGGGTGGGCTGCTCATAGGTCTTGTTAGAGAGCTGCTGAAGAGACGCTTTCACTAGGCCATTTTGTTGCCTGGCCCGATCGGGTGGCTGACCAAGGCCCGATCGGGTGGGCGTCAAGTCCATCTAATGCTGCTGCGCTGCTGCTACATCACAGCCGAAGACGAGAAAATGCGAAGTTGTATTTGACCCGATCGGGTACTGTGCTCGGGCCCGATCGGGTCTGGCGCTTAATGACGCGGATTTCGAGTTTTGTTTCCGATTTCTAATTAGACTTGAGGGGTAATATAAATACCTTTTCCTCATTATCTTTTATTTATCTTTCATTAGGTTTTAGGCTAGTTTTATTCTTCATTGCTCTTAGTTTAATTCAAACACTTTAGATTAGATTAAAGGTGATTGAACCTATTCGATTTCAATAAAAGTTCCTGCTTTCCGTCAATTGGTACTCTTCTCTACTCTAATCTCTTTTATTATTATTAATTGCTTAGCTTATTTATTTAATTATTCATGATGCAATTCTTAGGGTTTTCAATTAGTTTTGTTGTTGTCAATTCGATCATGTCTGAGTAGTTCTCTTTCTAGGGTGTTAGATAGGGAAGCCATGTTTATACCATGATTGCGATTTAGATTTCTATCAATTTCTAGGGCTTGATTAGGGTGATTGTGGTGTGATTTGTTCTTATTGAGTAATTAATGTCAGTGTACAATTTTATTGATTGCTTGTGGTTAATAGTTGTTTGCACAGATCCGTCTTACGACTAGAGGCCTAGGACACATCAGTAGTTCTGATTACGTTAGTGAACATGCGGCGTATGTTGAACTATGAGCGTTGAGTCTTAACCATAGCTCAACATAGGCTCTAATCCCCCGACTCTTGACTTAGGTTTTAATAGTAGTTGACCCTATTTGATTGGTATAAGCATGGTGGACCGACCTAATACCCTAGACTTTTATTCCATAGTTTAATCCTCGATTTATTCAGTCTTCCGTAGTCTATTCCTTAGTTTAATTAATTCCTTCCTGATTTCATCTGGAGTAGCTGAATTGGTTGAATTTTGATTTAGAAACTCTGTCTCCCTGTGGATTCGACCCTGCTTCCACTGACTACCTAGTTAGAGGTCCGTAGGTTTATTTTTGATTAGGTGACACGACTAAAACCTGTCAAATTTTGGCGCCGTTGTCGGGGAGACGGCTAGTTCTTTAAGTTTTTATTTAATTATTTGGTCTACTTCTCTGTACCTCATTGGAACTTCATTGTTTCAATCGAGGTACCCTTTACTGCTGCTTTTTGTTTCTTTTGTATGCCCAGGTCCCAAAGAAACGGTTCCCCCATTCCAGCGGACCCTGATCTTGATAGGACAATTAGGCGGATCCGAAAGATAAAGCAGAAAGACAAGCAGTCTGTTCAGCTGAACACCTCTGGAACAGACACCTTGAATTCAGTTATGTCAAAATCACTGAAGTCATATGGGGTGCCCAACCCGGATGGTCTCTCCACTGGACCTACTATGCCCACCATTGCCGCAGCAAATTTCGAAATCAAGCCTGGACTCATCAGCATGGTCCAGCAAAATCAGTTTGGTGGGCATCCTACTGAAGATCCGGCAAATCATCTGCAACGGTTTCAACAACTTTGTCGAACCGTTAAACATGCCGGCGTCACTCCAGATCAACTCAAAGTCATGTTGTTCGAGTTTTCACTGAGAGATAGAGCCCAAAAATGGTTGAACGATGTGAAAGAAACCGAGTGGAGTGAGATTTCTGCTGCATTTCTGAGAGAGTATTACCCACCCACTAAAACAGCAGAAATCAGAAATAAACTAGCCACGTTTTCCCAAGAGCCTGATGAAACATTAAGGGAAGCGTGGGCCAGGTTTAGAGATTTACAGAGAGAGTGTCCACACCATAATATGGACAAATGGTTCTTGACGCAGACATTCTACAATGGTCTGCAGCCTCAGACGAAGTGTATTGTTGATTCGTCTGCAGGAGGAGTGTTTTTAGACAAGGTAGTTGATGAGGGTTATGAATTCATATCAAATCTTGCAGCCAATGACCATACATCATCTAGGAGTTTGACTAAGAAGGTACTTGAAGTTGACGCTATTTCATTGCTTACATCTCAGATGGCGCAACTAACTCAGCAGCTAATGAAGTCTTCTAGTCCGACACCTCCACCCATGAGCATCAATGCTATGTCTGCAGTAGCACCCATTACCTCATCTTACTGCGAGGTATGTGGTGTTCAGGGTCACTTTGGGCATGACTGTCAGTTCAGTCAATTTCAGATGGAGCAGGCCAATGCCTTCCAACAAAGACCACAAACCTTCCCCCTTCACATAACTACTAAAACCCACAAAACCATCAACCTCCACCTCCACAAAACTATCCTAAACCCTCATACCATCAAACCCCACAACATTTCCAAAGACCACCACCACAAAACTTCCATCATCCCAATAACTTCCAAACTCCACAAAATTTCCACACCCCACCCCCACAAAACAACAACCCACAAGAGCCTAGCAATTCTGAACTGATGAAACTGATATTGTCTATGCAAAAGGCAAATGAGGAAACACGGAGGGTCCAGGAGGAAGCAAGGAGGGCCCAAGAGAAGCACATCCAACTTCTCGAGGCTCAAGTTGCTCAGTTGGCAGAATCTAATGCACAGAGGCAGCAGGGACAATTGCCAGGGCAACCAGTTCAGAGAGAACATGTGAATGCCATCACTCTTTGTAGTGGCATTGCATATGATGCCCCTCCAGTGCCCATTGATGAGGTTACCCCGACTGTAGGGAAGAAGAGGGTGGTAGAGGAAGGAAAAAGAAAGAATTCGACGTCTGAAGTCGATTTGTCTGCAGAAGCTGAACAGACAGGGAAGAAAAAGGAGAAGGTTTCTGAAACGCCTTTTACACCAAGGCTACTTTTTCCTCACAGGATGCAACAGTCCAAGGTCGATCAGCAGTTTGGTAAGTTCTTGTCTATGGTCAAGAACCTTGAGGTAACGATTCCATTCACAGACTTAATTACCCAAGTGCCTGTTTATGCCAAATTTATGAAAGACATGATTACTAAGAAAAGAGACTTTGGTGGGGTAGAACGTGTCGCTCTTACTGAAGAGTGTAGTGCTTTTATTCAAAATAAAACCCCACCAAAGTTAAAAGATCCTGGTAGTTTTTCTATACCCTGTCATCTTGGACCTATTTTTATTGATAAGGCTTTGTGTGATTTAGGTGCTTCTGTTTCCGTTATGCCATTGTCTGTTTATAAGAAACTGAACATGGGAGCCCTTAAATGCACACAAATCACTTTACAGATGGCGGATCGTTCTATAAAATACCCTCTAGGTGTTTTAGAGGACGTTCCTGTTAGGGTAGGGAAATTCTATATCCCTGTTGATTTTGTGGTATTAGATATGGATGAGGATGCCCAGATTCCTATTATCTTGGGTAGGCCATTTTTGTGTACTGCTGGTGCTGTCATTGATGTCAAGTCTGGGTCTTTAACTCTGAGTGTTGGTGATGATAAAGTGATTTTTAAACTAACCAATGCTGTTAAGGCACCTATGCTTTAACAATCTTGTTGCAGGGATGAGGTTCTGGATGAAGTAGGTGTGGAGAAGGTTCCAATTCCACCTAAGGTTGCCTCACCGTCTGGAGGCATTGTCAAGAACATTTGGAGGAGAAAGATGTTTGATGAGGGTGGCACTCATTGCCAAGCCCCTCCTATTTGAGAGAGGGAGGATTATGGTCGTGCGGGACCTTTATAAACCAGCGCTGTGCGAGAGGCAACTCGTATTTTCTTTTCTTTCCCTTTTCCTTTTCTTTTTATTTTGCTTCCTTTTTGTGAGCGAGAGTGAGGGTACTAACATTGTTTTTCCTCTTAGCATAGTCCTTATCACCTTTTGGCATTGAGGACACTGCCAAGTTCAGCTTGGGGGAGGAGTTCTGTTTGTATTCCCTATCTCTTTTACTGCTTTCTAGGATAGATTTACTGCTTTCAAAAATACTGAAAAAAATCAAAAAAAATATGGTTCCCATGACTGATTTAGTTGCCTCCCTGTGTGATATATCGATATCTTATAGAGTTTTTCCCTTTCTTTACAAGCTAAATTGTGCTATATTAATGCTCTTAGGAGCTATTTATGCTAACTATTTCGATATAGTTGTGGTTTGTGTGTTCTATATCATTTTGCAGGTTTTAGGGAAAAACTCCCTATTTACTTGATGTTTTGAGCACCACGCTATAGCGGGAAGTTATGGGGCATCTTTGAGGTCTCAAGATGGTATTTGGACCCCATTATGAAGAAGTAAGTGTGCAAAGACTTGGCGTCTGAAGCCAAGCAAAGCAAGGCAAGAAGAAGACTCGCCCGATCGGGTCGGGCAACAACTGCCCGATCGGGTACGAGTGAAGAATCTGAAGTCAAGGTTTCCCGCCCGATCGGGCGGCCTTGCCCGATGTGATCGGGCGGATCAATACTTAGCCATTTTGCTGTTTTTCTGTGAGCTGAAGAAGACTTCCACCCGATGGCATCGGGTGGACTTGCCCGATCGGGTGCTGAGGTTGCGGCCCCGATCGGGTGGAATATGCCCGATCCAATCGGGTGAACCCTATTTTGTTGCTGCTGAAGACTTGTTCCCAGGCCCGATCGGGCGGCCTTTTGCCCGATCGGGTGGAAGACACGGGGATGCGATTTTCGTTATTTTTCCCCCTCTATCTTATTGTTTTCCTAAGACTTATAAAGACTTTTAGGTTATTTTTATTTTGGATCTTTCATATTCTTAAACACGGAGAGAACTCTTAGCCTAGTTTATCATTGCTTTGGATTATAGAAGAGATTCAAGTACAATTTCAATTCAATTAAAGTTTCCGCTTTCCGTCAATTTGGTAATCGTCTTGCTTATTGCCTTATTTCTTTATCTCAATTACTTTAGTTCAATTGTTTATTTCTCAATTAGTTCATGATGCAATTCTTAGGGTTTTCAATTAGTTTTGTTGTTGTCAATTCGATCATGTCTGAGTAGTTCTCTTTCTAGGGTGTTAGATAGGAAAGCCATGTTTATACCATGATTGTGATTTAGATTTCTATCAATTTCTAGGGCTTGATTAGGGTGATTGTGATGTGGTTTGTTCTTATTGAGTAATTAATGTCAGTGTACAATTTCATTGATTGCTTGTGGTTAATAGTTGTTTGCACAGATCCGTCTTACGACTAGAGGCCTAGGACACATCAGTAGTTCTGATTACGTTAGTGAACATGCGGCGTATGTTGAATTATGAGCGTTGAGTCTTAACCATAGCTCAACATAGGCTCTAATCCCCCGACTCTTGACTTAGGTTTTAATAGTAGTTGACCCTATTTGATTGGTATAAGCATGGTGGACCGACCTAATACCCTAGACTTTTATTCCATAGTTTAATCCTCGATTTATTCAGTCTTCCGTAGTCTATTCTTTAGTTTAATTATTTCCTTCCTGATTTCATCTGGAGTAGCTGAATTGGTTAAATTTTGATTTAGAAACTCTGTCTCCCTGTGGATTCGACCCTGCTTCCACTGACTACCTAGTTAGAGGTCCGTAGGTTTATTTTTGATTAGGTGACACGACTAAAACCTATCAAATTTTGGCGCCGTTGCCGGGGAGACGGCTAGTTCTCTAAGTTTTTATTTAATTATTTGGTCTACTTCTCTGTACCTCATTGGAACTTCATTGTTTCAATCGAGGTACGTTTTACTGCTGCTTTTTGTTTCTTTTGTATGCCCAGGTCCCAAAGAAACGGTTCCCCAATTCCAGCGGACCCCGATCTCACTAGGACAATCAGGCGGATCCGAAAGATAAAGCAGAAAGAAAAGCAGTCTGTTCAGCTGAACACCTCCGGAACAGACACCTTGAATTCAGTTATGTTAAAATCACTGAAGTCATATGAGGTGCCCAACCCGGATGGTCTCTCCACTGGACCTACTATGCCCACCATTGCCGCAGCAAATTTCGAAATCAAGCCTGGACTCATCAGCATGGTCCAGCAAAATCAGTTTGGTGGGCATCCTACTGAAGATCCGGCAAATCATCTGCAACGGTTTCAACAACTTTGTCGAACCGTTAAACATGCCGGCGTCACTCCAGATCAACTCAAAGTCATGTTGTTCGAGTTTTCACTGAGAGATAGAGCCCAAAAATGGTTGAACGATGTGAAAGAAACCGAGTGGAGTGAGATTTCTGCTGCATTTCTGAGAGAGTATTACCCACCCACTAAAACAGCAGAAATCAGAAATAAACTGGCCACATTTTCCCAAGAACCTGATGAAACATTAAGGGGAAGCGTGGGTTAGGTTTAGAGATTTACAGAGAGAGTGTCCACACCATAATATGGACAAATGGTTCTTGACGCAGACATTCTACAATGGTCTGCAGCCTCAGACGAAGTGTATTGTTGATTCGTCTGCAGGAGGAGTGTTTTTAGACAAGGCAGTTGATGAGGGTTATGAATTCATATCAAATCTTGCAGCCAATGACCATTCATCATCTAGGAGTTTGACTAAGAAGGTACTTGAAGTTGACGCTATTTCATTGCTTACATCTCAGATGGCGCAACTAACTCAGCAGCTAATGAAGTCTTCTAGTCCGACACCTCCACCCATGAGTATCAATGCTATGTCTGCAGTAGCACCCATTACCTCATCTTACTGCGAGGTATGTGGTGTTCAGGGTCACTTTGGGCATGACTGTCAGTTCAGTCAGTTTCAGATGGAGCAGGCCAATGCCTTCCAACAAAGACCACAAACCCTCCCCCCTTCACATAACTACCAAAACCCACAAAACCATCAACCTCCACCTCCACAAAACTACCCTAAACCTTCATACCATCAAACCCCACAAAATTTCCAAAGACCACCACCACAAAACTTCCATCATCCCAATAACTTCCAAACTCCACAAAATTTCCACACCCCACCTCCACAAAACAACCCACAAGAGCCTAGCAATTCTGAACTGATGAAACTGATATTGTCTATGCAAAAGGCAAATGAGGAAACAAGGAGGGCTCAAGAGAAGCACATCCAACTTCTCGAGGCTCAAGTTGCTCAGTTGGCAGAATCTAATGCACAGAGGCAGCAGGGACAATTGCCAGGGCAACCAGTTCAGAGAGAACATGTGAATGCCATCACTCTTCGTAGTGGCATTGCATATGATGCCCCTCCAGTGCCCATTGATGAGGTTACCCCGACTGCAGGGAAGAAGAGGGTGGTAGAGGAAGGAAAATGAAAGAATTCGACGTCTGAAGTCGATTTGTCTGCAGAAGCTGAACAGACAGGGAAGAAAAAAGAGAAGGTTTCTGAAACGCCTTTTACACCAAGGCTACCTTTTCCTCACAGGATGCAACAGTCCAAGGTCGATCAGCAGTTTGGTAAGTTCTTGTCTATGGTCAAGAACCTTGAGGTAACGATTCCATTCACAGACTTAATTACCCAAGTGCCTGTTTATGCCAAATTTCTGAAAGACATGATTACTAAGAAAAGAGACTTTGGTGGGGTAGAACGTGTCGCTCTTACTGAAGAGTGTAGTGCTTTTATTCAAAATAAAACCCCACCAAAGTTAAAAGATCCTGGTAGTTTTTCTATACCCTGCCATCTTGGACCTATTTTTATTGATAAGGCTTTGTGTGATTTAGGTGCTTCTGTCTCTGTTATGCCATTGTCTGTTTATAAGAAACTGAACATGGGAGCCCTTAAATGCACACAAATCACTTTACAGATGGCGGATCGTTCTATAAAATACCCTCTAGGTGTTTTAGAGGATGTTCCTGTTAGGGTAGGGAAATTCTATATTCCTGTTGATTTTGTGGTGTTAGATATGGATGAGGATGCCCAGATTCCTATTATCTTGGGTAGGCCGTTTTTGTGTACTGCTGGTGCTGTCATTGATGTCAAGTCTGGGTCTTTAACTCTGAGTGTTGGTGATGATAAAGTGATTTTTAAACTAACCAATGCTGTTAAGGCTCCTATGCTTGAACAATCTTTTTGCAGGGATAAGGTTTTAGATGAAGTAGGGGTGGAGAAGGTTCAAATTCCACCTAAGGTTACCTCACCGTCTGGAGGCATTGTCAAGAACATTTGGAGGAGAAAGATGTTTGATGAGGGTGGCACTCATTGCCAAGCCCCTCCTATTTGAGAGAGGGAGGATTATGGTCGTGCGGGACCTTTATAAACCAGCGCTTTGCGGGAGGCAACCCGTATCTCTTAGTTATATCTTCTTTTCTCTTGTTTCGTAGTTTGTAGCATGTGAGAGAGCGTGAGGGTACTAATGTGTTCCTAGATCTTGTGTGCTTTGATGTGCAGATATGCTAATTGAAGAGAAACTTGAGCCATACTTGCCCCAAATTTGCAAAAAAAAGCGAGCTACTTACTGAACAGTAGCTCGCCCGATCAGATCGGGTGGAAGATGCCCGATCGGGTGAGCGGAAATTCGGGTGGGGGATCGGGTGAAGTGAAAATTCTGAGAAATTTTTTTTTTTGAATTCCGCCCGATCGGGCGACCAAGTACCCGATCGGGCCTGCGACCATTAAACCTCCTTTTACACGGATTTCCCCTCTTTTCTCACCATTCACTCATCATCCTTCCAATCAATTCTCTCTCTCTCTTCACTCATCTTCAACCCCCAAACCCTTAACCTCCATTAAAACCAAACTCTTCTACCTCAAATCTCCATCCTTTCTCAACCAAACTTCATAAAATCCCCTCCTTTCCTCCTTTCACCCTCCATCTCACAAAATCTCATTCACCAAAATCATCTTCCCTCTCCCATCTCTTCCCACACTCACCTTAAAACCCCATCTTTGTGTTACAAGAGGCTACAAGGCTCATTTTCTACCATGACAAGCAAATTCCGAAGGCTTATTCGAGGTGAAAGCTCGCGATCTAGGCGAGAGGCAACACCACAACCACCACCACCACCACAAGTTCCACGGGATCCTCAATACCCGGAAATCATTTTCCGGGATGATGAACATCGCGAGAAATTCTTGCGATTTAAAAAGCGTGAGGTACTTCCTACCCGATTTCTAGATGTTGAGCTTTTGTCTAAACTTGGTTTAACTGATGATTTTAAGGAATTCATGAAAGTTCTAGGCATGGAGGCGCTTTATAATGTACATGTTAACACTTATTCTCCTCTAGTCTATGAATTTTTTAGTAGTTTCAGTTTGACAAAGCCACGGGCCGGTCCGGTCACCCATGTCCACTTTAGACTTCTAAACCAAGAACACTCCCTTAGCCTTAGGGAATTTGCGGGGGTTCTTAGGTTACAAGTACGGGGTGACTACTACCCACCCGACCACTTTAGGATGGCCGATACTTATGTTATGCTGACAGGGGACCCTACGCCCTTTGACATCCAGCACTGTCATTGGGCGAACTTCCATCACCCTATTTTTAGCATTTGGATACGGTTCATGGCCCAGACTCTGTTGGGACGGTTTGAGGGTCACTTGGTCCGGGGGGCCGAGCTAGTTGCTATAGCTAGCTATATTGCTAAAGGCTCTAGGGAGCCATTTCAGTACAACTTGGCTCACCATATCGCTATTCAGTTCGAGCGTATCTCGAACTCGCTCCCTAAGCCAAGGGAAGACGGTAGTTGGACCTCTAGGAGGTTAGTTAACGGGGGGTTGATCACATTGTTTGCCCGGCAAATTGCCGGCTTTGACGAGACTCAGCGTACCCCCGTCCTAGGCCCTACCCTCATTGACCTCACCTATCTCAACACCCTCAAAGTCCTGTACCGCCTGCCTGACCACAGATTTCAGTGGGTGATTAAGTCCAAAAAATCCCTCATTCTGCCCGACTCTAGGGCCCGACTACGGCCTCGTCAGGCAAACTACCTACTCCCTATAGAGGGAGTCGACCTAGTTGTCCCTGAGCCAGAGCCCCCTCGCCGTTCTTACCATAGGCGGCATACGCCGATTTTAGACGAGGGCGCCTCCACTTCTGCTCCCCCTCCCCCTCACACGGACTCATTTGACTTTACCTCTATGATGTCGACCTTAGGTCGCATGGAGACGGGGATGGGTAGAATGGAAGAGCTGATCAACGCGAACACCGCCACCCTCGCGGGCTATGGCACTCGCATCGATCAGCTCTATACCCGTATAGACCAGATGGGGGGGAGGATGGACGCCTTGGCTAACGACCAGAACTACGCCCTTTATCCTCTCTATGACGACTATTGTAGGCGTGGCATTATTGAGCAGACTGCCCAGCACCCCTCGTGGTACCATTGGAACCCGAGTTATGGCCCGCCTACCGGCCAGAGCGATGACATGGCAGAGGATGAGGAGGATGAGCCTGCTCGTCAGTCAGTCTCTTTAGGAGACTTTGGCCTAGGTCCTAGTGGTTTTGGAGGTGATTTTGATGCAGGTCCTAGTGGCTTTGGTGGTGGGATGAGTGGTCCCTCCGGTGGTGGTTTTACCGATGGTGGTGGTACTTCTAGTGGTGGTTTCTTCAGTGACCCCACTAATGATGATATGGGCGGCTGATGCCCTTGTTCTCTCCTCTCCCTCGTTGCAATGAGGACATTGCCTCGTTCAGCTTGGGGGAGAATCTCTCACTGTGAGTATAGTTTATTGCTTTCTAGTATAGTTTACTGCTTTTTAGAGTAGTTTAAAGCTTTGATAGTTTAGTTTACAGCTTTAAGAAAAATTAAAAAATTTGAAAAAAATATGTTTGATCATGAGTGGTTTGATTGCCTCCCTGTGCCCCTTGTTGTGCTTTATTGAGAATGATTTGACTTTGTTTTCTGGATAGCTGGGCATTTGTGATTATGAGGCTTTGATTTGATATTCGACTACTTTGATTTCGAGCAATTTCTGACTATGATTTACTACTTTGTGCTGCATACCTGATTTGGTTTAGACTGTGAGGCCTTTTTCTAGCCTATTGGATTCATACTTTTATCCAGTCTACATTTTTGGTGTGTTAGTTCCTCTCTAGCGGATCGATCTTGACTTTGACTTCGTACTCATTTGATGTTTGGTGACTTGTTACACTTGCTATGATAGAGGCGTTCTTTTGACTTATTCTTGAGCCCCAGAGTTAGTTTTTGATACATTTTTATCCCCCTTAGCCCCGCTGAGCCTAATGACCTTGTTTCATGTTACTTAAACCCTTATTATAAGCCCATGGCCTTTGTTTCGATTTTATTCCCAAGCCTAGCTTGGGGGAGCTTTGTGTATGGGTTGAGAGTGAAGTTGGTTTCATGGTTTGGTTTGATTGTTGAGGAATCAAAAGTGTATTTGTTGTGGCTTGATTATTAGAAAAAGGAATGAAAAGGCAAAATTAGAGTTGCGTGAATGAAGTTCAAAAAAAATAAAAATAAAAATAAAAATGAAAGAAAAGTTCAAAAGAATTCAAAGTTCTTTCATTCACGCACGTTCATAAATAAAGCTTCATGTCATTGCCTAAAACTTGGGTTTGTTGTGCGTATTCATTGAATTTGGAGGATTGGTTTATTTTTCATGGTTTTATGGTGTTGATTGGGAGTTGCTTAGGCCATCTAAGGCCTTGTTTGATTATTCATGCTCCCCCTTTCTTGGTTTTTTCCACCACATTACCCAAAAATATCCCCTACCTCTTACCTAAGCCCCATTACAACCCAGAAAAGTCCTCTTGAGCTTGTGCCTACAATGTCTACTAGATTGATTTTGGTCAGTTTGTCAAAGTTAAAGAGTACGTCTGCTAGTTGAGTCGACTTGATTAGGATGAGCGACATTTTTACCTTCTTAAACACATGAGAGTGTGAGTGGGAAGGGACATTTATGGTCGGGTAGGTGAGTGTTCGGGCACATTCTTTGCCTGCCACAAAATTGAGAGGAGTGACACCCTTTGTGAGCACCTTTTCAGGATTTGTATGCCTAGTAGTCACTTGAAGTTGATGAATTGCTTGGATGATTGGTGGTTGGAAGGATTTGATTTGCCGAACTTGAATTATGCCTGCTTGAACGATTCTTAGTTTTGAAAATGCTTTTTGAGCTTGAATTGTTTTATTTATGGGGTGAGGCAATCTATTCCACGATCATGCTCTATTTGCTTGAGGACAAGCAAAGGTTTAGCTTGGGGGAATTTGATATATCGATATCTTATAGAGTTTTTCCCTTTCTTTACAAGCTAAATTGTGCTATATTGATGCTCTTAGGAGCTATTTATGCTAACTATTTCGATATAGTTGTGGTTTGTGTGTTCTATATCATTTTGCAGGTTTTAGGGAAAAACTCCCTATTTACTTGATGTTTTGAGCACCACGCTATAGCGGGAAGTTATGGGGCATCTTTGAGGTCTCAAGATGGTATTTGGACCCCATTATGAAGAAGTAAGTGTGCAAAGACTTGGCGTCTGAAGCCAAGCAAAGCAAGGCAAGAAGAAGACTCGCCCGATCGGGTCGGGCAACAACTGCCCGATCGGGTACGAGTGAAGAATCTGAAGTCAAGGTTTCCCGCCCGATCGGGCGGCCTTGCCCGATGTGATCGGGCGGATCAATACTTAGCCATTTTGCTGTTTTTCTGTGAGCTGAAGAAGACTTCCACCCGATGGCATCGGGTGGACTTGCCCGATCGGGTGCTGAGGTTGCGGCCCCGATCGGGTGGAATATGCCCGATCCAATCGGGTGAACCCTATTTTGTTGCTGCTGAAGACTTGTTCCCAGGCCCGATCGGGCGGCCTTTTGCCCGATCGGGTGGAAGACACGGGGATGCGATTTTCGTTATTTTTCCCCCTCTATCTTATTGTTTTCCTAAGACTTATAAAGACTTTTAGGTTATTTTTATTTTGGATCTTTCATATTCTTAAACACGGAGAGAACTCTTAGCCTAGTTTATCATTGCTTTGGATTATAGAAGAGATTCAAGTACAATTTCAATTCAATTAAAGTTTCCGCTTTCCGTCAATTTGGTAATCGTCTTGCTTATTGCCTTATTTCTTTATCTCAATTACTTTAGTTCAATTGTTTATTTCTCAATTAGTTCATGATGCAATTCTTAGGGTTTTCAATTAGTTTTGTTGTTGTCAATTCGATCATGTCTGAGTAGTTCTCTTTCTAGGGTGTTAGATAGGAAAGCCATGTTTATACCATGATTGTGATTTAGATTTCTATCAATTTCTAGGGCTTGATTAGGGTGATTGTGATGTGGTTTGTTCTTATTGAGTAATTAATGTCAGTGTACAATTTCATTGATTGCTTGTGGTTAATAGTTGTTTGCACAGATCCGTCTTACGACTAGAGGCCTAGGACACATCAGTAGTTCTGATTACGTTAGTGAACATGCGGCGTATGTTGAATTATGAGCGTTGAGTCTTAACCATAGCTCAACATAGGCTCTAATCCCCCGACTCTTGACTTAGGTTTTAATAGTAGTTGACCCTATTTGATTGGTATAAGCATGGTGGACCGACCTAATACCCTAGACTTTTATTCCATAGTTTAATCCTCGATTTATTCAGTCTTCCGTAGTCTATTCTTTAGTTTAATTATTTCCTTCCTGATTTCATCTGGAGTAGCTGAATTGGTTAAATTTTGATTTAGAAACTCTGTCTCCCTGTGGATTCGACCCTGCTTCCACTGACTACCTAGTTAGAGGTCCGTAGGTTTATTTTTGATTAGGTGACACGACTAAAACCTATCAAATTTTGGCGCCGTTGCCGGGGAGACGGCTAGTTCTCTAAGTTTTTATTTAATTATTTGGTCTACTTCTCTGTACCTCATTGGAACTTCATTGTTTCAATCGAGGTACGTTTTACTGCTGCTTTTTGTTTCTTTTGTATGCCCAGGTCCCAAAGAAACGGTTCCCCAATTCCAGCGGACCCCGATCTCACTAGGACAATCAGGCGGATCCGAAAGATAAAGCAGAAAGAAAAGCAGTCTGTTCAGCTGAACACCTCCGGAACAGACACCTTGAATTCAGTTATGTTAAAATCACTGAAGTCATATGGGGTGCCCAACCCGAATGGTCTCTCCACTGGACCTACTATGCCCACCATTGCCGCAGCAAATTTCGAAATCAAGCCTGGACTCATCAGCATGGTCCAGCAAAATCAGTTTGGTGGGCATCCTACTGAAGATCCGGCAAATCATCCACCACTAAGGCCAGACCAAACTTCTCAACTGTAGTATATCTGCTCTCGGCATCCTTGAGTACTTGACTCACAAAGTATATAGGGATTTGTATAGCATCCCTCTCAGCTAACAGTACCGCACTGACTGCTTCAGGAGAAACATCCAGATAAACATACAACTTTTCTCTAACCACTGGACTTATCAAACGAGGGAGCTGCTGTGAATGCTTCTTGATTTCATTTAAGGCCTCGTCTTCTTCAGGAGTCCATTGAAATTTTGCTTTCTTCTTTATTGTTGCAAAAAAATGATGACACTTGTTACCCGACTTGGACAAAAATCGTCCCACAGCCGCTAAACAGCCAGTAAGCCGCTGTACTTCCTTAATCTTTGTTGGAGGTTTCACATCGAGTATAGCTTGAATATTTTCAGGATTTGCCTCTATCCCACGCTGATCTACCAGAAAACCCAGGAACTTGCCAGCCGAGACCCCAAAAACACACTTCTTTGTGTTAAGTCTTAGTTTATACTTGCTCAAGGTTTCAAAAGTTTCACGTAGATCTGTGACATGATCCTTTTCCTCTTGGCTCTTGACGATCATGTCGTCAATGTATGCTTCCAGATTACGTCCCAACTGAGGTGAAAAGATCTGGTTGATAAGCCTCTGAAAGGTTGTCGGGGCATTTCTCAAACCAAAGGGCATCATCAGCCGGCCATACAACCCCTTTTCAGTTATAAATGAGGTCTTATCCTGATCCTCCTGCAGCATAGTGATCTGATGAAACCCTGAATATGCATCCATGAAGCTCAACAACGCATGCCCGGCAGTCGAGTCTACCAGACGGTCCAGCTTGGGCAAAGGAAAACTATCTTTGGGGCAAGCCTGGTTCAAGTCTGTGTAGTCAACACACATCCTCCAAGTTCCATTCGGCTTGGGAACCATTACCACGTTTGCTACCCAATCCGAATAGTGGGTTTCCTTGATAAAGCCTGCCTCAAGCAGTTTGCTGACCTCATCATCTACAGCTTGATTTCTAACGGGACCCAAATGTCTCTTCTTTTGCCTGACTGGTTTTCTAGCTGGATCAACATTTAGCCGATGAACAGCCACTTTTGGATCAATTCCAGGCATTTCTTCTGCCCTATAGGCAAAGATGTCTTGATATTCCTTCAACAGTGAGATAATAGCTTCCTGTAACTCGGGCTTTAAACCCGCTCCAATCTGCAAAGTCCTCTCTGGACGAGAATCTTCTAAACAAAGTCTTAAGGGAGCTTCAGCAGACTTAGGACGATCGAGAGTTAAATTTGCGATCGTCATAACCTCAGCTGAAGACTTTGGTTCTTCTTTGACCTGAGCGAACTTCCTATTCTTACTAGGCAGATCTCTTGCCGACTTCCTTTCGGAAGTAACATACAGTTCATCTCGTTCTCCTGACGAATTCCTTACGGAAGCAGCGTGCGTCTGAAATTTCTCTTCTTTCATCCTGGTCGTTCCCACCTTCTCTGCCCCAGCCTCTTTGGGCTCGTCTACCTCCATGGGTTCAACTTCATTCAATTTCCATGACGAGGGCTTTAAGGTAGTAAGGTAGCATTCTCTGGCGGCCCGCTGGTCTCTATAGATTGTACTAACCTGGCCATCGTCACACTCAAACTTCATCAACATCAGATGAGTGACAATGACCGCCTTAATGTTGTTGAGAGTGGGATGTCCCATAATTACATTATATGCTGTCAGATCTTTGACAACCAAGAATTTTATGAACATGGTTCTACTTCGATCTTTCTCTCCAACTCTGACAGGCAACGACACCGTCCCTACCGGATGAATGATTCCTCCTCCAAATCCTATAATCGGATGATGGACTGGAAGGAGGTCTTTTTCATCAAATTTTAGTCTTGACAAACAATCAGCAATAATAATGTCAGTCGAGCTGCCAATGTCTATAAGGATCCTTCGCACTTTCAAGTTAGCTATCTTCATCTCTACGACAAGAGGGTCATCATGAGGAGTTCTGATCTGACCACGATCACCCTCACTCACCGTCACTAAGGGGAACGGGTCCACCTTAGTTTTTCATGTTAGCAACACTTGGCCGAGCTCTCTAACATAATTCCTATGCCCTCTCAAAGTTGGTCCCCCGGCTGCAAACCCACCGGATATGACTAAAACCACATCTTCATCAGTGCTGACACTTTCTTTCTTCTTACTTTGACGAAAATCCTTCTTATGAAAACGACCTTCCCGAGACACATACTGGTTCATCTTTCCCTGCTTGGCAAGATGCTCCAATGCTCTCTTCAAATGTTTACACTCATTGGTTTCATGCCCACAATCCTTGTGGAAGTGACAATACTTGCTCCTGTCTCGAAACTTGTAAGGTGTCTTCATCTCTGCCGGGGCTTTAAGTTCATGCTTATCCTTGATCTCCATAAGGATAGAGTACTGATCCTTATTGAACTCGATAGGCTCAGCTGACGGAGCCCTTTCCTTTCGTTTCTCTCTTCTTGAAGGGGTTGTACCTGAAGATACTACCCAGGTCTCAGCCTTCTTAGGATTGTTCTTAGGTTTTTGAACAGGCTCCTCGGGCTTCTTAGACTCTGAGTGTTTAGCTTCAGCACACACCTCTGTCACATGTATGAAAGCTTCGGCTTCTCTTAGAGCTTCGGCCAAAGTGCTTACTTTTTTCTTGACTAAGTCGAACTTAAAGCTTCCTGGACGAAGTCCTCGAATGAATGCATCAAATTCTACACCAGCATTCAAGTCGTGGATCTGGAGAGCTTCAAGAATAAACCTCTTCACAAAACTTCTCAAAGACTCTTTTGGGGCTTGGACAATCTTCCCCAAATGAATACTGGTTTTCTGTTCCTGCCGATTGGCTACAAAGTGACTAGTAAATGAGTAACTCAACTCAGTGAAATTGTTGATGGAATTTGCTGGTAAATTGTTAAACCACTTCTGAGCAACCCCTTTCAGGGTAGCTGGGAAGTTCTTACACCATGTAGCATCGTCCACAGCCTGGACGTACATTTGATGTTTGTATGCTGAAAGATGATCATCTGGATCGGTAGTGCCATCGAACGGATCAATGATGGGAAGCTTAACCTTAGCACACGGAGGGGCTTGCATTATTATGGCTGAAAAAGGCGTCGGCCCAATCTATACGGAGCTCCCTGAGCGTGCATCAACTGGTACTGTATCTCTCCTGCATTCCCTGAGAACTGGATTTGACGAACTGACCTCCTAGGACCCTCGCCTATAAACATTCTGCTGAGAAGTCCTCCGGTAGACATTAGGCTGAACCACCGTTCGATCCTGACGTGGCTCATAGATAGAAGGGGTCCTTCCTTGCTCCATAGTGTGACTCCGGATCCTCAGGGTGGGGTCCTACAAGTATGGCGTTGTTCCAGTAGCCGACCTTTGTTGAGCCGCTACCCTCTTTGCTTGCAGGTACTCCCGAGCGTCAGTTTCCATTCGACGACCGTCCACTGGTCTGTTCACCGGGTTGGTAACCACTAGATTCCATTCTAGACGACGTGGTTGCTCACTACGAGCAGGCTGCCTCCTCCTCTAGTCGTCTGGCCCGCTTAGTCCAGCTACATTCTCCTGAGAAGCTCCTCTTATAGGAGTAGGCCTAGAATGAGGCTGGGGGCCTACTCGAAAGAACAACATGTTGCTCTAAATCTGCTCCTGGACGACTTGGGCCATCCTGGCTTGAAACTCATTTAGGGCATTTTCTAAATGAGCCGCCGTGACCGGGAGAGCAGGGTTGGACTCTAGAACTGCCCCGACTAGATCGTTTTGTCGCTGTCCGTCTCGTCCCCTGGGTGGACGTTCATCATCGACGGTGTCATTGACTTATACATAAGGACTCATCCTTTGTCCTCGGTTGGACGAATTGCAATCTGTCATCTCCGCGCCTCCCCACAGACAGCGCCAAATGTTTTCAGTAAACTTTTCGTAAACGAAGTTTGTCCGGATGATGGACAGGTGTAGGGTTGATGAATTTGAGAGGCTTGTGCAGAGATGTAGCTTCGTTTCCCGAACCTGCAAAAAGGGGGAAAACCAAACCGAAGGTTTGAGTTTGATTCCCTCTCCGATGCTTAAGTCAGTATTCTGAAGATAAAATATGAGTATGAATTTTGACAGAGTAAGTTTTTGAGAGTAGTTGAGATCCCTTTTACCTGATTTTGAGGAGCTATTTATAGTGTCCATGTATAGAAAGGAGCACCCTAAAATAGAGGGATGTGATTGGTTAGGCAATGAGAGGGTTACACTTGTCATGGTGTCATTGCCTTGAGCCTTTTAACCAATCACTTTCTTCCTCTTATGGGGATTTGAGCTGATTATTCAATTCCTTCCTTTAGGGAATAATTGGGTCTCTTTATTCAATTTGGTGAGGTCACAAGCTATCCTCTTGTATGCCCCCAGGTGTCATATGGAGGATGAGCCACGTGTCACCAATTCATTGGGCCACGTGGCAGTCTTTGACTGGACTACGTGTCTCCTTTTAATATGTTACAACAACTCATGTGCAAAAAAAATACACCATTGCTCTCCCTTTCCCACTTTCTCACTCATGCCAAAATAATTTTCATGTTTCATGATCAATTCGATCAAATGCACCCTCACTCATTAGCAATCAACTACTCGTGTAATTGAAAATTTTAAAAAAAAAATCAAAAGTGTATAAAAATATAGCAAAGTGGGTGTCTATTTATATATCAGAAGAAAATATAATCGTTGATACAATTTTTTTAATTGTTATTACTTTGTAGATGTTTAGATATTATAGTTTGAAGTTTTAAACATTTTTGACTAAAAATTTAAGGGAAATTTGTCAAAAAGGACCTTCAAAAAAAAACATTTTGTGAGAAGGGACCTTAAAAAAAAAATTGGCTTTTAAAGGCCAAAAACAAAAAAAGTTTGTGAGGAGGGACCTTATTTGCTAATTAGCACCTAATTAAACACTAATTATATATTAAATATAATTAAACAAAATTAATGTCTAATCAATATCGGATATATGCATGTATCCATCGGCTCACTTTTTTGACAGTACATTCCATGAAAATGGTTGTATATTTCATGAAAATGGCAGTACATTTATTGAGAAACGTAGTATATAAAAATCGATATTTTCACAGCTATATAACTATATAGTTTGTATTTGGCATTTTCATTAAAAATGTACTACCATATATATTAGAATATACTACCATATAAGAAATGTACTGCCATTTTCATGGAATGTACTGCCAAAAAAGTGAGGCGATGGATATATGCATATATCCGATATTGATTAGGCAACCCTGATAGTGGAAAGAGTAGAGAGATGGAGGTGATGGTCTGCTGGTGGTGGGTATGGCAGAGGAGAGAGGAGGGAAAATTTTATTAGGTATAATTTTGTTTAATTATATTTAATATATAATTAGTGTTTAATTAGGTGTTAATTAGCAGATAAGGTCCCTCCTCACAAACTTTTTTTTGTTTTTGGCCTTTAAAAGCCAAATTTTTTTTTAAGGTCCCTTCTCACAAAATGTTTTTTTTAAAGGTCCTTTTTGGCAAATTTCTCAAAATTTAATGGCTAAGTTTGGAAATAAAACTTAATTCTATAATAACTTCCTTAATTTATTTTAAATGTGTTTTTTCTTTTCTTAATTTTGGTGTCCACCCCACCTCTTCCCTTATAGTATAGAGATAATAGAGATAGATTTTTAATATAATACTATTTTAAATAATATATTTAATCCTTATATACACCTCTTAAGCCTGTATATATTATTAACCTTTAAATTCCTACCACCTACAAAACGCTCCCGCCACCCCACTAAGGTGTTGTTTGGTTGCTTTGGGAATTAATTTCCCATAAGAATTAGGGTTTCCTATGAATTTACTTTCCTTTTAGAATTCCTTAGAATTCCAATATTGTATCTGGTTGTCATGTGAAAACTTGCAAATCCTATGAATTGTGAATAACCAAGGAGAGAGTGGGTAATTTACCCATATTTTATAAAAAGACGAAATTCCCTTGAATTCCAATTCCCTCTTTTCTATTTTTTCAAGTGAAGCAAACAAACCATCTAAAAGCAAATTCATAAAAATTTTTAATGCCTATAAAAAAAAAGAGCAACCAAACCATACCTAAAAGGCTAAAATCCCAAACTCCAACACCACCGTTACGAACGCCCCCCCCCCCTCTCTTATTCCTGAATTCTTTTTCAATTTGGGGTTTATCATTATTATTATTATCATTGTTGTCATCATAAATAATAATAACGTTTCACATTCTAAAAAGAGATGAAGATAGCAGTGGAAGGATGCATGCACGGAGACCTGGACAATGTCTACAAGACTATCGCAGAGTTGGAGAGAGCTGAAAACACCAAGATTGATCTCCTCCTTTGCTGTGGCGACTTTCAGGTCTCAGCTTTCTCTTGTTTCACCCCAAAAACCCCTCAATTGCTAGTTTAATTTCACTGGATTAGAAGTAGAATCAGATGCTACAACTAGTTTGATTTCTTAACTGATATTCTTGGTCTTTTGGGACGTCTTATTCACGCTGCTAGTTAACTTGTTAAGGCTTAGTTGTGAATTTGTTCTCATTGCTAAAGAACAATAGACTATGTAAGTTGCTGTCTGTTTTATGCTTCAAGGAATGGATACCATAAACTGATACATGATCATGGTCTTTACGGCAGGCTGTTAGAAACACAAAGGATCTTGAGAGCTTAAATGTGAAACCTAAATATAGGCAAATGAACACTTTCTGGAAATATTATTCTGGACAACAACTAGCTCCTTTGCCTACTATTTTTATTGGAGGAAATCATGAAGCGTCCAATTACCTCTGGGAATTGTAAGTTGTTTCATGTCTTGTCTAACCAATTTCGCTATCTATTTCGCCTTTTTAATTCGCAGTTCGCCCTAAATTTGCCAATAATAGCGCAAAATGGCCTATTATTCGCGATTTGTGAGTTAGGTAACATTGTTTCTGTATCTGCCCCCATAAACTTGGATGTGGAATTATCCACTTTTTTTGCTGATTATTATTTTATTGCTACCCTTGGTTTCATCTTTGTGAGTTCATGATGATATTCTTATGATAAGAAACTTATGAGTTTCCGGAGCCTTGTGTTTTGTGCCATACATTTAGCAATCACTTGATTAATATTATTGTGATTAATTTTATATGCGTTGTTAATTTGGTGTGGAAGTTGATAAATAAAAAGAAGGGAATAATTCATGCCATTTTATTCAAATCATGCATGCACTTAATTGACTTAAACACTTGTTTACCGTCAATAGCCAACAATATGACTTCTATATGTGACCAAAGAAGCAAGGAGATTGTAGTATTCGGTGAATAAGCCTTTTTAATCGTAATAGGTCATGGGTTCAAACCTTTACATTAACAATTTCTGTAAGATTTTTTTAATTGTATGAGGTTGGCATGAAGTATTGAAGTGTGACCTTTCGAAAGAGGACGGTAGCCACATGTATGACAGAATGTGTTTCCATGCTCTCTATTAATCGTATTGATGTATAATAAATTAGTCGTTTATCTTTCTCAAATACTTCCTCCGTTTCAAAAAAATGACTACACTTTTTCTTTTGCGGACTCCTAGGCACTTTTTGTTTGTGTGAGATTATGTGGTAGGAGAGAGATAGAGAGAAAAAGTTACCAAAAAAGTAAAAAAAGAGAAGTGTAGTCATTAATTTAAAACTTCTTAAAATGGAAAGTGTAGTCATTTTTTGAAACGGAGGAAGTAGAATGGTTTTTTTAATTTTCTGTTGAGGGTCAGAAAATAAAGCTCATGTTTCTTTTGTTAAATAAATGGTGTATCTTCTATGGAAGTGATATCTCCAAATGAATGTGCCACTTCTAATGATCGTCAAAGAGGATTATTATATAGGATATCAAGCTAATACCAACCATCATGTTGTGTCATGCACAACACATGGTTTCTGACTCTTTCTGTTTTGTTTATCAGTTGACTCGTACTTACTTAGATGGGTAGTTCCGAACCCTGTTGACTTGACTGACTGATGACTATCACATCCTCCTCTATTTAAGGTTATTCCTCTGTCCTAAGTTATTTGTCCTCTTTGAAATTTATTACTTCATATTGTTGCGAGTCACAAAGCTCTGGGGGTTAAATAGGTAGTGCAAGGACACATCTATGATGGAGGATACATGCAGCCAACTCCTAAGCCATTCAGACTGATTCTGTTTTATTGCCCCCTTCTCAATTGGGTGGTTTCGGGTTATGGAGACTAGTATTGGTGGGAGAGTGGGTGGTTTTTGGTGGATGGGGTGGTTTCTTGGTGGCGTTGGGTGGTTGTAGCGGTGGGGCTGTGTGTTGTGTGTCACAGGGGGTGGTTATGGAGGGTTTCTCTTACCCTTGTGAGTTGTTTCTAAGTGGAGAAGTGGGTGGGTGGGTGGGTTCAAGGTGGATGGATTTGGGGGTGATGGAGAAGGGAAAGTGAAAAGCAAACCCCCGGACCAAAAAACAATTTAGGAAATGGAATCATTCTACTACCTGTCCCTTTCGTGTAGACCTCTATCCAAATGCCCCATAGTGTAATTAGAAAGAGGGAACATGCAAGAAACTTGTTAAAAATTAGGTGTAGTAGTTGAATTAAACCCTTCACAGAATAAAGAGAAATATGCTAACCATACTTGCAGTTAGGTCTTTGGTGATTTTCTAGGGTCATAATCATCACCAACCTTACCAGATGTGTTCGAAAATTTTGCTACTTTTATCTGATGAGACCATCACATTTAAGTTTCTGCCGCAGCAAGCTAAATTTCATGTGGCTCCTCATCTGGGTTTTTTTTGGCGCAGGGACAATGGTAGAACTTTCTGGAGAAACATGATATTCATGAGTGTTCTCTTCAATTTGTTCACAGTAACTTTGTCCATGTAATCAAAGAAATCCTGTAAGCGCTCTTCAGAATTAGGCACAAATTCGTCCTCCTCCTCACTTGTTGAACTACCTGATTCGGCCTTTCCAGCAGCGATCCTCCTCTTTCGCCTAACCCGCTCGTTGTCGCTCTCAAAGGCTTCATCCATAGACCCTTTTAAAACTACTTCTTGTTGAAAACTCACTCAAAAAGTTTAAAAATTGAACAAAAAAAGAAGAGGATACAGTTTGAGAAAAATCTCTCAAATTGATGAGGAAACTCAAACTCGGTGGTGAAATCTTTTGAGTTCTTAAGAACCCTGGATTTGGGTTCGTGGGTTTCGGGGGAAGAATGTCGGAACAAGGGAGAGGTGCGAGAGATGAAGGTGATGAAAGAGACAAAAATAGTCCAGAAAATGCATCCTAGGAAATAATATCGAAGAGAGAGATATAATATAATCAACCTACTTAAGTTGATAAGGTGTTTTCAGTAGTTTATTTAGGGGCCACTAGAAAAGTGAGTAAGGTCAAGTTTGGCATTCTGAGGCACAAAAATATCCGAAAGAGGATATGTAGCAATTAATATGAAACTTCCATTAAAGGGAAATGTAGCAATAATAAAAGAACGGCAGAAGTGTCTAGTAATAAACCGAATAGGTAAAATTATGTTCATCACTATTACCGGGTGATGTTATGTTGCATTGTTGCTTGGGCTTATCCAAGTTTTCTTATGCTAGAATAGTAATGTTGATTGTTTCTAGGTACTATGGTGGATGGGCTGCACCTAATATATATTTCTTGGGTTTTGCTGGAGTGATCAAGTTTGGAAGCATTCGAATTGGTGGATTGTCAGGGATATACAATTTTCGCCACTATCAATTAGGTTGGCTGGCTGACATATATTAAAGTCAATATTATAGTCAGATTGATTTTGTATATTCTTATTAAACATGGTGTTATAGTAACAATGATCTATTGTCTTGATCTTTATGTATCAATTTGACGAAAATGAGGGAATATCTTATTATGTACACGTGTTATAATGAGTAGGGCATTTTGAAAGACCTCCATACAATGAGAGTGATATCAGGTCTATCTATCATGTTCGTGAGTATGACGTTCACAAGCTTATGCAAATTCAAGAGCCAATTGATATATTTCTTTCACATGATTGGCCACTTGGTATCACTGACTGTGGAGACTGGAAGGAACTTGTCCGTAAGAAGCCATTTTTTGAAAAAGAGGTAATTACATTATGTTACCAAAATAAAGTATTATGAGTTTGCTTTCGTTTGGCGCCTAACTAGCATAGAAGTTGAGCTCTTATGGTTTGCGCTCCTTTTATGGTCCTATCGATTACATTATTAGCAAGTTCGCTCACATTTGAGTTAGTTGCTTAATGCATATTAGGGGTATGGTTTGGTAGGCACACAAGTTTAGAGATAGGGTCTGCACACTTATAAGAAATTTATGGTAAGAACAAATCAACCGCAAAATCCCTCATTATGGGAACGTCAAAAGATATTCCAAACTACCTTGGTTAATTTAGGTTATTTTAACTCCTAAATTTTTTAAAATGAATAATGAAATGTAGCTTGATCATAAGTCAAAAAGTACAATTTTGCAACATCTATGTTAGTTATATACTAAGTAAGAAATGAAAGTACTTGATTTAATTTAAATCATCTTTTAAGGCCGAAATGATATAAAATACTTCCTCCGTTCCATATTAGTTGCAACACTTCTCTCTTTTAAAAGTTTCAAATTAGTTGCAACAATACCTTTTTTGGTAAAGGCTGTCTATTTCTCTCCTCATCATATGGGTTAACCTTTTATTTCTCTCTATCTCTTGCTTCATCACATGCTTTCCTAGAACATATGCCCCTCCCCAACAACTAAAGCTGAAATGAGGAATTATATAAACAAATTATTTGGTCACTTTTATCTTTTTGTTCACTTTTGGTACTTCTCAACTTTCAAGCTAAAGATACATTTAATTTTTAGTAATTAACTTACATTTTTGAACCTCTGCTTAGAGTTCCTTTTTCTCTTTGGAGATATGGATATTCCTGTATAGTAAATTATTATTATTGAGTTATCTTTATTGAAAGAGAATCATCTGTATGTAAAAAACTGTTTTCCCCCAAATATTCTACCACCAAAGTAAAAGATACATTTAAGCTAAAGATACATTTAATTTTTAGTAATTAACTTACATTTTTGAACCTCTGCTTAGAGTTCCTTTTTCTCTTTGGAGATATGGATATTCCTGTATAGTAAATTATTATTATTGAGTTATCTTTATTGAAAGAGAATCATCTGTATGTAAAAAACTGTTTTCCCCCAAATATTCTACCACCAAAGTAAAAGATTAAGAGGCACATATCTTCTCCTAAGCACTTGTTTGTAGCGCTAGATTCTAGGGACCCTTTGTGCATAGCGTCTTAGGTACGAAGTTGACCTCTAATCAGGTTGCATGATAGCCTGATAGGTAGAAAGAAAGGAGACTTTTCAACAGGTACCCCTAAACTTTCAAAAAATGCACGGACCCTTTACGTTTTGAAAAATGCAACTTGTCCCCCCCCCCAAGGTATGTATCAAAATCCTCCATATACCCTTAATGACTAAAAAAACGTCAAAATGTGGTTAATTAACACCGCGATACAATGCCAAAAAATCACTTTCTCGATTTGTCTCATTACAACTACCACCGATCTTAACTATTTTTGGTGTTCTGGTTGTGTTGTTAAGGGTTAATAAACGATATTTCTTAACGTTTGTCAGTCAAGGGTATACGCAGGATTTTTTTTCATACCTTAGGTTTCACGGTGCATTTGTCAAAACGTAGGGGTACCCGGGTACCTCGTGCATTCTTTAGAAGATAGGGTTACGGGTTACCCCATGAACCATTCAATGCTTTGGTCTTTCTTGTATTCATATTCGATTGTATGCTTGCATCAAAATCAAGGACAAAATTGGGTTTTTAACGATATTATTTTCACCTTGATATACTATTCTATAAGTTTTAATTTTGTCAGATCCGGGAACGAACTCTTGGTAGTAAACCGGCGGCTACACTGCTGGAGAACTTGAAACCTTCCTATTGGTTTTCAGCTCACCTGCACTGCAAGTTTTCTTCCCTTGTCCAGCATGGAGAAGGGGGGCCCGTGACAAAATTTCTTGCACTTGACAAGTGCCTGCCAGGGCGCAAATTCTTACAGGTATGAATTGGTCATCCCACCTGTGTTCTGAGTCATCTACTCTCTAGAGTTACTGACGTTAAATATATTGTGCCTCAGATTATTGAAATTGAATCAGGCCCTGGACCATTTGAAATATGCTATGATGAAGAATGGCTTGCAATAACTCGAACATTCAATCCTGCCTTCCCCCCTACTAGAAGGCCTGCTAATTTTCGGTGTGTATTACTTGATCCGTCAGTCTCTGCTCCTGTTTTCTCTTTTATCAAGGCTTGAAAAAAATCTGTTTCTGAAAAAGGAATGTGCAAGCTGACAAAGAAGGTTCTCGTCAGTGGGTCAGGAGTAGGCTAGAAAAAAGAGGGGCTTATCCCTTTGAATTCTCGCGAACAGCTCCGTGCTACAATCCCTCTCAATCTTCTTCGAATGGCTCTTCAGCAGGTAATTATGTTGTGTGTTCGTAATTATATTCTGCTATGTCATTTGTAGAGCCAAGTATCTGTCTTTTCATTCTGGGTATTTTCCAATTTAAAGTGCACGACTGCATTCAGAAACCAGTTTTCTTGGGCTAGAAAAATATGTACATCTTGCTTCTCTTGTTGAAAGTTGGAACTGTCAATAGATGTAGCTGATATTACTGTTTGTATAGCCTCCATTGTGGTCAATATGGTAGCAGCTGGTATTTGTCAGAAGCTCTGCAATTTAATTCCTGTACAGCTCGTTGTTTGATATGCATTTTGATAATTATGGGGTGGTATAGACTTGTATTGCCGTCTGCCTATTCTAATTTACTATTTTTAAAATGATATCATTGTTGGTGCCTTTTGTTTTCAGGCTTAAATTGTAGAAGGTTGTGTTCGAGCCTTGTTCATGAAGATGAATGCACTCTTCTTGATGTGCATACGCTTCATGAACTTGTTTAATTTGTGTTTGCTACTTTCATGGGAATGATGTTTTTGGTTGCAGAGCAACATCGGAACCTTCAGACAGAAGCACTGTTGAAGTTTCTTGAGCTGCCATATCTTCTTGATGATGACACTGCCTCTAGTGAGCTGATTTCTGGCTCACCTTCGGCATCCAAAGGTGAGTATTTTACACAAATATACATATAGACAATTTCTTTTGTATTTTGTGCTTTTGGTTTGAATAATTTGTTATCAGTTTCTGCCAGAATATAATTTGATTTGGAAAGGCTATTTGGAATTGTAACTTGTGAACACCCCCTTGTGGTCTAAGCACGAAAGGAAAGAACATGACCAAAATGAAAAGCCATGATGATGTTACTTAAATCTATGTTATCTATGTCACAGGGCTATGGTACTCGGGCTCTTCTTTTTAAGTCAAGTACCCGTGTGTGATCATCGACACTCGGACATGGGTATACTACAACACTATTTTTGGCCAAAATGAAGTAATTTTTTTCGTAAAATGGATGAAGCGGACACTTCAAGCAGGCATTCATCAAGTCCGAGTTATGGGGTATGCGTAGTTGCGCTCCACATATGGGTATGTGTTTATGTTTGGGTGTGTAGAGTATGCCCCTAATTTGGACATGGGGATTGTTGAGGAAGGAAGAGAAACAAGAATCAAAGGGGAAAATGTGGGAGCTTAAGGATGGAAAAAATTTAAGTAGGAAAGTTGAAAAGACGCGAAACTCACTCTAAAAGCGCCCTGATGACCGACGATGCTTTTTAAGATACTCTTTTGTGGGATTTTGGTGGTGTTCTTAATACTTTTTGCAACTCGGCCGAAAAAATTGATTGCTGTCAGAGTTTAAATTTTTTAGAAATGAGAATAAAGTTGGAGATTGTTAATGCCCACCTTAAACACCCTTACGCACCGCCCTAAATACAGTAAGTTTTTTTTCATCCCCCACCCATCAATTTCCTCCTTCCCATTTTTTTCACTCGCCTTCTCATTCACACTCTCACTTGACTTGCCCTCACATGCCTTGTCGATAGAAAGTATTTTCCCATCCCTTCACTTGCCTCGTCGACAGAAACTATTTTTCAAGTTTTTAATTTTATTATGGGTGCCGGAGAAGATGCCCCATATGGAAGCTTTGAGCATTTGAAATAGGCGTTGAATTGTAAGTGCATTCGAAACATTTAGACCACTAGCCACATGGCTTATGGTGCCCAACCATATGCCCAAGGGCGTGTCGTGGACGCCATTGTTCTTTATCTTTATGTTTTTGTGTTTTTGCAATATTATGGTTATATATGAATGGTTAGATATTCAGGAATGTTGGTTTAAAAAGGGTTGGAAATTACTAGAAGGTGCTATAGTATGTGTGTACAATAATTATAATGTGCTATATTACACGTTAAATTTGTGCAAATTTGCACGTTCCGGTGCTGAGGGACTGCTTCCACTAATGGTATAGTCTTATTGGACACTTCGGTGTTTGCATTGAGAGAAAGAGGCATTGCTTAGAGAATAACTTAATCAATGGTGGTAAGGCATGAGTGAGTGACACTACTAAGGAGCTAGACGCACTTGCCCAAGTTCGCGTTTGCTCTTTTGGATATGGCGCTGATAACAAAATTTGTTTTCAGATATGAAAAATTAACGGTTGAAAGAGATGACGAGAAGGCTATCCTCCAAAATTTAGTTAATGGTTTGGTTATTGGTGATTACGGGACATGGAGTACGCCAAAACTTCTAATTTCGAGTTGTTATGGATGGAGAATGACACATTCTTTATGCAGCATTAGTCAGGTGGTGGGATTTTAAATAAAATGCTAGGTAGTGGAAGGAGCTTGTAGTGCGACCTTCAAGGCTTGGTGCTTTCACCTCATTCTTTATAACGCTACTCTCTTTGTTTGTAAGAGTGATATAAGGATCAATTCTCTTCCACTTCCATATGTTTTAGTTTGTGAGTTGTTATTTTGGCTTGCTTATAGACAATGCATCGCAATAGGAGGATGATTCCTTCGGGTTGTACACGGACAGTGGCATGAAAGCAATGTAAAGGGGAAGATTGAATTCAAATAATATTACGATGATTTGGAATAATTCAGACGTGCATGCCCGATTGATATGCCCGTCAGTATACGCAAATTTCGCAGTCTAAATAAATAAACGAAGAAACAAAACAAAGTTTAGTTGGCGGAAACTAAACTCATTTGCCACCATGCTGAGCAAGGCGGTGAGATTTCAAAGCGTTTTCAGAACCAACAGACTTGTTGCAAGAAGGGCAAGCAACTTTCTTCATTCATCAAGAAGAGTCTGGTTGTCAATGAAGCCACCGGCGTCTTTCGCTGGTAGCATCAAGGTTTTTAGTGAACTCAACAATGTTCTTCCTCAAGGCCATTGATCTTACATGTTTTTTTTAACGAAACAAAGATGAGAGGCAGAGAGGTCCCACCGAGCGAGTCACAATTTGTATACGCAAATTTCGGAGTCTAAATAAATAAAACAAGAAATATGTAACAAAGATAAATTAATAGATAATGTGTTGGTACAATCTATGTGTTACTGTTTATCTAAAATAAACTATGTCCTCTTTTTCAGTTCCGCAGTTTGATGCCGACATGTGTTGGTAACGACCTTGACTTTGAGTGTTGGATGGCGTTTTGTCAACGTCAAGCTGAGTCTGAGTGTGGGATTACGTTTTGTAAACGTTAACCAATGACGTTTGGCGACGTCAACCTGTGTATGAGTTTTTGTTTGGGTTTATCCGAATGAGGGCTGACACAGCTTGAATCTCAGTCGAATGTGTTTGAGTTTCTCTTAACAATCGGCACAAATGTCTGACTGAAGGTGATGAAGTCTATTTACAGGGGATGAAAATCCTTCATGAACTTGGTAGTGTGGGCTTGGGCCAGTTTCTGACTTGGTAGTCTCTTCGCCTTGTCCTTTTAACCATCTATTTTGGGTTAGTAATATGAGCTGACTCAAGTATTTTATAACCTACATTATGTTTATTTAATTTGGGCTTTATTTAGGTGGGCTAAATCAATTAAATTGGGCTACTAATATTTCTCACAGCTCACAAATAATTTTAGTGTAAAACACTAATAAAATTTAGTATCTACAATTTAGTATCTACAATTTAGTATCTACAGGCTACAGCGTCATCTTGGTTACCGTTGGGTTATGCCTACTACTATCATGGATACCGACAATTCCGCATTTTGTGTGACGGAGTAAGGTACGTAGGCGAGTTACTCAAGCGGGGGGAGGTATCTGAGAACCATTTTAAGTCCCTTGATCACCAGTAACCTACTCGTTGTACATCCCATCCCTCATAACCAATGTCCTTCAGAAATGGGGGATCTCATATATGTAACCATTGTTTTTGTTCCATCCTGTTTTATTTTATCGGGTTTGGTATAATCATATTCATAGGGACTATGAATGTGTCTATATATAGTGGATGAGTTGCTAGGGAGATATCAACAGTTACAAAAGAAGAAAAAAGAAGATAGAGAAGGGAAGTTTGCTGTGTGTTTGTATTGATTGTAAGGAAATCTAGATAAGTCGTATGGCTTTGGAGTGGCCCACTCACTCCCAATAATACAAATAGCTATAGATGGAAACCACTTTCCTGAATGACTCTACCTTATATGTACTACTCTCATGTCCTCTCTCTATAACTGATTATTTACATATTCTTTGTGCCTTTCATTTATCCACTGACATGGCAACAGCCGCTGACATTACAAAGGGTACTGAAACAAGGTTTTACGGTATCGTATCAGCCGCGTTGTAAAGGTTTTCAAATCTACCGAATTGATATTACCCGCATCGTAAAGGTGAAAAAAACCCGTGTTTTAGGCCAATTAAAGGGATATCTCTTGCTCTCGGCCGATATGTGGCGGTACGATAATCGCATCATATCCGCTACTGCGACAAACTGTGACTGTTACCATGATCACGACCGAAACCGCATTTTCGAACCATGCAACAAACATAATTAATTGCTGGAATTACCCTTGGTCTGGTGCCTTGAGTAAGTGAATTTGATGCTGGGTTTCGGTGGAGCTGCTGGTTCTATCACACTATAACCCTCCAGATACAACTGGAATGCATGATTGTGAGTATCATGTACAAACTTCCAAATGGTGCGTCTAATGGGACGCGCTATAGTGCTTCTGCTAACTGGTTAAAACTTGCAATAGACCAAACAACATAGGAAAAAAGCTTATCAAAAGGAGATTATGGTAAGTCTAGCTTTAGCAGGTAGCCCATTTTACATGAGAATGCAGTGTGTAAAATATGCACCTGGGATCAGCTTAAAACTGTCGAACAATCTTTCATCATTCTATCTTCCTTTCAGCAGCTATCAAGAGCTTGTAGCCATCAGTAGCCCACTTGCCCATTCAACAAATTATAACGTTCCCGAACATAGCATCAGCTGCATCAGAAACTAAGAAAATCTCTTGAAGAGTCATCAAGCTAGTGTAATATAGATTCTCCTGTTACCCATCTCGTGGTTCAGGCGTTCACTGATGAATAATCCCACCCCCACCCCCTGTGGTTGAGAGTGTCAAAGAGGTTAGGTGGGTGGAAGATGGTGTCCACTCTGGCTTAAACTATCACTTTAAGTTTCTGGCTTATCGACTGCATCTTGCATTATTTCTCACTCTTAAACATCTTTAATTTCGGTGAGGATGCTCTTTATGTAGGCTTTTATGCCAACCATGATGAAGACATTCCAATTGATGATGTGGATGAATTAGAAGAACTGGGTGCTGCTACTGATGAAGAATAAGCAACATGAGGTATGAATTTCTAGGTAAGGAATCCACACCTATTGCTTACTTTAATAGGCCTGATGAACTCATGTATATATCTCTTTATTTTTGCAATTATATATGTTTCTTTTCTCTATTTTTTCAGTGTATCAAATGGTTATGGTTATGGTTATGGTTATGGTTATGGTTATGTGTTATCTATTTACTGCAGAGATAGGTTTCAGCTCTCGTTTATGGATGGATCATTAAGTAGTTGCTCGTCATAAATTTGTTAGCACTAGAAGTCTCTTTTTACAACCTGGCAGTGCTTGAAGCGATAATTTTTTTTCCTTATCACTCAAATGGAAGCTAAGAACTGTCTAAAACATCGTCGTTTCAATTTTTATTATACACCCGGGTGTACCATGCAAGGCTATCTTTTGGTCAAATAGATATGAGGGTACCATGAGCATAGTACACCCATGGCTATTTTTTGCTCAAATAGATTTGAGGTACCATGTCCATGAGCATAGTACACCCAACGCTATATTTTTGTTCAAATTGACTTGGGTGTGGTACACCGGGGTGTATGATAAATATTGTCCCTTGTCGTACACTGCCTATCCTGCACATTTGCTTTTCACTTGGACCAATGCAGATGAAAATAGTACGCATGAGATGAAATAGTACGCATGAGATCAAATTGCTAGCCTAGCTTTTTGGGCGTCAATTATCTTTACTTTATTAGAAACTAATATGATTTTCGAAAAATTGATATGATCAATCCGAACAATTAGCCATCTTCCATAAATAATTCTAATTAAAAATAATCCCACAATACAATTACCTCATCCTTCCACTATGGTTCAAAATATGGAATGGAAAGGGAATGGATACAATTAGAGGAGGGGAATGGTAATAAAAATGTTTACCTTCTTTGAGTGTTTGCTTCAAGCCAAAGAATGAAAATGGAGGATAACCATTACCTTCAAGTAATGGATTTTGTTTCTTGAGGGGGATGAGAAAGTAGCAAATTGGGGGAATCCATTACATCAAGTAAAAGTAAGGGATTGATGAGGGGTTGAACCAAACAAGAAGAAAGAAAATCGGTAATTAATGTCGTTTCTTGATCCCAAAAATAATGAACCTAACGACTTTAAAGTATTGATGACCATTTAATCAAGATGGTGTGTTATATTTCTAGATGTTTTTATTTTTATATTCTTCCTGATTCTAAACATCTCTTATCATCTTTCATTCTGGTCTTTCTCACATACCACAAATAGTGAACCTTCTCATGAAGTTCTGTCCTTGCCCTCCATCCCCTTTTTCATACAAAATTTAGTGCATTATCTCTTTTCATGACTATAATCTATTCCTATCCGTTGAGTATGAATATTCGGAATGAATTTAGAAGGGTTGAATTCCATCAACAAAGCTTCAGGTTTGAAACCTTTTGGGCATAATTTAACCTAGATTTTAAAATGGTTGTTGAGTTAGATTTGTATCTTCTAAAGGTAGATCGTTTATTGATCTTGGTTATTTGTGTGATGGCATGTTTCAATTAAGTATTTTGAACACTTTGTTAGTAATGCATGTGTTGTTAATGATAATTCTTCTCTTTAGTATTGTCGACTTAGTAATGTAATTGTAAAAAATTATATTCTATGTCAAAGGATGATTTGAATCTTGAAGTATTGATAATTGTAGAACATGCACACAAACTAAGCTAAATAAGAACTCTTTCCCAAATAGTGTGGACAAGATCAATACTTTGCTTGAGTTGGTGTATACCTATGTGATTTTCACAACATACCTTCTTTAGGAAATAAGAAATATATCATAACCTTTATAATTGATTATTCTAGGTTTTGTTATGCATTTATTTTATTTACTTAGGATGAAATTGTAGATAAGTTTCAGATTTATAAAAATGAAGTAGATGTGCAACATAATGACAAAGTTAAACGACTTAGAACCGACAGAGGTGGTGAGTATCAGGACCTTAGTTATTTCCAAAGTTTAGGAATTATGTATGAAACAATTGTTCCAAAATCAAGCTTACTTAAAGGTTCTTTGGCTCATGAACTGGTTGCTCTTGTGTTAGAAGCTCTTGGATTCTCTCCTTTTACTTATAAGCTCGAGCTTGTCACATGCAATACTTGATGAATGCGTCCTAAATGAAGAATTAGCAAAGGAAGTAGACGTGTGCATGAGCAATCCAAAGTTTTGTTTTGGGCATCCTATTTTCTGTTTTGCAAGTTAAATATTGCATGCAATAAAGACCGAGAGTTATTCGTAAAAGAAGAATCTTGTTGGAAGTGTGTTAGGTTCTTAGGAGTATTCTTTAGCTCTTCAAATGTTGGTTATAATCAGCCTAAAGAAGAGGATATATTAGGCGTTAACAGAGGTGTAAAATATGGAGCATTTGTGACTTCCCTGCCTTTAGCCTTTCGAAGTTTTTAGAGTCTTTGTATAATCTTTTGGACTTCCTTTTGCTGCTCTATTCATTTATATAAGGAGAACAAATAATGAGAAAAATCAGATTTGGGTGACTATGATAAACCCTTGTGTTTTAAGCTTTCTCTTTGTGTTCGTCCAAAGATCAAAGAATCCCTTATTGCTTTGAGTTAGTCTTGAGTGATAATCTTAGGAGAGACTGAATGCCCACTGCACTAAAACTTCAAATCATTGAGTAAGTTCTTGTGATTCGGATACTATCCTTGTTTTTTAGTGATTAAAGTGTTCTTGTTCCTCTAGTTTAAAATCATCATCCATCTCATTGGAGGGTGTTTTAAGACTTATATCATCTGTATCAGAGCTTTGGTTGAGAAAGTGGGTCGAAAAGTCGCATTTTAAAGCCAAAACAAAATGGTAGAATTTAAACAGTTTTCCAGGATAACTTTGAAGGGCGATATCTTGTCCCATTTGAGTGATATTTTTTTATTCTGAATTTTTTTGTTATCTATTCAATTGGAGTTTTTTTCTTTGTTCGAAAAGCTTTTCCATAGATTTTTTTTCCAAATTGGTTATCTGATTCTGAATTTTCTGAATCTGTAAGTCTTTGACAGTCTCGGGGCATTTTTCAGTTTCATTTATTTGCTTTAACTCGGCAATTTTTTATTGTAATTGTAATAATCTAGCAAAATAGTGAAGAGAAACATGGCTGGTGCGGATCTTACTGAGATGTTGAAGGTGATTACTCAAAAATTGGAGAACGTGGAGAAAAAAACGGAGGAGAGTGAGGCCGAAAAGAATAGACAAAACTCAAGAATGGATACAATGGCTAAAATATTGTTGCAAACCAATCGAAAACTGAATTTACTTGAGGATGAAGAGGATAAGGTGATCCCATCCAGAAATTTTGATGATGATAAGGGTTTAAAAATTGAAATGCCTGAATTTGATGGGGACATGATAGTGAGGTTTTTTTAGATCGGTTGAGGCAAGTTGAAACTGTTTTTAATTACAAAGGTTATGATAATCGAAAGAGGTTGAAATTTGTTGTCCTAAAACTCACTGAACTTGCTGCCTTTTGTTTGAAAACCTCAAGTCAAATTGAGAAGAGAAGGGAAAGATAAAATTGATTCATGGAATTGCTTAAAGAAGAAAATGAGGGATAAATGGGTTAGTATGGAGTGCGAACAGGAGCAATACCTTAAGTTGACCCACCTTTCACAAGAAAATGACATGAGTGTGGAAGAGTACATGAAAGAGTTTGAGAAGTTGTACCTGATTTTTGATTTACTAGAAAAAGAAACTTTCAAGATAGCTTGTTTTGTTAAAGGGTTGTCTAAGGGGATTAGTAGAAAAGTGGAGGTGACTCACTATGCCACTCTTAGTGATGATTGTAAACTTGCCTTGAAATATGAGGCACAAGCTAAGGAGGAAAACAAGAAAGAGAAGCCCAAAACTTCTCCCTTCAAGAGTACTTCGAAATTTATTCCTTTAAACTCTAAGGAATACTTTTTACAGTAGAGCGTTCTCAAATAGCCCCTCTACTTTTAAGGTTGACAAGGGGAAAGAAAGACAAGTATTTTCACTTAGTGAGCTTGCAACTAGTAGAAAATGCTTCAAGTGTCATAGTAGGGGTCATATTGCTAATGAGTGTCCTAGTGTATGCTTTGACTGCCACACAATGCATCATTATAGATGAAGAGGAACAAATGTATAACTTTGTAGTTCAAGAAGACGAGAGCAATGGGGAGGACGACTTTGATGAAGAGATTTTTTCCGGAAAATGATCATAACTTGTTCGTAGTTCATAAAATCTTATTTAGTTAGCCCCAAGTTGATGAGAGGCAACGAAACAACTTGTTCCACACTAGGTGCAAGATTGGGAAGAGAACTTGCAATGTGATTGTAGATGATGGTGTACAAATGGATTTCATTTCATTTGAAGTCGTGAGTAAGTTACAACTTACTACCAGAGATCATGGTGAGCCCTATAAGCTCAATTGGCTAAATGATGGCACCGGTGTTAGAGTGAAGAAACAAGCTTTGGTCACCTATTTAATTGGAGGCTTTGAAGATGAAAGCTGATATTCTTCCAATGAATGCGTGTCACTTGTTACTTGGAAGACCTTGGCAATTTGACCATAATTCGGAGCATAGAGGAAAGTTTATTGTATCTTGTAATATCAAAAATGTTAGAAGAATTAAATTGCTTCCCTTATCCCCTAGAGTTGCTAAGAAAGACAAAGAGAAAAGCAACTAATAACTTGTAATGAGTTCGAAAAAAATAGTGGAAGAAAATGAGGAGGGTATGTTTTAGTTGTGAGAACCAAAGATGAGAAAGATTTTTCTTGTAATAACTCATCCCTGAGTTGTTAGAAGAGTACAAAAATGATTTTTCTGATGACTTGCCTAAGGGCCTCCCTCCAACAAGGGCCATTGAACACGCCATTGACTTAATTCCAGAAGCACCTTTGTCCAACAAGGCTGCCTATTGGAAGAGAGTAAAGAACTTAAAAAGCAAGTAAACGAACTAATTGAGAGAGACTATGTGAGAGAAAGCCTTAGTCCTTGCGCGGTTTCGGCCCTCTTAATACCAAAGAAAGATGGTACTTGGAGAATGTGTGTTGATAGTCGTTTCATAAACAACATAATCATCAAATATCGATTCCCTATGCCTCGTTTGCGAGATATGTTTGATGAGTTTAGTGGGGCCTTAGTCTTTTCCAAAATACAGTTAAGGAGTGGATACCATCAAATGAGAATAAGGGAGGGGATGAGTGGAAAACGGCTTTCAAAACAAAGCAAGGGTTATATGAGTTGTTAGTGATGCCATTTGGGCTTTGCAATGCTCCAAGCTCCTTCATGAGATTGATGAATGAAATCGTCTGTCCTTTTCTTAATGATTTTATTATTGTTTACTTAGATGATATTCTTGTATATAGTAAAAACAATGAAGATCATATAATTTTTATTTAAGGAGGTTATTTGAAAAATTAAGGAAGGTGAAGTTGTATGGTAAGCTTAAGAAGTGTGTATTCATAACTCCTAGTGTTGTATTCTTAGGATATATTGTAACTGGAGAAGGGGTACATGTAGATCCGGAGAAGGTAGAAGCGGTAAGTCTTGATTAGCTCCAACCAATATGCACGAAGTTAGAAATTTTCATGGACTTGTCTCCTATTATAGGCAGTTCATTAAAAACTTAACCATCATGACTCCAATCACCGAGTTAACCAAGAAGGGTGACTTTGTGTGGGGTGAGAATGCTCAAAGGGCCTTTGAGAAAGTCAAACATATGCTTTGCAGCACTCCTATACTTGTGTTACTCCATTGTTATAGAGTGTTTGAAGTGGAGTGTGATGCGAGTGCGATTGAGATAGGTGTTGTGCTTGTTGAAGACAGAAAGCCCGTGAGTTACTTTGACGAGAAGTTAAATAGGGCAAAGCTTAACTATTCTACATATGACTGTGAGTTAGAGCACTTGATCATTGATCTCTCTAGCTTAGACCACAACCATTTGTCCTTCATTCAGATCACGAGGCTCTAAAGTTTATTTTTGGGCAACAAAAAAACTCAACAAAAGACATGCCAAATGGGTGGAGTTTTTTCAATCATTCACTTTTAGCTCAAATTATAAAAATGGGAAAAGTAATGTGCTGGACGATGCTTTGTCTCGTTGAAATTACTTACTATGGTGGATGCAAAGATTTTGGGCTCGGACAACTCAAAGAGAGCTATAAAGATGATCCTGATTTGTAATAACCTGAATCTACTACCAACCTAATTAAGAACTATACACAGTGAAAAGTCAAATCCGGGCTATTATATCACATTCACCACGAGTGTGGACCTCAAAAGGCTTGACTTTTTAGAATTAGACTCTACTGACTGTATTCAAACCTTTAATTATAATAAATTATATTAAGTGATCCTAAAACACTTTAAACAATTAGATTTGTTATTAAAATTCTATCGAAAATCCGCAGAGTCCGTTTGAAATACGGACTGCTTAAAACTTAATTTAGGACTCGCGTCCACTTCATAAACCTGTATCCTCATAATCCAGCAACCAAAAAACCAGTCTAGACTTTACAAACTCAAACCTTTTTATTTTAATTACAAATCAACTATTAAATGTACTATTAGAAAGTTTATCGTCCTCGCTGCGATACAGATCGTATAAAGTACACAAAAAACTTCAAACATCAACCTTCTTTGATAAACATTACCTTCATGTACCTGCATATTCCGGACACGTAGTATTAGCCAAACTGGTTGAGCAAGATTTCATACTGAAAAGTCAAACATATATGCAGGTATAAATTAATTTCTTTCAAAACATGTAAGTAAAATAACAAGCGTTATAAAACCTTCGATGTTTCTTTTGTAAAAACAAATCCTTTTCTTTCTGTTTCTAAATCGAATCATTTCTATTTCCTTCTTAAATTAATTTTTTTTTCCTTTTTCAAATCTTTTCTTTTTCCTTTTCTAAACAAATCTTTTCTTTCCTTTTACTTTCACGAATAAAGAACCATAAACCTAGGGAATGGAACAAAATTTCCTTGTCTTGGGCTAGCTAGGCCCTCCGGATAACTATAGACAAAGATCCTTAGTGTGCACACCCTACACACGGCCAAACCGCAGCAGAAGATCTAAGTCTAAGGTTTCTGATCAACATACCCCTAACTGTTCTATATCTGTAAAGTCGAGACAAACCAGGCGAAGTTATAATTCGTTGAGACACCTCTCAGGTTATCCCCACAACTTTGAAAACATAAAAACAATCTATGACCTATCTTTGAAATCTTGATACTTTCTGTACTGTGGTTCGGAAACCAAACTTTCTATCTTTGGAGGAACTTCATCCCATTTCAACCAATCTCAACAAAAGATCTAGATGAAAAGCCTTTTTAAAACTCTTCTTGTAAACTTTAAAAGATCCTTTTAAAACTAAACTTCTATCTTTAAAACAAACTGAACCAAAATGAGTTAAAAACCTTTGTAAAGCTCTTCTCATAACTATAAAAGTTTTAAAATCTTACCTTTTAAACTTTGCTTGTAAACTTACAAAACATTTAAGTAAGAAATCTTACCTCTTTGGACTTTTAACGTAAACTATAAAAGTTTTGAATATGAAACCTTACCTTTTATGAATCAAAGCCAAACCAACTTAATTAATATGACTCTTTAGGGAACCCGGAAGCTACATAATAACATATAGGTATTCATTAAATAATAATAGACTTCACTAATAGGAATGAGTTTTGACTAACTTTAGTTCTTGAAACAATCAACTTCTTCTAATTCTATATAAATCTCGTAAACAAACATTATCGTAAACCAAATAAATGACTTTCATGTTCTGACTCGAACTTTCATTTAACATTAATCGCCGTCTAACTAAAATCTTTACCATATTAATTAAAATCATCTTACTTTGTATAAAATCAACATTTAAGAATCATATATACATTTAAATACCCAAAAGTTCAATATGAAACAATTATATGAAAACATAGAGTATTGAAATCAATTATATAAAATATAAAATTTGGGCAGAAACTTAAAATGAGCATAACTTCCTCCTACGAATTCCAAATCAAACGTTTTCAGAGCCTATCTCTAGTAAAATTTAATAGGAACAACTTTTGTGAAATAGTATTTTTGCTAAAAATGTCTAAAAACTGTCCATAAATTCAATTTATGAAACTGGGCTGAGCTTTTTACGAATTACAACACTATTTCTTTAAAACACTAACCATCTAACTCTTCATATGAACTCAATTGGTCTGAGCTTTTTATGAATTACAACACTATATTTCGGGGTGCGCATGAGTGAGGATAAAATGCGTCGAAAGGACTTGTGTTAGTTTGTGGGGTCAGTTATTGGTCTGAGATGCTTATTTGGTGACTCCCATCGGCTCGTAGGGGTTGGGGTGTTACAAATGGTATTAGAGCAACCTTGCGACCGCGTGTTGGGGCGATCCTAAGGCCGTCAGGTCGAATATTAGGAGTCCTCAAGATTCTAGTGTGAGGGATTCTGGGGCTGCATTTTCTTAAGGAGCGACCTAGAGGTCGTCAGGCCAAATATATGGAGTTTCTAGGAGATCAGTTTACAGGCTGGGGCAACCTTTAGACTACGGCCGAATATGTAGGGTCCACAGGCGCAACGAGGGCATTGCTATTCTCAAGTGGGGGTGTGTAATACTCCCCATGATTGCTTTAAAGGATTTAGTTGTAGTACCCATACCAACAAGGTGCATCTTCTTTTCAGGGAGTTCATATCGTTAAGATATTTATCAGTTAAGCGTGTTTGGCCGTGAGTAGTCTTGTTATGGGTGATCTCCTGGGAAGTTTCTCGGGGAGCGCATGAGTGAGGCTAAAATGCGCCAGAAGGACTTGTGGTGGTTTGTGGAGCCAGTTATTGGTCCGAAATGCTTATTTGGTGACTCCCATCGGCCCGTAGGGGTTGTGGCGTTACACCAGGTGTGCGACATGAAGACTTTTGGGGTCGACAAACTACGTCAACAATAAAGACAATTAGTATTAGATACTAGAAATATGAGCTAGAAAATGCAAAATGAGTGGGTCAAGGATTTTTCACTCACCAATTAACGTCCATTTCCCCTTCAACTTGCCCCCATTCTCCCGAGGGTGATGGGCGGCAAGGAAGAGTGTCGTTACCTCCTTGGAGGCCACCTTACTCGGATCCCTTTTGGAGTAAACGATGGTAACCAGAAGGCTGTGAGTGTATCTAAGAACGGGGGAATGCATGAGAGGAATACCCCATCTTTGCATCAATGAGAGAAATTTCATAAAAAAAGGAAGACAAAAGGGGACGTATCCGGCAATGTCTCGCCAAAATACGTCCCTTTGATAATAGACGTTATGTTGCAAAGTTTCAGGGGTTGCGAATGGCGTTTGAGGCATCACAAAGGAATATTTCTTTTAGCCTCAGTAAAGAGATGTATTGGGGTTGATTGAACTATTGGAAGGATATTTCATACTCCCCTTCATGTTCCTCAACCTCACGTCTCTCGAGAGAGGCTAAAAATTCCAAAGTGTGGCGCTCATACGTCAAAGCGCAAAGCGTGTGAAAGCGTTTCATGCCCATAGCAAACAAGGACATCCTTACATCATGCCTAATCCCGAAACTTTCAAGTGTATCACCATGGTAAAACTTGGAAGCTTTAATCTTTCGGTGCTTAAGTTCGTCATACCAACGTTTACATTTCGGGTTGACGAACTTAAGGGTCGGAAGGGTGCCCTTTGGTTCTTTTGTGAAGAAGAGCTATGGTCTTTATTACTCTTTTTGCGAAAATGGTACATACTTGGAATTTATAGAGAATAACTCAACCAAGTGGTGGATTTAGAAATCAAAAGACCACGAGCTCAACCTGACAAAGTAAGCTAAAAAATGGAGGCACCGACTATGACAAATTCACAAATAGCAAAATAAAACAAAAAAAAAACAAGTATTCACACAAATAAAAAAACAAACTAAAATTAAGAAAAATTTAAAAAAAAACTAGAAAAAATCATAAATAAAAGAAGCTAGGAAAGTTAAGCTAAATAAGCTAAAAGGAGGAATAAACTATAAGGGAAAAAATTGAAGAAATCACTCAATATTCCAAATAAATCAAAACAAAATCAAAATCTATATAAATTTACCAGCTAATGACTCAAAGTAAATGGGGCGGTATAGCAAGAACTTTCTGTCACCTTGTTTTCATTTTTTCATCTATTTCACTCTTACTCTATTCGTTCTCATGCTCAACCTTTTATTCACTCCCCTTTTTTTGTTTTCATTTTTTTCTTCTTTTTTCGAAAAGCTAAGAAGCCAGGTTGTCTCCCGTAAGCGCTTCTTTAAAGTTATTAGCTTGACCTTCCTACGAAAAAAAATCTCATAGGGGAAGGGAGTAGTCATCCAAAGTGATATGGCAAATGCTCTCAATTTGGGTGCCATCACCTTGAGTCTTTGCCTATTTACTTTGAACGTCCCTTTTTCTTCGCTCCAAACTTCCACCGCCCCATGCGGGAACATCGTTCTAACTTCAAACGGTGTATTGATTATGATTTACTTTGAGTCATTAGTTAGTAGATTTATATAGATTTCGATTTTCATTTGATTTATTTGGAGTTTTTGTGTGATTTCTTCAAAAAAATTCCTTTTAGTTTCTTCCTCCTTTTAGCTTATTTAGCTTAATTTTTCTGGTTTCTTTTATTTTTGATTTTTTTTCTAGTTTCTTTTTAAATTTTTCTTAATTTTAGTTTGTTTTTTTTATTTGTGTGAATACTTGTTTTTTTTTGTTTCATTTTGTTATTTGGGAATTTGTCATAATCGGTGCCTCCATTTTTGAGCTTATTTTGTCGGGTTGAGCTCGTGGTCTTTTAATTTCTAAAACCACCACTTGGTTGAATTATTCTCTATAAACTCCAAGTATGTACCATTTTCGCAAAAAGAGTAAGAAAAACCATAACTCTTCTTCACAAAAGAACCAAAAGGGCACCCTTCCAGCCCTTAAGTTCGTCAACCCGGAATATAAACATTGGTATGATGAACTTAAGCACCGGAAGATTAAAACTTCCAAGTTTTACAATGGTGATACACTTGAAAGTTTAGGGATTAGGCGTGATTTAAGGATGTCCTTGCTTGCTATGGGCATGAAATGCTTTCACACGCTTTGCGCTTTGACGTATGAGCGCCTCATTTTGGAATTTTTAGCCTCTCTCGAGAGATGTGAGGTTGAGGGACATGATGGGGAGTATGAAATGTCCTTCCAATTGTTCAATCAACCCCAATGCATCTCTTTACCGAGGCTTAACGAAATATTCCTTTGTGATGCCTTAAATGCCATTCGCAACCCTGAAACTTTGCAACATAATGTCTATTATCAAAAGGACGTATTTTGACGAGACATTGCCGGATATGCCCCTTTGATGCAAAGACGGGGTATTTCTCTCATATGCATTCCCCCATTCTTAGATACACTCATCGCCTCCTGGTTACTACCCTTTACTCCAAAAAGGAGTCGAGTAAGGTGGCCTCAAGGAGGTGAGTGCACTCTTCCTTGCCGCCCATCACCCCTTAGGAGAATGGGGGCAAGTTGAATGTCATATTTCTATTTCTGCAACGGTGTCTTGCTATACGCCGTGGGGAACTTTTCAAGTCCAGTTTTTATTGTGGGGGCAATGGTGACTATCATTGCCACCGCCCTTGGGTTTGGGGAGCAACTCCCATTGTTGACTCCAGTTGATGAGATCCCCTTCCTGGATATGAATTATCTTATAGTCGCCAGATAGATTGATTATACCCCGATCCCGAGCAGTTTGTTTGGAAGGTAAGGGGTCGTCATCACTGCTACTTAACAAATTTGGAGGTTACCCCTCTTGGTCGCGATGAGGAGGATGATGAGACTTTTATCATCCCTTTTGAGCCCCCGTCGGGCAAGCCTAGGCCGCACGCGACGACTTAGCTCCCCATCTCCAAAGTGAAGAGCCGAGTTCCGGTCGTCGTGTTTCTGTGTCGTCCTGCTCTTTTGATTATGAGGGGGCCTATTATAGTCTTGCTCTCAACCACAATCGCATGATGAATGCTATCTAAGGCATGAGAGAAGACTTGAATGGTATGATGGTGCAAACTAATGCTATGTACCATCACCACGTGGACAGAGGAAATGTTGAACCCTATATCAACTTTCCTAATCGGCCTCCTCAACAAGGGCCGGTACCGGGATGGAATGAACGCCAACCTACGTACCCATATTGTCCCCACCGCGATCCACCCTATGATTGGCGGGCACCCGGGGGTTCCAACCTCATGGGTGATCCCGCTTATCCCCACCCTTATGGTGCTTGGCTGCCGGTCTACATAGGCGGTTGGGAGCCTTATGGCCCCGCCCCTTAGCCTTCTATGGCTCGATTTCGCGCCCTCCCCTTTCAGGAGATGGTCCATCTCACATGGACGAGGAATAGTTCTTCTTGCCCCACTCCCCCTTGACTTGTTTTGCATGTTTGCACCAAGGACGCTGCCTTGATTGTTTGGGGGGTGTTTATCTTTGATTATGCTCGCGGGATGTGTCTTCTTTTTGACGGTTTTGGGTGTCTTTTGGGTACGCGTCTTTGAGAGGATGCATATGCTAGGTCGGGATTACGGGGCATGATAGGAGAGTGTGCTTCATCGTTTGATGCCTTGTGGATATTGATGATTTTTACCATGGATGACCGATTCCCTTGTATATTACATGTACATGACTTTCTCTTATTTTCTTCCTTTTAGATTTTATGTATATATCATTTTGCTTTAATTTTCTTCTTATCTTATTTTAGTCTTAGGCTCGCATGTAGCATAGTTGCATAGCACGATAGTTTTGCATGTAGCTTCTTAATTGCATATATGATTTGTCTATTGGTAGTTTGCATGTAATTTTTTAAAATTTTCAAAAACAACAAAAAGATTTTGCATCACCTAGTCAAGGAATAACTTTGTATGATAATTTTAGAGGTTAGAGGTTGGGAACCAAGCTTTTGAGTAGGGGTGAAATAGCTTGAGTGTCTTATGTGCTCGTTAGGAGTATTAGGGGTGTTTTAACCTTGGATGCCTAGGTCTTGTTACGAACGGACCCCTTGATTGTCCAAGACTCGCCTTTAGCGGAATAAGTGTTACTATTTCCCTATAAAAAAGTCTTTACTCTCGTCTTTGACCTTAGATAAGCCCTTTGGAGACCTTGAGAACCCTTCTAGCTCAATAAAATGTAAGGCTAGTAGCCTTTAAAAAAGAAAGGAAACAAAACAAAAACAAAAAAATTATGAAAATTGAAAAGAAAAAAGAACCCTTTGGCCATTTGGATCAAATAAGTGGTGCATGAGAGCTCGCAAGGCTAGTAGCCTATTGTTATAAAAAAGAATCATGCTTCGGCCTCTAGAGATGCTCCAATGCCTTTGGTATGAGCTACCTTACTCTTTTATCGCGTCTTATACCGAGTGCTCGGTACGGTGCGTCAGAAACATGACTCTCGAGTGAGAGGTGGATCGCGTAAGGAGTTAGTCTAGGGCTTTGCAACAAAAAAAGGGAATTTAGTTAACTAATCAATAAAAGGGCTAGCTAGGGGGATCTTGGAAACTTGTGGGACGTGATTGGTACAAGGTTGAACGAGTTTTTCCATTTTGTAGGGAAATGTTTCACTTAGGATCAATGAGGGCTTGTGTGATAGTTAAAGGACCTCTAGAGACGATCATTTTCTTTGCACAATAGCTTAGACTACCCCTTTAACCCCTAACTTGTGGATAAGGAAGGACGGCTATAAGCTTTGAACGTTGGTCGAGATTTTCCTTTGCCTTGACACGTCTTATAAGATGAGGACCTTGAGTTTCTGATGATCTTTCTAGTTTTAATGCATGCATTTGTTTCCTTGAGATTGTTAATTGCTTGAGGACAAGCAATTGACAAGCTTGGGGGAATTTGATAAGTGGACTTTAGGTTCACTAATTTGCATTTAGTTTTAGGTCATTTAGATGCATTTTAGGTCATATAGTTTCCTTTTCTTCCCTTTTTACATCATTTTTCATATTCTCATGCTTTGCATTTAGTTTTAGTTCATTTGCATGTAGTTAGGTTGCGTATAGTTTATTACATGTGCATGTGCATCCCACCTCCCCTATTTAATCTCTTCTTGAAATGTTTAAAGCTATATTTGCAAGGAAGAGGCTCCAAAACAGGAGAGTGGGCGCTCCGTCCATGAAAAAAGGAGGGTAGTGACCTGCAGCGTTCCTGGAGCGGGCGCTCCACAGTGTAAGGAGCGGGTGCTCCTTTGCCTAGAACTTATAAAAGCCCATTTTTGTAATAATATTGAAGTTAATTTTTAATTCTAGAATTTAATTAGCTTTAATTAGAGAGAGAGAGTAGAGAGAGAAGTTAAATGTATTAGAGAGAGAAACTAGATCTAAAAGTTTAAAGTTGAAGATGGAAGCTATGTTAATGGACTTTTGCATTTGATTTCCATCCATCTTTGAGTCTTTCTTCTATCTTTTCTCTTTATTTGTTTTTATACTTGTTTTACCTTGATTTAGCATTGATTAGTAGTAATTAGTTGATGATTAACGTATTTAATATGATTTCCACCATTGTTGGATCACCATTGTTTATTCAAGCTTTTTATTTCATGCTTTTCATGGCTAGTGAGTAGTTTACTAGGTAGAGGAAGGGGTGACCTTGCTAATCATGAGTTGACCTTGAAAGCCAAGCTTGGGGGTTAGACATAGGTAAAATTAGGTTGTCTAGTTTAAATTAATTGCTAAGTTTAATTAATTGATTGCCATTTAAACTGGATTTGGATCAACATTTAAATTTTTCATCACTTGTGTATACTTCATTAATTTATAATTACAAGTGTCAATGAGCTCACTTGAGTACATTTCATTAAGTACTAAAATACAAGTGTCATCTAAATCAAACAAAACTTAAAAAAGTTATTAAAATTTTTCATCAATTCACCTCACTTGAGTATATTTCATTAATTTATAACAAAATAAAATATCCACATTACGGCTTCTATTAGAACGAATGTCAAGAACAATTTTCACCATTCTTTTGTAAAAGGGACTCTAGGTATTGAGATGTCATAAACTCTGATTCCATCTTTATCTTGAATTTTTTAAGGAAAGTCTAAGTTTCTGGTTTTTATTTCCTATATAGCCATTGGCAATGTGATTTTAACAAGGCAACAATATAAATTCATTCTTTGGCGTAAAAACCTAGATAATATAAGTTATATAACCAACTGACAACACCTTAGCATAAACTAAGAAATGGTGTTTGCCTAACATAAATTATTTGATTACATAGGAAGTTAAGCAAAATTATCTGCAATTGCCTTGGCTTTAGCTACCATATGGTCTGGTGGACATTAATTTTTTCTAAGTAATTAGCAGAATTGTTATTATTATTCAAGTAGAATAAAGTACAAATTCAGGTTCACGCAAAAAAAATTCCCAAATGACGATGCTGAACTCCACCACCATCTTCAATAATCGAAAATCAATCCATTTTTCAGATCGGTCCTTAAGATCTACTAGACAATTTCATAACTCCGCAAAAGGAAAAAAGAATGAGATTCGCAAGATAATACTAACAGAACTAAAACTCTGAATGAAATCGAAAAAAATGTTAAATGTTGTGTACTAACATCTGAAAAAATGCAAATGAAGCCTTGAATTCTGGTAGAAACTAGGTAAAACCAAACTCTTACCAATTTTTGACATTGTCAAACTCCAAGATTTAACTGCAAAATGAACCAAATTTATTGAAAAATGATTTGACAAGATTTAAATAGAAGTAGGTATACATGTATTAATACCAATTGAACTTAATGTACAATTTAACAAATCATACAAATCCTTTGAATACATTTCCGCTTCCACACCGTAATCAAAGGCGATAGAACTTTAAACCAGGAAAATTAAACCAACAGATGCCTTAAACAACAAATGAAAATGAATGTTAAGAGTTGAATCCACAAAACTATACGAAAATGATTGTAATTCAAGCTTCAATTATGTAAACTCGAGCATTAATTTCGCTGAAACCCAGAATTAGATCAAATTACAGATGTATGGAGCACGCAAGAAGATGATCAACAAGACAACAACTTTAAAACCCAGAATAAAATTCCCAGAAAAACTAGTAAAATTCTCCATATTAGGAACTCTCAATGTGTTAATATTAGAATAAATTATCACTAAACATCACACTCAAATTTAGAGATGAACAAATGCAAAATAAAATAGGGAAATTCTACATGGTGACCTTTTACTTTGTAAATTTCTACATGGTGGAAACATAGGGAAATTCTAAAGTGACCTTATGGTATTGTTTAAGTCATCAAGTGTCACTATTAACTATATTAGGGCTAGAACATCATTAATTAAGTAACTCTAAACTAACCCCCCACCTAGTTAGGTGACTTTAGCGAAATTCCCCATCTTCCTTTATCACTGTCAGCGTGAATCTCCCTCGCCGGAAAATTAATCTATAGCAACACTTTTTTTACCAAATAAAACCATGCTTCCTATTGCTACCCAGATTCAGGCAACTCGTCTCTTGGTTCAAGTGAAATTAACTTTGACAACCCCCTCTCTCTACCAAATCTTAGGTTCGAATTTTGCAAATTCTTCATGGAAATCCAGTCAGTTAAGTGAGTGATTTTCGACGGGAAATTGTTGATCATAATTTATAGCATTTCATCGATCAACTTGGGTGTTGGGAGATAATTAGGGTCTCTTATCCTAATTCAAAGTCTTGCAATCTCTCCAAAAAGGATTTGCTGCTTGAGAATTTTTGGTGTTAATTCTTGAATAGAAGTAGCAAAATCACTAGCAGCAGGAGAGAAAGAGAAAGAAAAGCGAGAGTGTAAGTTGAATCCTGATGACAATGCTACCAGAATCAACTATCAAATTGGAAAATAATGCAAGCCCACCCTCAAGATTTCCTACCCTAGTAATGGATGTTGTTGCTTCTACTTCTGTTTCATCTCCTTGTGGGGGTTCTGCAGCTTCCAATTTCAACCCCAACCTTGATTTCCTACCCCAATCTCATGGCAAATGAGACACATTTTTTAGTGTAGATTAAACTGAAAATGCTCATCCCCAACTTGATTTTGGTTATTTGGAATCAAGTAATTTATAGGAGTCGGTAATTTTGTATTGTTAATGTACTTTCAGTAGAGTGTAAAGATGCACCATAAAATGGTTGATTTTCGGTGAAGATGTACTATGATAGAGGAGGAAGAAGATGAGAAATGAGTTGGATAGAGTTAAATGTGTACATTAATGATGGGTTACCACTAAATAGACTTAATAGTGTCACTAGATAATATAAACAATAGTAAAAGGTCATCATAGATAATGAAACTTTTTTGTTTCCACCATATAGAATTTTACAAAGTATGAGGTCACCATGTGGAATTTCCCAATAAAATAAAAACATAAAATCAAAGAAGAAGTAAGTAACAAAGGAGCAGAGGCAGATGAAAAGAGATAAGTTTAGGGTTAATAAAAGAAATAGGATTTATATATGAAAAATGGGAGAGTAATTTTAGACCGTCGATATAAGTGTCATATTATATCTAACGACTAAGAATGACAATCCATGTGTGCTTGTATTAGTAAGGTTTAAGCCATAGATTAACTTTGATCCATGGTTGAGAAGAATTGTTTTTACATTGTTGGATTTACATGTTTATGCATGTGATAAATTACTAAGTGAGAGCATTATTAGAATTTTTATTTTGACGTTATTATAACTACAATGACCATTCATGTTAACCGACCCCAAATCATTTTAGAAATAAGACTTAGGTCCTGTTCTCGTCAACTAAATTTTGCTGAACTGAACTTATTTTTACCGAAATGAACTTATTTTTACTAAACTGAACTTATTGATACTGAACAGAGCTTATTTTTACTGAATTGAACTTAATTTTACTGAACTGAACTTATTTTTACTGATTCATGTTGTTTTTCCTTCTTTGCGCTACTGATTTTTACTAAATTGAGCTTATTATTACTGAACTGGACTTATTAGCACTGAACTGAACTTATTTTTACTGAACTGAACTTATTAGTACTAAACTGAACTTATTTTTACCGAATTGGACTTATTTTAACTGAACTTATTAATAAGTTGACGAGAACAAGGCCTTAGTTGTTGTTTTTGTTGTCATTATAATTACGATGAAATAAAACTTTATCATGTGGGGCCTTGTAAGATGAAAATCGTTATGTATTTTCATAATATCAAATTTTCATAATTTTTATAATATGTAAATGAAAATTTTTATAATCAAAGATGTGCATTTATACCGAGTAAAATGGAAATAGATAGAACATATTATATTAAATATTGATCAATCTTTCCTCGTTTAGGTAATTATAGTTATTATTACTATTGATTACTAATCTTAGTCTATTACTTTTGATCAGTTTATCATATATACCTAGTGCATTTATACCTAGTATATTGATGATTGATTTATTACACTAATGTATCGATGATCGAACTAATATATATACCTTAACTATTTTCTTTTGATCTAAGACATGTAAATTGATATAATACATTGGTCTTAACTATCTTATTCCTTGGTGTGATATATTGATTACTGATCTAATACATTAATCGTAAGTATCTTATACATTAATCTAATGTATTGATTGATCTAATACATTGATATTAGTTATCTTATACGTTATATAGATGATTGATCTGATACATGGATCTTAACTATCATATATATTGAGCTAGTATATTGATGATTGATTTAATACACTAATATATCGATGATCGAACTAATAAATAGATCTTAACTATTTGCTTGATCTAAAACATATATAAGTTGATATAATACATCGATCTTAACTATCTTATAAGTTATGCATTAATCAAATATATTGATGATGGATCCAATATATTGACCTTAAGTATCTTATAAGATATGCATTGATCTAATGTATTGCTTGATCTAATACATTAGTATTAACTATCTTATACATCAATCTAATGTGTTGATGATTGATCTATTACATTAATTTTAATCATCTTAAACGTGGATCTAATGTATTAGTATTAATTTTATTACTACTATTACTATTAATATTGGTACTTGTAATTGATCTAATATATTGACCTTGGCTTTCTTATTAGAATAATTAAATTGATAGTTGGTCAAATCATTAATCTTAGCTATACTATATTATACGTTGATCTAGTATATTGACAATTGATCTAATATATTGATCTTAAATATCTTGTATATTGATCTAATACGCAAATGATTGATTTGATACATACATTAATATTGATTGTCGTAAACATTAATCTGATGTATTGATGGTTGATCTAATACATTGATAGTTTATCTACTATGTTGATTTTACCTTTCTTATTAAATTGATCTAACATGTTGATGTTTAATCTAATACATTTGCCCTAATGATTTACATTGATCTAATATATAGATTATTGATCTAATACACTAATCCTAACTATATTGATATCCAATCTTCTAACACATTAATCTTAACTATCTTATACGTTGATCTAGTATATTGACAGTTGATCTAATATATTGATCTTAAATATCTTATATATTGAGCTAATATGCCGATGATTGATCTTATACACTAATCTTAATTATCGTATACATTGATCTAATTTATTGAGGAGTGTTCTAATGCATAGATCTTAATGTATAACTCTAAAATTTATAATGTTGACCTTTGAGTTATGAAGATGACTTAACCAAAAAAAGACATATTGTGTTTTATTTATGATATTGCTAGGTAATTCATTCTCGAGCAAAGAGAATACTTGATCGAAGATTAAATTGGAGAATTAATCAAAGATCGAAGTGAAGATGTTCGAAAGATGAAGTATTAGGCTTGGAGTGAAGATTAGAATACATTAGGATGTATTTAATATCTTCTTGTTAAGGTCGTGTAAATTCTTAATCTAGTTTGTGTTGAATTCTCAAACGGAACTTAGTTCTGTTCCCATGATAGGAACAGACACTAGCACTATTAGGAACAAGGTTAGGGAACATACCTAGAAATGACTTTAGGAACAGCTAACAATTCCCAAGTCGTGCGCCTAACATTGTTGTGCGCCCAAGTAAGTTTGTTAGAGAGTCCTAAGCTAGTTTTGACTTGATCCGTGACTTTAGGGAGTTAGTTGTTAGCTGGTTAGGAATTTATTTAAAATGATTTTCTGATTTAATTAGGATAATATCAAAATCTTTTAAATCTTATCTTTTATATTTTACTTAAATCAAAAGATTTTATTTATAAAACTTAATCTGATTTGCGGTTTTAAAGATTTTCTTTTAAAACTTAATTATGATTTTCGGTTATGTTTAAGATATTTATAAAATATATTTTCCTAAAAACTAATTAAAGAAAATAATTTAATAACTCTACAAGCAAACTAATATCACGTTCAACATACTACTACACGTTTACATGAAATGGTTAGAGAGCTTGATTATTTTCTTTCTTAAGCTTTAAATTATTTTAATTAGTTTAATTAAGCTCCAAGTTTTCAAAACCATGTTCAACATTACGCTTCACTTCATTAAGTTAAGTAGTGGGTTAGTGGTTATTTATTTCTCAAGGAAAGCTTAATAAAAACTAATAAATAAATTAAAGTAATGGAAATGATGGATTAGTGGACATAAGTAGTGGTCTTGCCTAAGTAGCTTATAAATAGGCACCTAAACCTTGGAATTAAATGTGTCTGACTTAGCTGAATATTCTTAGTTTTGTTAAAGAGTCAGTGCCGTTCCTAAGAGAATTCATACTTACTTTATTCGAGTTTATACTCTTCCATTGTTTTACACATTGTATTTTTGGGTAAGGGTTTGAGTGAACTCTTGTAAGTGTGAGAAGCTTTGAGTGAAGCGTGAGAAAGAGAAAGAGAGGAACTTCAAGGGAAGTTCGAGAGGAACAACAGTTGTGGGAACTGTTGTTGGGAACTTGAGTTTAGGAACTCAAGTTGTGGCCCGAGAGAGAAAAGTAATAGGTTCGTAAACAAAGTAGTTTGGCCTATTATGGTGGAAAGTTTAGAGTCAAAATCCCTTGTGGTTGAGGTCGTTTATTCCTATTGGGCCTAGGAAGTTTTTCCTCGCTAAAATCTCTCGTATTCCCTTTTCGTTTTCGCTATCTAGCTTTTATTTCCGCAACAAGTATAACATATTCTCTCACTATAATTAACCCCCCCTCTTATAGTGCTCATATTATATAACATATAACATATTGATTTAATATAGATATATATACGGGGCCGATCCACTGAAAACCACTCTTATGCTGAAAACTGAAAACAATTAATCTCAACCGTACACGTCCTTATACGCTGATCATAGGGCTGAAAATCGTCCCTACATTTTACCGCCCTCTGGTTCCAAAGAAACCTTCTCTCTCTTCCCCTTCTCTCTTAATAACGTATTCTATGCTTCTCTCACCCCCAATTTCACTTCGAGGTTTCATCTTCATCCTTAAGCATTCGTTTTGATCGAATTTCATGAATTACACTGCAATTAGCATCTGGTGAGAAGATTTTCATAAATTTTAATTTCAAATTTCACTCGAATTCCTCAGTAATTTGATTTCACGGTAAATGAACGAGGTTGTTATCCTAGTTCAATTTTTTTTTGCATTTTTGCATTATTCAATGAGCATTGGATTTCATATTAGAAGTTTTTCGATGTGATTTGCTGTGATGATTTGCTTCTTTTATTGATTGATTCAATCGTAATTTCCCCCTATGTTCAATAACTAATTTGCCTCACTAATGCAATTTTAACTCCCCATCAAAAAGACTGAAATCACAAAAAACTAATATATCTAAATTTTGGGACAAATTCAACTATGGTGAAGAATAATAGTTGGCTGCGAACTGTGAGCGGCGGCTATCTTATGTCTGGTACTATGATGAAGAATAATATGCGTGATTTTTAGTAATTTGAATTACAATTCTAGTTATTTTTATGATTAGGCTGAATGTGGACTTAAATGTTCTACAAATTCAACATAAAGGTAATTATTCACCACTCCGAATTTCCTATAGCTTAATTGGGAGAGCATTATACGGTTGCATAGATGTTGTGAGTTCGAATACGGAGGTTAAGTGTACTGTCTTCAATTGAAAATGTACCCCATTTTTTTACATGTGTATGGGGTCTACCTAGCATACCTCCAGCTGGCAGCAGCCTGCCACTCCACGTCAGAGCGCCTGGAGCAGAGCAGACCTCCTCAGGCAGACCGCTCCGGACATAGCCTTTAGGCTGGAGTTTAATGAAGGCCTCGTTCCACCTTGTCCCACTTTCAAAGAGGCCCACTCACTTTACTAGGTCAGTGACAAGTCCATGTCTCATATAAATACCCATGCCCATGCATGGGTAAGGTACGTTCAATCAAACACTCACAAAATACTTGCACTTGATACTCGTTTTCTCTCTACTAGAGATCTTGTGCTCAATTTGGACTGACTTAGGCATCGGAGAGGCGATCCTCAGAACCACCCCCGAGGTTTCTCCTTGTTTTGCAGGTAACCACCACCACGAAGGACGTTTGGGAGCCACGATTCCACCAAGTACCCACCACCACATTCACTGTTGCTGTCTTGGACAGAAACAATTTGGCGCTAGAAGGAGGGGAAGAGTAGAAAAGCCCAATCTACAACTTCGCAATGGTGGTTCCAACCTCAGAAACGCTCAGTTCCGACAGTTCAGGAGGAGAAAGCAACTCTCCACTGAGAGAAACAAACACGAGATCAACAAGAAGGGGTAGTGCTGCTACCACCAGATCAGGCAGGAGGGAAAACACCATCACCCCTCACCGTGAAACCAGGCAGACCCCACAGCCAAGCAGCTTAGTGGTCATGCCCACACCGGAGCAACTTCAAGCAGCTTTTCAAGTGCTGCAGTCTGCTCAACAGTTTATGCAAACTGTTGGAAGCCAACCTGCTCGAAAGAGAAAAAGAACCGGAACACACGATTCAGTTCGAAGGCACCTGCGGCTGTCATCTGAAGAGGAGACAGCCACAACAGACCCCTTATGCGGGTACAATATGACGAACATTACACCCACCCCGACGTCGGAGTATGGCCTATCTAGCCGCTCTGGACCCGGGTACATCAGGAGGGGCTGGCAGGAAGCAGAGTGGGATACTGAAATAATGCAGCAAGATCATCCCAGTATGTTCAAAGAACCGACACCCACAGGGTATACGGCAAGCTCAAGTCGGAGATCTGTCCACAGAGGAAGTCCAAGGGGCGTGGCCCAGAATGTCCAGCCGCGACCCAGAACCAGGCACAACTCAGGAGCTGAAGAGGCCCTGTCTGCGCCTGGTGGCGGAACGGTCAGAAGGCATGTCAGCCTGAGATTAGGAACAATACCAGAGGAGGGCTCTGGCGATAATGGAGCCCCCCACAGACCTCAGAGGACTCATAGCCCATAGAGTCAACTCCAGACCCATTGTGGTCTCACCTGCAGAGGAGATTAGATCTCCTTCCAAGTCTCCCTTCACACCTTAAATCATTGCGGCCAGAGTGTCAAAAGCGAAGCTCCCGTCCAATCTCAAGTTCGAAGGGGAGGGAGACCCAAAGGAGCATGTGGCAGCCTTTGAGACCCACATGGAACTAGGAAATTACAATGAGGCCACATGGTGCAGACACTTCCCTGCCACTCTGACAGGGATAGCACAAACCTGGTTCAGGACTATTCCCCAGGGAACGATTGCTAACTTTGATGAACTGAAGAAGAGATTCAAAGAGCATTTCGTTAGCGGAAGTAGGAGGAACAAATCCACACATGAGTTGCTATTGCTGAAGCAGACTCAGAATGAAAGCTTGCGGGATTTCATAGGGAGGTTCAACAAAGAGCTGGTGCATATCCCAGAGCTGGAGCAGAAGCTCGCTCTGCACGCTCTGAGGAACGCCCTACCCCACACCAGTAAATTCAGAGATGATCTTATATGGGTCACCATGAAAGAACTCAGCGAGGCCCTGGCCCTAGCAGAAAAATACATAGCCGTCGAAGATTTCAACAAAGCATCGACACACGGAGCAGAAACAGGCAGACCAGCTAGACAGGGTACCAGGCAGAATGAGCACCAGTTCATGGGAGGCAAACTGAATTTTGGAGGCCCCAGGCCCCATCAGAGCAGAGGGAGAGAAAAACAAAAAGAAGCAGAGAGAGAAGCAGACCGGCTGAAGGCCCAAGAGAAATATAACAACTATAGCAACCTCAGCGCGCCAAGGGCTGAGATCTTTCTGACCCACAGAGATGACAGCAGGTGGCACAGACCACCACCCACCAAGAAGAGAAGCCTAGGCTCAAACATGGCAGAGTTCTGCGCTTTCCATGAGGCGCCGGGCCACAATACAGAAGACTGCATAAGCCTGAAAAACGATCTGGAAAGCCTGATCAGACGAGGCTACTTCAAAGAGTACCTCGCCTGGAATCAGGGGATCAAGGAGAAGGAGCAACAGAGCGAAGGGCAGACATTGCAGGACAAGCGAGCAGAGATCAAGGAAGGGAAAAAGAAGACGGTATACGTCATATTTGGCAGCTCTAGCTCGATAGGGGGAGAGAGGGCTCATCTAAGGCAACTCACCCACCCCAACCTCTACTCCATCAACCAGGCAGAGCTGAGCCCAGATCTACCAAACATGACCTTCACAGCAGAAGACTGCAAAGGCATCAGTTTCCCGCACTCTGACCCTCTTGTGGTCACTCTGGAGATTAGCAGGATAGATGTACGAAGAATACTGGTAGATGGCGGGAGCGCCGTGAATATCCTTTATAAGGATACCTTCGATAAAATGGAGCTAGATCGTTCAATGCTGAAGCAAGGAGGAACTCCAATCGTCGGATTCACGGGGAATTCCATCATCCCAGAGGGGAAAATACATCTGACAGTGACCACAGAGGGGCAGAACGGAGTGAAGAGAGCAGTAGTACAAGAGTTTCTGGTGGTAGACCTCCCGTCACCATACAACGCTCTGATGGGAAGGAAGTTCATCGAGGCAGTACAGGGAATCCCGTCAACCCATCATCAGACCATGCTTTTCTTAAGCAGTACTGGAGAAGTGGGCAGACTGAAGGGAGACCAGAGAGCAGCTAGGTCATGCAATCTGACCGCCCTAAAGAAGGATAAAAGACCTCCTCCTCCTGACCACTCTGGGTCCAGGAGAAAGAGGAGAAAGGAAAAGAAAGAAGGAAAGAGGAAAGAGGCCGAAGAAGCCAAGAAGGACCAGGCTGAAGAAGCCGGGAAAGAAAGAAAGGAAGGAAAGGCCAAAGAGGCCAAGCAAAGAGAGGAAGAGTGTGCTGCTATCAGTGAGGCCGATGCTCGGCCAGAAGCAGAGCAGGAGGCAAATAAGCCTGAACCGGGGGAAGAGACCGAAGAGGTACTCTTGGGACCGGAAGAAGGCAGGGCAGTCAGGATAGGCAAAGACCTGGATCCTAAAACCAGAGTCAACCTAATCAGTCTGCTGAAAGAGAATGCAGATGTGTTCGCTTTCTCGGCAGCTGAGATGCCTGGGGTGGACCCAGCCACCATCAACCACAAGTTAAACACCGCTGCAGGATACAGACCTGTGAAGCAGAAGAGGAGGAACTACTCTGCGGAGAAAAATAAAGCCATCGAGGAAGAAGTTCAGAAGCTGCTTGAGGCAGGGTTCATAGAGCCCTGCAAATATCCAGAATGGTTGGCCAATGTGGTAATTGTTAAGAAGACGAACGGGAGCTGGAGGATGTGCGTTGACTTCACAGACCTCAACAAATCCTACCCCAAGGACTGCTATCCCTTGCCAAGAATCGACCAGCTGGTAGACTCTACCAGTGGGCACGCTCTGCTCAGCTTCATGGACGCGTTCAGCGGATACCATCAGATCTTCATGGACCCTGCAGACAAGGAGAAGACGGCATTCATCACCCCTATCGGGGTATTCTGCTATGTCATGATGCCCTTCGGGCTGAAGAACGCAGGCGCCACCTATCAAAGGCTGATGGATCAGGTCTTTGCCGGTCAAAGGGGAAGGAATTTGGAGGTGTACGTTGATGACGTCATCACCAAGAGCAAAACTGAGATTGACCACATAGCAGACCTAAAGGAGACCTTCGCCAACCTCCGCAAACACAGCATGAAACTGAATCCTAAGAAATGCGTGTTTGGAGTACGGTCAGGGAAATTCCTGGGCTATCTGGTCAGCGAAAGGGGGATCGACGCGAATCCCGACAAAGTAAAAGCAGCTATGGATCTGCCAGAGCCTAAAAGCATCAGAGACATCCAGAGGCTGACAGACAGAATGACAGCCCTGTCCAGATTCATAGCTCAGTCTGCAGAGAAAGCTCTCCCATTCTTCAAAATATTGAAGGGGAACAAAGAGTTCAGGTGGGAAGCAGAGCAGAAGGAGGCATTCCAGAAGTTGAAGTCACACCTCTCTGGCCTGCCAACACTGGCCAAACCCAAGACAGGGGAAGCTCTCTTCCTATACATTGCCGTTACAGCTGCAACTGTGAGTGCAGTCCTGCTGAAGGAAGAGAACAAGAAGCAGCAGCCGGTATATTTTGTAAGCCACACCCTCACGGGTGCAGAAACACGCTACCTATTGATAGAGAGGGCAGCCTACGAGTAGTGCTGGCCACCAGAAAGCTGAGGCCATATTTTGACGCACATCCCGTCACTGTGCTGACAAATATGCCTCTGGAAAAGGCAATGGAGAAGGTAGACAAATCAGGGAGAATCATGAACTGGGCCCTGGAGCTGACAGGGTTCGGTATCAAATTCGCCCCACGAACCGCCATAAAAGCACAAGCTCTAGCTGACTTCCTAGCAGAGTGTGCCTATCAGGAATCATTAGGAGAGCCCAGAGCCTGGGAAGTCTTTACAGATGGGTCTGCAACCATCAACGGCTCTGGGGCAGGCGTGGTCATCAGAACCCCAGAGGGGAAAATCATTGAATATGCCTTGAAGTTCATGTTTTCGGCAACCAATAATGAATCAGAGTACGAAGCGGCCATCGCTGGATTGCAGCTCTGCCAGACCCTGGAAGCCAAGCACGTCCACCTCAAAATTGACTCTCAGTTGGTAACCAACCAAGTCAAGGGGGAGTATGAGGCCAAGGAGCCGACGATGCAGAGCTATCTAGCCAGGATGAGGTCTCTGATTTCAAATTTTGAAACTTTTAGAATTGAACAAGTGCCTAGAGCACAGAACGCACAAGCAGATGCCCTGTCCAAATTGGGAAGCAGCAGTCTGCAAGAGCTGAATAGGTCTATTCTGGTGGAAGTCAGACCCACCAGTGCAATCTCCGAGGATGCAGAGCGAGTTTTGGAACTGGAAGATATGCCAAAGTGGATCAAGGAGATCGCTGAGTATAAACAGACTGGCAAATTACCAGAAGGGAAAATGAATGCAAGAAAACTCAAGCTGACAGCATGCAGATACTGCCTGATCGGGGACGAGCTATACAGGAAGTCTTTTTCTCTGCCCCTACTCAAATGCGTAGGGCAGAGAGATGCAGACTACATATTGAGGGAGATTCATGAGGGACTCTGCGGACACCATATCGGACCAAGAGCTCTAGCCCATAAAGCTCTCAGAGCCGGTTATTATTGGCCCACAATGAAAGCTGACTCTGAAGCTCTGGTGAAAAAATGCGACAGCTGCCAGAGGTTTGCACCGAACATCAAGCTACCCGCAAACGACCTCATGCCAATCTACAACCCTATCCCATTCGCCCAATGGGGGCTAGACATCCTGGGACCCTTCACAACGGCCCAATATCAGAAGAGATGGTTAATTGTGGGGGTAGATTACTTCACTAAGTGGATAGAGGCAGAAGCCCTATCCACCATCACAGAAGCAGCCGTCAGAAAATTTTTGTGGCAGAACATCATCACCAGATACGGGATTCCGAAGGCTTTCGTCTTCGACCACGGGAGACAGTTTGACAACATGCCCCTATCAGGGTGGTTGGAGCAGTTTGGGATCAAATATGCCCTATCTTCAGTCTGCAACCCTCAGTGCAACGGTCAGGCCGAAGCCGCTAACAAGCAGATCCTGATAGGCCTACAGAAGAAGCTGGAGGAGCAAAAAAGCAAGTGGCTAGAGGAGCTGCCTAACATTCTGTGGTCGATCAGAACCACAATCAAAGAATCAACTGGGCAGACCCCCTTCCACCTGGTATATGGTTCTGAAGCTGTCATGCCTGTTGAGATCGGGTCCGAGAGTCTGAGGATCAGCCTATTTGAGCCAGGTCTGAACGACGAGGCCCTGAGGACAAATCTAGATCTGCTGGATGAATACAAAAACGAAGCTAGGTTCAGAATGGAAGCCTACAAAGCCAGAGTCAGCAGATACTATAACCGGAAAGTGAGGGCTAGGCCTCTGGAGGTAGGGGATCTGGTACTCAGAAATGCAGCAGCTGTGCAAAAAGACAAAATACACGGAAAGCTGTCGGCTAAGTGGGAGGGACCCTACCAGGTTAGTGAAGAGCTACACCCCGGAACCTACAGACTGAAAAGAATGGATGGAAGTGAACTGAAAAGCAACTGGAACGCCCGAATATTGAAAAAATACTTCGTGTAACCCAGATTGTATCAAAACGCCCATGAATGAAAGGCCTTTGAGCCACCCTTTGTCCACCACTCTCCATTTCGCATTAAACCCCCGTCCCCTTATCAATTGTTTATGAAAAACAAAATGCCAAAATCAGATACACCCTTAGCAGACTGAGAAAAAATACCACAGTCTGGTAAAAGAAAACAGGGTCTGAGTCAGACTGAAGGCTGAAGAGGCTCTTCAGACACAAAAGTAAACTATATAACGAAGAAAGGGAGTCGGCCAAAAGGTTAACTCTGTCCAAGAGCCCCTGAGGCCCGCAGAGTGATCGGATGCCGACTCGACTTACCGATGTCATAGACCTCTACCTCTAAACCTGCGGGGCCGAAGACCCAAAAAGCAGCAAGGATAAGTCATAGACACCTAAGGCTAATGGGGACGCGAGAGTTCCTAAGAACCAAAGCGTACCCCGACACGAAAAAGATGGCAGAAGGAGCTAAAGGGCGAACCCCAAAACTCCCAGAACCATCATGACTTAGGGCGTCAAAATACCTCCTCTGCTCTACTGTTGTTGAACCTTTGTCATACATAAGGCAGAGCAGAAAAGTAAAGGGCCCCTAAAGTCCCAGCTCTGAGCAAATCTCACCGGCCACCAAGCCAAGTAAACAAAAACGCCCAGATATATTGCTTGATGGCACGGCAGACTCATCATCAGAGCAGAACGCAAGTACTTAGCAGAAATAACAAAACTTGGTATGCATCAAATAGAAAGCACAAAAGTCAACAGAAGAACGCAACTCGCATTGCAGGAAAAATAATTGAATCTTACATAAGAAGATCTGGCTATAAGCCAAATCAGAGTGCTACATAGTACTACAACAACGGCGGCTACCTAATCAAAAGAAGGGAGCAAATACAGATGAAAAGGAAATGTTTGACTATTTAGTTACAAATATTACAAGATAAGTCAATTAGGATATCATCGGAGGGCAAAAACGGAGGACTGCAATCAGTTCAGCACAGGCTCCCAGCTCACCTACCTCAGCAGCTCAGACAGGAGTCACAAGAAGACTGAGGCGAAGCATGAGATAGCCGCCCGAGTTCCTATTGCTTAGGAACGGAGCTGCCATCCTTTGCAGAGCTCCCATCAACTTGCTGCTCTGAAGACTCTCCCTCTGAAGGCAGAGAGTAGAGCAACTCTAGATCTCTGAGCTCCTGAGTCACCGGAGGTCGCATATGCACCTGACTGGCGTACGCGTCCTCAAAGGCATCCCAGTTGAAAGAGGGCTGCAAATGCCAGAGAACCCTGCGGACCGCAACTTTGCAGTCCTCCCAGTACTTGTTCCCAAACGCCTCCTCCATCTGCGCAGCCCGGGCAGCCTCCTCCGCCAGCAGCTGAGCCTCTTTCTGCTTTAGGGCTACCTCAGCCTCCTTAGCCTGCTGAGCCTCCCTCTCAGAAAGCAACTTGGAGAACTCTGCCCCTAGCTCCCCCTCCTTCTGTCTCAGAGCTGCCTCAGCCTCCTTGGCTTGCAGAGCCAATTTAGCAGAGCAGCCTTTATGTTCAGCCCGTATAGCAGAGAGCTGACCCCTGAGCTGCTCCTGCTCCTTCAACGCTGCCTGCAGCCGGGCCTCGGAGGTCTTCAGCTTAGTCTCCACCGTCGAAGCACGAGACAACGCCTCACTAAGCTGGGAAGAGAGCCGGGAATGCTCAGCCGCGATAGCCTCTGCTTGCGCCTCCTGACCCTCCATGCGTCAGTTGACGGTCCGCAAGGTGTCGCGCTCCACAATCAGAGCATCCCTCTCCTCCTCAGTTTCGCGGCAGGTGGACACAATCAGAGAGTTCTGAGCCTTCAGCTTGGCATACTCTGCTCTCTGCTGTGCTACCTGAGCCTTAAGCTGCTGCAGTTCAGGGAGATCTGCCTCATGCCTACCCAACCCTACAGCATGGCAGAACTCCCCAATGAAGGCGCCGGCCCGCGCAGCCTGTAATCAAGGAAAAAGCAGATCAGAAAGAAATCTTAATGTCATAAACAGATGACTGTAAAGAGGACAGACAACTCACCAGGGGGACATCTTGAACAGCATAGTCCGGTGAGAAGCGACTTGCCAGAAGCCTCAACCACTCACTGGGATCAGGGAAGGCCACGGACATCTGCTCCCGCCCCTGAGCCTCGTGCTGGTCGTCCGCCGATTCCCTCTGCAGAGAACCTGAGCCAAAAGAAAGTCCAGTCAGTTCCACAGAAGGGAAAAGGTCGGAGCTAAGACCAGGTAAGGGATACACACCTTTGGTGGCGACGTCGTCCTCAACAACAACGATCCGAGGGGAGTCAGCAGGGAGACGAGTCTTCTTCTGAGGAGGAGCTCCTTCCTCACTCTGCCTCTCTGCTGGCCTCTTCTGGGAATGAGAAGAGACCTCAGGCTCAGCCGTAGTCTGCTGAGCACCCTCTGCAAGGGGTTTAAGCTGGCCCGCAGTGGGAGCAGAGGTCTGAAGAGCCGCAGCAGACTGCACCTTCCTAGCCCTCAATTGCTGCTGAAGAAAACAAAAGGTAAAAAATGCCGTCAACAAAGTAAGGCACAGAACGAATTGACTCTACAAGAGGGAAGAGAGGAAAAGGAAACACTAACCACACGCGCCAGATCCTCAGGAGTAGGGGCAAGGACCTGCTTAAAGCCTCTGGGAGGAGGAGGAGCAGCCTTCCTACCAGGAGGAGTAGGCCTCTGGACAGGAGGAGTAGACTTCTGAACAGGGGGAGACACGACAGTCTCCACCACTGGGACGGAAGCCAAGCTCTGCTGCTCCACCCTCTCATGCTGGAGAGGCTCCACCATCTCCTGGTTAGTCTGAACGGGCGTAGGGACGGCCTGCCCAGCAGAACCTATCACATTAAAATAAAAACAGGGAAATCAAGAAGGTGCAGGTAAAAATAAACCGATAACAAAGAGCAGTTTGGGTCTGAAGAAGACACCTACCTGACTGGCCCTCACTCTGATCCTCTGCAGACTGAGTCGTGACAGTCTTAGCAGCCTCCGCTCCCGTCCTGTCAAACTCTGTCATGGCTTGGTGGGACTCCTGACCAGCTTCATCAGGCTGAGCAGAACCACCCACTGGAGTAGGTTCTTTCTCCGTCCTGTCAAACTCTGTCGCCGCTTGGTCAGGCCCTCCCATGGGCACATCCTCCACCACAGGCGGTTCTGAAAGTAAAAAGAGAAAATGAGAAGCGATTAGCAGAGTGCACACAAGCAGAAAGAATACCTTGGGGTTCATCATAAGTAATACCTGGTTGCGCAGGAGGAAGCTGTTGCAGGGGCTCAACAATCAGAACAGTCCCTTGCAGAGTGCTGGCCCCCCTCTATAGATCCACCAACATCATCGTCTCCCGGCAGATGCGCAGCACGCCGGGAACGATGGATCTGCAGAGGAACAGCCGCCGCCTCCTCCTCGTCATCAGATTGAATCTCTGTGACAGTGGCAGAGGGGCCCCCTTGCGGCCGGGACGTCCCAGTAAACCTATCCACAAGTTCCGGGCGCTTGGTCCGGAGGGAAGGATGGTCCAAGGAGGTAGTGTTAATCTCCCTGATGAAATCAGGGACGGTGTAGGTCCCTGGGTCAGGTACCGGACGATACCTGCGACACACTGAAGACTAACTCAAACCCAACTCCCAAGGAATGGCAGACCCTAGAGTCTCTGCAATATTAGAATACTCGTTAGCTACAGCAAGTCAGAATGCAGAAGGAAAATAATGGAAAGGGGCAGAACACGCCCGCCAGCTCAAAACCCACCCTTAATCCCTTGGCGAACAAACTGTCTGCACGGAGCTGCAGCACAGTACAAACAATGAATCACAGCAGAATGGAAAATGAGAAGCAGAGTTAAGAGTTGGCAGAGCGCTTACCCGTAGTATAGTCAGGGGACAGATGGCCTATCCACAGGAAGGCATTCTGACACATCACATAGTGATGCGGTAACCAGTACTTGGGAAGAAACTGCTTCCCGGCAGTAACCTTGGATCTGGACTTGAAGTAGTAGTAAGCTACCCTCTCGTCCCAGTTCAGCACATTCGGGTCCAACTGCCTCTGGAAGTTAGGCTCCACAGGGCGCAGAGGGGCCTTAAATTGATAAGGGTGCCCTTCCTCCGTCGGTACCCTAACAAAGACAAAACTATCCCGCCAATCTTTCAGACTGAGATCGACGGGATAGACCGTCAGATGATTGGCCCGCACCGAGCCGGTGAAAAAGCTATACTCCCCCTGCCTCTTAAAGTAAAACAGGCATTGAAAGAGTTTCATGGTGAGGGGGAAGCCCAGAGCTTCACAAACCCAAATAAACCCCAGAATCTTCTTCAGAGACTGGGGATTGACTTGGCAGGGAGCCATGTGATACCGGCAGAGAACCCACTCCAAGAACCAGTGGATGGGGAATCTAAGCCCGAACTCCAACTGCTTCATATAAACAGCAGTGTACCCCTCTGGTACATCTGCCAGGCTCTGACCCTCTCGGGGAAGCACTACCCAAGACCCGCGAAGCGGCTTGATCTCCGTAGCAATCTAAAGGTAGTATTCAGCATGCGCCCGTTTGAACGCTTCTGCAGATTTCTTCGCCAAATAAGGCTTACCCTTGCTGTCGTAAAGGGCAAGACTCCGCATCTCATGGTCGCTGTACTTCCATTTGAGTGCGGGCAGAGTGGGCTTAAACTTGTAGTTGGGAGGGAATCTGTTGGTTTCGGGACCCAACACCTCCTTACGAAGACCGTTCCAGGGGTCAAAGATCTCCCATTCCTCCGGAACCACCTCGTCCTTACACCGAGGCAGATCCAACTTTAAAAACGGGGACTGAGTGTCCATCGGATAAGGCTCATCCGGCTCGGACGAAGAGGTAGATACCACATCCTTCCCACGGGAAGCAGCAGATTGAGAAGTAGACATTCTACACAACAAGAAACAGACGACAGCACATCAGACTTGCACTCACAGCACAAGACAGTCTGGCACCTCAGACCTACAGACTGAGCTACCAGACTGGGGGGCAAGGATGTGTATGGTATGTAAAGATCAGAAATAGCCAAGAAATAGGATATTTTCTTGCTTTTCTTACAAAAAGATACATGCAAAAATAGTCTGGCACCTCAGACCTACAGACTGAGCTACCAGACTAGGGGGCAAGGATGTGTATGGTATGTGAAGATCAGAAATAGCCAAGAAATATGATATTTTCTTGCAAATAACGCAGACAAAACAATGAAGACACATCGCAGGCTTACAACCCAGCAAGTAAAGAGGATAACAGGGTAAACAAAGCAAACCCTAAAAATCTTAAAATGTCAACAGTAGAGCAGAACTCAGCTGAAGAAGCAGAGCAGAGCCTACCAACCAGAGCAGAGTCCTGCTGAAGAAGCAGGACAGAGCCTATCATTCAGAGCGGCAGAACGGAAACGAAACAACACCAAACAGATCTATGAAACAAAGAAGTAAACAATCGCATCTGAAGACCAAAGGAAAGAAACCCTAACCTCAAAAACACAGGCAAATAAGTGCGTACAGAAGGAAAAAGGGGGAGAAATCCATAAACACAGAAAAGATCACATCAAAACCATCCAAGAAGGAAAAAACCAAAAGTAGATCTGGGAAAAGGAGTTTACCTAGATGGAGAACAGAAGACGCCAAGGAAGAGAAGACGAAAGCCACAAACGCAACAGTATCAATTAAGCTCCAAACGCAGACAAATCCCAGGATAATCAAGAGAAATCACTCGAAAATGGCTAGGGCGAAAAGAAATTCTTGAAGAACAACAAGAAAGTTTGAAAGCAAAGAGTTCGAAGGAAAGGAAACTGAAAAGTTTCACAAAAGGTCGATTCAGCCTTTAAATAGGCATAATTCGTCCACTCAGCACCAACTTATCATCATTACATTCCTTGGGAACCCAAAGAGTCACATCAATTCAATTCAATTCAAAATGAATTAATGACCCTTACTCAACACCCCAACCAAATGGGCGGGAAAAATGGAAGCATTCTGGAGTTTGTGAAGAGCAGCTCACAGACAGCCACGTATCATTCCGCGAAGAGCAGAACGCCAGATCAAAAACAAATGCACCAAGCATATTGCAATCTGCAAATACTGGGTCCGAGGGGCAAATTGTATGGGGTCTACCTAGCAGACCTCCAGCTGGCAGCAGCCTGCCACTCCACGTCAGAGCGTCTGGAGCAGAGCAGACCTCCTCAGGCAGACCGCTCCGGACATAGCCTTTAGGCTGGAGTTTAATGAAGGCCTCGTTCCACCTTGGCCCACTTTCAAAGAGGCCCACTCACTTTACTAGGTCAGTGACAAGTCCATGTCTCATATAAATACCCATGCCCATGCATGGGTAAGGTACGTTCAATCAAACACTCACAAAATACTTGCACTTGATACTCGTTTTCTCTCTACTAGAGATCTTGTGCTCAATTTGGACTGACTTAGGCATCGGAGAGGCGATCCTCGGAACCACCCCCGAGGTTTCTCCTTGTTTTGCAGGTAACCACCACCACGAAGGACGTTTGGGAGCCACGATTCCACCAAGTACCCACCACCACATTCACTGTTGCTGTCTTGGACAGAAACAACATGTATCCATTTGATCTAACTTTCTAAGATATATTTTGTTCATACTTCATAGCTTAATTGATATTTTACTAACAATGTGCAGCATTTCGGAGTCATTAGATCGATCAGCACAGCAAATATCAATCGCAAACAAGTGAAGCAAACCGAAGAAACTTTGAATTACTTTATTGATGTGTTCGCTGTCAAACTAATGATGGATGTTGGATGATGGTGAGTGGCAACTACCTAATGAATCTTCAGCCTTCATATCTAATATTTGCCATTACTTTAAAATGGAATTGACCAATCTGGATGTTGTATTTGATAGATGACAATAGTTCACTATGAGATGTTTCAAGTTTGATGTGAATAAAATTTTTTTGAAGAAAAATCTAAAGATATGGATGCAAAGTAGTTTGCAGGTCTCACATAGAATTTCTCAAACAAAGGAAAAAGTGGAAAGTGTTCAAGATGTGATTAAGACATAGTTGAGCAAAAATAGGAAGCTCTGAATCTGCTTTAAAAATGGACTATTATTAGAGAAACCATTTTGACGCAAAAAGAATAATTAAAGTGATCTATTGAGGTGCTTAACGTCAAAGATAGACGTTTGATTGCACCCCAGCTCACCTGGTGGGAGGGAGGGAGAAGGAGGGTTACAGGCGTTAGACGCCGTTGTTTCGTAAGGTTGTATCTTTTTATATAACAAACTAGATTTAGTTTAAATGTACCCCTTTTTAACGTAATTGTTTGTCTTCCGATAAATTGAATTTAGGTTTGTGTTGCCATTGCTGCAAATTCATGCTTGGAGACATTTGAATAATTTTTGTTTTTTTGAAACGTGGGGACATTGTGGAATACTCATTTCAAAAATACTCCTATTTTGTAGTTGGACCCTATTTATCTTAAATGTGCCCATTTTTCGAAAAATCCTACCTCTGCAAATTATGCTCTTTCAAACGGTTAATTGGCTGGTAAGAGCCATATATGATCCTGCAAAGATGGTTTATACATACATCTTTATTTCCAACCTATTAGCTCAATCGGAAGAGCATTGTGCATTGCACAAAAAGTGTAGGTTCGAATCCTACATAGGTTATATGTACCTTTTCCTATTTTAAATTCTTTTTACGTGTACGATGCCCTCGTCAATTATTCGAATGTAAGTTGTTATGTATAGATACTCTAGAAGCCTTAATATTCTATTGTGCATCAATTGCCTTAAGATGCTATGATAGAATACTCTCTGGAAACTCTAGCTAGTTCGGTTTTCTTACATTCGCTATTTTCATTTGAATTCGCCTTAATATTCTATTGTACCAGTAGCAATGATGCAGACCCAAATCACCCAAAGGAAGCAGCTTATCAATTTGGATGAAATGACTTGACATAGGCAGTAACCCCAGCAACATGGATAAGCCATGGACTGCTAAAGTTTTAACTAAAAGTGGTTAGATTTTGAACTGGTAAAGTTTCCTGAATCTACAGGTTTTCAGCTAGTGAGCAATTTAGATGATTGGTCACTTGAATAATTCAAAGGGCCTAGCCTTTTCACTTTCGACACGCCTCTTCAATACTCAATATTAATACAGGAGTCAGGCCTAAAGTGGTGGATCATTGGCTGGATAACCGATTTCTGACTGCTTGTTCCCTTGAGTAGTGCATTGTTTAATTTTGCAGAATTTCGTCTTAAAGATGTGTTAGTTATCTGTAGATCCTATAGTATTCTACTTCTCATCATGACCGGAAAGATGTTATGATTACATACACTTAGGCAACTCTACCTGGTTGGCATCTCTACCTAGTTCAGTCGATTAGTGATCAGAATGCACATGGTGTTTTAGATGCTCACTAGTCCCTCATTTTCAATACAAATCAATTAATTAAATTGTATTAGCTCTTTTTAAAAACTCAATGGTGGAAATTAATCCAAGGTTCTTGGTGATCAAATAATTAATTATGTAGTCCACTCCCTAGTCAGATTCACCTACTGTATTCCAGAATCTAAGATTGAGAGGTAAGTTGGTTTTCACAATTTGAGTTGTCAAGTATGATGTGCTTTCGTGTGTGCTGTTCTTCGTGCTGTAGCAGAGCTGCAGGATTTGAAGATTGGGACGGGAATTCAGGTTTTAGCTGTTAAAGCAGGGTTAGATTCTCATGTTCATGTTCTTACTGGTCTTGTTTCATTGTATGCAAAATGTGGGGATGTACTCACTGCCAGGTTGTTGTTTGGACAGGAGAAAACCGGACCTCGTGTGTTATAATGCGTTGATCTCCGGGTATACTTGTAATGGTGTAAAACTTTGTCTTCGGTTAGCCTATTTAAAGAACTGCTGCTTTCGGGAGGGAAGGTGAATTCTAGCACGATTGTTGGACTTATACCTGTTGGATCTCCTTTGAGTCATCCAAGTTTGACTTCGTCCATCCATTGTTTCTGTATCAAAACTGGAATGATTAGGAATTCTTCAGTTTCAACTGCAATAACTACGGTTTAGAGTAGGCTAAAAGAAATTGAGAGGGCTAGACAACTATTTGATGAGTCACCTCTGAAGAGCTTGGTAGCTTGGAATGCCATAATATCAGGCTGTACACAAAATGGCAATATCACTGTTTCAGAAAATGCAAAAGTGCCATATTCGTCCAAATCCTGTTACAGTTACTAGTATCCTATCAGCATGTGCACAATTGGGTGCGCTTAGTCTTGGAAAGTGGGTTCATGAACTAATAAACTGCGAGAAGTTAGAGTCAATTGTATATGTATCAACTACTTTAGTTGATTTGTATGTCGGTATCACCATCATTGGCAGCATCGAGAACTCAAGCAGCTTGTTTTGTCTGTAGTTCATTCAGAGATTAAATTTATCAAACAATGATGTGATGCAACAAGATATGACATCTGCATTTGGCAAACTGAACAGCCTCACATACCTTAACTTGTCCTCTGCAAGCTTTAGTGGAGAAGTGCACATTGAAATATCCCAACTTGGTAATTAGTTGTTCTTGATATTTCAACTAATAGTCTATACACGGAGAAACCCAATTTGGCGACCATCATTGAAAAGATGACTAACCTGGAAGAACTCTAACTTAATGTAGTCAATTGTTCAGCTATGGGAAACAGATGGTGTCATGCATTATCATCACTCCCTCACCTGCAAGTGTTGCGCATGTACCAGATTACTCTAAATCAAGACTATAATCTGACTGGTCATGTACCAGAATTTTTAGCTGATTTCCACATGACGACACACTCACTAGATGAACTCCCCTAATTGGCACAGTTTCAGCGAAAATTTCTCAATTACCCACACTAAAATGCCTTCATATATCAACGACTGGCAATTTGCAAGGGATTGTTAGAATTTACGAAGAATGGGTCTCTAGAAGAGACTAATGATAAATAATATGGGATGCCTGAATCCTTGGCATGTGGAGTCTTTGCAGCAGCTTCATTATATGGAAATATATGATGCTAAATTAGAAAATCTGTTATCGGTCGGAAAGGTTTTGGAACGCCGTTTGACCTCTCTTTTGTCACTCGATATCTTTTACTGCAGTAAACTGAGAAGCCTTTCCGGAGGAGATAGGAGCAATTGAAGACCTTAGAGACACTAAGAATTCACTCCCTACATTTCAGCACATCCCTAGTATCAGCATTTTTTAGATTCCGTCTTAAGTCTGTGACATGAGAACCATTGTGTTGGTCTATCAAGCATGCTTGTATTCTTTTGTTATCCACTTCATTCTCGTTATGATTATTAAGGTTACGTTTATTTAAATTTTGGTTTTTAGCATGTCATTATGTACCATAGCTATTTCGCCTCTACACAATGATGTATTATTTGTCATAAAATCTCTAATTTGGTACCACTTTGAATTAACATTTGATCCTCATACTGAGCCTGATGACTGGCTACATTTCTTATTGCTTGTTTTTTAAAAATAAAGGCTACATATCTTGTAAAAAGGGTACATTATACAATAAAAAGGGAACAAACTAACCCAATATTATCATTATTTAACCTATGTAGGATCTGAACCTACATCCTTTGTGCTATTGCACAATGCTCTACCAATTGAGCTAATAGGTTTACAAGAATAATATAATACAACAAAGTATGAAATTATCTCGAAGTAGAAAGACCACAAAGTCCCTTTAGTAAACTCATGATTTAAACGGACCCCTCCTTTAACGTAATGCATCCCTTTTTCAGCTAAAAGTACCCATTTCCAACTAAATAGTCATTTGCCAATTTCGCTTTATCAAACACCTTAAAAGATATAGATTGGTATAAGCACCCTTAATTTATAGCTACCTAAATGAGACTTTCAATAACCATGACAATTAAGGAAGAACTCAGCTTTTTTTTGTTAAATGTAACACTTTTGTCGTGTATGTAGCTCATTTAAGGAGACGTACCTTCCTTGATAAGAAAATAGTTGATTACATCTAGCCTTTGTGCTTTAGTCTTTAACAAACATATCGAATGAAGTGAACCCTTCTTCCATGTTTTGGATTTTCTAAACCCCTTCCTCCATGCTCTGGATTATCCAAATGCTTACAGCGCAGTTATTTCAATTCATTCTCCACACCCTAAGTTGAAACTCAGTGCACATCAGCTGTGCAAAGCATTCCCACAGTGAGAGCAACATGTCTCTTGAGTGTGACCACAAGCACTTGACTTGATCAGGCTCCTATCACGCTGCATCATTCCCAAAAAGCAGCTCTCTACAACTGTGAAGCAATTACCTAAAACAACTTATTGCACCAAGTTAACCCCTTTTAGAGGTACATTTAGAATAACAAGGGATACATTAACTGCTTAAGTTTGTTGCCAAAAGAAAATAAAAAATGGGTACATTAAAAAATAAAAGAGGTACAACTCAAAATAAAAAGTCCTTACGAAGATTTTCAATTTGGTCATTTTTTCTTTATCATCCGAACTTAGATGCTTTAAAGTGTTTTTAAGTCTAGTTAATAGATAGAAGAAACATTAAGGAAAATGGTTAAGTAACATAAAGATAAATGACCACATAGAGTGAAAAGGGGTTACATCTAGCAAATAAAAGGCAACCTTTAACCTATGTGGGATTCGAACCCACATCTTTTGAGTCATTACACAAATGCTCCGCAAGTTGAGCTAATAGGTTTCTATTAGTTTATTTTTCCGAACCACCAGCTTTAGAACTCTAACTTTACAAGTTACTACAACACAAGATATGTCGCAACACTTATGAATCATAAGTTACGGCAAAGCAAAATACGAGGTTCTACGGTCATTAAATATATGCATTGAATTGTGGGATAAATCGGCGAGTCAAAGACAAGCAGTGATGTTGAATTCTACAATAATGGAGTAGCTGCCTATCTAGTCCCTTTTGATTTTAAGCAGCAACACCATCCCATTTATGTAATGCACAGCAACTTAACTCAATTTAATATCATTAATAGACCAATGGAATATGTCCCTATACTATCAATATAGAATGTGTTTTTAATTCTATGAAAGTATAGCCATCTACTCCCTATGCAACAAAAAGGCAGAATCTCAAGATCATCTCTTATTGAGTTGCTCCGGAACACTTTGAGCCCAAACAATGGCTCAATGTTACATTCATACTTTCAACCATAAGCCAACCTACTCTTCATTTTTGTACAAACCCAATAAGTCTGCTTTTATTTGTTCTACTACAAAACCAGAGCTGACATAAATTGATGCAGAGAAATATTCAATGCCTTTTCAACTATATGTATCCCTTGTACAACAAAATGTACCATTGTTAATTTATGTATCCCTTTAAAGAATATAATAGCAAATTCAATTGATCATGGAAAATAATAATATAACTAGCCATTTTCTCACAGTATTTGCGCAAGTTTCTACTTAACAATCCCACAATCCATGAATTCAACTCAAACAAATTAGGAAAACTGATTTCGAAGAACAGAGATTAAATCAAAGAATGGGATGTTACAGAAGTTGCATCATAACAACAATCAAGTACAAAGCTAGTAGTATGCTCAAGAAAATAGAAATCAGATTAAATTTGAAGCAACATGTAAGGATCAATAACCAGACATTTTAAGAACATTAAACACCAAACATGAAAGATTAAAAGCAATTAATCGAGCACTTCACAATTCATTCATTATAGAAAAGCACAATTTATGAAATTCCAATTTAGAGACAATTAAAATTTACACATCAATTAAACCAAAAAGAATAAACTATTTTTTTATTAGTTATTTCCAGTACATCAATTAAAAAACAAATTAAGATTTAATTTACACATCAATTTAGGGGTTATGCCTCTTTAAAAGCTCATATCATATTGGAATCAACTCAAATCCTCAAAATTAATTTCGAAACTTTCAAAAATATAATTGAGCATAATCGCCACGCGAAAAACCTATTCACAAGAGCAATAAGTACTAGAAAGCAGAACTACATAGAAAAATAATTCAATGATAAGCTAAAATCTTGAACGGAAACGGGTTAAAATCAAAGAAATCAAAACCATACCATAGCTTGTGATTGGAAATCGATGTAAACCTTGATCTAAAACTGAAATTTCATCACCTTCAATCCACAATAAAGAGATAAAAAGAACGACAAAGAAGACAACAGGATAGAGAAAGTTGTGGACAAAGGACAAAAAAGAGAGAGAGTGAGCGTCAATCTATGAAGTAATAAAGTATTGTTGGAGAGGGGAAATGCCTGGTTTTGTCAAAATTTTCTTCTGTTAATCGTGTCCGTCAGATTATACCCTATAGGATCTAACGGTCATTATAGCCTGTTTTTAGTTTTCAGCATAAGGATTGGTTTTCAGCGCATCCCTTGCCTATATATATACTAGCCTTATATGCACACAATGTGTGCAAAAATTATATTTTGAATCAGTTTTTTTTTTTATGTTATTTATTTATTGAGGTTGTGTGAGTAGTTATTTTTTGTGATGTAGTGGGATTGTGGGATGATTATTTGTATTTATTTTTTATAATAAATTATTTTTATTCTGTAAATTATTAATTAAACAACAAAGGGTAAATTAGGCAATACATTAAGTTTGGTGTCCCACCCCTCTTCCCTTACAGTATAGATAGATATATATATATATAGTTTTGGGTTATTGTGAGAACCCCTATACCATGAGAACTTCTCTACCATGAGAACCACATATCAGCCGTTGGATCATAACAAATTAAGGGCACTGATCAAAGAGTTTACTTAACATTACGCGCCTATTTTCCTTCCTCTTTCTCTTCTGTGCTGAAGAACTGCTATTCGCGATTTTCGTCCTCCTCTTGGATTCTACTCGCCATTTTCGCTTGGGGAAATCAAATTAAGCTGCTTTGATCCTCTATGTAGAGAAGGTATACTCTCTATGTCATCTTCTCTTCCTTTTCCTAATTCTATTTGCCATTTTCGTTATGTGAGTTTCTAGGGTTTTAATTTGAGAAAAAATTCAGCCAATTTTGCAATTGTTGTAGATTTTAGATTTTAACCCTAATTTTCATGCCCTTTCGTGTCAATTTCTGATTTTTTACATATAATCATTTCGTTTCAGTTCTTCTGTTATTACTATTCGATTGAATTCCTGTTTTATTGTGGCAAGAACGTGCACGATGCAAAATCAAACCCTGTAATATTCCTATGTTTGAGTCTATTGAATTAGCTTATTGGAATATTATCGAACTAGGGCAGCTGATTATCGTCAATTATACCCTACTTGTTCATAATCCAATTAAAATATTTGACTGCTTCTACATGGATTAAAACCCAGAAAAAAGATGAATTTGTAAAAATATGGAGAAGAGCAATTCAAGGTACCTAATATGTAAAGTGTTGTTCTTAGGACATGTAAATTGATTATGTTGTTGTTTATTCTTGATGTACCTTCTTGTTATAACTGATGTACCTTCTTGTTATAACTGATGTACCTTCTTGTTATAACTGATGTACCTTCTTGTTATAACTGATGTACCTTCTTGTTATTACTGATATACCTTCTTGTTATAATTGATGTACCTTCTTGTTATAACTGGTGTACCTTCTTGTTATAACTGATGTACCTTCTTGTTATAACTGATGTACCTTCTTGTTATTACTGATGTACCTTCTTGTTATAACTGATGTACCTTCTTAAATTCAATTATAGATTGGCTCTTTGCAGACCTACTAGACTAATGGCAGATATGGACACAGCACATAAGATTGTTCTTATACAAAAAAGAATAAGTCAATTAGAAGAAGGAGAAACATCTCAAGGTTAATTTTGTTTGTATCCTGTCAAATGTTTACTAAGAAGGGAGAAGCGTAGCTAATGTACTAACTTGCTCTTTTAAAATTTTCAGCTATTTTACCAGTCACAACGAAGGCTCCTAAAGCCAAACATCAGTTTTCTAGGATGTCGCCTAGTTCTCTATTCAAGCTTCTTAGTTTTGGCTTATCTGAAAAGCAAAAATCAGATGTACAAGCGATTGGTTTTGGGGGATTTTTGTGTTTGAAAACTCCTGAGCTTCCGGCAGATTTGTGTAGGTGGCTAGTATCTCATTTTGATCCTTTCAAGTGTAAGCTTGAACTTCAAAAGGACAACGATCGGTTGGACATCTCAATACTTGATATACATATTGCATTGGGATTGCCCATGGTGGGGAAGAACATAGCTGAAGTTGGAAAAGAAAAGGAAAATACACCTGAGCATACTCAAATTGTCACTGAATGGCTTACCCACTTAGGAAAAGTTAGGTCTACTTTGGCTTCTTCTGATTTAGTTGAAAAATCAAGAACCAAACAGAGGGAGGGGATCAATTCAAAAGAAATTTTTTAATGTTGGTTGTTTCAACGTTGATTGAGTCAATTAAAAAGCAAAACCAAATTTCAATATTTTGAAATGTTTAGTAGATGTTAATGAAATCTGTGAGTTCCATTGGTGCGAATTTGTCTTGGACTCTTTATGTCGTTCTACTAATATTTGGAAAAGAGATCTTGGAATTTCCTTATTCACCGGACCTATTATTGTTTTGGCGGTAAATATCTACTTTCCTTTTTTTTTGTTTAATTTGTTTTTTGTTAGTAAGTAATTAGTTATATGGTAACTCCTTTTTTTGTAGCTTTGTTATGTAGATCGTGTGAAATTCATGAGTCGTGTTGTTAGGAGAGAGTTACCTCTTTTGAGTTGTTGGACAAAGAAAGACATTGACGGAAGACGTGATTATGAGTTGTTGCAAGCTGGGGATTTCGGAATGGGAGAGGTTCAAGAAAGGCTGAAAATTGATAATGAACTTGGAACATTTGAAGATCAAGATAGTGGCAGATTGAGTAAAAAGGTAATTTTCTTATTTGTCGTTGGCCGCCTCAATCTACAATTGATTGCATGCTGATAGTTTTAAAAGCACCAATGTATAGCAACTTGCTTTGTTCTAATAAAAGACCTAAATGATTGGCTAAAAGGGAAAATTAAACAAAAAATATATGTGGAACGTGTGTAATAGTTGAATCTGTGATAGCAGGACTAAATATAACTGACATTGTGACAATTTAATCGGAACTTTTTGGTTTCTCTCCTTGTGAAATTGTTTTTTTTTTTATGAAATAGTGAATATAAATAGCTTGTCTTTTTTAAAGTTATGAATGACTATGCTTCATACGTTTGTAGTGAGGTAAATGTTGTGTTGTTGGTGGTAATTTGGTAACGGCGGGGATTGGTGGGAGGTGAGAGAGCGAAGTTATAACGGGGGGAATTGGTGGGATTGGGGGGGGGGGATTGCTTTATGAAGCTTCCTTTAGAGTTCACAAGAACCCAGAGTAAGTTATTTGTGAAATCTAATGGCTTATATTATGTTGTTCACCAAATTACATTTTTTTAATGTATATTAGGCTTGCATTCACCGTGTTGCTGAAGCTGCTACCACATTGTCTAAAGCTTTTAGCTCATTTGTGGATGTAATGGAAGATGCCAAAGTAAATTTTCCAAATCATGAAGTTATAATGAAGTTGTCTAACTTAGCAACTTCTATGACCGAGGTTTTTGGAGAATCTGAGAAGGAAAAGGGAAAAAGTAAAGAATGTTCTTCTACTATGGATGATGCACCTATGTTTGATGATGATGATATGTTTCTAGATAGTATGTTTTGGGACGTGATTGACAAAATTGAAAAGTCATTTAGCATGAAACCAACTAATATGGATGGTCCAAGTTTCGACATTGGGATTGACTTTCCTGTTTCTATCCCTTCACAACTACAGAAGCCTAAGCAAGATGTTAAAACAAGGTAAACGTGCTCTTTATTCAATAAATTGAATGCTTCTAACTAGCTTGGTTTTTTGTCATTAGGAAGTCTCTAACATCTCCTCTAATAGTCTTTTCTTTATTGTTTTTTTTCTAACTAGCTTTGTTACCTCAATTATATTGTCATTAGGAAGTCTCCAATTGATGTTTTGCAAGTACAGAACCAACAATCGCAAGGGCTACAGGAGGTTCGTAGACCTAAACGTTCAACTCGTTTGAGTCCTAGTTTGCTGGTTGATAATTCTGAAGCTCCACAACAGGAGGAGGGGAGAACAAGGTACTGTGAATATAAGTTCATTTTTATTTGTTTCATTATCGGATATATTTTTTAAATTTGTAATACATCTAAAATGAATTATTTTAAAGAATAATGAATTTATTCCATTAAAAGTAGGTTTGTTTCACATTTTTTTCTTTCTGTTAATGTCATTCCCCTTTCTTATTTGTCATTAGTACCTTTAATAAGGAGGGACAAGTGCCTGAAATCAAAGAGCAACAGGAGGAAATCGGAAAGAGTGTAGGGAATAGACGATGTTCACCTCGTTTTTCTTCAACTCCCCCTCCTGAGGTTGCTAAGGAAATTGGAAAGCGAGTAGGGATTCCTTCAGTCTTTTATAAGTCTCCTTTTTTTATAAGAAACATCAACCTTTTGAGAGATGTAAGCCTAGATGAAAAGACCATTGCAGATTGGGCTTTTGGAGGATTTGCTAGCAGGTATTGTGTTAATTTTTTATAACTTCTAATAAATCTATTTGTTTTCCTTTTTTTACATTAACTTCTTTTTGTTTTCCTTGTTTTGTCATAGTGAAATAATATTTCAAGATGGATTTATGTCAGTAACGCATCAAGAAGTGGCTTCCTTGTCATCTGAACTAGGAATTTCAAACTCTATCATTGATCTATGGGCTCACTTATTGAATATTGGCGAGAGAAAAAGAAGTTCCAGCTCTCTTGGTAGATACTTTGTGCCTATGTCAGACATGGTATGGATTTGAGCTAAATGTTTGCTTATTGCTGAAACTGAAGCATTACTATTTTTTCTTTTTGAAATAATGAAACGAACGAAATATTCATATAAGGGTCATACTAGACTGTGGCTGTAACTGAGTTGAATACAAGTCATATAAGGGTCATACTAGACTAACTAGTGGTGGTGAAGAGTTTTGGCCAGTCAAGTTTGTAAGTTATTGGTTGCAAAAGTCAGGAGGCAATGGTTATCCAGCGCCCAATGGGTGGGTTCTCTGAATTGGAATAGAAAGCTGTTCCAACCGCTGGAAAACCAGCGCCCAATGGGTAGGGCAATGCTTAATGCTGCTTTTGTTTCTAGCTTATGAGTCTGTTTTGCTGAAATTATGATGATTGAACTAGTGTGGATCTGTTGATTGTAGACTATAGAATCAGTCACTTGCTTATGCTATTAGTTAAAATTACGGGTCTTTTGAGAATGTGATTCATACGCATTTACATAATGGAATTGAATTGAATGCAATTGGCAGTGAAAGCATTGAGTCGTTTAGGTTCTGTCGGCGTTTAAGATGTGAAGCATTGATGTATTACTTGGAGTATTTTGTAATTCATTCTTTACTATCTTTTATATGCTTTACTAACTTTGTTTTTTTATCTTAATGTAGTTGATGTCTTTCATATCAAGGGAATTATTTGATAAATTTGCAAATTTATTTGAAAAGGATCTTTGTGCTGCTAATCTTGATATTTCAAAAGTTCAACTAGTAAGTAATCTGTTTATTATATATGGCTTACACTTTTCTATAAAACTTCTCTATATTAATATGTTTATTTTTTCCTAGATATTTTTTCCAATTCATCACAATGCTTGCTCACACTTGATATGCTTCAACATGCCTCGAAGCACCATCCAAATATTCAATGTCACTAGTATTAATTCAGAGATTTCCAAGACAGCATCTTTATTGGTAATATAAATTTTTTTAGCTAGCCAATTTGATCTTAGGTACATGATACCCAAATTGATTGAGGATTTTTTTTTTGTACAGGGTATAGGTTTAGCGGTATATTTTGATGGAAAGTTACGAAGAGCTAATGCCATAAGCAAGTTTAAAGTTGATCATCTGAATATTAATTTCCCACAAATTGCTCAAGCCGATACAGGGTTGTTTCTCATGCGTTACATGGAAACTTTTAGAGGATCTCCTAAATCTTGGGATCCCCAACTAAATGATATCAGTGTATGTGTCTTGGGATCTTTTAATTCTGTTTTAGTATAAATATGTATTTAACATTTCAGTTATTCTAATGTTTTTTTTTCTTTTAAGGATGCTTTCTTGAAGAAGCTAAGAGTGAAGTATTGTTATTCTATTGTGAGTAATGAAGCCAATTCTTTGAAGGTTGATGTTGAGAATAAGGCAAAACAGTTAAGAGGAAAAAGGTAATGGAACTTTCAATGCTATACTTTTAATGCTAAGAGCTTGTAGTACCCTCACTCTCTTGTTTTACCAATTTCAGAACATGAAGGTTTATTCTAAAAAAAATTTGAAGCTCAAGAGTTTAGAAGATGATGTTTTGTTGGCTTTTGAAGACTTGACCAACCAGTTTATTCAATTTAGAAGATGTCAAGTTTTATCCTAAGAATTTATATTGTCTTGCTGTAATTAAAACTGTTTCTTGTAGATAGATGTGTAAAATACTTATCAAAGATATCTATCCAATCCCACTTTTTAACACTTGAATGGAAAATGAAGGGCTTTGTTATAGTCTAAGGTTCTAAGCCCAAACTAAATTTTTGTTTATTATGATTACTTTAATTTAAAAAATTAGGTTACATTTTTGCGAGTAAGCTCCTATTAGTATTATTTTCTTATACGTATTTGGTAATACGGGAAATAAATAACTTATTATTGAACCAAAATTTAAGTGTATTTTAGGATATAAGGTAAAAATATATCTATCCAATCCCCCTTTTTAACACGTTGAATTATAACATATAGTTCATTACGATGACTTACTACTAGTATTATTTTCTTATACATGTTATCTAAACATATAGTTGACCCGCGCATGAAAATATATTACCCTAAAGATATTTTAATAGGAGAAGAACTTTACTATTCTTATATATATGAGAATACATTAGTACTCTTAGCCTATACATGAACATAGGTACTTTAGTACTCAGCCTATACATGAAGTACCTTTTAGCCTATATGAGAAGTACTATTAACTTATAAGTGTAGTACCTATACCTATATGAGAAGTACCATTAGCTTATAAGTGTAGTACCTTTAGTCTATATACCTTTAACCTATACAAGAAGTACCTTTATATTAAGTGAGTAGTACCTTTAGCTTATACGTGTTGTACCCTTAACCTATTTAAGATGTACCTCTAGCCTATACAAGAGAGTACCTTTAGCTTATAAGAGAAGTACATTTAACCTATACAAGAGTACCTTTAGCTTAGCTTACATGTGGAGTACCCTTAGCCTATACATGAAGTACCTTTAGTTAATAAGTTTAGTACTTTAAGCATATACATGAAGTACCTATAGTATACGCATGTAGTACCTTTAGTGTACACATGTACCTTTACCATTGATAGGTTTTAGTCGTATCGCCTAATCAAAAATAAACCTACGGACCTCTAACTAGGTAGTCAGTGGAAGCAGGGTCGAATCCACAGGGAGACAGAGTTTCTAAATCAATATTCAACCAATTCAGCTACTCCAGATGAAATCAGGAAGGAATTAATTAAACTAAAGAATAGACTACAGAAGACGGAATAAATCGAGGATTAAACTATGGAATAAAAGTCTAGGGTATTAGGTCGGTCCACCATGCTTATACCAATCAAATAGGGTCAACTACTATCAAAACCTAAGTCAAGAGTCGGGGTATTAGAGCCTATGTTGAGCTATGGTTAAGACTCAACGCTCATAGTTCAACATACGCCGCATGTTCACTAACGTAATCAGAACTACTGACGTGTCCTAGGCCTCTAGTCGTAAGACGAATCTGTGCAAACAACTATTAACCACAAGCAACCAACGAAACTGCGCAATAACGTTAATTACTCAATAAAGAACAAATCACATCACAATCACCCTAATCAAGCCCTAGAAATCAATAAGAGTCTAAATCACAATCATGGTATAAACATGGCTTTCCTATCTAACACCTTAGAAAGAGACTACTCACTCATGATCGAATTAACAATAATAAAACTAATATGAAACCCTAACAATTGCATCATGAACGATTAAATAAATAAACTAAGAAATCAAAGTAATTAAAGAGATAAAGAGTAGAGAAGAGTACCAATTGACGGAAAGCAGGAACTTTTATTGAAATCGAAATAGGTTTGATCACCTCTAAATTAATCTAAAGTGTTTGAATTGAACTAAGAACAATGAAGAATAAAACTAAGATGAATAAAAGATGTAAAATAATCATCTCCCTAAATAATGAGGAAAACGGTATTTATAATACCCCTCAAATCTAATAAAAAAATAGGAAACAAAACTCGAAATCCGCGACAAATGCACCAGACCCGATCGGGCCCGAGCACAGTACCCGATCGGGTCAAACACCAAACTCAGCGCTTTGTCCTCTGGGCCTTCGCGTAGCAGCAGCGTAGCATTAAACTGATTATAACGACCCACCCGATCGGGCCGTGGGCAGCCACCCGATCAGGCCAGGTGACAAAACGCGCCCAGCAGCTCGCCTCATCCGCAGCTTCACAACGAGACCTAGCAGCCTTTGACCCGATTGGATCGGGCGGTGGATGCCCGATCGGGTCTGGGCACATGTGTGCTCGCCCGATCTGATCGGGCATACATTGCCCGATCGGGTCCGCAATTTTCATACCCGATCATAAATACTTCGCCCGATCGGGCCATTTCTGCCCGATCAGTGCACGGAAACCTCCTTTGACTCCTTGGCTCTCTAATCTTCACGTTTAGGGGTCTTGGGACCTCCTAAACTATCCATAAAGCTCGTGAGCCATCCTACGTGCCTCGTAACATCTCGTAAAGCCGTGGTTGCTTCCAAAAGGCTCGGGAATAAGGAGAAAACTCCATAAAACCTGCAATTCAATACTAAAACATGAAACCACAACTACATACGATAGTTAGCACAAAATAGCTCCCAAGAGCTCCAATGACGCACAAATTAGCTTGTAAATAAGGGAGAAAACTCTATATAAATACGTGATATCAAACTCCCCCAAGCTAAACCTTTGCTTGTCCTCAAGCAAACAGCACATGAACATGGAATAGATTACCTCACCCCAAAGATAAAAACAAATCAAAGCTCAAAACATTTTCAAGACTTAGAATCGTTCAAGCAGGCATAATTCAAGTTTGGCTCATCAAATCCATCCAACCACCAATCATTCAAGAAATTTATCAAACTCAAGCATCCACAAAGCATACAAGTCCTGAAAAGGCACTCATAAGGGTGTCACTCCTCTCAATTTTGTGGCAGGCAAAGAATGTGCCCGAACACTCACCAACCCGACCATAAGTACCCTTCCCACTCACACTCTCATGTGTTTAAGAAGGTTCAATGACGCTCATCCTAGTCAAGTCGACTCAATTAGCAGAAATACTCTTTAACTTTGACAAACTAACTCGAAATCAATCAAATGAACATTGCAGACACGAGCTCAAGAGGACTTTATAGGGTTGTAATGGGGCTTAGGCGAGAGATAGGGGATACTTTTGGGTAATGTGGTGGAAAAACCAAGAAAGGGGGAGCATAAACCATTCAAACAAGGCCTAAGATGGCCTTCACAACTCCCAACAATCACCATAAAACCATGTAAAATAACCCAACTCTCATAAATCAATGAAAAGCGCATAACAAACCCAATTTTTTTAGCAATGGAGCGAATATTCTTTTATGAACGTACGTGAATGAAAGAACTAGAATTCTTTTGAATTTTCATTTCATTTTTCTTTCATTTTTCTGAACTTTATTCACGCAACTCTAAACTTGCTTTTTCTTTTCTCTTTCTCACTCTCAAACCACAGCAAATACACTTTCAAATTCCTCAAAAACCAAACTAAACCAACAAACCAATCTCAAACTCAACCCATACAAAAAGCTCCCCCAAGCTAGGCTTGGAACAATATCAAGTGAAGGTTTTTGGCTCATAATAGGGGTTTAAGTAACACGAAACAAGTCATTAGGCTCAGCGGGGCTAAGAAGGATAAAAGTATATCAAAAACTCACTCTGAAGCTCAAGAATAAGACAAAAGAACGCCTCTATCACAGCACATGCTACAAGTCATCTAAAATCAGACAAGTACGAAGTCAAAGTCAAGATCAATCCACTAAAGAGGAACTAACACACAAGAATAGACTGGACAATAATATGAATCCAATAGGCTACAAAGAGGCCTCACAGTCTAACCAATTCAGGTATGCAGCACAAAGTGGTCTAATATAATCCAGAAATGCTCGAAATCATAGCAATCAAACATCAAATCATAGCCTCAAGATCACAAATGCCCAGCTATCCAGAAAACAAAGTCAAATCATTTTCAAATAGAGCACAGCAAGGGGCACAGGGAGGCAACTAAACCAGTCATGGGAACCATATTTTTTTTGATTTTTTTAGTATTTTTCGAAAGCAGTAAAACTATTCTAGAAAGCAGTAAAAGAGATAGGGAATACAAACAGAACTCCTCCCCCAAGCTGAACTTGGCAGTGTCCTCAATGCCAAAAGGTGATAAGGACTATGCTAAGAGGAAAAACAATGTTAGTACCCTCACTCTCGCTCACAAGAAGAAGGAAAATAAAAAGAAAAGGAAAAGGGAAAGAAAAATACGAGTTGCCTCTCGCACAGCGCTGGTTTATAAAGGTCCCGCACGACCATAATCCTCCCTCTCTCAAATAGGAGGGGCTTGGCAATGAGTGCCACCCTCATCAAACATCTTTCTCCTCCAAATGTTCTTGACAATGCCTCCAGACGGTAAGGTAACCTTAGGTGGAATTGGAGCCTTCTCCACCCCCACTTCATCTAAAACCTTATCCCTGCAAAAAGATTGTTCAAGCATAGGTGCCTTAACAGCATTGGTTAGTTTAAACATCACTTTGTCATCACCAACACTAAGAGTTAAAGACCCAGACTTGACATCAATGACAGCACCAGCAGTACACAAAAACGGCCTACCCAAGATAATAGGGATCTGGGCATCCTCATCCATATCTAACACCACAAAATCAACAGGGATATAGAATTTCCCTACCCTAACAGGAACATCCTCTAAAACACCTAGAGGGTATTTTATAGAACGATCCGCCATCTGTAAAGTGATTTGTGTGCATTTAAGGGCTCCCATGTTCAGTTTCTTATAAACAGACAATGGCATAACGGAAACAGAAGCACCTAAATCACACAAAGCCTTATCAATAAAAATAGGTCCAAGATGGCAGGGTATAGAAAAGCTACCAGGATCTTTTAACTTTGGTGGGGTTTTATTTTGAATAAAAGCACTACACTCTTCAGTAAGAGCGACACGTTCTACCCCACCAAAGTCTCTTTTCTTAGTGATCATGTCTTTCAGAAATTTGGCATAAACAGGCACTTGGGTAATTAAATCTGTAAATGGGATCGTTACCTCAAGGTTCTTGACCATAGCCAAGAACTTACCAAACTGCTGATCAACCTTGGACTGTTGCATCCTGTGAGGAAAAGGTAGCCTTGGTGTAAAAGGCGTTTCAGAAACCTTCTCCTTTTTCTTCCCTGTTTGTTCAGCTGCTGCAGACAAATCGACTTCAGACGTCGAATTCTTCCTTTTTCCTTCCTCTACCACCCTCTTCTTCCCTGCAGTTGGGATAACCTCATCAATGGGCACTGGAGGGGCATCATATGCAATGCCACTACGAAGAGTGATGGCATTCACATGTTCTCTCTGAACTGGTTGCCCTGGCAATTGTCCCTGCTGCCTCTGTGCATTAGTTTCTGCCAACTGGGCAACTTGAGCCTCGAGAAGTTTGATATGCTTCTCTTGGTTCCTCCGTGCTTCCTCATGTGCCTTTTGCATAGACACTATCAGTTTCATCAGTTCAGAATTGCTAGGCTCTTACGGGTTATTGTTTTGTGGAGGTGGGGTGGGAAAGTTTTGTGGAGTTTGGAAGTTGTTATGGTGATGGAAGTTTTGTGGTGGTGGTTTATTGGAATTTTGTGGGGTTTGATGGTATGAGGGTTTAGGATAGTTTTGTGGAGGTGGAGGTTGATAGTTTTGTGGAATTTGGTAGTTATGTGGAGGGGGGAAGGTTTGTGGTCTTTGTTGGAAGGCATTGGCCTGCTCCATCTGAAATTGACTGAACTGACAGTCATGCCCAAAGTGACCCTGAACACCACATACCTCGCAGTAAGATGAGGTAATGGGTGCTACTGCAGACATAGCATTGATACTCATGGGTGGAGGTGTCGGACTAGAAGACTTCATTAGCTGCTGAGTTAGTTGCGCCATCTGAGATGTAAGCAATGAAATAGCGTCAACTTCAAGTACCTTCTTAGTCAAACTCCTAGATGATGAATGGTCATTGGCTGCAAGATTTGATATGAATTCATAACCCTCATCAACTGCCTTCTCTAAAAACACTCCTCCTGCAGACGAATCAACAATACACTTCGTCTGAGGCTGCAGACCATTGTAGAATGTCTGCGTCAAGAACCATTTATCCATATTATGGTGTGGACACTCTCTCTGTAGATCTCTAAACCTAGCCCACGCTTCCCTTAATGTTTCATCAGGCTCTTGGGAAAATGTGGCCAGTTTATTTCTGATTTCTACTGTTTTAGTGGGTGGGTAATACTCTCTCAGAAATGCAGCAGAAATCTCACTCCACTCGGTTTCTTTCACATCGTTCAACCATTTTTGGGCTCTATCTCTCAGTGAAAACTCGAACAACATGACTTTGAGTTGATCTGGAGTGACGCCGGCATGTTTAACGGTTCGACAAAGTTGTTGAAACCGTTGCAGATGATTTGCCGGATCTTCAGTAGGATGCCCACCAAACTGATTTTGCTGGACCATGCTGATGAGTCCAGGCTTAATCTCAAAATTTGTTGCGGCAATGGTGGGCATTGTAGGTCCAGTGGAGAGACCATCTGGGTTGGGCACCCCGTATGACTTCAGTGACTTTGACATGACTGAACTCAAGGTGTCTGTTCCAGAGGTGTTCAGCTGAACAGACTGCTTTTCTTTCTGCTTTATCTTTCGGATCCGCCTGATTGTCCTATCAAGATCGGGGTCCGCTGGAATGGGGGAACCGTTTCCTTGGGACCTGGGCATACAAAATAAACAAAAAGCAGCAGTAAAGGGTACCTCGATTGAAACAATGAAGTTCCAATGAGGTACAGAGAAGTAGACCAAATAATTAAATAAAAACTTAGAGAACTAGCCGTCTCCCCGGCAACGGCGCCAAAATTTGATAGGTTTTAGTCGTATCGCCTAATCAAAAATAAACCTACGGACCTCTAACTAGGTAGTCAGTGGAAGCAGGGTCGAATCCACAGGGAGACAGAGTTTCTAAATCAATATTCAACCAATTCAGCTACTCCAGATGAAATCAGGAAGGAATTAATTAAACTAAAGAATAGACTACAGAAGACGGAATAAATCGAGGATTAAACTATGGAATAAAAGTCTAGGGTATTAGGTCGGTCCACCATGCTTATACCAATCAAATAGGGTCAACTACTATCAAAACCTAAGTCAAGAGTCGGGGGATTAGAGCCTATGTTGAGCTATGGTTAAGACTCAACGCTCATAGTTCAACATACGCCGCATGTTCACTAACGTAATCAGAACTACTGACGTGTCCTAGGCCTCTAGTCGTAAGACGGATCTGTGCAAACAACTATTAACCACAAGCAACCAACGAAACTGCGCAATAACGTTAGTTACTCAATAAAGAACAAATCACATCACAATCACCCTAATCAAGCCCTAGAAATCAATAAGAGTCTAAATCACAATCATGGTATAAACATGGCTTTCCTATCTAACACCTTAGAAAGAGACTACTCACTCATGATCGAATTTACAATAATAAAACTAATATGAAACCCTAACAATTGCATCATGAACGATTAAATAAATAAACTAAGCAATCAAAGTAATTAAAGAGATAAAGAGTAGAGAAGAGTACCAATTGACGGAAAGCAGGAACTTTTATTGAAATCGAAATAGGTTTGATCACCTCTAAATTAATCTAAAGTGTTTGAATTGAACTAAGAACAATGAAGAATAAAACTAAGATGAATAAAAGATGTAAAATAATCATCTCCCTAAATAATGAGGAAAACGGTATTTATAATACCCCTCAAGTCTAATAAAAAAATAGGAAACAAAACTCGAAATCCTCGACAAATGCACCAGACCCGATCGGGCCCGAGCACAGTACCCGATCGGGTCAAACACCAAACTCAGCGCTTTGTCCTCTGGGCCTTCGCGTAGCAGCAGCGTAGCATTAAACTGATTATGACGACCCACCCGATCGGGCCGTGGGCAGCCACCCGATCGGGCCAGGCGACAAAACGCGCCCAGCAGCTCGCCTCATCCGCAGCTTCACAACGAGACCTAGCAGCCTTTGACCCGATTGGATCGGGCGGTGGATGCCCGATCGGGTCTGGGCACATGTGTGCTCGCCCGATCTGATCGGGCATACATTGCCCGATCGGGTCCGCAACTTTCATACCCGATCATAAATACTTCGCCCGATCGGGCCATTTCTGCCCGATCAGTGCACGGAAACCTCCTTTGACTCCTTGGCTCTCTAATCTTCACGTTTAGGGGTCTTGGGACCTCCTAAACTATCCATAAAGCTCGTGAGCCATCCTACGTGCCTCGTAACATCTCGTAAAGCCGTGGTTGCTTCCAAAAGGCTCGGGAATAAGGAGAAAACTCCATAAAACCTGCAATTCAATACTAAAACATGAAACCACAACTACATACGATAGTTAGCACAAAATAGCTCCCAAGAGCTCCAATGACGCACAAATTAGCTTGTAAATAAGGGAGAAAAGTCTATATAAATACTTGATATCAACCATATACGAGAAGTACCTATAATATATACGCGTAGTACCTCTAGTCTATATGTGTAGTACTTTTAATGTATACGCGTAATACCTCTAATGTATATGCGTAGTACCTCTACTATATACACATAGTACCTCTAGTCTATACTCGTACTACCTTTAGTCTATACGCGTAGTACCTCTAATGAATACGCGTAGTATCGCTAATGTATATTCAAAGTACTTCTAATGTATACTTGTGGTACCTCTAGTCTATACGCGTAGTACCTCTACTATATACGCGTAGTACCTCTACTATATACGCGTAGTACCTCTAATCTATATGTGTAGTACTTCTAATGTATACGCATAGTACCTCTAATGTATACTGGTAGTACATTTACTATATTACGTAGTACCTCTACTATATTACGTAGTACCTCTACTATATACGCATATGACGTCTAGTCTATACTCGTAGTACCTCTAATGTATACTCGTAGTACGTTTACTATATTATGTAGTACCTCTACTATATACGCATAGTACGTCTAGTCTATACTCGTAGTACCTTTAGTCTATACGCGTAGTACATATATACCCTTACTAACTTTCCACCTCTTTCTTTTCATTAAGGGTAAAAGAGTCATTTCCTTACAAAATTTATTCCCCTCCCTAATACCTTCCCCCCCTAGGTATTATTTTGGTGGGATAAGAGGGGGTTTAATTCCATTCCCAATCCCATGGGAATTTATATATCTCCCCAAACAAACATGGGAATTTAGTACCTCTAATGTATATTCAAAGTACCTCTAATGTGTACACGTAGTACCTCTAATGTATACACGTAGTACCTCTAGTCTGTACGTGTAGTACCTCTAGTCTATACGCGTAGTTTCTCTAATTTTTACTCGTAGTACCTCTTCATATGATGGTTTGTGATTATATTAATTGAGATTTGATTGCCTTATTAAAGGGAGTGTGGAGTTAGAAGAACAAATCTTATTAATATGTACTGCAAATAGTTTATATTAATTACAATACAATTTAAACGAATTGTTAAAAATATAAATGCCTTATTAATAAGTAAAAATAGAATCTTATATAAAGAACTTGAAATGAATTGTTTCGAGGATAAAAAACTTGAACGATATTTAACAAATTAAAATAAGTTGCAAATAATTAAAATAAGTTTAAATAAATTAAGATCACTTAAAATAACTTCAAAGAAATTGAGATAAGATAAGTGAAAAGATAACATAATAGTAGTGTCCAAATCAGTGCAACTAGGTATTGATTAAGGAGAAAATGAAAAATTAACATTACAATTTATTGCAAATGCATTGCAATATTGTTGTTACCTTACTAGCACCCGCTACCCTCATCATCTCAAAAAACACTAATTCTAACTGTTTTGGTCATGGGCCTCCCATTGCTCGCTGATTTTGTTTCAAAAAGCGCCCCTTCTAGAGCTCCTTCTCCTTTCACTCCACTCTCTCTTCTTTCTTCGATCTCTTCCTATTCTCCAGGTATTTCAATTCATTTTATTTCTTTATTTCACTTCTATGTCGAAATATTCATTGCTTGATTTCATGTTTATTCATTGCTTGATATCACGTTTATTCACTGTTTAATTTCCCCCGAAAAATCAATTTGACTCAATTTGAAATGGAAGCTAATTAAACTATAAAAGTACTATAAATCAATTACTTTTGCTTTTGGGTTACTTTAATTAGGTTAAAATCGTGACTTAATCCATTTTTTTTCTAAAGTTGATGACAATTTTACTGTATAATGTTCTATGAAGCATATTAGGGTTTCTGTTGTTTGTGCAAATTAACTGTATAAACAGTAAGACTATTTTCATCTAGTGTTTTGCTTTTGATTGTTCATTGGGATTTCATTGACTAGTAACTTAGGTCAAACCTTAAGGAGATTTTTTTGAATTTGGGATTCCTTGAATTTCTTGTAGGAAGTATAATGTATAATGTTCTAATGTTCATTTGGGATTCCTTGAATTTGCAAATTAACTTTATAATCTTCTAATGCATTGCAATATTCCATTGAGACCACCATTGTTCCTTTGGGATTCCTTGAATTTTTTGTAGGAAGTACATTCAATCTAAGGTTGCTTAATCTTTCTGGACAGACATGTACTCTTTTTTCCAATCAAAATCACTTTATTTTTCTACTCATTAAATCCGCATTTCATCATTTTTATCTCATATAATTGCTTGTGACCATAATATAACGTGCACCTTTTTATGTGTTTGATCATTTACTTGTGTGCTACTCATGTAATGATAGATGGTACTAGCAACTTTTATTAGATGTTTCTGATTTGCGCTCTTATTTTCTCAGGTTGGTTTTTGGTCTTCACTTAACATCATGAAGCCAATTAAAAGGGACCTTTCTAGATACAAAGCAAAGGCTACTACACTTAGCACCAAAAAGACCGACAAAGAGAAAAAAGCCCTAAATCCCAAAAAGACAAACACAAAGATTAAAGCCCTAACCCCCAAAAAGACAAAGACAGCGAAAAGAGCCCCTCCACCACCTCGTTCGCCCACGCCCGAGCCAAGCCCTGAAGCTTTATCCCAACTCACTTTCTCGTGGCTAAGCCAACCTCAAAAAGACCTTTGCACCATTCTTCGAAAACGTCGGTTCAAGGCAACACTCCGTTATTCATGTGATGATGCTAAGAGACTAGGGATCGATGATTGTCTTCAACAACTTGCACAAAAGCACGGGTTCTCAAAGGTTCTTAATCACAAAGAGAAGGTGTATCCGGTTTTGGTTTTGGAGTTTCTATCCTCTCTTAAGGTTGTTTCAAAGAGTGGTGATATTTCTTTCTCTATTGGTGGGGTCAAAAAGAAAATGAGTCTAAAAGATGTTAATGAGCTATTTGAATTTCCTGTTGATGGAACAATTGGTCCTGAATCATTTAAATGTTTTTGTGAGAGTGTGAATGGAAAACAATTTATTGCAAAACACTTTTGGAAAGAAGTTACTAGTCGAAATGATTGGATAGTTGGTTTGACAAAGTCATTTGCTTTCGTAAACCCTGCTATTCGCATCTTGCATCGATTCTTGCTACAGGTTTTCTATCCTAAAGGAGAGACAGGGCAAGTAGCTACCAATGATTTCCGTATGTTATGGTGGTTTGTTAATGGTGATCCAAATACGATGGGTCAACTCAATTTTGGGAGGTTCTTGGTTGCTGCTTTCATATGGGAAAGAGATCACAACAGTGGACCGATTACTATGGGTAGTTTTGTTACTGTTTTCGCCAAGTATGTTGGAGTTGACTTGGGTTCTTTTGACGCACTAGCTGACTGCCCATATCTTGATATTAGACAAATGGCGAACCATTACAAATGGTTAGACATAAATGCTACCAATAACTTTACATGGTTTGTGAAGGGAGAAGGAAAGGAAGCTAAGAAGATTGCTTATGCTCAACTCCCATGTGCTCCAACGCAGTTGATGCGCTCTGGTGCTTTGTTGTTTTCTCCTGGTGCTTCCTCTTCCACATCTCAACCTGTTGATACGCCTTCTACTGACGTTTCATAAAAATTTGCTCACCGACCATATGTGTACCGGGATCAAAGCACTCTTAACGGCCCTTCTCATCCCTACTCTCGCATATCTCGGCCCATGATTTTTGATCCAAATACTCCACTCTCTACACCAGTGACTACAGGAGAGTTCTGGCTATTCATGGATTGTTTTGCTACTTCTTCTTAGGATGTGATTGATCATTTTGTTCAACTTGACAAGAGAGTCACGGCATTAAACTTGGAGATTGTTTCGTTGCGTCGCCAATTAGGAACTTCAAGCCCTACTACTAATGTGATTGATTTTTATCGCTTTGTAATGTAATTTATTGTTTTCATAGGATTTTCATATGATTTTGTTAGGAGTGGGATGGTACTAATGTATTGTTTTCATACAATACCCTTATTGCTTTTGGATGCTTATGAAGCTTGCTATTAAGTTCAGTTGAAGGGAAGTAATGAAGTTTTGGGGTGATTTGAAATTACATGACAGCATGTTGCTATTATGTTTGTGCATTATTTGTTTGGCCTGTATTGCCAAGCTATATGCCTGAATGTGCTGCAGATAGGTGGTATGTGCAACAGGAGCTGTGCTAGTCAATTATGTTAGTGACTGACCTCTAGAATTCGTAACGCTGTTCCACAATAGACAGAGTGATGTTTTTCAGTGATATTCCATAAGAAAATCAAGAAAACTCTTGTTAATTAGGGATATTATATTAGATAGAAACCCAATGCACTTGAACTAAGTTGAGATTGGGAGAATTTATATGGAGAACAACTGATGAACATATAGGTGTGGCCGCACATCAGTTGCTCTCTTTTGTTCACTGGTGAACATATTCTCCATTTAGCTTTACGCGACACACATAAGCTTTTATGCTTAGAGGATTCCCTTATCAAATCTGCACAAAACTTGTCTCCATCATTTAGGGAATGTCTCAACTGTCATTAGATTCTCATCCAACCAAAGAGGATCTTATTTGCTCTAATTTCACTGGTTACTCTACCTCGGTTATGTCATTAGATTTTTTTTTATAAACATTTTATCCTTATTTATTTATTTGCAGGTGTGAAGTACTAGTATATTATTAGGGCTGATAACTATGAGAAGATTAAGTTCTCTTGCCTTCAGTGATTATATATTCATTCTAACCTGTACTAAATTCTTGGTTCAAAAAAGATATGCTCACATGCCCAGTTTTTGGACTGAATTAATAGAAAAATAACATTATAACGACAACAATGACGACAATAACAACAACAACAACAACAACAACAATAACAACAACCAATATCATTATCCAACTTGTATTCCTTTTGATAAGCGGTTAACCGTGCCAACATGAGGCCAAAACTCCACTGTCATTACGTTCCAATTGATTTTTATTTGTATACAAAAAAAAATGCATTTCCAACATTAAGCAGAGGCTTCTCAATACAAAACTACCCCGTCTCTTCTTTCAGACTTCAAGATAGATACACCATTAACCTACAAGCAAAAGGACATTAAAAATAAATATGGGAGAAATAATAGTAATAGTACACAAGTTAAAAAATTCATATAGCTTGAAAAATAAGAAAGATTGACCACATTCTTACCATGTCAATTGCCTATTTTTGATGGGCAATTTCGACTATCGTGATTCGATAGTTCGCCCCAAGCTTTGCAAAGTCTTGGAGGCTTATCACGTTTTTCCAACATTTCCTCCTTCTTGCCCTTTGTCCGTTTCCGTCTTCCTTTATTTGTTGACTTGTTGGGATTTAGGACATTGATTTCGGTTGGAATTGGACATCCAAGAAGAGATTCAATTTCCTTGCTTTTATCAACACATTTATCTTGATTACTTGCAGCGATCATTTCTTCTTTAAACAACTTGATTCTTTCCATAAAATCATCAATATACTCTTCTTTTTGCTCCGCTAGTGACACACAAGAGAATATCTCGGACCATAGTTCTCCGGATTTCTTTTTCAAACTATTAATTTGCAAACAATGATCAATCAAATTCCCACTGAAATCATATATAGGCTTACTCATAGCAAATTTTGTCCATCGACTCAAAATGTTCCCTTTTGGGAAACACTTCATCCCTTTTTCTTTTATCACCCAAAGTAATCCCTTCTTTCTCAAACCTTTTACAAGAACATTTTGCAAACCTTTCATTGTTATTGTATGCTACGTTATAAACTTTATTGTAGTAACTCCGATCAACAATACATATGCTCTCCATGTCTCCTTCGGAAGTCATGCTTTGAATGCCACATTGAAAACAAGCTAGTGTGAGCTCCTCTTGGAACTCGTAAAAAAATTTAGGCGTAAATTCTTCCGATGCATGTATCTCCAAGTCTAAAGGGGTTTTTCTTTGTGGATTTGAGTTTTTTGAGGCATAGGTAAGCAACGCTTGCTTGTGTCTTTGGGCATCCATGGCACTTTCATATCTCATCCAGAATTCAAAGAGGGTAAGATGAGGAGTGGTGAAATGATTAAAAAAATTGTTTTCACTTTCAGATCTTGATGTTGTCCTCATCGTTCCTGACAAAGGGACATCCCTATAATAAGCCGGTATCCAACTCTCTTTTATGCTAAACATATGGTTAAGCCATTCATTATTAGTCAAATCATACAAGGACAATATAGAATGCCACATCTTATCAAACTCCGTAGGTTCTAATTCTTGACTCCAAACACAGGAACAAAATGCTGATAAGAAGTCCTCATTGCACATAAGTGTTGTTCTTACTTTTTCCGATAACTTCTTCATAATGTGCTACATGCAAAGCCTATGTCTAGTTTTTTCAACATCAAAGACTTTTGTAAACGCAATTTTCATTGCCGGATCTTGATCGGTAATGAGAAGTTTTGGGGTCATAAGTGCCTGAAACAACCACACAAACGACTCTACATCTTCCTTAGCTAAGAGACCCGCACCAAAAGTGACACAACTTTTGTGATGGTCAATACTAGTAAAAGGCGCAAACACCATTGAATACTCATTCATGGAAAAAGTAGTATCAAACAAAACAACATCTCCAAATAACGCATAGTTTTTCAAAGAAATCGGATCTGCCCAAAAAACCTTAGTCAAGTGTCCTCCATCATCAACATCATAATCATAGTAAAATGAACTACACATCTCTTTTTTCTTGATAAAGTTTTGTATTAGCATTTGTGCGTCATAAGCTCTAATATGTTTCCTCACGTCCCTATTGAAATTCTTAAAATCACTCATTGAGGAACCTACATTTTCGTACCCTCCCACATGTTCTTTCATAGTTCTATAAGACTTCACAGCTCCCAAATTAGCCTTACTGTTATCAATAATATACTTTTTGTGAGCCAATGTGAGATTCCTAGATTGTTTAACGTGATGTAATGAGGTAGGAGTGGCCAAAATATGAGTGTGCCCCTCATAAAATGCAAAAACCATATATCCTCCTTCCTTGGCAAGAGTTAACTTGACCCTAGCTTGACACCCAAATCTAGTCAATGCCCTTTTCCTTTTAACCTCTGAATCATCTTTACGTTTCTCTCTATAACCTTCTTTGTTGCACAAACAATATTTTGAAGTAATCACTCCATCTGATTTCCTTTTTTTCAGGGAAGATAAACGACTTGTAAAACCACATACCTTAGCGTAATTCTCATAGAAAGTAATGCCCTCTTCTAGTGTTTTGGATTTCATACCCACATGTGGTTTGACATCAGATGAGCAACGAGGAAATCACTCTTTCGAACAAGGACTAGCATGCAGTACTGGAGTGCTTGTCATAGCTACAAATTCAATAAGAAGAAACAAAGAGATATATGAGAGGTCCCAAAATATAGAAATAAAAAGGCATTAGCATTAATAGATAATTGGAATTTTATAGAATACATCCCTGTGGTTTTATGTTTCTAAGTTGCACCCTTGTGGTTTTCTTTCAGTTAATTAGCAAATGTAAAACGATAGGGTTATATCATAGAAAAACCCTAAATACTTTTACTTTTGTCTGGCATACTAGGCAAAGAAACAGAAGTATTATTCATCTCAGTTGTAGATTGAATCATAGCATCAACATGCATTCTCTCTTCCATAGAGTTTTCTACATACATGAAAAAGTAAGTATATGGACAAGTTAGAATATATTACTATTTGTTTGCCTAGTATATTTGCAAGTAGCTAACAATGCACTAATCAAATATTGGTGTTTTCATCAAAGGAAACATATACAAATATATGAAAGTTTATAACAATGGAATACTTTGTTATTCCAACCAATGGAAAACCAGCGCCCTATGGGTGGGTTTTCTGAAATTGGAATACATTGCTTTCTCAACCAATGTAAAACCAGCGCCCAATGGGTTGCTTCGCTGAATTGGAAAACAAAGCTGTTCCAACCGATGGAAAACCAGCGCCCAACGGTTTTCTTAAACTTCTAAAATCGATGTATTTTGAATTCAGAGATTTAACCATTATAGAGATGGGTAATATTTTTGTAAGCACACACCTTTGAGCAAGTTTTCGAGGTCATTAAAATGTCAGCAACGGATTCAACAATCTATCGCTATAAGTCGTTCAAAAAATGTAAACTTTATGATAAGTTATAAAATATTTCTTGTCTCACTAATCTTTTGGAAAAGCAGTTTTCCAAATTTCTTTTGCCACATCTACCAACTTATCTATAATTGAAGTTTACCTTCAAAAATATTTCGGTCCAACCAAACTGAGCCTAATGACAAAATAAAACAAGCCACCATGCATCTATGCCTATCATTTGTGGTTTTAGCATGGGGTTCAAACTTCAAATCATGATATGAGGCTGAATAGTCTTTCTGTACAAAAAGTGAACACAATTTTCCAATATAAAGACTTCTGAACCAAATCCAACATTACAAAAAGTAGTCATTAGACTTGAATATATAAACATACATAGTGAAAGCAAAAATATTTCTTGCAATATTATAGGGTAACTACTAGCATTGACTCATTGAGAAAAGAAAAGAAAAGAAAGATGCATAATAAAGAGAAGGTAAGAGAGTAGATACGAGAGGCTCCGGTTGAATAATCTACTCTATACGCATAGTACCTTTAGTCTTTACACGTAGTACCTCTAATCTACACGTTTAGTACCTCTAAGCTATATGTGTATCTTCCAATGTAATACAAACTTCTTATAATACAAACTTCAGTTATAGCTTCGAAAACCGCCCAAGAATATGCCAATCAACAAACTCAAACCATGCTCCACGCCACTGGGGGTTGATGTAAAGGATTGCTACAATTGCTAGGAACATAGTGACACATGACATACTAAAACTCCAGAAAAAAGTCTACCATGTCGAGCCCCTGTCCTCCATTTCCATCTTCTTTTGTGGGGCTAGTTAGAGGCACATCATTTTCAAGGCTACAGGATTTGTTAACAACAGAGCCACAAAGTCCAAGATTCCCGAGATAGCTGCTTTGATCAAAGCTGGAAAATTGTCCAGTTTCAATTATTCTACTCTATACGCATAGTACCTTTAGTCTGTACACATAGTACCTCTAATCTACACGTTTAGTACCTCTAAGATATATGAGTATCTTCCAATGTAAATGGTAATTCTGTTTTAGAATTTATTGGGATAAATGTTTCTAATTTCAGAGCCTAATTCGCCCATTTGAATTACGCTTAATTTATGCAATATTATATTCTTAGATTAATTATTATTCATAATGAAACTCTAACTTATTATTTTTCAAAACTCTTTTAGATGCGTTCTATCTCTATAGAACTCTATTTTGAGTTGAACCTTTAGAAATGTGATTACTTTTATACATTGATTACGCTGAAAGAAGCATCCCTTGTAGACACCATGAAAAATCAAGTAATAATAGTCATAAAAATTCAAGTAGGAATAATAATTCTTGACAGTTTGATATACACTTGGAAATTGGAGATGAATAGGTTGGTGTTACACACTCTACACAGTAACTGTTTCTTGACTTTAACAAGCGTATGCACAATCTATTACTTGTGAGGGGAAAGGGCTCCTCCTTCTCAATTAATGCAAAAAACAACCAGCATTTTAAGTTTATCAACAATATCTCATATATCATACTAAATTAACAAGATTCAAACTTTTATCAAAGTATAGTTGCATTAATCACTGTGTAACTGTGTTTCCAAATCAGTCATATAACAAATATGAAAATTTCCTATTCAATTTAATGGCATAAATCTGAAAATAGATTAAATCGAATTAAATTGATATCGAATTTGTATGAAAATTGTTATACAGCAAATATGAACAACAAGAATGAATGCCAAATCCATAAAATCAATCAAATCGTTTTGTTTAAAAAACTCGAAAAACCTTAATAAAATAGAAAATAGAGAGAGAAGAGATGCTTACATGGAGGGAGAACGACGTTGGAGGTAGAACTTCGAGGGAGAACGACAATGGAGGGAGAGCTTTGAGGGAGAACGACAATGGAGGTAGAACGACAATGGAGAAGAGAGAAGGGAATAGAACAGTGAAAGCAATAGAACAGTGCTTTAATCGCACGGCTAAGATTTGCTGTTTAGTAATCTAATCTAACGGTTGTTAAAGGTTTCTCATCATAAGAGAGGTTCTCATGGTAAGGAGGTTCTCATGGGAACTTCACCCTATATATATATATATATATATATATATAGATATACCGATACACTAATCTTAACTATCTTAAATGTATTGATGATTGATTGATTGGTCTAAAACACAGATACACTAATCGTGACTATCGTATACATCGATCTAGTATATCGATGATTGATATGATGCACTAATACTGATTATCGTGTCAAGTTTTCAAATTTTATTTTATAGAAAATTATATTATAACAAAATCAATTAATTTAATTAGCTTATTTCACTTTGCAGGTTTAGAAAAAAACAACTTGCCCATCAACGTACAATACTTTTGATTTATACATCTTTATACTTTCAATAACCGAGTCATTTACAAAATTCTAATAATGGAGTACAATACTTTTAATTCTAATATTCTAAATAAAATTAATAACACGTTATAAGGGATGTTTTTGTTCTAAAATACAATCAAATAAAGTGATTACAAAAACGACGATGATCTTCTAAACGTGCAATAACAGTTCAACTTCAAGAATAAGGTAATTTGTTAAGGCTCAATCATAAACGTACCCACCATTGAGTATGATACGAAATGAATTCAACTTGAATCCGAATCGACTATCATGGAAATAACCCGAGATGAAGTTGAACGAACTTGAAATCAACTAGAGTCGCAGGCCATAGGCAGCCGAACTCGAAATCGACCCATCCAAAGTTATCCGAACCCGAAATTAAATCGACCCGAAGTCGCCCGAATCCGAAATCAACCCGACCAAAGGCTACCCGAACCGAATCAGCCTTACCCAACCCGTTTATTACCCGACCCGGTTTGGTCCGAACCCGGTAAGCCCCCAGCCCAAGACCGACCGAACCCGACATGTTCATTGACTTGATAATACCCCAACATTACAAACCGGGACCAACTAGAGTCGCAGGCCATAGGCAGCCGAACTCGAAATCGACCCATCCAAAGTTATCCGAACCCGAAATTAAATCGACCCGAAGTCGCCCGAATCCGAAATCAACCCGACCAAAGGCTACCCGAAACGAATCAGCCTTACTCAACCCGTTTATTACCCGACCCGGTTTGGTCCGAACCTGGTAAGCCCCCAGCCCAAGACCGACTGAACCCGACATGTTCATTGACTTGATAATACCCCAACATTACAAACCGGGACCAACAAAGCAAAATGGACTGATGCAACCCGACCCGACATGGACCGACCCGATGCGAGCCGACCCTAACCCGACCCGGCCACCCGAATAGACAACTCTAAATCCAACAACTTCACTTCATCTTTTAATTTTTATTACCAACTCTAACCTCAATTTTTTTTGACTTAGTAATGATTCCATGCTTCCGTAATTCACTCGGACGAGACGGTCACCCATTTCCACTTTCCAGCAAAGCCGCACCACCCTCTTCCCTCACTTCCCTTCCTTTTTCCCCTCCAAAAATAAAAATATAAAAAAATATATAGACTGAACCTCTTACGCTAACCCCTACTATTCTTTTGCCACCTTTTTCTCTCTCAAAATTCTCCACTCTCTCCAAGTCTCCACTACACAAAGAGAGAGCAGTACCCCCAAAATGAGAAGCGAAATCATCAGAGAAAGAAAAGACCGACCGCACACCGAACCGGGTCGTCAACCCCGTCCCACACCACCCAGACCTCCTTTACCCCGAACAACTCGAGTATCACTTAAAAAGCTCCTAAAAGTAACATCAGTTGCAGGTGGAATACAATTTGGGTGGGCCCTACAACTATCTCTCTTAACTCCATACGTTCAAGAGCTTGGTATCCCTCATGCCTTTGCTAGCATCATATGGCTTTGCGGTCCAGTCTCTGGTTTTATCGTCCAACCATTGGTGGGTTTAATAAGTGACCGGTCCACTAACCGGTTTGGGCGTCGACGGCCTTTTATATTAGCTGGTGCTATGATGATAATAACAGCGGTTTCAATCGTGGGATTCTCAGCAGATATTGGGTATTTGTTGGGGGATAGAATTGATGATGACGGTGGAAGAGAGAGGAAACGTCGTCCCATGGCTATTGTTGTGTTTGTTTTAGGGTTTTGGTTGCTTGATGTTGCTAATAATACTACTCAAGGTCCTTGTAGAGCTCTCCTTGCTGATCTTACTGGTATGTCTTTTTCTTTTCTATTGATATCATCAATGTTCTTTTTTATTTTTTTCATGAATAAAGAAAATGCAAAGGAATACTTGTATCATCATCTATGTATGTGTTGGGTTATGCCGGTTTCAGTGTCAGCGTATCACAGAGCTAGCTGTTGCCTTTTTCGCCTTTTGCATTTCTGCCAAATTTTTTTTAATACTCGTATTGTTTTCTAGGATCTATTGTTGTACTTCCTCCGTTTTTTAGCTGCAATAATTGGCAATTTTTTGTAAAAAATTTAATTATTGCAACTTAAAAATCACGGAAAAAGTATCTATTTTATATAGTTTTATCTTAGGTATAATAAAAGATATTTAGCATTCAAAATATATGCATTAAAAAACGAGTATTAAAAAAATGGAGGTAATAGATGTTGTATCATTGACTCATTGTCAAAAGGATTTGCTTTATTAGCTAGTAAGACGATTTTACCCATTCAACATTAGTAATTATTAATGTATTTAATTGGGAGTAGTAACGATAATTGTCTTAAAACGTATCTAATTAGTGTAGTGAGTCTCTCGTGTTATGGCATGTCGCTTTCGTCCATTTTGGAACTAGTTTATATTTATACCCGTGCTATGCACATGTTTCCAAAAATTGGATTTAAAAAAACCAAAAACAGGGGGAAAATTCAATATTGAACTGATCATCTGCAAAATACTTCAAAGCAAGGATTTTAATTCAATTCCCATAAAAAAAGAAGTTATACTAGTTCAGTTTGTAAGTCACTTTCATTTGGCGTGTCACGTTGAGCTATACTTGGTTCAGACTTCAAAGCATGAGCGTCAGATTTTGGGCAAGAAAATAAAATAGTAACACCATCCGCTTTGAAAAGATGTCTTTTAAGACCTGAACGAACACATAATTTTCTATCTAGACATTTACCTCCCAATATTGATCAAATATGACCCTTGACTACCCAGTTGAGGAGTAAAATTTACTTCCCCTTTTTCTTAGATGTAACTTGTTGACTTTCTGTTAGAAAAATGGATCACGACAAGCACAATAAAACTACCGTAAGCAATTCATCATTTTTCCTCTTTGTGTTATAGAATGGGACATATAATCAACCTTGAATACACTAATTAGACAATAACAAGCAATTCTAAATAGCCCGAGTGCAATAAATTAAAACACACAATAATTACGTGGTAAAACCTAATAAAGGGAAACATGCATGGTACTATAGGCCGGCACCAAGCCCTTCCACTAATCAAATATAATAATTAATGGGTACACCAATTATCCTTCTCTAAACAATATTAGAGGCTTTACTACATCAAACAAACATGTTTGGAACAACCATTTTCCATAAATCATCACTAATAAGTGGAGAAACACAATTATGGAGAGATTAGTACTAAATAGAAAATACCAACGTCCGGAGCACAAAACAAGATCTCCACCGTTGAATATGTAGCTTGGAATAGCAGGATTTTTGTGCCAAAATTTGGCTTCGATCGGCTTCTTTTGGGTCTCGATCGGATGGCAGAGCTGATTTAGTTCCAAGACACTTTCTCCTTTTGTGCGTTCCTCTTTGGCTATTATTTTGGCCGTTATTTTAGCAGATAAAGCAACAATTGGTGTCACTAGCGGTTTGTATAAAAGTATTTGTAAATTTAGTTGATATTAATTATCTTTGCTTAAGCTAGTAAAATGACATATAAAGAAATGAACATACTCCATCAGTCCCATATTAGATGATATAGTTTGACTGGAACAGAGTTTTAGGAGTGTCATTTGGCTAACTTATTTTACTGAGAGTAGTTAGTTGATACTTCCTCCGTTTTTTTTACTTGCATCATTTCTCATTTTTGGAAGTTGCAAATTACTTGCATCATTTCCTATTTTTGGAAGTTGCAAATTACTTGCATCATTTCCTATTTTTGGAAGTTGCAAATTACTTGCATCATTTCCTATTTTTGGAAGTTGCAAATTACTTGCATCATTTCCTTTTATGGCAATACTTTCTCTTTACCTCTCTCCAATCACATGGGTCCCATTTTTCCACTCTCTCTCTCTCTCCTCTCCTTAATTCTTGTGCCTAACCTCAATGATGCGAGTATAAAAAAACGGAGGAAGTATTAATTATTTTTGCTTCTGCTAGTAAAAATGACATATAAAGAAATGAACATACTGCCCTCCGTCCCATATTAGATGATATAGTTTGACTGGAACAGAGTTTTAGGAGTGTTATTTGACTAACTTATTTTATTGAGAGTAGTTGGTTATTGGTATTTGTTTTAGTACATGAAGTACATGTTGGCGGGGTATATTATCACAGGCGTTTGGGGTGCGTGGGGTTATTAAATTAATTATAAGTGAGACCAATTAATATTAAAAAGTAATATTTGTGTTGTACTCCCATGCCATCTATAGAAGTGTATCAACTAATGTGAGATGGACGAATAAAGAAAGTGTATCATCCAATATGAGACATGGGGAGTATTATACTTCCTATGTTTCTTGTTGTTTGTCCACTTTAACCGATTATGTGATAATTTTTTGGTTAAAGTAGGACAAACAAAAAGAAACAAACAAAATGAGTATTACTTAAGAATAACATTTTCTTATTACCTATTACAAATCAAGTAATCTCCAATTCATTTAACCCATTGTCATTCACAATCACATACTTCCTCCGTTTCGCAATACTTGCAACGTTTCTTGTTTGTACACTATCCAATGCAATACTTTAGACCTTAATATCTCTAACTATTGATAAGTAAAAATTATTAAAAGTTGATATTATCATAGAATGCATTAAGACAAATTAAATAAGACTCCACTTGACTATATTTTTTCTTATACAATTGTAGAAAAATATAGCATAAGATTGGTAGATGAATAGTGGAAACTATTCTAATGTTGCGAGTATTGCGAAACGGAGGAAGTATTACTTATATATAGTTTATATATATACATGTACATATGTATATAGGAAGAGGATTTGGTGAAAACTGAAAACACAGTGAAAACCAAGTAAAGGGGTACATAGGATCCATAAAGAGGTACGTGTGCTTTCATTAATGACATTTTCGTAAATACTGACAATTTTCGTTAATAATATAATATGTTGGTTTTGCATGTAAGATTTACAATTCAATTTTACCATTCGATTCCAAGAGCTCGTTCCGATTAAAATGGAATTATTCGCATAATGACAATTAATATGATTGTTTGATGGCCTATTTTCACTCTAGCTTGTACAAAATTGTTTGATAACATATTTTATTTCAACAGAGACAGGAAAATTTATGGTAGAAATTTTCTCCATTTCCCAATAGAAACAAACTAGGAATCAAGGTTTTAACTTTCCTAATGAATTGAACACCTATCTCATTGGTGGTTCAAGATCAACTTTATAAACAATCTTGAGTCTGTTTCCAGGAACGTTTTTGTTTTTTGATGGCAGCTTCCAGGAAAACTTTTTTACGATTGAATGAGGTACATGGAAATAAAAGAAACTTATAGGATGGAAGTATGAGGGAATTACTCATCAAATTGAGTTGTTAACTTGGTATTTGAACGGTGATTCAATGTCAATAAAGTGTATCAAACTTTAAGATCTGTTTGTTTGGGTGTTAAGTTTCTAGTTTACTACCATGCACTTCATTATGTTTGTGACTGTCCTCTTCTGTAGAGGGTTCAAGGGGTTGTAGCTTGTATGATTTGTTGTTATTTTATCTTGTATTTTCTTGACATTTTACTGATCGGAGTGCTATATGTATTAGTTTTAGATATTAGTATCCATATAGAAGCTAATGTATCCTCTGATATTATATCTTGTATTAGGAAAGGATCATAGAAGGAACAGAGTAGCAAATGCATACTACTCCTTGTTTATGGCTATTGGAAACATCCTTGGCTTTGCCACAGGATCATACACTAGCTGGTACAATATTCTTCCATTCACTCTTACTCATGCTTGCAGTGAAAATTGTGCCAATCTCAAGTCCGCTTTTCTCATCGACATTGTATTTATAGTAATAACAACGTGTATAAGTGTCACTGCTGCTCATGAAGTTCCTTTGAATGTTGAGGATGGAGTCACTCTCACTGGTATCTCTGAAGGATCGCAGCCATCTAGCCATGTTGAGGAGGCCTTCTTTTGGGAACTATTTGGAACTTTCAGATATCTCCCTGGATCAGTTTGGATTATCCTTTCAGTTACTGCACTGACTTGGGTTGGGTGGTTTCCCTTCCTTCTCTTTGACACTGACTGGATGGGTCGGGAGGTTTATGGAGGTGATCCAGATGAAGGTCAAATTTACCATAAAGGAGTTAGTACTGGTGCTCTTGGCCTAATGTTGCAGTCCGTTGTTCTGGGTATAACTTCATTGTTGATGGAGAAGCTCTGCAGGAAGTTGGGTTCTGGGATTTTATGGGGCATCTCAAATATTATTATGTCTTTGTGTTTCATTGCAATGCTTGTCATTGCATTTGTAGTGAGCAAGACGGACTCTTTTGGTTCCGGGAGACCCCCAAATGGTGCTGTTATTGCTGCAGTGATTGTTTTCACGATTCTGGGTATGCCACTTGCGGTAAGTAACTTTCTGTACTTTAATTTGCGTACACATTTGAAGTGCAAGTGCAAGTGCAAGTGTAAGACTCATACTTGGGTGAGAAAAGGCAGTTAAAATGAGAAGGTGAGAAAAGCTTTTTTGAAGTGCAAGTGCTACCTTTTCTAGTTACTCAGACTTCGGTACTCATGTCCATCAGGACTATGCATCCAACAGTCCCAGTGTTTATAACTCCAGTTCAACTATCTTTATTGATATTTCCATGATTTTCGCCTAAATTGAAGTTTCAAAGTGTCATACCTATCTTCGACTGCCGAAGGTCCGACACGAGTAAACATGACTTTGGCTAAATTTGTGTGCCGAGGTGGGCTACAAATTTCACTCTAATATATTTAAAACCTAGTATGTATTGGGAATCTGAAGAAATCAGTGAGAGAGAGGGATCAAGAAAGGAAATAAAATGAGGATGAAATACACAAGGATATTTGAAGAAGGCAGCTATCTTAGGAACTTTTCCATAGGATCTCGACTCATCAACTATAGTCACCAATAAGAAGTGAATGGCTATGATATTTAATTTTAATAGTCAATTCTCCCTCTCAAAAATGTGTAGTAAGTTAGTAACTCAATTTTTTGCTCTTTTGGGTGCAGGTCACTTATAGCATCCCCTATGCACTGGTTTCCTCCAGAATCGAGTCGTTGGGGCTTGGCCAAGGTAAGTGTCACTTTATGCTTCTCAATTCATATCTGAACTCTTGATTGCATAGAGCCGTAGACTAATAGTGTCTTTTCTGCAGGCTTATCAATGGGTGTGTTAAATCTTGCAATCGTAATTCCTCAGGTCATTTTCCAAAGCCCATTCTTTTTCTTTGTCTGGTTTTTTGGCTTGAAAATGATGTGTAGTATTGTACTCATATGTGTTATATCTAAACAAGATACATTTATGATGGTAAGAGACATGATAACTGGAGCAGAATAGTCTCAGAAGTCAAAACACTGTTTAATACAAACCCCTTACCTTTTTTGGATGATAATTTATTATTATTATTAAGCAATTTGTCCAATACAAGGACCAGGGCTGGAGGTATTTTCCATAGAATGTTAATTAAATCAGTGTGAATTATAGCCCCATTACCCTATGTGAGCTTCTTTGGCTGGACCTTTTCCTTACATAATTCACATTAAAACTCAATTTCGAACTTCAGATTCTATCACTGAGCTAGGTCGGGCAGATGAGGGCTAAAGTAGGTTACCCCTAGCTTGATCCACTAACTGGTTCCCTTAATTAGACCATAGATTAGGCTGTGCGGTGCAAATTCAGCCCTAGATTTGGCAGGGGTCTCTGAAAACCAGCCTGAGTGGGCTTGACTAGGTTTGACTTCGTTCGTTGGTCTAAAAGATGGATTGCATGTTAGGCACGCTCCATTCTGGATTTTATGTTTCCTCTTATTTGTAAGATTTTGGTTTTCAAATTCTTTCTCCCCTGCAGACTATCCATGTGTTTATTGTTTTACTCCTTTTTTCAGGGAGAATCACTATTAATATACTATTAAAGTATCTCTTGTTCCCTTCATATCACTAGTTAAAACTTAAAAGTAATATTTTAGTGATTTGATTGTTAGATTTAAACCAAACTAGAGACTTCATACAACGAACTATAATAGTGGAAGCGTACCTTGATCCATTGAAGAGATAATTGGTGGGTTCTGGATCTTATCTTCCAACTCTCTAGGGTTTATCTTGAGATTCTAGTGAACATGGGTTGTCACAGAGAATGAGAAAACCCTATGAATTGGGACCCTAACCCTAACCATAGTATGTATATATATCTAGTTAGTCGATTATAAAATAAGTGGATCTCTACCCATAATTACCCATACTCATTTAGATACCTCATAGGCCCGATCTAATAAACTTAATATTTCAAACCTTTCTAGATAACTTTATACACTTGTAATTTATACATGTAGGCCCACATGATTGTTTTCCAATAATCTCCCATTTGGGACAAATGTAATTCTTTATATAATGTGTATAACCTTATGAGCCCAAAAATGTTTGGTATATTAACCAAAGGTATTCCCGAACAATCTCGTTCCATTAATCATTTCGACATAGGACCAAACGGCTTTTGTCATCTATATTGTGACTAAGTCTTCAATGATCACGTATACCAACATAACTAAATGACATAGATCAAATATGGATGTGTATCATGGATATTTCATGTAATTTGATTTTAACATGCCTACTTCCAACTAGTCCTTCTTTATTCTTTAGTGAGATCATGCCAAAATAAGTCAGAGTGAACCATAACTATTTTTGAAGAAAAATATCATCCCAAAACAAGAGTTGTGTCCAAAACAAATAGAACATTAGAATACAAACTCCCATCAAACCTTAACATCATCAAAAAACATAACACCCTTATGAGCAATATGCTCATGAAAGACTTTGGGCGGTAAGCCTTTTGTAAGCGGATCCGCAACTATAATGTTTGTTCAAATATGTTCTATTGACGCTTCCTGACTCCTAACTATTTCTTTAACAACACAACTTGGATCTTAATATGTTTTGACGAGCTCGTGTTATAATGTTGTTATTGGAATATAGCAGAACACGCCTATTGTCACAAAAAATCTTTTATAGTCTTTCTATACCATCTGCAATCCTAATTTTGCTGCCATATTCCATGGTTAGATGTCACAAAACATGCAATAAATTCTATTTCAATAGTGGAAATTGCAATAAGTTCCAGTAGAGCACTCTTCCAAGATATGACTCCTCAAACAAGCACATAAAGATAGCCTGAAATTGTTGTGGCATAAAGCAAAATCGGAGTCGGAGTATCCAATGATCTCTAACTGAACTAACCTCCTACATGTGAGCATAGAGCGTTTTGTTCTTTAAAGGTATCTTATAACTTGTTTGATTTTTAGTGAGCCGATTGCTTAGTTATTTGCGTAACATCCCAACAATGAACGCACGATCCGGATGCTTAGTTTAGTCTTCTGCTTTCGGGCATTGCTTAAGACCTTTTAAGACTCTTGGTTTCTTTTGAAAATGGGATCCCGTGGCTCTTGCATGCCAAATCTTTTAAGGACATTATCAATCCAAGAATGGGTGTATCTCAATTCCTCATATAAAGGATGGTTCACCAAGATCTTTCATTTCAAATTTCTTTGATGGAAAACTCTTGGTTTCATGCAATAAACCTATATTAGTAGTGGTAAGCAATATGTCATCAACATATATACACAAGAAAATATGCTTATTCCCACTTAACTTATGATTTATAAAATCCTCCGCTAGATTCATCTCAAAGCCAAAAGAGATGACAACTTCATGAACTTGAAATACCATTGATGGGATGTTGAGTCTGTAGATGAATTTATGTGATTTGCACACCATATTTTGCATCTCCTAATACAAAGTATTCCGCGCACCATATAGATAGTCCCTGTAATGTCACCATTGACTAAGATCAAAATGTGCCACTAAAGCCATAATTATCCTAAAAGAGTCTTTCGATAAAACCGGAGAGACAATCTCTTTATAGTCAATGCCTTCCCTTTGGGTAAAGCCCTTTGCAATCAAACAAGCTTTAGATCTCACTATACTACCCTCCGAATCTCTTTTGGTTTCAAATATCCATTTACAACCAATATGTCGCACAACATCCTGCAATAAAGTGAGATCCCAGACATCGTTGTCTTTCAAGGTCTTAATCTCCTCATTCATGGCATCAATCCACTTTTGAGAATTAGAACCTTACATGGCTTGATGAAAGTTGATTGGATCATCTAATGTTATCCTCATGTTCTTTAAGAAATATACAATTTTGACTGTTAATATATCTAAATATTTATTAAAAAATTATGAAAAATTGTTTTATCATAATTATACATTGAGACGAATCTAAGAACATATTACTTACCAGCATTTGGTTTTATATTTAGTTACAATCATGGTCAAAGTAAGACATATGACTAGTGTAAAAGTCCGTTGCAACTAATATGGTTAGAGGGAGTATGATGTAATCATCAGAAATTAATTTCTCCTTTCTCTAGTGGATCTCCTTAGTGACATTGGTTCTTGAAGTGCTTGAATTTTCTCTTCGATTTTTGATATTGTCTGGAGGTTCTTGGGATTGTTTCTTAAACAAAACCAAGAACCACATCTTGATCATTGTTTACAAACGAAGAGGAATAGATTCCTCTTCGAAGACAAAAACCCTAATATTTCGCCCCCCAAACTCAATATCCTCAAAGAATCGGGCATTACCCATCTCAAAAATCGATCCGGTAGTGGGATCATAAAATTTTGCCCTCTTATTGTTCAGAGCAGGGAAGAAAATCGCGGATATAGTTGCGTTCGCGGTAACGGTCGCGATGACGCGGGAACGGCTTGTAACGGTTGAAAAGAGACAAATCGCGGTTGACGCGGCGTGAATTTTTTGAAAAAATTCACGCAATTAGCATTTTCACCTCAAAATGACATTTTTGAAGTTTTATAAGTACTCTTATAAATTAATTTGACCAAAGCAATCATATGGGTGGGTTACACATATGGTGAATTAGAAATTACTTTAAATATGAGATTCATATCATATTATATAAAAAAATTGGTACTAAATCATATATATTACTCAAGTTGGAAGCCTATGGCAAGTTTTTCTCGTTTCGTTGGTGTGTCCCTATTGTTTTTGTGCTACAATGCGTATGTTCCCTTTCTTTTTTTTTTTTTACCAATTTTCATATAGTAACGGATGTAACGGGTAAAAAAACGCTCTAACGCGACGAGTCACCGTTACGTAACGGATAACGCGGCGAGTTGGACGTGAATTTCATCGCGGCGTTACGTAACGGCATTTCGCGTAGTTAGATCTTGAAGCACGACCCTCTATAATCTTATGCCTTGAGAAGGATGTATTCTTGGTCAATGAAGAAGCAACTGCTGCCGGAGTGTGGTTAAAGTTAGAGACATATTCATGATGAAAACTCTAATAAATATGATTTATCTAAAATCCAAATCTTATACATGCAAGATGGAAGAATGCACCTCATTCCGGGAGTATATCAATAAGTTTGATAGGATCTTATCAGACTTAAAGATATAGATGTGAAGATAGATGAGGAAGACAACACTCATGCTATTACTTTCATTACCAAAGTCCTATGAAAATCTAATTCTTGTATGCGATATGTAATTATGGATGAAACTAGAACATCACTTATCTTCAAAAGGTAGCTACAATATGGGATGTCTAGTAGTGGAGGAGAATACGGGGAATAAGTTCAGGGATTGTTTACAAGTATTACAACTAAGAGGAAGGGCAATTGAAAGAGGAATGGTTAAGGGAAGAATGTCTAGACCAAAATCTAGACCTCTTGCAGAAAGACTATGTTTCAAATGTGGTGAGCTTGGACGTTTTAAAGAGAATTACCCAAATTCGAGGGTAATATTCAAGACGAACAACAACTACAACTCTTTAAGGATAGCAACGAGAGAAACTAGAGGCAAGTTATCTCTCAAATGATGAGGAGGATTATTGTTTAAGAACAATGCCATGAAGTATCTGTAAGTGGATGCTCGATTCTGGACCATCACACCATATGTGCCCAAACAAGAAGTGGTTTACAACCTATCAAAGTTTGTATGGTGGCATAGTTTTGATTGGAAATAATCATGCAGGCAAGACGGTTGCGTTAGGTACTAATTACTATTTGAGTTAAGATGCATGATGGAACACTAATAACTTTGAAAGATTTGCTGAAGAACCTTATTTCTCTTGGGTTATAATAAAAAAAATGGTTCCAAGACAACCATGGAGAATGAAGTACTAAATATTGTTCGTGGTTCCTTGGTAGTGATGAAGGGGATTCGTCATGTTAAGCTTTATCCTCTTTTAGGGATCACTGTCAGAATCAATGGAAGTAATAATCAAACCGAATGAGGATATGGCACATGCGCTTTGGGCATATAGGCGCATATGTCAGAAAAAGGTCTATCGTTCCGTAGTGGACAAGGTTTGTTGAAGACATGAAGAAGCCACAAATGGAGTTTTATGAGCACTGTTTGTACGAAAAAGCACACATAGTGAAATTCTCTATATGTGCATATAAATGTTTGGAGTCCAACTAAGGTTACTTCAAAGGGTGGTTCAAGGTTACATTTGTTGATGATTATTCATGATATGCTTGGATTTATTTTCTTAAGCATACGAATGAGGCATTCGACACTTTTAGGCAGTGGAGGGAAAGCTGAAAACTGTGCGGTCCGATAATGAGACGGAGTACACAGAAGGAGCATTCAAGGAGTTTTGTGATCAAGAAGGCATTATGTGACACTCAAGAGTCACACAACAACATAATGGAGTCACAAAAAGTCTGAACCTTACATTGCTTGAAAAGGCAAGGTGTATGCGCTTTATTTGTGGGCTAGGCAAATAATCGTGGGCTGAATCATTTGCTATAGCTTGCTATATCGATCCCCACATTCCTATTGAGATGGTGACACACCTTATAGGGTGTAATCGGAGGAACATGTAGATTATAAGAAATTTAGGCTCCATTTGATAGGCGTGGAAAACTGTTTTCCTTTCTTTCAGTGTTACGTTGTTTGGTTACGTTGTTTGGTTGACAAAAGAGTGTAAAACCACTTTCCCTTGGAGTAAAGTAGCTCTCCCTATAATGGAAAACCATTTTCTTTTCAAAATGAAAGGAAGACTCTTTTCCTTCTTTTTCTTACATGCCTTTTACACTCCTCTCACCACCTCCTTACTTTTCTTTTCATTTACCTTTTTTCCATCACCTTTCTTACATGGTAGAGGTAGAGGTAGTGGTTAAAGTAGAGGTCAAAATTAAATTTATAAATTTAAGTGTTTGGCAAGGTAGTGGTTAAGGTAGCTGTTAAAGGGTAGAGATATACTTTAGGTAGTGGTTGTGTAAAGCTAAAAAAAGAAGAGGTTGAAGGTAGAGGTAGAGGTTAGACAAAATATAATAAAGTTTTTAATAAATAATAAAGGAAATATTTATTAACAGCTACTCCAACCGCTACTTTTACCGAACACTAATATTTTACGCAGTTCATTTTGGCACACAATTGGAGACAAACATTAGGTTTCAAAAGTATGAAAGAGGTATGACTACTAGTACTTGGTATCCCTCTTCGTGGTGTACCGTGTACTTGGTACCCCTTCGTCATTGTTTTTCAAAATACATTTGAGTATCTCTATAGTATCTATAGTATCGTAAAAAGGCATTTAATGCCCTTATTCACTAACGACATTAACTGTTAGGATTAAAGATTTGTATCATATACCCATCTTCATATGTGCCTATTGTTTTTGTGCTGCTATGTGTATTTTCCCCTTCTTTTTTTTGAACAATTCCGATTAAGTAACGAAAGCGCTCTAACGCGGCGAGTCACTGTTACTTAACGGACGACGCGGCGAGATGGATGTGAATTTCATCGCAGCGTTCGGCATTTTGCGTAACGGTAAGTTCAGAATCCGTTACATAACGGTCGTTACGGAGTTCTGTTTCCACAACCCCCTCAAAAATATAATCCTCGTCTTCCGCGGCTGTATTTTGTGCTTCATCATGATTCCCATAATCGTCAACTTCTCGACTCCAAACTCGACATGCTCTTCAAGTTTGGTACTTTCTATGTATAACCTACTAATTATGTTGTTCAACAAAATAGATTGTAAAGTCTCCTAACCAGGAACCCTTTATGGGACAAACTCTTCAAAATTACAAGCAACATAAGTCTTTAAAGAACACAAAGCTTTAATAACCATTTACAAAAGCTCTTAAAAATAAAATCAACAACTAGTTACACACTCACACCACTTGAATGTGAATATGTGTACTCGATAAATAAAAGTGGTTATAATAATCCAAACAAGTAAAAAATAATCAAATAAACTTTCTCCACATATTCAATTGAATCCTGTGGACAATTTTGCAAACCAAAATTAAGTATTTAATCCGCTCATAATTGTTCAAAAAATATTATGTTTTTTTTATTAACATGTTAATGACAACAATGGTGTTTGTAGGAAAAAAGAGAAGAAAAACCTTTAGAGTTCCTTGACGGTCATGAAACAAGAGAAGTCGAAATAATTGAGGATGAATTGGTTAAGGGTTTTGCAACCACCATTGTATGCTCTTCAATTGCATACTCCATTCCTATGTGTGTGTTTTGGGCGCTTTCTCCATCTATGAGTGATGTAACAACTTAGGTGCTTAGTATTATTTGCAAGGATATATTTATGCTTGATATGTGTAGGACCCATAATTTTATTGGAGGTGATGAGATAAAAAAGATAAGAATTTGTATTTACTCACCGGAGAAATGTTAACGCAATACAGGGTGTACATATAGTCTTTAACCCTTACGGTTGTTTAATGGCATACACAACGTGTTTTGAAAAACAGAAGGGTATGAATCATGGTGCAAAAATACAGCCGTATCGGAACAAAATGGTTCACCCGAGTTTGAACGACTTTAACTTTGGCGAATCGAACTTGACCGGTTCAACAAGGTGAATTTAAAAAGCTCGATATCAACCGTGACAACAAGGGTTCGCCCTTTTTTTTTTCCTGTAAATTTTGGAGATTTTTTCAGTGATTTCTTATCTTTACTTTTACGGTAGCACCAATCTATCTCTAGTAATTACTCCTTGATAGTAATTACTCATTGACAAAAGAAAAGAACGAGGAGAGGCACCGGGCGCACCACACACTAGTGAACCCTATACAATTCTACTAAGATCTAAGAGTAATTGAAGCAACAAGACAAATTTTTTTTTTCTAAAACTAAAATCTTGCCGCGGTGGTCAGCGACCAACGTATCCGTTCCGTTCCCTTTAACCGTGATCATTCCTGTTTCCGAAACCGAAACCGTAATTTTGAACCATCGTACCAATTTTCTTCTTCAGAAGTACATTCTTTAAAAGTACAAAAATTTGGTTAGAAGAAAACAATAGGCTTGTGGAATTAATAGCATCATGAAAATGAGAGTTAGAGGGCAAAAAAGGTCCTCTAAAGATAGTTTTGATTTGGTTCGCTCCATCCTGATGCGACACTCCATAAGGTCCGAAAAATAGATCTCATATAAGGCATCCATGTCATTGCCATAATCTATCTCTTTGGTGCGGTGAATCCTTTCTTCTCATGTTTTTGATGAGGAGGCCCTCTTTAGATACTTAAAAAATCCTCACATTCATCACTTTACACTAAGCAGTAGCTGAAAACAATGCTTGTTTGAATTTTGATGATGAGTGGGCTTATCTCTTGAGTGCTATGAACCAAACCCTAAGCACTATCCTACTTGGTGCCATGAACTATGTACGAACTAACGATATCTCGTTTTTGTCTCTCCCTTCCATAAGAAAAGAAAGTCCATCAATCTCTAAATTTTAAAATCTCATCCACCCTAAAAGTAATACATGACATTTAAACTGGGTACTCAATTCTAGACCTATAATCGGTTGGAGTCGGTATCCGAATGTTAGGGTCATTCGGGTCTAAATTTAAGGACCCAGTAAACTGGTTCCAAGTAAATTATTTGACCCAATAACCAGTTACCCACTCGGCAACCAAGAAAATGCGGACATGGTGGAATTTTTTGTGTGATGAATAATTAAGAGTCTTAACACTTAAGAGCTCGTCAATGGGAGTTTAAGCAAAACTATATCAAATGATGCTTATACGAATATGATGTGGGTCTTGCTTTGTTATTTTTTTAAGCTTTGAATACCCTTGTACAATTTTTGGAACGGTTGGAGCTGGTTGATTCCGCCATCAATTCCAGCAAATGAGGACCGGGTGCGACCAATTCCTATTTCAGTTCCAAATTCTAGGAACTGTTTCATTGGTTCTGGTTCTGGGTCCGGTTCTTAGTATTTTGTGTGGCTACCTAACTGTGCTCATCCGTGGCATCTATGAGATGGAAAAAAAGCAGGATGTGATGAAAGTGACTTCTTTCCTTGTATGTAATCTAAGCTCTCTATGACATGTTAGTCTTTTAGAAACATTCTATGTCTTCTCTTAAAAGGCGTTTGGATAGAAGGTTTTAGGAAAAGGAAAGGGAAATAAAACTTGTATTTAGGTTACATTATGTTTGTTTGATATATTTAGGCTTTCCCTTTACCCAATTTCAGTTTCACTTACCCTGTTTGCCACCCTTGCCGCACCACTCCACCCACCTCACATCCCTTAACCACCACCTCACCACTAACTAGCCCACCATAGCCCTGAAGCACCAGCTCACCACTAACTAAACCACCACAACCCTTCACCACCAACAACCACTTACCAAGACCTTCCCCACTACTTCACCACTAAACACCTTAACAGTACCCTTCACCACCACCGACAACCACTAACTATCCCACCGCGTCCCTTTCCCACCACTGACAACCACCCTACGCCTACCCATGAACCCACTAACCCACTACAAGAGGAGAATCCATCCACCAACCAACTTGTCGGCGATCCTCAAAGCGACGGTCAGAGGCAGGGTTTTTCCGTTGGCTTAGGTCTGAACGACGCAGTACGGTGGTTTAGAGGATGAAGGAGATGGGAGGGAGAGAGAGGATGTGGTAATTTTTTATTACCCTTTCTTGTTATCGAACCAAACTTGTAGGGGGGGGGTGTTGGGTTTCCTTTCCTTCTCTAAAGCTATTGCCTTTTCCTTTCCCCCCTCTAACCAAACGCCCCCTTAGTGTTGGAAAAAGGTGTGATTTAAGCACAATCAGGTGAGGATAGGGTCTTAGAAGGTCTAGTACGAGACATGCTTGTTATAAAGTCTGTATGTCACTTTTGATGTGGGACCTCAAACGCTTGACATGTTTATAACTCTGGTTTGGTTTGGGTGCCTGGCTGAAACTTTTTCCTTAGCATTTTTTCCCCTACTGCTACTGATCTATCATTAAGTGCAAACGAAAGAAGGATAGAAATGGTTAAGCAAGACTTATAAATGAGAAGCACCCATTCTACCTAGATCAACAAGAACTTCATTGGATCTGATATTGAAAACGACTCTCCATCAAAGGGTGTCCTATATATCAAGTTGCTTGGTTTTTAAGAAATGCTCCTTATTTTGATGAGTTGTATCCTTCGTGCATTATGCCTAAGCCGTGGAAACCCAGTCACCTCTTGTAAGACCTTGAAATGAGCTCATAGACTCATAAAATTCACCTTGTAATAAACATCATCATTTCAAGCTAACGTGCACGTCATCCTTATTTAAACTAGCCATCTATGATTCTACCCTTTAAAAGTTATCCTCTCTACTACCCCCACAACTAAGATGGAAAGAATGGAGTAAGACGATAGCTGTTTTAACCTCCAACAAGTAGGATGAAATTACTTCGTCTGTTTTTCGTGTTAGAGGATGCTATGGGAAGAGAGGATGGGGGTAATTTCATGGTGAAACTATCCTTCGTCTTTGGGTATCTATTGATTTTTGAATCTAGGTTCCTCAGGAATCAGGATGAAAGCCTTGTTTGATGGATTCTGTTTAATTCTATCAAACCCTTTCTATATCCACCTTGAAAATTACCCTCATCTTCTCTTCTCATAGCACCCTCTGATACCTCATTAGCGATCAAAACTGTATGTCCACGATTCTCTCAAATTGTGGTGTCTACATGGATGTTTGTTTCCTTTAAAGTTAACACCTTCCGTTAGGGTTTCTTTTAAGTGTTTAATTCAATAGCAATAATGCAATGCTGTGTTGGAGCCATATCATTGTTACAATTGATACTCTGTTCGTTCCATATTCCAGATGATATCTACTTTTTGCACAAAGATGAAAGAGAGTGAGAATTTAGTGAGAAATAATGAGTGGATAGGTGTATCTGCATCCCAACTGTAAATTTTGAGCAAAAGTAGCTGTTAACTTAGATATGTGACATCCTAGTATGGAAGATGTTAATCTTATTAAATGACTTAGAGGGACTTCTCTTTCTGAAATCATCTCTTTGATGTTGTATAGAATTTCATATTGCTAATATTCCAGAACTAGTGTACTCCAATGGCTTATTTCAACTATAAATATTGCTCCAAGATATGAGATTTCTAGCTATTTTGCAAATAGCAGGATAATTTATTTTGTTTGTTTATGAATGAGTTTCTCTGGTGAATGATCAACACAGGGTTCACGTATTAATATATGCTCTTGTGAATTCGCAGGTGATTGTGTCGTTGGGAAGTGGGCCATGGGATCAACTGTTTGGCGGCGGAAACTCACCAGCTATAGCTGTAGCAGGAGTCGCCTCCTTTGCTAGTGGACTTATGGCCATTTTGGCTCTGCCTCGATCTAGAAGTGATAAATCCAGAGTTCATGTGATGCATGTCTGAGGTATTCGAATGATTTGATTTTGTATAGCTATTCATGCATATGGATGGCAAAATGTGAATCTGTACATATTGACATATCCATTTATTTTATAATAAAAAGATCGTGTTCCACTTAACAATGTTTCGGCAGCTATAACCATTACAGCATTTAATTTGAGTTTTTGTTTATTAGATCATTAGATGTTTGTTTGTTTTATGTTTCAAGAATGGAAAGTTTTTCTCTCTATTTGGCAAGGTAACTTTAGATATAGGTAAGGAAAATTTTAGTTGTGCATGCAGCTGAAGATTACATATTATACGTTCAGATTTTGGTATAGACAATCAAATTGGAATATTTCTGCTAAATACATCTGAAAGTAGTCATGAAGTTCTGCAAAGTTATTCCGACCTTTGTGTATATGCCTTATTAGTTGTGCATGGCTGTTCACATGGAGCATGATACAGTGAGGACAGGTGATGCTATATTGCTTGTTCTTTGTGAGTATAGTATATGAGCATGAATTTCTGCTGGGATGGTTGCATTGTAAATTTTGGTGTTGAAAATGTTTCAGACATTAAATATCTCAGCTGAAAATAGAAATTTCTACTAAAAAAGGTCAATATGTGTTGAGTCCAATTTTCTTGTTGAACCCTATAACGTGATCCATTTTGGAGGGGATATAGATTTGGGTACAGTAAATAAGAGATCAATCTCTCCTCTGCTAATGTTATTCTCATTGAGAGGGATATGGGAAAATCTTACTGGATAAGAGATGTGGAGGAACTTGTATTCGTCCAATCAAACCCAGTAGATAGTTAATGTCTATGACTAGAAATGAAGAAAACACTTCCACCATTGCACTATAAATGCAACACTTGACGGTTCTTAAATTCTTGCAACACTTGCTTTTTATGACGTTTCTCACATTCTTGCGACGCTGTTCTTTAAAGTACAAAATGTTATGATATTCACATGCGCCCTACACCACTTGACTTCACCTACTTTATTTTGTCTTTCTTTCTTTCTCTTGTTAAGTTAATCACATGTCGTCCATTCCACTTGACTCCACTTCCTTAATCCCCGTGCCAAACACTATTGTTGTATGGATTTCAGAACGGAGGAAGTATCTATTAGTAAAATCCATCTGAACTAGAACCTTCCACAAAGCCTTGAAAGTGGATTTTTAATGGAAACTGGACTTTATCCTGGTAGAAGTTAGATATTATAACGAGCTAATTGTAGAGTTAAGATAGTATAGTATATGATCTTTCTTTCTGTCTTGGTATGTCAAAAGATAAATGTATGAGCCAGTAAGAGTTGCTGGTCATGGTATACTACTACAGTATGCAGTGATGGAAAAAATCACTTGGCCATCCACTAAAGTTTTGTGCCCATGAGCCCTACACAACTTTTCTGTAGGTTATGGATAAAAGATTCCACAATCGTCAGCCACTCTTTGCTTGAAGCCATAGTGCTCAGGATACAGACAACATTGAAGAAAGAAAACATGCACAAAGTGCAAGGATTATGTGGCGAAACCATTGGGATTTAAATATTATTTTATCTCCGAGAATCAATTCTAACACTTGTGGACATAACACTGTTATTCTAGGCAGGGGGCGAAACAGATATGATAGAAACAGCACTAGGAGAGGTGATACGAGGAGTAAGTTCTAGCACATTTAAACCCTGAATTGTGGGTTCTAACTTGTAATGACCCATACATACAATGTATCTTGGGGTGATGGTTGCTTTCTAGTGCTGCACAGATGATATTATCCAGCATCTAATCAGGAATCACTTTAGCAAAAAGAACGAGCCGTGTCTTTTAGATGTCTCTTGATGGTTAATCGCTGTAAGAAACGCAGCCGCAGCATATGCTGTTGGATTTGAGGAAGGATTGCTCCCCATTACGACTTCTTTGCCAACCAAAATGTGCTGTTGGTAGTTAAGGATTTATTCCTTCTTATGAGAAATGTCATTTTACCTCACATTTTTGATATGTCCTTTTCATGATTCCCTCTTGGTGCTGGAATCTTCAGCAGTATTATGTGCTTAAATTTGATGCATTAATGTAAGTTGAAATATGCCCAAGTGGTAGGGAATCCCTTGAAATGTTAAATTCTACGTTTCTTGAAACCTTGATGTAGACACTTGTTTCATGTTCTAGATTTTGGCCCTTGCAAAACCTGTTTGATATTTTATTAGGGAATGTTCTTTATTATCATCATCTTTTCTTTCGCTTCAAATTTATGGAATCGATTCCTTAGGTGAAATCCTGTTGCCTGTGTTATATCTGTTTCGTGATGGCCTCCTTGTCCCTGTTTGTAGATTCATCTAATGTGGCCTGTCATTGTTAACATGTGATTAGACACAACATTAATGAAGATACTCCACCAACTAGACTAATATAACAGGGAAAGCAGGAAAAGTTCGAGACGGGACGAATATAAGTTTGTGCTGTAATGCATGATCAAATCATTCACTTAAACTGTCAATTTGCATAAGAACGGCCCTAAGATCAGGGTGTCAGTAGGTTTAGCAGCATAAGTAGTCACGTGTTCATGATCTTACATGGGGGATCGTTCGTCTTACAGTAATAATATAATCCAAAATTATTTTAAACGCATTCAAGTTGCAGGCTTCCAGCATGTAATATAAGTGTTCAAAAACCTTTGTTAATCTCCTCCAAACCCCAATCAGGAAATGAAAATCATGCATAGACTTTTGTTCCCAAAAATAATTTTGGACTGCTGCACACTGCATAGTGCATAGTGCATAGTGCATAGTGCATACTGCAGTACATGTGAGTTGAAATCACCCCAACTTGATCCTATAGCCTTGTCAGTTTCTATCACTTGTATATTTGTATATTGTTGTATGTATTGAACCCCACTTTCTCAGCCTAACAAAAAAATTCAGAATTAATCTCCACCTCACAAATATTTTCTTTTTGATGGTTTCAACACACAATTTTCTCTCTCTTTGTTTATGATCAACAGGATCACTGACCACTGTAGCATACTGCATCTTAATGGAAAGTTGAAGTTTTTAAAATATCTAAAGTTGAGAGAGGGGTGGGGGTCTGGGGTGGGGAGAGGAGGGAGTTGTTTGGTTTTCCAGGGAAATAATTGTCATTTACTGAAAAATACAAAGAAAACTGGAGCATTTGAAGGGGTGAAAGTTGCAGACTGCCAAACAAGAGAAAAAAATAAGTAGATAAGTGCTAGTTACAAGAGGTGGCAGGGCAGTGCAGAGGCAGGAGTAGGAGGGGGGGGGTCCTTTCTAGAGAGTTTATTAACTTTTTAGGGGTTGTTGCCTCTAAAACAGAGGGCAATTGCACTTGTGCACCCATTCATGAGACACTCTAATCCCTTGCTCTATTAACAGGGATACAATTTCAATGGTTATTATTGGAGCACGTTATTTACTTTTCTGTCTTTCCTTTTCTTTTGTTCCATCTGCCTATTTCTTATAAGCCCAATCCTCTATCATTTACCACCATCCTCCTCTTTTTCTTTTTTTTAACCTTTTTTGGCCCCCACTACACTACACTACACCATGCATTCCCCTTTTGTAATCCCTATCTGCTCTTGTTCACCTCTTTCACCCAATGATTCCTGGGGCAATATAAAACACACTTTTAACTTTTATCTTTTATCTTTTATCTTTTGATCTTTTTAACCCTATTTAGCCCCCTTATCCAAAATATTCCTTTTGATAGTGTAGACTATAGAGTCCCAAACTCCCAACAAGACTTTGTAATGCAGATTATTTTAATAGTAAAATAATCTTATTTATACGTATGAGATTATATTAGGTAAAAAGAAACCCTTGCACAAGTATAGAGGACGGTGAGGATCCCATCTTTTCAAGGGCTGAGAATCGATCCCCTGTCATAGGGAGAAGGAGGGCCTTAAACCATTAGGTCAATCCAAGATCGACACGTTGTAATGCAGATGATATTTGATACTAGTTTTTAGGATTTACATCTACAACCTCATCAAAAAGATAAGTTCTTGTTTTTATAATACTTACAAGTCTTAAAGAGATGTAATGCAGGCAAAATAGTACCATTTATATGGCGTAACGTTTACAAACTTGTTATGTTAAAATAAAGGGAATGGATGACGAGTATTTAATGTATTCTAGCCTAAAGATCTGAGGAGAAATGGTCTAACATCGTCACATTTTTGATGTCACTACTCAAACAAAGTGATATCGAAGAGACAATAATGACCCTAGATTTTATTATAGGAGTTGTAAATCGTATACTCGATCTGTTTTTAAACATTTTATATGCTTTTTTCTTGGTCCATTTTTTTAATCAAGATGTTGTTTTTTCTAATTTTTTTATAACATTTCCTATCTACTTATCTATTATAACCCCTTAATCACTTTATAAATTTTTTCTCGTGCACTTTTTCCATTTCTCTAACGAGTCACTTTGTAACGCGACCTTGACTCTCTCTCAATGTGAAGTTTGTAAATTATTTCAGAACATATGGAGTAATATTTATAAAAAGTTAAGACAATATGACAACTAATTTTGACTAGAAAGTAGAAAGTAGAGTATGCTCCACTAAATATAATATCGATTAATAAGAAATTTGCAGTTGATAGCACCTTGGCTTTCTTGCGTAAAGGAACTTTTTCTTAAACACGTTTGTTTATTCTTCCTGATATAGTAAGAGAGGCGAAACGTGAGGATTTGGGAATAAAACAACTCTTGCAATGTCTCTTTAAACTTTTTTGGAAGAAAATGAGTAAAGTGTTCGTGTTATTAATTAGTCAATGGAAGCCATGGACGATTTTTTTAGGTGCACAGTAATTGTACTATTTCTAATTTGTTTCGAGATCATTGGGAAGCCTTCTTTTGACTAATAGTACTTGAGTTGTTACTTCATAACCAGCTAATAAAAATGAAATATACCTAATTTCTTGTTTTTTCTGTTTTTTGTGTGATGCAGCATAAGTTTCTTATTATGCTACTATGAAGTATGTACGTATGTTTTATGCGAGGTTACATCACATAACTTCTTTTGGCTTCATCCTAATTTAAAGTATCGCAATGTTTAATTGTGATGTGTTTTTGGGTATGGTATTATATCAGACTCCATTTATTCCATTCTTCAAACGAAAGGGAATGAAATCAAGAAAGGGATACATGGCAAAAAGAATCTAAAACCATTAAATATTTGGTTAGTTTTTTCCCCTCTCGTACAATTCTTTCTCTTGACACCACTGTACCGCCATCTAGTCCCTCTCTCTTGCCTTGTTGCCATCCCCTTCCCCAGCCTACACCAAAGTTGCCGCTCCTTTCCTCGTTGCTAGATTTTTCTGCTCTCTCTCTTTGTTGCTTAACCTTTCTTTCATTGCGTCATATACAAGCCCGTCTAAGGCCCTGTGCAGGGTGAGCACCCGCACAGGGCCCCAGACTGAATTTAGAATATCAATATAACGCTGCATTTACATCTCATAATAATTTCCCTGGCTCAGTGGTTGACAACGGTATACCAAATTATGTGATTTCACCGTGGTGTTGGGTACGAATCTCAACACTCTCACATTTTACTCTCAAAGCTCACTTTTCCACTTTTTGTTTTACTTTGTCACCCACGACCCAGCACTCTTAACCACTTCTTATTTTCTTTTGTATTTTTTTTTTGTATTTTTTTTTGAGATGATTCCATTACAATTGGAATAAACTTTTAAGACATTTTTCCTTACACTTTTCATGGAAATGTTTGATACTGGTATATGTATTGTTTGGCACATTTATTTCTTATTCAAAATTAAGAATATTATTTCTGTTTTAACACATTGCCCTTGATATAGTTTGTATATATTTTTGCAGCTTTAAAGTTATTATAAATGGTACATTTTGTTTAGATTAGCAAAAAAGCGCTCTCGTATATTTTGATATGAAAACATATATAACTAATACTATTTCATTCCATCAGAGCATATATAAGATCCCATAATTTGATAGATGACTTTTTAAATTAAAATACTCCGTCTCACAATATAAGTCATGTTTTCTTATATAGTATCCCAAATAATATGCCCTACTTCTAACTTAGTCATTAATTATGTCTAAAATACCCTCAATAAAATATTAAAATTTCCAAAATATCCTCATATTATTATACCGAACTTATCCGTAATTAAATGCACAAATGGAATCTTTAGCCACTAATTAAATGAACAAATATCAAGACTATTCTATATACTAAAATAAGCATTGAAAGTTGATATTTTATCTTATTGTTGTAATCTTGTACGAGTCTAATTTTAATTTTGCACAAGGCCCCCATTTTCTATGAGACGGCCTTGGTCATATATATCTTCACCTTTTATCTGCTTTCAAGTAGTGATTTTCGCAAATCTTGCGTGGTTTCGGGAGAGTGGCGCTTTCGTTGTGGAAATAAGTGGTCTTGGAGTTGGGGTTGTGGTTGTGATTGGGTGGTGCTGTTGGGTGGTGGGGTCAAGTGGTGGTGGGGTGGTGAGCTTGGGTAAGTGAAACCTTTGGGTAGGGGAAGGGAGGGGGTAAAGTAAATGATTAATTGATCCAGACAAACAACATTTAAGAAGATCAAGTTAATTGATTCTCTTACTCTTTTCTATAATTCTTTAAACAAACGTCATCTAAATTAATTTGATTGTGCTACGATGACAATATGTTTAGTACATAATCTAATTAATGTCCTTGTTATTTTTAAACTAGACTAGGCAAGAAGTATAAAGGAGATTAATAATGACTTGTCTCCTTCGTTTGCCAGAGACCTTGTTAATTTTAATTTTATTTCCTAATATTCGAGATTATTTTTTTCAGCTTTTGAATTTTAAAATATTTTATACAAATATCTAACCTTTAACTCATTTTTGTAACGTTTACTATACTTTGTTTAACTAGTTGATGGTCTAAATACATGTCGAACTGTCTTTAATCAGACGTTACCAAATTAATTATTGCAATACACCCACTTTTGTTTTTCATCTTATTATTAGTTTATACTTTGGTTTAAATCTTGATTACCCTATACAATAGTTCTCTTTTGCTTTATGTACCATTTTGTATAGAGAAAGTATTGAAGTCAGACCGTCTGACAAACAAGACAAACTATCCAATACTTTTCTTCATATAAATGAGACCACATCTATTAAATCAATTATTTACTACATAGGAAGTGTATACAACGGCCTACACTATTAGATCATATTGTTATGAAAGCGATTACTAGAATCTACATATAGCGTATATTAAATAGCATAGACAAGAACTGCAATCCGCCACGTATCATCATTCCTCTTTCGGTAGCATTATATTCTCAGCATTCTCATATATATTTATAAATAAATTGTCAATGTGAAGATTCGTACCCGTAACCTCAAGTATGAAGTAAAGAGCTCAAACGATCAATCCATTATGTCTTTGTTGTTTATTTTGGCAAAATTAATGGTGATATATGAATCACAACAGTGAATTAAATTATAAAAATTGAAATCTATATTATAAATAAGATGACTTATTTTCTCTTTTTAATCCATTATTTATCTTTAACCACTACAATCTGCGACATTGCCCTGGCTCTAAATCACTAGTTTACCTATTATATAAGCTGACGTTCATTATTATCATAGATTATATTAAATGACTAATAATCTCGGACAATAGTATTAATACTAGGGTCTTATTTTAAATCACATGGGCAGAAGCTGTTTGGCCAAATTAGTTGTTGGCATGTTGAATTTGGATTCTATCCAATATAGTAACAAGCATTGCATTACCTCCTTGAATATATACAGATTGTGCAGAACCAATAAAAAGAAAAAGACAAATATCCCTAGAAATTTTGTACAGAAAAGCTTGTCGTTACCTATAAGATCACACGTATACACCTAAATCATGGTGAAAACAAATGAAAATAATTCAAGCATACATCTAAATTGAAGGGTTTTTTGGGTTTTATTGGTTGACAATCCAACCTTTCTATCACCATAAACAGGGTCAGTGAGCCCGAGAACCATGCAAAAAAAAATTGAAGGTTTATCCCTTAATATTAGCGTCTACTATAATGGAATATCAGGTTTTACTTTGATCATGATGATATTTACTAAAAGGAAAAATTGTATCTACTACCTTTTGTGTATCACTTTTTGTAAATTGCCACCTTGAGTTTTTTTTATTTTTTATTTTTAAAATTACCACCTTTTGTCTCCATTTTCTCAGAAATTCCCACAAACTAACGATTTCTGTCAAGAAATCCGTTAGTGTGGGCCCACTTCTTACTAACTTAACAAATTACTCACTTTAGCTTTAAATTATCAACTAATTAGGGATTATTTACCTAAACAACCAATAACTCTAATTCAATTAAACAATTAAAAACCCCTAATTTAATCATCCAAGCAAAAACCCTAAATCAATTGAACAACTAAAAAGCCTAAATGAATTAAACAAGTAAAATCATAATTCAATTGAACAAGAAAACCCTAATTCAATGGAACTATCAAAACCCCTAATTCAATTGAACAAGCAAAAACCCCTAAATTGATTTTAACAACCAATACCCTAATTCGATTGACAACATAAACCCTAACTCAATTAAACAAGGATAACCCCTAATTCAATTCAACAACAAAAATCCTAATTTAATTGAATAATCAAAACCTTAATTTTCCTCCAAAAAACCCTCATTTTCGTCAAAAAAACCCTAATTTTCGTATCATTCTTAGTTATACAATTGCACTTACCTTTTTCAACTCCTTCTACCCTCAAATGGATCGAAATTTGGTCACTCTTCAATATCTCCTACTCTCCACTTCTTGATTTGCAGAAAGAGAAGCAAATCTGATTAATTTGGCTGAGCTTGATTGACAATTGCATTTAATGCGATGAGTGTTCAAAGGGGAAATGAGAAATTGGTAAAGTTATGTTGAAGTGGGCCCCACACTAACGAATTTTTTGACAGAAAACGTTAGTTGGTGGGAGATTATGAAAAAAGTGAGACAAAAGATGGTAATTTAAAAAAAAAAAACTCAAAATGGTAATTTACAAAAAATGATACACAAAAGATGGTAAGATATAATTTTTCCTTACTTAAAAGAAAAAGGTTTAATTCTTCATGTATGATTCACTATATATATATGTATGTAGTGGTACACTAATGGAGTTATTTGCATGATTGCATCCATTTGTCCATGGGTTTATGATAGTAAATGCTTTTCATGTCTCTCTCCAACAAAGTCATAAAATCCTTCTTACAAGTTTTCTCTTTGATGGATAATAGTCAAATTTAATGTTATAGAATGCTTAAAAATTAAATCTATAACCTTTTCGGAGATAATGATGGTTTATAACTGTTTTTTTTAAGAGTCTCCTCCCTCCATTTCTTATTATCCTTAATATATTCTTCATGATGAAATTAGTTTGAACGCTAATCATAACACATAATTTCAGAAGATAAGTAATTAGTAGTTAATTGTTATTCGTTCAATACTACTTTTGACACTCACTCCGACATGTAATAAATAGTAGGCTTTTATTGGGTTATTAGTTATTATTTTATTACCAAGCTAGATATGAAAGAGGTACTATCTAGTAGTAGTATTATTCAATATCGAAGAGATGTGATAGAAGTTAGTGGATGTGATAATAAAATATGATAGTGGTAGACCATCTTCATCAAGGTAGATTGAAATAATGAGTACGTGAGTCATGTCCAAGAATAAAAGTGCAGATAACAATTGGAAAATGAGAAAAAAAAGCTATACAGAATATTTTCTGATGGAAAGAGTGTCAAAAATAAATGATAGAGATAATAGGATATTTTCTTATTGAAGGTGAGGGAAAGTATGGTTATATTATTGAGAGAGAAAATGTGTTTAGTGTAGTGGGCACATGAAGATAGGGGGAAAGTATTTAAATATTAGTGGAACTAACTCTAAAATAGAATTGTTGAAACAATTTTTGGGGAGATGAAAAAGAAAAGAGATCAATTTGTTTTAGCAGAGGCAATACTTTTTAGAAGACCATTCATGTGGGATACTTCATTGTAGAAGGGGGACTATGATATAACACACGAGCAATATTCGATATTTTAGATGATAAAATCTAATATTTAATTGAATTATCAAAAAATAGTACTAATAGAAAAAAATCGAGTTTTTCAATGTAGTCATTTATTAAAAGTTGACACATCTAAAGAAAACTTTAGGGGGAAATTTTATTTCATTGAAAAGGGAGCTTTTAAGGAAGCTATAGTTAGTCCTGAACTCATCATCTAAATAGTACTTATTAGATTAGATTGAAACTCATTACCGATAATTTAACCTTATGTTCACCCTTAATTTGACATCGTCACCACAAGTTGGTTTACAATATGAACTCGGAACTTCCCTCATAGTAGACTAGGACCTCTTTCTTAAGTCGCTATGCTCTCCTTTTCGTTAAAGGAAATATTTTCTGAATGATTGCTATCCTAGCGAGTTAGCAGCATAAGCAAAGATGGATTTGTGAATGAGAAATACAAGTTTACTAGTTTCATAGGAATCAATAGGAAAATGGAATTCACACTTAAATGAACACAATTAGCACTTTATTGGATTTCAGTGCAGTGTAAAATGAAATTTTTTCAAGGTGAAGAAAATACTCTAAATTTGGTTGAATTTAGTAAAGATTAAGGATATATTTTGTTCAACTTATTTTCAGTTCCTGTCACAAAATGAGTAATAAGTTTAGATAAGTTCAGATAAGTAGAAAAAATACCAATAAGGTTGGACCTTCTTATTAATGAAGCTTTAAATAAGTTCCAATAATGTTAAGTTTAGATAATTTAATATAAATATGGATAAATACATATAAGTTTACATAAATTCAAATAAATTTGGATTAAAATATATACAAGTTAGAATTAATTTAGATAAGTCAAAAGAGAATAGACCATAATAGTGAGAGAGGGGGAGAGAGAAGAAATGGAGAATCAGGGGGCTGGCTTCCAAGTTCCAATAGGTGTAAGGATGTGTTTTAGCATCCTTACTACTAATGTTAATTTGCACCATTTCTGCCATCAATTACTAAGGCATTTAGGATCTTTTGACTAAAACTATAAAAGTACTATCATTGATTATTATTTTTTACAATAAAATAAATTAAGAAAAAAGTTACAATTAACAATTAGAAGTCTTATGACTGTACTAAATGGAAAATATAATTCCAATATGCTTATTTGTCATTTCATTCCAATTTTATTCAATTCCACTTCCCATAAAAGTGAACTTTTACCAAAGAAATACAAACAAGATAATATGATATACTATAAAGTTTTTATTAAATTATCCAAACTTTTCGTCAACGACACTAGCAAAAAAAAGTTAGAGGAATTAGAGCCCACACATTTATAAGTATATTGTTTTACTAATATATGAATGGTTTAACCCATAACATTTTCGTTTAAATTATGTTACTTTATGAGCTAGTCAGTTTAAAACTAGGAAAATTTGTGAAGAACCGTCTTATAACTTTTTACTTTTTGGGAAAAATCCTTTTTAACTCTTTTTTTATAACTACCTTAGTCATTGAATATACTACCTTTTGAATTAAATATACTACACTGTGGAGGTTATGAGTGTCATTTGAGGGTGCAACCACTAACTTTACTAAGTTCCTGGGTGTTATTTTCAAAAAAAAAAGTTATAGGGGGTTGTTCACAAAATCTTAAAACTTTAAGGAGGTTTTTCACAAATTTTCCTTAAAACTATTATACCATGACCGATCATTCATTTAACCGGTAATTTTTACCCTCATGGATCACCATAAAAGAAAAACAAAGTAAAATACACAAAAAGGAGAAAAGCATGGACATCGAGCTAGAGTTGTCAAAAACAAATCCAGCTAGAGTCGTCAAAAATAGATACGATCAATATGACCAATCTTAATTATTTGTGAGTGAACCCAAAAAGATGTATTAACTATCCAACGTAACTTAATATGAGCATAACCAGATCTAATCTAAACTATATCCGAAGAATAATTTGACTATCCCAAGTAGTAATCCAAATCGTAGATGACCTAAAACTCGAATGATCAATCCGAGATTTGGCCGGAGTAAGAGGACTAACAATTCTAGCCACCCTCGGAAATGTTTTTAATAAGAGAAATTGATCACCATTTTTTAAAAAGTATATAAGGAGTAAGTAAAGAATAAAAAACAAAAAGTGCGAAGGCCAAAAGGAAAAATAATGTTTGCCTATTGCTAGCCAACGAAGATGCTACCCGAAATATGATCCTCAGTTTTTAGCCATTAAACACTTGGGAATCACTAAAAAGTTCTTCTACCATGATTTTTTTTTGCTAAGGTAGCATTATCAATGAGCATAACTTATTTTGTTTACCATTATTTTTAGTATAAACTTCTTTGCATGTTTTTAGAGGTAGCATTACGTTACAAAGACTCTCAAATTTCTCGTATTTGTTTTTGGTAGTTGTAAGAGGGGAATTGCCATGTTGTATAACTGAATAACTAATGTTAAATTTGATCGTTTTCCTACTATGACATTTCCATGTAGTAATGTTATTTTCGCGGTACATCTTGTCACATAATATTTCTCCATGGTAAGATAAATTATTAAACAAGTGTACATTTTAAAGTATACTTCATTGCGAATGAATTTTGATATTTTACATACTTGGAACAATTTATATGACTTTGGACTCTCATGATTGAAATGGTACTTAATTACAAAATATTTATGCTAGTAGTAATTCAACTTGTATGGGTAGAAATCACAAAATTTTGAATTCTAAAAATAAGTCTCGATCCTTTGAATCGTCGAGTTCTCTTACCTTGAGCATACAATTAGTTGGATAATAATTATTGGAAATACGTGACATCAAACAACGGCAAAATTAGGTTTCTTTTGTGAAAAAAAATCACCTTTTCAAAATTTAGAATCATGTGGGTAAGAAGTTGGGTAAAGGAGTGTGGAAAAGGAACAAACTTTGCCATTAAAGAATAAGGTAGACGTGGACTTAATTTTATCAAGTGGATTTAAATGGTTCATTGACAATATATGAGAGCTAGAGAATTTAAGGATTGTTTAATGATAAAGTATTAAAATATTTTTGGGATTCTGAGGATCATACTATATATTGGTTGAAATGGTTCATTGTCAAGATATCAGAGGTAGAGAATCTAAGCTCACGAGTTCAAATATTATCCATTCATTCCTTTAATTAGTGGAGTACTGTAAATACAAATTTTAACTAAGTTTGCAAAACAAAGCCAAGATAAATTTAAAAGGATAAGAAATTTTATTGATTTGAAATTTAGTGTACAATCTCTAATTTGATCATCTGATTCGATCTCCGCAATGATTTAACTTGTTGTATCACGAACTTGGCTTGACACCTTTGTAATACGGATTTGATTTCCTTGAATGAGGGTATTCGGGCTTGATCTCTTCAAGTTTTCTTTTGGTTTCTTAAATGAGGAACGCCGAGCTTGGTCTCTTCAAGTCTTCTTTTTTTTGAATAGAACAACACATTGATTTTTTATGCTTGTTGTTCTTCTTCTAGGGTAAAGAATTTGATGTTGGTTGATGAGTTCCAAAGAGTTATGTACTCTATCTCCGCCTTCTGTTTTTCTCACCTTCTGGTTTTCTCTCTCTACTTTCTCTCTTCTGGTTCTTTCTAAACCTCCTCAAATGAGACTGGAGGGCTCTATCTATAGAGCTTTGTAAGGTTTACGTTTAATGAGTAGCCACCTTTCACGAATGGGCTTTATGACCACCATAATTTAAATAGCCCAGTTTCTCACTAGATTATAATCCAATTAGTAAATGACTTAATAATTAAAATGGTCCAAACTTAATTACAAGCCCGAATTAATTGATGACATTTATCATTTACGTTTATAAAGTCAACAATTGACTTTACTGGATTACTGAAATTTGATGACGTGGCCCATTGTAACTTTTTTGCGCCTACAAGTACTTAACATCAAGTAGACCAGCAAACTCTGGTCATTCTCTTCACTTTCGAATGCAGTCAATTAAGATAAGGTCATTTTCGAGTCTATGTTGCGATCGGATCGGGACCGAATTTGGTCAGTTCTGTTCAAGTTTCGGGTTTGACTCGTATTTAAGGACTATGGGATCGCATCGGTTTCGAGTATGGTTATTGGATTAACATTAGTTCGGGTTATTTTTGGGTCCGGTCCATTTTGGATCGAGCGATTATCGAATTGAACCCAAACTATAATTTGTGTTATTCTAGGTGTTCGAGTTTAATAAGATCAAATTTTCTTTTTGCTTGTCCTTTCCAAGTTTATTTGCATTTGGTCAATTTTGAATAGAATAATCTCGAGATTTTATTCGGTCATTTTGAGTTCAATGCGGTCATTGTTCTATGTGAGTGTAAGTTTATTTGATATACTTATGGTAACAGTAATCAATATTATCATCACTGTTATTGCAAAATAAAGGAATATAATTTAAAATAATAATTGTTCATGTCAAATTCAGTTTGTGTTACTTGTTCGGTTCGGGTCGTTCGTGTTGGATAAGTTTTATCAGGCTTAACGTTGGTATGAAAAGATATGTGTTACTTCCACACTTCAAGCCCATCGGGCTATTATAAGAGGAGACAAGATAAAATGTAAAAATATGCATGAAAGTCTAACCAACAATGTGGCGTTTTCGGTGAAATGGTTCCTTGATTGATAATTAGTTATTTTGTAAAGAAACTGACATATATGCAATTCTCTTAGGGCGACTTTTTCTAGAGGTGAAAATCGGGTCGTTTGAGTTGGGTCTGTTCGGGTTAGGTCAATTCGGGTCAGGCTGATTTCGGGTCTATTCAGATCTCTGTCGGGTATCCAATTTCGGTTCGCGTCGGTATGGGGTCGGGTCAATTTTTACGTTATTCTAAATCAGGTCATGCCTTGATCGGATCAATACATTTGCGACGAAGATATAAAAAATGATCGGGCCAAAATGATGAGAGGAATTTAAAAAAACATATACGAAACAAGAGAAGAAAGATAAGAAGAGAAGACGATGTAAAATGTGAAGCTTATTGTTGAGGCGTACATCAATCGAGAAGAGGTATTGATTTGAGGGGAGGTATCGTTGCCCCAACAACGATGAAAAGTCTTGATCGTTAGGCCTGAGGGGAGGATTGGTATTAGATCTCTACCATTATATAAGTTTTACTTGAAATTATATTGGGGCTCTACTTGAAATAAATTACAAATTATGGGTAGATATTTAATACTATTATTCAAGTCAATATCGGGTTGGGTCATCTCCGGTTAGTATATTTCGGGTTGGGTCGAGTCGGGACAGATCATTTCGAGTCTCGGGTTAATTTTCGTGTTATCGATTTCGGGTCTAGGGTCGGGTCATTCGAGTTCGGCCAGTTTTGCCAAGTCTAACTTCATCCCTTAGACTTCATCACATATTAGAGACTTTGTTACATCAACTTTCCACTAACTTTTACCAACTCTTTTATATTTCAGACTCACACAAGACTTATCTGAGTTTTGAACTTTATCTCTCACACTCCCTTTCAGACTCCTTGCATTGCAATTCTTCAATTTTATTAGGGAAAAGAGTGATAAGTAGAAAAGGAGTGTAATCTTGAAAAATTTGCCAAAAAAAAACGTTATAATAGTTCAATTTTGCGAAAAAACCTTTTAATTTTTTTTTGAAAACAAAAGCCACATCTTTTTTTTTGTAAAAACAAACCGAACGCCATTTTCTAGTGTTGACCACAACATTTCCGACATTGACTCACCTATTTTCCTATGTGCAACTTAATGAATTGACATTTGCACTCCTATCCACCTCACCCCTGCCAGCGACCGTCTCCCCTAGCCCACCCCACTTGCTAGCCTCCTCCACCGCAGCACCGTTGTGCTCACCGACAGCTTTCGAAGACGCGTCGGTCGCCGAAACCGCCGCAAAACAACTCATTCACTTAACAAGTTCGAAAACACTCTGGGCAATATAAATAAAATTTCGAAAAATTTGGTCATTTTTCGAGTAGATGTTGAGCAAATTTTATTTGAAAAACAAGTATGTCATGTTTGAATTAATTAAACAAAAACTTATTTCATAGATTGGCAAGCTAAATATATATTTAACAACTCTAAAATCAATTTGGAAAAAAAAATTAGGGTTGCATGGTGTGGGAAGGGGACGAGGGAGAGGGTTTCGCAGTGGGGGAAGGGGAGGAACTAGGTGGGGGAAGAGGAGCAGGGGAGGGGGTGGGTGGAGGCTGGGTGGAGGAAGAGATGGACAGGGGTGGGAGAAGAGGTGGGGGGTTTTAGGTAAGTTTTCTTTAAGTTGCAAATAGGCAAAATAGAGGATCAACACCGGAAAATGTTGTTGGGTTTGTTTTTACAAAAAAAATGGATGTTGTGATTTTTGTTTTCAAAAAAATAATTTCAAGGTTTCTTTTACAAAATTGAACTTTTATAAGGTTGTTTTTTTGACAAATTTTCCTATAATCTTTAATGTAGTCTTGAATTTACAAACTCCTTTCAGTTTATCTAGCAATAATGCATTAGACTCTAGTCTTTGTCAAGAGTAAGACTCTTTCAAAACTCAATTTAAACTTCCCTATAAACGCACTCGTAGTATGAAATTTTCTGTAAACGACTCTCAGTTGAGGTTGAGTAAATGTGTAGGAATGGGGGGGAGCTAGAAAATGAGACGAGATAGGCCGGCTTTGTTGCCTCCACCCTATTAATAAGTTGACACGTTCGGGAATTAAAATATAGGGCCCGCAACACTCACACGGAAGTGTAATCAAGTATATATATAGATACCACCTCTACTCTCTGTTTGTTAATCCCATGTCTGAAAAAAATAACAAAGTAATTGCTTCCTAACAGAAAGACACACAAAAACCCCCCAACTCTCATTTATACTTACTACTACTTATTCCATCATTCTCTTTCTCAATTTCTCAAATAATATGTCCAATCCAAACACATCCCCTTCATTATCTTCTCTCTCTCCTATTAAAACTCCTTTAACTACTCCTACACTTAATAATAAACTCATGGATCCTCACTATCCTACTACTACCACTACTATTGATGATCACCAAGACTTTCGTACATGGCCAACCCTTTCTGAGGTAACACACTAGAAGTAAAAACTACTAATTTTTTTGTATGGAAAAAGAGATTATTATCATATGCTCAAGTTTGGTTTCGGGTCAATATCAGGTTTGTGCTAAAAAATATGTCTATTATATCTCTAATAGAAACGTCTAAAACTTTATATAATTACAAAGTATGACTACAAATGGGCCGGACCTTGTTAAATTCAGATTTTTTCAAGTTCAATTCATGTCGTGTTTGGGTTTCTCCTAGTAACTTCAGGTCTGTTAGATATTGCTGGCTCTAATATTAAAATGGTAATCAACTAATGTCAAAAGGAGCCTAACATTTTGAATTTGTGGGTAGCAGGCAGTAGAGGAAGTGAGAGCTATAGGGAAGATATCAGGGCCAACAACAGTTACTGGTTTGCTTCTGTATTCAAGAGCCATGATCTCCATGCTTTTCCTTGGCTACCTCGGAGAGCTCGAATTAGCCGGTGGTTCGCTCGCCATTGGCTTTGCCAATATCACTGGCTACTCAGTTATATCTGGCTTAGCTATGGGAATGGAGCCTATTTGCGGACAAGCTTATGGTGCTAGACAAATGAAGCTTCTTGGATTAACTTTACAAAGAACAGTTCTTTTACTTATCTCTACTTCTTTACCCATTTCATTCATGTGGGTTAATATGAAAAGAATTCTGTTATGGTGTGGTCAAGATGAAGAGATTTCATCTGTTGCTCATGTTTTCATTCTTTTCTCAATTCCTGACCTTTTCTTTCTGTCTCTTCTCCACCCTCTTAGAATCTACCTACGCACACAAAGCATCACATTACCCTTAACTTATTGTACAGCTATCTCAGTTCTCTTCCACATACCTCTAAATTTCCTCCTTGTAGTCCATTTTCAGTTGGGCATAGCTGGAGTTGCTATTGCTATGGTTTGGACAAACTTGAACCTTTGTATCTTATTTTCCTCCTTCATTTACTTCTCTAGAGTCTACAAAGACTCGTGGATCGCACCGAGTATGGATTGCCTCAAAGGATGGTCTTCCTTACTAGCCCTCGCGGTACCTACCTGTGCTTCAGTGTGTCTTGAATGGTGGTGGTATGAGTTCATGATAATGCTTTGCGGGCTGTTAGCAAACCCAAAAGCAACCATTGCGTCAATGGGGATACTCATACAAACTACCTCATTAGTGTACGTCTTCCCATCATCTTTAAGCCTTGGTGTTTCAACAAGAGTTGGGAATGAACTTGGAGCTCACCGCCCTAGGAAGGCGCGCATCTCCATGATCGTATCACTGGCATGCGCCGTGGTGCTTGGCCTAGGTGCCATGCTCTTTACCACCCTTATGAGACATCAATGGGGTAGATTTTTCACTAATGACCCAGAAATCTTGCACCTTACTGCCATCGCATTGCCTATAATAGGGCTTTGCGAGCTCGGTAATTGTCCCCAAACAACAGGTTGTGGTGTTCTGCGTGGAAGTGCAAGGCCTACAATCGGAGCGAATATTAATCTAGGGTCGTTTTATCTTGTAGGAATGCCAGTGGCAATGTTGTTTGGTTTTGTTGTTAAGATGGGATTTGAAGGCTTATGGCTGGGATTACTCGCAGCACAAGGTTCGTGTGCGTTGCTTATGCTCTACGTCCTTTGCGTAACTGATTGGAATGTTCAAGCAAAGAGAGCAAAGGAATTGACAAACTCTTCTTCTTCTTCTTCTTCTTCTTCTTTTTCTTCATCACAAATACTACCAATTACTTCATCTTCTTTTGATTATAGTAGTGATAGTAAACCCAGCAACATTATTCAATCTCTTGAAGATAATAAGAATGATGCTTTGAAATCATCATCAGCAGCTTTACCTGAAACACATCCCCTCTTAATAAGTTAATCTAATTAATTAGATAATATAATGTGATGTATTAAATTAGAAATTAAATTAGGTAGAGTGTGACTAGTTTAATCTTTTTAACCCACATTTTTGGCTCGTAATTAGATTGCGGAACTCACTTTTGATGGTGACGGTGATGGTGATGGTGATGGTGATGGTGATGGTGGATTGGTGATGGTACTGTACAAGAGTTGTTCTTCTAATCAAGATCTACTTGGTTTATTACTCTCATATTTGTATGAAAAATGTATTGTTATAAAATTGATAATAATGTAAAGGAGCATATGTTATAAAATAAGTGATCATGTAGTATTTTACTTAATCTTTACTTAGCTTGGTGCTGAAATTGTTTTTGTTGTTATTGATGAGAGTCGGAAAAGGGAACTTTGTGGTTGTTCCTTTCCCTACCATAAAAGGTTACCAACATTCATTGCCTAAAATTGGAATAGAATTTGAAGTAGGAGTATAGTAGAATACTCCATGAAAGTGCTCATTTTCTTACTTTATTCAGTTTCCACGTTCTACTAATTATCATTCTGTCTCTGATTCTTTCTTTTTTTTCTTTTTTCCGGAACCCACAAATTTAATATCTAATATTTGTGCTTCGATGAATGTATTTCTATTCTATAACTGAAAGAGGTGGGAGACACCAAAATTCATATTATTATTTTTTTAATTCCTAATTAAACGGAACAAATCTCTCTATAACTAACTTTTTCATTTTGAAAAATACATCTTAAATAAATTATCGAATTTCCTTTCTACTTTTCATTTTATATGCTTTGGCACGCATCGCATGCTTTTAATTCTAGATACTTTGATTCTAACACTATTCTGCTATTCATATGGTTCACTTTTTTTGATGGAAACCAACACGGATTTTAATTCATTAGATAAAAATTTAGACATATTAATAGAGGTAGGCCAGGAAAGATATTTATTCAATCTATCTCATTATATATTTTTAAGATATCAACTTTTTATAATTTTTAATTGTCGATAGTAAGAAATAGGAAAATAAAAAATGTGGCACACCCATTATGCCGAACATGGAACCTAAAATTTGCCACATTTTTCTATAGTGATGCGTCTCATAACTCTAATTGATATCTAATAGAAAATAAAATAGTACAAAATATTATTGGTGACATTTTATTTTGATTAATTCTATATGGTGGATTTTTTTTTTTTAATTTTATGCTTTCATAGTATCATGTATTAGTATATTACTATGTAACTAATCAACATAAAAAATAGGAGTGTTAAACACCGCTCTAAAATATCCGCGTGATACTTAAGTAGACTTTTTTGCCCTTTCTTAATCCCCTCACTTTCACCCACTCTCATTCTCGATCTCCCCCCTTTGAGTGTCATTTACTCTTGCACAAAACATATCGGTGCAGAAGTTTATCAAAAAGTAAATATTTTAAGTAATTAGAAGTTCAAAACAATGGCCGCGGACGAAATTCCATCTACAACATTTGTTTTTTTTTTAGAATAACAACAATTGTAATCGTATTCATTTACTTACTAACTCAGTTACATAAGACTCCATCAACTTTTTTATTGACTAAGTAAGTAAAATCTAACTTAGCTTTTATGTTAGTCTCTGTTAGTCTAGTATGAATATTTGATCAAGTACAAGAGGAGGTGAATTGTGGTTTTGGGATTTTAACTATTTTTGCGGAATATAAAAACTTTAAAATAAACAAAAGAGAATTAAACTAAAAAAATATAACATGAGAGATTGCTTAACAAGTTGATCTTCCCAAGTTTAATAGGAAGAAACCCAACCTTCTTTTATTTATAATAGCGTTGACAACTCAATTCAACCTATTGTAAATCTTTACTCGGTTCCTCTAGGAATTAGTTCCCAGTCACTTTTTTCCCCCTGAACAAATGACTTTCTCTCTTGACTTCACTCGAAGTCTTCTCTTTCTCTTTCTCTTTCTCTCTTGATTACAAAAGTTTCTCAATAATAATCACTCACCCAAACACTAAAAAATGATTACAAATAAATTTGCTATGAAGAGGAGTAAAAGAATAAAAACTTTCTAAGTATTTGATACCATGTTATTTTGTATAATTTCCCCCCCTACTTTTGAGCTAAATTGTGCGTCAAACTATGCTCTTAGGAGCTATTTTATGTTAACTCCTCTATTTAGTTGTGCTTTTCGTGTTTTGTGTTGAATTATAGGTTTTGGGGAGTTTTCTCCCTATTTTTTGCTATTTTGAGCATCAACATATGATAGGCGGAGTTATGAGGCAGATATGTTGAGTTGTGGAGCTCTAAGGCCACACTCCATAAGCCTAGAGGCGTCCTTGGTTCAAAGTTTTGGCTCAAAGGGCCATAGAAGAGAAATTGCATGGCCCCCGACGCCATCGGGATGAATCGCCTGATCGGTCGAAATCAATGCCAAGGGAAGATCGTTAAAACGCCCGATCGGACAACCTTGCTCGATGTCATAGGGCGGCTTAGCCCGATACCATTGGGGGACATTTATACTATGCCCAGTTGCCCCAACTGTTTTTTCTGGTTGATTCTGAAGAACACGTAAGACCCGCCCGATCGGGCGGATTTGCCTAGACCCATCGGGCGGTTTGTGATTTGCTGCCAGATCTTCATTTGAAAGGGAGAGTTTTGCCCGACGCTATCGGGCGGAGTTACTTTTTGGTTAAATGACGCGCGTTTTGTCGCCCGTTTTTAATCCTTTTTCTATTCTTTTTAGACTTAGTATAAATACAACACTTAGTTTATTTTGAGGGACATCTTATTTTCATTGGTACTTCATTAAGCCCTAGTCTTAGAACTCTAGTTTTTCTCTCCATCGTTGAAGATTGGATCATTGCTTTACTTTTCAATATAGTTTGTATTTCAGACTTAATTTCGATAATCTCTTTATTTTCGTTGCGTTCTTACTTATTCATATTTAGATTGTTTGTGATTGATTATTCTTTCATTGTCAAGTATGAATCTTTACTTTGAATTGGTTTTGTCTTTCGTAGCCATGAGTGAGTAGTCCCCTTTTCTAGGGTTTTACGGAGGAAAACCATGTTTATGCCATGATTACTATTTTAATTTCTATATTATCTAGGTTTTGATTAGAGCAATTGTAATGTGATTTGTTCGTGAATTCATAATTTATGTTAAAGCCAATTTAATGAGTTATGTCTAGCTAATAATCGTTCGTACAGACCAGTCTTACTTTTAGAGGCTTAGAACACATTAGTGATTCTGATTATGTTTGTGACCATACTGCATATGTTGAATCTCGAGCGTTGAGACCTGACCATAAGCCTGACACTTGCTCTGATCGTTCGACTCTAAACCTAGACGATGTTATTTATTTGAATCTCTTGAATGATATAAGCATGGTGAACCGAACTATTACCCTAGACTTTTAATTCATAGATAAATCTTCAGTTTTGTCCTGCATTCCTTAGTTTAATTATTAGTCCAGTCTTTTCTCCCTGATTTCATCAGAAGTAGTTGTTTGAGTGAATATTAACATAGAAACTCTGTCTCCCTGTGGATTCGACCCTACTTCCCTTAACTATTATTATTATAGGATTTTAGGAGTTATCTCTGATTAGGTGATACGACTTTAGCCTATCAGTATCTTGTATGCTTGAATATGCTGGAAAGTCTTCATCTTCCTTGTGGAGCCGTCTCTCTATATATAGGAGGTTTAAACAGCGTCCTATTCTTGCTCTCTAAGTTAGTTATGTTCCGATTGTTTGTAGGCTGCACTTTCCCATGTTTATTTGTTGTCATATCTCCATGATATATGCATTCTCAATCCACACACTTTTCCATAATCAGCATGTTGATGCTAGTCTCCTTAGAATCTAGCAACGAACTAACTGAACAGTTGGATATGCGTAGGTTGTTGCTGTTGCTATACTTGTGAATGACTTTTTCAACCTACAATCAACAAAAAACGTAATACTCTATCTAATAGCATGGGAGTTATTTTTATTCTTATATACCATATTATTAGAATAAATCAAACAAATACTCCCTCCATCCCATATTAGTTGCAACACTTTTCATATATGGTTGGCCTATATTCACTGCAATAATTCTATTTTAGTCATGGACCCACTAGTATTCTATTATATATCACCCAACTAATATACCCCACTCATTCATTGATTTATGTGAAAAACTTTAAAACATTACTCCTCTACACTATTAGCTTCCTAAAGTACCGCATGACTTTCTATTACATTAACTTTTACAATTAATTAATATAACCTACATCATACTCTATTAACTTCCTAAAACTATATGTGCACAAGCTATTGTTGTGATTAATATGAGAAGGAGGGAGTACAACTTATAATATTTTCGAGTGTAAAACATAATTTCCAAACTAATAACTTGATTAGGTTAAGATTTTAATCATTTATCCACAAGTCATATAATAAGGAAGATTATAAGTAAACAACATAAATCTAGAAAAAAATGATTTATATACATTTTAATCTAAAGTATAAAAATATTATTTGTCATCATTAAAATAGTAAATGCAACAATCTCAATGGCGGTAATAACATTTAGAAGTTACTCACTAGACTTTAGAAGGAATTGCCCTACCCCCTACAAATTTGATTAACACTTTAGCGCACATTCACACGATCTCATTCATTCACTGATTTGACTTCAACAATGCAACTGTATAACCTCATTTACCATTCATGCTGAACCCTATTAGCTAATTCTAGAAACATCAATTAATAACATTAACAATATGATAAACATTGTCTTATACCACCTTATAAAATCAATTTTGCGAAAAACCACATTTTAAAACAACATTTGCGAAAATAAACCTTAAATAAAAATTTATTTGTCAAAAGAAACCTCAAGGCAAAAATCCTGGCATTGATTTATTTTCTCAGGCATTGACCTACCCTTTTTCCTTTGAACCAACTAAAAAATTGATTTTATCACACTCTAATTATTTTCTCGCTCCTTTTATATTTCAAACTACGCCTCTAAAAAGAGGGTTAGTTAATGCTTGAGGTTTCTTTTCACAACTAATTATTTGTTTTAGGTTTGTTTTACGCAAAAACTACTTTAAAAGGTTGTTTCTCGCAAAGTAGTGGTTTTAAAAAGTGGTTTATCGCAAAATAGTGGTTTTAATAGGTGCTTTCTCACATTTTTTCCTAATAATATTCACCTGACCTATACTAAAGAATGTCATTTTAAAGCACCCGTTAATAAATTAGGCAAGTAATTAGTTTTATACTCAATCGTATACTTATATTATTTCAAAACACCCGCTATTCTTATACTTATATATACTGGTATTAAGTTTATTATCAACTTGGATTGGATCCTCAGATACAGTTCATTGACGTATCTTCATATGCCTTCTATATTTCCAAATTATTTTTTGTCTTTTAATAAAACTCTAGTGGATAGTTTAATTTACTCTAATGAACATTCATTTCTCCTAACACCATGAAGGAATTTCTAATTCAATCCATTAAACATTCATTTCTGTTTCGGGTAAAAGAAACACAGTAGAAATTTGTAATTCCAGGGAGTCCAAGTCCAGCTAGGGTAGTAACCAGTAATAGTCCAAGGTCTTCGTATCGGAGTACCTGCAAAACCGAGCACGGTGAACTACCCTGGGGATGTTCCTCGGATCGTCTCTCCGATGCTTAAGTCAGATCCGATATCAGAAAGTCAGAGAGTAGTACAAGTAAATGCTTTGGAATGCGTGTTCAAAACGTACCTGAATGGTTAGGTGAGAGTACTATTTATAGGTACTATTTAGGTGATGTCACCTGGTGAAGGTGATGATGTCATGGGGGCCTTTTATCAGTGGGCTTGACTGGAAGTCTTTATTTCCTGGCCTGTGAAGCCCCAGGGGTAACTTGGTAATTTTACGCTTTAACGGCATTTTAGTCATTTCACTGGTAAAGTGGGCCATGACTAGAATGGGCTCGAACATTATCCCCACGCTCTATGTCAGAGTTTAAGATCGTGAGGAAACTGTGATGTAGAGCGAAAAACTTGATCTCCTGGGAATTCGATGCACCTTCCTTTAGGGCCAAGTGTGAAGCTCGACGTATCTTAGTCGAGTTTTAGATCAAATTTCGACCATCCTCTTTGAGGTAATCATGCACGAACTCGATGTACCCTGTTAGGTTGTTTTGATAAATTCCGACCACCCTCTTAGATGAGTGGACCATGAGAATTCAACCACACTCAATATAGTTAGTCAAATAAAATATTGAAGACTTCTACCACCCTCAAACAGGATGATAATATAAATCTCGACTATCTTATTTCTTGGATGGCTGCTAAAAACTTCGACCACCCTTATTCTTGTAGGCATATGAAAACTCGACCACCCTCAATTTTGGTGGTGTATGAAGACTCGACCACCCTCAATCTTGGTGGTATATGAAAAACTCGACCACTCTCAATCTTGGTGGTATATGATAACTCAACCACCTTCAATCTTGGTGGTATATGAAAACTCGACCACCCTCCATCTTGGTGGTATATGAAAACTCGACCACCCTTAACCTTGGTGGTATATGAGAACTCGACCACACTCAACCTTGATGGTATATGAGAATTCGACCACCCTCAACCTTGGTGGTATATGAGATCTCTACCACCCTCAATCTTGGTGGTATATAAGTCTGTATTTGTTTTGCTCGAAGTAGATCCCTTGAGAAGGGCTTTTAGAATTTCGAGGAAGCCTGGTGAGGGCTAATGAGTTTTGTACTCATTTTGCTCGATCTCATTTTGCTCGAAGTGTGTGTGCCCTATTTGAAGGGCTTTATATACTTAGAATATATTTCATTGTATTTTTAGTCAAGGGATACTCCTTCGAAAGACTCCAGGTAGCTTAGTGAAAGAGTTTAAGTTTCCTAAAAGAGTTCGAGGTAGGTCCGATAAGGAATAGATAATATGGGTGACATCGTTTGACGTAGCCCCGGTTAGGGGTGATAGGTGCCTAACACTAATTCGAAGTAGTGTGGTTAGTCAACTGTTCATTGAAGCTGAGTTTTGAAGAGTCAATGTTTATAGAGTCAAGGCTTCATGGTAGTATCCCAATGAGTCAACCGTATTAGTTTGGCCAGTATTTATACATCTGCATGTATATACGATGTATTGGTGATGTATCACATTTATATATAGTTTTTAGATGCATTTAGATTGCGTTTAGAACTCCTTTATGAGCATTTAGGCGCATAATGACATGAATTACACAAGTTGTGCTCTACTACTCCCCGTTTGTGTGTTTCGATGATTTTCAGGTTATTTTGATACAAAGTGATCATGAGTACCAAGGATGTAGCCTATTAATCATTGAAGATGAAGGTAGCTTGCACAAGGATCACAATGCATCCGTTTGGGACAATTTTGAGTTGGAATGAAGCAAAGAGTTAGTGAAAGAAGTGCCAAAACTGATACACCTTCACTATTTTCATTATAACTTTTGATAGAAAATTGATAATCAAGAAATTCTAATTGAGTTGGATTCTAGACTTCAAGAGATTTCCAATGATAGGTCACACGCCCCGATCGGACTTCTGGTTTGAGAGATACGGTCTTCGCAGGTTGATGCAGAATTGCAGTTTAAGCACCCGATCGGGCGGGAGTTGACCCGATCGGGCCTGAAGCACGGACAGTTCTTTTCCGAAATTCTATCTTTTTTTAATTAGACTTTGGGGTATTATATATACCTTTTCCTCATATTTTTAGAGACATCTTTTCCTTCTAGTTTTTCCATAGTTCTTAGTTTAGCTTTATTTTAGTCTAAACACTTTAGATTAGATTAAAGGTGATTGAACCTATTCGATTTCAATAAAAGTTCATGCTTTCTGTCAATTGGTATTCTTATCTACTCTTTGTCTCTTTGATTACTTTGATTGCTTAGTTTAATTATTTAATCATTCATGATGCAATTATTAGGGTTTCAAATTAGTTTTATTATTGTCAATTCAATTATGAGTGAGTAGTTTAATTTCAAGGGATTTAGATAGGGAAGCCATGTTTATACCATGATTATTTGAATTGCTATTACTTTCTAGGGTTTGATGAGATAGGTTATGGTGTGATTTGTTCTTATTGAGTAATTAACGTTATTGTGCAGTTTCTTTGATTACTTGAGGTTAATAATTATTTGCACATATCCGTCTTACTTTTAGAGGCCTAGTACACACTAGTAATTCTGATTATGTTTGTGAACATGCTGCATATGTTGAATTATGGACGTTGAGACTTAACCATAGCTTGACATTGTTCTAATCTATCGATTCTCGACCTAGGTTCTGATAGTTGTTTGATCCTTTGATTGGTATAAGCATGGTGGACCGAACTAATTCCCTAGACCTTTATTTCATAGAGTAAAATTCCACTTTATATTGTTTTCTAGTAGTTAATTATTAGTTCAGCTGTTTCTATCTGATCTTGTCTGAAGTAGCTTTTTAGCTGACTATTAACTTAGAACTCCGTCTCTCTGTGGATTCGACCCTACTTCCTTTTACTACCATTGTTAGAGGACTGTAGGAATTATCTTTGAATAGGTGATACGACTTTAGCCTATCAATTGGACAACTGTCATTATTACATGGCACGAACTCCCACGTTGAGTAACTGTTCATATTGGAGAGGTTTCACAGTTCACGTCCTTTCGGGTGGTAGGTGAGATATAAACAACTCCACTATAGTATTATTTACTCACTTGCATTCTCTCTCTCTATTTTCTCTCTCTAAAAAGCTTTTACTTCTCTTGTCCGCTGCTATCCTGTTTACGCTAAGTATTTCGAGGAACCTCTTCCGACCTTATCGACCAAGGTATGGTTTCTCGTCTTTGATTCTTTTTCATTCTTTAATAAATTCGACGTAAGGGTAGTTCTTCTTTGTATATTCAATAATGAACATTGGTGAGGGCTAATGAGTTTTGTACTCATTTTGCTCGAAGTGTGTGTGCCCTATTTGAAGGGCTTTATATACTTAGAATATATTTCATTGTATTTTTAGTCAAGGGATACTCCTTCGAAAGACTCCAGGTAGCTTAGTGAAGGAGTTTAAGTTTCCTCAAAGAGTTCGAGGTAGGTCCGATAAGGAATAGATAATATGGGTGACATCGTTTGACGTAGCCCCGGTTAGGGGTGATAGGTGCCTAACACTAATTCGAAGTAGTGTGGTTAGTCAACTGTTCATTGAAGCTGAGTTTTGAAGAGTCAATGTTTATAGAGTCAAGGCTTCATGGTAGTATCCCAATGAGTCAACCGTATTAGTTTTGCCAGTATTTATACATCTGCATGTATATACGATGTATTAGTGATGTATCACATTTATATATAGTTTTTAGATGCATTTAGATTGCGTTTAGAACTCCTTTATGAGCATTTAGGCGCATAATGACACGAATTACACAAGTTGTGCTCTACTACTCCCCGTTTGTGTGTTTCGATGATTTTCAGGTTATTTTGATACAAAGTGATCATGAGTACCAAGGATGTAGCCTATTAATCATTGAAGATGAAGGTAGCTTGCACAAGGATCACAATGCATCCGTTTGGGACAATTTTGAGTTGGAATGAAGCAAAGAGTTAGTGAAAGAAGTGCCAAAACTGATACACCTTCACTATTTTCATTATAACTTTTGATAGAAAATTGATAATCAAGAAATTCTAATTGAGTTGGATTCTAGACTTCAAGAGATTTCCAATGATAGGTCACACGCCCCGATCGGACTTCTGGTTTGAGAGATACGGTCTTCGCAAGTTGATGCAGAATTGCAGTTTAAGCACCCGATCGGGCGGGAGTTGACCCGATCGGGCCTGAAGCACGGACAGTTCTTTTCCGAAATTCTATCTTTTTTTAATTAGACTTTGGGGTATTATAAATACCTTTTCCTCATATTTTTAGAGACATCTTTTCATTCTAGTTTTTCCATAGTTCTTAGTTTAGCTTTATTTTAGTCTAAACACTTTAGATTAGATTAAAGGTGATTGAACCTATTCGATTTCAATAAAAGTTCCTGCTTTCTGTCAATTGGTATTCTTATCTACTCTTTGTCTCTTTAATTACTTTGATTGCTTAGTTTAATTATTTAATCATTCATGATGCAATTATTAGGGTTTCAAATTAGTTTTATTATTGTCAATTCAATTATGAGTGAGTAGTTTAATTTCTAGGGATTTAGATAGGGAAGCCATGTTTATACCATGATTATTTGAATTGCTATTACTTTCTAGGGTTTGATGAGATAGGTTATGGTGTGATTTGTTCTTATTGAGTAATTAACGTTATTGTGCAGTTTCTTTGATTACTTGAGGTTAATAATTGTTTGCACATATCCGTCTTACTTTTAGAGGCCTAGTACACACTAGTAATTCTGATTATGTTTGTGAACATGCTGCATATGTTGAATTATGGACGTTGAGACTTAACCATAGCTTGACATTGTTCTAATCTATCGATTCTCGACCTAGGTTCTGATAGTTGTTTGATCCTTTGATTGGTATAAGCATGGTGGACCGAACTAATTCCCTAGACCTTTATTTCATAGAGTAAAATTCCACTTTATATTGTTTTCTAGTAGTTATTAATTAGTTCAGCTGTTTCTATCTGATCTTGTTTGAAGTAGCTTTTTAGCTGAATATTAACTTAGAACTCCGTCTCTCTGTGGATTCGACCCTACTTCCTTTTACTACCATTGTTAGAGGACTGTAGGAATTATCTTTGAATAGGTGATACGACTTTAGCCTATCAATTGGACAACTGTCATTATTACATGGCACGAACTCCCACGTTGAGTAACTGTTCATATTGGAGAGGTTTCACAGTTCACGTCCTTTCGGGTGGTAGGTGAGATATAAACAACTCCACTATAGTATTATTTACTCACTTGCATTCTCTCTCTCTATTTTCTCTCTCTAAAAAGCTTTTACTTCTCTTGTCCGCTGCTATCCTGTTTACGCTAAATATTTCGAGGAACCTCTTCCGACCTTATCGACCAAGGTATGGTTTCTCGTCTTTGATTCTTTTCCATTCTTTAAGAAATTCGACGTAAGGGTAGTTCTTCTTTGTATATTCAATAATGATCATTGTTGTCGAGTTGAATAGCTAGCCCCTATATTTTGCCCCTTCCTTATATGCCATGGGTTGAGACATGGGTTGATGGGGCCCTTGATGTAACAATAGCATATTGGACCCCAAATCCTAACACTTTTCTCGACGCTATTCCGATAGAGGAAGAGGAGTGTAAGGAAGTTGATATCACGTATTTATATAGACTTTTCTCCGTTGTTTACAAGCTAATTTGTGCGTCATTGGAGCTCTTGGGAGCTATTTTGTGCTAACTATCGTTTATAGTTATGGTTTCGTGTTTTAGTGTTGAATTGCAGGTTTTAGGGAGTTTTCTCCTTATTCCCGAGCCATTTGGAAGCAACCACGGCTTTACGAGATGTTACGGGGCACGTAGGATGGCTCACGAGCTTTATGGATGGTTTAGGAGGTACCAAGACCCCTAAACATGAAGATTAGAGAGCCAAAGAGTCAAAAAGGAGGTTTTCGTACTCTGATCGGGCAAAAATGGCCCGATCGGGCGAAGGAATTATGATCGGGTATAGAAGTTGCGGACCCGATCGGGCGAACGTTGCCCGACCCGATCGGGCGAGGAGCCATGTCCCCAGACCCGATCGGGCACCCACTGCCCGACCTGATCGGGTCCTCTCCATTTATACTGCTGCTGATTGTACGCTCCAAAAGAAGCGTTGCTGGGCCATGCTGATGAGGACCCGATCACAGACCCGATGGAGTGCTGGATCGGGTCGGTGCAAATAATCGCCTGATGCTGCGCTGCTGCTATACTAAGCCCAAAACGTAAATTGGTGCTGTTTGTGTCTCGGCCCGATCGGGTGGAGGCCTCGGGCCCGATCGGGTCTGGCACATTTTCTCGTGAATTTCGACTTTTGTTTCCTTTTTTTAATTAGACTTGAGGGGGTATTATAAATACCTTTTTCCTCATTATTTAGAGACATCTTAGATACATCTTTTATTCATCTTTTTACTTCTTAGACTCTAGTTTTATTCCTCATTGTTCTTAGCTTAGTTTAAACACTTAGATTAGTTTAATGGTGATTGAACCTATTCCGATTTCAATAAAAGTTCCCGCTTTCTGTCAATTGGTATTCTTTCTTACCCTAATTTCTTTTATTATTCTCAATTGCTTAGTTTATTTACTCAATTATTCATGATGCAATTATTAGGGTTTCATATTAGTTTTGTTGTTGTTAATTCGATTATGAGTGAGTAGTTCTCTTTCTAGGGTGTTAGATAGGAAAGCCATGTTTATACCATGATTGTGATTTAGATTTCTTTCAATTTCTAGGGCTTGATTAGGGTGATTGTGATGTGGTTTGTTCTTATTGAGTAATTAATGTCAGTGTATAATTTCATTGATTGCTTGTGGTTAATAGTTGTTTGCAAAGATCCGTCTTACGATTAGAGGCCTAGGACATGTCAGTAGTTCTGATTACGTTAGTGAACATGCGGCGTATGTTGAATTATGAGCGTTGAGTCTTAACCATAGCTCAACATAGGCTCTAATCCCCCGACTCTTGACTTAGGTTTTGATAGTAGTTGACCCTATTTGATTGGTATAAGCATGGTGGACCGACCTAATACCCTAGGTTTTTAGTCCATAGTTAAATCCTCGATTTATTCCGTCTTCTGTAGTTTAATCATTAGTTCAGTTAATTCTTATCTGATTTTATCTGGAGTAGCTGATTGATTGAATATTAATTTAGAAACTCTGTCTCCCTGTGGATTCGACCCTGCTTCCATTGACTACCATTGTTAGAGGATTGTAGGTTTATCTTTGATTAGGTGATACAAAATTAAACCCTATCAAATTTTGGCGCCGTTGCCGGGGACACGGCTAGTTTTCTAAGTTTTTATTTGATTATTTGGTCTACTTCTCTGTGCCTCGTTGGAACTTCATTGTTCCAATTGAGGTACGTTTTACTGCTTCTTTTTGTTTCTTTTGTATGCCCAGGTCTCAAAGAAACGGTTCCCCCATTCCAGCGGATCCCGATCTTACAAGGACAATCAGGCGGATCCGAAAGAAAAATCAGAAAGAAAAGCAGCCTGTTCAGCTGAACACCTCTGGAACAGACACCTTGAGTTCAGTCATGTCAAAGTCACTGAAGTCATATGGGGTGCCCAACCCAGATGGTCTCTCCACTGGACCTACCACGCCCACCATTGCCGCGAAAAATTTTGAGATTAAGCCTCGACTCATCAGCATGGTTCAGAAAAATCAGTTTGGTGGGCATCCTATTGAAGACCCGACAAATCATCTACAACGGTTTCAACAGCTTTGTCGAACCGTTAAACATGCCAGGGTCACTCCAGATCAGCTCAAAGTCATGTTGTTCGAGTTTTCATTGAGAGATAGAGCCCAGAAGTGGTTGAACGATGTGAAGGAAACTGAATGGAGTGAGATTTCTACTGCGTTTCTGAGAGAGTATTATCCACCTACAAAAACAGCAGAAATCAGAAACAAGCTAGCCAGGTTTTCCCAAGAGCCTGATGAAACATTACGGGAAGCGTGGGCTAGGTTTAGGGATTTACGGAGAGAGTGTCCACACCACAACATGGACAAATGGTTCTTGACGCAGACATTTTACAATGGTCTGCAGCCTCAGACGAAGAGTATTGTTGATCTGTCTGCAGGAGGTGTTTTTCTGGATAAGGAAGTGGATGTAGGCTACGAGTTTTTGTCAAACCTCGCAGCCAATGATCATTCCACTTCCCGAAGTCTCACGAGGAAGGTACTGGAGGTAGATTCCATTGCATTATTGACTTCGCGGATGGCGAAGCTGAGTCAGCAGATTAACACCTTCAATTCCTCTTCCTCAGCAGCACCTCCTTTGACTATTAATGCTATGTCTGCAGTAGCACCCATTACCTCATCTTACTGCGAGGTATGTGGTGTTCAGGGTCACTTTGGGCATGACTGTCAGTTCAGTCAACTTCAGATAGAGCAGGCCAATGCCTTTCAACAAAGACCACAAACCTTCCCCCCTTCACATAACTACCAAAACCCACAAAACTATCAACCTCCACCTCCACAAAAGTATCCTAAACCCTCATACCATCAAACCCCACAACATTTCCAAAGACCACCACCACAAACCTTCCATCATCCCAATAACTTCCAAACTCCACAAAATTTCCACACCCCACCTCCACAAAACAACAACCCACAAGAGCCTAGCAATTCTGAACTGATGAAACTGATATTGTCTATGCAAAAGGTAAATGAGGAAACACGGAGGGCCCAAGAGGAAGCACGGAGGGCCCAAGAGAAGCACATCAAACTTCTCGAGGCTCAAGTTGCTCAATCGGCAGAAACTAATGCACAGAGGCAGCAGGGACAATTGCCAGGGCAACCCGTTCAGAGAGAACATGTGAATGCCATCACTCTTCGTAGTGGCATAGCTTATGATGCTCCTCCATTGCCCGTTGATGATGTTACCCCAACTGCAGGGAAGAAGAGGGTGGTAGAGGAAGGAAAAAAGGAAGAATTCGACGTCTGAAGTCGATTTGTCTGCAGAAGCTGAACAGACAGGGAAGAAAAAGGAGAAGGTTTCTGAAACGCCTTTTACACCAAGGCTACCTTTTCCTCACAGGATGCAAAAATCCAAGGTCGATCAGCAGTTTGGTGAGTTCTTGGCTATGGTCAAGAACCTTGAGGTTACGATTCCATTCACAGATTTAATTACCCAAGTGCCTGTTTATGCCAAATTTCTGAAAGACATGATCACTAAGAAAAGAGACTTTGGTGGGGTAGAACGTGTCGCTCTTACTGAAGAGTGTAGTGCTTTTATCCAAAATAAAACCCCACCAAAGTTAAAAGATCCTGGTAGTTTTTCTATACCCTGCCATCTTGGACCGATTTTTATTGACAAGGCTTTATGTGATTTAGGTGCTTCTGTTTCTGTTATGCCATTATCTGTTTTTGAGAAACTGAACATGGGAGCACTTAAATGCACACAAATCACTTTACAGATGGCAGATCGTTCTATAAAATACCCTCTAGGTGTTTTAGAGGACGTTCCTGTTAGGGTTGGGAAATTCTATATCCCTGTTGATTTTGTGGTATTAGATATGGATGAGGATGCCCAGATTCCTATTATCTTGGGTAGGCCATTTTTGTGTACTGCTGGTGCTGTAATTGATGTCAAGACTGGGTCTTTAACTCTTAGTGTTGGTGATGATAAAGTGATGTTTAAACTAACCAATTCTGTTAAGGCACCTATGCTTGAACAATCTTGTTGCAGGGATGAGGTTTTGGATGAAGTAGGTGTGGAGAAGGTTCCAATTCCACCTAAGGTTGCCTCACCGTCTGGAGGCATTGTCAAGAACATTTGGAGAAGGAAGATATTTGATGAGGGTGGCACTCATTGCCAAGCCCCTCCTATTTGAGAGGTGGAGGATTATGGTCGTGCGGGACCTTTATAAACCAGCGCTGTGCGAGAGACAACTCGTATTTTTCTTTCCCTTTTTCCTTTTCTTTTTATTTTTCTTCTTTTTGTGAGCGAGAGTGAGGGCACTAAGATTGTTTTTCCTCTTAGCATAGTCCTTATCACCTTTTGGCATTGAGGACACTGCCAAGTTCAGCTTGGGGGAGGAGTTCTGTTCGTATTCTCTATCTCTTTTACTGCTTTCTAGGATAGATTTACTGCTTTCGAAAAATACTGAAAAAAATCAAAAAAATGTGGTTCCCATGACTGGTTTAGTTGCCTCCCTGTGCCCCTTGTTGTGCTCTATTTGAAAATGATTTGACTTTGTTTTCTGGATAGCTGCATTTGTGATCTTGAATCTATGATTTGATGTTTGATTGCTATGATTTCGAGCATTTTTGGATTATATTAGACCACTTTGTGCTGCATACCTGAATTGGTTAGACTGTGAGGCCTCTTTGTAGCCTTTTGGATTCATATCATTATCCAGTCTATTCTTGTGTGTTAGTTCCTCTTTAGTGGATTGATCTTGAGTTTGACTTCGTACCTGTCTGATTTTTGATGACTTGTAGCATTTGCTGTGATAGAGGCGTTCTTTTGTCTTATTCTTGAGCTTCAGAGTGAATTTTTGATATACTTTTATCCTCCTTAGCCCCGCTGAGCCTAATGACTTGTTTCGTGCTACTTAAACCCCTATTATGAGCCCAAGGCCTTCTCTTGATACTATTCCAAGCCTAGCTTGGGGGAACTTTTATATGGGTTGAGTTTGAGATTGGTTTCTTGGTTTAGTTTGGTTGTTGAGGAATTTAAAAGTGTATTTGTTGTGGCTTGAGAGCGAGAAAAAGCAAGGAAAAAGCAATTTTAGAGTTGCGTGAATGAAGTTCAGAAAAATGAAAGAAAAATGAAATAAAATGAAAAAGAATTCGAAGTTCTTTCATTCACGTACGTTCTTAAAGGAATATTCGCTTTATTGCTTAAAAATTGGGTTTGTTATGAGTTTGTCATTGATTTATGAGAGTTGGGTTACTTTTATGTGGTTTTATGGTGTTGATGGGAGTTGTGTAGGCCATCTTAGGCCTTGTTTGAATGATTCATGCTCCCCCTTTCTTGTTTTTTCCACCGCATTACCCAAAAGTATCCCCTACCTCTTACCTAAACCCCATTATAACCCTATAAAGTCCTCTTGAGCTCATGTCCGCAGTGTTCATTTGATTGATTTCGAGTCAGTTTGTCAAAGTTAAAGAGTAATTCTGCTAATTGAGTCGACTTGACTAGGATGAGCGTCATTGAGCCTTCTTAAACACATGAGAGTGTGAGTGGGAAGGGTATTTATGGTCGGGTTGGTGAGTGTTCGGGCATATTCTTTGCCTGCCACAAAATAGAGAGGAGTGACACCCTTGTGAGAGCCTTTTCAGGACTTGTATGCCTTGTCGATGCTTGAGTTTGATAAATTGCTTGAATGATTGGTGGTTGGATGGATTTGATTAGCCAAACTTGAATTATGCCTGCTTGAACGTTTCTTAGTCTTGAAAATGTTTTGAGTTTTGATTGATTTTTATCTATGGGGTGAAACAATCTATTCCATGTTCATGTTCTGTTTGCTTGAGGACAAGCAAAGGTTTAGCTTGGGGGAGTTTGATATCACGTATTTATATAGACTTTTCTCCCTTGTTTACAAGCTAATTTGTGCGTCATTGGAGCTCTTGGGAGCTATTTTGTGCTAACTATCGTTTATAGTTGTGGTTTCGTGTTTTAGTGTTGAATTGCAGGTTTTAGGGAGTTTTCTCCTTATTCCCGAGCCATTTGGAAGCAACCACGGCTTTACGAGATGTTACGGGGCACGTAGGATGGATCACGAGTTTTATGGATAGTTTAGGAGGTCCCAAGACCCCTAAACATGAAGATTAGTGAGCCAAAGAGTCAAAAAGGAGGTTTCCGTACTATGATCGGGCAAAAATGGCCCGATCGGGCGAAGGAATTATGATCGGGTATATAAGTTGCGGACCCGATCGGGCGAACGTTGCCCGACCCGATCGGGCGAGGAGCCATGTCCCCAGACCCGATCGGGCACCCACTGCCCGACCCGATCGGGTCCTGTCCATTTATACTGCTGCTGATTGTACGCTCCAAAAAAGCGTTTCTGGGCCATGCGGATGAAGACCCAATCACAGACCGGATCAGGTGCTGGATCGGGTCGGTGCAAATAATCGCCTGATGCTGCGCTGCTGCTATACTAAGCCCAAAACGTAAATTGGTGCTGTTTTAGTCCATAGTTAAATCCTCGATTTATTCCGTCTTCTGTAGTTTAATCATTAGTTCAGTTAATTCTTATCTGATTTCATCTGGAGTAGCTGATTGATTGAATATTAATTTAGAAACTCTGTCTCCCTGTGGATTCGACCCTGCTTCCATTGATTACCATAGTTAGAGGATTGTAGGTTTATCTATTATTAGGTGATACAAAATTAAACCCTATCAAAAGTTGTTGACGGTCCAGAGGAATTTTTTTATCATCCCAATAAGATTACAATAGCCTTCCCTCCTACTAAGAGGAGTTAGTTAGAAACTTGTCTTTCACTTGGTGTATTACAAATAATGGAGCCAACTGATGAAGTTCCGTTGACATCCGATCACTGCGAGCCCTGCCCTTCCCCACAAACGAAGTTGGGAATAAGCGGCTATTGGTCAACGGGGAAGTGGTGAAACTACCTTCGCACAGGGCTGTCGTTCTTGTTGACCCTGTATTTTCTAAAACTGCCCTATGTACTCAATCCCCCACAAGTCTCAGACTTGATAGTGGCGCCACCTCCTGGGTGCGTTGGTGTATATAAAACCTTTTCTGAAATGGGTTTGCGTTTTCCCTTGCATCCTTTGTACAAAGAGATACTGAAGGCATATAACATTGCCCTTTGCCAACTCATGCCCAATTCCATAGGATCAAATGTGGCTTTTTTATGTAATTGTCGAATTTTGGGAGTACAACCCTCATTGGGCCTTTGGCGCAACATGTTCAAGCTCAACGAGGTGTCTAAGTGTGATATGGGGCCTGGTTCGTATTCTTTTCAAGCTCGACATCTCATAGTAATGAAGGATGGAGAGAGGGGAAAAAAGTCTTTTAAAGTTACAACTGAGATGCCTACCAACCAGGCTGGCTTTCGAGGTGACTTTTTGTTTGTGTTTCGAGGTGACAACCATGGGATATCCCTCGTACTTTGTCGGACGAGCCTCCAAATTTTGGAATGAACCTCAATGTGCCTGAGATGGATCCTTAAGAGGCCATCGTAGCCATTCATTCATCGCCAGGCTACTGGATATCATGTTGATGGCAAGCAAAAATAAAAGACCGATTATTGGTTGCCAAATGATAAGGACATGACAAACGAGCATTTCTTGTCGGCTTTCAGGGTTTCTCCGGGATACAATCAACGTAGGGGTTGACAACTCTTTCACTCATTTTGTACTCATTACCCATTGTGTCTTCGTTGTAGTGATTGCATATAATTATCTCGAGGAGGAGATGAAGAAAAATACAACCAAAGGAGGGATGGCTGCCATGGCTAGGCTGTCCATTTTTTGGAATTAAAAGTTCCTAATCCACCTGCAGTAAGTTTGACTGGCCATAACTTGTCTTTTTATTTGTCGATTGTTTTTCTAACTTATCTTTTTTGCAGAACCCAAAACACAAACCAAAGGAAAAACCGGCTCCTCCAAAGCCTTTGCCTACTCCGACGAAGGAGTGAACTCCCCTCTTCGACCAGCCTTTTACAGGGGTCGAGATTCGAGCCAGTGCTGGTTCAAAGAGGAAATCTGTCGAAGCTTCTCCTGAGCTCCACCCACTGTTCCTTGATATGAGTTTTCATTTGGGTTCGTGTACGGGGCCTCTCGATGAAAAGGACGTCAATGAGCCTCTAGTTAAGCGGGCTAGGTCGTCCTAGTCGCATGATGTTGAAGGTCAAGCTGAGGCCGTTAACATCGGAATGCGAGTATAAAGGCCCTTCGAGCTCCCTATCAGAGGGTCGGGAAGCGTTGATGGTACCAGGGGACATGGATGACTGGTTACAGGTAGAAATTTTTCTTCGATGCTATTATCATAGCTTTCAATGACTGTCTAATTTTTCATTAAAACTCAATCTTTCTTTTTTTTGTAGCTGTCTATTCGATGTCCTGCCTTACTTAAAAGGAAGGTCAAGATTCGACTAAGCTGGCTGAGGGGCTTGGCAAGAGAAAACAAGAGCTGTTGGAGGCTACACGAAAGGTTGGGGTCTTCGAGGTTGAGCACGAGAAGGCTAACAGACTGAACGTTGAAAACCTCAAGGTCTTCAATCGCGAGCGGACCAGCCTTATGAACAACAATGAGGGGTCTCCAATCAGCTGAGAAAAAACTCGAGCAATTAGGTTTGGAGGTGGCTCGGCTCGAGGGCAAGCTGAAATCCCATAAGGAGATGCTGAAGCGTACTCGGACCGAGCGGGATGATCTGCAGTCGAAGTATAACAAGTCGATCAACAAACTGAAACGCAGAAAAAGTAAGATTAACCGTCGGTGGAAGAAATCCCAGGCAGGCCTCGTCTTCGATGACGAAAAAGTCGTCGAGGGATATCAATCAGCCCGTGCTGATATTCAAAGCTGTTTCAAGAAGACTCTGCAAGACTTGGCGCCTGACTTAGATTTTAAACAAGTTTTGGCTATGTTTAACGAGCGTGGCAAGGAGGCCCTTGCTGAGTATATCGCAAAGGAGAAGGGGGGTCAGAAAATGGGGGATACTGGTGCTGCTGAGGCTTTGACCACCACTGCTGTTGAGGAGGGCAAAGCACTGAAAGAAACCGTGACTGGCATCCCTGGTGCTGCTGATAGAGAAGCAGGGGCTGGCGAGGCCGAGGTGGCTGTATCTGAGAGTTCGAGCTCTCCATCGGATTCCTCTGGTGAAGAGGTTGTTGATATAAAAGCTTAGGATTTTTGCTTTTCTAGGTTTAGGTCTTATCTCTTTTATGGAACCTTGTAATCAATACTGATCCTTTATGTAATCACCCTTTTGATTTATGAAGTGAATTGGACGCATTTTTGGCTAAGTCTTTTGTCTCTATTATTTTATTGAATTTTGCATGTATGAGATTTCGAGGGGCCTGCTCCTAATCGTAACTCGAGGTACGTGTAAGGTCTGAAGAACTCGAAGGACTTTTTATGTATTTGCATAAATATTCAAGTGTGTGTTTTGTTAAATTCAAAGGACCTGCTAGGTCCTTAATTTCCATAAATGATTTGAAGCGTATTTAGAAACTAAAAAATCATTCGAAAGACCTGTTAGGTCGTTTTTAATTCCATAACTCTTGATTGTTACAAAGCCTGTTTATAGGTCATTATAAGTTGGATGAGTTGAAAGTAGCCAATCACAGAGTTGGTCAAGTCCTGATCGACAGTGGAAGCTTTGCTGATATAATGACCTGGGAATGTTTACAAAAACTGAAGTATGAGAAGAAGGACATCCAGGCCATCGACCAACCCTTGGTCGGCTTCGGGGGGCAGTCTGTTCACCCCCTCGGAGTCATCAAATTACCCAGTCGATTCGGTGATAAGGGAAAGGGTCGATGCCTCCCTGTGAATCTCTGGGTGGTCGATATCGGTCTACCTTACAATATAATCATCGACCGACCAACATTGAACAGAATAAACGCTGCCATTTCGACCTACCAACTCCTACTTCAATTCGAGACAAATGACGGAATAGTGGACAGACTGCATGGAGATAAAAAATCAGCTCGAGAGTGTTATGTAAATAGTTTTAGGAACAATAAAAAGGACTTGTTGAACAAGGCCCTGGAAAGGGAAAGATGGAAGATGAAAGTACGTCGAGGGAGTCTCCTCCCCTATTAGGCCTGTTCTACAATGAGAATCCTACCAACCACATTCGATCCCAGCCAGTCGATGACGATGAAGAAGTACCACTCGGACCTGATCCTAACCGGACCATTCGAGTGGGAAATGGCCTTAACCATGACGTTCGAACAGAACTTATCGAAGTCCTTCGTAACTTCAAAGACGTCTTCGCATTTTATAATGATGAAATGCAATGGATAGATCCTCGGTCAATGAACATCAACGCAACATAAAGAAAGACTTCAAGCCCATAAAACAGAAACTAAGGCATCAGGGTGTCGAGAGGAACAAGGCAGCAGCAGAAGAAGTGAAAAAGTTACTGAGTGCGGCATCAAGTAATGTCAACACACTGAATGGCTATCGAGCGTTGTGTTAGTTCGAAACCCCAATGGATCATGGAGAATGTGCGTCGAATTTACAGATCTAAACAAAGCATGTCCCAAAGATAACTTCCCTCTCCCTATAATCAACAAACTGGTCGACTCAACAGCCGGACACGCTCTATGCAGCTTCATGGACGCAAACGCTGGCTACCACCAGATCCGTCTAGCCGAGGAAGACCAGGTTCATACAACCTTAATCACAAGCTCTAATGTAAGCTGTTTCGTCCTCATGCCCTTCAGACTTACGAGGGCAATTTATCAAGGTTGGTCAACTTATCAATGGTTGATGATATGATTGTAAAAAGTAAGCTGGTCGAAGAGCATGTTCAAGACCTGAAAGAAACCCTGGCCACCCTTCGCAAATTTAACATGAAACTGAACCCAAAGAAATGTGTCTTTGGTTTTCGAGGGGGAAAATGCCTCGATTTCCTAGTGGATGAAAGGGGGATCGAAGCGAACCCAAACAAAGTCGAAGCAATAATCAAGACGAAGTCTCCTCGAAGTGTCAAAGAGGTTTAGAGGCTGACCGGATGCATGGCCGCTTTGGGTCGATCCTTTTTAAGATCGGCTGACAAAAGCTTACATTTTTTTAACACTTTAAAGAAACCATGCTTCGAAAAGGGGGAAGAAGCCGAAAAAACCTTCATTCAATTAAAAACCCACTTGTCCACCCTACCAAAACTCGTAAACCCTTGCAGGGAGAAATGTTGTTCGTATATTTAGCTGTATCAGACGAAAAAACTCGTTCACCCTTGCAGGGAGAAACGTTGTTCGTATATTTAGCCGAAAACCTTGAAACGTTGTCCGATTTCAGTGGCAGAGAGAAAAAAACAGCAGCATCCGACATACTTTATCAGTTATGCTTTTCGAGGGGAAGAACGAGGTACCCCACGTCTGAGAAGATGATCTTTGCACTGGTTATGGCCAGTCGAAAACTTAAACCTTACTTGCAAGCTCATCCGATCAAGGAGTTAAGAATTCAGCCAAACATGAAACTGATCGAGAACAGAAACGGCTCTATTCGAGTCATCGAATGGGCAAACCAGTTATCAGACTTTGGCTTGGAATATGAGCCTCGAAGGGAAATAAAAGCACAAGCCTTAGCAGATTTCATAGCAGAATGCCCAACAAAGATTGAAATGACAATCCTAACCGGGACATGGCAATTGTCCGTTGACGGATCCTCGTCAAAAGCAAGGTGTGGGGCCGAACTCTTGATATTAGACCCCCATGAAAATAAGATGGAATATGCCATAAAATTTTATTTGCTACAACGATTAACGAGGCAGAGTACGAAGCTCTGCTACTTGGCCTAAAGCTTTGCCTCTCAAATGAGGCTAATGAAATCATAGTAAAAATCGACTCACAACTGGTCGTCGGTCAAGTTAAGGGCGAATTTGAAGCAAAGGAGATAGTATGAAGATGTACCTCAAAAAGGTGAAAGAACAGCAAGGAAAATTCACTAAATTCACAATCCAACAAATTCGAGGTCCGAAAACCAGCAATCAGACGCATTGTCTCGAATGGCTAGCTCAGCCATGGGGCTGTAACCTCGAACAATTTCATGGCAAGTTCTATATAGACCAAACATAAAAAATCAAATCTTCACATGCCAACTAGATCGTCGAATGAATGGATGAAAACCATTTGAAGTTACCTCGAAGAAGGAAAATTGCTAGAAAACGAGAAGGAGGATGAGAAACTCCGACGTCAAGCAGACTGGTTCCTTCTACATAACAAACTGATATACAAAACATCGTTCACCCATCCCCTATTAAGATGCATGTCGTTCGAAGAAGGAGATCAGAAACACAAAGAAATCCATCATAGAACGTGTGGTAGCCATCAGGGCGCTCGAGCAATTACCGGAAAAACCCTTCGAGCTGGATATCATTAGCCCACATTGATGAACGATGCCAAGCGTTTGGTGAAAAGATGCCATAATTGCCAAGTGAATGCTGATACACACCGACAATCTGCCATCCATCTCATAACCATACAAGCAGTACTGCCCTTCGACCAGTGGGGCATTGATGTTTTGGGACCATTTCCAACTGATTCTGGTGAAAGGAAGTTTTTGTTGGTCGCAATTGATTATTTCACTAAGTGGGTGTAAGCATAACCTTTAGCCACCATCTTTGATAACCAAGTACAACAGTTCATCTAGAAGAACATAATCACTCAATTTGGTGTACCTCGAGCACTCATCTCAGACAATGGTCGACAAATAGCGGACCTACCAAGTCATACTGCGCTCGATTTGGTATCAAAACCAAGTTCTTTGCTGTCATTCGACCAAAAACAAACGGTCAGGCCGAGGCTGCCAACAAAGTCATTCTACAAGGGCTGAAGAAAATGTTACATGGGGCTAAAGGATCCTGGGTGGAGGACTTACTAGGAATACTGTGGTCAACTCTAACCACAGTGAAAGAAGCAACTGGTAACACACCATTCAACTTGGTGTATGGAAGTGAAGTTGTTCTACTGGTCGAAGTGGATATCCCCTCACCGAGGATAACCTTCTACGACTACAGACAAAATGAGGAAGAAAAATCCAATAAGCTCGATCTATTGCCAGAAACAAGAGGAAATGCCTTGCTTAAGTCAATTGCCCAAAAACAACAAATGACTAGACTGTTTAATAGAAGAGTCAGAGAAAGAAAATTCAAATTAGGGGACCTCGTTCTTCGAAAATTGAAGCTACTGGTAAGAAACATCACCTTGGCAAACTCAGCCCCAACCGGGAAGGAGCCTATCAAGTAACTGAGGTAGTTCGACCAGGGACCTACAGGCTTGAGAATATGGATAGTTGATAAGAGGTTTTTAGTGTGTCGTTAAGGCACTAAGAACCTCTTAGCAAACAATACTTATAATCCTAACGAGCAACTACTATGAACGTAGTAACGACAAGTCAAGGGTCGAACCACAAGGAAATAGGGATTGACTAAGGTCTATTAAGTCCAAAACTACGTAAGTGAAGGGTATTTGGGGATGTAAGGATTGAATAAATATCAACTAACAACTAACTAAGAATAACAACTAGTAATCGAGTAGAGAGGTAAATATTATAGAGAAAACACTAGAGCTTGGGTTACTCGCATGAACTCGGGCAAGACACTACACTAATGCAACTACAAAACTATAGAGAATAACATGCAAGGTTAAGTTTCCCTCTAAAGTACTTGAGTCCTCTCTCGAATGGTCCTTAAGAGTAATCAATTAATCAATCAACTAAATCCTCTCTCGAATGGTCTTTAGCCAATTGATTAATAGATTCAATTTGCTTGGAAAACCCCTAAATAGGATCCTCTTAATTTCTACCCAATCTCTTGGTCTAGAAATTAAGTTAATTCATGGTAATGTCAAGACAACAACAATCAATTAAGAGTAATTGAAATGTAATCCCTAGCATAAACTTGATCAAAGTCTACCCTAAGGTCTCAAAACATTAAGATCAGTAGACATGAATAAAATAATTACAAGAACATCTTAATTAGCCCTAATTCATGCTTTTGCCCAAACCCTAGATAAGGAACTACTCACTAATCATGGATTCAAAGAAAAAGAGATTAAACAAATCAAACATGATTAATAAAACAATGAATATAAAGAAGAGAGATTGAAAGATAATTACTTGGATTGAAATCACAATTAAATGCTCAAGGTTGAAATATGACAAGAACTAAAAGTTTGAGAGAGTTTAGAGAGTTTAACTAAGTAATTAGAGTCTAAGTAATGAGATAACACTCAACAAAAAAACGCAAAAAACTATTTATATGGTCCATTAAATGAAGACGAAAAAACTGGGAAAAAGCCCGAAATCAGGTCGACACGGTCGTGTCCAAAATGACAGGGCCGTGTAGACCTGTTCTTCAATAATCCTCAGCAATCCCAAAAGTTCCTGACCCTGTGGAAAATAATCGACACGGCCGTGTAGGTCTTCAAATTTCAGTAGAATGCAGTTGGAAACTGATCGTGGGAAAAATAAGCTACACGACCGTGTCAAAATCTATACGGCCGTGTCCTCCTCAAAATGCCAAATCAGTAAATAATCCACGCCTTCACTGCTCCCATCAACGAAATGCTACACGGCCGTGTAGGCTGCTTCCATGCTCTCTCAATGCTAGGCCTCCACCGAAGGTCCTCTAATGACCAAAACGCTCCAAAAACCTACTAGTTAGCCTGTAAATCATCCAAAAACAACTAAACGGGTAGTGAAGCGACAATATGAACCAAAGATGACAAATATCCATGCAATGCTAGGCTAAAATGCTCTATTCTACATGCAAGGACACTAAAAATGATGCATTATTAAGCACAATAAAGTGCTTATCAAACTCCCCCAAGCTAGTCCAATTGCTTGTCCTCAAGCAAACAAACAATAGACACGGAAAGCGCAAGATGACCTACATTTTGGGAATACAAGAGGGTCAAGCAAACAATCAAAAATACGAGAGATATCGACATTTCATAAACTAAACATCCAATGAGTACCAACAAAGCCGCATAGCATGTCATGTTACGCAATCAACTCACCAATCATACCACAATCTATCTCTCCCAAGTTGGACTTAACTGAACCTGAGAGACTTCATTTTAGATAAGTGCACTCAAACTCTCATGTGTTTTATGGCTTAATCAATGACTCTCAACCTAGTTTAAATCGACTCAAAGTAGCATATACTCTTTAACCTTGACCTTTTGACTCATCTCCAATCCAACAATACAACATATAATGATCAAGAGGACTTTCAAGGGTTGTAAGGGGCTTAGGTAAGGGGTATGGATAATGTTCTGGGAATGTGGTGGAAAAGCCAACGAGGAGGAGCATATTCACTGAAAACACGACCAAATGTGGTCTTCACATATCCACTCGGTAACAACATTCTCAAAACATCACAATACCACATTTTGCTCATAATAACTCAAATAGAACCCTTTTTGTTTATTTTCTTTCTAATAAGCTCACTTTTTCTTTTATTTTTCTTTTTGATTTTTCTCATTTTTCTTTGAACTATATTTGAAATTCAATCACAAAGCTCACTAATATCATTTTCCTTCAACTAATCCTCACATCAAATACATCCATGTAACACAATACGACCCAAAACCAAAGCTCGCTCCCCCAAGCTAGGATTGGGACAAGAACTCAATGAGGCCAAGGGCTTGCAATAAGTGTGATGAATGAAACAATAGTAAAAAAGGCTCAACGAGGGCTAGAGCGGGAAAATATGAGAATATGAATAACTCTGGAGCTAAGATCAAGAAATAAACGCCTCAATCATATCAAGATGTCCATACCATCAAATATTCAATGAGTACAAGGTCAAAATCAAGATCAATACTACAACCGAGGAGCTAAACACACATGAAAGGACATAACTGACATAGATACATCAGTGATTAGGCTCAGAAGCTCACCAAGGCCAATTTGTCTGCACAGTAAGGTTAAAGCCAGCCAGAGGTTGATCAAACAGTCTTACCACAACCAATCAATCGAATCACAATTATGCTATGAAGAATCATGAATCGACTGCAAAGTAATGCTTAAGAGTAGTAATGAAGATATCAGACAAGTTTCTCAGAAAGTGTGCCAACAATAGTCCCATAGATGCAAACTAAATGAGATGCAAAATCTAATCATGCAAGCTAACAATGCAACTAATATATACATCCTCCCCGAAGCTAAACTACACAGTGTCCTCACTGTGGAAAGGCTAATGATAACAAAAGCTGGGGGGGGGAAGAATCCCTATTGACTGGTTGGGAAGGGGGGTGGGGGGTGGGGGTGGGGGGTGGGAGCTAGAGCTACCAGGATACCAGCCACTGTGCCTACCCTAATCCTGTAAATCAGAGCGAAGCCCTCGGAACTCCGAGGTCATCGCGGAGAAACTCTCCTGTAGGGATTGGTAGTACTGCTGACTAGCTGAGTGGGAATCCTGTAAGGAACAAACATCAGACCTAAGGGACTGAACTTCCATTCGTAAGCCTCCCATGCCCTGTTGGAGGGCAGCCAGCTGCTGCTCTACCGAACCAAATTCCCCATGGGGGGCCTGTGCACCATCTCCTCCATCTCCTTCTCCTCCTCCATCCATTTCCATATCAGCCTCAACACCCTCATGGCCCCTAGGAGGCCACTCAAAATCTGGTTCGAAAACCCAGTTGGCTTGGTCATAAATGAGGGTTTTGAAGGTGTCAGGATCGATGGCATATTTCTGGTTGTTGACCTTCCATACATACCCGCTGTTCGGGCCCAAGGGGGTGATCCACTGCATGGTCTTATAAGCACTGAGGTCGTGAAGCGTGGATCTTGGAACAGCCTGGAAACCTGCAACATCAACACCACGAGACATAGCAAACATAGTAATCATGCCCCCACCACAATTTCTCCGGACCCCTTACGGGCCACATCCTCTATATGCTCCATAAGCCAAGCCCCAAGGTTTAGTCGTGTATCTCCTGAGGTCATATGATGAAGAAAATAGAGCTCACGGGCAGTAACGACTCCCACACTATCCCCTCTGGAAAAAATGGTTCTACTAATCACCCTATGGGACACTCGGAACCCTGGACTCACAATATGGGATGCCTTGGTCGAGCATAGATTGTAGGGCGAACGAGCGGTCAATTATTGACAAAAGAATTGTTCATTGTAAGCAGATGCCCATTCACTCTTTGGCCCGATTACCCTACCCTTAGGCCACCCAAAAGCATCATTCGTCACCCCTATATTCATTGTGTAGGTCCGGCCTAGAAGGTTGAAAGTCATAGTCCTATGGGTTCTACTCCCTTCCGCGCTACGAATGGAAAGAGTAGAGAGGAATTCCAAGGTAAGGTTTTTGTAGGTGAGGGCATGCAAGTTAAGCCATGTAGTCCACCCCACTCCATAGAAAAGTTGTTGAACGTCACCTTGAACCCAAAGGGCCGTGGCGGCGTTCTCATCGTAGAATTTGGTGGGGCAAACTTGTCTCCTACTAAGTCTTAAGAAGGCTCGAAGATGGTTGGGATTAGTGAAATTGATCCCAAGTGTGTCTATTTGTGGAGGATGGATAGGTGGTGGAGGTGGTGGTGGTGATTGGTTTCGAAGGTTTGATGTGCTTGTTTGTCGTGATGGGTTTCTTTGGCTACTAGAGGCCATTATGTCAATGCATCACAAAACTATGGTCAAACAAGCACTACAATTTGCACACAAGTCCAATCATCAACTCAAGAAGAACAACCACCCAAATCTAGGGTCAACTATCCTCAACAAAGGCACAACAATCCCACAACAAGAAATTCCTCAACCAACAACAAACAAAACTACTTAGTCCAACCCCAATCAAAGTTCCAACAACAAACAAACCATAATCCAACAACAAACTTCAATAATTTCAAACAAATAGTAAGAAATTAAAAGGGGAAAGTGTATACCGCTCGAATAGTGGGAGTAACTCTCGCAAATGAACCTTTAGCGATGGTAGATGATGGTGGTGAGTGAAAATTGCCTTCCAATGGTCAAGAAATTAGTCACCAAATACTTTCCCCAAATTGATTGGAGAAGTTAGGGTTTGAGGAAAAATTTGATTTGTGGAAGAGAAAGGGAGGAATAGAGGTAGATGATGAAGATTTGAGAGGAAATGAGTGATTTTAGTGGTGGATTGGTGGTGAATGAGTGAGTAATGAGGGAGATTGGAGTAGATAGGAGAGGGGTTGAGTGAGAATGGGGGGGGGGGTCGAAATTGGTGAAGAAAGAAATGAGGTGAAAACCCCCCCTTCCCAGTGTTTAGTAAAGGGGGATTCAGGGGTACATGGTCGTGTCGAAATCGACACGGCCGTGTTGCCCTGAAATTCAGTAGGCAGTATCTTTTGAATTGCAGAGCTACACGGGCGTATCGAAATCGACACGGCCGTGTAGATCTGCAGTTCTGCTCTTTCTCGTATTTTTGTACTTCCTCTGTTTTTTTTTTCCTAATTTTTTTATAATACAGGAAAATGAAACTAAAGTAAAAAATAAATAAAATCAAACTACCTAGTTCTAAAATAAAGAAAAATAAAATAAATGAAAAATAAGCTAAAAGGCTTGGGTTGCCTCCCAAAAAGCGCTTCGTTTAAGTCATTAGCTTGACTAAAAGGGCTCATCTCTCAATGATGGTGCTCAGGGGAGCCAAGTATCAAACAAACAACGAAACCAATGATGTGGTTGTCGTGGTAGAGCTTCAAGTGTTGACCATTTACCAAAAAGGGACTATCATCGTCAACAATTTCATATGCTCCATAGGGGGTGGTTTTCACTACTTCAAATGGCCCCGACCACATTGATTTAAGCTTTTCGGGAAAAAGTTTAAGTCTTGAGTTAAACAACAAGACCTTGTCCCCAACCCAAAACTCTCTTTGTTGTATCCTTTGGTCGTGCCATTTCTTTATTCGCTCCTTATACAAGCGCGAACTCTCATAAGCATCAAAGCATAGCGCCTCTAATTCCACCAACTTCTCCTTTCGAGCTTCCCCTGCCAAAGTAAGATCTATATTAAGCTCCTTGATTGCCCACCAAGCTCGATGTTCAAGTTCAACGGGCAAGTGACAACCCTTCCCATACACAAGACGATAGGGGGTGGTGCCTATAGGAGTCTTCATCTAGCCTCAAAGACCAATCCTTCCTAGGCTTGTTTACCACTCTCTCAAGCAGATTCTTCACTTCTCAATTTGAGACCACAACTTGAACTTGAGTTTGGGGGTGGTATGGAAGTCCCACCTTATGATTGACCCCATACTTCTTCAAAAGAGCTTCTAATTGCTTCTTAGTAAAGTGCGAACCCCCATCACTTATCAACACACGAGGCACCCCAAACTAGGAAAAATGATCTTCTTCAAGAGTTTCATGACAACTTTGTGATCGTTAGTGGGGGAAGCAATCGCTTCAACCAATTTCGTCACGTAGTCCACCGCTACAAGAATGTACAAGTTCCCCATAGATGGAACAAAGGACCCATGAAGTCAACTCCCCACACATCAAAGGGCTCAACCTTCAAGAATATTTTGTTGCGGCATCTCGTTTCACTTGGTGATTCCGCCGCTTCGTTAACACATATCACAACTTAAAATAAATCCCCTAGCATCTTTTTGCATGTGAGGCCGAAACAAACCAATTTAGAGTGCCTTAGCAACAGTTTTGCCCGCTCCCCCATGCCCTCAACATGCCAAAGTATGGCAATGATTCAACACATAATGAATCTCATGGTTGGGCACACATCTCCTGAAACCAGAATTAACACATTTCTTAAACAATAGAGGGTCGTCCCAATAGTATCTACACAATTCCTTGAAGAACCTCTTCCTTTGCTAAGAAGTAACACCATGAGGTTCAATCCCACAAGCTTAATAGTTCGTAAAGTCCGCGAACCATGGGACCTCATTGTTTATAATAGCAAAGAAGTGTTCTTCCTTCAAATCATCATTAATAGGGGCATTCTTGAGATCATCATCTTTCTCATCAAGGGTGAGGCGAGAAAGATGGTCAGCTACCAAGTTCCCCGTCCCCTTTTTCTCCTTCATCTCAAAATCAAATTCCTGAGAGAAGTAGAACCCACCTAGTGAGCCTAGGCTTTGCAACTTTTTTGCTCATCAGGTAGCGGACCGTAGAATGGTCCGTGTAGACAATAGCCTTGTTGCAAGTCAAGTATGAACAAAACTTATCAAATGCGAACACTACGACCAACATCTCGTTTTCCGTAATAGCATAGTTCCGCTGAGCATCGTCCAAAGTCTTACTTGCATAGGATATCTTATGGAGCTTCCCTTCTTAGCGTTGCCCAAGGACAACCCCCACTGCAAAGTCACTAGCATCACACATTAGTTCAAAAGGCAAGCTCCAATTAGGAGCTTGCACAATAGGGGCAGAAGTGAGGGATCTTTTTAAGGTTTGAAAGGCCTCGATACAAGACTCATCAAACCTAAAATCAACATCATTTTGAAGAAGATTCGTCAATGGTTTGGCTATCTTAGAGAAATCCTTGATGAAACACCGGTAAAAACCCGCATGTCCAAGGAAAGCACGAACTCCCGTCACCAAATTTGGTGGCGGAAGTTTCTCAATAACTGAAATCTTTGTCGGATTTACCTCAATGCCCTTGCTAGACACTTTATGACCAAGAACAATGCCCTCTTCAACCACGAAGTGACACTTTTCCCAATTCAAGACTAGGTTTGTCTTTTAACTCCTTTTCAACACGCGTTCAAGATTAGTGAAGACATGTGTCAAAAGAGGAACCACATACACTAAAGTCATTCATGAAAACCTCAATAGAAGCCTCCAACATGTCAGAAAAGATGACTTTGGCTTGATGAAGGTTAGGGTTGGGAATAGGTTGGCTTGGAAGTTGATTTGTGGGGTTAGAGGGGTTCTTCTCGGCCACTTGAGCTAATTGAGTTTCAAGCATTTTGTTGTGAGCTTGTAACTCTTGAAACATTTGGTCCTGACTTTAAAGAGCTTGGCTTTGAAGAGCAAGGGTTTGGGTGATAATTTGGAGTTGTTGGAGAATTTGGGAGGTATGGTCGGAGGATGGAGTAGGTTCGGGATTTGGCTTAGGAAATGGTGGGTTTAGAGGGGCTTTTTGAAAGTTGGATCTTTGATGAGGGGCTTGGTAAGCATTAGTAACTTGAGAGGAGGATCCGCCATGATTGTAGGTTTGAGTGAACCCTTGTTGAGGTTGATTAAAGCCTTGTTGAGGTGGATTCCAACCTTGTTGAGGTTTGTTGAAGCCTTGATTGTATCCTTGTTGAGGTTGTCTCCAACCTCCTTGTTGATTGCTTCTATACCCTTGGTTACCTTGATAACCCTATCCTCTAGTATTCATAGCCGCCACATGCTCTGAATGAGATCCTCTATAATAAGAGGTATCATGGTTTGTACCACCACATATATCACAAGAGAAAGCATTCACTTGTGAGGGACTTGATGATGCAAGGGTTATCTTAGAGATCTTCTTGTCAAGTTGATCCATCTTTGCTTGAATTTGATCCATTGGGTCCAACTCAAAATTGCCACCCTTCTTAGGTTGAGCACCTCTCTTTCTTCCACCCCATGAGTAGTTCTTGATCACTTCTTCTTTGGTGGACGAGAGGGGTATTAAAGCCAACCCCGACAAAATACAAGCTATCATCAACATGAAATCCCCTCGAACTGTCAAGGAGGTTCAGATACTGACTGGGTGCATGACTGCATTGGGAAGATTTTTATCGAGATCAGCTGACAAGAGCTTACACTTCTTCAATACCTTGAAGAAGCCGTGCTTCGAATGGGATAGTGAAGCAGAACATGCATTTCAACAACTGATAACACACTTAGCTTCACTGCCGAAGCTTGTTTCACCCTTACCGGGAGAAACATTATTCGTGTACCTCGCAGTTTCAGAAACCTCGCTAAGTGTTGTTCTCGTCGCTGAAAGAGAAAAACAACAACACCCAGTGTGTTTTGTCTGCCATGCCTTTCAAGGTGCTGAAAGTAGGTACCCCCCATCGAAGAAAATGATTTATGCCTTAGTAATGGCCAGTTGAAAATTGAAGCCTTATTTCCAAGCTCACCCAATCAAGGTACTCACTAGTCAGCCACTCAAAAAGCTCATTGAAAATAGAAATGGCTCTAGTCGAGTTATCGAATGGGCTAATCAATTATCAGACTTCGGTCTAGTGTTCGAACCCAGAAGAGCAATAAAAGCACAGGCTTTATCTGATTTTATTGCTGAATGTCCGACAGAGATCGAGACTGCCACCCTAACTGGGACATGGCAACTCTTTGTAGATGGCTCTTCGTCGAAGGCGGGGCGCGGAGCAGGGATATTGATAATAGACGCTCTCGCAAATAAAATGGAATACGCAATAAAACTATGCCTCTCGAATAGGGCTAATGAAATAACCGTCAAGATAGACTCACAGCTGGTCGTGGGTCATGTCAAAGGGGAGTTCGAAGTAGAAGAGGATAGTATGAGAATGTACCTGGGCAAGGTAAAAGAGCAACAACAAAAGTTTACCAAATTTACAATACAACACATCCCACGGTCCGAAAACCAGCAAGCAGATGCCTTATGTCGAATGACTAGCTCAGCATATGGACTGGAACCTCGAACCATCTCTTGGGAAGTGTTGTATAGACCAAGTATCAACAGCCAACTCCTCATCTATAATATAGACCGCTCGAACAATTAGATGGAAAGCATCCATTCATACCTCGAAGAGGAAAAGTTACCAGAAGACGAAAAAGAGGCGGAAAGAATACGACGCCGTTCGAGTTGGTTCCTGTTACATGACCATCTGCTATATAAGAAGTCATTGACACATCCGCTTCTAAGATGTGTGACACTCGACGAAGGATAAAAAATACTTCGAGAAATACATGAGGGCACTTGTGGCAGTCACCAGGGAGCTCGAACCATAGCTGGAAAAGCCATTCGAGCCGGATATTATTGGCCAAAAGTGATGAAAGATGCCAAGGGGATGGTCAAGAAATGCCATAACTGCCAATTGTATGCCCATGTGCATCGGCAATCAGCCACTTCTCTCACTTCTATGAAGGTTGTGCTACCAATCGATCAGTGGGGGATGGACATCCTCGGTCCTTTCCCAACTGCATCCGGTGGGAGGAAATTCTTGTTGGTGGCAGTCGACTACTTCACCAAATGGGTTGAGGCAGAACCCTTAGCCACCATCACAGATAACCAAGTGCAGAACTTCATATGGAAAAACATCATCACTCGTTTTGGAATACCTCGAGCACTCATTTCAGACAACGGTCAACAATTCAACAGTGGACCTACTAAAGCCTATTGCGCTCGATTTGACATACAAACAAGGTTCTCTGCTGTCAGTCGACCGCAAACCAACGGGCAAGATGAGGCAGCCAACAAAGTCATCCTCAAAGGTCTGAAGAAGATGTTAGACGGAGCAAAGGGGTCATGGGTTAAAGATCTTTCAGGCATACTATGGTCCGCTCGAACTACAGTTAAAGAGGCAACTAGTCACACGCCTTTCAACTTGGTCTATGGAAGTGAAGCTGTATTGCCGGTTGAAGTGGACATCTCCTTATCGAGGATAACCTTCTATGATTACGGGCAGAACGAAGAAGAAAAAAGCGTCAAACTCGACCTTTTACCAAATACTAGAGGGAATGCCTTACTAAAATCAATTGCTCAAAAAGCGAGGATGACCAGGCTATTCAATCGAGGAATCAAAGAAAGTAAGTTCGAAGTAGGATACCTTGTCCTTCGAAAGATTGAAGCCACAGGGAAAAAAAGAAGATCTTGGTAAACTAAGCCCAAATTGGGAAGGACCATATCGAGTGACTGAGGTCATTCGTCCTGGAACATATAGGCTCGAAAACATGGACGGTGATCCTCTGCTTCGTCCATGGAATGTTGATAATTTGAGGAAGTTTTATGTTTGAAGTACAACACAGCAAGTTAAGGGGCTAATATAGGAGCAAGGTTGCTCATGCTTCTTTGGCCTAACCGGTCTAGACGAGGATTAAAATACTGTGATGTACGTCGAAGTATAAATAGTTACTTCTAAACTTGTAAAAGACCTTGCCCGTCCAAACAGGCTTGTTTGATGTTTTGAATTAAATACGACCTTACCGGTCCTTCAAACTTATTTTGCTTGCATTTCATTTTAAGTTGCTTATATTGCTTCGACCTAACCGGTCTTCGAATTTATCGTTATTTGCGAATCTATTACACTTACACCTAACAGGTTGAAAAATTGCAAATCTCTTTACACCTAACAGGTGGAAAAAGGTATACGACCTTACCGGTCTTTCGAACTTGTTGATTTCATGTCATTCGAATTACCTAAACAGGTAAAGTCGTAAAAAACCAAAGATCACCACCTCAAAGAAGGATGGTCAAAATTCTAACCCATCCAAGAGAAGATGTTCATTTTTAATTTGGACTGCGCTAAGGGTTGATCGAAGTTGTTCTCAAACACCAAAGTAAGGGTGTTCGAGCAATTATAAAGCATCAACTCGAGATGTTCGAATTTTATCACATTCGACTGGAATGGTGTTGGAACTTTGTCATTCAAAAGGCAAGACCTAACAGGTCGAAAAAGAACACGGATGAACAAAACAAACCATTTCATTTCATCATCAAAATAATTACAAGTTACATTTAAAAGAAATGAAAGGACTGGTTACAAAAGCCTAAAAAACTTGCCCACAGTCTAAACCTCAATCTCAACTTCTTCTTCACCAGAGGAGTCTGAGGGAGAGCTCGAACTTGCAGAAGCGGCCACCTCATCTTTGCTCTCCTTGGCTACCTCTTTAGCTGCGGGAACCTCGGATGCTGCAGGAAGCTTGGTCTCGGCTTCCCCTAAAGCCGTGGAAGTCGAAACCTCGGCACCCACAGTGCCCTCCTTTTCCTTGCTCTCTTTTTCCTTGGCAACAAATTCAGCCAAGGCCCGCTGCTCGTGTTCATCATATCTGGCCAGAACCTGCTTGAAGTCCAAGTCAGGTGCCAAATCCTAAAGAGCCTTTTCAAAGCAGCCATGGATATCGTCGCGGGCAGACTGGTAGCCCTCGACAATTTTTTGGTCAGCAAAGGTGAGGCCGTCAGAGGATTTCTTCTACCGGCGGATGAATTTGCTCGTTCGTTGTTTAAGGTCCTTGGTAGCCTTGTTTAGTTTGGATTGCAATTCATCTCGCTTGGAAAACACCCGCTCAAGCCCCTCTCTATGAGCCTTCAGCTTGGCTTTGAGCTGGGCCACCTCAGTCCAAGACGCCTCCAACTTCTTCTCATCCACATTTAGCTGATTGGAGACCTCCTCTTTGTTGTTGAGAAGGCTAGTCCTCTCGCTGTTAAAGGCCTCAAGGTTATCAGTGTTTAGCCGCTTTGCCTGTTCGAGTTCAAACTCGAGGGCTGTAACCTTTCGAGAGGCCTCCAAAAGTTGCTGCTTGCATTGGGCAAGCTCGTCGGCCAATTTGGTCGCATCTTGACGCTCCTTCTCAGTAAGGCACGCCATTCGAATGGACATCTAGCAAGAAAAGTTCAAGTGTTAGCAAAAACATGGACAAATGGTACAAAATAGATTAAGAGGATTAAAGCTCACCTGTAACCAGCACTCATTGAGTGCTTCGATCTCCTTTTCCGCCCCTAACTTGGAGACGTCTTCTTTGTCCCCTGGCACCAACAGTGCCTCTCGAACTCGTTGATAACGAGCAAAAAAGAGCCTTCCTGCTGGCATTCTCGATACTAACAACGCCTGATTGACCCTCGACGTCGTCTAACCAAGAGGCCTTGGTCTTCTTAACCAGGGGCTCCTCGACATCCTCCTCATCGAAGGGACCGGAACTCGAACCCAAGTGGAAACTTAGATCTGGTATCAGGGGTTCGAGTGAAGGAGAAGGAGGGGCCTTTCTTTTAGACGCAACACTGCCGGGTACCTCGACCTACGATAGAGGAAAGTCGGGCTGAGAAGCGGTCGAAATAGGCAACGACTTTGGTGGAGCCGATTTTTCCTTCGGTTTGTGTTTTGGATTCTGCATAGACAGGACAAAAGGCAAGTTAGAAAAATTAAACCACTAATGGCCAAGCATTTAATAGGGCAATCAAACTTACTGCGGGAGGTTTTGGAACTTTGAGTTCCCTCTTTTGAATCGACAGCCTTGCCATGGCCGCCATACCACTCTTCGCTATGTTTTTCTTTATCTCCTCTCCAAGATGGTTGTAAGCAAGCACTACAAAAGTGGAACCATTGAGTTAGAAACAAATTATACTAAAAACAGGAAGAACAGATAAGTAATCAACCCCTACATTGGTCATAGGCTGGGAACACGCCAAAGGCTGATAGGAAGTGCTCGTTAGCCAGGTCCTTGTCATTAGACAGCCAGTAATCAGTTCTGTACCTCCTCTTCCCGTTAATATGGAACCCCGTGGCTTGGCAATGACTGGTCATGATAGCCTCCTCAGCATCCATCTCGGGCACATTAAGGTTCATGCCGAAATTAGGAGGGCTATCGAACAGAGTTACGGGCACATCCCATGGCTGGTCCCCTCGAAATATGAAGAGGAACTCTCCTAAAAAAAGAGCATGGTTGGTTGGCATCTCGGTCGTAACCTTATTTGACTTCTCTTCTCTTCGACCATCCTTAACCATAATAAGATGCCTAGCTTGAAAAGAATACCAACCAGGCCCATGGCGAACCTCAGACACTTCGTTAACCTGAACATATTGCGCCAAAGACGCAACGAAGGTTGCACTCCAAGCATGCGACAGATACATATAAAAGATACAATCGTCCCAACATAATTTGGCATAAGTTGGCATAGGGCTATGTTATACGCCTCTAAAATTTCTTCAAAGAGTGGGTGCAAGGGAAAACACAAACCCAGCTCGAAATAGGACTTATATACACCAAGACACCCGGGGGGTGGCAGCACTACCAAGTCGGTGACTTGGGGAGGATACATTACATAAGGCAGCTTAATGACGTACAAGGTCGACAGCCTACCTTGAAGATCCTTTCACCACTTCCCCATTGACCAGTGGCCACTTATTCCCAATCTCATGTTGGGGGAAGGGCAGGGCTCGCAATAGTCGGATGTCGAAGTCCCTTCATCAGTCGCCTCCATTATTTGCACTACACCAAGGGAAAGGAAAGAATCTAAGTAACTCCTCTTAGAAGGAGGGAAGGCTATCGTTACTTTATTTGGATGGTCTAAAAACTCGTCCGATCCCTCGAAGTTTTCCTCACACTCCTCTTCCTCAATAGGAACGACGTCGAGTAAAAAATCAGAGTTTGGGACCCAATAGGCTATTGCTACAACAGGAGCCCCATCTACCCATGTTTTAACCCAAGGCATATAAGGAAGGGGCAAAGCATGAGAGGCGCTCAGTTCGAATACAGGGTTCATTATTTATATTACAATAACCCCTATCGAGTTTATTAAAGAAAGGATAAAGTCAAGAATGAGAAATCATGCCTTATTCGAATTACACGAAGGATATTCCTCGCACTTGACGCACTCTGATAGCAGCAAGCAAAGGAAGCAAAGGGCTTCTTTAAAAGAGAGAAAATTAGAGAGAGAAAGTAGAGAGAGAAGATGCAAAGTGAGTAAATGAGGAAAATATCTCACCTATCCTGAATAATAACCTCTCTAATATGAACAGTCATCCAATATGGGAGTTCGTGCCAAAAAGTAGAAGAAGGTTTAATGCGATACGTCATGTATACTGTTGAAACGTATAAATACCGGTCAAAATACGTTTGACCACAAAGAATAAAGTTGACCTTAAAGCGTTGACCCTCACCGGGGATACTTCGAAGAAATTCAGATGTACAATTCTCCCCTCACCGGGCTACCTCGATCTCTTCAAAGGAACAACCCTTTGACTGAGCTACATCGAGCAAATTCAAGGATGTTCTTTGAATCCAATACTTCTGAAATATTTTCTAAGTATACTAAGCCCTTCAAATAAGGCACCCCCTTCGAGCAAAATGAGTTGGGACTCAATTACCCCTAACCAGGCTACCTCGAAGTATCAAATTGAGTGTAGGACTCAATTAGCCCTAACTAGGCCACTTCGAAGAAGTTTCATTTAAATCACCCAAAGATGGGTGTTGAGTTTTGTATTGAACCCCTCTAGAGAGGGAGTTCTATTTTTCATTTAAACCACCCAAAGTGGGTGTCTAAATTTTAATATCGAACCCCCTCTAAGGAGGGCGTTCGAGTTTTGTTTTGCATTGAACGCCTTCTAGGAGGGCGTTCAAATTTTAATTTAAACCACCCAATGGTGGGTGTTTAAGTTTTTTAGAACCTCTACTAGGAGAGCGTTCGAGTTTTGTATTGAACCCCTCTCAGGAGGGCGTTCGAGTTTTGTTTTGCATAGAGCCTCCCCTAGGAGGACGTTCAAATTGTAATTCAAACTACCCAATGGTGGGTGTTTTAGTTTAGAACCTCTCCTAGGAGGGTTTTTCGAATTTTAAATGGAGCCCTCCATAGAGGGTGTACGAATTTTCAATAGGACCCCTCCATGGAGGGTGTTCGAATTTTCAATAAATCCCTCCATGAAGGGTGTTCGAGTTTTTAGAACCTCTCCTAGGAGGGTGTTCAAATTTTAAATGGACCCCTCCTTAGAGGGTGTTCGAATTTTAAATGGACCCCTCCATGGAGGATGTTCGAATTTTCAAAGGACCCCTCCATGGAAGGTGTTCGAATTTTCAATGGACCCCTCCATGGAGGGTGTTCGAATTCTCAATAGGACCCTCCATGGAGGGTGTTCGAATTTTCAATGGACCCCTCCATGGAGGGTGTTCGAATTTTCAATAGACCCCTCCATGGAGGGTGTTCGAATTTTCAATAGACCCCTCCATGGAGGGTGTTCGAATTCTCAATAGACCCCTCCATGGAGGGTGCTCGAATTCTCATTGGGCCTCTCCATGGAGGGTGCTCGAATTTTCAACGAACCCCTCTAAGGAGGGCGTTCGGATTTTCAAAAGAACCCCTCCAAGGAGGGCGTTCGAATTTACAACGAACCCTTCCTAGGAGGGCATTCGAATTTGTTCAGAATACTTGAGGGCATTCGAGTTTTTAAAACCAACCCCACTTGGGGTACGTCGAGTTTTCAACAGCAAGACAGACCATTCCGCTCCACATTGCAGTTTCATCATGATCTGAAACTACAACATAGAGCGCGGGGCTAATGTTTGGGCCAATTCTAGTCATGGCCCACCTAACCGGTGAAATGACTAAAATACCATTAGGGGCAAAATTACCATTTTACCCCTAAAGACCTTTCAGGCTAGAAAGTACAGGCCTTTAGTCAAGCCCACTGGCAAAAAGGCTTTTATGACATCATCATCTTCACCAGATGACATCACCTCTGTACTACCTATAAATAGTACTTCCATCTGATCATTCAGGTACATTTTATGAAATAAAATATATATAAATATATATACATATATAATGAAACGTAAAAGATATTATCAGTTTGAAAATATAAGAGTAAATATAATTATCGTCAAATATATATAATTTAACGCTTGAAATTAAATCATACAACACTTAAATTATAAAATAAAATAAATAACTATATCATAAAATTAGTACGCATAATACATTGTTCACCGAAATATTTTTTCCGGTTCAAATACGACATTTATTTAATATAATATAGTTTTAATTACGAAATTATATATAGATTTATAAATAACAATGAATCATATAAATTAACGCGCGAAATTTCTAGTGAAATTACCGGGTGTTACACCGAATGTGTCATTATATATAAGAAGATTCAACAGTTTTGAGATCTTTAAAGTCACAATGAACACCATTATAATACCTGGTGGAAGGAAAATTCCAATAACACATATAGACATAGTGAAACTAAATAATTATATACTTCTTAAAGGAGTATTATATGTTCCTGGATTTCATTTCAATCTCATCTCAGTTCTAAAACTGTGTGTGAATCGAAAATGCTCTATTATCTTCTCTTCTAACTTGTGTGTGCTCCAGGACCTTGTTATGAGAAAGGAAATAGTTCTTTGTAAACTTCACTCAAGTCTCTACTATAAAGTCACAACAAGAAAGTGTTAACTGCTCTTTGCCTCAATCTACTACAACTCTTACTACTTAAGCACAATAGCTTTGTTGCATTGTCACTTAAACAACCAATATGCATCTCAGACTTGATCACATGTCTTTCTCTTAAATGAGTGATATCACGTATTTATATAGAGTTTTCTCCCTTATTTACAAGCTAATTTGTGCGTCATTGGAGCTCTTGGGAGCTATTTTGTGCTAACTATCGTATGTAGTTGTGGTTTCGTGTTTTAGTATTGAATTGCAGGTTTTATGGAGTTTTCTCCTTATTCCCGAGCCATTTGGAAGCAACCACGGCTTTACGAGATGTTATGAGGCACGTAGGATGGCTCACGAGCTTTATGGATAGTTTAGGAGGTCCCAAGACCCCTAAACGTGAAGATTAGAGAGCAAAGGAGTCAAAAGGGGTTTTCCGTGCACTGATCGGGCAGAAATGGCCCGATCGGGCGAAGTATTTATGATCGGGTATGAAAGTTGCGGACCCGATCGGGCGATGTTTGCCCGATCGAATCGGGCGAGGAAGCATGTCCCTAGACCCGATCGGGTGACTACCGCCCGACCCGATCGGGTGGAGTGCTGCTTGGTCTCGTTGCGGTGCTACAGGCGAGGGGAACACGCTGGCCCAAGTTGTAGCCAGACCCGATCGGGTGGCAGCCTCGGGCCCGATCGGGTGGGCCGCTTTTCTCGCCTTATTGCTGCACTGCTGCTGCCAGAGCCCAGAGGTGAAGTTGGGGGAATTTGTATGTGGACCCGATCGGGTACTGTGCTCGGGCCCGATCGGGTCTGGTGCTTTAATCGCGCTTTTTCACTTTTTGTTTCCGTTTTTAGTGAACTTGAGGGGTATTATAAATACCTTTTTCCTCATTATCTTTCATTCTATCTTTTAGTCATCTTTCATTAGGTTTTAGACTAGTTTTATTCTTCATTGTTCTTAGTTTAATTCAAACACTTTAGATTAATTTAGAGGTGATCAAACCTATTTCGATTTCAATAAAAGTTCCTGCTTTCCGTCAATTGGTACTCTTCTCTACTCTTTATCTCTTTAATTACTTTGATTGCTTAGTTTATTTATTTAATCGTTCATGATGCAATTGTTAGGGTTTCATATTAGTTTTATCGTTATTAATTCGATCATGTCTGAGTAGTCTCTTTCTAGGGTGTTAGATAGGAAAGCCATGTTTATACCATGATTGCGATTTAGATTTCTATCAATTTCTAGGGCTTGATTAGGGTGATTGTGATGTGGTTTGTTCTTTATTGAGTAATTAACGTTATTGCGCAGTTTCGTTGGTTGCTTGTGGTTAATAGTTGTTTGCACAGATCCGTCTTACGACTAGAGGCCTATGACACGTCAGTAGTTCTGATTACGTTAGTGAATATGCGGCGTATGTTGAACTATGAGCGTTGAGTCTTAACCATAGCTCAACATAGGCTCTAATCTCCCGACTCTTGACTTAGGTTTTGGTAGTAGTTGACCCTATTTGATTGGTATAAGCATGGTGGACCGACCTTATACCCTAGGTTTTTATTCCATAGTTTAATCCTCAATTTATTCCGTCTTCTGTAGTCTATTCATTAGTTTAATTATTTCTTCCCTGATTTCATCTGGAGTAGCTGAATCGGTTGAATATTAATTTAGAAACTCTGTCTCCATGTGGATTCGATCCTGCTTCCACTGACTACCTAGTTAGAGGTCCGTAGGTTTATTTTTGATTAGGTGACACGACTAAAACCTATCAAATTTTGGCGCCGTTGCCGGGGAGACGGCTAGTTCTCTTAGTTTTTATTTAATTATTTGGTCTACTTCTCTGTACCTCATTGGAACTTCATTGTTTCAATCGAGGTACCCTTTACTGCTGCTTTTTGTTTCTTTTGTATGCCCAGGTCCAAAAGAAACGGTTCCCCCATTCCAGCGGACCCTGATCTTGATAGAACAATTAGGCGGATCCGAAAGATAAAGCAGAAAGACAAGCAGTTTGTTCAGCTGAACACCTCTGGAACAGACACCTTGAATTCAGTTATGTCAAAATCACTGAAGTCATATGGGGTGCCCAACCCGGATGGTCTTTCTACTGGACCACCAATGCCCACCATCGCCGCTAACAACTTTGAGATTAAGCCTGGACTCATCAGCATGGTCCAGCAAAATCAGTTTGGTGGGCATCCTACTGAAGATCCGGCAAATCATCTGCAACGGTTTCAACAACTTTGTCGAACCGTTAAACATGCCGGCGTCACTCCAGATCAACTCAAAGTCATGTTGTTCGAGTTTTCACTGAGAGATAGAGCCCAAAAATGGTTGAACGATGTGAAAGAAACCGAGTGGAGTGAGATTTCTGCTGCATTTCTGAGAGAGTATTACCCACCCACTAAAACAGCAGAAATCAGAAATAAACTGGCCACATTTTCCCAAGAGCCTGATGAAACATTAAGGGAAGCGTGGGCTAGGTTTAGAGATTTACAGAGAGAGTGTCCACACCACAACATGGACAAATGGTTCTTGACGCAGACATTTTACAATGGTCTGCAGCCTCAGACGAAGAGTATTGTTGATTCGTCTGCAGGAGGAGTTTTTCTGGATAAGGAAGTGGATGTAGGCTACGAGTTTCTATCAAACCTCGCAGCCAATGATCATTCCACTTCCCGAAGCATTACGAGGAAGGTACTGGAGGTAGATGCCATTGCATTATTGACTTCGCAGATGGCGAAGCTGAGTCAGCAGATTAACACCTTCAGTTCCTCTTCCTCAGCAGCACCCCCTTTGAGTATCAATGCTATGTCTGCAGTAGCACCCATTACCTCATCTTACTGCGAGGTATGTGGTGTTCAGGGTCACTTTGGGCATGACTGTCAGTTCAGTCAATTTCAGATGGAGCAGGCCAATGCCTTCCAACAAAGACCACAAACCTTCCCCCCTTCACATAACTACCAAAACCCACAAAACCATCAACCTCCACCTCCACAAAACTACCCTAAACCTTCATACCATCAACCCCCACAAAATTTCCATAGACCACCACCACAAAACTTCCATCATCCCAATAACTTCCAAACTCCACAAAATTTTCACACCCCACCTCCACAAAACAACCCACAAGAGCCTAGCAATTCTGAACTGATGAAACTGATATTGTCTATGCAAAAGGCAAATGAGGAAACAAGGAGGGCTCAAGATAAGCACATCCAACTTCTCGAGGCTCAAGTTGCTCAGTTGGCAGAATCTAATGCACAGAGGCAGCAGGGACAATTGCCAGGGCAACCAGTTCAGAGAGAACATGTGAATGCCATCACTCTTCGTAGTGGCATTGCATATGATTCCCCTCCAGTGCCCATTGATAAGGTTACCCCGACTGCAGGGAAGAAGAGGGTGGTAGAGGAAGGAAAAAGAAAGAATTCGACGTCTGAAGTCGATTTGTCTGCAGAAGCTGAACAGACAGGGAAGAAAAAGGAGAAGGTTTCTGAAACGCCTTTTACACCAAGGCTACCTTTTCCTCACAGGATGCAACAGTCCAAGGTCGATCAGCAGTTTGGTAAGTTCTTCTCTATGGTCAAGAACCTTGAGGTAACGATTCCATTCACAGACTTAATTACCCAAGTGCCTGTTTATGCCAAATTTCTGAAAGACATGATTACTAAGAAAAGAGACTTTGGTGGGGTAGAACGTGTCTCTCTTACTGAAGAGTGTAGTGCTTTTATTCAAAATAAAACCCCACCAAAGTTAAAAGATCCTGGTAGTTTTTCTATACCCTGCCATCTTGGACCTATTTTTATTGATAAGGCTTTGTGTGATTTAGGTGCTTCTGTTTCTGTTATGCCATTGTCTGTTTATAAGAAACTGAACATGGGAGCCCTTAAATGCACACAAATCACTTTACAGATGGCGGATCATTCTATAAAATACCCTCTAGGTGTTTTAGAGGATGTTCCTGTTAGGGTAGGGAAATTCTATATCCCTGTTGATTTTGTGGTATTAGATATGGATGAGGATGCCCAGATTCCTATTATCTTGGGTAGGCCATTTTTGTGTACTGCTGGTGCTGTCATTGATGTCAAGTCTGGGTCTTTAACTCTGAGTGTTGGTGATGATAAAGTGATTTTTAAACTAACCAATGCTGTTAAGGCACCTATGCTTGAACAATCTTTTTGCAGGGATAAGGTTTTAGATGAAGTAGGGGTGGAGAAGGCTCAAATTCCACCTAAGGTTGCCTCACCGTCTGGAGGCATAGTCAAGAACATTTGGAGAAGAAAGATTTTTGATGAGGGTGGCACTCACTGCCACGCCCCTCCTATTTGAGAGAAGGAGGATTATGGTCGTGCGGGACCTTTATAAACCAGCGCTGTGCGAGAGGCAACTCGTATTTTCTTTTCTTTCCCTTTTCCTTTTCTTTTTATTTTGCTTCCTTTTTGTGAGCGAGAGTGAGGGTACTAACATTGTTTTTCCTCTTAGCATAGTCCTTATCACCTTTTGGCATTGAGGACACTGCCAAGTTCAGCTTGAGGGAGGAGTTCTGTTTGTATTCCCTATCTCTTTTACTGCTTTCTAGGATAGATTTACTGCTTTCAAAAATACTGAAAAAAATCAAAAAAATATGGTTCCCATGACTGGTTTAGTTGCCTCCCTGTGCTCCTTGCTGTGCTCTATTTGAAATTGATTTGACTTTGTTTTCTGGATAGCTGGGCATTTGTGATCTTGAGGCTATGATTTAATGTTTGATTGTTATGATTTCGAGCATTTTTGGATTATATTAGACCACTTTATGCTGCATACCTGAATTGGTTAGACTGTGAGGCCTCTTTGTAGCCTATTGGATTCATTTTATTATCCAGTCTATTCTTGTGTGTTAGTTCCTCTTTAGTGGATTGATCTTGACTTTGACTTCGTACTTGTCTGATTTTAGATGACTTGTAGCATGTGCTGTGATAGAGGCGTTCTTTTATCTTATTCTTGAGCTTCAGAGTGAATTTTTGATATACTTTTATCCTCCTTAGCCCCGCTGAGCCTAATGACTTGTTTCGTTTTACTTAAACCCCTATTACGAGCCAAAAGCCTTCACTTGATATTATTCCAAGCCTAGCTTGGGGGAGCTTTTGTATGGGTTGAGTTTGAGATTGGTTTGTTGGTTTAGTTTGGTTTTTGAGGAGTTTAAAAGTGTATTTGCTGTGGTTTGAGAGTGAGAAAGAGAAAAGAAAGAAAGCAAGTTTAGAGTTGCGTGAATGAAGTTCAGAAAAATGAAAGAAAAATGAAATGAAAATTCAAAAGAATTCTAGTTCTTTCATTCACGTACGTTCATAAAAGAATATTCGCTCCATTGCTAGAAAATTGGGTTTGTTATGCGCTTTTCATTGATTTATGAGAGTTGGGTTATTTTACATGGTTTTATGGTGATTGTTGGGAGTTGTGAAGGCCATCTTAGGCCTTGTTTGAATGATTTATGCTCCCCCTTTCTTGGTTTTTCCACCACATTACCCAAAAGTATCCCCTACCTCTCACCTAAGCCTCATTACAACCCTATAAAGTCCTCTTGAGCTTATGTCTGCATTGTTCATTTGATTGATTTCGAGTTAGTTTGTCAAAGTTAAAGAGTATTTCTGCTAATTGAGTCGACTTGACTAGGATGAGCGTCATTGAACCTTCTTAAACACATGAGAGTGTGAGTGGGAATGGTACTTATGGTCGGGTTGGTGAGTGTTCAGGCACATTCTTTGCCTGCCACAAAATTGAGAGGAGTGACACCCTTGCGAGTGCCTTTTCAGGACTTGTATGCTTTGTGGGTGCTTGAGTTTGATAAATTGCTTGAATGATTGGTGGTTGGATGGATTTGATTAGCCAAACTTGAATTATGCCTGTTTGAACGATTCTTAGTCTTGAAAATGTCTTGAGCTTTGATTGTTTTTATCTATGGGGTGAGGCAATCTATTCCATGTTCATGTGCTGTTTGCTTGAGGACAAGCAAAGGTTTAGCTTGGGGGAGTTTGATATCACGTATTTATATAGAGTTTTCTCCCTTATTTACAAGCTAATTTGTGCGTCATTGGAGCTCTTGGGAGCTATTTTGTGCTAACTATCGTATGTAGTTGTGGTTTCGTGTTTTAGTATTGAATTGCAGGTTTTATGGAGTTTTCTCCTTATTCCCGAGCCATTTGGAAGCAACCACGGCTTTACGAGATGTTATGAGGCACGTAGGATGGCTCACGAGCTTTATGGATAGTTTAGGAGGTCCCAAGACCCCTAAACGTGAAGATTAGAGAGCAAAGGAGTCAAAAGGGGTTTTCCGTGCACTGATCGGGCAGAAATGGCCCGATCGGGCGAAGTATTTATGATCGGGTATGAAAGTTGCGGACCCGATCGGGAGATGTTTGCCCGATCGAATCGGGCGAGGAAGCATGTCCCAGACCCGATCGGGTGACTACCGCCCGACCCGATCGGGTGGAGTGCTGCTTGGTCTCGTTGCGGTGCTACAGGCGAGGGGAACACGCTGGCCCAAGTTGTAGCCAGACCCGATCGGGTGGCAGCCTCGGGCCCGATCGGGTGGGCCGCTTTTCTCGCCTTATTGCTGCACTGCTGCTGCCAGAGCCCAGAAGTGAAGTTGGGGGAATTTGTATGTGGACCCGATCGGGTACTGTGCTCGGGCCCGATCGGGTCTGGTGCTTTAATCGCGCTTTTTCACTTTTTGTTTCCGTTTTTAGTGAACTTGAGGGGTATTATAAATACCTTTTTCCTCATTATCTTTCATTCTATCTTTTAGTCATCTTTCATTAGGTTTTAGACTAGTTTTATTCTTCATTGTTCTTAGTTTAATTCAAACACTTTAGATTAATTTAGAGGTGATCAAACCTATTTCGATTTCAATAAAAGTTCCTGCTTTCCGTCAATTGGTACTCTTCTCTACTCTTTATCTCTTTAATTACTTTGATTGCTTAGTTTATTTATTTAATCGTTCATGATGCAATTGTTAGGGTTTCATATTAGTTTTATCGTTATTAATTCGATCATGTCTGAGTAGTCTCTTTCTAGGGTGTTAGATAGGAAAGCCATGTTTATACCATGATTGCGATTTAGATTTCTATCAATTTCTAGGGCTTGATTAGGGTGATTGTGATGTGGTTTGTTCTTTATTGAGTAATTAACGTTATTGCGCAGTTTCGTTGGTTGCTTGTGGTTAATAGTTGTTTGCACAGATCCGTCTTACGACTAGAGGCCTAGGACACGTCAGTAGTTCTGATTACGTTAGTGAATATGCGGCGTATGTTGAACTATAAGCGTTGAGTCTTAACCATAGCTCAACATAGGCTCTAATCTCCCGACTCTTGACTTAGGTTTTGGTAGTAGTTGACCCTATTTGATTGGTATAAGCATGGTGGACCGACCTAATACCCTAGGTTTTTATTCCATAGTTTAATCCTCAATTTATTCCGTCTTCTGTAGTCTATTCATTAGTTTAATTATTTCTTCCCTGATTTCATCTGGAGTAGCTGAATCGGTTGAATGTTAATTTAGAAACTCTGTCTCCCTGTGGATTCGATCCTGCTTCCACTGACTACCTAGTTAGAGGTCCGTAGGTTTATTTTTGATTAGGTGACACGACTAAAACCTATCAATAAGACATCTCAATCTTCAAGTGGATGCTCGAATAACAGCTGCAGATGGTGTGTGTCAAATCTGCCCTCAAGCTAGAGTGTGTAGACTGCCATTTCCTTCTAGTATATTAAGACAAATAAAGCTTTCCTTTTATTTCATGTTGATATATAGGGACCCTACAAGCATGTTACTATACAAACAAAGGGGCATAGACCATCAGAGAACTTGTAGTCAAACACCTCAACAAAAATGCGGTGGTTGAGAGGAAACATAGACAACTTCTTGGAACGGCTAGAGCTTTGTGTTTTCAGTCCAAGAGCTTATCAAATATTGGGGAGAATGTCTTCTATGTGCAACCTATGTTATCAACAAAATGCCATTTCAAGTCATGGAATACAAGTCACCTTATGAGACTTTATGTTGAAACACCTAACAATGCTCATTTAAGAGTTTGTGGCTATCGTTGCTTTACATCAACACTAACTGCTTATAGAACAAAGCTTAACCCTAGAGCAGATTCTTGTGTTTTCATAGGATTTACATAAGGGTTATAAAGTTCTAAATCTCAAAACAAAATCAATTATTGTCTCTAGGAATGTTCAATTCCATAAAAGGGATTTTCTATATCACCAAACACATTCAAATTCCTCACCATTTCAAGTTTTTCTTCCAACTATCAATGATTCTCATGTTTTCAAATTAAATATTACACCACCAACTTCTCCTCTATATATTCCAACCTTTCCACCTTCTATTTCTGTCTCTATCCCACATCTATCTACACCATCTCACCAACCACCACTCTGAACATTTACTAGAGTAGTGCAACCACGTGCACATCTACAAGATTTTCACTGTCCAACCTTAACGAAACATTCGACTCACACTGAACAATGGTGTAACTTAGTACATTTCACTTCTTTACCTAAGAAACATCAAGCTTTAATTGCTCAAACATCTTCACTCTGTGAGCCCACAATATTTGTTGGAGTTGCTAATAATCCACATTGAATTTCAACTATGGAACAAGAACTTATTGCTCATAATGAAAACAACACCTGAGATGTTGTATCTCTACTACCAGGAAAGAAACAAGTTGGGTCAAGTGGGTTTGTAAGATCAAACTCAAGGCAGATGGGAGTATAGCAAGATACAAGGCTAGATTGATAGGAAAAGGGTATAATTCAAAATATGGAATCGATTGCCAAGTAACATTCTAACTTGTGGTCAAGACGAAAACCGTGAGATGTGTTATTGCTCTTGCAACCTCTAAGGGATGACCTATCTTTCAATTGGATGTTAACATTGTTTTCCTGCATGTTGATCTATATGAGGAGGTTTTCATGCATATGTCAAATGGTGTTCTTAACCATAGCGATAGAATGTGCAGGCTTAAAAAATAATTGTATGGCTTAAAATGACATCTACAAATCAAAGTTTGACTCAATAACCTAAGAGAGATTATTCTTTATTGATCAAAAGAAAATCAGTTACCAAGCAGCAATGTTGCTATATCCGCCAAAAACACCAACCACAGTCGTGGGCAAAACCCCACAGCCGTGGGCTCTTCGGAATCCCCAATCGGCAAGTTTTCCGCTTCTTCCTCGTGTCACATTCCACATGTTCGTGTATACCTGTCTTCCAGCCAATTCATATAAAAACTCAGCAACAAATTTTAGCTTCTAATGACCAAAAGGCTTCAAAAACCTGCTAGTTAGCCTGGAATATCCAAAAATAACTAAATAAATCGTGAAACAACAATTGAGCTCATAAGTGACCAGAACCATTCAATCGAATTTTAGTTTATTGTGATTGTTAAGTTACTTACCTGAGTAGATGATAGTGAGAGAACATTTTCCATGTCTAAAAGACGTAGTTATCGCATTGCTAGTAAACCTCATTAGATTTTATTTGTTCTTTATTTGTTCTTTATTTGTTTGCTCGCGTTAAATTTCTGTTATTGCAACATCTTATAATTTACTTATATCGTTTACTCCAATAATTAAAAGCAACATTTAATAATAAAAAAACTCGAGAGAATATGTACTTACACTCAAGAGATCGCTCGGTTTTCAAGGGTCACTATATGGAATCACTACAAGTGCCCTATAGATATCTTTAATTCTTCACGCACTTCATTTACGAGAACTAATAATAGCGTATTTTATAACAACAAATTACACATGGGATTTAGAGCGCCTCCACAACACCGTCCCACAAGAGATCCACCTCTTGATACATAGCATCCCACTACCCTTGAATGATATGGAGGACACACCTATATGGAATCTTACTTCCAAAGGTTCTTTTTCAGTAAAATCAGCCACTTTGCTAGCATATAATATCCACTCGAACTGCTCTAAATGGCCCTTCGCATGGATTTGGAACCTAAACCTCCCACCTAAGGTCATCATTTTCATTTGATTCTTTAGAGCCTAGAGGCCAGGGCTATCTTACACAAAAGGAAAATTATCCCAACAAATAATTGTCCACTATGCCTAACCCATCAAGACACAATAGATCACCTATTATCTGATTGCCAGAAAGTGACACCTCTGTTGCAAGACATGTACACCGTTGCCTGGCTAAAAGAAATCATCCCCCCCACTCGATTGACTCGACTTAACCTACCTTAAACAAAAAAAGAAACCATTTGTCGCTACATTTGCCTCCCCCGTCACATTTTAAAGGAGAGAAATAAGTGTTTGTTCCAAAACACTCCTTTTGACACTCAAAGAGCTTATCTACGAGCTAAACTAGCTCATAAAGAATGGTTCTACAAAACCAATTAAGATAAGGATCTCATAGCGGCATCCCCTTCACAGGGGACACCCTTCCTCCTTTAAATTCTTCTACCCCAATCCCCGCCCCTTCTTGTTCGTTGGTCTCCCACTTCCTGGCGCTCTCAAAATCAACTTCGACAGCTTGATTAAAATGGGTCGGCAGCAGACTTCATCATCAAAGGCGAAGATTGCATTGTCAAGGCAGTAACAACTTTTAATTAGGGTAGCGCAAGTATTATAGTAGCAGAAGCCACAACCCTCCACGGATCACTCCTTAAACTCTCCTCCATCCCACATAACAACGTAATCATCGAAGGGGACAATCTCCTCGCCATCAACATGGTTAACGGTGTATGGACTCCTACCATGGCAGATAGCCAATACTATTTACGACATTCAAATCTGTAAAATGGATCACATTTTCAGAAAAGAGAATAGAACAACAAATTGAATTGCTAATGTAGACCACCTAATCAATAATTCTTTTAACATAGAAACTTCAAATCATTCCTCTTCATACCCTATTATTAATTCATATAAACTACGAGAAATTCCTAATTCAAAGGGGCTCATAATATATCTTTTCATCTCTTACTTTTTGTTACCTTTATAAACTTTTGTTTTTCACAATAGCTTTAATAAGTGGAATTCGGTGGACTTCACGACTATTCCACATTTATCCAAACTACTCTATACAAGTTCCTTTCAACCCGAAGGGATGAAAGCGGTTGCGGCAGTAAGACATGTCTCCAAACATGCCGACTCCCATTTGTCAAAATCAACATTAAATATTCATCTCTAGAACTTTCTTAGCACCAAAACTCAAAGAGTATAAGAATCAAGAACATGGCATTTTTCCCTTCGTACAAAACAAGATGGCTAGCCACCTCGAAGCTATGACGTCCACTAGCAGTAACACTACCAACCCATTCGGTGCATTCTTCAATGGTTGGCTTGAACGTCAACAAACCTTACTCAACCAACTGGTAGACACGGCTAAGAATGAATGCAAGAACAGAAAGCAGCAGCTAATCGATCATGCACTCCTTCACTATGCAGACTACTATGAGAAGAAGGCTCAGCTCGTCTGGCAAGACGTATTCCTGGTGTTTTCACCACCATGGTTAACTTCCTTTGAGAAGACCTTCCTTTGGGTAGGTGGGTTTATGCCCTCCCTAACATTCTGCGTCGCTGAGTTTTCGATTTCCGACTTGATACCAGAACAGCTTCATAAATTAGCAGGCTTAAAAGCGGAGACTAAAAGAGAGGAGAGGAAATTGACGGATGCATTGGCCTCAATACAAGAGAGCATGGCATTCCAGCCATTGCTGAATTTGGCTAAGCAATATGGAAGGTTGGTGGATGGAGAGGTGTTGGATTTCGACGAGGCGATTGATGAATTGAAGCAGGGGATGTCGAGGGTTGTTCATGGTGCGGATCATCTCCGTAGGAATACTGTGATTAAGGTAATTGAAATCCTTAATGTTGATCAGAGTTTGAAGTTTTTGAGTGAAGTTGCTAAATACCAACTTAGTATTAGAGCTCGGGGATTGCAAAATGATCAACAAAGAGAACGAGAAGGGCCATACTCTATTCCCCTTCTGTAAGTCGATTTTTAATTTTTTTACCTTTATGAAGTTACTATGATATAATTTCATATTGGATAGGTCAAACTAATCCAATCAAGCTCCGTAGGTTAAAGTTAAACCTTTACGCTCCCTTTTTCTAAGTGTTTGTGAAAAAATAGGCCTTATTGCTAGATTATGCTTTCTTTTTTTAATTTTATATTCTAATACATACCGATTTTGAAAATTCATTTTCATATGTAGTACTTTTTAATTCCTAAAAAAAGAAATTTGAATTAACTAAATTGCCTTACAAAAATATATCCTTTTTTTTTTTTTCCAAATAAGTAAAATTTCATTGTTCAACAACAGTTTACACCAATTTAATATAGTTAAAGAACCAATTAGGTTGGACCCTTGACATAGGAAAGATAAACAATTAGAACCATTTGAATACAAACACCAACTCAAAGGCTACAAAACCAATTATAATCTTTCCTACTAACTTTCTTAGGCATAACTAGCTAATTCTATTTCTTACGATACTCTCCATCTGATTAATACTAACATTGGTACTAGGCACACGCCTCTGCCAATAACTCTGATCCCTGCTATGCCTCACACCATATACCACTGATGTTAGTTTAGCTGCTATAATATGTTTCTTGAACTTGGAGTGTCCGAAATTCCTCAGCCACCTGATGATAACTGGTAATGAGATGGTAGGACTACTTATAGCCAATCAGTTTTTAATGCCTGTAAGCACTCCATACTGTATCTACATTTTAAAAACAAATGAGAGTGAGTTTCAGCTTCATCATCATAGATCAAATAGATCTGTATGACTTGCCAATTCCAGCCAATTTTGCTGTTGTTTGCAGCTTCTCTTACGCAGCCAGCCAGAGAATAAATCTGTGTTTAGGCACATTGAGCCTATTCCAAACAACTGTATTTCCATACTACGTTCCTTTTTCCCCTCTCATCTTCTTTTACAATAACTGAATTGAATATTTTTGCAGCGTATACATTAACTCATTTTCGGTGAAAAATGCTTTTAATTGCTCCTTCAGATTACATACGCATTTCCAGTACCAACTCACTGCTTCTCTTGGTTTGCAAGTCCATCAATTTTCCCCTTTGATGTTAGCAGAATGAAAACATTATGTTACCTATAAGAGATAGCCCATATATACTTGCCAAGGAAAGCAATATTCTAGTTAATTACTTCTATGAAGTCCTAACCCTTTACAACTTGCTCCAACATAACTGCTCCCAAGCCACAGCTCCAGGTTTATGAGACCAAACTTGACCAGTCCATAGGAAAGCTCTACATATCTTCATCACCTCTTGAAGCACATCTCTAGAAATGATGAACACTTGTGCCTAATAACTGTGCAAGCTAAGAAACACAGAATTGATAAGTTGTTGTTTTAGCACTATATGACAAGTTACCGGTGCTCTACACCCTTATCCTTGCTGTCATTTTCTCACCAATCATTTCATATTGAGCCTTTGATATCTTTTTAGAACAAATGGAAACCCCGGAGTTCTTGAAAGGCAGCTTAGTCTTCACAAACGGAGAAACATAAAAATTCTTTGAGAATCCTCTTCTTACATAAAGAATGTTAGAACTAGTAACCGGGAAAAATAGAAGTACACAATGAAGATAACAACGAACAAACGATCTTCTAGGCGTGTTCGGGAACACTTTCCCAAAAGTGATATTCCGACCCTATATGAAGCACGGGTTGCATGGAATACACCTCCGAGATACAAAGAAGAATAGTGAATATCATGCTCGTATGAGATTCACCAAATGAGAACAAACGTATTTGTGTAATTGCTTTGATGATCAATCAACCAAAGAGAGAAAAACTTTAAGTGCCTTTTCAGAGAATGATGATAAACTTCTTTTTACTTCATCTGTGGTAAAACACCACATATATGCACGTCAAAACAAAGAAAACGGCCAATAACCGCTCAAAAGGCAAAACCGCAAAACAGAAGCATCGACAAGCAGTGGCAGGTCGCGAGTCACGAGCTGCCCGTCGCGAGTTGCGACAGCCTTCGCGAGTCGCGAGCACATGCTGCTCCTCCGCTTCCATTTGCTTTGGCTTGTGTTCTCATTCCAATACTTCAATGTTACATGTTTACTAAACCGCAAACACCAACGTGCATACTAACGCAACTTGAACTACGACACCATAACGAAGAAGTTCAAGTTAACGTTACATGAATAATATCAACCAAATACTCTAAATTATCCAACCCATTTAGAGTATTCTAAAAGATAATAAGCACTAAACATTATCAAAGCAAACAATCTTATGCATCAATGAAAGTGTACTAAGACTTGAACTTCCACCTAGTATAATATACATTCCAAGTATCCGTATCCGAAAGGTGTCGCAAGCGATTGGTTGTGAACTCATTAAACTTGACACTTAAAGCCATGTGTCCATATCATTCATATGTGTATCATAGCTATGCCCCTATAGCTACTTGAAGCGGATAAACTTCACACTTACATAGGTAGAACTCTTAAATAAACATTCCACTATGACAAGGCATAACAAGAGAACTATTAAGATTCACAACCTCTTTACAAAATCATAGTCAATATAAGAACAATACTTGAGGATACTTACAAATGTTCTTCAATCATCAAATGAAAGAATTAATCTTATTGAACTTAAGACCCAACGTCTTATTGGGCGTTAAGTTAAGATTCCTTCACTCGTGATTAACTAAGGGCTCCAATCCAAGACCGATTACCATCCTCTTCATCGTATCTCTAGCCTAGGCCTTAGTGAAACAACCCGCTAGATTATACGTAGTTCGCACATAGTCAACAGTTATAACACTATCCTTGACAAGTCCTTGAATATAAAAATGTCGCACACCAATGTGCCTTGACTTACCATTATAAACTTGACTTGCTGAGGAAAAAGCAATGAACTCCGAAGTCATGGAGGAGTCCGCAATGAAAGTTTGCTTCTTAGAAGCCGAAGAGATAGCACATCCCCCAAGTAGAAAAACAAATCCACTTATGGAAGAGTGATCCTCTCTATTAGAAATCCAACTTGCATCCAAATAACCTTCTAAAACCGAAGGATATCCACTGTAGGATAAACCATAATCTTTGGTTTTCCCCAAATACCTTGAGACACGACGAATAGCATGCCAATGCTTCATACTAGGGTTACTAGTATACCTACTAAGCTTGCCTACCGCAAATGCGATATCCGACCTAGTACTCGTCATAGCATACATCAAACAACCTATGACCCGTGCATACTCAAGTTGAGATACCGCACTACCATCATTTAGCGTTAATTTCTCACTTGGATCGATAGGAGTTGTACAAAAGAGCAATCACTAACATTGAAATTCTTAAGTACTTTTTTAATGTAATGTGTTTGAGATAAACTCAATTTTCCATTGCTTCTTTCAATTCTAATGCCTAGAATGACATCCGCTTCTCCTAAATCTTTCATGGAGAACATTGATGATAGGAAAGCCTTTGCCCACTCAACTTGTGACAAACCAGTTCCAAAAATCAACATGTCATCTACATATAGACAAATCATTACACCATGACCTAAGTCATCAAATTTGCTATATACGCCTTGTCCGAATTATTCAACTTCAATCCGTTAGACAACACAACCTCATCAAACTTTTGATGCTATTGCTTGGGTGCTTGTTTTAGCCCATACAAAGATCTAAATTGTTTGCAAACTTTACCTTCTTGACCTTTTACAACAAACCCTTCGGGTTGTCTCATGTAAACCTCCTCATCTAACTCTCCATTTAAGAACGCTGTCTTAACATCCATTTGATGGATCACAAGGTTGTGTATAGCCGCAAGAGCAATCAACAACCTTATAGTAGAGATTCTAGCAACGGGTGCATATGTATCGAAATAATCAATACCCGGCTTTTGGGAGAAGTCTTGACCGGGATTTGAACTTATCAATAGTTCCACCGATTTTCATTTTCTTCTTGAAAATCCATTTACACCCAATAGGTTTACACTTGGGAGGAAAATTCGCCAAAACCCATGTGTTATTACCCATGATGGAGTCCATCTCATCATCAATAGCTTCCTTCCAAAAAGGAGCATCTTGAGATCTCATGGCCTCATCAAAAGTCAAAGGATCACCTTCCACATTAAACACATCTGGAAATTTAGTCAATATAGAACTTCTAGATCTTTGAACTAAATATACATGACAATCCGAGCCAAAGATTTCTTCTTTCTTGCCCTTTTACTTCTCCTAGGTTGTGATGAAGTCGATGCTACATTCTCATCTAGAGTTTGTTCATCTAATTCTTGATCATTTAAAGACCGATCAACTTCTTGAATAATGGTACTTGGACTTACATCCTTTGGTCTAGGAATTGACGAATATCGATTTTCATCAAAGATTGCATCTCTTGACTCCACAATAGTGTGAATTGACCAAACGTCATTTTGTTCTATAACATAGAGCCTATAGGCCTTGCTATGAATAGCATACCCTATAAAGATGCATTCAACTCCCCTTTCACCTAACTTTTTACGTTTAGGTTTCGGCATTTTTACAATTGCCCTACAACCCCAAACTCTAAGGTAACTTAGATTTGGTTTTCTTTTGATCATAATTCATACGGTGTAACTTTGTTCTATTTCATAGGAACGCGGTTTAATATATAATAAGCCGTTAAAACCGCTTTACCCCAAAATCCATCACTCAAACCCGAATAGGATAACATTGAATTTACCATATTGTAAAGTTCTATTCTTTCTTTCCGCTATACCATTTGCTTGTGGTGCATTAGCCGCGGTTCTTTCATGTATGATTCCTAATGATTGGAAATAACTAGGATCATGGTATTCAGCACCCCTATCGGTTCTAAACCGTTTTATTTTGTCATTTAGTTGCAATTCAACCTCGTTTTTTATAGATCTTAAACTTATCTAGAGCTTCATCTTTAATGAATACAAGATAAACATAACAATACCTAGAATAATCATCTATAAATGTTATGATATACTTCTTATTACCTAAAGAAGTAGTGCTATGGAAGTCACATAGATTACTATGCACCAAATCAAGCAAATTAGTATCTCTTTCCACATTATTTGGGAAAGAATTCCTGGTTATCTTCGTAAGTATGCATGTTCTACACTTCTCTATGCTTGGATCAAAACTAGGAATCAAATCATCCTTTGACATATATTATAACTTTCTATAATTAACATGACCAAGCCGATAATGCCAAAGAGAAGAACTATCATTGACAACGCAAACATTGTTTAACAAAGTATTCGAAATACTTAACTTGAACATACAATTACATAAATAACCCAAACCAACAAAAGACCCTCCTTTAGATAAAATAAACTTGTCCGACTCAAAGACCGTTTTCAAACCTATTTGATTCAAGATAGCTCCCGAGACTAGATTCTTTTTAAGGTCCGGAACAAATACAACATCTCTTAAAACAAGAGATTTTCTGGAACTAAAAACTAGCTCAACTTGTCTTACTCCTAAGACTTTAGCAGTAGAATCATTTCCCATGTAAAGAACTTCTCCTTCATCCGCCTCCTTGAAGGTCTTGAAGAGAGATCGTTACTTGCATACATGCCTTGAAGCTCCCGAATCGATGTAACATGAACAATCATACTGCACACAAAAGATTTCAGAAATCGTACACACATAATTCAAAATCGGATTAAGCAAAACTTGTGCACATGTAACTTGCTTGGGTTGGGTATGGCTTGACTCGCCTTTCCCACCACCATGCCCATTCTTGTTCATATTTTTCTTCCAAATGGTGCAATCCTTCTTGAAGTGTCCGGGCTTTCCACATTCCCAACAAGCTCGTTGTTGTCCTCCTCCACCAAACTTTGGTTTCTTACCATAGTTTCCTTTGGTGAAGTTATGTGCCCTCTTCTTAGGATTATAGTCGTTAGACTTTCCATCCTCCACCATGTTAATAGTGGAAGAACTAGGATTTATCTCCTTTTGTTCAATAGTCATTTCATCCTTCTTATGTTTCAAGCTATCTCTAACATCTTTCCAACAGGAGGGTAATTTGTCGATTATTTAAGAAGATGAGCATTCAATTGTTCAATAGTCATTTCATCCTTCTTATGTTTCAAGCTATCTCTAACATCTTTCCAAGAGGAGGGTAATTTGTCGATTATTTAAGAAACGACAAATGTTTCATCCATACTAATGTCATGTTGTTTAAAGCTTCCTAAAGGTTTTTGGACTTCATGGAATTGTTCCATAATTGGCCTAGACTCCACCATCTTAAAATCATTGAAATTGCTAACTATAAATTTCTTACTAGAAGCATTTTCGGACATGAATTTAGACTCTAAGTCATCCAAAAGAACTTTAACGGATTCATAGTATTGATAATTATCAAAGAGATCATTGGACATACCATTGAGAATGTGACCACGGCATATGTAGTCGTCGTTCTCCCACTTCTTCCTCTTCATAGTAGCCTCAATCGTCTCATCATCCACTTCAATAGGCTTCGAGGATGAGAGAACGTACACCACCGCCAAAGAGGTAAGAAGAAAGTGCATCTTCTTTTGCCATCTACGGAAACCCACGCCTTCAAACTTGTCAAGTTTGTGGAAATTCGCTGTCATCTCACGAAGTGTAGCCATCTTATAGAATAATATCGCTTTTGGATTGTTAGAACTTGTAACTGGGAAAAATAGAAGTACACAATGAAGACAACAACGAACAAACGATCTTCTAGGCGTGTTCGGGAACACTTTCCCAAAAGCGATATTCCGACCCTATACGAAGCACGGGTTGCACGAAATTCACCTCCGAGATACAAAGAAGAATAGTGAATATCACGCTCGTATGAAATTCAACAAATGAGAACAAACGTATTTGTGTAATTGCTTTGATGATAAATCAACCAAAGAGAGAAAAACTTTGAGTGCCTTTTGAGAGAATGATGATAAACTTCTTTTTACTTCATCTATGGTAAAACACCACATATATGCACGTCAAAACAAAGAAAACGGTCAATAACCGCTCAAAAGGCAAGACCACAAAACAGAAGCATGGATAAGCAGTGGCCGGTCGCGAGTCGCGAGCACATGTTGCTCCTCCGCTTCCGTTTGCTTTGGCTCGTGTTCTCATTCCAATACTTCAACGTTACATGTTTACTAAACCGCAAACACCAATGTGCATACTAACGCAACTTGAACTACGACACCATAACCAAGAAGTTCAAGTTAACGTTACATGAATAATATCAACCAAATACTCTAAATCATCCAACATAGAATACACAAAATATATTCCTTTCTTTACTAATATTGCATGGGTTTTTTTGCTGGTTTAATTGTTTATCTTATTTTACAGTGTCCAACTCTTATACTGAATTATATTACGAATTTTTTAAGAATAATTTACCCTACCGGGTTGTATTGTTATCATGGGCGGATAGAGGGTACATTGAGGTTCAAGCCAAGCGTACCCCGACTCCAATAAATGAAAAACAAGCAAAACAAAACAGAAGGCCAACACATAGTATATGTATAGATAACACTTATTACGGTGTATATGAGCCAAAAAACCTTAGAAATCCATCTTTTGGAACAAAACAAATAAACCTGACCCAATAAGAACTTGGAAGCTCTTTCACTTTCAATTTCACGCCACTCACCTCAAAGGCTCAGACCTTAGATGTTCTCTCTTCACGCAGCTAGACTTTTGTTTCTGCAAGGTTTAATTTTATGTTTACATTGGTTTTTGTAATATTTAATGGTTTATTTAATTTTCTTTTTTGCCGCATGGTTAATTTATTTTGTAACTGCACTCACACCTTTCAAATCCTGGATTAGCCATTCTGTAAGAAAGCAAGTAAATTTAGAAAAAGATCTAGTGCCATATAGCTGCGTTTTATGAAGGTCTTTCCTTATGTTTTATTTCAATTTTTGCAAATAGTTTTTACCTTCTTAGCTTGAAAGTTTCTTTTGAATATCAATATTGGTACATGGTGACAAAAGGACAGATCTGTATTTGAGAGAAGGAAATGGTTTTGTAATTGAAATGAATTGAATTTGATTGATTTCAAATACTTGGCAGTGCATGGTATATATATGTGAGCATGTAATATTTCCGGTTTAGCCAATATGTATTAAACTCCTACCAAGCAAGGTTTAGATTAGTGGAAAGAAGAGAGCCTTCTAACCTTGAGGTTGGGGGTTAAATCCCTATTAACGGTACTTTGAAAGTTGGATTTCCCTTATCATTTCCCATCTCTTAAAGTGCTTGGGCCATTAGGACCCGAGCGGGATCCGGGCCACTTATTCTTACCAAACAAAAAAAAGTATGCACTAAACTCCTAGTTACATATATAGTTGAAGAATAATCTAGAACTTATCTTAACTCACAAATTCTTATATGCGGCGTGCCACACAATTAACCCATACATTACCTTTACACTCTCCAAATCCACTCAAAAAGGTCGCTAACCCCTCCTCTTATAATCAGCAACCCTCCCCCCAAAATAATCAGTAACCCCGTCCAAAAAGTCAGTAAGGATTCCCCTAAAAATTAGTAACCCCTAGACGATTGTTGACCCCAAACAGATAATAACTCCCCTAAAACGGTTAGTAACCCCTCTTACCCCCTTAAAGACACAATGGCCCACCAAACACTTCGTAACCCTCTAAAACACTTCTTGCGCAACACGGTTTGAAATTGTGCGGCAATCCACACAAGATCTTATCTAGGTTCGTGCACTCAAGGATACAATGTACTAGATAGTTCATATACTTAGGATAAAATGCTAAATGTTTGAAATTTATGGGAAGTATTCGAATAGTGTCATTCATTCAACACTTCATCTTCAGAACTTCGTTCATGACTCCGAGCTTGAGTCTCAGAAATTCAAATCTATAATAGAGCTTTAGTGAATATGTCTGCAAGGTGCTATTAGTAGGACAGATAAATCATCTTAACATCCTTCTTTCCTTGAGCTTCATGAATGGCATGAAGCTTGATCTTCATATGTTTAATTTGTTTTATTATGACAAACTGGATCCTTAGAGATAACAATTGTTGACTTGCTGTAAACAAAAACTTCCATTCGATTATCTTGTTTGTGACCTATATATCTAAGTATCTTCCTTGGCAAATAACTTGATTAATTGTGGCGCTAGCTGCCACATACTAGGCAACTCTTTTCTTCATAGTTATCCTTGAGAATATGTCTGATCCAAGTGTAAAATCATAGCAAGAGGTATATTTCATCTCCTCCATTAGGAAATATAGGTTGTTCGATTATTATGTATGTTATGTATGTTGTCGTTTTGGTTCAGGACATGGCTTGAACGTTGCACCAAAATTCAATGTTCCCTTGACATATATCAGAATTCTCTTGGTTATTCCCATGTGAATCTGCACTTCGATCATTCATGAATTCTTAAATTAGGTTGGTAACATACATCATGTATAGCCTTGTTGCAGTAATTATAGAGTAAATTGCCTACATATACAATGCTTCTTTAAGTTTCTTTAAGTCTTTGCATATGTTTTATATTCTCCATCTAATCTTAAAAGACTCTCCTTTATTGGGAATGGTGTTTCCACTGTTTTGAATTGTGTATCTGCAATGTTTTGATAATATCTTGAGCACACTTATTAATTAGGTTAAAAAATGAAGATCCCATCCTTAAATTAAATTAGTGAACCTCCATTAGCAGAAAACAGTTCATCAGACCAAGCGAATCATTTCGAACTACTTCTTCATCTCATCCTTGAGAGCAACGATCATGTGACTATTATTGGCTATTGAGGAGGTCGTCAACATAAAGTGGGACTACCAGAACGTCCTTGTTTCTTCTTTTCTTCAAATGGGGTGTATGTTCATTCTTGCTTCATGTGAAGCCGTGTTAACTGACATACAAATCGACTTGGTGTACTAAGCTATAGGCACTTGTTTTAAGCCATAAAGAGCTTTCTTCAAACTGTATACCGAATCCTCTTTGCCTTTAACGTTTGACAAGGAACACTTTAGGTTATTGCAAAACGATTTCTTTTTTCCAACTCTCCATTCATAAGGTTGACTTAAGTTCACGTCAAAAAAAGAGGTTGACTTGAGTTAATAACTCTTCTAGCTATCCCGAGCAGTTAGGACAATCAAGGTGTCAACTAAATCAAGTATAAGTACAAGTGAACCCATATCTGCTTCGATCTTAGTTTCTTTTGTATATTCTTTGACAATGAATCTGGCTGTGTAATTGCCCCATTAGGATTTGATTTGGTCTTATAAACCCACTTAATGCCAATCACTTACCAGTTTAAGGGTGGATTATCAACAAGTTCCCACATGTCATTAGTGACTTTCATATTAATTTCATTCTCTATAGTCATTAGATGATTCTTGTAATTATTGGGCTTAGTAAATGAAAAACAACAAAAGTATTTTGCAAAATTCACGATCCAAATGAATGTTGGTGTTTATAATGCAAACGGAATAGCTGCTTCAGGCCTACACGACCGTGGCAAATACTACACGGCCGTGTAGTAAATTCGTACAGGAATCAGGAGAAGTTCCTGATTCGCAAATGTAAAAGCAACACGTCCGTGTCCCTTTGGACACACCCGTGACGAAGGGACACGCCCGTGTAGAAACCAACACGCCCGTGGAGCACTGCTTCATGGGTTTCCCGATTTCTGTTTTGCGGTTTGTGATTACTTAATTTCTGGACTTCATACAAATACACCTCTACGAAAACCTTTCATCATTCATTCATTCATCCTTATTGAAGTCCTAAACACAAGCCTACCCTTCCTATAGAACATTGAGCAGTTCTTGAGAAATTCCAATCTCTAATCTGGGTTTACGGAGTTAGGGATCGTTGTGTTAACCTGGGGGGACGAACATCATCAAGAATCCGCGTCAGAGGTGGCGAAATTCGTTTCTAAGGCAGTGGCTCTCATACCACGACACGACTTGTGATTGATTGACAGGTCTAATAACAATTTATAAACAAATTTGTTCTGTTGAAATCATGTCTAGTAGTATGAATAGATATTTTCCTGATTTGTCAAAGATGGAACCTTTGAGCGGTCCAAACTATAGGCGATGGGCATAAAGAATTCTTATTGCTTGTGAACAATCTGATCTTGAATATAAACTGTTCAATGACCCACCTAAGGGAAAATTTGATGTTACTACTGTTGTTAATTCTGAAACTCCCTCTAAAGATAAATCAGATAAAAGTGACAAAACTGAGAAAATTGTGGTGTCTGATGATAGAACTAGTTTGGAAAAGTTCGAGAGGGATAATAAAATGGTTAGAGGACATCTATTGAATAGTATGACGAATAATACTTTCGATTTATTTGTGGATGTCAAGTATTGTAAGACCATTTGGGATACTTTGAAAAAGAAGTATGGTACAGATGATGCTGGTAAGATGAATGCTGTTGGTAATTGGCTGAATTTTAATTTGGTCGATGATAAGCCAATTGTAGATCAAGTTCATGAATATGAGAAGTTGTGTGCTGAAGTGATTAATCAGGAGATAAAGTTGTGTGAGTTTCTTCAGGCTCAGGTGCTTATTGAGAAGTTGCCTGAGTCTTGGTCCACCTATCGAAACCAATTAAAGCATAAGAGAAGGCGATTGTCTTTTGAGGAACTGGTAAATCATATGCAGATTGAGGAGGCAAACAGGTTGAAGGACTCTGGAGCCTTAACCACCAATAAACAGGTAGTCAAGGCAAATCTCGTGGAGACTAGTTCTGGGCTTATTTCTGAGAAGCGAAATGGGAAGGTCAAGAAATTCAATGGAAAAGGAAAGAAACCTGCAGAGAAGGGAAAGTTCCACAAGAGTGGAAAGATAGGGAAAAATCCAGGTTGTTGTTTCGTCTGCGGCAAACCTGGTCATTTTCATGCTACATGCTTCAAGAACAAAGGGCGTCAAGGTTCGAAAGATCCACCCAAGAGTCAGGAAAACCTTGCTGAAGCAAATGATGTGATAGTTGCGGTTGTGTCTGAAGTAAACTTGGTTGAGAACAATTCTGAATGGATCGTTGACAATGGGGCCTCTCGTCACTTCTGTGCCAACAGGGATCTCTTTGAGGAAATCGAGAAGATAAATGGAGGCGAGCAAGTGTACATGGGGAACTCCAGCAGCTCTGAAGTGCTTGGAATGGGAAAGGTTCTTCTAAAGCTGACTTCGGGGAAGACCTTAGCACTACAAAATGTTCTGTATGTCCCCTCCCTTCGTAAAAATTTCTAGTAGTCTGTTGAACAAAGTAGGAGTCAAATTAGTTTTTGACGATGATAAGCTTGTTCTGACTCGCATGGCGAGTTTGTGGGGAAGGGGTACCTCAATGCTGGTTTATTTGTTTAGACATTGTAATTCGTGTTTCAATGAATAAGATTTCTTCTTCTGCTTATATAGTCGAGTCTTTGAGTCTGTGACATAGTCGTTTGGGTCATGTGGGATTTAGCTCAATAAATCGACTAAAGAAAATGAATCTGCTGCATGAAATGACTAATGATGGACTACATAAGTGTGAAATATGCGCTGAGGCTAAGTTTGTGAGAAAGCCATTCAAATCTGTTACTAATACACTGTTAGGACTATTAGAACTTGTACACACTAATCTGGCATATTTCAAGTATCTTGAGAGTAGGGGTGGAAAGAAACACTACATAACCTTTGTGGATGATTTCTCAAGATTTTGTAGAGTATTTTTGTTGAAGTCTAAGGATGAGGCCGAGCAAAAATTCCTGATCTATAAAGCAAAAGTTGAAAATCAATTAGACCTTAAAATTAATAGACTTAGGAATGATCGTGGTGGGGAGTATGGGTCTAACTTCCTTAGAGACTTGTGTGAAAAGGAAGGCATTATACATGAACTGTCTGCACCTTATACTCCTCAACAGAATGGTATAACAGAAAGAACAAGACTTTGAAGAAAATGATAAATGCTATGCTTCTAAGTTCTGGCTTATCTGACAATATGTGGGGGAAGCCATTCTTTCTGCAAAACCATATTTTGAACCGTGTATCTCACAAGAAGTTAGATAAGACTCCATTTGAGTTGTGGAGTGGTTTTTCCCCAAATATGATATTCATGAAAGTGTGGGGGTTTGGCCAAGGTGGGCTTACCTTCTTTCAAAAGGACTACTATAGGTGCTAGAACCTTTGATGTTGTATTCATTGGTTATGCTGAGAATAGTGCTGCCTATAGATTCATGAAATTGGATGATCGATCCTTGTGTGAAGCTCGAGATGCAGAGTTCTTTGAAAGGATCTTCCCTTTGAAGAAGACAGAGGTTAGTGAAAATGTTTCTACTGTGGGGGTTCCTTCAGTTGGGAGCTCGACGGCTACCCCTAGTGTGCCTAGTCAATTGGATGAACCTAGAAGAAGTAAGCGACAAAGGGTAGAGTCAAGATTCGGGCCAGACTTTGTCACTGCTTTTGTTTTTGAACTTGACACGTTAGAAGTATTGGATATGTTATTGTTCATGGTTGATGAGGACCCCAAAAATTTTGATGAAGCAATGAGCTCTGCTGATGCTACCTTCTGAAAGGAAGCGATTAACAGCGAGTTGGAGTCCATCATGGCAAATAACACTTGGAAATTAGTTGATCTACCTAAGGGGAACAAACCAATTGGCTGCAAATGGATCTTCAAGAGGAAGTTGAGGATTGATGGAACTGTGGAGAGGTTCAAGGAAAGATTAGTTATTAGAGGCTTCACTCAAAATTTTAGAGTGGATTATTTTTATACTTATTCTCCTGTAACTAAAATTGCTACCATTCGTGTTTTATTTGCATTAGCATCTTCTTTTAACCTGTTACTGCATCGGATGGATGTGAAGAGATCATTCTTGAATGGTGATTTGGAGGAAGAGATCTATATGGAGCAATCTCCTTGATGCGTTTTGCATGGAATAGAACAAAGGTTTGCAGGTTGAAGAAGTCTCTCTATGGCCTCGGCTCCAAAACAATGTTATGAAAAATTTCATAAGACTGTGCTTAGTTTTGGATTTATTGTGAATGGATCAGATGCGTGTGTATATTCAAAGGTGATAGGCTCTAATTGTGTAATCATTTGCTTATATGTTGACGACATGCTTCTGTTTAGTGCAAGTCTTGATGCCATGAAGGAGACTAAGAATGTTTTATTCTCTAAGTTTGAAATGAAGGACTTGGGTGAAGTTGATGTAATATTGGGAGTAAAGGTTGTAAAGACTCCCAAGGGTTATTCTTTATCTCAATCCCATTATGTGGAGAAAATATTGAAGAATTTTAATTGCTATGATGAGACCCATGTAAAAAACTCCCTATGACTCTAGTGTTCAGCTGCTTAAGAACAAAGGTGATAGTGTGTCTCAAGGTGAGTATGCCAAGGTCATAGGTAGTCTGATGTTTTTAATGAACTGCACTCATCCTGATATTGCTTATGTTGTAAGCAGACTCAGTTGTTACACTCACAATCCTAGTGAGGATCATTGTGGTGCTCTCAAAAGACTGCTGAGGTATTTGAGAGGTACCATGAACTGGAGGTTAAACTTTGTGGGGTTTCCTTCAGTTTTAGAAGGGTATTGTGATGGAAATTGGGTGACTGCCAGTGATGAAGTAAGCTTCACTAGTGGGTATGTGTTTATTTTGAATGCAAGTGTAGTTTCTTGGAAGTCTGCAAAGCAGACATGTATTGCTAGATCTACTATGGAAGCTGAGTTTATAGCTTTGGATCATGCCACACAAGAGGCTGTCTGGTTGAGACATTTGTTGGCTGATATTCTCTTGTGGGGGAGACCTGCTCCTCCTGTATCCTTGCATTGCGACTCACAAGCTTCTACTGGGGTTGCCAACAACAACGTTTACAATGGCAAAAAGAGACACATTCGAGTCAGGCATGAGTCTGTGAGATAGTTTATCTTGAATGGTGTCATCTCTCTTGATATTGTGAGGTCTATAAGGAACCTTGCTGATCCTTTCACCAAGGGATTAAGTAGGAAGCTAGTATTGGAATTCTCTGGTGGAATGGGTTTGAAACCTATGTGATTATCTTCATTAACTTGAATACTATATTAAACTCATTTTATTGTTTTCTCTTTAATATAATGATTGCTCAGATTGAGTAAGTTCTTATTGAACTGTTTTGGTGTATATTATTGAGATGTCATGTTGAGATGCTATGTGCATCATCATGCTGAGTGGATGTTTGTAGCCCTTATTGGTTGGGTGGTTCACCTAGTTAAACTTGATGGATGTGCAAGAATCGATAGCCCTTATTGATTGGGTGGTTTACCTATTGAACCTGACAGAATCCTTATGTGTATTAACAAGGATGCGCAAGGTGGCTCTTAATGTTTCCATCTCTAAGGCTCTGGGTGGTCCATGTAGTGGATTTGATGGTTACACCTCTAGTCACAATTGTGACATGAGAGTACGTAGCCAAGTGGCGGTTCTGTTTAGAACTTAATGAACTTAGTATGTTTATAACAATGAATGGTGGTTCAACGTTGTTGAACTATTTAGGACATTGTTTGGATGGTGAGGTTGAACATAGTTCTTAATGAAGTTATATCAAATTTTTGTAGGTTCAATTGGAATTGATCTCGATAACTTCACCTAAGTGAGTGTGAAGGGTTGACCTCCTTTTGTGGTTGACATGTAAATCTTCCTAGAGCGCTTACGATAATCCCAAGGTATTATGATGGCCGTATTGGAAAAGGATGTATGCATTACTCCTTAGTTTGTTATCGCCGAGTTTCTCAAGCTCTGAGAGCAAGGCATGTGTTATCGGGTCACTTCTTTCTCCTGCAAGTTCAATCCTTAGGATACTTGTAGGTGAGAGAACACCCCGTCTCACTAACACGTTAGTTCAATCCTTGGACACTAATATGTAAGTGCCTAACTCTCCTTTTACTGCTCAAAGTTCTTTCTTTCTTCCTTTTGCATTAGTTGTGGATTGTTGGTGTTTATAATGCAAATGGAGCAACTGCTTCAGGCCTACATGACCGTGGAAAATACTACACGGCCGTGTAGTAAGTTCGTACAGGAATCAGGAAAAGTTCCTAATTCACGAATGTACAAGCAACACGTCCGTGTCCCTTTGGACACGCCCGTACACGCCCGTGGAGCAGTGCTCCACGAGTTTCCCGATTTCGATTTTGCTGTTTGTTATTACTTAATTTGTGGACTTCATATAAATACCTGTCTACGAAAACCTTTCATCATTCATTCATTCACACTTATTGAAGCCCTAAACATAAGCCTACCCTTCCTATAGAACATTGAGCAGTTCTTGAGAAATTCCAATCTCTAATCCGGGTGCACGATGTTAGGGTTCGTTGTGTTAACCTTGGGGGACATTTAGACTGTTTTGATAAACCCCTAATAAGGACTTTTCCCTCAAGGACCTGTATCATTTTAGTGGGTAGACAGAAGATGTTGTATGACAATAGCGCTATCGCAAGGTGTAGAGGCAGCCTTATCAGCGCCACGTGTGCTAGCAGTGCTGCTGTTCCCAAGAGTGATCTAGTTCATATAACGGGTTATGCTGAGGTGTTCCAAGATCTTCAAACACTACACTAATCTCTATTTTTGGTTCTTCTAAATTCACAGAATTTTCTCATAACTCCACATCTCTATTACTGATGTAAAATTCGGTAACATAACCTTTGGAGTGTGAATAATATCACAGCAAAAAAAATTAACTTACTTAGATTTCTCATCCAGCTTGCTTCTCTCTTGTGATGGAATGTGCGCTTATCAAACTGATCTAAACACACAAAGTGTTGAGGATATAAAAATCAAGTGGAAACTACTTGCAATCAAACAACAATTAGCAATGGAAGTCCAACAACCAGCAAGAAAGCAAAGCAATAATAAGTGAAGAAATAAATAAGAGAGAAAGTAAGTTACGGCACTGTGGGAAGACCCGATAATCCGGGAGTAAAAACCCACAAGTACTATGAAATAGTATTGACTTTGATTATTGATTGAGAGAATTACAAGTTATTTTAAGCTAAGCACAAAACCTTATAAATTCTCTCTGGCTTCTTGAAATGTGTGATATCATGTCATATATACAAATGGGGAAAAGAGGGGGGTATTTATACCTCCCCCTTAAATAGAACGCAACCCCCAAAAACACGCAAAATCAGACCAGGTCGCTCGCAGGCCGCGACTGGCGAAGTTTCTGCTGCTCCAAAGATCAGGGATTTTGCGCACCTCGCGTCATCCTGTGCACCTCGAGCATGGCTCGCGCGCAGCGAGCTACGTCTTGGGCTGCGATATAATCCCCCGTAATTTTATGAATTTTATAAATATATTTAAATTATATTTATAATCATTTTTATATTTACTTCTTTTGATGATTTAAGTGTTGAGTATTTTGAATGTCAAATGATTGTTTAAACGTTTTAAATAATCATTAATATTTATTGGGCTGGATTTTAAGTATTGAAAATTTTATTAAATGTTTGGGTTGCGTTTAAAATGATTTATAATATGGGGTTGAGGAGCCCAAAGGTTTAACTTAAGCTTGATGATCAACTTAATCCCAAACCCAAAGCCTAAACTTATTTACCTTAGGTTTCTAAGTAACCTATAAAAACCTCCCTAAACACCAAATTTTGGACTCTTAGCTCTCCACCTCTCTCTCCTCAAAACCGGCGTCCACTCCTCTCCCTCTTCTCCCTCGTTTTGCATGCGCCGAACAACATACACCCCCTCACCTCCGTTTGGTTTTCCGGCAAACGTTCACCACCACACTCTCCCCCTCTCGTGTTGTGTACTGCCACCGCACCGCCTCATTCTCCCTCTTCTCGTTTCGCTCGCCACGCGAGTAGCAGGCTGCGTGGCTCAACCACCTCACAGCCACGCGCCGCCCTCTGGCGCGTGTTTGGTTCGTTGTTTTCGTTTTCCCGTGGTTTCCTTTGGTTATTTCTTAACCTTTATCCTCTATTTTATGTTTAACTAAAGTATTAATATTAAAGTAATGATTTTTATGAGTTTTAATATGTTTTATACATAAAGTTGGAAACTTTATGTTTTGAATTTTTAAAAATTTGATTTTTATTTATTATGAATATAAGTTATAATTTTCGATTTATTATTTATTATTTAAGGCGAGTTTTAAGTATAAAAGTAATGGTTTTTGTGGTTTTAAAGCCTATATTAAAGGTTGTTAAAGGTTGAAACTTTAATGTTTTAAAAGTATTTCAAAACGAGTTTTGAAGCGTTTTAAAATAAATTATATTGCTGTGAATTAATTATGATATTTGTTCATTTTTATGCTATTATTTCGGTAGGCGGATAATTTACTTTAGGCGACTTCTAGAGTTTAAAGGTGTGTCTCACTTTGTCTACACAAGGTATGTACATGTCCTTATATGTTAGACTCGTATCATGTCCTAAGGATTAGTATTATTTATAGTATCATGTATAGGGAACCCTTTTATAGTTCATGCGTGGCTATTGAATTGTAATTACGTATTGTTGAGCATATTAATTGTCTTTATCTTTATCACATGATTGAATGGATGTTTGATTCAAGCATGTTGTTTGGGAGTATTTATATTTTGATCCATTGTGTCATGTGGGTTAATAATATTTTATTATTGGTTATGGATATTTTATTACTTTTCAAATGCCGAGGACTTCGTGAGTAAGTTGGATTATTATTGGTTATAGTTATTTTTGTACTACTTTGCAAAGACCGAGGGCTTCGTAGGGTATGTATATTTAATGTCATTGGACATTCGATTGTTGATTTAACTCAACAAATAAATTGGAGAATTAATTTTTGCTCAATTGGAGTTGTTTGATCACTTATTTAATTCTAAGATAAAATTGGAAATTGTTGTATTCATGCTATGTGTTGGTTGTCTGTTTAGAGTCCATCATCATCGAATAACTTATTAATACTTAAACTAGAAGTGAATAGCAATAGCTTTAGACTTGTGCACGACTGAAATTCTAGACTAGTATGAGTTGAAGTACATGGCGGTAGCCTATGGATTTTCTTGGGTTAGGATTGATCACCGTACCCTATTTTATATTTAAAGGTTCCTAGATATCGTTGGTTAAGGGATTATGGAGTCGCGCCCGTAATTCGTCTTCTATTTTGAAGGCTGGTTTTGGTTGGACAACTCGATCCATTGTCTATTCAATTTATTAAATAATTTTCATTGCTTGTGAAGACAAGTCTTATTTTACGAGTTGAAGTCTTGAGGTATTTTTATTGATCATGTTTTGTTGTTCGACAATATCATGTTAGGTTTCGTGTTTTATTTTATATGTATGTATTTTATACGAGTTGAAGTCTTGAGCCCTTATTAGTGAGCAGTTTTCAATTGAGTATTTGCCTACAGGTCTGGAAGATATGATGCATCATAAATATTACTCATTTGGGATTTGGGAAGCATTGATGAGAGATCGCTTTCTTACTTTTATTGCCTCTTGTGTTTACGTTACTTTTATTTAGTTGTTTAATGAGTTATTTATTATAAATTCTTTAAGTTGCTTTTGCATTATCCTTCAAGGTTTGGATAATGGGTTGACAATTACTATGGTTTAAGTATTTAATAAAGTTTTATTTAATGTTTTTTCGCTGTAAAACTCTAAGTAAGTCGATACGTTTTCACACGGGCGATAATGCCTTGATAATTCTCTGTTTTAGTTGGGAAAATAATTTGTTTTATAAAAAGAGAATTGTCAGGGTATTACAAAGTGGTATCTTGGAGCTTAAGGTTTTATTCGCTTTTCGTGCCAAAACTATTTTTGTAGGTGCCTAAATAACTAACTGGCTAGTTATTTTCAAAGTTATTTTATGAAAAGAAGCTCCTACTTATTCATTTCTTATGTTTATTATGAAGAATCCGAGGTTTGTTTTTGAAAAAGGTTCGAACATTATTTTGATGGGGATTTTATTTTCGAATCTTATTTTGATTAAAAAATTTTATTTCCGACTTTATTTTCATTTTTCTTAAATATTTGTTTTGGTTTTCTTTAGAATTTTTGAAAAGTTTAATTAATTATTTCCTTTTATTAATTTTTAGTTTCGGAAATTGGTCCGAAAATTCTTTTGATTTGTCCAAAAAAATTTAAATATTTTTCGGTAGTATTGAGCATTTTCGAATTTTTTTTGAGATTTCGAAAATTATTTTTGTTTTGCTTATATATTTTATTTGAGTGAGATGGGTAGTTTGGAATGGGCATACAGGATAGAAATATCATATGTCAGCATTTAATTGTTGTATTTAGTTTATTTCCTTTCTGCTATTCTGTTCAGCTGCTTTACTCTGCGAGTCTGTTCAGTTAGTTTAGTGTTTTTTGTCTGTTCAACTATTCTTCTTTGTTCAGCTATTTTTGTCTGTTCAGCTACTTTTAGTCTGTTAGCTGTTTTTAGTCTGTACACTTGTTCAGTCGTTTTTGTCTGAGTGTCTGACTTATGATTGTCTAGAGTTTTGAATCGTGCTTACGTATTAAGTACATGTTTGTTTCATGATTGGTCGTTGATTTATTTATTTTGTGGCTTTTAATTTCTTTTATTTACTTATTGTTGGGAATGTACGTGATAGGTTATAGTCGTGTCACCTAATCAAAAATAAACCTACGGTCCTCTAACTAAGGTAGTCAGTGGTAGCAGGGTCGAATCCGCAGGGAGACAGAGTTTCTATATTAATATTCAATTAACTAACTACTTCAGGTGAAAATATGGAGAATTAACTGAACTAATGAGTAAGCTAAATAATACGAATTAACTCGAGGATTTAACTATGGAATAAAAGCCTAGGGTATTAGGTCGGTCCACCATGCTTATACCAATCAAACAAGGTCAACAACTATCGAAACCTAGGTTAAGAGTCGAGGGGTTAGAGCATGTGTTGAGCTATGGTTAAGACTCAACGCTCATAGTTCAACATACGCCGCATGTTCACTAACGTAATCAGAACTACTGATGTGTCCTAGGCCTCTAGTCGTAAGACGGATCTGTGCAAACAACTATTAACCACAAGCAATCAATGAAGTTGGCCACTAACATTAATCACTAATTAAGAACAAACCACACCACAATCACTCTAATCAAGCCCTAGAAATCAATAGGAGTCTAAATAGCAATCATGGTATAAACATGGCTTCCCTATCTAACACCCTAGAAAGAGAACTACTCAGACATGATCGAATTGACAACAACAAAACTAATTGAAAACCCTAAGAATTGCATCATGAACTAATTGAGAAATAAGCAATTGAACTAAAGTAATTGAGATAAAGGAATAAAGCAATAAGCAAGACGATTACCAAATTGACGGAAAGCGGAAACTTTAATTGAATTGAAATTGTACTTGAATCTCTTCTACAATCGAAAGCAATGATAAACTAGGCTAAGAGCTCTCTAAGTGTTTAACAATATGAAAGATACAAATAAAAATAACCTAAAAGTATTTATAGGTCCTAAGAAAACAATAAGATAGAGTGGGGAAAATAACGAAAATCGCATCCCCGTGTCATCCACCCGATCGGGCAAAAGGCCACCCGATCGGGCCTTGGAACAAGTCTCCAGCAGCAACAAAATAGGCTTCGCCCGATGGGATTGGGCAGATTCCACCCGATCGGGGCCGCAACCCCAGCACCCGATCGGGCAAGTCCACCCGATGCCATCCGGTGGATGTCTTCTTCAGCTCTCAGAAACAGCAAGAATGGCTAAGTATTGCTCCGCCCGATAACATCGGGCAAGGCCGCCCGATCGGGCGGGAAACCTGAACTTCAGCTTCTTCACTCGTACCCGATCGGGCAGTTGTTGCCCGACCGGATCGGGCGAGTCTTCTTCTTGCCTTGCTTTGCTTGGCTTCAGACGCCAAGTCTTTGCACAGTTACTTCTTCATAATGGGGTCCAAATACCATCTTGAGACCTCAAAGATGCCTCATAACTTCCCGCTATAGCGTGGTGCTCAAAACATAAAGTAAATAGGGAGTTTTTCCCTAAAACCTGCAAAATGATATAGAACACACAAACCACAACTTTATCGAAATAGTTAGCATAAATAGCTCCTAAGAGCATCAATATAGCACAATTTAGCTTGTAAAGAAAGGGAAAAACTCTATAAGATATCGATATATCAATTCCCCCAAGCTAAACCTTTGCTTGTCTTCAAGCAAATAGAGCATGATCGTGGAATAGATTGCCTCACCCCATAAATAAAACAATTCAAGCTCAAAAAACATTTTCAAGACTAAGAATCGTTCAAGCAGGCATAATTCAAGTTCGGCAAATCAAATCCTTCCAACCACCAATCATCCAAGCAATTCATCAAGTTCAAGTTACTACTAGGCATACAAATCCTGAAAAGGTGCTCACAAAGGGTGTCACTCCTCTCAATTTTGTGGCAGGCAAAGAATGTGCCTGAACACTCACCGACCCGACCATAAATGTCCCTTCCTACTCACACTCTCATGTGTTTAAGAAGGTAAAATGTCGCTCATCCTAATCAAGTCGACTCAACTAGCAGACGTACTCTTTAACTTTGACAAACTGACCAAAATCAATCTAGTAGACATTGTAGGCACAAGCTCAAGAGGACTTTTCCGGGTTGTAATGGGGCTTAGGTAAGAGGTAGGGGATACTTTTGGGTAATGTGGTGGAAAAACCAAGAAAGGGGGAGCATGAACACTCAAACAAGGCCTTAGATGGCCTAAGCTACTCCCAATCAACACCATAAAACCATGAAAAATAAACCAATTCTCTAAATTCCATGAATACGCACAACAAACCCAAGTTTTAGGCAATGACATGAAACTTTATTTATGAACGTGCGTGAATGAAAGAACTTTGAATTCTTTTGAACTTTTATTTCATTTTTTTCTTTCATTTTTTTGAACTTCATTCACGCAACTCTAATTTTGCCTTTTCTTTTCTTTTTCTAATAATCAAGCCACAACAAATACACTTTTGATTCCTCAACAATCAAACCAAACCATGAAACCAACTTCACTCTCAACCCATACACAAAGCTCCCCCAAGCTAGGCTTGGGAATAATATCGAAACAAAGGCCATGGGCTTATAATAAGGGTTTAAGTAATATGAAACAAGGTCATTAGGCTCAGCGGGGCTAAGGAGGATAAAAATGTATCAAAAACTAACTCTGGGGCTCAAGAATAAGTCAAAAGAACGCCTCTATCATAGCAAGTGTAACAAGTCACCAAACATCAAATGAGTACGAAGTCAAAGTCAAGATCGATCCGCTAGAGAGGAACTAACACACCAAAAATATAGACTGGATAAAAGTATGAATCCAATAGGCTAGAAAAAGGCCTCACAGTCTAACCAAATCAGGTATGCAGCACAAAGTAGTATATCATAGTCAGAAATTGCTCGAAATCAAAGTAGTCGAACATCAAATCAAAGCCTCATAATCACAAATGCCCAGCTATCCAGAAAACAAAGTCAAATCATTCTCAATAAAGCACAACAAGGGGCACAGGGAGGCAATCAAACCACTCATGATCAAACATATTTTTTTCTTCAAATTTTTCAATTTTTCTTAAAGCTGTAAACTAAACTATCAAAGCTTTAAACTACACTAAAAAGCAGTAAACTATACTAGAAAGCAATAAACTATACTCACAGTGAGAGATTCTCCCCCAAGCTGAACGAGGCAATGTCCTCATTGCAACGAGGGAGAGGAGAGAACAAGGGCATCATCCGCCCATATCATCATTAGTGGGGTCACTGAAGAAACCACCACTAGAAGTACCACCACCGGAGCGACCACTCATCCCACCACCAAATCCACTAGGACCTGCATCAAAACCACCTCCAAAACCACTAGGACCTAGGCCAAAGTCTCCTAAAGAGACTGACTGACGAGCAGGCTCATCCTCCTCATCCTCTGCCATGTCATCGCTCTGACCGGTAGGCTGGCCATAACTCAGGTTCCAATGGTACCACGAGGGGTGCTGAGCAGTCTGCTCAAAAATGCCACGCCTACAATAGTCGTCGTAGAGAGGATAAAGGGCGTAGTGCTGGTCGTTAGCCAAGGTGTCCATCCGCCCCCCCATCTGGTCTATACGGGTATAGAGCTGATCGATGCGAGTGCCATAGCCCGCGAGGGTGGCGGTGTTCGCGTTGATCAGCCCTTCCATTCTACCCATCCCCGTCTCCATGCGACTTAGGGTCGACATCATAGAGGTAAAGTCAAATGAGTCCGTGTGAGGGGGAGGGGGAGGGGGAGCAGAAGTGGAGGCCCCCTCGTCTAAAATCGGCGTATGCCGCCTATGGTAAGAACGGCGAGGGGGCTCTGGCTCAGGGACAACTAGGTCGACTCCCTCTATAGGGAGTAGGTAGTTTGCCTGACGAGGTCGTAGTCGGGCCCTAGAGTCGGGCAGAATGAGGGATTTTTTGGACTTAATCACCCACTGAAATCTATGGTCAGGCAGGCGGTACAGGACTTTGAGGGTGTTGAGATAGGTGAGGTCAATGAGGGTAGGGCCTAGGACGGGGGTACGCTGAGTCTCGTCAAAGCCGGCAATTTGCCGGGCAAACAATGTGATCAACCCCCCGCTAACTAACCTCCTAGAGGTCCAACTACCGTCTTCCCTTGGCTTAGGGAGCGAGTTCGAGATACACTCGAACTGAATAGCGATATGGTGAGCCAAGTTATACTGAAATGGCTCCCTAGAGCCTTTAGCAATATAGCTAGCTATAGCAACTAGCTCGGCCCCCCGGACCAATTGACCCTCAAACCGTCCCAACAGAGTCTGGGCCATGAACCGTATCCAAATACTAAAAATAGGGTGATGGAAGTTCGCCCAATGACAGTGCTGGATGTCAAAGGGCGTAGGGTCCCCTGTCAGCATAACATAAGTATCGTCCATCCTAAAGTGGTCGGGTGGGTAGTAGTCACCCCGTACCTGTAACCTAAGAACCCCCGCAAATTCCCTAAGGCTAAGGGAGTGTTCTTGGTTTAAAAGTCTAAAGTGAACATGGGTGACCGAACCGGCCCGGGGCTTTGTCAAACTTAAACTACCAAAAAATTCATAGACTAGAGGAGGATAAGTGTTAACATGTACATTATAAAGCGCCTCCATGCCTAGAACTTTCATGAAGTCCTTAAAATCATCAGTTAAACCAAGTTTAGACAAAAGCTCAACATCTAGAAATCGGGTAGGAAGTACCTCACGCTTTTTAAATCGCAAGAATTTCTCGCGATGCTCATCATCCCGGAAAATGATTTCCGGGTATTGAGGATCCCGTGGAACTTGTGGTGGTGGTGGTTATGGTGTTGCTTCTCGCCTAGATCGCGAGCCTTCACCTTTAATTATCCTTTTGAATTTGCTTGCCATGGTAGAAAATGTGCCTTGTAACCTCTTGTAACACAAAGATGGGGTTTTAAGGTGAGTGTGGGAAGAGAAGGGAAAGGGAAGATGATTTTTGTGAATGAATTTTTGTGAGATGGAGGGTGAAAGGGGGGAAAGGAGGGGTTTTTGAAGTTTGGAGGAGAAGGGATGAACTTTTGAGGTGGAAAAATAGAGTTTTAATGGAGGTTAGGGGTTTGGAGGTTGAAGATGAGTGAAGAGAGAGAGAGAGTTGATTGAAAGGATGAGGAATGAATGGTGAGAAAAAGGGTGTAATCCTTGTAAAAGGAGGTTAGATGGTCGCAGGCCCGATCGGGTACATGGCCGCCCGATCGGGCGGAATTCAATTTTGCTGTGGCTGGGAAAAAAACTTTCGCCCGATTGTCCACCCGATCGGGTGCCTAATTTCTCATCGGGTGCTCAAGTCTCGCGCCCGATCGGGCGACTGTTGCCCGATGGCGTCGGGCGGTATACCTTTTTGACTGATTTTTCTGTGACTTTTACGCGTTCACCCGATCTTCCACCCGATCGGGCAAGGTATTATTGATCGGGTGCTAGGGTTGCGCACCCGATCGGGCAAACCTTGCCCGATGGCATCGGGCGTCCTTTCTTTTCTTCCTCTATGTTAATTTCCGCTCACCCGATCGGGCATCTTCCACCTGATCTGATCGGGCAAGCTACTGTTCAGTAAGTAGCTCGCCTTTTTGCAAATTTGGGGCAAGTATGGCTCAAGTTTCTCTTCAAACAGCATATCTGCACATCAAAGCACACAAGATCTAGGAACACATTAGTACCCTCACGCTCTCTCACATGCTATAAACTACGAAACAAATGAAAAGAAGATCTAACTAAGAGATACGGGTTGCCTCCCGCAAAGCGCTGGTTTATGAAGGTCCCGCACGACCATATTACCTTTCTAGGTAGATGAATCAAGTGGGGAGGAATCAAAGCGGATTTCCTCCACACAACCAACAAAGGCACCTTCATGGTACAACTTCAGACGCTGTCCATTTGCCTTAAACTTCTCTCCTTTGTGGTTGGCAACCTCGATGGCACCATGTGCCTTCACTTCTGTCACCTCGAATGGTCCAGACCATAGAGATTTGAGCTTTTCAGGAAACAGTCTCAACCTGGAATTGAACAATAGGACCTTGTCGCCAACCTTGAATTCTCTTTTCCCTATCATCTTATCATGCAACTTCTTCGTTTGCTCTTTATAGAGCCTGTGATTTTCATAAGCATCCAAATGGAGCTCATCCAACTCATTGAGTTGAAGAAGTCGTGCTTCACCTGCAGCTGTCAAATCAAGGTTAATCTCATTGACCGCCCACGCAGAAAGATACTCCATCTCAACTGGTAGATGACAAGCTTTGCCATAAACCAGTCGATAGGGTGTGGTACCCAAAGGAGTCTTAAAAGCAGTGCGGAGCGCCCAAAGAGTATCATCAAGTTTCAATGACCAATCCTTTCTAGCTTTAGTGACCACTTTTTCAAGGATTCTCTTAATTTGCCTATTAGACACTTCTACTTGGCCACTAGTTTGAGGGTGATAGGCAAGTCCGACTTTGTGGGTGACTCCATGTTTTGTAAAAAGGGTCTTGAAGGTGCTCTTATGAAAGTGAGAGTCATCATCACTAATTACAACACGGGGGACACCAAAACGGGGAAAGATTATCTTTTTAAACATCTTCATCACAACCTTAGAATCATTGGTTGGTGATGCTATAGCTTCTACCCATTTAGTCACATAGTCGACGGCCACTAGAATATACCTATTCCCACAAGAGGTAGGAAAGGGTCCCATAAAGTCAATCCCCCAAACATCAAAAGGTTCGACCTCTAAAATCCCACTCTGTGGCATCTCTTGCCTTTTTGAAATATTACCCGTCCTTTGACAAGCATCACAAGACAAACAAAAGGCACGGGCATCTTTAAAAATCGAAGGCCAATAGAAACCACTATGTAAGACTCTAAAACCAGTAGCTTGGGAACTGAGATGACCACTAGAAGGCATACTATGACAATGTAGCAAAACACCCTCTATTTCCCAATCAGGAATGCAACGACGAAACATCCCGTCGGAGCACTTCTTATATAGGAAAGGATCCTCCCAAAAATACATTCTAGCATAATGATAAAACTTTTTGCGCTGCTGATATGTAAGATTGGGAGGATGAGAACCACTAACACAGAAGTTAGCAAAGTCAGCATACCAAGGAGTTTTAGAGGACACAGAAAAGAAATGATCATCAGGAAAAGAGTCATCTATAGGAGGGTCAGAAGGGGATCCAAACCTCAACCTAGAAAGGTGGTCGGCGACCACATTCTCGGCACCCTTCTTATCTTTGATTTCCAAGTTGAATTCTTGCAGCAAAAGAATCCATCTGATGAGCCTAGGTTTGGCCTCCTTCTTGGCCATCAAGTACTTCAAAGCAGCATGATCAGTGTGTACTATAACTTTCGAACCTATAAGATAGGTTCGAAACTTATCCAATGCATAGACTATGGCTAGCAACTCCTTCTCTGTCGTAGCATAATTAACCTGGGCTGGATCCAAGGTTTTGCGAGCATAATGAATCACATGGAGTAGCTTATCCTTCCGCTGACCAAGTACTGCCCCTATCGCATAATCACTAGCATCACACATGATCTCGAAAGGGAGATCCCAATCTGGAGGTTGTATAATAGGAGCAGTGATCAAAGCTGTCTTTATCCTGTCAAAAGACTCCAAACACTCATCAGTGAAATCAAACGTCGCACCCTTTAGCAACAATTGAGTGAGGGGTTTCGCAATTTTTGAAAAGTCTTTGATAAATCTGCGATAAAACCCCGCATGACCAAGAAAACTCCTCACTCCTTTGACATTCATTGGAGGGGGAAGTTTCTCAATCACCTCAATCTTTGCTCTATCCACTTGGATGCCACGCTCAGAAATCAAGTGACCTAAAACGACACCTTCATTCACCATGAAGTGACATTTTTCCCAATTAAGCACGAGGTTTGCCTCAACACATCTTTTAAGCACTTTGGACAAATTATGCAGGCAAACATCAAAATCAGAACCATAAACACTGAAATCATCCATAAACACTTCCATGATATGTTCAATAAAATCAGAGAATATGGCCATCATGCAGTGTTGGAAAGTAGCGGGAGCGTTACACAATCCAAATGGCATCCTACGATATGCGAAGGTGCCATAAGGACATGTAAACGTAGTCTTTTCCTGATCATCTGGATGGATGGGAATTTGGAAAAAACCAGAATATCCATCTAGATAACAGAAATAGCTATGTTTGGCTAGCCTTTCCAACATCTGATCAATAAAAGGGAGGGAAATGGTCCTTCAGGGTGGCATTATTAAGTCTACGATAATCAATGCACATACGCCACCCTGTCAAAGTCCTAGTGGGAATTAAATCACCTTTCTCATTTTCAACAACAGTGGTCCCCCCTTTCTTGGGAACCACTTGCACATGACTGACCCACTTCGAATCAGCAATGGGATAAATGATCCCTACATCTAACCGTTTCATGATCTCTTTCTACACCACCTCTTGCATGTTAGGATTCAAACGTCTCTGAGGTTGAATGCAAGGGCGGTGATCCTCTTCAAGATTAATACGATGCATACAAAAATCAGGACTAATGCCCTTTAGATCATCAATACTATACCCAATAGCCTTCTTGTGGATACGAAGCACAGCAAGCAAGCTTTGCAATTGGGTATCTGTGAGTTTAGTACTGACAATCACAGGACATTCTTCCTTATCATATAAAAATGCATACCTCAAATGAGAGGGAAGTTGTTTGAGTTCTACCTTAGTTACCTGAGGAGTAGAACTGGAGCATACACTTTCTAGTATCACAGTTTCCTGTTTCTGTTCAGCTCCATGACCCTCTAAATCAGCAAGACAGGCATCAACATCAGTATCAATGCCTAAGGAGTCACTCTCAGTCAATGCTACCTCTAATGGGTCAGCATCACGTATCTGCTGAAATGCAGACATCACAGCTTTGTCTACCACATCTATCCTACAACAAGATTCTTCAAGCATAGGAGACTTCATAGCAGTGGTAAGTTTAAAAGTGACAGTATCATCACCAACACTCAAAGTCAAAGATCCTGACTTGACATCAATAACAGCACCTGCAGTACACAAAAATGGTCTGCCCAAAATAATAGGAATTTGGGCATCCTCCTCCATATCTAATACAACAAAATCCACAGGAATGTAAAACTTTCCCACCCTAACAGGGACGTCTTCTAAAACACCTAAAGGGTATTTTATAGAACGGTCAGCCATCTGCAAAGTAATTTGAGTGCACTTAAGTGCCCCCATATTCAGTTTATTACAGACAGACAAAGGCATGACAGACAAAGATGCACCTAAATCACATAATGCTTTATCAATAAAAAGTGCACCTACATGACAAGGGATGGAAAAGCTACCCGGATCTTTCAATTTTGGTGGGGATTTGTTTTGCAAAATGGCACTACACTCTTCAGTGAGTGCGACTCTATCTACCCCACCAAAATCTCTCTTTTTGTGATCATCTCCTTCAAAAACTTAGCATAGACAGGCACTTGAGAAATTAGTTTAGTGAAAGGGACCGTTACCTCAAGGTTCTTGACCATAGCCAAGAACTTATTAAGTTGTTGATCCACTTTGGACTTTTGCATTCGATGAGGAAAAGGCAACCTTGGTGAAAAAGGTGTATCAGAAACCTTCTCCTTCTCCTTCTTCTTTTCTGCCTGTTCAGCTGTTTCAGACACTTCGACATCAGACGTCGAATTCTTCTCCAATTCCTTCTCTACTACCTCCTTTTCCTTTCTAGGGGCAATATCATCATCGACGGGCATAGGAGGAGCAGCATAAGCAGTGCCACTACGAAGAGTAACGGCATTTGCTTGCTCCCTATGTGTAGGTTGCCCCGGTAATTGTCCCTGCTGCCTCTGTGCATTAGTCTCTGCCAACTGAGCAATCTGAGTCTCGAGAAGTTTTATGTGCTTCTCTTGGGACTTCTGTGTTTCCTCATGTGTCTTCTGCATAGACAATATTAATTTCATCAGTTCAGAATTGCTAGGCTCTTGTGGGGTTGCATTTTGTGGTGCTGGCTGACAATTCTGATGAGCAGGTCTTTGGAAACCAGGAGGATGATGAGAATTTCCTTGGTTTTGGTAGTAGTTGGGTTTTGGGTTGTGGTGTGGAGGTTGATAGGAATTTTGTGGGGGATGGTAGGAATTTTGTTGTTGTGGGTTTTGAACATTGTTGCTTCTATAGGAAAGAAGTGGGTTGTCTTTCCAACCAGGATTGTATGTGTTGGAGTAAGGGTTATTGGGTTGTCTTTGCTGAAAAGCATTAGCCTGCTCCATCTGATTCTGACTGAACTGACAATCATGGCCGAAATGGCCCTGAATACCACACACCTCGCAGTAAGATGAGGTGATGGGTGCAACTGCTGACATAGCGTTGATGCTCATAGGCGGAGGTGTTGAACTAGAGGACTTCATTAGCTGCTGAGTGAGTTGCGCCATCTGAGATGTAAGCATTGAAATAGCATCAACTTCAAGTACCTTCTTAGTCACACTCCTAGATGATGAATGGTCATTGGCTGCCAGATTTGCTAGGAAATCATAACCCTCATCAACTGCCTTGCCTAAAAAGACTCCGCCTGTAGACGAATCAACAGTACTCTTCGTCTGAGGCTGCAGACCATTATAAAAAGTCTGCGTCAGAAACCACTTGTCCATATTATGATGTGGACATTCCCTTTGTAGGTCTCTGAATCTAGTCCACGCTTCCATCAATGTCTCATCTGGCTCTTGGAAAAACGTGGCCAACTTGTTCCTGATTTCTGCTGTTTTTGTGGGAGGGTAATACTCATGTAGAAATGCAGCAGAAATTGCCGGCCATTCTGTCTCAGTGATATCGCTGAACCACCTCTGAGCCTTGTCTCTGAGTGAGAACTCAAATAACATAAACTTCAGCCTTGTTTCGGAAATTGGTCCGAAAATTCTTTTGATTTGTCCAAAAAAATTTAAATATTTTTCGGTAGTATTGAGCATTTTCGAATTTTTTTGAGATTTCGAAAATTATTTTTGTTTTGCTTATTTATTTTATTTGAGTGAGATGGGTAGTTTGGAATGGGCATATAGGATAGAAATATCATATGTCAGCATGTAATTGTTGTATTTAGTTTATTTCCTTTCTTCTATTCTGTTCAGCTGCTTTACTCTGCGAGTCTGTTCAATTAGTTTAGTGTTGTTTGTCTGTTCAACTATTCTTCTCTGTTCAGCTATTTTTGTCTGTTCAGCTACTTTTAGTCTGTTAGCTGTTTTTAGTCTGTACACTTGTTCAGTCGTTTTTGTCTGAGTATCTGACTTATGATTGTCTAGAGTTTTGAATCGTGCTTACGTATTAAGTACATGTTTGTTTCATGATTGGTCGTTGATTTATTTATTTTGTGGCTTTTAATTTCTTTTATTTACTTATTGTTGGGAATGTACGTGATAGGTTTTAGTCGTGTCACCTAATCAAAAATAAACCTACGGTCCTCTAACTAAGGTAGTCAGTGGTAGCAGGGTCGAATCCGCAGGGAGACAGAGTTTCTATATTAATATTCAATTAACTAACTACTTCAGATGAAAATATGGAGAATTAACTGAACTAATGAGTAAGCTAAATAATACGAATTAAGTCGAGGATTTAACTATGGAATAAAAGCCTAGGGTATTAGGTCGGTCCACCATGCTTATACCAATCAAACAAGGTCAACAACTATCGAAACCTAGGTCAAGAGTCGAGGGGTTAGAGCATGTGTTGAGCTATGGTTAAGACTCAACGCTCATAGTTCAACATACGCCGCATGTTCACTAACGTAATCAGAACTACTGATGTGTCCTAGGCCTCTAGTCGTAAGACGGATCTGTGCAAACAACTATTAACCACAAGCAATCAATGAAATTGGCCACTAACATTAATCACTAATTAAGAACAAACCACACCACAATCACTCTAATCAAGCCCTATAAATCAATAGGAGTCTAAATAGCAATCATGGTATAAACATGGCTTCCCTATCTAACACCCTAGAAAGAGAACTACTCAGACATGATCGAATTGACAACAACAAAACTAATTGAAAACCCTAAGAATTGCATCATGAACTAATTGAGAAATAAGCAATTGAACTAAAGTAATTGAGATAAAGGAATAAAGCAATAAGCAAGACGATTACCAAATTGACGGAAAGCGGAAACTTTAATTGAATTGAAATTGTACTTGAATCTCTTCTACAATCGAAAGCAATGATAAACTAGGCTAAGAGCTCTCTAAGTGTTTAACAATATGAAAGATACAAATAAAAATAACCTAAAAGTATTTATAGGTCCTAAGAAAACAATAAGATAGAGTGGGGAAAATAACGAAAATCGCATCCCCGTGTCATCCACCCGATCGGGCAAAAGGCCGCCCTATCGGGCCTGGGAACAAGTCTCCAGCAGCAACAAAATAGGCTTCGCCCGATGGGATCGGGCAGATTCCACCCGATCGGGGCCGCAACCCCAGCACCCGATCGGGCAAGTCCACCCGATGCCATCCGGTGGATGTCTTCTTCAGCTCTCAGAAACAGCAAGAATGGCTAAGTATTGCTCCGCCCGATAACATCGGGCAAGGCCGCCCGATCGGGCGGGAAACCTGAACTTCAGCTTCTTCACTCGTACCCGATCGGGCAGTTGTTGCCCGACCCGATCGGGCGAGTCTTCTTCTTGCCTTGCTTTGCTTGGCTTCAGACGCCAAGTATTTGCACACTTACTTCTTCATAATGGGGTCTAAATACCATCTTGAGACCTCAAAGACGCCTCATAACTTCCCGCTATAGCGTGGTGCTCAAAACATCAAGTAAATAGGGAGTTTTTCCCTAAAACCTGCAAAATGATATAGAACACACAAACCACAACTATATCGAAATAGTTAGCATAAATAGCTCCTAAGAGCATCAATATAGCACAATTTAGCTTGTAAAGAAAGGGAAAAACTCTATAAGATATCGATATATCAGTACGCTAAGAGTGAGCATTATTCATTTGTAGATGTCTTGCTCAACTGTAGATGAACCTTTAGGCATGACTGATAGTGAAGCCGATCGAGTGGGAAGTTATTATAACCCTATCGTACTTAGTGATGTCGAGTCCGACACTGAGTTTGTGCTTGAGAGCTATACTAGTTTAGAGGTTAGATTAAGCTGTATCTTGAGAGGAGGTACTGAGAGTGATGATGAGATGTTACAAGAGTTCGACCGAGCTAGAGGTCAAACCCGTAAGGATATTTATGTTGCTTTTATGGACGACTTATTTGATGATGTCACTGATAGTGAAAATGAGATTGAAGACTTTTATTAACCTTCACCTAAACGAATTAAGTGGATGACTAGAGCTAAATAGCCAAATTAGAAATGTGTCATTGAGGATATGGAAGACTTTGAAGACGAAGTATTCACTCTTGAGAAGTACAAGGTAAATAAGGATAGGAATCATGTTGTTAGTCCTTTAGATTTATCTTGATGTTATTTTCCCTATTCTTTTAGCATTTCTTTTGAATAGGTAGCTACTCTACACTAGTTATTTATTTTGGTACTTTTTCATTTGGGGAATCAGATAGTGAATTGTTGTTATGAATTGAGGAAATATTCCTTGTTATTATTTTGGGAGAAATAAAATATTCTTTTGGTCATATGAGTTGAGCTATGTTTATTTAGTATGAAAATGAGAATTATTATTATTTATTTCTCATGGTTGATTATTTAATTCTTGCATGATTGCCAATCGTGAACGATTGTGCAAGTAGTGGTGAATTGTTTGAGCTTGGACGTATTCCAAAAAAATTGTTTGAGCTTGGACGTGTTCCAAATAAATTATTTGCGCTTGGACTTGTTCCAAATAAATTGTCTGTACTTTGGATTTATTCCAAGCAAATCTCCTATGAACCTATTTTCTTGCAACGATCTTGTATGATCAATTTTTCTTTTCGATGCGTTTGTAGAATGGCAATTAGTTATGATTCGTGACCTGAAATAGGACGCATGTGTTTTTCATAGGTTACACAGTAGGATAGCCAACAACGATGTCGCCCTAACTTCTGCCATTCGTCTTTTGGCAGAGAGATTGACCCAAGCGAGAAAAGAACGTCATGACACTGCATGCGAGATGTTTGAGATGCCGGCTAAAGTTAAGCCACCTTATTTCAAGGGACACACTGACTTTATATTCTTCGAGAGTTGGATTAGAGAATTCGACAAGATATTTGGAGTTGTTAATTGCCTGCGACAATGAAGGTAGATCAGGCCGTGATGTATCTGAAAGACGAGGCTTATCTTTGATGGAAGAAAAACGAGACTAGGATTAGTGCCGAGGCCGATTTCAATTGCGATTCCTTTACCACTGCCCTTAGAGGAAAGTTTTACGCTGCTTTTATGAGGAAGCAAAAGGCTCAAGAGTACATAAACCTTAGAATGGGGAGTATGTTTATTTATGAGTACTACAGCAAGTTCATAGCTTTGTCTAGATTTGCACCTGAGGTATTTGCCACTAAGGAGTTGAAAGCTCATGGATTTGAGCAAGGTTTGACCGAGGAAATTCAATTGGGGTTGGGAGGTGAAACATTTACATCGCTAGATATTATGTATGGGCGAGCTGCTCATATTTATAGACTGAATACTAGGTGTGACAAGAAGAACGTTGCCCTAGGAGACTAGAAGAAAGATTTTCAAGCTAGTGGAAGTCAAGGTAGTTGCAAGAGGAACAAGAATGGAAATGGAAAATTTCAGAACAGGAATCGCCAAAGGTCTAGTGATGGGGCCAATCCTGAGAAGACTTACCATTGTAAAAGATGTAACAAGAACCACCTGGTAGAGACTGTAAGGAGATCTATTTACGTGCATTTACTGTCAGAAGAAAGGACAAAGAGAGTTCCAATCCTTTATAAAGCAGATTCGTGAGCAGAATGCCAATGGAAGCAATGGTCAGGCAAGATCTGGTTATAACCAAGTGAGCAACGAAGGACTGAAACCTTCTAGGTCGCAGAATGGTAAAGGAAGCTACACTAAGCTTGTGAATGGAATCAACAAAAACAACAACCAGAGTAAGGCTCCAGGGAAGCTGTTCGTGATGAGTCGTACTGAAGCTGAAAAGTCCGCTGATGTAATTTCTAGTACTTTTTCTATCAACTAAATTGTAGTTAAAGCGTTATTTGATTCTAGAGCAACGTATTCTTTTATTTCGTCGTCTATTATTAAGAGTTTAGGTCTAGTAGACTTTGAAGTCGTTGATTTTCCCATTAGTGTTCCTTCTGGAGAAGTTGTGAAGTGTACTAAGATGTTTAGAGACTTACCTTTAAAGATAAGAAGTTGTACTTTTCCCTCTATTCTCATAGAATTCAATTTGGAAAACCTACATGTTATTTTGGGAATGGACTGGCTAAGTTCTTATAAAGACAAGATAGATTGTGAAGCTCAAAAGGTAGTTTTGAAGAGTCATTCAGGGAAGTCGATTTCGTACCGACATTTTGGGAAACATAAGAATTTTGGGATTATTTCTGCTACGCAAGCTAAGAAGTTGACAAGGAAAGGTTGTGAGTTATTCTTGTGTAGTGTGCGAAATGTAAGCAAGGAAGTCGAGTCGAGAATTGAGAATGTACCGATTGTGAATGAGTTCTTAGATGTGTTTCTAAGATAGATTTCTGGAATGCCACCTAAGAGAGTCGTTGAGTTTACCATAGACTTAGTTCCTGGTACTGCACCTAGTTTAAAAGCACCTTAAAGGATGGGACCTCATGAGATGAGTGAATTGAAGACTGAATTGCAAGAATTGTTGGAGAAAGGTTACGTTAGACCTAGTGTGTCACCTTAGGGAGCACCACTTTTATTTGTGAAGAAGAAATATAGTAGTATGAGGTTGTGTATTGATTATAGCAATGTGACTATTAAGAACAAGTATTCTTTAGCAAGGATAGATGATCTTTTCGATCAGTTGAATGGAGCTAGTGTTTTCCCGAAGATTGATTTACGTTCAGGATATCATCAACTGAAGGTAGCCAATAAGGATATACCTAAGACTGCTTTTAGAAAAAGATATGGTCACTATGAGTTTACTGTGATGCCATTTGGGTTGACCAATGCACCTGCAATATTTATAAACTTGATGAATAGGATTTTCCATGAGTTCTTAGACAAGTTTGTCGTATTATTTATTTACGATATTTTGAACTACACGAAGAATGAAGAAGAGCATGATGAGCATCTGAGAATGGTTTTGGAGACGCTTAGGAGAAATCAATTGTTTGCCAAGTTCTCTAAGTATGAGTTCCGTTTGAAAAAAGTTGCATTTTCAGGTCATTATGTGTCTAAGGAAGAAGTTTTTGTGGATCCTGCGAAGATACATGCCGTTAGTGAGTGGCCTAGACCGAAGAATGTGTCTGACATAAGCAGTTTTTTTGGATTAGCTGGTTATTATAAGAGGTTTGTGAAATATTTCTCGAGGATAGCGAGACCTATGACTACTTTGATGAAGAAGAAGTCAAAGTTTGAATGGAATAAGAAGTGTAAGGAAGCTTTTAAGATTTTGAAGGATCGTTTAACCTCTGCACCTGTTTTGACTCATCCTGATGGGAATGATGGATTTTAGGTATATAGTGATGCTTCGAAGAATGGTCTGGGATGTGTGTTACAGCAAATTGGGAAGGTGATTGCGTATGCATCGCTTTAGTTGAAGTTGTATGAGTCTAATTACCCTACCCATGACTTAGAGTTAGCTGCCATTGTGTTTGCATGGAAGATTTGGAGAAATTATCAATATGGAGCGACTGTGAAGATATTCACCGACGATAAGAGTTTGAAGTACATTTTCACATATAAGGATCTCAATATGAGACAAAGGAGATGCTTAGTATTGATCAAGAATTATGACTTAGATATTCAGTATCATGAAGGGAAGGCGAATGTAGTCGCCGATGCCTTGAGTAGGAAGATGAGCCATAGAGAAAAATGCGTTGGTAGTTTCCGAAGAGTTGTATCGAGATATGCAAAGGCTTAGCCTTGAGATTTTGAATCCTGGAGAGATAGAAGCAAGATTGAGCGCTTTGTCATTAGGATCGTCGATTTTCGCTGAGATCTTGGAGAGTCAAGTTGGAGATGAGCATCTTGACAAGATTAAGGAGAAGATGAAGCAAGGAAAAGAAGTTGATTTGAAGATCCATGAGGATGGAAGTATGAGATTCAAAGGAAGGTGGTGTATAAGGAAGGTTATAATACTTCGTATGCCGTACACTCTGGTTGTGATAAGTTATATAAACACCTTAAAGAGATTTATTGGTGGCCGAATATGAAGCGAGAAGTCGCTGAGTTCGTGTGCAAGTGTTTGACTTGCCAGAAAGTGAAGATAGAGCACAAGAGACCTATGGGAAAGGTCAAGTCGTTACAATTCCCTGGATGGAAGTGGGATTCGATTTCTATGGATTTTGTAACAGCGTTGCCAAAGACTGGTAATGATACTATTTGGGTGATTGTGGATCGATTGGCTAAATATGTCGTAGTTATTTCGATCAAAGAGACGTGGAAGAGGAAGCAACTTGAGAAGACTTATATTAAGTACGTCATGGGACTCCATCTTGTGCCGAAGGATATTATTTCAGATTCTGATTTGAGATTTCTGTTGAAGTTTTGGTAAAAAGTTCAGCTAAATCTTAGAACTACGTTAAAGATGAGTAGTGCTTTTCACCCTGCGACAAATGGTCAGACTGAGAGGACCAATCAGCCTATTAGGGACATGTTTAGAGCATGTGTGATTGAGTTTGAAGGAAGTTGGGAAAACCAGTTAGATTTGAATGAGTTTTCGTACAATAATAGCTACCATGCGAGCATCAAAATGGCTTCATTTGAGGCCTTATATGGACGAAAGTGTAGGAGACCTATTTGTTGGAGTGACTTTAGTGAGAATATCCTAGGGACTGAATTCATTGAGGATACCATTAACAATGTGAAGTTGATTCAAGCTAGAATCCAAGCTTTCTAGGATAGGCAGAAGAGTTACGCTGATTTGAAGAGGCGTGAAGATGAGTTCGCCGAATAAAGTGTTTTTGAAAGTCTCACCGATGAAAGGTGTTATGAGATTTGGTACGAAAGGCAAGTTGAGTGCCAAGTACGTTGGTCCTTATGAGCTTTTGCAACAAGTTGGTAAAGTAGCCTACAAGTTGGGTTTGCCGATGGAATTCGACAAGATGCATGATGTGTTTCATATATCACAGCTGAAGAGGTATATTCCTGATGAGAATTATTTCTGGAACCCGAAAAAGTCCAGATTGATAGTAGCCTCACGTATGAGGAAAGACATCTGAAGTTTTTGGACAAGAAGGTGTGTAGTACATGTAATAAGGATGTGAGTATCGTGAAAGTACTTTGGTCTAACCATGAGTCCGAGGAGGCAACATGGGAAGCCGAGGATGATATGAGGAAAAAGTAGTCTGACTTGTTTGTTTAGGTGAGTTTCAACGGCGTGACTCGTTTTCTTTAAGAGGGGTAGAATGCGGTAGAATTTCGCGCTTTATGCCTATTTTAGGGTATTTTTATGGATTTTATGCTTATTTTTGGGATTTGCACATGTTAGTGCAAAATAACGAGTCCATGACTGATGCATTTTAGTTTGAGTTGGTAAACTGTGCACAAGTGTGACACAAGTCTTTTTAAGTTTTCCGTTTTGAAAAGTTTAAGTAAAGGATTTTTCCGAACGATTTATTTTTTTGTGCCAAGTAGGGATGTAAATGAGGCGGGGCGGGTGGATGTTGGCATTCCTATCCCCATCCCCGCCTAAAAAAGTCATCCCCATCCCCGCCCCATTACCCATGGCGGGAGAAAAATATTATCCCCATCCCCGCCCCCAACGGGGACACACTAAAAATTATCCCCGCCCCATCCCCCGCGTGGATCCTCATTGCCGCCCCACCCCTTCTAGTGATGGGGCGGGTATAATCTAACATCCACACCCGCCCCATCACCCACGGCAGGTACCATTTTCATTCCCATCCCCACCCAATCACCCGCGAAACCTTCCCTCATCCCCACCCAATCACCCGCGAAACCTTCCCTCTCCCACGAAACCCGCCCCACTAACATCCCTAGTGTAAAGTTTCGGAACAAACCTTCTTTTAAGAGTGGTAGACTGTAAACTCCCGTAATTTAATTAATTATATATATACATATATTTAAAGTATATTTATAATCATTTTCATATTTATTTCATTTAATTATTTAAGTATTGACTATTTTGAAAGTCAAATGATTGTTTAAACGTTTTAAATCATCATTAATATTTATTGGGTTGGATTTTAAGTATTAAATATTTTATTAAATATTTGGGTTGTGTTTAAAATGATTTCTAATATGGGATTGAGGAGCTCAAAGCTTTAACTTAAGTTTGATTATTAACTTAAGCCCAAGCCCAAACCCAAGCCTAAACCTATTCACTTTAGGTTTCTAAGCAAACCTATAAATACCTCCCTAAACACCAATTTTTGGACATTCTTAGTTCTCTCCCTCTCTCCCCTCTAAACCGGCGTCCACTCCTCTCCCTCTTCTCCCTCGTTTTGCGTGCGCCGGCCAACACACACCACCTCACCTCCGTTTGGTTTTCCGGCGAACGTTCATCACCACACTCACCCCCCTCTCGTGTTGCGTGCTGCCACCGCACCGCCTCACTCCCCTCTTCTCTCTTCGTTCGTTACGCGAGTAGCACAGCAGCAGGCCGTGTGTTGCACATGCGCCGCCACCCCACAACCACGCGCCGCCCTCTCGCGGGTGTTTACTTCGTTGTTTTTGGTTTTCCGTGGTTTCTTTTGGTTATTTCTTAACCTTTATCCTCTATTTAATGTTTAACTAAAGTATTAATATTAAAGTTATGATTTTTATGAGTTAATATTAAAGTTGTGATTTTTATGAGTTTTAATATGTTTTACAAATAAAGTTGGAAACTTTATTGTTTGAATTATTAAAAATCTGATTTTTATTTATTATGAATATAATTTATAATATCAGATTAATTATTTATTATTTAAAGTGAGTTTTAAGTATGAAAGTATTGTTTTTGAGGTTATTAAAGCCTAGACTTATAGTATTATATTAAAGGTTGTTAAAGGTTTAAACTTTAATGTTTTTAAAGTATTTTGAAACGAGTTTTAAAGCGTTTTACAAGAAGCTATAATGTTGTGAATTAATTAGGATGTTAATTCGTTATATGCTAGTTTTTTGGTAGGCGGAGAATTTACTTTAGGTGACTTCTAGAGTTTAAAGTGGCCTCTCAATTTGTCTACACAAGGTACATACATGTCCTTATGTGTTAGACTAGTATCATGTCCTAAGGATTATGATTAATTATAGTATCATGTATAGGTAACCCTTTTATGGTTCATACGTGGCTATTGAATTGGAATCACGTGTTGTTGAGCATGTTGATTGCCTTTATGTTTATTACATGATTGAATGGATGTTTGATTCAAGCATGTTGTTTGGGAGTATTTATATTTTGATCCATCTTGTGATGTGGATTAATAATATTTATTATTGGTTATAGTTTATTACTTTTCAAAGGCCGAGAACTTTGTGTGTAAGTTGGATTATTATTGGTTATAATTATTTTACTCCTTTGCAAAGACCGAGGGATTTGTAGGGTATGGATATTTATTGTCATTGGACATTCGATTGTTGATTTAAGTCAACATCGAATAGCAATAGGTTTAGACTTGTGCACGTCTGAAGTTCTAGACTAGTATGAGTTGGAATACATGGTGGTGGCCCATGGCTTTTCTTGGAGTCGGATTGATCATCGTACCTTATTTTATTTCTAAAGGTTCCACGATATCGTTGGTCAAGGGATTACGAAGTCGCGCCCATAATTCATCTTCTATTTTTGAAGGCTGGTTTTGGTTGGACAACTCTATCCATTGTATTTTGAATTTACTAAGTAATTATCATGTTGTATGTCTTGTGGAGTCAAGTCCTATTTTACTAGTTGAAGTCTTGAGGTATCTCTTATTGATCATGTTTTGTTGTTCAATAGTATCATGTTAGATTTCGTATTTTATTTTATTATGTATGTACTTAGCTTTGCTGATTACGTGTTGTTGTGTGTGCCGATCATGGCTGTGCCTATTGATCTTGTGATGACCCTTTATTGGTGAGCAATTTTCAATTGAGTATTTGCCTACACGTTTGGAAGATGTGATGCATCATCAGTATTACTCATTTGGGATTTGGGAAGCATTGATGAGATATCGCTTTCTTACTTTTATTGCCTCTTGCATTTACGTTACTTTTACTAAGTTGTTTTATGAATTATTTATTTTAAATACTTTAAGTTGGTTTTGAATTATCTTTCGAGGTTTGGATAATGGTTCGACAATTACTATGGTTTAAGTATTTAATAAAGTTCTATTTAATGTTTTTCCGCTGCAAAACGCTGTGTAAGCCGATACGTTTTCACATGGGCGATAATGCCTTGATAATTTTTGTTTTAGTTGGGAAAATAATGTGCTTTATAAAAGGATAATTGTCGGGGTGTTACACGCGATCCTCACTTCGACTAACTCCGCACTAAGACCTAACAATCTCCCACTTGGAGATCGGTCCAAGTGACATGCTCCAACATCCCCAAACATCTCTCGTCATCAAGCATCACCTCAATGTTTCAGCATAGCGCTCCCACCATTACAACCATCCACTACTCATGGATGGAGCCCAATTGACGTCCTACACAACCCCGATTTTCACAAGTAACCACTTTTGTGAGCATGTCCGTCAAATTCTTCGATTTGGCAATCTTCTTCAAACACATATAGAGCCATCCTCGACTAGACTCATAGTGTAGTGATACCACCGCTTGATGTTTTTGTGCGATAGTGAAACATAGGATTCTTAGCCAATTGCACCGCACTTTGGCTATCACTATGCAACACACAAATCTCTTGCTTCATACCCATTTCCTCAAGGAAACTCTTCAAACACTCAATCTCCTTCCCCGCCTCCGACATAGCAACATACTCGGCTTCCGTCGTAGACATGGAGATAACTTTTGAAGCTTGCTCATCCAAGTAATTGCCGTAACACCAATAGTGAAAACATACACCGAAGTGCTTTTGCTGAGTCGTAGCATCCACCTAAATCGACATCCACAAAACCTTCAAGAACAAATCAATTCCTCCCAAAGCAAAGAGCCATAGTAGAAGTACCCAACAAGTACCTCAAGAGCCATTTCACGGCCTTGCAATCTCGCTTACCCAGGATTTGACATGAATCTACTCACAACTCTCACAACATGGGTAATAGCGGGCCTAGTACCAACTATAGCATACATCATACTCCCCACAACCGAAGCATAAGGAAAATTGTCCATCCTCTCCTTTTTTTCTTATGTCTTTGGTGAATCCTCCTTAGTCAATTTGAGGTTCACTGAAAGAGGTGAGCTATGAGGCTTTGCGTCAACCATGTTGAACGGCTTTAGCACCTTCTTGACATACTCTTCTTGAGACAACCCTAACAACCCCGCCAATAAGTCCCTTGAGATCCTCATGGCAAGTATTTGCTTGGCCTCACCCCAAGTCTTGCATCTCAAATCTCATCGACAACTTTCTCTTCAATTTACTCACAAACTTCATGCTAGTCCCAGCAATGAGCATAACAAAGTTGACTTTAAGTAACACATTATGGTAACACTTTTTAAAGGACAAATTATCCATGTACAAATGTAACACTTTAGTAACACTTCATTGATAAGTAACACTTGTTGTAACACTTTTGAAATAGGTAACACTTCATAGTAACACTTTATAATAGGTAACACTTTATAGTAACACTTTTGAAATAGGTAACACTTTATAGTAACACTTTATAATTTACAATTACCTACAACTTAGGTAATAAATTGAAATTAGTATCATCAATGAAAAAGTAACACTCTAAATAGTTACCTTTTTAGAGTTTATATCTAATATATTGTTTTATAAATAAATTACTTTAAACCATGTTTTTTTTTTCAAAATCTAATGTTTAAGTGTTAACCCCCTGAATCAATGAAATTTTGGCCCAAATTTGACTAGAGCATTGTAATGCCCTGCATTTATAAAATTACTTTATGTAAATCATCTAAACCTTTCTTTTATTATACAATTTTTCCCACAATTTGACGTTACCTTAGTCAAAAACCTATTCCTAGATTGAGTAGGCAGAGTACTCATTAGTTAAACCAATTTATAAATAGAACAAAAGAAAAAAAGACAAAAACAAAAAAATAACAATAACAAATGGTAATAAAATCAGAACTCTAACATTCCGTATTTTTATATATTGTAAGTAAAAGTTTCAATTAAAATTAGTCTTTATTAAATTATGTTTCTGTCATAGCCAAAATCTATTCCTAATTTGGTTATATTAGATCCCATTAGGTTTAGTTAAACTAAAATTATAAATGAAGGAGGAGTGAAAAAAAAAAGAAATTGAAAAGCAAGTAAAAATAAACTTACCTCACGCAGTGGAAGTGTGGAACTCGACCATCTGCTTGCTGCTTCCATTTCCTTCCTTGTTTAACCATCCATTACCACCATTCATCCTAATTTATCATCCATCATCAAATACCACCATTCATCCTAATTAATCATCGATCATCATCATGCCTATCTTCCATCAACAAGCATCTTTTGGTCTCTTTTGGGTAATTCGAAAAAAGGGGTTTTTGGCTTGCGGTTTTCGGGTTGAAACTGGGGTCAAGGAGGCGAATTTCAGGTCTTTTTAAACTCTTCTACATTTCAATTACTTTGATTTATCAAGTAAGATTTATTCCCATATTTTAATTTCAGTTTTGGGTCGAATTTCGAATTGGGGTTTTGTTAAATTAGGGTTCTTGAGAAAATCGATTTGGGGAAAGTTTCTGTCATGTGAAATTCGTTAGTTGGTTATTGTATAATGTTTGATTCAAATTAGCTAGCATGTTTTCATGTTTAGATTTTGAAATTTATTACTATTGAATTTTAATTTGGGTTCTTGCTAGTTTCTTGGCTGAGTTATTAGTCTAAATTTAGTCTGCTTATTGTAGTTGTTTGATTAGTAAAATTATAAGAGATTCACTTGGTTGAGGTTGGAGTTTTCTTGAGTTTTGGATGTTGATATTGTGTTACTTCAGCCCATATACAATGACTGTTATGACTCAATATCTCTAAGTTCTGCACTCACAGATAATGGCTCAACTATATTTCTATTTCAATGGGTGAGCATGTGTTTAGATTTTTAGGTAGTAGACACCAACTAAATTACTCACTAATTTTGCATTAGCCTATATAGTCTAGTCATAATGTTTGTAAATAATAGGTTGAATTGTTAAGTGTTGATTGTTTCAGCTCAGCTTTTCGGGTAGGATTATCTCAGTCGGATACTCTCTGGCCGAGTTTGGTCTTCTATATGAATTTATGCATAGAAGAATGATGATATTAGTGAATCTGCAATAATACAAAACATGGACTTGGAAAAGTCAAAGAAGCAGCAAAAGTGAGCAACTGGAAACTTGGTTTGCACCTGACTCCCGTTTAGTGCCCAACAAGGTAAATCAATACTCCTGCGTTCTTTCCTATCATGCCTAAAATATCCGTTTCTACATCTTTATGTTCACAAGTATTTGTGAAAAGATTTTAATGACATAAGTTGTCTGCAAACTTAAAATAAAAAGGAGGAAATATGTATAACATATCATGCTATATGGAATATTCGTTTTTGTGTTTCGTTTATTTTTAAAGAATTCCACGAAGGCTTGAAGCTCCAGTAGTAGTTAATGATGGTTTGTACGTCTTGCAGACCATTGCATGGACCGTTGGTGATTGGTATTCTGAACGAAATGAGACGAAGATACTAGAGCATTGACTCTGCAATAACAATTAGTAATTCTTTTAATTCTACAGACCCAACTAATGTAGGCTGTTTTCCATTGCTACACTGAAAATACTTTATTAGATCATAGCATTCAGCCTTGACATAACCCCATATACTTCCCACAATGGGGAGGTATGTTTTAGGGTTCGAAAAGGAATGTTAAAGTAGAAGACTGCTACTTGTTGGAATGGGATTTGAAGGAGCAGGAGCAAAACTCCGTTCATGTAAGCATGAAACTTGCTGAAGGTAGTAAAAATGAGAGAAGTAGAAAAGGAAGGTCAGCACAAGAAGAAGAAATGACAAAGAATCACGTTTAACCACTACTTGTCGTTTTATTGTCTTTTTACTCCCTATTCACATATGCCAGTTGACAACTTCACTGTCTTAGTACACTATTTTTAGGGCAACAAATACACTTGCTGGTGATTAAGGATTAACTAATACTATTTTTAGTACACTATTCTTAGTAAACTTCATTGTCTACTCATTGTCTTAATACACTTCATTGTTTATACTCACCTGAATAAATGATCAGGGGAAGACATTGTCAACTACCATTTTTATTTAGTCTTTATTTATATCAATATTAGGTGATTAAGGATCTATACAAGTTTAACTACCATTTTGGATACAGTTGCCAATATACTTTTATCTTAATATAATATTTATTATTTTTATTTTTATTACAGGATGATGAAGATAATGTTGGATTAGCAAGGATTGATGATGTTTCAGGAAACATGATGATCGAAGAAACTAAACAATCTTTTGGAGATGACGTTTATTTAGGGAGAATATATATATTATATGAATGATTTTTTAGATCAACTTTTTTTTTTGTTTTGAACACAGTAGTTTGCTTTCTATGAAGAATACTATGGATCATTCTTTTACAATGACCGTTGAGAATGTATACACTTTTATATCTATAATATGATTCTAGTTTTCACTTGTTTATCATGTTTGTAAATTTTAGTAAAAAGTTACTATGAGGCAGCTATGATAGATTTGAAATAAAAAAGCTACAATATGGAAAGCCAACCAATGGAAAAACTGTTACCTAATATCTATTAGTGTGTTATACATGGTAATGTAAAGTGATACATAACATGTATTAAAGTGTTAGTATAGTTCATTCAAAAGGTGATATAGAAAATGATGCAACAGATAAAAAAGTGTTACATAAATCATTGTAAGTAGCACAATGAAAGTGATACATTAGTTTCAGAAAAGTATTACATTAGATAATTTTGAGTAACACTTGAAAAAGTGATACATTAGGATTGAAAAGTGTTACCTTAGAGAATAGGTAGCATTGGCAGATGTTTCACTTTTAAAAGTGTTACCTATTGCCTATGGTAACACTTTTAAGTCTTTCAGTAATACTTTTAAGGTGCTACCTTAGGCTAACTATACACTAATCAACATACAAAAGTAAGTTAACATAACCATCTATGTACCTTTGAAAGTAACAACAATGATCGCCAGCCGTTCTCACGAAACCATTGCATAACATGAAGCTATCTAACTTCTGGTACCATTGTCTTGGAGCTTGCTTTAACCCATATAGACTCCGCTTGAGCTTGCACACCATATCTTCAAAACCGTTCCGTCAGTTTCATGTAGATTTGTTCTTCCAAATCACCATGCAAAAACGCCGTTTTCACATCCATTTTCTCAAAGCCACAATTGCCAACAAGATTCTAATGGTAGTCACTTCACAACCGAAGCAAAAATCTCACGAAAGTCAATGCCCTCCTTTTGTGAAAAGCCTTTCACCACAAGTCTTGCTTTATACCTAATAATACCATCTAGCTCATCCTTCTTGAGAAAGATCCACTTGCACAAAAGTGCTCTCTTGCCCTTAGGCAAGTCAACCAACACCCAAGTGTTGTTCTTCTTCGATTAGCTCATTTGCTCACTCATTGCTTGCTCTCACTTCAATGAATCATCCAACCTCATTGCCTAAACAAAATATTGCAGCTAACTGGAATCCCTCAATAACAAGTAACACGATGTCATCTTTACCGGTGGTGGTGTCAATCTATTCGGTGGCTTTCAGGGTCTTGATGTACTCCTTATCGATGGCGGTGTCTTTCGTTATACAAGGAGCTCTCATAAAAATTTATATCACAATGCCTAATAACCTTACGGTTATTAGGATTCCACACCTTATACCCATACTTCTCATTACCATACCCAATGAAGTAATATTTCACGACTTTGGGGTCAAGCTTGTCTAGTTGCAATAAAGTGGAAACTACTTGCAATCAAACAACAATAATTAATGGAACTCTAACAACCAAGCAAGCAAGAAAATAAATAATAAATGAAGAAATAAATAAGAGAGACAATAAGTAATGGCACCGTGGAAAGACCCGCAGATTCGCGAGTAAAAACCCACAAGCACTATGGAGTAGCATTGACTTTCATCATTGATTGAGAGAGATACAAGTTATTTCAAGTTAAGCTTACACAAGCACAAAACCTTATAAATTCTCTCTACCTTCTTGAAATGTGTGGTATTATGTCATATATACAAATGGGGATAAGAGGGGGTATTTATACCACCCCCCTTAAATAAAACGCAATCCGCAAAAAACACACAAAAGCAGAGCAGGTGGCTCGCGGGCCGTGACTGGCGAAGTTCCTGGTGCTCCAAAGATAAGGGACTTTGCGCACCTCGCATATGGCTTGCGGGCCGCGATCCTCACTTTGACCATCTCCACAATAAGACCTACCACAAAGGTGTTTCGTTGTTTGCTTAAGAACTCTCGAGGCTTCAATTGGAGTCTTTCTTTAGACTACTCTCGTAGGAAATTTGTTCAGCGATAGAATAAAGTATATACTTCAAATCATGCCCATAATTTCTATAAAATCATTTTCAGTAAGCATGGAATGACGATCATCCCCATTATTTTCTGTTTTTTCTCTCCAAGACTCCATTTTAAGAGGGAAAGTAGCTAATTTTGAGTTGACGTTAAACACTAGAAAATTTAGCAAACTCTAGGAATGTATAGAACATTTTTTTGTTAGCGCTCACTCTTTTCCTTTTGAGGCCTGTGTGAGTCTTCACGAGAGACTTAAACTTTTTGAACACATGAAATACGTACGATTTTCTTGCATAACAATACCCAAGTCAATCGAGTATCATCATCGATAAATAAAATGAAGTACCGGTCCTCACATAGAGAAGGTGTTCAATGCGTACCATATACATCAATAGGAACAAGTTCCAATTTATCCTTTGCTTTACATGAGATTGATGTAGGAAAAGGCTGTCGTTTTTCTTGCCATGTTGGCATGCTTCACACAGATTCTTGCTTACAAGCAGTGGAGTACCACATACCAAATTCTTTGATAGAGAAAGCTAAATACACTAACATTGAAGTGCCCATATCTCTTATTCGAAAGCCAAGTATCATCACATTGGGTTGTATTGGCACGTTCGAGAGACGCATCCTATAATAAATAAGGATAGTGCCTTGTTGAGCATTTTAATTTTAGTATTTTGTGGCTTTGATACGAAATGTAGAATATTGGGATTAGTTAATTGAGTGAGAAATAGAGACAAAATTTTATTGGAGAAAAGGAACTGTTTTTGCGATTGATTTTACTTGGTTTAAAATCCTTAGAGTATAAGGTATGTATAGGTGAGCATGGAACTTTTCACATACATCAAACTTCTAGATATAAAATTCAAGCAAATATAAAACGTATCTTAATTAGGTTCATCTATCAAGGATACAATTTACAAGGTAATTGATGTACTCAAGATTAAATGCTAAATGCTCGAATTTATGGAAAGCACTAGAGAAGCCTTTCTGTTTCATAAGTTTTAGATAAACTATGCGAATAGCATTACTCGAATTTGACTCGATATCCAAAATGACTAAACTTCACCCCTGCCGAACCTTGACAACGTTGTGACCTGAACATGACATGGCCAAAAAATGACCCGAACTGAATTAATTCGAACTTTATTGCCAAATATATGGTTCCTTCATAAAAAAGAATTAATTTGACTTTTCTCAATTTGTTACATTGTTATTTACTTTTAAATTATTATATCAATTATTATTTTGAATTATTGACTTAAAGTGTCTTAATGTAGTAATCATTATATCTTTAAATTAAATATTTTTTTTAGATAATGATTTGAAAGTGAGCTGGTACGGTTAGAATCCTAGAACATGTTAGAACGCTTAGATCCAAATAAACCCGCAGTGAATCATCACTCACTTGGTCCAGAAGATACCTTAAGATAACCAAACCCGATGCAACCAAAATTAAGCCTGAGATTAAACAAATATGTACCTTATCTAAACGACACAAGTGCCACATATAGTCTTACCCATGCCATATTGACTCTTGAATATACTTAGTAACATTGATATCTTAAATTATCTTTCTCTTATGCCCAATAGTTACACAAAGGATTTCACTTCTCACTAACTTCTCATTTTTCTAGTATATGGTCGACACGTATCATGCGTAGATTTCTGTTGGTGCAAAAATGGTTTTGCAAACAAGTAACGTTGCCCCGTCGCAAGTTGGTCCAGAACACTAGGGAGGTGATTCACTATCCTAAGAGTCACTGACCCTTAACTATAAGGGTTACCCTTAAACTAAAGGATCCTCGCAAACTTAAGTAAGCACAAACTATCAATGGCTAAGAAATAGCATGAAATATAAAACTTTAAAGGAGTTAAAGAGAGACAAGTAGCAAATAACAGTACGAACAAAATTGAAAGAAACTATTTCATTTCATTAATGATATAATTTTCGGTCTTACACAAACTTTTATGGAAAGGAAAGTAACAAACAAGCTTAATTGAGGAAGAAAGAGAGGAATATCGTCATCCTTCTTGCATTCAATAGAAGGCGTTAGAACATGGGATGTTCGTTCCAAATAACTGCCTAAAACTATGCTAAAGATACCTAAGATCTAAGGATGAATTCTGATATTTGTTGTATTGATGATTTTCTTTTCACTTGGTAGAAGCGTCTATTTCCGGCCAACTGGAGAAGCAGCTTATCTTTGAATTTCCATTGTTATTCATCTAACTTTCCAACCACTGGGAAAGTTTTGAATTTGGTGCCTTACAATGGGCGCTCCTTGAAGCTTCTAGGATCTTTGTTTGTTTGAGACTTTGGCTGGCTTTTGGTCTTCTCATCATTAAATGCTTTGACCCTCTTTGACTGAGTCAACGTAATCTGGGCTTGGGCTAAAAAGAAATGGGCTTTCATAACCCATGGGTATCAAAACCCAAAAATTAAAAGTGGTAGTAACAATTGCCCCCCTGATTTGTGAGGTTGATGTGATACAGACCTTGCAAATCAATACACTTAATGCTAGTGCAAGATTAGTTAGTGGAATATAATTTTCATTCATAGATGGATAAAAATTACCTAGATTTCCACTTCATTCTCTATTCGTAGAGAGAAGAATGCTTACATATTGCATGGTAAAAAGTGCATAGAATTGGAAAGTCTCTTATGATGGGAGACTTTTAAACTAAGCAAATTCTAAGTGTCTCTTCAGAAACGTGAGACTCTGTAAAATCAGACTCTGGGTTAATTCCATCCTTCTGGCAAGATAATTTCTACTCCTGGATGATGGTTATCCCTGAAGATGAAGTGATGTCCATGCCCTCCTACATACACGCTGGCTTCTAAGACACGTCCATCAGGATTCATACGAGAGGTCCCTTGACAGAGGCAACCCATATCCTTGCCTTCAGATTTGCAAGTGAAATTGAGGATCTGATTAGGATCATCCAAATATCTCCCAGGCCTTAAGACTAGCACATGAGAAGAAGAATATTGGCATATTAACTCCTCTTTGTACCTGGCAACTATATCAGGTTTATGATACTTTTGCACGATTTACTTTCCCCAACCTCTATAGACAGTGAGTGCACTTTGATGGGATGCATTATCCACTTTATGGAAAAGAAGAAGAGAAAGGATATTGGTATCAAAGCCTACTTTGAAAGCAGGAGTTTCAGTAGGTTGATCACAAAGTATTTTAGGTTTTCTGTGGAAATGGTGATTGACAACCCTTTCCTAGAGTTTGCTCATAATATGCATACGCCCTTAAGTCCCTATTTGTGTCATCGTAATGAAGATGATGATTGGGACAATCAGGTTTAGTGGATGACTCTTCTGGTTCTGCGAAAGGAGGGTCTATTCTCACTATGTTTTCCATATTCTCCATTTGAACAAAATGGTTGCTCAGAGATGGAATTTGCGTTAATGGTATCCCTCTTGCTTCTTTTATAGAGTTTTAATAAGTGGGTGGTTACTTAGTTGTGAATAAGTGTACGTGTGAGAGTCACGTTTTCTTGTGATTGTACATGAGAGAGTCGCGTTCTCTTAACAATTTCTGCTTACATGCAGTTAATAAATCGTGGTTTCTTTATATTTAGAAATTCTTTTTCAGATTTAGTAAATGAGTTTTCTACTGTAACCCATTTTTTATTAAAATTTTGCAAGCATATATAAGTGATATATGAGGCTAAACCTGTAAATAACATTTATTATTCCAGTATGATGATCAAGCAAAATAATAAAACATAAAAGAGAAACAAAAAAGCAAAATCAGACTCAGGACTTTTTCATTATCTACCATCAATTGTTACATTGATACCACAAAATGAAAGAGAGTCTATGCTATTGCATCAGATCATTCATTCTAAACGTAAATTTATCTATACATTTGGATATCTAGGTGCTCACTAAGTTAAAACAAACTAGGTAAAGTTGGGGTTGATAGTGATGGTGATCAAAGGAGGAAGATATGGGATGATATATGATGATGATGAAAAGGAGGATGAAGACAATGGCTGGTCTAAAGGGGGATCAAAGAAAAAGAAGGTGAATAGAAGAAAAAGAAGGGTGAAGGAGAACGAAAAGAAGAAAAGAGGGGAGTTGAAGGGACAACATGACTTTGAACCCTGACTTACCTCCAACTACTAAGACTGCGACCATACATGTCGATGTCTTTATCAATGGTTGTAATACCCCGTATTTTTATATATCGTTAGTAATTATTTATATTAAATTATTTTATAAAAAGAAATCTAATTAGTCTTTTGTTAAATTATTTTTCTTCCATACTTTGACTTTGTCTTATAAATAGCCCAAAACTTATTCCTCATGTGATTAGGTTAACTAATAAGTTAGTAAACCAAACTATAAATATAAAAGAGTGAGGAAAAAAGAGAAGAAAAAAATAAATTCATAAATATGCATGGTACTTAGGCAGAGACACCCTCCACTATTTCTTCACTGCTTTACTTCACAGTGGTGCCTCCATTATTATCTAAAGCTTTGGTTGATTATTATACAAAAAACAAAACAAAACATTAAACCATAATCATCCATCATCATCACGCTTATCTACCATCACCTAGCATCTTCTATTTATTTTTTGGGCAATTTGAAAAGAACAACAAAAGAGCGATTTTTTTGTGCGTTTTTCGGGTCGAAAATCGGGTTAAAGAGACGAAATTTCGGGTCTTTTTACACTCTTCTACATTCCAATTATTCTATTAACCAAGTAAGATTCATACCCATGTTTTAATTTCAGTTTATGTGTTGATTTTTGAATTGAGTTTTTTGTTAAATTAGGGTTCTTGAGAAAATTGATTTGGGGGATTTTATACTATGCTCAATTTGTTTAATTGGCCTATGTTTTATGTGTAATGCAGATTAATTAACATATCTATGAGTTTAGTTTGCAAATTTAATACTTTTGAAATTACTATGAATTCTTGTTATATAAGATTGATGGTTAGATTCTTATTTTGAGTTATTAGTTGAAATATAGTTTAGATTATTCGCATATTGGATTAGTTGTAAGTTGTTACTATTAATCCTGAGTGGAATTATAGTTGAATGAGTGTATATGGTGAGCTTGTTGTTTGGCATATTGTTGGTGTAGGTTGTAGGTTTTGTTGTTGGTGTAGGTTGTAGGTTTTGTTGTTGGTTTTGGTGTTGTTGTTGTCATGGTTGTATGACATTGTTGTTGGTATAGGGTGAATGAGAAGGAGTTAGTTGGTGGGAAAATAATATTGATGATATTAGAGTCAAAATCAGTTTGACTTTTGTTGACCAAACATGACCAGTTTGACATTTGTTGACTTTTGTGTTCTATTGACTTTGAGTCGTTTTCAAAATTAGTCAAAACTCATTAACTATGTTAGGTTATTTGTATGTGAATTACATGAAGTATAGTCAAGTTACTTACACTATACTATATTATATTGTAAATTGTGGGTTCGTAGAAGAACCTTATTGACTTGAGATTGGATTGGTTGATTGTGGTTGCTTATAAGGTAAGATTTCTTACTAAAACTTGTACGGTTTATTTTGGAAAATCGAAAAGAGTTTCTTGGCAATTCCTTTCTGAATGTCTTAGAGTTTTTGGTTTTCCTGAGCAATTCATAGGGTGGATCATGTTATGTCTCACCACCTCAAAATACTCTTTAAACATTAATGGGTTTAGTGTTGGGTATTTCTCAGGGAAAAGAGGTCTAAGACAGGGTGATCCCCTTTCCCCATACCTGTTTGTACTATGTATGGAGGTGCTCTCTAGGAAGCTCAGGAAGCTTGGGGAGCTCAACACCTTCTCTTTTCATCCCAAGTATCACAGATTGAAGCTTACTCACCTTCTTTTTGCAGATGATCTCCTGATTTTCTGTAGAGGTGATCTCAGCTCTATCAATTGTGTTCTTGATGCTCTTAAACAGTTTGCGAGTTGTTCTGGTCTTGCTGCTAACCCTATGAAAACTAGCCTCTACATTGGTGGGGCCACCTCAGATTCTATTGATCATATAGTGCATTGCACAGGTTTTGCTCTTGGTCAATTCCCTTTTAGGTATCTGGGGGTCCCTCTTAATTCTGCTAAGCTCACCATGGGTATGTATGACCCTCTTCTTGATAAGATTAGAGGTGTGTTGCAAAGATGGAAGAGTTATTTTTTCTCCTATGCTGGTAAATCTCAAATTATCAATTCTATGATAATTGGTCTTATCACTTTTTAGGGTTCAGCTCTTCTTCTGCCTGTTGGTATTGCAAAGAAGATTAATAAGTTATGCAAAGATTTCTTCTGGAATATTGACCCTGATCAAAAGAGAATCTCTTACATTAGCTGGGCTAGAATATGTACCCCTAAGACTGAAGGTGGTCTCAACATCAAAGAGGTCCTTAGCTGGAATAAAGCTTTGTACTTCAAATGGTTCATAAACTTAGCTCATTCTAAATCTTCTATGTGGGCAAAATGGATCAAGAGTTATGTCTTGATCAATCACAACATTTGGCAAGCTACTGCACAAGCCAAGCATTCTCCTCATTGGAACAATTTGTTCAAACTGAGAGATGATTTCATTTCCAAGCAGGGTGGTACCACACAAGCTCAGTTTCTCCTCTCCTCCTGCACTCTTACAACTTCTAAGCTATATGATGTTTTCAGGACACCATCCTCAGTAGTTACTTGGCACAAAACTCTGTGGGATAACTGCTGTGTGCCTAAGCATGCTGTCATAAGCACCTTTGTTGTTCAGAACTCCCTCCCTACAGTTGATAATATCCAGAGTAGAGGGCTCTCATTGGCCAATCACTGCTCTCTTTGCTTTGCTGATGCAGAGAGTTCTGCTCACCTATTCTTTCAATGCTATTTCTCTCAATCTGTCCGGCATAGTATCCTTCAATGGATCAGCTTACCACCTAGAAGCTGGACTATCAAACATGAGCTGAGATGGTTCAAGCAACACTGTAAGGGCAAGGCCTGGTTCAGTAAATGGAGAAGATGTGCCCTTTGCTGCACAATCTACTTTCTTTGGATGGAGAGAAATACTAGAATCTTTTCTAATAAGTCTAGAACAATTACTCAAATTGTATCAGTTATTAAATTTGTTGTTTGTACTAGACTTTATTCTGTTTGTACTCCTAGTAGTACTCTAGTTAAAGCTTTGCTAGATGCTCATTTGCTTTACTAAGGGGTAGCACATTGCTATCCTTTGGAAAGTTGTATTGGTTTTGTTCATTAATGAAACTTGCACCTTCTTTCCAAAAAAATAGCTCATAAAATTCGAACACCCTCCATAGAGGAATAGTTCATAAAATTCGAACGCCCTCCTAGGAGAGGTTCTAAAATTCTAACGCCCTCCTAGGAAAATAGTTCATAAAATTCGAATGCCCTCCTAGGAGAGGTTCTAAAAAACTTGCACATCTACCATTAAGTGGCTTAAAAATTCGAACGCCCTCATTAGGGAGGTCCATTGTAAATTTCGAACGCCCTAATTAGAGGTTTAATATAAAACTCCAACGCCCTCTATAGGGGGTTCGATATAAAATTTTAGACACCTACCATTGGGTGGTTTAGAATAAAAACTCGAACGCCCTCCTATGAGGGGTTCTATGCAAAATAAAGCTCGAACGCCCTCTTTGTAAGGGGTTCGAATAAAATTTTGACACGTGTCCTAGGATGGTTTTAGATGAAAATTCAAACGCCCTCCTTGAAGGGGTTCTAGGAAAAGTTCGAACGCCTTCCTCGAAGGGGTTCTAGGAAAAAACAAACGCCCTTATTAGAGGGGCTCAATACAAAAATTTCTTCGAGGGGACCTAGTTAGGGCTAATTGAGTCCAATACTCAATTTGATAATTTTGAGGTAGCTTGGTAAGGGCTATTTGAGTCCAATACTCAATTTGATAATTCGAGGTAGCCTGGTAAGGGCTAATTGAGTCCAATACTCAATTTGATAATTCGAGGTAGCCTGGTTAGGGCTAATTTGAGTCCAACACTCGTTTGCTCGAAGGGGGTGCCTTATGAAGGGCTTAGCATACTTAGAAATTTTTTCTAAAGTATGGATTCAGATAACCTCCTTGAATTTACTCGAGGTAGCTCAGTGAAAGGGTTGTTCCTTTTGAAGAGTTCGAGGTAGCCCCGGTGAGGGAAGATTTGTACAACTTGAATTTCTTCAAAGTAGGCCCGGTGAGGGTCAACGCTTTAAAGTCAATGCTTTAAAATCAACTTTTGGGGTGGTCAACCGTATTTTTACCGGTATTTATATGTTTCAACCATATACATAAAGTATCGCAACAAACCACGAACTCCCATGTTGGGTGACTGTTCATATGAGAGAGGTTACTGTTCAGGGTAGGTGAGATATAAATATTTCACTCCTTTCCTCATGTACTCACTTTGCAACTTCTCTCTCTACTTTCTCTCTATAATTTTCTCTCTTTTAAAGAAGTCTTTTGCTTCCTTTGTGTGCTGCTCAGAGTGCGTCAAGAGTGCGAGGAATCTCCTTCGTGTAATTCGACCAAGGTATGATTTCTCATTCTTGACTCTTTTCCTTTCTTTTAATAAATTCTATAGGGGTTACTGTAATATAAATAATGAACCCTGTTTTCGAACTGAGCGCCTCCTATGCTTTGCCCCTTCCTTATATGCCCTGGGTTGAAACATGGGTAGATGAGGCTCCTGTTGTATCAATAGCTTATTGGGCCCCGAACTCTGATTTTTTACTCGACGCCGTTCCTATTGAGGAAGAGGAGTGTGAGGAAAACTTCGAGGGACCCGAAGAGTTTTTTGATCACCCGAATAAAGTAACGATAGCCTTCCCTCCTACTAAGAGGAGTTACTTAGATTCTTTCCTTTCACTTGGTGTAGTGCAAATAATGGAGGCGACGGATGAAGGGACTTCAATATCCGATTATTGTGAGCCCTGCCCTTCCCCCTACATGAGATTGGGAATAAGTGGCCACTAGTCAATGGGGAAGTGGCGAAAGGATCTACAAGGTGAGATGTCGTTCTTGTCGACCTTGTATGCCATAAAGCTGCCCTATGTTAGTATCGCCACCCCGGGGTGTATTGGTGTGTATAAGTCGTATTTCGAGCTGGGTTTGCGTTTTCCCTTGCACCCACTCTTTAAGGAAATATTAGAGGCGTATAACATTGCCTTATGTCAACTTATGCCCAATTCTGTTAGGACAATTGTATCCTTTTTATGTATTTGTCGCATGCTTGGAGTGAGACCCTCCTTGCGCCTTTGGCGCAACATGTTCAGATTAAACGAAGTGTCCGAGGCTCGCCATGGGCCTGGTTGGTATTCTTTTCACTCCAGACACCTCATCATGGTTAAGGATGGTCGAAGAGACCCGATGCCAACTAACCATGCTCTTTTTCGAGGGGAGTTCCTCTTCATATTTCGATGGGACCATCCGTGGAATGTGCCCGTAACTCTGTCTGATAGCCCTCCCAATTTTGGCATGAATCTTAATGTTCCTAAAATGGATGCCGAGGAGGCTATTGTGGCCATTCATTGCCAAGCCACGTCGTTCCATATTGATGGGAAGCAGAAATACAAGACTGATTATTGGCTACCCAATGACAAGGACCTGGCCAACGAGCACTTCTGTCGGCTTTCGGCGTGTCCCTAGCTTATGACCAATGTAGAGGTCCATCACTTATCTGTTTTTCTTGCTTATAGTATCAACTTGTTTCTTACTCATTTTCTGCTTTTGTAGTGATTGCTTTTAACAACCTTGACGAGGAGATGAAGAAAAACACTGCGAAGAGTGGCATGGCTGTCACTGCAAACGGAGGAAATCAAAGTTCCCAAGCCTCCTGTTGTAAGTTCGATCACCATCTTTTGCTTGACTTTAGTTTTCTGTGTTTCCTCTAACTTGTCTTTTTTCTTGTTTGTGTATAATCCAAAACATAAACCAAAGGCAAAATCGACTATGCCGAAACCTTTGCCTACACCATCTGCTACTCTGCCCGACCCTCCTCCATCAGAGGTCGAGGACCCCGAGAGTGAGGGATCTAAAAGGAAAGCCCGCACCTCCCCTTCACTCGAACCCTTAATACCAGATCTTAGCTTTCATCTGGGTGCGAGTTCCAGTCCTTTGGGCGAGGATGATGTCCAGGAGCCCCTGGTCAAGAAGACGAAGGTTAGACGACGTCGACGGTCAGTCCGGCGTCATGAGCATCGAGAATGCCACCCGAAAGGCTCTTCGGGCTTGTTACCAACGAGTTTGAGAGGCATTGTTGGTGCCTGGGGACAAGGAGGACATCTCCAAGCTCGGTGCAGCGAAGGAGATCGAAGCACTCAACGAGTGCTGGTTACAAGTGAGTCTCTTCATTTATTTCTTTTGTCCATATCCCAATTATGTAACTTCACACTTTTCTTGTTACCTTTGTTGTCGCAGATGTCTATCCGAATGGCCTGCCTTACTGAAAAGGAAGGTCGTGATTCGGGTAAGCTGGCCGAAGAGCTTAACAAGTGCAAGCATGAGCTACTGGAGGCTTCTCGAAGGGTCCGTTCTCTCGAGGTTGAGCTCGAGAAGGCCAAGAGGTTGAATACTGACAACCTCGAAGCTTTTAACAGCGAGAGGACGAGCCTAATAACCAACAAGGAAGAGCTATCCAACCAGCTTAAGGCAGTTGAAAAGAAGCTCGAGGCCTCACGCAAGGAGGTTGCTGATCTCGAAGGCCAACTGAAGGGCCAAAAGGAGCTGCTCGATCGCACCCTAGCTCAGCGGGATGACTTGCAACAGAAATATGACAAGTCCGTCAAGGACCTAAAACAAAAGAGGAGCAAGTATATCCTTCGCCGGAAGAGGTCTCAGCAGGATGGCCTCAACATCGCTGACTAAAAACTGGTTGAGGGTTTTAAGTCTGCTCGAGAGGACATCCATCGTTGTTTCGAGAAGACTTTGAAGGACTTGGTTCCCGGCTTGGACTTTCAGCAAGTATTGGCCAAATACGAGGAGCATGAGAAGGCGACCATTGATGAATTCATGGTGCAGGAGCAGGGTCAGTAGGGGGCTGGTGACGCTTCGACCTCTGTTGCTGAGGTGGTCGAAGAGGGTAAGGAGGATCAAGCCCCTGCCATCCTTTCACCTGTTAAGGAAGGTGAGGTCGAGGCTATCGAGGTTGCGGTTGAGGCGGCTGAGGGCGAGACTGAAGCTGGTGAAGCTGACGATGCGAGCTCCTCATCCGAATCCTCATTTGAAGAGGAGGATGTTGATATAGAGGCTTAGGTACCTAGGCTTCATCGTGTTTCATATTCTTTTTGCATTTATCTTCGACCTGCTAGGTCTCTTGCTTTTTGAATGATAAAATTCGAACACCGTTCCTTTTGTATGAAATGATAAAATTCGAGCACCCCTAAAGAAGGGTATATTGAAATATTCGAACATCATGGTTTTATCTATAACTTCTTTGAACCAGTCAGGTGTAAAGAAAATTCGAATACGACACTCATAGTACACAGAAAATAAATTGCACATCACAAATTCGAAAGACCGGTGAGGTCGCGTTTTATTCATAATTTTCAACAACTGTTTGGACCGGCAAGGTCTACAAGTTTGAGTATTACAAATACTTCGATGCGTATCACAGTAACTTAATCTTTATCTAGACCGGCTAGGTCGAAGTAGTAGGAGGAACATTTAACTTGCTCTTATATTAGCCCCTTAAGTTGTTGTGGTTTGCCTTAAACATATAACTTCCTCAAGTTGTCAACATTCCATGGTCGAAACAAAGGATCACCGTCCATGTTCTCGAGTCTGTATATTCCAAGACGAATAACATCAGTTACTCGATATGGTCCTTCCCAATTTGGGCTCAGCTTGCCAAGGTCTTGCTTTCTTCCTGTGGCTTCTATTTTTCGAAGGACTAGGTCTCCTACTTCGAACTTCCTTTCTTTGACTCCTCGATTGAATAGCCTGGTCATTCTTGCTTTTTGAACAATTGATTTGAGCAGTGCATTCCCTCTGGTCTCTGGTACGAGGTCGAGTTTGACGCTTTTTTCTTCCTCGTTTTGCCCGTAATAATAGAAAGTTATCCTCGATGAGGGGATATCCACTTCAACCGGCAGTACCGCTTCACTTCCATAGACCAAGTTAAAAGGCGTGTGACCAGTTGCCTCTTTTACAGTAGTTCGAGCTGACCATAATATTCCTGGAAGGTCTTCGACCCACGACCCGTTTACTCCATCTAACATTTTCTTCAACCCTTTGAGGATGACTTTGTTGGCTGCCTCGGTCTTCCCGTTGGTTTGCGATCGACTGCCAGCAGAAAATCTTGTTTGTATGTCGAACCGAGCGCAATAGGCTTTAGTAGGTCCACTGTTGAATTGTCGATCGTTGTCTGATATGAGTGCTCGAGGTATTCCAAAACGAGTGATGATGTTTTTCCAGATGAAGTCTTGTACTTTGTTATCAGTGATGGTGGCTAAGGGTTCCGCCTCGACCCATTTGGTGAAGTAGTCGACTGCCACCAATAAGATTTTTCTTCTACCGGATACGGTCGGGAAAGGCCCGAGGATGTCCATCCCTCACTTGTCGAATGGTAGCACAGCCTACATTGTAGTGAGAGGAGTGGCCGATTGTCGATGTACATGGGCATACACTTGGCAGTTGTGGCATTTCTTGACCATGTCCTTGGCATCCTTCATCACTATCCGCCAATAATACCCGGCTCGAGGGGCTTTTCCAGCTATGGTTCGAGCTCCCTGGTGACTACCACAAGTGCCTTCGTGTATTTCTCGAAGTATATGTTGGCCTTCTTCGAGTGTCACACATCTTAAAAGAGGATGTGTAAAAGATTTCTTGTATAGCAAATGATCATGCAACACGAACCAGCTCGAACGGCTTCGCACTCTCTCCACCTCTTTTTCGTTCTCTGGTAACTTTCCCTCTTCAAAGTATAAACGGATGCTTTTCATCCAATTGTTCAAACGGTCTATACTGCAGATGAGGAGTTGGTTGTTGATACATGGCTTGTACAATAATTCCCAAGAGTTGGTTCGAGGTTCCAGTCCAGACGCTGAGCTAGCCATTCGAGATAAAGCATCTGCCTGCTGGTTTTCGGACCGTGGGATGTGTTGTATTGAGAACTTGGGGAATTTTTATTGCTGCTCCTTTACCTTACCTAAGTACATCCTCATACTATCCTCCTTCACTTCAAATTCCCCTTTGACATGACCCACGACCAGTTGTGAATCTGTCTTGACGGATATTTCTATAGCCCCATTCGAGAGGCATAGTATTAATCCCAGCAAAAGGGCTTCGTACTCAGCTTCGTTGTTTGAAGCAGGAAAGTCAAATTTTATTGCATATTCCATTTTATTTTCGAGAGGGTTTATTATTAGTAGACTTGCTCCGCACCCTGCCTTCGACGAAGAGCAATCTACAAAAAGTTGCCATGTCCCAGTTAGGGTGGCAGTCTCGACTTCTGTCGGGCATTCAGCATTAAAATCAGCCAAGGCCTGTGCTTTTATTTCTCTTCTAGGTTCGAACTCTAGACCGAAGTCTGATAATTGATTAGCCCATTCGATAACTAGACTAAAGCCATTTCTATTTTCCATGAGCTTTCTGAGTGGCTGGCTAGTGAGTACCTTGATTGGATGAGCTTGGAAATAAGGCTTCAATTCTCGACTGGCCATTATCAGGGCATAGATCATTTTCTCCGATGGGGGGTACCTACTTTCAGCACCTCGAAAGGCATGGCTCACAAAGTATACTGGGTGTTGTTGTTTTTCTCCTTCAGCGACGAGGATAGCACTTAGCCTGGTTTCAGATACCGCGAGGTACACGAACACTATTTCTCTCGGCAAGGGTGAAACAAGCTTTGGTAGTGAAGCTAAGTGTGTTTTCAACAGTTGGAAGGCATTTTCTGCTTCACAATCCCATTCGAAGCATGGTTTCTTCAAGGTATTGAAGAAGTGTAAGCTCTTGTCAGCTGATCTTGATAAAAATCTTCCTAAGGCAACCATACACCCAATAAGTCTTTGAACCTCCTTGACAGTTGGAGGAGACTTCATGTTGATGATGGCTTGTATTTCATCAGGGTTGGCTTCAATACCCCTCTCGTCCACTAAGAACCCCAAGCATTTTCCTCCTCGAATGCCAAAGACACATTTCTTAGGATTCAACTTCATGTTATATAAGCGGAGGGTGGCCAAAATTTCTCGTAGATCTTGAACATGATCTTCGACCAGCATGCTCTTGACTATCATATCATCAACATAAACTTCGACATTGCGCCCCAAGTGCTTTTCGAACATCTCATTGACTAGTCTTTGATATGTAGCCCATGCGTTCTTAAGTCCGAACGGCATAAATGCGGTATGCACCTGATCTTCCTCGGCAAGGGGAATCTGGTGGTAACCAGCATTTGCATGCATGAAGCTAAAAAGTGCAGGTCCTGCTGTGGAATCGACCAACTTGTCGATTTTGGGGAGAGGGAAGTCATCTTTAGGGCATGCCTTATTGAGATCACTAAAATCGACGCACATACGCCATGATCCATTGGGTTTTCGAACTAACACTACATTCGAAAGCCATTCTGTGTATTGGCACTCCCTAATCATCCCAACGCTCAGTAGCTTCTTCACTTCTTCGGCTGCTGCCTTGTTTCTTTTAGCGCTCTGATGTCTTAACTTCTGTTTGATAGGCTTGAATTCTGACTTGATGTTCAGCTGATGTTTAGTGACCGAGTGGTCTATCCCTGGCATCTCATCAGCTGAAAATGCGAACACCTCCTGATATTCTTGAAGGAGTTCTACTATTTCTTTTTGAACGACCTGGTTAAGTTCCTTTCCAATTCGAGATGTTCGGTTAGGATCAGGTCTGAGTTGTATTTCTTCATCTTCGTCGACCGGATGAGGTCGATTGTGGTTGGTTGGGTTCTCATTGTAGAACAATCCCAATGGTGGAGGTGAATTTTTCTCAGTTTCTTTTTCTTCTCTTTTTCTCTTCCCTGAGCTTGGCTCGACTGGCTTGCTCCTTCTCAAACTATTGACATAACACTCTCGAGCAGACTTTTGATCCCCATGCAGCAAGAGCTGGTAGGTCGAAATTGCCGCTTTTATTCTGTTTAGCGTGGGCCTCCCTATGATGATGTTGTAGGGGAGGTCGATGTCAACAACAAGGAAGTTGATGGGAAGGCATCGTCCTTTTCCCTTGTCACCAAACCGTCTAGGTAAATTGATGACTCCAAGGCGGTGAACAAATTAGCCTCCAAATCCAACCAAAGGTTGGTCGATGGCTTTGATGTCCTTCCTCTCGTACTTGAGCTTCTGCAGACATTCCCAAGTGATGATGTCCGCCGAACTCCCACTATCTAGCAAAACTCGACCAACCCTGTGATTGGCCACTATAAGTTCGATGACCATAGGGTCATCATGGGGGGTCTGTATTTCCTTCAAACTCTCTCCGAACACTATTGTGGGGGTGTCCGGCTTTTTCATTCTCTCACCATTTTTCAAATGGTAAAGGTGATTCTTCCTTGAGTTGCCGGTTAGGCCTCCGGAAGCGAAGCCCCAAGCTATGACTCATACATAGCCTTCGGTTTCATCGCTCTTAGCTTGTTTCTCTTTTCCCTTATCTCTCCTTCGATCACTCTGGGGTTCTTTGAGGTACCTGTTCAATTTTCCTTCATCAGCCAATTTATCGAGTGCCTTCTTCAACTCTCTACAGTCATTGGTCGTGTGACCACAATCCTTATGGTATTCACACCATAGCTTCTTGTCCCTGCGATAACTCGACGTTTTGATGGGATTTTGTCGAGGTAACACAGATTTCTCTTTTATGTCTACATATATTTCTCTGCGATTGACGTTGAAACGAGGGTCATGGCCTCCGTCGGAAGGTCGACGTCTCTTTAACTTATCTGCCATATCCTTCTGATTTGACGGCTTCCTTCTCCTCTTGTTACTTCCCTCCTCATGCACATTCTTGCAGATGTCCGGCGCTTGGATATACTTTAGCACCTACCTCATGGCATCTGCCAGAGTAAGAGTTTCCCTCATGGCGAGCTCGAATTTGAATTGTCCAAGATGGAGGCCATTCATCAAGGCCGTAACCGCGACTCCATCTTGGAGGTCGGATACCTTGAGGGATTATTCGTTGAATCACTTGATGTAGCAGCTCAGGCATTCCCCTTTCTGCTGGGAAACGGACATCAAGTGTACACTAGTCTTTTGTGGCGTTTTGCCGCTATGAAGTGCTGAGAGAAGAGAACTTTGAGAGCCGAGAAGCTGGTGATGATGCCAGTAGGTAGACTTGTGAACCAATTGAGGGCCAACCCTTTGAGGGTGGTCGGGAAGTACCTACACCAAGTGGCCTCACAAAATGTTTGCACGCTCATTTGAGCTTTGTATGCCGCTAGATGGTCAGCGGGATCGGTAGTGCCCTAGTAATGCCCTATCAAAGGGATTTTGACTTTGCTCGGGTTAGGGGTCTCCATGATGTGTTGGCTGAAAGGTGATTTATGTGCCACTGCTGAACCCACTCGAAAGCATGATTCAGGTACCTCTTCGGGATCCTCGATGTGTTGCGGGTTCCCTATTCTCATAGTGTGACGGCTAGTCACGGGGTGAGATTGTCCTGTGGTTCTTGTGGCTATTGTGTACTTCGAATTCCCTCCTGGGATTGTTCTCTTATCTTTTCGATGATCTCCCGGGCGTCGAAGTTCTTACCCCTTATCTGTTTCGGTTGTATGATGTGCCGAGCGTCATCTTGGCTGGGCGACATGATAGATTTCCCTTTCGAAGCAGCAGGTATCCTCTTTGAGGGGCCAGCAGCAGCGTGCTTGGTTAGGGCCCGTTTTGGCTATGCTGCCCTTCAATGAGCCTGCGGCTGATCAAGGACTGTCCCTCGGTCAGGGGGAGTAGTCTGTTGAGTCTTCATCACTGAAACGAGCTGTTGCATGACAATAGTCATATGCCTTTCCATTCGGAGTTCGAGTTGTCGAAGGTCCGAGTAAGTCACTGCTGGTGGTGGTGCTTCAATAGCTGTGTCATCCTGGCTTCCAGTAATGGGGACGTCAGTTTCGTCCTCCACGATAGCACCTCCTTGATTCAACAGAGTAGTCTGAGCATTCTCAGAAGTAGTCCTTCGAGCAGTAGTACCGCGGTTACCTTGTCCTCGTGTCATGGTGTTCGAAAATGCAGCTGTTATGTTAGTTCCCCACAGACGGCGCCAACTGTTTCGGGTACAAGAAACACAGTGAATTTGTAGTTCGGGGGAGTCCAAATCCAGCTAGGGTAGTAACCAGTAACAAGTCCAAGGTCTTCGAATTTCCGGTACCTGCAAAATTTAGCACCGTAAACTACCCCGGGGATGTTCCCGGCATCGGCTCTCCGATGCTTAAGTCAGATCTGATCTCAGAAGTCTGAGAGTAGTACTAGTAAATGCTTTGGAATGTGTGTCAAAACGTACCTGAATGATCAGATGAGAGTACTATTTATAGGTAGTACTGAAGTGACGTCATTTGGTGAAGATGGTGATGTCATGAAAGCCTTTTTGTCAGTGGGCATGATTGAAGGCCTGTACTTTCTAGCCTGAAAGATCCTTAGGGGTAAAATGGTAATTTTTCCCTCTAAGGGTATTTTAGTCATTTCACCGGTTAGGTGGGCCATGACTGGAATGGGCCCAAACATGATGGTAGCCAGATCTCAAATCAATCTTAGAGAAAACACCAACTCCTGTCAACTGATCGAACAAGTCATTTATTCTCGACAAAGGGTACTTATTCTTCACTTTGACATTGTCGAGCTCCCTATAATCTATAAACAGTCAAAGACCCCCATCCTTCTTCACAAACAGAACAGGAGAACCCCATGGGGACACACTAGGACGAATATAGCCCTTATCAAGCAACTCCTCTAACTGAGTGATGTGTTTTCCGTAGTTGAATTACTCCCTCTTGAATTAGAGTTTTGCCTATAGGTTTTTACCTTTCACTTGAAAGGGTTTTTCCTTTTTTACGGCTTAGTTTAATTAGTTTCTTTATTTATTTAATTTAATTTAAATATTTCTTTAATTAATTTAGATTAGCTTGTTTTAAAAAGATAAGATTAGTTTAAAAGATAAGATTAGGATTCTTTAAAGATATGAGTTAATTAGGGGATTGTCCTAATCATATTAGGTTTTCTTATCTTTATCTTGTTAGACTAAGATTATTTTTTATCTTGTTTGTTTAGGATTAGTCATCTCTATTTATATGGTTGTTTTACATCAATAAAAGATCAGTTTAGAAGTTTATTATTTTTACGAGTTTATACTTGTGAATTTAGGTTGAATACCTTTTCTTTTTAGCTTTGAACAAAGACTGAGATCGATCTTCTACCCCTTTGGATCGAGATTCAAAGGTTACTATCCCTGTTATTGTTTTATTTCGTTTTCTCTATTAAACTACACACCCAACCATACATCCTTTTAATTAAAACATCACATAAAATCATTCCCTTGAACCATAAAACTTTCATCCACCCTCAAGAACTCTCAAATAACAATATTTGGATCGAAATTCATATCAATTGGTGTGGCTGCTGCTGATTTTCGACGCTTTGAGTGGTGTTTCGTGGCCATTGAAGCAATTTTCGAAGCACAAATAACCTGCTCAGATTCGTTAAGTTTTTGAGAACTTGAAAACATGATGTATTAGTGTTAGATCTGCCCAACTTCATGACTAATGACCAAGATGAGATCTTTCCTCTCCTGGAGAGTTATCTCTCGCCTGTTTATAGATGGTATCCACAAGCAGTTGTTGATGCAAAATTGAAGGCTAATTTTGACGGCTTTGACTTGCAACTAGAGATCAAGAACGATAAAGATTTGCAAGAACATATTTCTAATTTGCAAGACGATATTTCTGATTTGCAAGAAGAGTTAAAGAATGATTCTTTTTTAGTTCTTGACAATAAAGATGCATTCTTGGAGACTCCTCATGACGTGCAACCAACAAAAGGGGCAACAAAAGGGGTTTGGGTTCGTGATTGTGACCCAATATTTAATCCTCCTTTAGATGTTCCTATCAGCACACAAAAACTGAATTTTACCAATGAAGAGGAGCATGGAGTTTCCAGTTTGGACAGATTTAATTTAGCTATACGAGATTCAAGCTTTCTTCGTTCTTTTGATAAATTTTCTTGTTTGCTAACGAGCTTAACCAATTTTCAAGATTGTCAAATGGATTTTGCTTTTATGATGGAGATGGTACTAAGGAAATTAGTTCGTCGCATATGGATGATTTCATGGTGCAACAAGCTACCACAAGTTCGTACCTTGATCATGCAACGTGAAGACACGTTTCTTTTAAAAGGGGTGGAATGATGTATTTTCCGTAATTGAATTACTCCCTCTTGAATTTGGGTTTTGCCTATAGGTTTTTACCTTTCACTTGAAAGGGTTTTTCCTATTTTAGGCTTAGTTTAATTAGTTTCTATATTTATTTTATTTAATTTAATTACTTCTTTAATTAATTTAGATTAGTTTGTTTTAGAGAGATAAGATTAGTTTAAAAGATAAGATTAGGATTCTTTAAAGATATGAGTTAATTAGGGGATTGTCCTAATCATATTAGGTTTTCTTATCTTTATCTTGTTAGACTAAGATTATTTTTTATCTTGTTTATTTAGGATTAGGATTAGGATTATTCATCTCAATTTTATGGTTGTTTTACATCAATAAAAGATCAGTTTAGAAGTTTATTATTTTTACGAGTTTATACTTGTGAATTTAGGTTGAATACCTTTGCTTGTTAGCTTTGAAGAAAGGCTGAGATCGATCTTCTACCCCTTTGGACCGAGATTCAAAGGTTACTATCCCTGTTATTGTTTTATTTCGTTTTCTCTATTAAACTACACACCAACCATACATCCTTTTAATTAAAACATCACATAAAATCGTTCCCTTGAACCCTAAAACTTTCATCCACCCTCAAGAACTCTCAAATAACAATATTTGGATCGAAATTCATATCACTGAGCCTTAAGCGCTTTCATCTCATCAGGAGCCATTCTATAAGGAGGTTTAGAAATAGGTCCAGTTCTAGGCTTCAAGTCAACGTTGAACTCAACATCACGCCTAGGAGGCATGACAGGAATTTCATTAGGAAAGACATCTAAGAACTCATTGGCAACTCGAACATCCTCAACTCATGCTCCTCTTTGCTGGTATCATCAACATGGCACAAGTATATAGGCCATCCCTTCCTCATGTAGGATTTCAAATTCAAGGCAGAAATAATTTTCAAAGAAGATCCTCTGCAAAACTCATGGACTCCACTAGGACCAACTATGGACACTTTTTGGTTCTCACAATCTATCTTGGATTTATTCTTACTAAGCCAATCCATCCCTAGAATTACATCAAAATCATGTTAAGGAAAATCTTTCAAATCAGCTACTAAGGTGGTAATACCACGCATAATAGGGACTTCTACATACAAACTATTACCAGATATAACCACACCAGAAGGCGTAGAGATGTCTGCCTCGCAAGCTTTAGAGTTCTCTAGGCCTAACTTTTTCGCAAGAGATTCAGATATGAAAGAATGAGAAGCACCTGAATCAAATAACACATCAGTAGACATCGAATGGATAGAAAAAGTACCAGCCACTACGTTTCCCTTAGTATTTGCCTTAGTCTGGTTCATCACATGAACATGGCTAGTGTTTCTCCTTCCATCGCCTCTGTGTGCTTGAGTCCCATTAGCACCCTTTACCCTTGTTGTCACTCTTATATGTCACTTGAGTAGACACAACTGAGTTGGCTTTTAGCTTCTTTGCTGCCTGTTTCTTCTCCTTAATGCTCTCAGCATTACAAGCACGGGAGTACACCTCCTTCACTGTAGCGTAATCCCCAGCTCCCATCTTAGAATGAAGTTTAGGGTTTAATTTTACTTCAAATTTCTCTACCCTCTGCTGCTTATCAGGAACTAGCCCCTTAGCAAAACGAGCCAACTCCTGAAACTTCACATAAAACTCACGGACACTCATATCTCCCTGCTGGAGATCATTGAAATCTTCCCTCTTTCTCTTCCACATATGGGCTGGGAAGAACTCCTCACGAATCGCCTTTTTGAACCCAGTCCAGCCAAACTCTCTCTCCTCCATAAACTCTTCTCCCTCCTCATCTAGAATCACCTTAGTAGTCAGCTAAAACTTATCGTGGGTCCACCAAATATCAGCATCCTCAGCCAGGTAGTATGCAGCAGAATCAACTCTCATCTGGTCAGGGACTTGGAGAGTAGTAAAGATCTTGTCAAACTCTCGAATCCAGTTCTCCATCTTGGTGGGATCACCCTTACCATCAAATGTAGACGGTTTCTTCTACTACGCACGCGTCGATTCATCATTCTAGCATCGCAATATAATAAAGATAAACCAATACTCATTCACCCTTACTAATCATTAATTAACAATTAACAAAACAAACTCAAGTAGTTCACAATTATGTTTAAAACTCCATCAAATCAAACAATAGAATGAAAAGAGAAGCATATTCATTAACACATCAAATAAAAATTTCTTGCCTCCCAAAATCTTATCCTCGCAGCGGCTTTTCAGTTTTTAACAAATTTATTAACCAACTCTTATTTAAGATCATTTTAGGAGTCTTAATAATCTAAAGCTCTGGTACCAACTTTAACACCCCTGAAATTCCTCTACTTCGAGAATGTAATATAATAAATAATTTAAGGAAATTCCAAAGGTGCTACACTGCGATAATCACCGCAAGGCGAAAGGTTATAACTGAAAATAATTAGTCAATAAGGTTTAATTAATTAAACTAACTAGAATCTAAATAATTATTACTTACTGAAATAAAATATTAAAGTCAAATGAATAACAGTGGAAGTCTTATCAAACCTACTAAAGCATAACTAAATCCATCGCACTCTTTAACCCAACCTTGAGCTAACAACCTTTAAGTCCCTACACAATGAACACTATATTATCAGCCAAAAGGCTGAGCAAGATTTCATACTATAATAAAACAAAACTATCCAATGTGCAGGTAAGATATACAAGAATATCTTACAAATTCATTTCAAAGCTGTACTGATCAAATATACAAAATAAAACAACTTTCCAATAATCTCAACTTTCAATCTTTCTCTTTCTGAAACAATTTTGTAAATTCATTTAAATTATAACTGTTTTGAAACCTGTGAGTAGGAAGTATTAAAGTCCAATGAGCTAGCTTGGCTCACGAGACAGGTAAACACCAAAGCCCCTAGTACTAACTACATCAAGAAGGAAGACAAATGACAAGTGTATTAATCAACATACACCCAACTACTAAATAATGGTTGAGACAAAACTCAACCTACTTCCAAACCCGAGGAATACCGCTTACCGGCAACCCCACAAAAACATTCTCATAAAACATAATAAATTATAATGAAGTAAACATAGAAACATTCTAGTTTACTCAAAACCTGTAACAATGAGGAACATCCTCCTTTTAAATCTTAACTTGGCATATGAGGAAATTCCTCCCACTAGTGGAAAAAACACTTGTTGCTGCGGGCCTTAAAGGGGCTTGTAGCTGCGTACAAGGGTCGTAGCTATTGAAGGCGCAACAAAAGTGGAAAAACAGTAGCTGCGTACAAAGACTCAGCTAAAATGGAAGTTTAGCTGCGGGCCTCAAGCTGAAGCCCGCAGCAACAAGGGGCATTAGCTGCGGGCTCAATCCCATTGCCCGCAGCTAAAAACGACTAGAGCTGTGGCTTTTATCAACTGTAGTTGCGGGCCATTGGCTGAAGCCCGCAACTAAGTTGTATAATATTTTAAAAAAAATCTGCTGCTGCCAGCATGCCTATTCAGCCAGCAGCAGCAGCACGTAATCAACCAGGAGCAACAGCATATAATGAACCACCAGCAGCAGTATAATAATAAAATTAGATATAATCATACATAAAAAGCTAACGTTCTAGCTAGTATACATAATCAAAACCTAATGACTAAGAAATATTACAACATATATTCAAAACCCGACTTATAATATATTATACACATATATTACTTTAAATACTGACTTGTATATACTTGAAAATATAAACTTGCTCTCCTCGTTTGACATCCCAAAGCTTCACTCATATCAAAAAATCAACAATACCAGCTAGTTGCTAGACCCTGCATAACGCTTGTTGGCTTTAATCTGCAGGAGATCCATCATCAAAAAATGATTAGAGACATGCCTCATGGTTGTAATAGACAACACATCCACCAAAAAAAGGAGAACAATCACGAATAGTCTATCATTACATCTTCAGGAACATCTTCAGGAGTGTCAAAGCATCTAGAGGATATACTTTGGTGATCTCCATCAACGAACCATCAGGCAACCTAAAAACACAACAAGTTGAACCTAACTAAGATCATTTGAATAGTATAACCTATGAAAGAGTTAAACAACAGAGGCTCTTACACCCGTGAATCGTCAGATTTCCCCGTCTTAGACTTGTTTCAAATATATACGTCTGGAATTTTTGAACCACACTGACAGTTATACATAAAATCAGTTAATTATTACTGTCAGAACTAGTAGTATTTCCATGGGACGAAGATTAAAAAATTGGAAGAGAACATTTTTTACCGTTCAGAGTTGCCTCTCCTTTCTCATTCAATTTCAACTAAAAAATCCTTGGATGTGAACGGTAAGGGACCTACATTGTAGAGGCTCTTCTTTCCATCATAAGCCGGAATCCGTTTCCCCAAGAATGCCTTGTGGTCCTGAACTAAACTTTTCAGTATTTCTCTACTGAAATTCTTTGAAGTTATCTCTGGATTGATCGGAACCTTTTCCCAGAAAAGAAGACAACATTAGTATGTGGAAAGGGCGTACATTATTAAACAATATATATAATCTGCTCTGAAAAATGGAAAGGACATAAATTACGCCATGAAATCAGCTACAATTTCAATCCATTATATACTTCCCAAGTGAGATCTGAACATCTTCGTTATGCCCTGGTGATTTGGTGAACCATTAAATTTTTTATCCATTAAATTTTAACTGTTCCTTAAATTTACATAGTACATCTGAAATCTGTTTGTTCAGCATCAATATGATCTAAATCATCTACTCAATAAAGGTTTACAATTTAAAAATTTTACTTCGAAACTGAACACTCAAATCCGAAAAGAAACTTGTTAACCATGTTATAGATAGCAGCAATGAACAGTTTTACATCCTCACTGCCTTCTAGAAAACTTCTCATAGCTAGGATATACAAATTAAAAGCTGTAACTTATAAGACTCAGCAGGAAACTGAATTAAGAGCACACAAGAGAAGAGGACCAGAAAAATATCAACTTATCCCTTTACCAATCTACAACAATACTCGAACCAACTACAAACAAAAGAGAAGACATTGTGAGCATTACATAAAACAAGCTACCAAAACAACATTAATTTTAGTAAATATGCAAGAGAGAAAAAATAGATGATGAACACCGTGCGAAAAATATGCAATTCTCAAAATCCCGCTCGAAAATACTTCAGCATCTCAATATGATACCACCCTTTTAACCCTTGAACACCCCATATTTACTCTTTGCACAAAGCTGCATAAATGTTTAGTTCCAAACTATACATAATATAAAACTTAACTTAAGAGTCCATTATGCATATTCTACAATGAGAAGCCCTCCAAATACTGTAATGAACAGCCCAAATGTTATCATATTGCCAAAACAAAAATGCTGATAACTTTACGAAAGAGATTAATGTCATATCGGACGATCAGCTTGTTCCAAACTATAGATAGATTTAGGTTTATGCTGGACGAGCAAACTAGACATTCTCTTGCATTTTCAGGGTTTTAAATTTTGAGCTTGTCCATGTTTTCAGCTTAAAATTTCCATTAAATAATATCAAATACAAAAAAATTGGAAAAACGAAGGGAAAATTATTGCTTATTGCTTTTGGTTCCTTATACTATCAATACCAGAAGACACCACCAAAAGGACAAAGCAGGAACAACAAATTGAAGGTGCCAACTGAGGTACGTTTTTCAACTAACAAAAATATAATTATGTTCAGTAATAAGACGAAGCTTACTTAAAAAGGGCATCACGCAATGACCTATCCATTTTATATACATAAGACTAGGTCAAGATCTTTCAAGGTGGCAGTCTGACTGGTTTTCTGTTTTTCTGTATATCTTCCAAACTGCTCGTATGCCCGTTAGATCCTACATCTATCTAATTCTTAAAATCACTTCACCCTCCATATGATTACTCCCCCCATCAATGACAAGAACATCCATAAAACACATCCTTTACCAACTATTATGATCTATGTACCCAAATAATATTTCAATTATTAGCATATGAACTGGAAAGTTTCTACCACATTGAGAAAGACCATCAAATAACCCTAAATTCAAGATTAATGATACTAAAGTGATGCAGAACTGTACAACGATATCAACCAACACATACAAACTACAAAACACCTAATCATCATAGATTTGAAACTAAACATTGAATAAGATGTAACCTGCGGCGTGGCTCCTTTCTTTGGCTACTCAGAAAATGACTGCTCTCAGCTCGTTTGCGCCGCAATGGTCGGAGCCAGAGAGGGAGACGAAAGTTGGGACTGAGAGAACTTTCTCCTGTTCCTCGTCGTAATCAAGAAGCTCCTTTTCATAAGCATCAGTTTCTCTGGTTTCTCCCATTATTCTACACACACATGAGCACAAAACTAGGGTTTTCGAAAACCAAGTGAATCATAGGAGTTTATGTAGCTACTCCATAGATTAAATCTTTCTTACCATAAGATTAGATAAATTTTTTACAGTTTTCAACACTTTCATATAAAACTATTACAACACAAATCAACACAACCCCCAAATCGATCCAAATAACACTCAATAACAAACCAGCAAGTACTTAACCGCAAATAAATCGAGAAAAATAGACATAAACCCTAAAAATGGAACTTGAGATTTCCAATTACCATAAGAATGTAGGACTACGAATTATAAACTTGTTTAGGAAAACCCTAGATTATTAGATAATTGGGTTGGTGATGAAATCGAAAAGAAACCTGATCTTGAGAAGCACGAGTGAAGAGCCCATCTCCTTCCTCCCATCTCTGCCGGAATTGGAGATCCATTTCTTGATGGAGAGAGAGGGAGTGAAGAACACCCATGGATTCCATTTCTTGATGGAGAGAATTGAGAGAGAATTGAGAGGGAGGGACGATTGGAGAGAGACGATGGCGGTTGCTAAATTTCGGGATTTGCGAATTGGCGGGGTAAGGAATAATAAGCTTGTTAGATTTTTATTAAAATCTTAGCTGCTGGCGTCAACAAAGGCCCGCATCAAACTGATTTGTTGGCAAATATAGCTACGGGCTCTCTTAAAGTCCCGCATCAAACATGAATTTAGCTACGGGCTCTCTTTAAGGCCCGCAGTGAATGCAAGGTAGCTGTGGGTTGTTAGTTTAGCCCGCAGCTAACGGGGAGCAGCAATAAGTGTTTTTTCCACTAGTGTCCCTTTTGAATCTCATAAACAATCTCATAATTTTCTTTCATAATAAATATAGTCAAAACGATTTAAAACTTATTATAAATGTAAACCTTTTCAAATCTCAATATATAAATGAAGTAAAACTCTTTCTAAATCTCCATATGTAAACCATATAATACCTTTGAAGTTTCAATATCAACTTCAAACCAATATAAACCATTTTTCAAAATAACTTGTACAAGTCTTAGTAAGAAATCTTACCTTTTCAGCAACCACAATCAACCAATCCAATCTCAAGTCAATAAGTTTCTTCTACGATCCCACAATCTACAATATAATATAGTATAGTATAATTCACTTGACTATACTTCATATAATTCACATATAAGTCACGTAACCTAGTTAATGAGATTTGACTAATTTTGAGAACGACTCAACGTCAATAGAACACAAAAGTCAACAAAGGTTAAACTAGTCAAGTTTGGTCAACAAAAGTCAAAATGGTCAAGTTTGGTCAACAAAAGTCAAAATGGTCAAGTTTGGTCAACAAAGTCAAACTAGTAAAGTTTGGTTAACAAAAGTCAAAATGGTCAAGTTTGGTCAACAAAGGTCAAACTAGTCAAGTTTGGTTAACAAAAGTCAAACTGATTTTAACTCTAATATCATCCATATTATTTTCCCAACAACTAACTCCTCCTTCACCCTATACTAACAACAATGCCATACAACAATCATTCAACTATAATTCGACTTAGGATTAAAACTAACAACTTACATTATCCAATATGCTCAAGAAATTCAAAATAACCTTTTAACTCATTATAACTATAATAATTTAAAGTAAAATTGATTGGAATAATCTCAATTATGTATGTTCCGCTTAAAATAATCCCAACTATGAGTTATTCTAGAATAATCCAAACTATTAGGGATACCTTCCCAAAATATTCAAAACTTCATTTTTCTTTCCTTCAATGATCCATTTTGGGAATATTCTACATAGTAAAATTAAGAGTTCGGATTATTTTGAGAAGGTACCCTAATAGTTTGGATTATACTAGAATAACCCATAGTTGGGATTATTTTGCGCGAATTGGTCATAGTTGGGATTATTCCAGTCAAATTTTCCTAATTTAAATTGTATTTCCACGAATAACTCAAAATAAGAAACTAATCATCAATCTAATATAACAAGAATTCATAATAATTTTAAAAGTATTAATTTTTGCAAACTAAACTCGTAGATATGCTAAGTTAAACATAAGCCAATTAAACAAGTTGAGTATAGTATAAATTTTCCCCAAATCAATTTTCTCAAGAACCCTAATTTAACAAAAAACCCAATTCGAAAATCAACACGTAAACTGAAATTAAAATATGGGAAAGAATCTTACTTGGTAAACAAAGTAATTGGAATGTAGAACAGTGTAAAAAGACCCAAAATTACGTCTCCTTAACCCCAATTCCGATCCGAAAAAATGTAAGCCAAAACCCCCTTACTTTCTTTTGAAATCCGCAAAATCGATAGGTTATGATGTTGGACGTTAGTATGTGATAGCCCAGCAAGTATGATTATCTATATATATAACCTTGAATTATATGGGTTTATGGAAAATAAAAGTAAAGGTGATGGAGGAAAAGGGAATAAAGGAGATGCAGGGAGAAGTGGATGGCGTCGAGGTCTTGAAGCGTGAGGTGAGGTAAGTTTAATGTTTTATTTATTTTTTATTTTTTTGGTTTCCTTTCCTCCTCCTTTATTTATCGTTTAGTTTAACAAAAGCTAAATGGGTATGGGTATTTAATCTAATCTAACTAGGAATACGTTTTGGGTTATTTCTAAGATAAAGTCAAATCAAGGAAGAAAAATAATTTAATAAATATAAAAAAATTTGATATCAATATTTAGTAACAATATATAAAATACGGGGTATTACAGATTTCAACTTCAATTCTACCACCTTTTCGTCTAACAGCCTATGGATTGAAAAGTTACCGCCCACATTCATAGTCTTACAACTTCGCTCAACAAAATTCCAACCTAGCCAATTTCCAATAGTAGTTTAAACTAAGCAAACTATGAAAGATTTACTAGAAAAATATGCAATTTCCAAAACCTAGCTTTCACGAAATTTAGAAGGAAAAGGAGAGATGTATATGAAAGAAGTTGGAACCTTCGAATCGAACTCCACTATGCAAGAATAATTTGCAGCTTCTCTAATTATAATTGAGAGTAGTTGAGATGAGTGAGGTAGCCGAAATTTCGAAGTAGAGTGATGGAGCAGTTGAGGGTTGAGAGATTGTGGCCGAAGTTTTGGGTGGTCGGGGTACTGTTCTATTGATGAGCGTTTCAAAATTACATTTTGCGAGTAGGTGGGTAGCTATACTAATTACAGGCTACGTGTGCACAAAACGTGAATGCTCGGTGCATTACTGTGTCAACGAACGGTTGGGCGCCTTAAAGGGCCGAGAGAACCCGCCCTCCAAAATGGCTCACCCAAGACTAATTATAAGTGACGAGTATAAAGCATTGAGATAATACACGTTTTGTAGTAGTGTACCCTGCTCTTACATCCTCAATTAAGTTTCTTCTGTTATATTTACTTTCATTAATGTATGTATAAGACTGACATTCATGCATTATTCAATAATATAATCAATTTTCCAAGAATTGTTGTTCATCTTCAATGCTACATATGATTATTTATTTCTAAATTTTCTTTGCACCATATTTTTAGCTATAAGTAGTGGTGCTTGCATTAGCGAGTATCCCTGATTTCTAAGGGAGCTTGACCTTTATGAGTGAACGATGTCCTTGTTATTTTTGACCATCTTGCGACGGGATATCGGTTGCTTCTTTACAAGTTTTTGTCCCAACACCCAATGACATTTTCAGTTTATACTGTTTATCTAAGGGAGCTTAGAAACATACAATCAACTTCATTATTTTATTTTATTTTTTATCGGGTGGTAAGAAGAATTTTTCCTACTTGGTCTAGTGCCCGCATGGGTCCATCCAACCCTAATAATAGGGTCAGGCACTTTCCAACTTCGGTTCGAAAAAAAACATTTTCTACTAGTTAGATGCTTGGTGTCAACATACCATCATCTTGGAGTTAATGAGTCAAAACCTAACATCAATTGAATATATAAACCTTAAAGGCCAAGAATTAATTTACCCTGACATGTCTTGTGACATGAAAAACTGCATTCTGTAGTGCCCAATCATATATACAATCTTGTTTCATGTATCCTGCTACCCTCAACTCAATAGAATGCCATAGCTGGTTGGGGATTATCAGCCTCGGGAAATTTCTCAGTTAAATAGCCACTTGGTTGTCCCATAGTCCATTATCTTTCCAACTTCGAAATTGGGAATACCACCGGATCTGGAATGTAAATGTTCAGTAAAAAAAGTAAAATTTTCTTTTGGAAAATGTTGCACGATGTTCTGTTAACAAAAGATAATCTTGTAAGACAACTTCCTACTAATACAGAATGTCCATTTCGTGAAAATGAGGTGGAATTGACTATCTAATTATCAAATGTCCCGTGATAAAGCTTTTTCCATAAGCCACAACAGCCTTCATACCAACATTAAAGCTTTTCTTACCGAAAACAAATAGTCGAATCCATATAGTATTAGTAGAATACTTCAAAGAAAGAAAGTTCTTAGTATTTCAAATCGAGTACTATAATTCTCAAAGGATCTTTTCGCGTAACCAAAATCGGTGTCATTGAATAGAAAATTCGTTGCACACATGAGACCCTCAACTCATCATTCTCCCCATCCCCTTATAGATTCCAAAAATCTGAGCAATTAAAGTTGGATGATCGCATCCTCCCCCCGAAATATATTCAACTCAATACTAATGGCTCTTCAACATAGTCATCGTCAGCAATTGGTGATACCCTTAGAAATTCGGAAGACAATTCTGTTATAGGTGCAACTTTCAAATTGGGTGAAACTACACCCCTTATTGGTGAAACTATTGCTTTAAGAAATGGAATACATAGAGTTGCAGATACAATCTCATCATTCAAGGAGACAATCTAGTTCTTATTAATTTTGCAAAAGACATGTTTCACACATTGTGGAACTTAGATGCTCTTGTAGCTGACATCAGAAACCTACTTCGACAATTCCACTCTATTATAATCACACATATTTTTGGAGAAACAAAGCGATTTGCAGTCTAGCTACATCTCCAAATTAGGACAACACAACAACAATCCAAATAATCTTACTATTGATTTTCAGAAGGAGTCAGAATTGTTCAATCTTATCCTTTTAGATAGCTTAGGGTATACTCTTAAGAGAAGGGTATACTAAATTTCTCTTGACATAAAAAATAAATTGCAAGTTGTTGAATCTAATATTTTTTGTTTTGAGATGTCACAAGTTTTTAACTAAAAAACTTACATAGTTTCATTAGAGATGCAATATATTGAGATAGATCTAATAAGAATTTGCATGACTATCTTTTTTATCTAAGTTATGATAAGAGAATGAGGTAAAAAAATAAAGAAAATTGTAACATATAACAATATAAGAATTTTTTACCAATTACAACCATGTAAAATACCCCTTTTGTTAATTATAGCCACCATCTTTTTTTCTTGTGAATTACGGTCATGAAAGACTAATATCTAAGTAAGTTGTTTAATATTACACCACTAATCCTTATTTCAAATGTGTACGTAGTAATATGTAAATGACGGCTAGCTAGTGGCTAATGCTTATTTTGCAGTTTGAGACGATGAATCGCGGGATACTTTTTTTGCAGAAAAGGCACGAAGCAATTAATTCTTTTCCCCAGAATTATCGTCATTACTTTGTTTTCGACTGTGTAGTCGGCGTGATTCAAAACACGGGCTTTTGCGTAAGAGGTGGGAAATTAATAACTTCGGCAATAAGAATAGGCCAAGGTACTAGTCTTGTAGATATGAGTAGGGCTAGACCCGCTAATACGCATGGAACTATCCGAAGTTTTTGAGCCAATTCCTGTTTTTACAGGGCCGAGACCCGGTCCGAAATTTTTGAGCCAATTTATGTTTATAACAGGGCCGAGTTGACCAGGGAAAATAAATTTTACCGGGCCACGTAAAGGGCCGGTTAAATAGATTTCAGGTACCCGTTTGACTCAAGATGATTTTTTTGAATGAATTTTTTACAAATAAGAGTATGCTATTGTTTTTGAGATTCTGTTGGGATCTAATGGTCATTTGGCCATTTGTGTTGCTTTAACTATTTAAGTATTACCATTTAGGGCATTGCTTGGAATGATGGTAAAGTATTAAGGGGTAATTAATAAAAGTCAAAGATAGGAAAACTAACACATTTGAAGGTGATGATAAAGGGGATATAGTGGTGGTGGAGAGGGTAAGGTGTTAAGGTGGTGTTAGTAGGTAGGAAATAGAAGAAGGAGGGGAACTATTACCCTCATTATGGGAATGATAATTACCCACCACCATCGCTAGGTAACTATTACCCCCATTTGAAGGATAATAGTTCCCCTCTTTCTTCTATTTTCTTTCTCCCAACACCACCTTGTCTTCTCCACCACCACTCTATCTCTCTATCATCACCTCTAAATACCTTAGTTTTGCTATGTCCTTAGTAATTAGCAATATAAACATGGACGATTGGATGAATGATGATAATTGATTAATGTATTAAGTATTAGCATGAGTATTTAGTAGCTTTGACATGGATGTATTAACTATTAACTAGTAGCTTTGACATGGTTGTATTAAGTATTAGCTTTGCCTATGAATGTGCAGTAGCTTTGTATATGAGATGCAGTAGCTTTGTATATAACTTGAGTATGCACTAACTTCGCCTATGAGTAATTGAGTATGCAGTAGCCTTGTCCAGTAACTCTGCAAGTTTACAGTAGGCTTTAGTTAGGATACCAAGGTGAGCCAACTTGGGAAAACCGGGTACCCAAGTTCTAGGTACTCGACTTTTCCGGGCCGGGTCATGGGCCGCTCTAAGTAATACATGCTTTTTCGGGTACCTGCATTTCTAGATAATCGAAAAGTTAGGTACCCGCTAATGAGCAATCCTACTACTCTCTCTAAAGTGGGTGATAGACTGAGCCATGAGTATTATCAATTATAACTCAACAATAACACAAGTTGATAATTATATTCCAATTAAGCAACTAGTATTGATGGACATGCATATGTAACTTCTAGAACTCATTAGTAATTCTCGATGGTGGGTAACCGATGACCTGACAGGGAAATTTAAGGTATCCGCGTTACGGGTGCCCGATTTTCTCTAGTTGGGTCATTGGCCGTCTAAACAACTACTCTTTAAAACGGGTGCCCCATAAGTCGGGTATCCAGTTATGAACAACCCTCTATATATAGGTTAATCAACCATTTTTCTTTTCCTTTTCTTAAGATACGGCTTTGACGAAAAGAATGGGTAACTTAATACTCCATTCATTTCTTCTTGTTTGTCCTACTTTCAATTTTTATTCGTTCTTTTTGTTTGTTCTACAATTCTCTATCACATACTTTAATTACCACATTTGATACTTTCTCCGTTTCTTTATAAGTATTCAGGTTTCCTTTTTAGGAAAGTGCAAATAAGTGCATGTTGGTCCTATAGAATACTAGATTTACTACTAGAGGGGGGTGAATTGTAGTAATGGGAAATTTAGACACTTTTTGCAAAATTACTAAACTTAATGAGAAATAAAGAAATAACTAAGTAAGAACTCAATGGATACTTTTAAACAAGATCTTCTTCCAAAATTCTCTAGGAAGATATCTTACCCTTTCATTTATTATAGTTGTTACACACTATTATAAATAACACCTCACTCAATTCCTTTAGGAACTGGTTCTAGGGATGTTAATGGGGAGGGGAGGGGTGGCGAGGGGTGGATGTTGGCATTCCTATCCCCACCCCCGCCTAAAAAACCCATCCCCATCCCTGCCCCATCACCCATGGCGGGGGAAAATCTTATCCCCATCCACGCCCCAACGGTGACACACTAAAAACTATCCCCGCACCATCACCCGCGTGGATCCTGACACTCGCTTCAAACCCGCTAGACCCGCCCCATCACCGCCACACCCCCGCTCCATCCCCGCCCCAATGTCAGTTTATAAAATTTATTGGGCCTAGAGAAACAAATTGTATTTTTTAAAAAAAAGATAAAGTATATTGAAACATAAATTTATTCAATACACGGTGATAAAGCGGGGCGGGCGGGTACAATCTAACATCCACATCTGCCCCATCACCCACGGCGGGTACCATTTTCATCCCCATCTCCGCCCCAACACCCGCGAAACCTTTCCCCATCCCCCCCTAACTGGGGCGGATGCTGGGCGGGTCTCCACGAAACCCGCCCCACTGATATAGCTAACTGGTTCCCCTGTCACCTTTTTCCCCCTAAACACGTGACTTTCTCACTTGACTTCTCTAGAAGTCTTCTCTTGCTCTTTTTCGCTTTCACTCTTAAAGGAATAAATTTTCTTACAAAATTTCTCTCACCCCAACATTCCAAATGAATTACAATGATTATGATGAAATGAAGAGACAAAATCGAATAAACTTTCGTAGATAAATTACATGAAAATATGGAAAGTCTTAAAACTAAATTCGATTTTCTTCAGCTTTAAATAGCAGATGTGATACTCGACGTTATGCTCCATTGGGTTGTTATGGGCGGTTAATTCTAGCCCACATTTAACCACCTCTTCAGCCGTTACTCCTATTCAGCACACCAAGTCCACGTTACATCCCGCCTCTATATTCGCTCAAGAAGTGCCGTTAGTGAGTGCTAGGAAGGTGGTAGTTGGTTATGCCTCCTAGAATCTAGGAACTTGCTGACCAGCTTCTTGGTTCCTGATTTGTAGCGAGGTAGTTGTTGTTTGTTGCACGATCAGTTTACTTAGTCATATACATGTGCATTCATCACCACTAACTCCACTAATATTATGAAAATTAATTTTTGGTCAAAATTAATATTCCAGAATGTTAGTGTTGATCAAACCAACACAATCAAGTAATTTATTCGAATGGACAAACAATTAATATAAACCACTTAATTTTGGTTAAACTCATAACCAATTCCCCATAAGTTTTTTTTTTGGCAATTCAAAGTTATTATTGCTTACCAAAAAAGTAGTGAGCACACCAAATACAACCTAAGGATACGCCTTCAATACCAATATGGAGCTCTCTGCTTCTATCATCACATCTAACAAAAACTCTTAACAAAACCTCTCTAAAAGCCTAAAGACGGGATAGAAATCTATCACTAAAAAGCTTACTATTGCATTGTATCCATACAGAGTACACTGTCTTAGTATATAACATTACAAACAACTGTGATACTATGGACCTGATATGAGCTCTGCTGCATGTTGCTTGCAGATTCCTGTGAAAATCAAAACTAATCCAAGGCAATCCAAACAGTTGTAAACCTGCTTTCCAAATAGTAACAGCATAACCACGCTCAAAATAGAGGTGAGAAACAGACTCAACATCCAGTCCACACACAACACAAACTCTACTACACTGAATGCCCCAAGTAGAGAGCTTATCAGTTGTAGGGAGCCTATTCTGAACAGCAAGCCAAAGGATAAATCTTCTCTTAGGAGTAGCTTTATTGTTGTGAACAATTCTTCTCCAAGAAACCCTCTCACTAGGGCCTATCAAAAGCCTACAGACTCTCTTTATGCTGAAAGTGCCATGAGATAGAACCTTAGTCCAGCCCAAGGTTGTTAAAATCGAGATTCTAACTTGAATCGGAAAGTCATGTTGAAATCAGATCATAGAATCGAATCGTAGAATCTAATTGTAAAATCGTAAGATTCTACAAATTTTGCGAAAATAGAGTTTTATAATGCATTGTATAGCTTATTTAGCCTTTTTTTTATCATTAAATGACTTTTTTTTTTAAATTAGTTATTTGGTCCTTTTATTATACAATTAATAATTGAAATTTAAACAAGGTTGAGATTTAAAGTACAAGGCCACTAATCGTGTATCAAAGGACTTCTCCTAGTATCATTATTGATGAAAAAGACGAGTTTGAGTGAATTGTGAAAGTAAATTGAGTAAGTTTAAGAAAAATATATCGAATATGATAAAATTACTCATCTAGAAAGAGTTATAACAATAGGCTTGTTCCATTGTTTTAATGGAATCAAACAGTTTTGCTAAAATCGTATAGAATCGTTAAAATCGTAAGATTTTAATGACGATTTTAAGATTCTAATGATTTTTTAAGATTCTAACTAAGATTTTAACAGATTAAGATTCTAGTTGCGATTTAAATTATTTTGCAAATTAAGATTGTAAAATAGTAAGATTTTAAGACTTAAATCGTGATTTTAATAACCATGGTCCAACCACCTAGATTATGCAAAAGAGAGGTACTTCCAATGATTTTCCTCAAAAGCCAAGAGGTGTTGCTAGCAAAAGCAACATTGTCCAAGTCCCTATTCTTGATGTGGTACGAGTTTACCCATCTGACACATAACTTATCACTCTTGAAAGCCAATGCCCACAATAGCTTAAGCATTGCAGCTTTGTTCCAAAGAGACATATTAATCACATTTCAACCCCAGCAGTTTTGACTTTATGAAGCTCAGCCCAAGCTACAGGAGATTTATGTGAAGGATTAACAGAACCAGTCCACAAAAACTTCCTGCAGGTGCTCTCCATTGCTCTAATCACCTTCTTCCAAAGAGGGAAACTATGAGCCCAATAATTTTGCATACTACTCAATATGGACTTTACCAGCTGAAGCCTCCCTGCATATGACAACAAATGAGCCATCCATCCTTGAGCTCTCTCTGTGATTCTATCAATGAGTGGCTTACATTGGGAGAAGTTCTATTTCATAGGAGAATGAGGTACTCCTAGGTATTTGAAAGGCAAGGAACCCAATGGTAAATGTACAGAGTCAACAATAGAAACAGCCTCAATATCACTAATCCCAGCAAAATAAATACAACTCTTTTCAATGCTAGCAGCAAGGCCTGAAACTAGGGAGAAAGAAGTAACAACTTCCATAATCTTTGTAACAGAACCCACATCATCTCTAGCAAAGAGTATCAAATCATCAGCAAACATGAGGTGAGTAAGATGGATTTTCTCACACTTAGGATGAAAATTGAAATCAGGATCCAATCTGAACCTACTCAAGCTTCTACTAAGATATTCCATACAGAGAGTAAAGAGAAAAGGGGAAAGAGGGTCTCCTTGTCTCAATCCTTTCTCAGCTTTAAAAGCTCTTGAAGGTATGCCATTGATCAAGATGGAGTGTGAAACACCTTGCACACAAGTCATAATCCACTTTGTAAACTTCATCATTGCTTCCAGAAATGGCCATTCAACTAAATCATGAGCTTTCTTGATATCAACTTTGATCACACATCTAGGAGAGATGGATTTCCTCCCATAACCTCTAATAAGCTTAGTATCAAGGATGATATTGTCAGCTATATGCCTCTCTGGGATAAAACCTCATGAAGTCTAGAATAGAAGTAAGAACTTTAGAGATAATTTTGTAAAGAATAGTACAACAAGCTATAGGCCTGAAATCCTTAGCATATTTTGCATTCAACACCTTAGGAATAAGAGTGATTGAAGTAGTATTAAGTAGCCCATGCATGAAAAACGTTTTGAAAAATTCTCTTACAGCATCATACACATTAATCTTAATAACACTCCAACATTTCTTAAAGAAAATGCATTAAAACTATCTATACCTGGAACTTTAGGGTCATCTATGGCATATAGAGCAAAGTAAATTTCACCATCTGTCATAGGTCTCACCAAATGCTCTCTACTGGCAGCACTCAAAGAAGGCCCATCTCTAGCTGTAGGCAAGTCAATCCCTTGAAACTCTGAATTGCAGGTACCTAGTAACTTCTCATAGAAACAAATGCGCTCTTTCTGAATAGCACACGGAGTGTAGAGAGGCTCATCAAGCTCATGGTAGATCACTCTAATGCTATTTTCTAGCTTTCCTGAGTTGAACAGCATCAAAAACAGTTTAGAGTTAGAATCTCCCTTAGATAACCAGGTGATTCTTGATTTCTGTCTCAGAATACTTTCTTCTATTCTAGACCAAAACCTTAGCTTCTCTTATAATTCTTTTTCTTGCTATTGTAACTCCACTACAGTATGCAGCTCTAGCAGTGCTTGAATAGCATCTAATTTCCTTATGAGTTCTACTACTTTCAGATGAGCAGCAACATAATGATTTGTGTGCAATTTTTTCATTTCAAGCTTAACAAACTTAAGATTGTTCCAAACACTCTTCATATGAAACCTCTTCTAACCCTACTCCCAAGCTTTCTTGACAGAAGTCTCAAAAGCTTCATGCTTACAAGATGTTATTAAATCTGAAAGTCCTGCCTCCTTCAATAATAACAGGATCCAAGTTAAACACCAGGGGAGAGTGATCAGAAATACCACAAGGCAAATAGTGGATCTTGATAGTGGGAAAAGCATACAACCAAGCCAGATTCGCAAAGGCTCCATCAATCCTTCTCGCAATTTTATCACTGCTAAGACTCTTATTGGACCAAGAGTAATACACACCCATACTAGGAGCTTCAATAACTCCAACAGATCTGATGAACTCAGCCATATCTTCAGTCTCAGCTTCACTAATCAGAACCCCATTCAATCTATCATCAGCAAGATATATAGCATTAAAGTCCCCAATGATGACATAAGGAATAGAACAACCCCTAATATCTACAACCAACTCCAGCCAAAGTTGTTTTCTAGCACTGGTAGTGTGTAAACCATACACACACTAGAAAAAATTGGAATGAACGTGCCTGATTACTAACCTCTGCCACAATAACTTGTTTTGATGAGCTTAGAACAGTTAAGTTAACTTCAACAGCTATCCAACCAAACCATAACCTGCCCTTAGGAGAAGAGTCATAATTACAACTCCAACTCCATCTACTACCAAGCTTCCTCTACACCTTTGTCTTATTTTGCACTCTGATTCTAGGTGCCATCAACACACAATGAATTTTTTTTACAAATTCAGGAAGTTTTTAACTTCTCTTATTTTAATAGGGTCATTCATGCCCCTAACATTCCATGATGTACCTATCATCAAGACAAATAAGGATTTGGTCCCTTAGCACCCCCAGGTCTGCCTGAGTCTTGAATATCACTAAGTGCTGACATCTTGGAAGAGTACAAGCCAACCTGCTTCTCCTTATCTTTCTTCCTAGCAACCACCTTCCAAACGCCCTCTTCATTAACCTCCTTACCTGGCAGCATTGGAGTGTTAATAGGAGTTATAAATAAGCTAACTGTTAACCAAAATAAAATAAAACTAATACATTCTATAAAAAATTATTACAACTAAGTAACAAAATCAAATCCTAAGTCAAAATAAAACTAATTAAGACAAAATTTAATTATAAAAAAAATACTTTATTTGTCATCATCACAAGAACGAATACAACAATATTCCCCCATTTTTATTATGGCAAATAATTTGGCAAAGATTAGAAGATTTAAAAAAAATCCAACTAACTAATAATAATAGTCTAAAGTACACTAAAGTATCAACTTGGAACAAAGACTAGGTTAGTTGAAAAAGGCTTTAGGAACTAAGTCAGGCCAGAAATTTTAATTATGTTAATGTCTTTTCCCCCTTTTGTCATTATCAAAACCAAGTTATGAACCTGCAACACTAGAGAGTCAACAATCTAGGCATCAATTTAAGTAGCTCAAATATGCATCTCAAAATATTATCATCCAAATATAACTAAGCATGCAAAGTAAGGACTGTGAGCGGTAAAGTAAAAAGATCAATTATACACAACACAAGAGCAGATAACATAAAAGAAAGGGAGGAAAAGAAAGAGAATGTTCAGGGCTTCATGTGCCACAAGAATCGAGAAGAAGAAATAGCAAAAGGAAAAGTGTTCAACCACTATTACAACCCAAATAAAATGTTCAGTTAACCAAATTCTTAAAGAGGGATGGGGAAGTTTGGTTTTGGGACGTTTAAAGAGGCTGGAGACCACTGAGTCAATTTTGGATAGCATTGCGTCAACTTTATTCCTGATCCTAATGTTTGCCTACTTGATAGCTGCCAAGCTCTGCTGCTGAGAGTCCAGATTGGAGACTGTTGCTCTACAACACTGATCCTTAAATGTAGCAGGGTCAGGAACTCTTGAATCCCTCTTAGTAACCCATGAAATCCAGTAGTGGAAAGCAGAGGAAAGTCTATAGCAGTAGGAGGAGTTGGATCCGCATCCAGATTAATCAGTTCAACATCACCCTGATCCTGGTCCTTGAGAGTCTTGGGACCAGTATGTCTCTGGCTCTTTCTCAAAGATCCTCCAGCAACCTCCTCAAACAGCTTCCTCTTTGTACTTATCTCAACTTTGACCACTGTATCCTCTCCCTCAAAATCTAGTTTCCCATTTTCCACCCTCAAACTCAGTCTGACAAGGTCCCTTAGTAAGATAATTTTTAGGTTCTAGGGCAAAGGAGGGGCTATCAGAAAGCTTGACCTTGCTTTTCTTGAGTATGGTGGTAATGAGGTTACCATACCCAACTTTGGTATTGTGGGAGACACAGTAGGAGAGATGAGAAATCATGAGAGATGGGAAATTAATTTTGATATTTTTGGCTAAGCAATACATAATGGAGAGGTCCATTAGGTTTTCTTAGGTTCTAATGGAGGATCTTGGTAAGACAAAACGCCAGAAAAATTAAAACATAAGCTTATGAAAAGGAGAAATATCTTTTTGGTCAAGTGATAGAGCAGTAGGGTTTCCATTAAAGGAAGTAAGAATTTTTCTCATTCGAAGCTCCATTAACATTTAATTTGCCCTCCCATGTATATATAGTCTTTGTACCCATCAGAAGGCACCTCAAACCACTCACTCAACTTTTTCTCAGTTAAAGTCACGATACACCCGTTCACCAAACTAACACACACACCCTCAGTTATGTTAAAATTCGAGCAAAAGGCACTCGTTTCATATACATACAGGCCTTCATCCAAACTAACCAATTTCATCCATTTTTGAAATTTCAGAATATTCAAAAACATATTCCACTTAGTTTCTTGCACCATGCAAGATCAACACAGAAACCAACAAGAAACTGAGAGGATTTAGATTTCTTACCCCTCTTGGTGGGAATCTGAATTTCTCTTGCTTGACAACTCCCAATTTTGTTGTCTTCATCCTCAGGCTTCGGAGACATAGTTGTGTTTGCAGAATCAGGGGCTTGCGAGTTCACTGAATCTTCCTTTGGGTTAGAAGATTCTTGATCACCGTGGCCTTCCAATGAAGGAGTCTTTTCGGCCGGAAAATTTTCATTGTTACCGGAGACGGTTCTTTTAGGTGTCATTTTTGAGGATTTGGAGATGGGGAAGAAGAGAGTTGAAAAGTTTAAGAGAGATGAAGTGAGAAGAGTAAAAGTTGTCGGTGATGGGATGGTTTGGGTTTAAAAGACAATGATGAAGCTGTGTATAAGTGAATGTGAAAGGATGTGGGTAAGTGAAAGGTGTATAGGGTTCTGTGTTTATTTAATGATTTTCCTCTTTTCCAATTAGATTAATTTAATTAGAATTTTGGGCAATTAAATGGTTGATACATTGAATCAAGAAATGTATAGGAGAAGAATGTGAAAAAGAAAAAATAAATAAATAAAGCGAGAAAAAAATAAGAAAAATAAGAAAAGAATTGCTCTTGCATGTGTTGACCTTTATACAAACCATACATTCCAATTTACGTACTCATTATATGTGCATGGAAAATAAGGATAATATTTAAAGACAGATATGAGTCCTTATACATGACCCTAGGCGTATGAAAGAAATTCATGAAAGTTATAGGGAACAGTCAGCAATGATTAGTACTTAGGGAGTCAATATTATAGGCACTTTCAAACAATTCTGATCATTCATAGTTCCAAGCGAATCTTTTGAAACCTGTCCCTAGAGAGTGGTTTGGTAAAGAAGTCAGCAATTTGATTTTCTGTAGGACAAAATTCAACTTTGACTAAACCTTTTTCTACATTGTCCTTTAAGAATTGCTGCCTAATGTGAATGTGCTTGACTCTAGAATGATGTACTGGATCCTTGGAAATGCATATTGCACTGGTATTGTCACAGTAGATAGTAAGAGACTTGAATTTAATACCAAAATCTCGTACCTGTTGCTTGATCCATAGGACCTGGGAACAACATGCAGCAGCAACCACATATCCAGCTTCAGCGGTTGATAAAGCAACTGAATTAGAACCCCAAGAAACTAAGCTTGTTCCTAGGAACTGAGCAATTCCAGAGATACTTTTGGGATTGACCAAGTCTCCAGTGTAGTCAGCATCAGAGTAGCTAACTAGATAAAATATATCACAATGAGGATAAAACAAGCAAAGATCGTCACTTCCTTTCAATTACCTAAGGATTCTCTTGACAGTTATCAAGTGAGATTCCTTTGGATTTGATTGGAACCTAGCACATGAACCAACACTAAATGAAAATGTCAGGTCTACTTGCTGTTAGATAAAGGAGAGATCAATCATACCTCTATATAGTTTCTGATCTATTGATTTACCATTTAGATCCTCATCCAACCTTGTTCATGTTCCTATAGGAGTGTGATTGGTCTTAGCGTGTTCCAGTCCGTATGTCTTCAGTAGTTCTTTCACATATTTTGGTTGATGGATCATTGTTCCTCTTTCAGTTTGGTTGATTTGCAAACGAAGAAAGAAGTTCAGTACTCCCATCATGCTCAATTCAAATTTGCGGATTATTAAATCAGCAAATTCCTTGCAAAGAGAATCGTTAGTAGCACCAAAAATGATATCATCAACATAAATTTGTATAGTATATCTATTTCTTTTGATCGAAGGAACAGGGTTTCATTAACTTTACGTCTAATAAAGTCATGAGTAAGCAAGAATATTGAGAGTCTTTCATACCAAGATCTAGGAGCTTGTTTTAGCCCATAAAGAGATTTATCTAGCTTATAGACTTGATTTGGAAGATTTGGGTTTTCAAATCTAGGTGGTTTTTCCACACAGACGTCTTCCATTAAATATCCATTTAATAAAGCACATTTGACATCCATTTGGTACAACTTGAAACCCTTAAAAGCTGCAAAAGCAATCAAAATTCTAATGGCTTTTATTCAAGCAACAAGAGCAAATGTTTCTTCGAAATCTATACCTTCTTGTTGATTGTACCCTTTGGCTACAAGTCTGGATTTGTTCCTTAGAACTCGACCATGTTCATCTAGCTTGTTCCTGAAAACCCATTTTAGCGCAATTATCTTTTGGTTTTTAGGCTTGGCTTCAAGATGCCATACCTTGTTCCTTTTGAATTCATTTAGTTTCTCTTGCATGACATTTATCCAGTCAGACTCTTGCAGGGCTTCATTAAGATCTCGAGGTTCTATCATTGATAGAAATGCCTGGAAAGCACAGAAGTTCTTTAGCTTAGATCTTGTCTGAGTTCCCTTGTTAATATCACTTATGATCAATTCCATCGGGTGGGAGCTCTGGTGCTTCCAAGGTTTTGGCTCGAATCTCCTTGTTCCTGTGCCTTCAACTTGAGGTTCTTTAGTTGTTTCATTCTCTGTTTGCAGTTCCTCTGTCTGAGTTCCTTCATTTACTTACTCATCTTGAGGATCAAGCACAGGAACAGTCAAATTATTTTCAGGAGTATGCTTCTAATCAATACCTTCAAGTGTTTGTTCCTCATCAAGGTTGATTAACTCTTCAAAGCGAGTCAATCCAATCTCAAAATCATTTTCACAGCATTGTTCTTGCAGAGAGTTAGTTTCATCAAAGATTATATGGACACTTTCCTCAACACACATTGTTCTTTTGTTATATACTCTATATGCTTTACTATTTAAAGCATATCCTATGAAAACAACTTCATCACTTCTAGCATCAAACTTTCCTAAGTTGTCTTTACCATTGTTGTGTACAAAGCATCTACATCCAAAGACTCGAAAGTAAGAGATGTTGGGTTTTCTTCCTTTGAAGAGCTCATAAGGAGTTTTCAAGTAATGAGTCTTAGCATGACTCTATTGATGATGTAGCAGGTTGTGTTCACTTCTTCTGCCAAAAGGTTCTTTGGAAGATTACTTGCTAAAAGCATTGTTCTACCATATCCTCCAGAGTCCAGTTCTTTCATTCAACAACACGATTCTATTGTGGTGTCTTGGGAGCTGAGAAATTGTGATCTAATCCTTCATTGCTGCAAAAATCATCAAACTTGGAGTTTTCAAACTCCGTACCATGGTCAGATCTTAGATGTTTTAATTTAAAGCCACTAATCCTTTGAACCTTCTTAGCAAAGGTTACAAATTCATCGAATGTTTCATCTTTGCTATGAAGAAATATTACCCAAGTGTTTCTAGAAAAATCATCAACAATAACCAATACATATCGCTTACCTGATCTGCTTTGGACTTGTACAGGGCCACAAAGATCCATGTGGATCAATTCAAGTGGACTTTTTGTGCTTACCATTTTCTTGCATTTGAACGAGGTCTAACGTGTTTTCCTTTAACACAAGCTCCACAAATAACTTCATGGTTTGAGATTTTGAATGTTGGAAGACCAACTACCAAGTCCTTACCACTTAGTTTATGAAGTAGTGTGAAGCTTGCATGACCACACCTTTTATGCCAGAGTTGTTCATCATCTTTTATAACACTAAGACAAGTCAAATTGTTCCTGGGAACTAGATACAGGTCAACAACATAAGTGTTTCCCTTTCTTGTTCCTTCTAGTAGCTTGGTTCCTGTATTGACATCACTCACTACACAACATTCATTAGTAAAATTTACATTGTTCCCTTTGTCACAAAATTGAGAGATATTAAGTAAATTATGCTTTAAACCCTTGACTAAAAATACATTATCTATGGAATGTGACAGAGACTTTCTTATCTTACCTATAGCAATGATGTTATCCGTAAGGTTGTCTCCAAAGGTCACAATTCCTCCTTCATATACTGAAAGTGAGAGAAATTTAGTTCTATCTCCTATCAAGTGTTTAGAACAATCGCTATCGAGGTACCACAGGTTGTTCCCCCTCACTTTAGTCTGCACCTATAGCAATCAATCAGTAGTAGGAACCCAGTTAGACTTGGGTTCCTCTGTTGTGCTTAAGTTCCTTTTAATCTGCCACTCTTGCTTTACTCAGCGAGTGTTCATGTCAATATGTTCCTATCTGGTAGAGTAGTAAGACACCAAGTGTCCACTTTACCCACAATAGGAACATATTCTATTGCTTGGCAGATCAACATATCTTTTATGTTTGTTTCTTTTCTTGTGATTGAAACCTAGTCCATTCCTTCCTTCATTTTTGTACTTTCGTATCCAACTTACTAGATCAGGATGCTTGGTTCTTGAAGAATCTAATTTCCTCTTAAGTACCAAATTTTCATTTGTAATAAATTCATGCTCAGATTTCAGTTTCTCTAAGTCTGTTTTGGTACTATTAGAGGAACTGGTTCCTTCTGGAACAACTAGTTTCCATTCTTCCCAGGCCATATTCAAGAAGTAATTTTCATTTTTTACTTTTTCATACCCTTCTTGAAAACAGCGGTATTTATCAAAAATATTAAAGCGTCCTTCCTTTATTTCTGAATTAGCTTTTTAAACCAATTTGAATGATCTTTGGTAACTTCCAAGGCCTTCTTCATATTCTCTTCTCTTATGCAAATTGCCTTGTAGTTATCAAGAGTTTCTAAAAGTAATTCAGTAAGTTGGTTCTTATTTAGTTTTGATAACTCTTCTTCAATAACATTAAAGCATACCTGTTTGTTTGACACGTCCTTTTCATCATCTGTCGTAGCCATAAGATAGAGTTGAGCAGTTGCATCTTCAGGTTGAACCTGCTCCTCATCAAAGTCTGATTCTCCCCAGGCTGCTACCATTGCCTTTCTCATTTTTGTTTTTTAGAAAGGCTTTTGTTGTTCCTTGCCCTTAAATTATCCTTTTCCCTTTTCGTTCTCCCATAGAGGACACTCCTTTATGAAGTGATAAGTGCTTCCACACTTGTGCCAGCTTAGCTTTGTAGTTCTCCTAGTATTCTTCCCTTTATAGTTCTTGTTGAAGAACTTCTTGAATCTCTTTACTATCAAAGCTGCTTGCTCATCATCAGTCTCAGATTCATCTTGTTCCTCATACTTAAGGGCCAAAGCTTTAGGTCTGCTGGATTCAGAATCATGAGTTCCTAGATGCAGCTCTTGGGTCATCAAGGATCCAACAAGTTGTTCAATGTTGAACTTGGTGAAATCCTTGCTTTCTTGCAGAGCTGTCCCCTTGGCCATCCATTTATCGTCTTGTAGAAGACTTCACAGAACTTTTCGTACATGTTCTTCTGCAGTGATTGATTTTCCAAGAGAGTCAAGTTCATTGATAGTGTTTGAAAGTCTAGTGAGCATATCATGAGCTGGCTCTTTAGGTTTCATTTGGAAAAGCTCATATCTGTGCATGAGCATATCTATCTTAGATCTTTTGACTTCGCTCGTTCCTTCATGTGTAACTTAAAGAAGTTCCCACATTTTCTTTACACTCTTGCATCCCATGACTCTATTGTGTTCATGAGGTCCAAGACTATAATGAAGAATCGTTTTGGCCATGTTATTCATCTCCATATTTTCGAAGTCCTCTTTATCATACTTTGATAGTTGTTTAGGAACTAGTTCGCCTTTTTCATTCTTCTCTATGACTTTAAAGTCATCTATCTCGATTACTCTGCATACTTGATAATTCTCAGCCTTGATGAATATTTACATACGGTTCTTCCAATAAGGATAGTGCTTGCCGTTGAACATTGGAGGACATTGGGTAGAATATCCCTCATCAAGTTTTTCTCCCGTAGTATTCATGTTGTCCAGGATCTGTCTCCTCGGTATTATCTGATTCTGGAGGAACTAAGCTCTGATACCAATTGTTGGTCCTATAGAATACTAGATTTACTACAAGAGGCGGATGGGGGGGGAAGGGGGTTGAATTGTAGTAATGGGAATTTTAGACGCTTTTTGCGGAATTACAAAACTTAATAAGAAATAAAGAAATAACCAAGTAAGAACTCAAGGGATACTTTAAACAAGATCTTCTTCCAAAATTCTCTAAGAAGAAATCTTGACCTTTTATTTATAATGGCTGTTACACCCTATAATAAATAACACCTCACTCTGTTCCTCTAGGAACTGGTTCCCTGTCACCTTGTTTCCCCGTGAACACGTGACTTTCTCACTTGATTTCTCTAGAAGTCTTCTCTTTCTCCTTTTCTCTGTCATATACTTGTGCATTCATCACCACTAACTCCTCTGATATTATGGAAATTAATTTTTGGTTAAAATTAATATTCCACAATGTTAGTGTTAATCAAACCAACACAATCAAGTAATTTATTCGAATGGATAAACAATTAATATAAATAACTTAATTTTTGTTAAACTCATAACCAATTCTCCATAAAATAAGCTAAATGTTAATAAAAATAAAATAAAACTAATACATTCTATAAAATAAATTATTACAACTAAGTAACAAGTCAAAATAAAATTAATTAAGACAAAACTTAACTATACAAAAATACTTTATTTGTCATCATCAAAATAACGAATACAACAGTGCCTCATTTCTTTATAAGGTAAGTTTGTAAATTTGTTTTGCCAATTTAGCCCTCATTTCACTCCTACACATCCTAATTAATTACCCATTTATCTACTTAACATCATTTATCAACTCCTAGCTACTCCCTCCATTATTTAACCCTCCCCCACTGATTTTCACTCTCTTTGTTGTCCCCTTTCTAGATCCTTCATCTTTCTCTGAAGAACCCTTATTTGTTCATTCGCCGTTTCACTTCATTTCTCAGATCTTCTATCTCTCTCTCTCTCTCTCTCTATCAATCTCTCTCAAAATTTTGTTTTCCTTGCAAATCTTTAGTGTTTCTGTGACGTTTTTTTTTTACTTTTGGTATTGAAACCCTAGTTTTCGAGTTTCTTCAATGTTCTTCTTCATTTTGAAAAAAAAACCCTACTTTTGCCTATTTCTTTCGACTTAGTTAATTTGGATCTTCGTTTTTCGTTCTCTGTTTTTTTGGTTTTCAAACCCTAGTTTTGTGTACTTTATTTTTTTTCTGGATCCATGTTTTTTCGAAAGAAAAACCATAGATCTATGGGTGGATTACTACTAAGAGGCGGCTTTTTTTAAAAAAAACCTAGATTTATCTACTCTCCCCTGTTTCTGTTGGATTTGTTATTAAAACAAGAACTCTTGTGGAGGAACCTCATTCTCCTTTTTTAAAAAAATGTCCTATTTTTACACAGAAAACAAAATGGTTGCTGATTACATCTTGGATCCTGATAATGAAGACAATGATGCTTCTTGGCTTTTGAGGATGGTTGACAGATACAACAATGGATCAAATTTCACATGGTGTTCCTTTCTTTATAAGGGACACTACCACCTCTAAATTTCGACTTGTTTCTGTTGCTGTTAAAAAAAGGAAAGCAAAGGCAAGTTAATGCAAGAAAAAGCTAGGGTTTGGCTAATGTTTCTATATCTGGAAACAAAGGATGTGATTTTGAATGTCCAACTGGATCTGGAGCTATTTAAGTCCCTGCTCCTTCGAAAAAAATCAGATCCATGAGTTTCAGAGCAATTTAAAGGTAGAATCTTCTTCCCTTCCCTAGAAATTTTAATCGTTTTTCTTTTTTATAATTTGAACCTGTTCATGTTGTTTAATGTTTTTTTCCTTTTCTTTTTGATGTTCAACATGTTACTGCATTTCTTTTATTGATTTGTTCTAAAACTTCTTTAATCTGTAACAATGTCATTTATGGTCTCTGTATCTCTACATATATAATTCTCTCTGAGTTTTCTGTTTTTCATTTTTTTTTAAGTCTTAGCATGTTCATTTTAGTTCTGTAAATCTTAATTTGACTTTTTTTTCTTAATATGTACTTCTTCTGCATTTATCTATGTATCTGTATGTATATATGTATGTATCTCCATTATTTTGTTTTTCTATTAGTTGTTTTTCAGGCTATGTATCTGTATGATTTTGTGCTGGTTATTTAGGTATTTATTCTAATGGTTTATGCATCTGTATGTTCCTATATGTAACCCTTTATTTGGTTTATGTATTTGTATGTCTCCCTTCCTATGGTTAATGCATATGTATGTATTTGTATGTATCCCTTCTTTTGGTTTATGCATCTGTATGTATTTGTATGTATCCGTTCTTTTGGTTTATGCATTTGTACGTATATATATATATATATATATTTGTATTTATATGTATGTTGTTATATGTATCTGTATTTGTGTCTCTTTTGTCTCTACATTTGTCTATGTATGTATCCTTTCTTTCTCTTGAGTGTTTCTAACACTATGAACTGTTTTTCATGTTTATTGGACTTATTGGAGCATGAGTAAAAAGATTGGATCTCTTTAAATGTTGCTTAGTGGTGGTTGATTTGGAAAATCTGTTAATATCTAAGCTAAGTATCTCTAACCTCTCTTATTTAGTGCGGGATATTAGTGCTGGTTAGTTTAGTGTTGGTTTTATTTGTGATGTGCTGGTTGAATGTTCGGTATGCCATTGTATAGCCTATGTCCAAATCAGTCATCGGTGATAAATTGGCTATACATTTGAGTTTTGTTTGCCCACATTTGCACCCAGATGAATACATATGTGATGTAAAATAAAATGTGTATACTTCCAGATGTAGGTACAGGGTAAACTTCATTCAATGATGAGTGTTTTTTATAAGATGGGATGACTGACTAGTGGCTGCTTAGTGATGAAACTGTTACGAACATTATATGAGCTCTATATGTTCATGTTTATGCATGGCTATTTTGTGTCATTGAAACTGAAGAGGAATTTGTTTGAATGGGTGTGCATCCAACATGTGATTTAAATTTTTTTAAAACATGAGATGCTATGTTTTAGTTATTGAACATTGGCCTCAATGATGAATGAGGTCCCTATGAGTTAATGTATCGAGATGCACACACACACATTTAACTTAAGCCACCAGTTTCTTAGCACAACCTTGCTTTATTTAAACATGTTAGTTGCATTGAGCCACTATGTGCATGTTAGTGATTGGGGACTAGTTGAGAGCATGTTAGCCACTATAGATTATTGTTTGTTGAAAAAAAGTCCCTTTTATGTCATTGCATTGAAACCAAATGATTAGCACATTGTTAAATGACTTTTCTATAATAATATCATACAAAATCATTGTCTATAATAATGTCATTGCTCCAAAATTAATTGTATTCTCATAGAATATGGTAAATTAGGTTTCTTGTTTTAGCTTTCACGAACTGTGTTTAAATGTTCTAAAGGTGTTTCATTTTCATTCACAAATTCATCTTCAGAAAAAAACCATACCTTTGCCACTTCAAGACTTCTTCTTCAACAAAATTCATTTGCTCCTCCAAGAAAAGAAACTATTCAAGCTGTTCTTCCTCGTCCCTTTCAGCCTCAAACTCTTGAATTCGAAGAAGTTCTTCATTAGTTATGTCCATGGCAGTGCTGTGGGTGCAGTGTTATCTGTAAAAATGTATTAAGTTGCTTTTAAATTAAATGTTTTTAGGGATCTTTGTAAATTAAATGAACATGTATTTATAGCTTGTTGTTGTCTGCCTTGTGGAAACATTTGAAATTTGTGTTGGGACCTTTTAGTATTAATATTTGGCACCAAATTTGAAATTTGGTCAGTTATTTGAAAAGTGGGGGAAATTTCAAGTTTCCCACCCTTTTTTGCTGCTTTAACACTTATGCCAACAGTTGGTCCCCACTACCATACTTTACTAACTTTTCATTACATTGTCTAAACATGTGGTCTCTTACTTTCTCTCTCTATTTCCTTGGTTTGTGCGTACTTTCTCTATGTAGCATTTAAAAAAAACGGAGGAAGTATAAAATAAGTGAACTCCTTATTTGTTGTCCCCAATCACAGGCCTATGACAGATAGAGTATTGGGTACAGAGATGGGCCCTGGCTTAAAAATCATATATGAGCTAGTCTACCATTTCATCACTTGTATAGACATGAACATTACTTAAGATAAAAATTAGTTTGTTTTTATAAACTTTACTTATATCTACTTTTTTCGGGTTAGGAACTCACTCCATTATGAAATACAAAAAAGACAATAACAATCTTTAAAATCATAAAGCATAAATCCAAATACAAAAGAAACCATAAGAAAAGATAACGCAAAGAAAGTAATTTCACTATGCTGACTAACATTCGAACAAGTAATTTCTAATTTAAATAAAACATTATTAAGAAAAGATAAGGAAAAGAAAGTGAAACATATATGCTTAACCTTGAAAGCCTCTCCTACAATTATTTAAAAATAAATCTAAGTTAATCATTTTATATAACAAATTAGAGAGAAAAATTGTATGACAAATCCATCATGATCCGTAAAGCTAGGAAAATTGGAGAATGACTGGGTAATTTCAGGCTTATTTTTTTCATGAGCTTTGTGGAGTGCCAATTTTTATTTGGGATATCAGGGGTCATGCCCTATACCACCATATAGAGGATATGCCCTGTCTATGATACTATGACCAATGTGTCATCATATTAAAAACAATGTATCATCATATCACAAGGACCTGTATTTACGGAAAAACAGGAAAGGGAAAGAACTTCATATTCCTTGGTTCCTTATATCTTATTTAGTTAGGGGTCTTGTTTTTATCTTTCCCCATCCCCAAATCCCTCTATTTTGATTCCCCACCTCACCTTCAGTAAGAAAGAGAGGCAAGGAAAACTCTTGGTCGTTTGGGTGTTGTGCAACGCCCTGATTTCTAATGATCATCATTACTGTAATTAATCTGGTATTTGCAGCGAAATGCGTAGATAGTCATTGCATTATCATCGCATCTTCCGTTAGTAATATTCAAGCACGCATAAAATATAACATTACTAATGAATTAACAACATGTTTGATAGCTAAGGGTAATTAATAAATAGTAGTGGAAAGGAGGATAACAGATTCGGCCTTACCATATTCGAACCCATTAATAAACTACTAAAACTGCACCAAAACAAGCTTCGAAAGGCTATCACGTAGATCAGACCAATTAAGAGAAAACCGCTTCGGCTTGGACCGCATCCGATGTAATGATGGGGATTTGAATAAGCCTTTTGTCCAAGATATGCATGTGGTATTAATGATGGAAGTCATGTTATTTAATTTAAGTTACATTCAAACTTTATTACTTTATTGACTTTGGTTGAAGATGAGGTTCAAGTCATGTAGATGAGTATCTTATTCTTTTTCCTACATGTTTTTACAATTTCACTTGAAAATGATTTTTCTTGTGTTGGGCTAAAATTATTGTCATTTAATTATTGTTGAGTCAATAAAATAATTAACTACTACTGAAAACAATTGAGAGACCCCCTTAAAACACCCCTTAGAAACCACCTCATAAGGGGGTTTCTGATGAGACCATCTTAGGCATGTATATAGAGCATTTCGGAGTTCGTTTTGTAAAGGTTTAGGCCTTGAGAAACAGAGTTTCGTACTTATTAGTCTAAGTGTGGTATTTGGAGAATTGGGATGATTTTAGTGCTTTAGAGGAGATTTAAAGACATTTGGAGACTTGATACTATTTTAATAATTTACAGGTGGACTCCATCTCATGCTCGTGATCCATTTGATAAGAAAGTCCACAAAGTTCGAGAGAAATCAAAGGTTAAAGGTCATTGCATTTCGGTTCTCATTAGGAGATTTGGTTCAATGATGTTACGTACTATAGCAATTGAGTATGTGTTGGCATGTTGAGTCGTGTGTCGGAGAATTGAGTATGCTTGTACGGAGGTTGATGGGATTTTAAGCATAAGGCCAAGCTGCAAGCCTTCGTAAGCAGCCGCAAGCCTCGTAAGTAGCCAAGCAGCAGCTTAGCGCACCCCTCCGCGCGCCTCATGCATCCTTCGCACAACAGGCCAGCGGTAGACTTCCTGCGCGAACCTGGCACTAGCAACGCGCGCCTTGCGCGCCAGGCCGAAGCCCAGCTCACACACAACAACAACTATGCGCGACTCGCACGCATGAGAGGCGCACCTCGCGCATCTCGGGTGCTGCACGTGCGACTGTGCGATTTTGTCGACGATTGTTTAATAGCTTAGTTTTATCTTTTATCTTCTTATTATCTTTCATCATTAGACAGACTTAGAACCCTAATTAGAGAGAAAAACACTCTTTTTCTCTCTCTAATCTTTCTATGCTTTGGATTATTATTGAAGATTCATGGAATTACTCTATGCCGATCGTAGGGTAATTCACTCCTTGAGAACGGTGATCTAATCTTCGGTTAGTTTATCGTGAGATTTCTTATATGAAAATTTTCTTATTTATAATATTGGATTCTAGTTTCATTGTATGATTATTGATTTGTTTTGGTTTTCAATTAATCAATTGATATTACATAGATTGATTGTCGATTCGATTGTTCTTTGTTTATGAGTAGCAGACTAGGGATTAACTTTGAATCTGATTGTTCTTGTTATTTCCTAGTAAATTCACTATTTCCAAAATGAATAATTATGCTAGTGATTGTTGTTTGGTACATAGTTTCCTAGGGATTTGATGTTCTTTAGAATTGATCCTATATTGCTGATTCGATTAGGTTGTTCAATAGTTTAGTTATTCTATCTGCAGATTCGGGTAGTTTAACGTATCTTTAGAGGGAAGCGGGATTAAATTCTCAATCTATGTGTGATTAAGATTAGTTGTTCGTATTGAAAAACCGATGATCGATAACCCGAACCGTAGTGACGATTGACGAAACTCAAGACCTTTCTCCTTGATATTCCCTATAGTTTATTATTGCTTTCTTAGTTATTAGTTTTGACCTTTTAATATGAAAACCCCCATTTCGATCTCTTGTTAACATACTTTAGTACCTAAGTCTCTGTGGTTCGACCCTACTTGCCTCCTACATTAATTTGTATTGGAAAGTTGGTTTTATAAATATTATTTTTGGTAAACGCGTGCGACTGTGTCCCACCAAATTTTAGCGTCGTTGCCGAGGACTTGGTAACAACTAAAGTGTGTATATATTAGATTGTTTTATTTTTCTTTTTATTTTCTGATTTTCTTCTTTATATGATTGAAACTCGTGCTACTAACCAGAATCATTTGCAGTATGATCTAGAACTTGAATTAACTCTTCTCCGGTTGCAGACAGAATCGTGGAGAGATTTTGAGGAGCTTCCATTCCATATTGATTCTTAGGGGGCCATGCCGCCACGAGTGGAAGCACGGACTTTGAGGGAGCTCACTGAACCAAACCTTGATCAGCAGCCCTTGTGTATAGTATTCCCTGAATCTGAAGAGGGCAATCCCACCAACACCACTTTTGAGCTCAAGTCAGGGCTCATCCATTTATTGCCATCCTTCCTTGGACTCAGTGGGGAGGATCCGAATAAATTTTTGTCTGAATTTCACGTAGTCTGCTCAAGCATGAAACCGAGCAGTGCTACTGAAGAACAGGTGAAACTAAATGAAATTCCTTTCTCCCTTAAGGATACCGCCAAAGATTGGCTCTACTATCTCCCGCCAGTTTGCATCTCCACATGGGCAGAAATGAAGGGACGATTCTTAGTGAAATTCTTTCTCGCTTCTCACTCCGCCATCTTGAAGAAAGAGATAAGCAACATCGAGCAACAATATGATGAGACTCTTTATGAGTATTAGGAGAGATTCAAGAGGTTGTGTGCAAGCTGTCCACATCATGGGTACAATGACCAAGACCTTATCCTCTATTTTTACAATGGTCCTACTAATGAGGATGTGCGAATGGTCAATGCTGCTAGTGGTGGTTCTATCATCAACAAAACTCTAGACGTAGCTCGAGCTTTGATAGAGGAGCTGTCTGAAGTCTCCAGGCATTTTGGTAGGCGAGGTGGTCAAAGGAAAAATGTTAGTGCTACGAGTAGTAGTGACCCCCAATTGGGAGAGCAAGTGCAAGGTCTCACTTCCTTAGTGAGAGAGCTTATGGTAAAGGGGCAGGTGCAACATGTGAAGGCTTGTGGGATTTGTTCTCCAAACCATCCTACAGATTGTTGTGCCCAATTCAAAGAGGGGTCGAGTGAAGAAGCGGAGGCCATGGGTTTCCAAGGCCAACAAAGCAACCAAAGGAGGTATGACCCCTATTCTACTACCTATAAACGGGGTTGGAGGGATAACCCGCGATTAAGATATGGCAGTGACAACAACAACTAAGCCCCAAATCATGGGCAAGGATCCTCTATGTCTTGTGAGGCTATGATACAAACTTTGACGAAGAACATGACCACTATGCAAGGCAATATGGTACAATTTCAAGAGGAGACTCGAGCTAGCATCAGAAATCTGGAGAATCAGATGAGCCAAGTCTCTAGTGCGGTGAGTGGGTTGGAGGCTCGTGATAGTGGGAAAATACCTTCCCAAACTGAGTTGAACCCAAAGAAGAATGTGAGTGCCATAATGGTGGTGGATAAGGCCCCGAAGCAACATGGGGGGAGTCTTGTGATTCCAAACTACAAGCCCCCTCCACCTTTTCCTGCAGCATTACGGCCCGGTATGACATATGAGAATAGAAAAGGTCTTTATGAGGCCGTGCAGGAGCCTAAGTTAAGTCCCCCTACCCCTCATGTAGAAGAGCGCTCCAAAAATAGTTTTTTGGCTATGTCTCCCATAATTTGCTCCACCCTAAGCATGATGATCCTAGTATGTTTACCATTCCTTGCACGATACATGACACCCCCATTCCCCAAGCTATGCTAGACTTAGGAGCGTCTATCAGTGTGATCCCCCTCTCTGTTTATGAGTCTTCAAAGCTTCGTCCTCTTATTGATACTAGTGTCATTGTGCAATTGGCTAATGGATCCACTATTCGCCCGAAAGGGAAAGTCGTGGATGTGTTATTCAAAGTTGGTAAACTGCAATTCCCTACGGATTTCTATGTGTTGGAGATGGAGTCTAATGCTTCTCCCGTTCTCTTAGGGAGACCGTTTATGAAAACTTCCAAGACTAAGATTGATGTAGGTGTTGGGTCATTGAGTGTCGAGTTTGGAGGTAGGGTTGAGTCTTTTGGGCTGTTTGATTGGAAGAAGTTTGTGGTGTCTGAAACTTCATGCCTTGTTGGTTCTATAGAGTCGGTGTGACAAACCCTTTCTGGCACTACTAAAAAGAAAAAACTAAGAAGGTGAAAAGTCCTAACAAACCCCCCGATGTGCCCCATAATTCTCACTTGTTTTCACTAACATTGGATGGGCAAGGTGTGGTTGCCTCTGATTTGCAGGTATAAAAGTTCAACCAAGTAGGTGATTCCTTCCCCGATTGATTTCGGAGGTAAGTAGTCGAGCTAACAACTCTAAACTAAGCGCTACTCGAGAGGCAACCCGACCTTCTTTTCTTTCTTTTTCTTTTCTTTCTTTCTTTTCCTTCCACCCTCCATCTTCTCTTTCTTCGTCCATTTCCGGAATTCCACCCTCTTTTCTATTTCACCACAATAAATAAGCAAAACCCCATCCTATTCCTTTTCCATTCCCTATTCCACAAAATTTCAAACACATTGAGCATTTGCATCCTAGATTCATCTATTGGGTGTGAATTTCGAACCTTTCCTTCCATTGAGGTTGGGTTCGAACTTATCATTGTTGGTTGGTTGAGGGAGCTGGGTTGTGAGTTGAGTGGATCTTTGGCTTTGGCTACTTGTTGTTGGAGTTGAGCTTTGGATGCATCATGAGTGGTGGTGTTGAGGGAGTGATGACTTTTGTGAGAGTTGATGTCTTGTTTATCCTCTTTTCCCTTCTTTTTCCTTCTTATGCATGTTATCACATTGAGGACAATGTATTGATTAAGTAGGGGGGATATTCATTGCTTTGGGTGTTTTGTGTGTCTTACAAATTTACTTCTGCTTTACTTTTGAAAAAAAAATTGAAAAATGAAAAATCCGCTGAGTTTCTAGGGCAATGGTCTCTTAGGATAAGAAACCACATGTGAGAGGTTTTTTTTTAAATAAAAAGAAAATGCCAACCATTTAATAAGGTGGTTTCTTAAGTGTTGACAAAATAAATTTGGCAGAAGGAAAAGGAACCACTTATTTTAGGTTATGATATCTTTGCATTTTCGTAAAAACCACTCTTTCTCATCAAGTGGTTTCTTTGCTATGAGTAAAGAACCACTTGCATCCATAAGATTGTTTCTTTGCTATGATTAAAGAACCAATTGCATCCATGAGGTGGTCTTTTTGGTATACATAATTATTAAACCACAAAATACGTAAAAAAAACCGTACATCTACATAAGGGGTCTCTTTGTTATTTTTTTTTTAAATTCTCGTGAATATATAATTATTATTTTTTTATTATATTTTTTATCCATCAACCAAATTATACTAAAATTTTTACAAAATTGTGCAAAAATGTTCATTCATTCAGTTCAAAATGTTAATGAATACAATACCCTTATTTCAAGAATGCCCATCATTTCAATCAATATAATTCAACGTTTTGTACTACATAAAAATAAGCTCAAAGTTTTTTTAAAAAAAGATGTCATATCAATTACACTTTCTACCCTAAATCCATAGTAGCTTCAAGTTCATCCTCGTCTCCTTTATACTCGTGCACAAATTTAACCCATAAGTCTCTAACCTCGTCAATCTTACTTTAAGAGTAGGACGTTGGAGCTCCACTAATGTACTGCAAAAAAAGATCAGTATGATTAAAACATGCATCAAGAACCAAATATAACTCAACACTAAAGTTTAGCTTCATTCTTAACAATTTCCGAAATGATAAAGTAAATCCAAAGTAACTTTTAATACTGAAATTACAACGATTCTACAGAAATTCGGTTGAATTCCGTTTGTAATATGGACTGTCTAAAACTTAATTTAGGACTCGCATCCGATCTATAAACCTGTATTTACCAAAATTAACCATCATTACCAGTCTATTAAGTACGGGATCTTGTACAATCCCACAAGCATTTCTAAACTAAATAGACGGGATATATAAATCATCTGGTAGCATGGGACTAAATAATTATATAAACCAGCACTACCATTAATCAAAGATTTATTACAAGAAAAACAAATACCTCTGCAGGAATTTCTTGTCATCTTTTTTCTATAGTTTCAAGCATGTATCGACAAATATAGTATCCACAATCCTTGAAGTCTTGGGGTTGACGAGGACACTTTTCTCATGCAAGAAATTCATGAAATTAATCTCATAAACATTATTGTATTATACAGGCAAAATACTATTCCAAAAGGGTGTTTTTGGACGTATTAAAGTAAAGAACGATGTTTGTTTGCCAGCAGAAATACACGTACTCTGTTTCGTACACAATTTATCATGGTAAAGAAATACCCTTTCTTGTTGCAAAGAAACACACTACTCTATCTGTCAGTAGAAGAGTACCCAATTCATCATGGCAAAGACAAAACCATTCTTTTTGCTATATTTTGTAAAGACCGTTTAAGTAGTTCAAACTATACACAGTATCTGTTTTAGATGAAACCTCTAAGGACTTTACACAAGGAAGGGTGTTAGAGAAAAAGTTCCCCGTATAGGTCATTATTCCCAAAGCAAGAGTGGAAGAAGAAGAGTTATTATTTTCAATGAAATTGAGAGTTGGGGGAAAGCCTTGAGAATCTGCTATACCTAAGAAGGCCTGGGTTATACTGACTGAGAAAACTGGAGTCTGGGCAATAAGCAAGAGTGGAAGAAGAGTTCTTATTTGCCCTTCTACTGATGGTATAAATGGTCGTACTATTTGAGAAGTTGGAGTCTGAGCAATACCTGAGAAGGTTGTGTTGTTTGGTGGAGTTGAACCTCTAGAACACAGCTTGTCATGCAAAGGAAGCTAAAAAGAAAAGTCTCAAGCCGAAGAAACCAAAAGATTTGTATTTCAACACGCGTGTCTGCTGTGAAAGCTGGTGATGCTCGGGATATTGGTGACAAGCAGAGTAATGTAATTCTGAGGACAAACAAGCCTCGTTCTTTTCTTTAATAAAAGTTTTAAATTAAAAATGATATACATGTGGTTTCTTCCACTTAACTGTTGGATTCTTTTTAAATTTCTTGATTTCCTTTCGATATATTAGGCTAAAACTCTTGGGTCCACTAATAAATTGAAAAGGAATTTAAGAAAAAATTAATATATTATTTAGACAAAATACTATTCAAACAACTTCTTGGGTACATACTCAAAAATGATCATTTGGGCAAATTCCCGAACATCATTTTCTACTCTGGCAGGATTAAGCCAAAACACCACTCCATTCCACGGGCTAATGACCGCTAGCATCCAATGGCAACTGTGCGTAATTTATTAACATTAGAAATATCATCACGTTATTATCATATCAAGCATAAAATAATTGATATCATTTACCACTTACTTCTCATTGTAAGGTGCGAAGAAAAGTTGATTATAATTCTTCCCTTCATTTAGGCCAAAAACACGAACTAAATAATCAACTCGCTTGTGTTCGTCATTGATTGGTGTCAAAGGAGATAAATAATTGAAATCACAAAAACCTTACATGCCTGATATACTATCGTCTTGACACTTTTCGCTAAAGTACCTTGCACATAAATAAACGGTAATGTAAATTTACAATCATATAGTAAAATTAAGTAAGGAAAGCCTCATAAGGGATTTAAATATTAGGCATTTAATTCATGAAAATTGATAAGTGAGTTGCTCCTATCTCTCTTTGATAGCACCAATCTACCATGTCCTCATAATCAATAGAAACAATGTGCTGGTGTCCATACACGTTCGGTGGGATTGTTATTGAGATGCAAATATCCTTTGATTTCATTGTCATAGCTTCACTCTTGAATTTTCGTAACAAACTAGTAGTCAACTTGGCTTGATCCTTCGTAGTGATCAAATACATTCAAGTGTTTCAAGCGGTTGATGATGGTGTTTGTGGGGATGGGGTGGCAAAGGGAGCTGTCGGTTCCTTACACATCTTAGTAGTAAAATAACAAAAATTATTCAATAAAATATGTAAATATGGTATAAATGAAAACAAGCAATTGAATAATAATAAAAAACTGTATATACCTTTGTCTTTTGAAATATCAAGTGGGTATGCCATGGAGCAAAACTTAACATAGCTTCACAAACATATGTGAACTCACTCGTAGGACATGGAAAAGTTGCAGACGACAATACCTCTTCAAGAACCTTGACGCGACGAAGACCTTATGTTGTGGCCACACGAACATTATGTAAGTAGATTATTGCCGATGTCACCTCCACCTCTCCATGAGCAACAATTTGGATCCGTTTGTCACCCTCAATTGCCAAAGAACAAGCACTCCAGCCCTAATCAAATAAATGTTGATCAAATAAATGTAAATTGTTAGAGTATAAGAATCATAGTATTGAGAAAGAAAGCTAGTTATCAAAATGAACAATGAAGATGAACAATTGCTTATTATGTACCTCGGGAAAAGTATGATCACCGATGATGGGATTATCTCTCATTTCAGGCGACAGAACTACAAAGTGGTCATCTATGTGCAGTTGAGATTGTTGAGGTTGTTCTTGCAATGCAACATGGTAGACATCAGTTACCTCATAAAGCAGTTGTGATGATGGAGCAGCAGCATGTAGTTGGTTACCATTATCCATGTCTTGCTCATTTAATCTACCAGAACCAAGTCCATCCAATCCAATGCCCCTATAACCATCGTAACCCTGAGTACCACCAACTAAACTAATAAAACTACCTAATTGGGCATTTTCAGACCCTTGGTAGCCTAAAGCAGTTGCACCAGATTGTCTGTTGAAAGCATTCTGGTGTTGGCTAGTAAAACCACCAAACTGGGCACCACCTAGCCCTTGGGTACCAAAGCCACTAAACTGCTCACTAGGTGGGCTACTAGAACTACCACTAAAGCTTGTCATGAGCTAAGGTAATTGCTCTGGTTGTATATTTGAGCATGACATGATGAAATACATCATAAGACTTTGATTGTATTTCATATTTTCCATTTCCCTTTTCATATGAACAAATTCAGCGCGCAATTGACTGGAGGTGTTGGTTGATTGAACCCAAAGTATTATTTATTTGTAACACGTGATCCAACACCCCTAACACAACCACCATGCTCAGGTTTCTTGATTAGCTTTGCTAAGAAGTCGCTCCGGCCTTTAGAGATGATTTCCCCTCTTTGAGATTGAGCATCTAATGGTTTCTAACAATAAGAATGAAACCAAATAATGTATTATATAATTGACACAATTTAGCCAGCTACACTCTACGGATTACGTGTAATCATGCTTGTTTCTATGAGACATCAGACCATGTATGCTAAACGACTTATCATTCTGACTTTAGCACTGACATTTAATACAAATATTCCTAGATACTTACAATTGCTTCGACGATTTCCAAATCAATAGGATTCTTAAACTTCACCGTTCCATCTTCTTCTGTCGAATGAGCTTTCAGCCATACTAGATACTAAGGCACCTATGAGACATGGATCCCTAGACCCGCTAGTTCTTTGACCTAAAATTACAATATAACAAATTAGAAACTAGAGTTCATACTTAGATATATTGTGTATTTATCACTTTAATTTGATTCTTTAAAAACTACCATCTATTCTTCATAATATGGCTAGCCTCGTGGGCCTTCTCGATACCTCATATACTTTTTCTATGACCTTTCTCTACTCTTTTTACTCCGCTCCTTCAAATATGATACCTCTCATTAGTACGTGCAATCATTAAGTGCTAAAATAGCCACAATAATGAGATCATTTATACCTTAAACTCTTCACTATTACAATATTCAGCAAATCTGTCCCAATTGCCTTGACTTATCTAAGGATATTTCCATGGATTTGTTTTCCTTATCTTACCAGCTGATTTGTATAACCAAAACTATCTCAATCTAGTCTTAAAGGCCCTCCACATAATGTGATCCCTGCTTACGACCCATGATCGCCTTTGGCTTGGTATTTGAAATCCTTTCTACATGCCTTATTTAGATTATTAGTACCATTTACCAACTGTCCCAAATGCATAAAGTAGTTTTATAAAATTAATTAAGGAATGCTTACCACAATGAACTAATACACCTCATTCACAAGTTCTTTTAATTTGGAACCTTACACCATTTCGTGTAAGTAATGTTTACACGCTCACGAACTACCACACCAATGTTGATGGAAAGAGTACTACGCGTATTCCCACATGGAACTTTGTATACTGGATGCCATTCCAAAGTGATTTTGGTTCCATTCTGAATCACCTTTCCCACCGTTGCTAGTACGGTGCGACCCCTCTCATCCTCACCTCTAGTTTGTTCATGCCTCATCTTCTAGATCGGAGGAAACTTGTCTCCATGTGAGTGCACCTGCTTCCTTTTTTCGCCATAAACCTACGAAAAGAAGAAAGCACAATAGCAGCAAAAAATTATTCAGTAAGAGTACATGGGTGTGAAATATCATGAACCAGAATGCCCAAACTTGGTGAGTAAAAGTCCATACCGTAAATGTAGCACAAATTTGTTTCATTAAGGTTCATGAACTTGGTTGTCATTGATGACACAATTTGTAAAGTAGCATGTGTAGTGTACTTAGTTTATTTTCATTGGCAGCCAAAAACAACTTCCAAAACTTTTTTATAATACCATAGACATTAATACATTTAGTAAAAAAACTAGCAGCCAAAAAATGAAAAGCACACCTCATTTATATCAGGATCTTTCTTTACGACGTCGTTTTCGCGACTTTCCCTCTTTAGTGTTGTCGTCTAAATACATCCCTTCATCGTGGTCACTCCGTACATAAGTCGACGAATCATCATTGTCATTGTCATCAACTTGTACCATCGTGGTGGGAGGCTCTTCAACTACATCATCCACTTCATCTACGTGACTACTATCTTCTTCAAAGTCACCAATTGAATGTCGAGATCGTGGTGAAATAACTACAAACTTTCTCTTATCTGCTGGGTCAATCACATAAAAGACCTGTTTTGCTTTTCTAGCTAATATGAAAGGATCTTCCTTATGGCCGAGTTTGTTAACATTGACCACAGTACATCTTAAGTCATCAACGACAACACCTGTGTTGTTGTCAACCCATTTGCATCGAAAGAGAGGTATCGAAAAACCACAATAGTGAAGCGCAAAAATCTCTTCAATGAAACCATAGTATAACATATTACATTTCACCGAATTCTTATATTTAACACTAGAAAAATGCATTGCTTCAGCTACCGAAGAGACTCTAATATTTTGCATTGTACTATGTTCATCTTGGTCCCTTGTGTAGAATGTGCCACCCTTAATGATAAATCCAGAGTAAAAGGAGACATTAAAGTTAGGTCCATAAGCTAAACTCTTAAGTCTATCGGAGACGGATATTGAATAGTCATGTTTTTTCATTACTTGTTGTTTGAACCAGGTACTTAATGTGTTTTTATGTTCATTTGCTAGAAACATCTCGTTTTCCTTCCGATACAACTTCCTCAAGTAAGTCTTGTGCTCCGTGACATAAGTTTCAACCTCTTTCTCATTAAGTCAACTTGTCTATGACCAATGGTCCCCTTCCTGTCCATTCTTTCACTATGACGAGATGTAGGAAGTCCTAATATCTTCACATTTCCTAAGTATGTACTACAATATGCCATAACCTCGTCATATTGGACTCGCTCAGCTATACAACCTTCGAGGCACCTATAATTCTTCACATATCCCTTATAGGTTTTCATTTGCCTTTCAGAAGGATACTGATTTCTCAAAATGCTAGCCCACAAATATCTAATAACCTCTATCACCAAGTGTACAGTCAAGTGAATCATGATATCAAAAAATGAGGGAGGAAGGTATATCTCCAATTGACACAAAATCACAACAATTTCACGTTCCCAATCATCTAAGTCTTTAGGATCGATGACTTTTTTGTACATTGCATTAAAAAAGGAACACATTCTAGTTATGGCAACTCGAACATTTTTAGGCAAAATACCACGAATAGCCCCAGGTAAAAAATGTTGCATTTAATCATGGCAATCTTGGGACTTTAAACCCACAAGTTTCAAGTTTTTCATGGAAACAAGGCTACGAATATTCAAAGAATAACCTTATGGCACTTTAACTCCGGCCAAACATTCACAAAATTGAACTTTCTCCTTTATTGACAATGTCTAAGCAGTCGGGGGTAAAAAATTTCTAGTTCCTCTCTCAACAAGGTGATGTTCATGTCTTATATCCATATGTTGTAAGTCAACTCTAGCATTAGGGTCGTCTATTGTCTTACCAGGGATATTTAGTAACGTACCAATAAGACTATCACACACATTCTTCTCGTTATGCATTATATCTAGAGAATGCCTGACAAATAGGAATCTCCAATAAGTCAAGCTCCATAAAGTAGAACACTTTTTATAGCCTTGTTTCGGAAGATCTTTTCGGTATGCCTTCCCATATGTAATATGCATATCTTTAATTATTCCAAACACCTGTTGGCTAGTGAAGAACTTTGGACGGCTTTCAAACATTTGTTTCCCATCAAAGGCTTTCTTTCTCTTACGATAAGAATGGTCACTAGGCAAAAATTGACGATGACCAAAAAAAATATTCTTTTTAGATGCTCTCAACCGTGATCCCTTAAAACCATCCTCACATACAAGACAAGGTACCTCCCCTTTTATAGTGTACGCTGAAAGATTTCCATATGCTGGATAATCTTGGATGGTGGAAAACAACATCGCTTTCAAATTGAATGTTTCTTTACGACGTGCATCAAACACATCTACACCTTTCTTCCATAAAATATTCAAATCATCAATAAGAGGTGCCAAGTACACGTCAATATCATTCTCGGGCTGTTTTGGCCCAGAAATTAGCAACGACAACATCATGTATGTTGTTTTCATGCATAAGGAAGGAGATAAATTATAAGCAGGGTTTTTTGTCAGAGAGAACCTAATAAAACATCACTTTGTGGGAAAGGAACTAATAAAAAAATTGTCTAAGAGGAGCTAATAAAATATTTATGTTTGTTAAAAAGAACCGCCTTGAGATTTTCCGGCCAAAATTCCAATTTATGGTGGTATGTTCCACTTCGCACTTCATTTTCTTCAAATCTTCTTTTCTTCCCTCTTTCTCCTATCTTCTCTTTTTTTTTTGCAACCCTTCATTCTTCCTCCCATTTCATTTATATATTAGATATTACAAAATGCCATACATTACTACCACATGAATTCCAATTAAGCCCCTAAACCAGGCCAATGTTTCTTATGGCATAACCTTATACTTCTCCATCTTCAACTTAATTTCTCGATCTCTCCTTTAACTTCTACTTTGTCAACCTTCACCTGCATCGTTCCTTCTTCATTAGCTTCCAATCAGGTTAAAACACGTCTTATCCACAAGAACATTCATCACAAGTCTTTACCATGCTATGCTTTCATCAAACAACCATTAAAACCCTAATATTAATAAACCACAAGACTAGAGTGGGGAATTATATGATTAGAAAAACATACCTTTGATTTGATGGAGATTGTAGGAAAGGAATCGGATTTTTAGTTAAAGCGTCAACGGAAAATTGCAAAAGCAAACTTTAATTTTTTGGAGGAAGGTATATTTTATATGAAGAAGAATGAAAGGGGGAAAATTGTTTTAGGCAGGGTGTTATAAACAAAAGCAGGTAGTCAAATGAAGAGAAAATTAAAGTCCACGTCGGAATTAAGAGTTTTGGCAGGAAAATCTTAAAGTTGTCCTTATTATCAATTCAAAAGTATTTTATTAGGTCTTTTGAGACAAAAAATATTTTATTAGGACCTTGCCCACAAAATCGGCGTTTTATTAGGTTCTTTTTGACAAATAACCCTTATAAGTAAACAATATTACTGGCCAAGTGTTGTAAGAACTACTTAGGGAGCTAAACAGATTCATGCCATTAGTCAACAGTGCAAGGCGGAAATTAAGTTCTTCTTTACTGAATTCAAAAAAATTTGCATCAACAAATTTCCATTGGGGAGAGTCAGCTGGGTGTCTAAGTAAGTTATCCTTAGTACGAACATTATGATGCCATGTCAACCTCTTAGCTACTCTCGGATTTGCAAACAAACGTCTAAACCTTGGTATTATTGGGAAATACCATATAACCTTAGCGGGTATATCCACCTTTTTCTTATACCTTGAGGCATTGCACACGGGACATCTTTCTAAGTATGAATTTTATTCAAACTCATTACGATATAACACGCAATCATTGGGGCAAGCATGGATTTTCTCGTAACTCAGGCCCATCGTGGACAATATCTTTTTTGCCTCGTAAGCACTACTTGGAAGAACATTATCTTGCGGAAGCATATCTTTCACCATTTCAAGTAACGCATTAAAACTTGTACCACTCCAACTGTAGCACCCTCAAATTACTCACTTTTAAATAAATAATTTAGTAAATATTATTTGAGTAATTTAGGAGTATTACCGCCGCGTTACTAACACGCTTTCGACAACCAACTATTAACTAACAAAATAACTTGCAGCGGAAGACTTTAATAAAAAATAATAATACTTCTTTATTAATAAAGGTAAATATTGTCTCAATACTCATAATAAATGAAACACTCTAATCTAGGTGAAGATCCCCTTCTTAGTATGCTCCCATGCACATCCAAAATTCACCTGCAAAACCTGCTTACAAAAAAGGTAAACAGGGCAAAGCCAAATAGGAAACAGGAAATACATGTCAGTATAAAACTGACTACAAAATGTACTAGTGTGTAACACATTGTTAGTTCATACTAAATTTTTTTCTTTTTCAGAACAAAATATTTTCAAACACTTTATAATAATTCAAGGATAACTCTTTAAGAATAAAATATTTTCAAACACTTTATAATAATTCAAGAATAACATTTTTAAGAGCAAACTTTTTCCAAACACTTGAATAATAATTCAAGAATAACCTTTTAAGAACAAACTCTTTCCAAACACTTGAATAGTAATTCAAGAATAACCTTTTAAAAATAAACTCTTTCCAAACACCTTGGATGAAAAATAATCCTGAAAATAATTCACCTTCTTTTCTCCACTTCTATTTTTCTAAGTTTGCACACCCTCCAACATAGTCATCCCATCACGGAGCTATATCAAGGGGAAAATGATAACAATATGACTTGTAAGCCATGAATAGACCTCCTTTCCTGATAAACAACTTTTGAACATTCAAAGTTCATAAAAATCAATCAACCTTTCTTTGTAAAATAATTTAATTTTCCAAAAAGGATAACAAAACTTCTATATAAAAATGATTGAAAAATTCATTCCTTCTTTTCACTTCCAACATTGATTAATAAAATATTGTAACCATTTCATACCAAATTTTAAACCAATCCAACCATTAAATCAATAAACAACTTTATCACATAAAACAGTATTCAAAAGATCTAGCTCCATAAAGTGCCTTGATCTTGCACAAAAAGTATACTAATATCTCCACTTAGTCTTAATCTTGGACGATCTCCTAACAAACCAATAATATTAAAATCTAATAGGTAACTTATCACATGAACTTCATCATGAATATAAACATGAATAACCTATAATGAGCATAATTTTTTTATACCAAGAAACATGGAAAATCTTTTTCTTTTCTTAACCCAAAAAAAAATTAGAACTTGAATAAGAAATATAAAACTCGAATAGATAAGATGAAAGAAGAACCTTGAAGTAAGAGAGTATGGATTCTCCAAAGTTTTTGTGTGGAAAAGATGTCTTAAGGGCGTGGGGTATTTATAAGAGTAGAATAGGTAGTACTTAATTTTCAAAATTAACGAGTTTGTAACCTTTGCCATAAATTAGGAGATTAAACCAAGATTTGTAACCTTCAACATAAATTTGGAAGTTTTAGGAAAACAAAACTCCCCCATTTACTTCATAATCCCGTTAAAAATAATGGCCTTAATTTTTTATTTTTTTTGATAATTTTGGCTAAGATTTAAAACCAAAAGCTTAACAAATCCAATTTTGGTGCCATCGTCCGCCAATATAATTTAAAACGATTGAAATTGTAAAATAACCTTTGCTTAAAATATTTATTTAAGAAAATAAATACTTTAATTACCTAATTAAATACTCGAAAATATAGGGTATTACAGTCTACCCCCCTTAAAAGAAGTTTCGACCTCGAAACTTAAGACAAAAAGTCATAATCACTTTCCAAAAACGGATTTAAAATTAAAAATTGCAGTTTCTAACTGAAATGCTCATGTCTAAATGCATATAATGACTCAAAATTATGCTAAAATGCAATAACTATAGTAAAAGCGTGAAACTCTATTGCATTCTACCCCCTTAAAAGGAGTTACGACCCCGTCACTCGACAGCTAACCTCTGAAAACAACGCCAGATATTTCTTGCGCATATCCGCTTCCGCTTCCTGTGTTGCTTCCTCAGTTTGATGGTTTGACCATAATACTTTAACCAATCTTACATCCTTCGTCCGAATACTTCTAACTTTACTATCAAGGATTCTTACTGGTCTTTCCTCGTAAGTCAAACTATCATCTAATTCAATGGTCTCAGGTTGCAACACATGAGACACATCCAGAATATACTTCCTTAACTGAGATTTATGGAAAACATCATGGACTTGACTTAAATCATTTGGCAAATCCAAATTATATGCCACTTTCCCGATCTTCTTTAGCACCTCATATGGCCCGATATACTTTGGGCTTAATTTTCCCTACTTTCCAAATCGCATCACCCCTTTCATTGGAGATATTTGCAATAATACCTTCTCCCCAACCTGAAACTCTTTACCCCTTCGCTTCAAATCATCATAACTCTTTTGCCGATCATGAGCTGCCTTGATCTTTTCTTGAATCACTTTCACCTGCTTCACTTCTACTTCGAGGAACTCGGGTCCAAGAAACACGGTTTCAATAATATCATTCCAGCAGACTAGATTTCTACACTTCCGACCATATAAAGCCTCAAACTAAGCCATACCAATACTTGCATGATGACTGTTGTTGTAGGAAAATTCTATCAAATCCAAGAAATCCTCCCACGAACCCTGATACTCCATAAAACAAGATCTCAACATATCTTAAAGAGTCTGAATTGTTCGTTATGTTTGTCCATCTGTAGCCGGATGAAAAGCTGTACTCATTAACAAATTAGTACCAAAGCCTTTTGCAAGTCTGCCAAAAGTTGGACAAGAACCATAAATCACGATCGAAAACAATGTCCTTAGGCACAACATGATATTTCACCACCCACTTCACATATGCTTTAGCAATTGATCCATCGACCAAGTATTCTTCATGGGTATAGAAGTTGCCGATTTAGTTAAATGATCTACCAGTACCCAAATTGCATCAAATGTAGACACAAAATCCATTGATATATAATCCCATTTCCAACTCGGAATATCTAAAGGTTGAACCTTCCCTTGCGACCTTTTGTGCTCAAACCTGACCTTTTGGCATGTGAGACACTTAGCCACGAACTCTGCTACCTCTCACTTCATGTTTGGCCACCAGAAAGCTTGCTTCACTTCTTTATACAACTTATCACCACCTGGGTATAGTGAATAAGGTGAGCTATGAGCTTCTTCCATTAATTTCCACTTCAACTCTTCTCTATTACTTGGTATACACCACAACCCTTTGAACTGAATACTTCCATCCTCGGCTATCTGGAAATCTGACACCTGACCATCCTTGATCGTCTCTCGAATCTTTTCTAAGTTTTGGTACTTTCATTGACCCTCCTAATCTCATCATAGATTAAGGGTTGAACTAACAAGGAACCCAACAATTCTTCAACACCTCCTTCTTCTAGTACCTCCAATGACATTTTCTGAAACGCGACACAAAACTGACTCGGCAGCACCATTGTATTAACTGAATGACTCGACTTTCGACTCAATGCATCAGTTTCCATTCAGGATACTGGATTTACAGATCATAATCCTTGATCAACTCCAACCACCTCTTCTGCCTCATGTTCAACTCCTTCTGAGTGAAAATATACTTTAAGCTCTTATGATCCGTGTACAACATACAAGTAGTGTCGACATATCTTGAAAGCAAATACTATTTCAGCTAATTCAAAATCATGGGTTGGATAAGTCACCACATATGGTTTTAACTGCCTAGAAGTATAAGCGATGACCTTTCGGTTCTGGATCAATACACACCCTAACCTAAATTATGAAGCATCACTATACACATCATACTTCTTACTTTCATCACGTAGAGCCAAAACAGGTGTTGTAGTCAACCTTTCCTTCAACGCCGAAAAAGCTTCCTAACATTCTAGAGTCCAGACAAACTTACATTCTTTCTTCATCAGCTAGTCATTGGCCTCGAGATCTTCAAGAAATCCTTTACAAATCTTCGAACTTGACTAGCTAACCCAAGGAAACTCCTTATATCAGACACCGTCTTCGGTGTTGGCCACTCGCGCACCGCTTGAATCTTAGTACGATCCACCAAAACTCCTTCCATGTAGATAACATGTCCTAAAAAAGCAACCTCATCACCCCAAAACTCACACTTAGGGAGCTTGCCGTCCAACTTATGCTCTCTTAGGGTGGATAAAACTTCCCTCAAATGTCGCTCATAACTGCTCCTATCCTTCGAATATATCAAAATATCATCTGTAAACATAACCACATATTTATCCAAGTATGTTCTGAAAATCCGATGCATCAAATCCATGAACACTGCAGGTGCGTTGGTCAGGCCAATTGGCATCACTGTGAACTCATAATGACCATAATGCGTCCTAAATGCAGTCTTAGGAATATCACCCTCAGCAATCCTCAATTGGTGATAACCTAACCTTAAATCAATCTTCAAGAAAACCCCCGCTCTTTTCAACTCATCAAATAAATCATCAGTTCTCAGAAGCCGATACTTATTGTTGCTCGTCACATTGTTCAACTCCCAATAATCAATGCACAACCTCAAACTACCATCCTTCTTTTTCACAAATAATACAGGTGCACTCCAAGGAGACGAACTAGGTCTTATATACCATTTTTCCAACAACTCCTCCAATCTTTCATCTCAGCTGGAGCCATTCTATATGGAGCCTTTGAAATTGATTCGGTTCCTGGCATTAGAGGTCCCTAACAGGTGGCACACCCGGTATCTCTTCAGGAAACACATCGGGAAACTCATATACGACCGGGATCTCCCTATTTCATCTTTCTTTTCAATGCTCTGAACTCCACATAAGAATAGAAGACACCCCTTCTTCACATAAATTGAAATCTCTACGCAAACACTATCTTCATTCACTTTTCTTTCCGAAGCTTCCTATAAGTCACCCTTTCTTTCTTAGGACTAAGTAAGGACACCTTCTAGGCCTTACAATCAATTTCAGCCTTAATTCTTTCCAACCAATACATCCCCAAAACTACATCGAGGTCTGACAAGTCAAACTCAACTAAGTCAGATGGAAAGTTCACCCCAACTATCACCAAAGGTACTTCACTATGCAACCTAGTACAAGTAAACATCTCCCCTGATGGCAATGCAATTTCTAATGACATAGACATTGGACTGCCTAACTAGAGATAATCTACTCAAGTACTAGAAATAAATGAATGAGATGCTCCTAAATCAAATAACACTTTGACAGACAAGGAATCAATGAAAAAGGTTCCAACTACTACCTTAGAAACATTTTGAGCCTCATGGCAATTCATGATGAATCCTCTGCCTTCAGACGATTCCCCATCCCTAGTTTAATACCAACATTGGAAGAAGGTAACTTTGTTGATCATTCTGAGGTGCCTTACTACTCGGGTCAGGTTTGACTGCAAGTTCTCCACCAGCTTTTCTAACGCACTCATACTCACGGTGCCCGAATTTGTGCAAATAATGGCATGTCACCAAGTTGCCCTGACAATCCTTTCCAAGGTGGTTCTTATCACACCTTTTGCAAAAAAAAAGGCTCTTCCAGCGTTCTTCCCATTCCCTTGGTTCCCATAAGGTTTCCGACTAGGGAACCTATCGCCTTTCTCAGTTTGGTTAAATCCACCATTGGGCTTAGGCTTCTTATCTCCATTTTGTTGGTTCCCATAGTTGTTATACTTCCTGTCAAAATGATACAGTAAACTCACCAAACTGTACTACAAATGCATCTAAAGGCATACAAACATCAAAACGACATCTGAGTTTGGGTACTAAGTAAATTATGATCAAGTCACAATACTTTGCATACATAACTCTTGGCAAAGTGATGCTAAGGGCAGTATTATTCTCCCCTTAGAATTAGAACGTTGACAACTCAAACTTGGTGTAAGGAAATCATAAAAATTAATAAATGGCATCAAGTACTAACATTCTACTTTCAAACATGCCTTAGGATACCCAACATTACTACCAAAGTCATTAAAAAAAACATGGAATCATGTTGTAAGCTAACAGTGCACAGAACGCACACAAAATCCACTTCAAACAGGCCTAACTCTTAGCACAAATAATTTTTTTAGAAAATTCCAATGAGACAATTAAATTTAGCTCGTTAGCTTTCCAACGAATCGTCACAAGCTCAATTCCGATAACAAACGAGTGAGCTATGAGCATTTGAAAGCAGGTTGGCAAGTCTGTTCGCGCGCCATGAACAGGGACGCGGACCGTGACCAGACCACTGCTTGCTTCTTGTGAGCATTCCTTCACATTGTTTTTGACAAAACCTCTACATATTAAAGGCATTGTACATCATACAAAATCATCACAAGTTAAAACCAACCAATCACCATACAAAATGAAGTGCTAGCATAAAAAATCATAATCTTCTCAAATTTTCAAATCATTCACATAATCACAATTCAAAGTTTTCATTCATTTACAACCAAGCCATTTTAACAACACAATACCACAAGGCAATTAAAAACGGCAGAAAGGCATATTACTTACATGAATTCAAGTAAAAACATAGCCTGACATGATACTAACAGGAGTAGTACAAATACAATCCTCTAATTTCATCCTAACTTCATACTAAGTTCTCTAAAGATAATGCTAACAACGAACCTAAGGTTACTTCTTATTTCCTAATGTGCTAGAACAATGCTAGTTACCTTATTCTTCAAGAGTAATGTAGAGAATATAAGCAAAATTATTCTAGAAACCATGAGGATCTTCACTACCTTCATCTCCCTTGAACAAATTTTAGGATTCCTCTAAAACAATCAGTTGTGTTCCGATCAAGATTCCCAGCGATATAAACCTTGGATTCAAAAACTCTCTGGTCGAAGTGAATGCCATGATGTTATGAACATGATATCCAAATGTGAAGAATATCCAACGGTTAGATCTCCGGCGATCTCCATTTTCGTCAGGGTGTGCAGTGAAAAACCGGGAAGACATTTCTCTTCCTTTTCTTTTCTTGAGGAGGTGCGTGTGGGAATGCAAAAGGCAAGGGGTGCTCTCCTTATTTCATATTAAATGGAAAGCAAAGGGAGAGGTTTAAAGGGGGTAAATAAGGAGTGTTAATGGTGGTTTAATGACCATCATTAGGGGGTGTTAATGGAGGCAATGAAGAGGCATGAACTCCTAGCATTCTTCGTTTACAAAACCAAGTATGGACAACAAAAATGGAGTCTTATAGAAGACCCTAGATGGTCAAAATTTTCGTTCCTATAGGAATAAAGGTGGTGGACTTAACTTCGTTCCATGGTTGGTCCGCAAATGCGACGATTAAACTAAATTAACACATTAGCCTAACAAAGACTAACTCAAATATTATACTCACTAATAATAATAATAAAAAGTAAGATCACATTTTCATATATCAAAATAAGTTCAACTTAAAATAAAGGAAAAATTGCCTAGAATAATGCAACTTTTTGGCGATTCGCAAATAATAATGCCACCTTTCGATTATTCTGTAATAATGCAACCTCTACACCCCATTTATTTTTAATTGGGAAAAATGATCGGTAACCTGAAAGATTGGTAATTTTAACTTTAAATTTTAATTAATATATTAATATAGACTTAAAAAAAAATTAAACTCCCCCCACTCCCACTCCTGCTGTTATCAGCCCCACGCCTCCCACCCCCGCTGCTGTCAAGTTATCAAACCCTCTTGGCCGCTGCTATCAACCCCCACCCCCGCGTTTGACTCATCGTCGGTGGCGTCTGCCTGGGGTGGCTCGGCGGCGGCGGCGTATGGGTGTTTTCGTGTGTGGACAAAGGCGTCTGGGGGCATGATTTGGAGGTGTTTGGTTGTCATCAACGACGTCTGGGTTGGGTTCCTCGTCGGCGGCAGTGTCTGGGTGGGGTGGCTCGTCGGCGGCGGCGTTTTGGGTGGTGTCGTGGCTGGGGGGATGGAAGAGGGGGTGGGGTGGCTCCGGTGGTAGCGTGAAGAGGGAGGATTTTTTTGTGTTTTTTTTTAATCTTTTTGTTTATAATTTTTTTTTAAAAAATTATTTATAATAACCAACAATTGAATGACATGTGTCTCATTTAACATCTTCTTTAGGTTAAATCTGATTTTACCCAGTATAAAGGTTGCATTATTCCTGGAAAATTGAAAGGTTGCATTATTATTAGCGAATCGTCAAAAGGGTGCATTATTGTAGGCAATTTTTCAAATAAATGACATTAAGTTATAGCTTAGTTTACAAATTGTAACCCATATAGATGCACCACTATGGCTCTGGTAGCACTTTGTAACACCCCCCAATTACTCACTTTTAAATAAATAATTTAGTAAATAATGTTTGAGTAATTTAGGTGTATTACCGCCACGTGACTAACACGCTTTCGGCAACCAACTACTAACTAACAAAATAATTTGCAGCGGAAGACTAATATATAATAATACTTCTTCATTAATAAAAGTAAATATTGTCTTAATACTCAAAATAAATGAAACACTCTAATCTAGATGAAGATCCCCTTCCTAGTATGCTCCCATGAACATCTAAAATTCACCTACAAAAGTGCTTACCAAAAAGGTAAACAGGGCACAGCCAAATAGGAAAAAGGAAATACGCGTCAGTATAAAACTAAGTATGAAATGTACTAGATATGTAACACATTAGTTACTTCGTAGCAATATTTTTTCATTTCGAAAACTCCATCACCAATAATTCAAGAATAACTCTTTAAGAATAAAATATTTTCAAACACTTGAATAATAAATCAAGAATAAACTCTCTCTAAACAACTTGGATTAAAAATAATCCTGAAGTGTGCACCCTCCCTCCTAGCTAGTCATCCCATATCACGGAGATATATCAAGGGGTAACTATAATTGCCAACAAGTGGACTATGAATCTCTTGATATTAATCAAGCGGAAATAATAAAATTATGACTTATAAGTCATGAATAGACCTCCTTTCCTCATAAACAACTTTTGAACATTCAAAGTTTATAAAAACCAATCAACCTTTCTTTGTAAAAATTATTTAATTTTCCAAAAAGGATAACAAAACTTCTATATAAAAATGAATAATAAAATCATTCCTTCTTTTCACTTCCAAGAGTAAATAATAAAATATTGTAACCATTTCAAACCAAAATTTTAAACAAATCCAACCATTAAATCAATAAACAACTTTATCACATAAAACCATATTCAAAAGATCTAGCTACGTAATGTACCTTGATCTTGCACAAAAAGTATACTAGTATCTCCACTTAGTCGTAATCTTGAATGATCTCCTAACAAACCAATGATATAAAAATCTAATAAGTAACTTATCACATAAACTTAATCATGAATGTATACATGAATCACCTATCATGAGCATAATATTTTTTTTGAGTAAGAAACATGGAAAATCTTTTTCTTTCCGCCCAAAGAAAAATAGAACTTGAATAAGAAATATAAAACTAGAATAGATAAGAAGAGAAAGAAGAACCTTGAAGTAAGAGAGTATGGGTTCTCCATAGTTTTTGTGTAGAAAAGATGGCTTAAGGTGTGGGGTTTTTATAGGAGTAGAATAGGTAGTACTTAATTTTCAAAAATTAAGGAGTTTGTAACCCTCACCATAAATTAGGAGATTAAACCAGGATTTTAGGAAAACAAAACTCCCACATTTACTTTACAATCCCATTAAAAATAATGGCCTAAATTTTTTTTAAAAAAAAATTGACTAGGATTTAAAACCAAAAGCTTAACAAATCAAATTTTGGCACCATCTTTAGCCAAAATAATTTAAAACGAGTGAAATTACTAAAATACCCTTTGCTTAAAATATTTGTTTTAGAAAATAAATACTTTAATTACCTAAATAAATACTCGAAAATATGGGGTATTACACCAACCATGACTTTGACTTCAAATAATAAATGTTAAGTACACTTGATGATCTCGTGTACTTGGTGCAACTATCATACAAAGGCTTTTTAGAATCACTCAACAATCTCGCAAACTTAGATGGATTACTATCAAAATTGTCTCTAACTTTATGTAACATGTCCTCTAACCTATCTCCCTCATTGATGTCATAATCAACACCTATAGCATCCATATAATTACCCCCTTAATGTTCTTTCCTTGACTTTCCATGAAAAGTCCAATAGGTATATGTTCTATCAAAAGCCCATTTACTTAAATGAGTAAGAATTTCATGAGGTCTCTTACGCAACAAATTACAAGGACAAGGTAACCTATCCTTGACACCATTCTTCACAGCAAAATCCATAAATTGTAGCGCCCCGACTTCTAATCATTTTTATTAAGTTAATTAATCAATAATTAGCAGCGGAAAATACTAGCTTAGTCAGAGCGTCACACGCCGTACTTTTCCAGAGGAAAAATACAAGGCGCTTTTAACTTTAAAATAATCATAAATGAGATATGAAATAATTTAAAACTTCATAACATTAATTAAGATTCGAAACTCAAGTGTTCTGGTACTTGGATATTAAAATAACAACTGAAATTTTAAACCTAGAAGTGAACTTCATTAACTGGAACGACTAGACTTTGACTGATACTTCCTCACCACTACGCGTTTCCATAACCATCATCAATACCTAAAACATAAAGAGTAACATCATGAGCCGAGGCCCAGTAACATACTACCCTAACAACGTAAATTCGTTTCAATTCATTTTATTTGCAAACATGGAGAGGTGAAATACCTTAAAACATTTTTGGAAATTATTTTAACAAATCAATACATATCATAATTCATTTCCATATATTCTTTTTATTAACTTGGTAACTGGCTAGTATACTTGCGGGACATTTCCCACCTTGCGGGACGTCTCCCACCTTGCGATAGTCCTCAGGGAGCACTCTCCCTTGTCGGATCTACCACTCGCACCGAGATCTCATTAACTTTAAAAACTTGCGGTACCCCTCAAGGAGAGATCTCCCTTGTTGGGTGTACGGCGAGTGCGAAGGTACATGCATGACCGAATAATAATAATAAATATATAGTAACATTATACTACCAGGACCTCTTTCACTTTTCATTTATCATGTTGTACATACTTCATTATAACATCATAACTTTCATAAATTCGTAAATATTCACTTGAATCATGTTTGAACATTAATCCTCATAATTTCCTTATATTCGGTTATCATGCTTGAAAGTCGTTTAAAAATCTTCCCACAATCCAAATAAACTTGTTCATAAGCACATTTCTATTCTTCATAGTCATACCCGTATATGTCACAATTGCAAAACATTTCATAATAAATTTTCAAGGGGATTGTGGGTGTTAGCAATAGATGTTACATAGGTCCGCTGTGCGTGATTTCTTAGCCGTTGATGGATCGTTCTTCCCGAGCTCCGAGGACCGCTTCTTACATTTGAAAATTAAATATTTATAAATAATCGTCCAATTTAATATAACACTAAATTCTTTAAATAATTCTTAATAAGATCCTTTACTTTCAAGTAACTAATTAAAATACTTTAACTAATCTAACTAAAATGATTTTCTTTAAATAGTAAGTTTTCATAATAATATAATTAAAACATTTTATAAAAATAATAACATTATGTACTTATTTGTTAGTTTTTTAAAAAAAGAAAACAGTTTTAATCAAACATAATTAAACATAAGTAGGACATTAAATAAATTTGGAAGATAAATTGGAAGATAGAGGCTTACATTGGGATAGGAAGGTCAAAGTTGACTTTTGGAGAGAAATTTTTAATAGACCCAAAACTGATTTCAAGAATCAGTTCTTGAAATGTTTGGCAGGGGGAAGCGCAGGAAGAAGGAGGAGGAAAAAGGAAGAGCAAGGTGGCTGCTGGTCCCGGTTTCGGCGGCCGGAAAAGAGGAGGGTGTGCGGCCGGTGGTGTGTCGGCGGCGGGGGCAGCTGTGCTGCGTTCTGTCGCAGCGAACAGGAGGGGGAACGAGGGTGAGTGAGGCGAGCAGGGGAGAGGAACAAAGCAGGGGGGTCTGCTGGTGGCGAACAGGCGGAAGAAAAGAATGCGGTGAGGTGGTGGTGGTGTCGCAGGCGCCGGAAACAGGGGTGGGGGTTCTGGTGGTTGATGTGGCGGTGCCGTGGTGGTGTGCGAAAAGAAACAGAGGATTTCTTTTAGTTTACAGATTTGTTTTCCTGAATTTGGTTTTGTTTTTGGTTGTTAACTCTACTGTAATCTAAGTTTTAATTTATGGAAAATAGTTTGCTGATTATGATGTTGCTAAGTGTTGCTTCCATGGAGGTATTTTGCAAGAAGAGAAAGGGAAGAAGAAGAGCAGGATGTTTTGTGATGTTATACTGGTTGATGAAGCTTCTATTTATAGAGCTTGAAGGGGACAAGTCTGTCCAAGTAAGCTGAATTTTACTGGGTGTGGCAATCCTTGGAGACCAAGGTGCTTGGAGAATGGGGAGCAAGTATTCCAGTCAAAGGGGAAGGGGAAAGGGAAAGAGTGACGTGTGGGAGGTGGTGAGAGGGGGAGGTTTTCTTTTTTTTTGGTAAAAACTAGTTGATTACTCGTAATTGTAAGACTTACTAGTGTAGGGAGTATTTAGGAAATTTAAACAAAATAATTATTACTATAAAATAATATTATGTTTTTAGCAACAATAATAATAATAATAATAATAATTTTAATATCAATAAGAATAATTATAATTAAAACATTGAAAAGAAATTCATAAAAATTCTGAATTTTAAATTAAGACTTGTTTAACACTAATAAAACGGCTTAATAACGATTATTAAGTTTTCGAATTTTCGGGGTGTTACATCCTTACCCCTTTATAAAAAGTTTCGTCCTCGAAACTTGAGCTCGATTACGATCCATCAATCTGCTTATGCGGTTTCAAGTAACTCATATAACTCATGATCAAACACCATTCATATAAAAGAAAATTTCACATACAATCACGTCATTATACAACACTTACTATGATTCAACATTTAAAAGAAAAAGTTCCGGGTATTTCGATCTCATTTGGTCCTCAACTTCCCATGTAGCTTCAGAATATGTGTGGTTAGCCAACAAAATTTTCACCATAGGTATCACCTTATTTCTAAGTTGTTTTTCTCTCCGGTCAAGTATCTCTATTGGTTTCTCCGCGTAAGTCAAATCATCACGTAATTGTAGAGGTTCGTGCCTAATCACATGACTTGCATCAGCTATATACTTTCGTAACATTGAAACATGGAATACATCATACGCTTTATCTAGATCAGTTGGCAAGGCGAGGCGATAAGCTACGTCGTTAACTCTTTCCAAAATTTAATACGGCCCAATAAACCATGGATTCAGTTTCCCAGTTTGTCCAAATCTCATCACTCCTTTGGTAGGCGAAATTTTTAATTGATCTCCTACCATAAATTCCAAAGGTTTCATTCGTCGGTCTTCATAACTCTTTTGTCTACTTTGTGCCATTTTCATTCTTGATTGAATCAATCGAATCTTGTCGGTTGCTTCTTGAATTAAATCAGGTCCAATGATATGTGTTTCGTCAATATCACTCCAACATAAAGGTGTGCGACATTTCCTCCCATAAAGAGCTTCATAAGGGGCCATTCCAATAGTCGCTTGATAACTGTTGTTGTATGAAAATTCCACCATAGGCAAAAATTTCTCCCAAGTTCCTTGGAAGTCTAAAACACACGCCCTAATCATATCTTCCAAGATTTGATTTGTACGTTCCATTTGACCATCGGTCATTGGGTGAAAAGTCGTACTAAAGTCAAGTCTCATTCCAAGAGCCTTTTGCAATTCCTTCCAAAATCTTGCCTGAAATCTAGAGTCATGATCGGATACAATGGAGCAAGGAACTCCATATAACCTTATTATTGTGTTCACATATAGTTCTGCGAGTAGATCCAAACTCCAATTATTCTTAGTGGCTAAGAAATGTGCGGACTTGGTTAATCGGTCCACAATGACCCAAATGGAGTTCATTCGTTTAGTGGATACTGGCAAACCCATGATGAAATCCATTGATATGGAATCCCATTTCCATTCTGGCACATCTAACGATTGTAGTAACCCAGATGGCCTTCGATGTTCTATCTTAAACCTCTGGAAGTCAAACATTTTGCTACAAAATCGGCGACCTCTCGTTTCATGTTACTCCACCAAAATGTCTGTTTCAAGTCTTTGTATAGCTTATTTCCTCCAAGGTGAACGGAATATGGAGTATTATGAGCTTCTTCTAAGATTCTCTTTTTCAATCCCTCGATGTTGGGAACACACAACCTTCCTTGGAATCTTAATGTACCGTCCTCTTGGATAACAAAGCCCGGTGATTTTCCTTTTTGAACAACACTCTTAATCTTTTCTAACTCTAAATCTCTTTCTTGTGTTTCCTTAATCTCATCAAGTAACGTTGGCCTCAATTCCATCGTGTACAAACATCCACTTTCTTGTTTCCGAACCAATTCCACTTCCATTCTCCGTAGGTCCTCACAAATGGTTTTAGGGGGTGACATGGTAGTGTTTAAGTAGGCTTTCCGACTCAAGGCATCAGCCACAACATTAGCTTTTCCAGGATGGTACTGGATGTCAAGATCATAATCTTTAAGAAGTTCTAACCACCTACGTTGTCTCATATTGAGTTCTTTTTGTGTGAAAATGTATTTCAGGCTTTTGTGGTCGGTAAAAATTTCACATGAGGTTCCATATAGGTAATGTCTCCATATCTTGAGAGCAAATATGATAGCGGCTAATTCTAAGTCATGGGTAGGGTAATTCTGTTCATGAGATTTAAGTTGACGGGAAGCATAAGCTATGACCTTTCCATGTTGCATTAAGACACAACCTAATCCTTGTTTTGAGGCATCACTATAGACTACAAAACCATCGGTTCCTTAGGAAAGAGCAAGGACATGTGCAGTAGTGAGTCTCTTTTTAAGTTCTTGAAATGCCGTCTCACACTCATTGGTCCACTTAAATTTTGTGGTTTTCTTTACAAGGCGTGTAATGGGTTGTGAAATTCTCGAGAAATCTTGTACAAATCTCCTATAGTATCCGGCTAATCCCATGAAACTCCTTACTTCAGGTACATTGGTAGGACTAGGCCACTCAAGTATAGCTTTTATTTTCTGAGGGTCCACTGATACACCTTTATCAAAAATGATATGACCTATGAATGCTACTTCCTTTAACCAAAATTCACACTTTTGCAATTTTCCATATAATTTATTTTCTCTCAGCACATCTAAAACCTTTCGTAAGTGTTCCTCATGTTCTTCCGGGCTCTTTGAGTATATTAAGATGTCATCAATGAAAACAACTACAAATTGGTCTAGGTTTGGTTTGAAAACTTGGTTCATTAAATCCATAAAGACTGCAGGTGCATTGGTTAACCCAAAAGGCATCACTGTAAACTCATAATGACCATATCGAGTCCTAAAGGCGGTTATAGGAATGTCTTCAGGTTTTATTCGAAGTTGGTGATATCCTGATATCAAGTCAATCTTGGAAAAAGTATTTGTTCCTCGAAGTTGGTCAAACAAATCATCAATACGGGGTAAAGGGTATCTATTCTTGATAGTGATCTTATTCAACTCCCGATAATCTATACACAATCTCAGACTTCCATCTTTCTTTCTCACAAACAGTACAAGTGCACCCCAAGGTGAGACACTTGGTCGAATATAACCTTTTTCAAGCAACTCATCTAATTGTTTCTTCAATTCTTGTAATTCTATCGGGGCCATCCTATAAGGTGCTTTAGATACAGGGGCGGATCCCGGAGTCAAGTCAATAGTAAAGTCTATCTCTGTTTGTGGGGGCATGCCAGGTATTTCATCAGGGAACACATCGGGATATTCACACACTATAGGTATATCTGACAGAGATACTTCATTACTATCCACCACATGGCAAAGGTACCCAAAACATCCATTCTTAAGTAACTTCAAGGCTTTTAAGGTGGACACAATTTTAACCTTAGGTCTCGCTATCCTTTTTCGATATAACACTTTTTGCCCATTTAGTCCTCTAAGAGTCACTTTATGGTTCACACTATTGATATCAGCTTTGTGTTTTGCTAGCCAATCCATTCCCAAAATTATGTCAAAGTCGGTCAGATCAAATTGGACTAAATTACTTAGGAATTCACATTTTCCTATAGTGATGGGACAGTCCCTATACATAACATCACAAGTCACAGATTTTCCAGAGGGCAGGGATACAGACATGGCCGAAAAAATTTCACATTGGGTCAAATCAAGGTGTTTAGCAAACGATGAAGAGATAAACGAATGTGTAGCTCCCGAATCAAACAGAACATAAGCAGGTCTAGAATGAGCAAGGAATGTACCGGTTATAACATCTCCATTAGCATCAGCTTCCTCTTTCTGCATCACAAACACTCTTCCATTTTGTGGGGGTCCACGAGGAGGGTTGCGGTTGAAGTTTGTTGCATTACCATTTCCATGATTCGAACCATTATGAAAGTTTCTCCTATCACCTTGTCCACGAGACACAAGAGGACAATCTCTGATTAGGTGGTTCTTACTACCACACTTGAAGCAATCTTTTGTGCCAGCTCGACAATCCTTTTTAGTATGGTTCCACAGTCCACATTTAGCACAAGCTCGAGATCGGTTAAAACTCTGGTTCTTGTTATTTCCTCCTTGGTAAGCGTTATTGGCCTTTTTATACGACCCATTGTGTAATTAACCTCCTTGAAAATTCCCTTTTCTTTTCCCATATACTTCCTCTTTAAGCTTCATCATTCTTTCCACATTGATAGCCTTATCATACAAGTCTTGGTAAGAGGGGCTCCTATAACTGGATAGACGTTCACGAAGGTTCAGAGTTATCCCACCTTCAAAGCGATTCATCTTTTGCCTATCAGTGGTCACTAAATCAGGAGCAAAACGTGAAAGCTCATTAAACCTTACAGCGTATTCAAAAACAGTCATTCTTCCTTGGGTCAGATGAATAAATTCAGATTCCATCTGTAACTACAATGATTGGGGATAGTTTGGATTCCTCATTGCTTCCTTAAGTTTCTCCCAACTAAAATCGGGTTCCTTTTGAATATCTTTTGCACTCTTCCACCAGAGATTAGCTTGCCCTTTAAGGTAGAAGACTGCAAAGTTAACCTTCCACTTATCAGGACACTGAGTAGCATCAAACAGTTTCTCCATATCACAGAGCCATTCCTCAAATTCAGTCGGATCTGGTTTACCATTATAAGTAGGTGGTTTGTGTGATGCAAATTTCTTGAACATGTTAGAACACTCCTCTTCCCCAAATTTCGCCTTTTGGCGATTTCCTTGTAAGAGTTCTGACATCATCAACCTCATTAAGTCCATTCGATTATCATTTGCTTGCCCCGGTGTATCTCCAAAGATAGGATCATTCCTTAAAGTTTCGAGTCTAGCCCTCATTTCTTCCAGAGATATCTCAGACACAGGAGTTTCACCATCGGTACGTTCACTTCCGTAAGGATCCATTTTCTATCATAAATACAAGGGTTTCAGATATAACTCCAAGCATATTCACATATTATCATACTTTCAGCAATATCACAGTTCAAAATCAAGGAAATAAGAGAATTTCCCAATCCCCGAACCTATCGCTCACACTCATTAATTTGCATTTTACTTTATTCCTAAATAAATTTTATTAAACATATTTAACCTCTATTACTTTGACTTTACCATTTTAAAACTTTTGACCTCGTTTTATTTTCTCCAAAACAATATTCTAAAAATCATTTTGTTTGAAAATCCATACAGTTTTAAAATATAGTCCTCAGAACCTTGGGCTCTGATACCATTCTGTAGCGCCCCAACTTCTAATTATTTTTATTAAGTTAATTAATCAATAATTAGCAGCGGAAAATCCTAGCTGAGTCGGAGCGTCACACGCCGTACTTTTCCAGAGGAAAAATACAAGGCGATTTTCACTTTAAAATAAGCATAAATGAGATATGAAATAATTTAAAACTTCATAACATTAATTAAGATTTGAAACTCAAGTGTTCTGGTACTTGGAAATTAAAATAACAACTGAAATTTTAAACCTAGAAGTGAACTTCATTAACTGGAACGACTAGACTTTGACTGATACTTCCTCACCACTACGCGTTTCCATAGCCATCATCAGTACGTAAAACATAAAGAGTAACATCATGAGCCGAGGCCAAGTAACATACTACCCTAACAACGTAAATTCGTTTCAATTCATTTTATTTGCAAACATGGAGAGTTGAAATACCTTAAAACATTTTTGGAAATTATTTTAACAAATCAATACATATCATAATTCATTTTCATATATTCTTTTTATTAACTTGGTAACTGGCTAGTATACTTGCGGGACATTTTCCACCTTGCGGGACGTCTCCCACCTTGCGATAGTCCTCAGGGATCACTCTCCCTTGTTGGATCTACCACTTGCACCGAGATCTCATTAAATTTAAAAACTTGCGGTACCCCTCAAGGAGCGATCTCCCTTGTTGGGTGTACGGCGGGTGCGAAGGTACATGCATGACCGAATAATAATAATAAACATATAGTAACATTATACTACCAGGACCTCTTTCACTTTTCATTTATCATGTTGTACATACTTCATTATAACATCATAACTTTCATAAATTCGTAAATATTCACTTGAATCATGTTTGAACATTAATCCTCATAATTTCCTTATATTCGGGTATCATGCTTGAAAGTTGTTCAAAATCTTCCCACAATCTAAATAAACTTGTTCATAAGCACATTTCTATTCTTCATAGTCATACCCGTATATGTCACAATTGCAAAGCATTTCATAATAAATTTTCAAGGGGATTGTGGGTGTTAGCAATAGATGTTACATAGGTCCGCTGTGCGTGATTTCTTAGCCGTTGATGGATCGTTCTTCCCGAGCTCTGAGGACCGCTTCTTACATTTGAAAATTAAATATTTATAAATAATCGTCCAATTTAATATAACACTAAATTCTTTAAATAATTCTTAATAAAATCCTTTACTTTCAAGTAACTAATTAAAATACTTTAACTAATCTAATTAAAATGATTTTCTTTAAATAGTAAGTTTTCATAATATTATAATTAAAACATTTTATAGGAAATAATAAGATTATGTACTTATTTGTTAGTTTTTTAAAAAAAGAAAACAGTTTTAATTAAACATAATTTAACATAAGTAGGACATTAAATAAATTTGGAAAATAAATTGGAAGATAGAGGCTTACATTGGGCTAGGAAGGTCAAAGTTGATTTTTGGAGAGATATTTTTAATAGACCCAAAACTGATTTCAAGAATCAGTTCTTGAAATGTTTGGCAGGGGGAAGCGCAGGAAGAAGGAGGAGGAAAAAGGAAGAGCAAGGTGGCTGCTGGTCCCGGTTTCGGTGGCCGGAAAAGAGGAGGGAGTGCGGCCGGTGGTGCGTCGGCGGCGGGGGCAGTTGTGCTGCGTTCTGACGCAGCGAACAGGAGGGGGAACGAAGGTGAGTGAGGCGAGCAGGGGAGAGGAACAAAGTAGGAGGGTCTGCTGGTGGCGAACAGGCGGCGAAAAAGAATGCGGTGAGGTGGTGGTGGTGTCGCAGGCGCCGGAAACAAGGGTGGGGGTTCTGGTGGTTGATGCGGCGGTGCCGTGGTGGTGTGCGAAAAGAAACAGAGGATTTCTTTTAGTTTTCAGATTTGTTTTCCTGAATTTGGTTTTGTTTTTGGTTGTTAACTCTACTGTAATCTAAGTTTCAATTTATGGAAAATAGTTTGCAGATTATGGAGTTGCTAAGTGTTGCTTTCTGGAGGTATTTTGCAAGAAGAGAAAGGGAAGAAGAAGAGCAGGATGTTTTGTGATGTTATACTGGTTGATGAAGCTTCTATTTATAGAGCTTGAAGGGGACAAGTCTGTCCAAGTAAGCTAAATTTTACTGGGTGTGGCAATCCTTGGAGACCAAGGTGCTTGGAGAATGGGGAGCAAGTATTCCAGTCAAAGGGGAAGGGGAAAGAATGACGTGTGGGAGGTGGTGAGAGGGGGAGGTTTTCCTTTTTTTTTGTAAAAACTAGTTGATTACTCATAATTGTAAGACTTACTAGTTTAGGTAGTATTTAGGAAATTTAAATAAAATAATTATTACCATAAAATAATATTATGTTTTTAGCAATAATAATAATAATAATAAAAATAATTTTAATATCAATAAGAATTATTATAATTAAAACATTGAAAAGAAATTCATAAAAAATCCGAAGTTTAAATTAGGACTTGTTTAACACTAATAAAATGGCTTAATGACGATTATTAAGTTTTCGAATTTTTGGGGTGTTACATAAATTCTTTCACTCCGGCAATATATTTTGGCTCACCAGGCTTTGTTATTGTTATCCAACTCAGATGAATTTCGACACGTCACATATATACATATAAAAACATTACATAACTCAATCATTTATCAAATTGCAATTTAAAATTCTACTCATAATGAGTAAATCCACACAAATGGTCAAAAGCAATAAAGTGGAGTCCTTCAATTTGAAATTGTGGATTAATTGAGTCATGCTTCAACTACACCAGCAATTACTCATTAGTCTCTTGTTCTTCAATTGGTAGCAATTGAGGCACAGAGGTTTCAGTTGGGTTATCTTAGTTGTTGGAAATATAAAGATACGAGTTGGTGGAAGAATATGAGTGATAAGAATGCAACTCACCAGTCATCACTCTTAACAAAATACATAAAATAAGAGCAACTATGTTTAAGAGATGAAAGTTCATACAAAATTTCATAATTAAAAAAGATTGAATTGCTTATAATCAGAATTTCAGTATTAAACAGAATGCAGAGCAACTTGATCACAAAAACCCACATATATTAGCGATTTGATAGCAAATTAAACATCAAAACCAAAAATACGAGCAGCTATGTTTGAGAGATGAAAGTTCATACTGAATTTCATAATTAAACAAGATCGAATTGCTTATAATCAGAATTTCAGTATTAAACAAAATGCAGAGAAACTTTTCACAAAAACCCACACATATCCAGCTATTCAATATCAAATTAAACATCAAAACCAAAAATTTAATCAAAGAAGGAGATAAAGATTACCAAATTGAAATCCAATTGCAGTGTTTGTAATCCGTTAAGCCCTAAAACATCAACAAACGTCAATGGCGCGCTGATGTCAGAGTAATTGGTGGCTGCCAAGAAAGTCGTGTTCGCTGGCGTTAATGGAGGAAGATGTTGGTGTTGATGGCAATTGCAATTGCAATTGTGGAGGGAATTGAATAAGAGAACTTCGTTGGATTAATGTAATTGAACCGCCGAAATAATATTGGAGAGGATGAAGAGAATTATATGTATGAACTAATACTGCTACTGTATGTGTGCCGTGAAAATGTAAGAGTGGGTTTTGAGTTCTTACCCTACTTGCTTGTTTTGTTATTTACTATTTTTTGAAGGTTTTGTTATTTACTTTTTCTTATTGAATTTATAAATTAAAAATATACCCATAGAAAAGAAACGATGTTGCTTATGGAATGGTTTTTATCTACTTAATAAAGAGGAATAGGTCCCACAAGGATTTTTAAAACAAATAAAAAATGAATAAGAAACCAACTGTTAATAGAAGAGGTTCCTTATTATCAGTAACTAAGAGACCACCTTCAAAAGAAATGAGGTTCTTTTAGTTATAGTACCATTTATTTCGATTATGAGGTTTCTTTTCTTCTATTATAAATACCTTCTCCTTAACAAGAATGGATTCTTTGAATAAATTACCACTTATGTAATTAAAGGGGTTTCTTATTAGTGATTCCTTTCCTCATATTTGTAGTAGCGATTCCAAGTTCAAGGTGAAGGCTATTGATCAAAATATGCCAATAATGAGAAAAGTCAATGCAAGGAGGAACGTCAACCATGAATGGCGTGCAACTATAAGTCAAAGCACGGGAAAAGAACTTGCTTAAAGTTTGCTACAAAAGATCAAGGAATTTGTTAGAGAGATTTTATCTTTTCTATGTAAGTGGCGCCTAAGGTTGTTACAAGGTGGTTAGAAGATTGTTAGGGCTTGGTTTTTATTTCCATTAGTAAGCGTGAAGAATTAGGGTTTCTTAACCATATTTTTTGCCAACATGTTATTATTGGAGTAGGTTTATTTCCTAAACCTAGTAGAATAAGTTAGGGGATTGTCCTAGCTATCTTAGGGTATTATGTAGTATATAAAGAGTCATATGATCAATAAAGTTCAGTAGTCGATGTAAAAGAAACCGTGTGTTTTTATTTTTTTAATTAATTGTGAGTTTAAAACAAACCTCTGATCAATTCTCATGAGTACTATTTAATCATAGTGCAAATTATTTAAATTTAGGTTTGTTCTAAGTAGATTTGTGATGTATTTTGTGTGTTTACGACTGTTCCACAAAATAAAATATCATTGGTTTTTGTAAGATAATTAAATTTTGGACTTAGTGAATAAAATTAGGTCCTTTGCATTTGTCACAATTGGTTGTTTTCTTTGCTTAATAAGGCAATTACTTTAAGTGGTATCAGATCATCCAGGAGGGTGAGGATTAAAGGTAGGTGCTTTTTGTGTATGGCGTGGAATAAGGTATTTTTTCTCATCTATTTTCGATCTTTTTGGGGAAACTCTTTTGTAGGAAAACCTTAGGTGTGGCACATCTTCTCTTGGGACTTCTCAAATGGTTGGTGTCTTCTTAAGTGGTTTTTTCGATTTTCCTAACAAAGGGGCCTTGTTCAAGTTTAAAAGTTTTAGTTTTTTGTCGAATATTTGGGAGTTAATTATTGATTGTTTATTATTCTTGCCCGTTAAAATCAATTTTGGGGATAATTATTCGAGGGTAAAATTTAATTCTTTTATAAATCTTGGAATTTTTTTTGTTTAATAATGGAGTTGGAAGGAATTAAAAAAGGCTTTGGATAATCTGATAAAATTGACATATGATACAACTGTCAAATTACAAGAAGCTGAAGTGAGAAATTTGAATGCTTTTAGGGCCTGAAATGAAAATATAAATAAAAACTTAAACCTTAATCATGTTGAGTATGTTGGGTTTGATTATGATGAACCTGTTTTTAATCCAATAATAAGATCAAACTTTAATGATGATAAAGGATAAATTTTGGATGATTCGACTGGCAACGTGGACCTGCAAAATTACTAGAATGGTTTAGGTAGTTAGAAGAGGAATCTGAAGTCAGGGAATTGCATGATCATAAGATGTTTAAAAATTGTTGTTGTTCGCTAAAATTGCTGGTATTTGGTATGATAACTTATAGGCAAAAAGGGCATAGTATGGGAAAGAAAAAACTTAATAGTTGGATTAAGTTAAAGAAGAAGCTGACACTGAAGTTCTTGCTAACTAATTATGATCAAAGGAGTTATTTAAAGATGAATTTCTTGATGCAAGATTCTATGAGTGTGCATACATATACTAGGGAGTTTAATAGATTGTGTCTAGCCTGTGATTTGGTTGAAAGAGATAAACCAAAAGCTACTAGATACATTAAGGGGCTGAACATATTTATCTTGGTGTTATGAGAAGAGTGTCGCATGTTGATTGTCCACCTAACAATGAACAAAGGGAAATTTGTTTCATACTAGATGTAGAATAGGTGAATATACTTGCAGTCTTATTATTGATAGTGGCGCCTATACTATTGTTGTTTTTGCTGATTTTGTTCAGAAATTGCATATGACTATTAAGGGTCATGTTAGGCTATATAACTTGAGTTGGTTGGATGATAAAACTAGACTTTTGGTGAAAAAAGCATTGATCTGTGTTCTCTGTAAGAAATTATAAAGATGAAATATGGTGTGATGTTATTCCTATGGATGGTTGTAATATTTTACTTGGTAGACCTGGGCAGTTTGATAGAAAAGTTATTTAGGAAGGTGATACCGATGTTTGTTCCCTGCTTGTGGTTAAAAAGAGGATTGAACTCGCACCTTTACCACCTTCTAAAATGGTCCGAAAGGGGTTGGGAAAAAAAATTAGAGGATAATAATTTAAAAGGAAAGTTGAACCTACAGGAGTTTGTTATTTGATTGTTAAGAAACATGTGGGGACTGTTGAAAAAGAAAAGACTCCTAAAGATCCACGATTAGTTCTACATTTGGAGGAGCTTTCTTATGTGTTTATTGATGATTTGCCTCAAGGTTTGCCACCCTTAAGAGGTATTGAGCATGATATTGATCTTTTCCCTAGGGAACCTTTCCTTAATAACTCTGCCTATAGATGTGATCTTTTAGCTTCTAAGGAGTTAAAAAGACAAATTGAGGAACTTATTGATAGGGGGTATGTAAGGGAAGGCATGAGCCTTGTGTTGTGTCTACTTTATTGGTTCTTAAGAAAGAAGGTTGGTGGGACGCGGTCGCACGCGTTTACCAAAAATAATATTTATAAAACCAACTTTCCAATACAAATTAATGTAGGAGGCAAGTAGGGTCGAACCACAAAGACTTAGGTACTAAAGTATGTGTATAAGAGATCGAAAGGGGTGTTTTCAGATTGAGAAATATGTGCCAAACAACAAGCACTAGCGTAATTATTACCCATAGATTAAGAAAACAATAATAAACTATTATAGTTTCCTAGGGCTTTGATGTTTTTTTAGAATTGAACCTATATTGCTGATTCGATTAGGTTGTTCTATAGTTCAGTTATTGTATCTGGAGATTCGGGTAGTTTAACGTGTCTTTAGAGGAAAGCGGGATTAAATTCTCAATCTATGTGTGATTAAGAATAGTTGTTCATATTTCTCCATATTGATATTCCCTATAGTTTATTATTGTTTTCTTAGTCTGTGCCAAATAATAAACTATGTGCCAAACAACAAGCACTAGCTAATTATTCAATTTGGAAATAATGAATTCACTAGGAAATAACAAGAACAATCAGATTCAAAGTTAGACCCTAGTTTGCTACTCATAAACAAAGAACAATCGATCGACAACATTCTATGTTCTAGCAACTGATCAATTGAAAAGAAAACCAAATCAATAATCACACAATGAAACTAGAATCCAAGATTATAAATAAGAAATTGTTCATATAAGAAACCTCACAATAAAACTTACCGAAGATTAAATCACCGTTTTCAAGAATCGATTTACACTGCGATCGGCATAGCATACATCAACAAATCTTCAATAATAAACCAAAGCATAGACAGATTAGAGAGAAGGAAGAAGTGTTTTTCACTCTAATTAGGGTTCTAAGTATATTCGAATGATATAAGATCATGAAAAGTTCGAAATTAGAAGCTAATAAACTAGGTAACAAAACATTAAGATCATCAAATCGCCCAGGCCGCGTCGCTGACTTGACATGCGCGAGTCGCGCTGGTCGCGCAGAGTTGTTGTGTTGTTGTTGCTGCTGGAGCTCGGCTAGCGCACAAGGTGCGTATGTATGCTGCGCGAGGTATTGCGCGACCAGCGCATGATTGCTTCTGCTTATGGATGTTGCGTATGCTGCTACGTATGGCTTGCGGCTTGGCTTACGAGGCCTTGCTACATCGCATACGAACATTCGAATCGAACACCAACATTTACTCAATTACTTGAACATGTAACATTATCGAACATCACGAACAAGAACCGAAATGCAATGACCACGAACTTTGTTGACTTCCTTTATCGAACGAACCACGAACATGGTACGAAGTCCACCTGTAAATGATTAAATAATGTAAAGTCTCCAAATGTCCTTAAAACACCTGTAATGAACAGAAACCATCTCAATTCTCCATATACCACACTTAGGCTAATAAATCTGAAACTCCGCTTCTCAAGGCCTAAACCCCTACTAAACAAACTCCGAAATTCTCTAAATATACGACTAATATGGTCTCATCAAAGGTACTTGAAGAATGTTTATTGCCTGTAGAATTGTGAATAGTCGGTGATTTCCAACAAGTCTTTCTTCATTTTTGAGCAAGAAGCAGAATTAGAGGGTTAAAATAAAAGATGCGTAATTTTTTAAAATTGATGAACTAAGTCTAAACAGTAAAATATCTTTCATAGTTCTCAATTTCCAAGTACATTAACTAAGAATAAAATTACTTTTCGTAAAACATATGCAAAAAATCAAGATTTTTTTAAAGACAAAAATTTCTTATCTACAATGGAGGGAAAGTCTAAGGATGAGAATGAGCTATGGAATCATATTCATGTAATGAAAAATGTGGTTGCCTTTTTTGTCAGCTTTATAGCCTACGGGTTTGTGCACATCACCTCAACATGTCAAAGTGACATGATTCAAACATATGTCCCTCTTACCCAAAATATATGCGTTGATCAGACTGTGCTACACCTCGTTCACCCTAAAACTATCAAGTATAGGTTCCCTATACCTAGAGGATATGTTAGATGAATTGCATGGTGCTTCTTATTTTTCAAAGCTTGATCTCGGAAGTGGGTACCATCATATGAAAATCACAGAAGATGATGAATGGAAAACTGCTTTTCAGATAAAGCAAGAACATTATGAGTGGTTAGTTATGTCTTTTGGTCTCTACAATAACCTAGTTCTTTCGTAAGGCTTATGAAAAAGGTACTCCTTCTATTTTAAATAAATTTATTGTTATATTTTAAGATGATATTGTTATATATAGCAAATAAGTAGAGGAACATTAATTTCATCATAGGACTTTGTTTGAAAAATTAGGAGAGGAAATCTTCTATGGAAATTTAGAAAAGTGTGAATTTCTTGTTTTTACTATTTCTTTTCTTAGCTACACTGTATCTAGGGAAGGTGTTCACATGTTTATCTAGAGAAAGTTGTTGTTGTTTCTACTTGGATTGCACCTTCAACTACAAGTGAGTGTAGAACATTCCATGGCTTGGCTTCACTCTACAGAAGATTTATCTGAAACTTTTCCATTATATGATGACTACTCTGGCACAAAAGGCATTTGACGGAAGAGGTAAACCAGAGCTTATGCAGTGCTCCTATTCTCGCTTTGCCTAATTTTAAGAAGTTTTTCGTAGTTGAATATGATGCAAGTGGAGTAGGCATTGGAGGAGTTCTTGTTCAAGAGAGAGGCTTATTTCTTTTTCTTTAGTTAGAAGTTAAGTCGTGCTAAACATGAATACTCTAATTATGATAGGGAATTTTATGTTATTGTGAGGACATTAGATCATTGGTCTCATTACTTAAGGCATAAACCTTTTTTTCTTCATATTGATCATAAGGCCTTGAAACATATTCATGGATAACAGAAATTGAACTATAGGCATGTTAAATGGGAAGAGTTCTTGCGATCTTTTACTTTCTCATGTAAGAGGGTAAGAATAATATTGCTACTGGTGCACTGCGTAGGCGTTACTGGTGCACTGAGTAGGCGTGCATATCTGTTAGCTATGGTGGATGTTAGGGTTTTGGGATTTGAACGAATTAAAAGCATATAGTAGACTTCAAAAGCCTTTGAGGTGATACCTAGGGTCATCTGTTTGCTTAAAATTAGGCAACTCCGAAGCCAAAAACTTCTCAAGTACCTTAGATGCAAGCCCAACATTGTAAGTTGGACTCACATGGTAGCAACTATTGTTAGTATCTAGTTTGACTATCTTTTTCATGGCCCTTGTTCATGGCAGAACTCGCACCTATTTCAACGGTGTCCACTTTGTTTAACAAAGTTTTCATTATCTCTTGCATCTTTTGGAAGTCATCGGCTAGCTTATTCAACTGTTCTTCGGCCATTGGTATGAACTCTGGTTCAGACCTAGGTAATTATGGATCATGTTCGAAGGAAGTACTATGTTGTGAGTCAACTGGGGAAGCGGGCCGAGAGGCCAAACGAAACAGTTATTTGCGTCGTGTAAATCTACTTTGGGACTCCAAATACTTTAAGCTTTTCTATAAAAGCGTAGAAGGAAGGCCTCATGGTAACGGTATTAGACTAAGTGTCGACCCTCTTTGTGCGCCTACGAATTTATCTGTTAAATCGAAGGTCCCAATGGGAGAGATTGACAAGAGAGAAAAGACGGGTGCTCCATCTAATCGCCAATCGGGTATATGATATGACATATTTGCTTGGCCGTCTACCTTCGAATGGAAGGACTCGAGCCTAACTAGAAAGGATCAACTCTTTCCTTTTTCTTCTTTAACTACTTTTAACAACCTTAATTAGTATAACGCATAGTTAGCCTGAAGTTCCATTATAAGACATTCTGTGTGGACCTAGATAATGAGACAACTGAGCTTATAGCTGATGACTTCAACCTAATTGCAAGGTTAAAGACCCATATAGTTAGTATGATAAACAATGCACAAATAGTCACACTAACATGAACCATAGATGCAATATGAGTACAAGCCTAGGGGAACTAGTTCTGCTATGTATACACGGCGGGCGCATCCTCTTTCAAGTAAGGGGTATCCTAATACGGGTACACCTTTTGTACTCAAGTTACCCAAGGGCGAACTATGAAGTACGTCATGCGATGGTCTAGCCAATCCAGTCAAGGTTAAACCAAATTGGTGTAAACCAAGACTCTAGGTTGACCTGGATCCCGCCTCGTGCGTAGAACACCACATGTTTAGTGAAGCATTATATGTGTTCTTATGGTGGCAGTGTCTCAAAGGAGATAGCTCCATTTAAGGCGCAATATAAGACAAAACCCTAATAATGGATGCAAACTTAAACAAAATAGTTTTTTCATCTTTCATGCTCAATTCCCAAATGAAGTCGCCAAATTGTGGACTTAGATGCTGGTTGGGCCCTTTTAATACAACTCATGCATTGAATGCAACAATGCATGCGAATGCGTGAGGTATGTGCAAAGAAGTAACCATGAGTCTTTTTCTGGGTAAACTTAAATCCTTTCGACTTTCGTATGGTCGTAAACAGAATCAAAACCCGGGGATGAGGGTACGAAACCAATCGAGAACAAATAAAGAGTAACATCCCGTAATCTTCCTATATTGAATTTTTCATTTAAATCTTTTAATATCTTTTTAATTGATTGATTTAACCTCTAAAATTAACCCTTCCTTAATTCGTATCCTATTTTGGGCTTAAAATTGTAATTATACTTGGAAAAATTATCGGGAATAAGTCAACATTTTCGCAGTCTTTTTTAATAAGTTAAACTTTGAATAATCCTGGAATAAGTTAACCTTATAAGAGTATTTGCTTTTAACAAGTTAAAACCAATTTAAGAACACAAAAATGGTTGGAGATAGAAAGTAGAAGCAGAGAAGGAACACATAAATAATAAATGAAAATTTAAGAAAAGCCTCACATATTAACGGTTGAATAATTTATAAGTCATTTGACTTGTTAAAAATTTAAGTAATATCAAAGTTAACTTATTCCACGATTATCCAAAGTTTAACTTATTGAAAGAAGACCTTGGAAATGTTGACTTATTCTTGACAATTTTTCCTTTATATTTTAAAGCAGTAAATTTGCTTATTAAGCTAAATTATTTATAAGCCTATTTAATTTTCATTTAGACCTTTGCTTCTCATTTTAACTTGTGTTCTTTGATCCAAATATTTTTAATTTTTAAGCTCCTATTCATTTATTTAATTATGTAAAATTTTCTTTATTCTTGTATTTTATGTGGTACAATTATTTATATTATTGCTCCAATGAATTGGTGTGCAAACTAAGGTATAGCTTAATGTTATTTATTTTAAGCTGAGTTTATTACTTCCATCGTCCCATAAAGATCTGAAAACTCATTGCTACACGTAGTTTGAGGTGATAAGTTATAGTGTAGTTATCAAATATTTTATTAGTGATAAAGGTAAAAGTACATGTGATAGGAGTTGGTGGGGTATATCTTATGAGAGGAGGGAGAAAGTTGGGTAACTTTTTAGTAATAAAAGTAACGAGTGGAGCTAAAGGAGTGCAAAAGAAACAATATAGTAATAGTGGGACCATGCCAAAAATAGAAGTATTCAAACTAATTTGCGACAAACATAAAAGAAAAGTGTTCATACTATTCTGGGACGGAGGGAGTAAGATATATGAAAATGTGTTAATACATTTTATCATTATTATTATCGAGCATAATATCTGGGTGAGTCTTAGCTAGACTAATGTGTTAACTTAGTTTAACTGTCATAATCGTGGACCGACCATGTAACAAACTTTAGTCTGCCACCCTTATTCCAATAGGCCGAAAATCTGGCATCTAGAGGCTTCTAAAAAGCTCCAAATCAACTGTCAAAGTTCAGTTGTAACCTTGAAATGCCAAACGGTGCAACTCTTGACTCACCTTTACCAAGGCTCATTAAGCCTCCATGATTGCTCCCATAATTTCCCCCATTTAACCTAGGGATGTCAGTGGGCCCGCCCCAGTTAGGTGGGGATGGGGGAAGGTTTCGCGGGGGATGGGGCGGAGATGGGGATGAAAATCATCCCCGCCATGGGTAATGGGGCGGGGTGGATGCTAGTCCATACCCGCCCCACCCCATCCTCGCCCGCCCTGTCTGAGACCCGCCATAGGTATTCTCCAAAGGTCTAAAATCCTAAATGTTATTAGTTGTTTACTGCTTTCATTTGATACTTTCATTTTTCAAAGGCTAAAATCCAAAATTACTTTTAAACTTTTTTCCCCTCTCTATAGATTGGAGCGGGGATGGGGCGGGTGCGGGGATTCGCGCAGGGATGGGGCGGGGATGGGGACAAGATTTTCCCCTGCCATGGGTGATGGGGCGGGGATGGGGATGAGTTTTTTTGGCGGGGATGGGGATAGGAATGCCAACATCCGCCCCGCCCCATTGACATCCCTAATTTAACCCTTATCACCATCAAATAGTTGTAACTAACTTAATCAGAATCCCAGGTCAAAACACTTGCTCTCCCCCTTCACTTCTTTTTTTTTACACGGTTCTCGTCCATTTCTGCCACCCATTTTTGTAAGCATCTTAGCCTATTCATTTCTCATTGGAATTTGACCAGTGATCTGTCAATATCCATCTACTCGAAAAGTTCTTCCTCTAAGTGTAATCAATTTTTGGTATAGCAAAAAGGTGTGGTCGCAATCGTCGTTCTAAGCAGGCGTATCAAACTGATTTGTCTGGAAGTTCTATGACTTATTTCTTTCTTCTCTTGTTTATCTGTGTCATTTTTGTGACAAATATCTTCAAGGTAACTAGCACTACACCTAGATTAGTCTCACGTGGTTGTTTAGGAAAAGAGCTTAGAATTGAGTAGTTGTTTCATGTTGTCTTTAGATTACTTTCTTCTACTTTGTGTATAATTGGATATATGCATGTTATATAATTCTTGTTTCGAATTTTCATTGTTAGCATGATGTTATCTTAATCATCAAACACATGTTAGTGTTACCCTTGAAATTCATGCTAGTTCAGTTTTCATGAATTCTCAAGTTAAGTAAGAATTTAGTCCTTAACTATTTTGTTGTTTAAAACACTTGGTATATGTGTAATAATCATTAGAATCATGATCGGATTGCTTAAAACATGATGGTATTTAACTTGGATGAATTGGAGTTGTCTCATGAAATATATATTGGATTGTGTTGGCTGGAACTATTGAATCAGTAGCTACATTGCACCCCGCGACAGGTTGCGGCCGGCGAACAATTTGCGCAGTGTGTCTCTAAAGAGTCTCAATTGTTTCACGTCGGAATTAAGTTTGTGAATAGTCTTTGGAAAGTTATTGAAATAAACGTTGATATAAAACTGGAATCGTTTAAAAATAATGTGTGAGTAGAGAGTTATGATTGTTTAACGATGTTAATGTGTTTCTGATTTGCATTCTATGCTCATTTTCTATTGTGTATATGTTTACAACATGATTTATTTGTTCTCATTCCTTCTCTATGCTACTATATATTATGTTTGACTATTATTTAGCATGTATCGCTTAATTAAATTATGATTTGACTTGCTCGCTATTTTACTTGGATATGTTTGTTATTTCGGCTATGTAAATTTGTTTCGAATAATATTTTGACTTTGAGTTTTGGAACTGAAAAATCATATTACATTATAAACACCATGCATCACCACCCAGGCCAAAGGAAAGGGAAACTCCCTATTCCAACAAGGAAAGGGCCTAAACCCAGCCAACAATCTTGAACATGCTCAGGGTACTCAAACTCAAATAACAAGTAAGAGCCTCAAGGACTCTAAGCTTCTACAAGCAATTCGAAACATAATTTGCTTACAACTAGCCAACACATCTAGAGCAGGCCTACGATATAATAATGCATTCCTATTCATCCAAATTTGGTATACAGTTTCAACAAAGAATAGGCAATACAATTGTGATTATGGAGCTTTGCTTCTGCTTTTAAGAATGACATGATTGGCTTCATCTTGGAAATTCCTTGGATTAACATGAACCCCTAACTAATGCTGACAAATAGTCCACACTCTCATAGTAGTGCTGCAATCAAAAAACAAATGATTTACAGTTTCATAATCAGCTTGACAAAAGAGGCAAGAAGTGCTAGTAAGCAACCCCCAAGTAGCGAATCTATCCTTAGCAGCTAGTCTTCCATGTCGAGCAAGCCAAGTGATGAAAAGTGCCTTAGGACTAGCTGGAAAATTACAAATAATCCTCTTCCAACCCACCTTAGGATTCTCTCCTTGAATAGACTCGTACAATCATTTAATAGAAAAAGAAGGGTCAACAAGTAAGCTCATAGGAACTTGATTCACATCAACCATCTCCCTACTTTTAAGAATTTTCTTCATAAGCCAAGAAAGTCTATTAGGGATAGGAATAGTAAGAAATTCTTGATGCTTGATGTAGTAGACATGCAACCATTTGATCCAAAGCTTATCTTGCTTCATAGAAATAGCCCAAACCTTTTTAAGCAAGATAAAAGATTAGGAAAAGCTTATCTTGCTTCCAAGAAGCAAGATCTTTAATATTCCAACCACCACAAACCTTAGGAAGACAAACAATATCCCAAGCTACGGGAGATTTCTTGGAGCCCTCAACTTGGCCAATCCATAAGTAAATCCTACAAATGCTTTGGATTTCCTTAAAGACCTTTTTAAGCAAGATAAAAATCTGGCACCAATATAGCTGCAACCCATGTAGTATAGATGTAACCAGCTGAAGTCTAGCAGCATAAGAAAGCTTTTCTACAGACCACAATCTAACTCTAGCAACAGTTTTATCAATGAAAGGCTTGCATTCATGATAGAACAACTTCCTTGTACTCAAAGGCACACCCAGGTATCTGAATGGAAAAGACCCCAAGGGAATCCCAACAATCTGTTGCAACACAACCTTTTGATCCCCATTAACACCAACAATATAAAGATTACTCTTATCTAAGTTAGCTTCAAATCCAGAAGCAAGAGAGAACTTAGTAAAAGCATCAAATAAAAGTTGTAAGGATTTATGATCAGCTCTAGCAAACATTAACAAGTCATCTGCAAACATTAGATGGGTAACTAAGTTTGGCACATCTTAGGTGAAAATGGAACTCAAAATTTCCCTTAAGTTGCAGCAAACATCTGGACAAGTACTCTATACTCAAAGAAAACAGAAATGGAGACATAGGATCACCTTGCCTCAACCCCCTTTTAGCATAAAAAGGCTTGCAAGGCACTCCATTAATAAGGATGGAGAAAGATACAGAAGTAACACAAGACATCACCCAACTCACAAACTTGGAAGGAAAACCAATCTCACACATCACGGTCTCAAGAAAGGACCACTCAATTGAATCATAGGCCTTCTTGAGATCAACTTTAAACATACATCTGGGTGAGATTTGTTTTGTAGTTTAACCTTTAATAAGCTCAGTAACTAACAGAATATAATCAGAAATATTTCTACCAGGCACGAAGCCAAACTAGGCTAGGTCAACCACACTACTAATCATAATTTGCATTCTGCTAGTCAAAATTTTAGCAATGATCTGGTACAAAACAGAACAACAAGCAATGGGTCTATAGTCCTTAACCAGAGTTGGATTGGCAATTTTAAGGACCAAAGTGATCAAGGTGCAGTTAATAGCAGGAAAATCACACCAGTCTCAAAGAAAAGCTCAACAGCAGCATACACATCATTTTAATAATAGGCCAAGCTTTTTGTAAAAGAGGCTATTAAACCCATCAATACCCGATGCCATAGCTTCCTCGATAGACCAAAGAGCAGCATCAATCTTCTGATGACTAACACTTTGAATCAAGCCCTAGCATCAGAAGAAGAGACTTGAGCACCAGCTCTAAGCATAGAAAAATAAATAGAGGGCAGCTGGGTAGTAGCAGATCCAAGCAACCCATTATAAAACCTCAATACTTCCTGCTGAATATCAACAACAGAAATGAGCTTACACCCATCCTCAGTATACAAAATATCAATGTTATTCTGCACGTATCTTTCTTTCATAGCATGAAAGAAGAATGGGAATTAGAATCCCCTAGTTGTAACCATTGCACTCTAGATTTCTGCTTCAAAATAGACTCCTCAACCTGCAGCAGTTTATTCAGCTTCATAAGACATGCTTTTTCAGACTGATGTAAGGTAGGACAAGCATGACTATTTGCAAGCTGGGACTGCACAAGCTGTAACTCCTCTCTAGCACTATCAATCTACTCACCTAACCTCCTAAACTCTCTCTTATGTAAAAGCTTAAGATCTTTTTTTCACTCCTTTAAGACAAAGCCAAACATCTTGCGTTGGAGCCTCACAATGCCCAATATCCTGCCAATAAGCTGTAACAACATTCAAGAATTCCTAATGTTTAGCCATGTAGCTAAAAGACTTGAAAGGTCTACCTCTAATCAAAGTGTTACTAGACCATTTAAGCATAAGAGATGAATGGTCAGAAACATCTGGATTCAAATACTCAACCACCAAATTAGGATACTTAGTAAGCCAATATGAATTCACTAAGAACCTATCAATTGTACTACAAATTCAGGCATCCCCTAACCCTTTATTAGACCAAGAAAAGAAATGGCCACATGTTTTATACTCACTCAAATTAGTAACTCTCAAAAGCTCAGAAAAATCTTGAGTTTCATAATGAGAAACAGGAGCACCATTCACCATATCATCTGAAGACAAAACATCATTAAAGTTACCCATAATACATCAAGGAGCCACCATAGAGCTATCTTAGCTCTAAGATCCAGCCACAAGCTCTTCCTATCTTCAATAGTATCCAACCCATAAATCACAGTAAGCCACCAGGAAATGCCAGACAACTTGTCACACACCAAGAATTGCACCATTTGAGCAGATACATACTGAATATGAACACCAACCAGAGATGAGTTCCAAGCTAGCCCAATTCTCCCTCTCTCAGACTAATTATAATTGTGGCCCCACTTCCAATGCCTGCCAAATTTACCCATAATTCTATCTTTATTATGTCTTTAACTTTGGGATCAAGCAAAGCAAACAAAGAGATTTTATGTTTGTGCACAAAGTGCTTTATTTCTCCTACGTTAGAAGGGTTGTTAACCCTCTCACATTCCAAGTACACATTATCATCAACATGGTAAAACTATGAATGAGCTAGTCCCAGCCTCATCCTCTATATGAGTCACCACCCCAGGCCCTCCAATCTCAACAACTTCTTTGCCTTTCTTTCCCTTAGTGACAATATTCCAAATATGCTCAGCTATAGCTTTAAAAGGAGCACAACGAGCAGTTTTAATACTCACAACCGAAGGTATAACATCAGCATTGGGGCCTGCATCCACTCCACCAGCTGATGTAGTAACAGTAGTATCACCAGCAGCCACTAGCACAGGCTGCAGAGCCACCTCCTCAGTAACCCCCTGCCTCATATTAAGCCCTCCCACGACACTATCAACAGCATTACTACACACTTTTGGAGCCTCCTAAATAGGTTTAGCCATCCATTTTTTAACAGATTTAATAGGCCCTTTGCGAGGCTTGTTTTTAGAGCAATCATGCCCAATAAGAGAGCATTTCACACAATAAGAAGGTGCCCATTCAAATTGAACTCTCTGTTCAACAACCCTACCATTACTATCCTCAGTAGTAAGAGAGTGAGGAAGAGGTTTAGTGACATCAACTTCAATCAACAACCTAGCAAATGTGATCCTCTGCTATTGTGTAGTACACTCATCTGCAAAAAGAGGTGTACCAAGCATACTACCAATCCTACTCAATGATTCAGTACCCCAATAGTTCAGAGGCAATTATATAATCTCACCCACAATGGAATCACTCTAAGTATCTCATCTTGAAAGTCAAAATCTGATGTCCAAGCTTTTAAAATGATAGGCCTACTATTAAACATATGTGGAACAGCATAAATCACCTCATTTCGATCATCAACAGAAGCAAACTTAACAACAAAATAGCCTCTATCATGTAGAAAATTTTTAGGCTTAGCAACATGATTCCAAATCTGTTCAACATATCTAGTAATAGCTCTTATAGATGGTGTTTTCCCCACAACATAGAGAATAACAGTAGTTGACCAAATTTATGTTAAAGCATCTACCTTAGAGTGAGAGAGTTGAGCTATTTGCTTACCTTCCTTGCCTATGGAGGAATGTATGAAAGAGAAGATCCTTTTGAGGTAAGAGCCTTCGCAGCAGCAACAGATGCCCACTTAGTCCCATTAGTAAGATTCAGATGTCTAGCAGCATCTCCTGCTTCTTGATTTTGCTCAGAGTCCGCATTCTGTGCAATCGCAGGAGTAGAGAGCTTCTGGCCCCCATTCTTAGCCCCCTGATTACTTGAACTCAAATGATAAGCTCGTTGAGCTTGGAAAATCGCATTCATCTCTTCAATCGCACTCTTAGGTGTTTCATATAATTGCAATATTGTTCCATTGGATGGAGTTTTTTGTGTGGATTGAGTAACACTCTGCCCTGCCTCCTTAGCTTGTACTCCCTCTTTAGCTTGTACTGATTGCGGTGAAACTTGCATTTTTTCCGGCGGCCCATGGTGGTCTACAACGGCTATATGTCACCCAAGCTGTCGCGACTCACCATGGAGAGAAAACCTACTTGCACAACAATAAAAGTTCCTTTCTCATGAATAAGTAATGTCATCTTCTGGGCATACCTAGGAATATGTGAAATTATATTATTGATTCATATTTTGTATTACGGGATAGGAATCCTTTGAGTGTAAGGCCATTGGTGGCATCTCATTGGTATGGACATGCTAAACTACTTAGGCTGCAGTTTTTCCAAGTAGAAAACTTAATTATATTTAACATGCTTAATCTCGTCGTCAGTTAGCTCAATTGTGTAAGGCCATCTTATGGGAGTTTTGTGGTGGCTGGTGGTGCATCCTGGCAAATCTTGGGAAGTGTGCCAGTTACCACTGGCGTTCGTCCCTACACTAAATCGAACTTATATATATGTATTTACCTTGGGAATCCTTTTCTTGAAAATCTATATAAAGTCATTAATGCTTCATGTTGTCTTGTTTGACAGTCATTACATGGTGCATTTTGTAAATTCAAACCCTCATTATTTAGTCTATCATTTTCCGGCTGCTATTCCTACGAATTATATTAATCATTTGTTGCCTTGTCGTACTATTGTTTTTAAACTTAATTTCTTGGTTTTAAAGCTTGTGTTGATTGATTCAAGGAGAACATCTAGTTGCTCCCCAATAATTGTGGGTTGTTGTCATATATTAGTTATATTGATGAAAATTTTTCCTTGGTTTTGGGCTCAGGCTGAGATGTAAGAATTAAAAGATAGTTGTTATAGGCCTAGACTACTAGTTAGTTTAATTGAGACTTTTCTTGTTTGGATAATACTCTGAAGTAATCAGTTATTTAAGATTGTTTTCATCACTTAGTTATTAAATACTTTTTTATTAGTAGTGGCATTCGATGTTTCCGCCATCGCGCTATTAAATATTATTATTTCCTATTTATTTTGGCTTCTAAATTTCTGGGGTGTTACATCAAGATTTGGTTCTCCCACATATAGTGGCGTCTATTATATTTATTTGGTTTAGTTTTGCAAGATACAATTAGGGTTAACAAACATAACTCAATATTACATGATAACCTAATATATGCAAGTTACTAGGTCGTTGTAATTAAGGATAAATCGCATCTTACCACCTAGACTTTTCACGTTTTTAGAAACTTCCACCTTAATGATTTTTTTTTATAATTCCACCTACCATTTCCAATTTTATTAAAATTACCACCACTTAACGGTTTTTATCAAAATCCGTTAACTATACCGTTTAGTGGCTCCCGCATATATATTTACTTTCTCGAAATCGAACTTCAAATAGTTGAAATTCGTTTCAAATATGCTCCAAATTTGTTGAGATTTTGCCTACAAATTGATGGAATTGACATCGATTTCAGCGTTAATTAATAATATAATGCATAATGATAACAAAATTTGACAAAAACCATTAAGTGGTGGGAGTTTTTAATAAAACTAGGAATTGTAGGTGGAATGTTTTTTAAAAAAAATCATTAAGTTGGGAGTTTTTAAAAACGTGAAAAGTTTGGGGTGTTCTGGACGAAAAAACCTTTAATTAATGCACACGTAGAATCTAACAATCATGGCCACTTTGGATTAAACTACATTCATGTGAATAAAGTATCCATTGTATCCATGATTTATCTAACTTTGATGTGATTCACATTTCTAATCTTTATTAGCAAAAATAGAGGTGGTAAGGATAAAAATGAAGACAATGTTGATTAATAATAATTTACCATAAATTTTCATCAAAAATACATGATAAAATCCTAATTGACATGAATTCTAACATGATTCACAAAATAACATTAATAATCAAATAATGACATGCATGAACATGATTTTTATAATTACAATATGCTCAAAATTCCGTTTATGTGTCTGGTCTAAAATGAAGGAAAATTATACTAATATTCTTCATTCTCCAACAAAAGTAAACAAAATCAAGTGTTTTATGTGTTTAAAAGGCTAGGGTTTTGAATTTGTTTAGGGTTTATTGACAATAATAAATTAGAATTTAAGTGAAAAACCAACCAATACCCTCTTAAAAATTGTGCAAATGATGGAATTTAAAGAGAAATATATCAAAGCCCTAAAAATAAGAGTTTAGACGATCGAAACTGTTGACAAAGCACCCTGCATGCGGTGATCACATAGTGTGCATTGATCACAAAGTCAGCTGCGAACACCAGTCCCGACATCGACATTTGGGGTCATTGGGCTGCGATGGTCGCAATGGACTTGCGATGGTCGCAATGGACTTGCGATGGTCGCAATGGACTTGCAACGATCGTAGGCAATTGCCACGACCTCTACCCTCTACGGTGCAAAGAGTGATGTTTTGGGCTTAGGGTTTGTATGTTTTTTGGGGGCTATCCGGAAGCTTCTAGAAACCCTATATAAACAATAATTCCTGAAACTTGATTAAATTAATTAAGAATTATTCAAAAGTCATTTTAACACTATTAAAAATGTTTTCCTAGCTTTGACATATGACACAAATATTAAAAAAACTCAAAAATTACTAAATTGCACTGAAAAATTCCACCTTTTCTCATTCAGCTAAAATGACTTTTACAAAGGCAAATTGAGCGTATAAAATGTCCCACTGCATATTGGAATATTCTCGAAAATTAGGAAATTCAAGCATTTCTATTTATTTTCCCACAGTGGACCTATCACAACGCCGATATTTCCAACTATTGAACTGTAAAATATGGGAGACATTTTTGTATGTATAAACATATAAAAAGTGGAGGATCTTCCATGAGGGTCAATTGGGTTATGGCCCCTAGTACAAGCCCGACAAATTTTTTTTTGAAATTTTTAATTGTTTGGCTTTAGTATTCTGAACTTGAATGTGTCTAATTTTTAACCATATTCCCCCATGTCTTATCCATAATTTATTCATAATATGTTTTATGGATAAAAGGAAAAAGTTGGTACACAAGTTATGAGAAAGCTAACGTTATCTCACATAATATTTTTTGAAATTATAAACTAATGGAAGTTTGCAGAAAAAATCCAGAAGTTTTTGAAAGTAAAATAGAACAAACACTTAATAATAAAAATGTACTCCCTCCGTTCCCAAATGTTGTTCCCATTTCCTGATTTGGTGTTCCTTTAAGTTGTTCCCATTTAAAATCTTTCTAAATTTAACCCATCTAAAGTCAACTCACTTTACAATTTCATTGGTTGAAATAAAAGGATGATCTTTATGTTTGCATGGTAAGTTGTAACTTCTTTGCATTGATGACTTTTTTTCACTTTTAATATGCTTTGGTAAGATAAATTTCAATAATAAACCTATCAATATGTATTCATTAAATGTCATTTCATCAAAGATTCTTTTTTCTTAATCCTCTCCCCGATTCCAAATGGGAACAACATTAGGGAACGGAGGGAGTATATGTGTAATGCTACTTTAATTTAGAAGATTTATGTGTACAAGGGTAATTTATTTACCTCTTTTTTCTTCTAAAACAACACATGTTTGAATACTTTGAATATGTAATCAATATGATAAGATAATCAGAGTATAAAATCAATTTTTTTTGGTTAAGGATTCGTGTTATTTTTTTTTCTTGATTACTTATATATATAAGCACGAGAAGCATCCACTGAAAACCAACGTTAGAGTAAAAACTGAAAACTGTCGATCAGAATCTTTGATTTCATCTGCTCAAATCTAGACGACTAGTATTAGACCTGTCAAAATTCGACCCGACCCGAAACCCGACCCCAAACCGACCCGGAAATAGTAGGTTTTGAACACAACTTTTTGACCCAAACCCGACTGTGTCCGAACCCGGGAAAACCATTTTTTACCCGACCGACCGAAAAGTCATTATATTTTTAGAAATAATATGAAATTATGGGAATTTTATTGCTAAAAATAGCTTCAACTAGAGTATTTGGTTCAAAAAATGAATTTTGTTAAATGTGGATGTAATTTTAATGGTTGAATTCAACTATAAATGACTATATTTTATATAACTTACTATTTCCAACGTATATTGTGTATATTTTGTTACATATACGACAAAAAAACCAAATGAAAGAAAGAGTAAATACAGATCCCTTAACCCGTTGGGTCAACCCGAAACCGAACACAATGGGTCTTGAACAAGATTTATTCGACCCAAATCCGAAAATATTTTATTTTGACCGACCCGACCGACCCGTTTGACAGGTCTAACTAGTATACACCCCTGATACAACTTCCAGCAAAAACAAAAGAAAGTAACTTTCTCTTTTTTAGAGACAGAGATTAAAGCTGTGAGAAGGATATGTTGAACCAACGCGCCTCGGACAAAGCTCCATTTCTCTCCTACTAGCGAATGGATCAAGTTTTTGCTTGCAAATTTCCACATCAACCTTCAACTACAAGTTCAAAGGTACAATTCATTGAACTTCTACTCAATTTTTGTTTAAACCTTAAAAATCAACCTCAAATTTAAAAAGTGCTTTTTAAAAAAATTGATTTATAATTGTATTATTTTCTTATTTTTAAAATTGTAGTTTTGTTGCTGGAAATCCTCTTATAGTAGAATTAAATGAAACAAGGCCTGCGAATTCAGACTCAAGTAGAATCCTTCCCTGTAATTTTTATTCTGAAATTGGTATTATCAAGAGCTATAGAGTTAATCTGAAATTGCTGAACTCTTTGGTATATGTGAGCTCTCAACATCTTACCGAATGTGCCACTTTTAACTCTGATATATCCCTTTTTATTCTATATGTAACTTTTGTTGACTATATCTGATACCTTACCAAGTAGTTCTTGGTTACCCAAAGTTGATTTATTCTTAGTCTGTTTGGTTAAGTGTGTTCGATTAAGTCTTTCCATTATCATCCAATTTAAGTTGATTTTTGACTTATTTACGACAATAGCTTGGATGTTGTACGATTTACAAGTTAAAAGAGTTAAAAAATATATATATTTTTAAAAGTTAAAAGGGATGGGCAATATGATTATGGGTGTGTGATAAATTTTGAGAAAAAAATTCCTTACAAGTTACTTTTGTAAATTATATACATATTAGAATGAAATAGATACATTTGCATTGCTTTTATTATCAGGATTTACTGTTTAAACAATGCTTAAATGAGATGGGCAATATATTAGATGGGCAAAATATACTGAAGTATTAGAACTTGTTGAATGCAGAATACATGAGTGCATGGTCAAAGCCAAAGAGAGGTTTTATTTGTCACCCCTCATTTTCAATTCTGTCATTTGTACTTGTGTTGCGTGTTCTTTCAGTCACCCTGTCACTGGTGCCCTTCCACCTTTAGGATCAACCCAAATAAGTGCATTAAAGCACAAGATGATTAAAGCTTTATTCTTATTACTTACGAAATGCTTGCCCAAATATATGTCACTTATCGGCTATTTTAATTGTCAAGCTTAAGTTTGCTAAATTGTGTAAGTGTATGTCTCTGGGAAGCTTATGCTTGCCTTTTATCACTTCATGGCTTCACATATCATATGTAGAAAATGTATTGAATCAATTGTTCTACACTTATTAGTGCACCCTTTACTATTATCAATATGCCAGCACCCTCTTTCTTCTTTGATGTACACCCTTTTCACTTACTCGTACCCCTTAGCAATCATGAATCAAATACATTGTGTCATCACCCCCTGGTAACACCCTTCTTCTTTACCTTGATGTACCCCCTTCACCTCGTCGATCTCCTTTTTATACTTTATATCATAACCATTGCAAACCTATTAGCTCAATTGGTAGAGCATTTGTGTAATTACATACAGGGGTGTAGGTTCCAATCGTATATAGGTTCAATGACGTAATCTTTTGAAAACAATTGATCCTAGTGAAATCAAAATTTAAAAACATCATAATGGTATCTATTTTGACTCTAAATGTACCCTTTTTATATATTCTAAATTGTTGTCAGTTTGATTGTACATAAATTACTCACAGTTTAAAATTATCTTTGACTAAACACATTAAAAATCAGATGAAAAAAATCATATATTCTAAAATCTATCACGTTTAGTTTTAAATGTAGTCCATTTGCTTTGATTTAAGTCCTCGTGAGGCACTTGGGTGTTGTAGCTATTTTTTTCTAGAATAATGTCTTCTATATGCTTAGTAAACGAACTGCTATATTTGGGAAATATTAGTGTGAATCGTTCAAAAAATAAGCTTCGACAATGCAAGAAAATCTAATATAGTTGCTAATTTGCTTCGGTTTTGCGAGAATCCAGTGAAGGAAAACATAATTCATTCAAATATGACGGAGTACCTGATAGCTGTAGATGGGGAGTGGTTCTACATTTCTTTTTCTATCTAAAAGGCTCTCTTCATTGTTCACAAACTTAGGCATATTGTTCTATATAATAGTATAACACTAGTACCTCTAACTAGATGTGCTTTGAAGGCAAAAATTCTTATCCACATGAGCAATGGGAATTTGCCATGTCATTTAATGCTTACAAGCCTTTAGATCTTGGTAGAAATATAGCTCGTTTTAGCTCTTTTTTTAAGAACAATGAATATTACCAACTTGATAAAATGTTCATAGTTTATATTAATGCTGGTAAACTCCTAAGATGCACCATTTTGATTTTAAATGTAACTCATCTCATTCTAAATGTACCCCTTTTACTCTTATATATACTTAATAATAATCCTAAGATATTTACATGTAACAAAGAACAGGCCACAATTATTTAGTAATGTTTATTTTAGCTATTATTCAATCTATGTAGGATTTGAATCTACTTCGTTGCGCAATTGCACAATGCTCTACCAATTGAGCTAATAGATTTGAAGTTAGTTTTTTAAAAAAACCAAATTATCCAACTAAATACAAATCCCTAGAAGAAAATGAAAAAAATCTTGAAGTTCCCTAGTGTTAGAATCCAATCTTCCTTTACTTGTATTTTCCTTTCTTTATGCTTTCTAGTGCTTTACTTTATGTTCTAGTACTCTTGTATAGGTTTAAAATTTCATTATTGAGTAACTGCAAAACCAGTGTTCACTGGAAATATGTACTATCTCAAACTTAAGCCTCTTTAGGGGGAGATGATGAATGAAATGTTTGTTCACCACTAAAGCCTCCTATCAGCTGTATGCTTGCTTTCCACATTGTTGTTGTTTAGGCCGCCTCAGTTTTGAGCCGCCCCAATGTTTGAAAGCGTCCCTCCCAATTTCGTGATATAAGAATTCTCGTCGTCGGCCCCCCTCGTGCCCGCCTTTCGCACACGAGCGCCCCGTTCGACCCTCTTCTCTTCGCTCTTGTCGCCAATAGGCAAGAGTGCCCTTCAAACACCTTGTTGCTCGTGCGCCCACAAGCCACGTTGTCCCATTCCACAGAAGGCTTACGCCCTTGCCCCCAGATAGGCAAGAGCGTGCCGCACGTCCCGAGCGTCCAAACTCTCGGACCGTGATAGTTGGTATCAGAGCCACGCTCTAGAAGCGAGCACCATGGTAGATGAAACATTGTACACCATGGAGGAGAGACTCCTTTGGTTGGAAGAAACGGTCGCTGACCTGTTGCATGAAAGAGAAACGATGCTAGTTGAGAAACAAGTCGTTCGTGAGGAGCTCAGTGCCCTCCACAACCTGCATGAGGCCACGACAGAGAAGCTCGAGACATTGTTCTGAGCCGTTGGTCGAGATCATAGAAATGTTGGTGCGTCAAGGATTAAGCCGCCCAAACCCAGAAACTATGGTGGGGCTAGAGATTTGAAGGAAGTAGACAACTTCATTTTTGACATGGAGCAATACTTCTGAATCTGTCAACTGGATGACAACCTCCAAGTAAACACTGCGGCCATGTACTTAGTCGAAGATGCTAAGCTGTGGTGGCGCACCAAGTACGCTGAGATTCAGGCCAAGACGGTCAAGATAGACACATGGGAGGAGTTCAAGAAGGAACTTGTGGCCCAATTCTACCCATAGAACACTGAGTTCCTAGCCAGGAAGAAATTGACTAGCCTCCAGCATACGGGCTCCATCCAGGACTATGTGAAAGAGTATTCCGCGGCATGCTTGACATAAAAGGCATGGCAGATAAGGATCATCTATTCAACTTCGTCAATGGGTTGAAAGATTGGGCACAACGAGAGATTTGGCGACAGAAGGTTCAGACCCTATCGTCGGCCATATCAGCGGCCGAGAGATTGATGGATTACTCTACGAATGAGAAGGCATCCGTTCCAAAGAAAGGAGCTAGTGCATCAACAACGAATACTCCAAAGAATACCGTTGGGGGCTCACAAGCAAGCTCAAACAGTGTCGGGAATAGGTTTCGGAATGGGAGTGATGACTCGCGCAAAAGTGGAGCCTCATCCTTCTCCAACAACAAAACCTATCAGGCTGGGTCTTCAAGTGGACTTGCATACTCTGTCGGGAGCCGCGCAAGTGGTTCGAATGTCGCCACAAAGGGGAAATTGATAGCCTACAAAAGAAATTGTCTACCATGTTTGCAGAGCCGGGACACAATGATGAAGTAGATGATGTTGAACTCAGCGAAGATGAGCCAGCAAAGTTGGGTGTCTTTCACATGTTGTATGCAATGGGAAAAGAGGCGACTGAGGCCAAGCCCAAAGCAACAGTTCTGATGTATGTGGATGTTAGCATCAACGGCAAGAAAGCTCGGGCTATGGTGGATACTGGAGCAACACATAACTTCGTTACTGAACACGAAGCAAGAAGACTGGGATTAAAACTCTCTCGAGATGGGGGAAGTATGAAAGCAGTCAACTCGGCTGCCAAACCGATCAAGGGTGTTGCCCAAAGCGTCGGCACGCAAGTCGGAGACTGGAAGGGTCGACTGGATTTCACAGTAGCTCCCATGGATGACTTCAACCTTGTCCTTGGAATGGACTTTTTGAGAGCAAGCAAGGCAGTCCCAATGCCACATTTGGGTTCCTTATTAGTAGCGGGTGAGCAACCGTGTCTATTGAGAACTTCCCCAACCTCAGGGAAAGAGAAGCATAAGGGTCCTTTACTTTCAGCAATGCAGTTAAAGAAGGGTCTCAAGCGCAACGAACCAACATTCATTGCGACATTGACAGTGAAAGAGGATGAAGTTACTGAAAGCTTACCCCTCGAAGTGATGAAGCTACTGACACAGTTCGAGGATGTCATGCCGAATGAACTCCCTAGAGTGTTACCGCCAAGGCGAACCGTGAACCATCAAATTGAGTTGTTGCCTGGGGCAAAAACTCCTGCTCGAGCTCCGTATCGGATGGCACCACCTGAGCTTGCGGAATTAAGAAATTAGTTAGAGGAATTGCTAGAAGGAGGGTTCATCCGCCCTTCGAAAACACCTTATGGCTCTCCTGTCCTCTTCCAAAAGAAACAAGATGGAAGCTTGCGGTTTTGTATAGACTATCGGGCTTTGAACAAAGCGACAATCCGGAATCACTACCCCATCCCGCTAGTTGCGGACTTGTTTGATCAGTTGGGAGACGCTGTGTACTTCACCAAGTTGGATCTGAGATCGGGTTACCACCAAGTTCGTATTGCAGAAGGGGAGGAGCCAAAAACTTCATGTGTGACTAGATATGGGGCATTTGAATGGTTGGTCATGATGTTTGGTTTAACAAATGCGCCAGCAACCTTCTGCACGTTAATGAATCAGGTCTTCCGGGTATACCTTGACAAGTTTGTGGTGGTCTATCTAGATGACATTGTTGTGTACAGCAAAACGTTGGCCGATCACTTGGTGCATTTAGAGCAAGTGTTCGGAAAGCTAAAGCAAAACCCTTTGTTTGTGAAGCGGGAAAAATGCGCCTTCGCACAAAAGGAAATTAGCTTTCTTGGGCACCTAGTCGGGAGAAGAACAGTGAAGATGGATCCCAAGAAAGTGCGGGCCATTCAAGATTGGGTAGCGTCCAAGAACATTTCAGAACTCCGTTCATTTCTGGGGCTTGTCAACTACTACAGACGCTTCATCAAAGGTTACTCGGCAATGACATGCTCGTTTACCGAATTATTGAAGAAGGAACATAATTGGGTTTGGGGAGCTACCGAGCAACAAGCCTTCCAGAAACTCAAAGATGTTGTGACGCAGGAGCCAGTGTTGGCGCTCTCGGACATCACAAAGACATTTGAAGTGGAAACATACGCTTCAGACTTTGCGCTAGGTGGGCTACTCCTCCAAGGAGGCCACCCAGTAGCGTATGAAAGCAGAAAGTTGAATGCTACCGAGAGAACGTACGCAACATAGGAGAAAGAACTTCTTGCCATCGTTCATTGTCTAAGAGGATGGCGGCACTACCTACTGGGCTCCAAGTTTGTTGTTTGCACAAACTACACTACTGCAAACCACTTCCTGACCCAACCCAAGCTCACAGGGAAACAAGCTAGGTGGCAGGAGTCCCTCGCAGAGTTTGATGTGGAATTCACATATAGAGCAGGTAACAAGAATCAAGTAGCCGACGCACTGAGCCGTCGAGCTGACCTTGCAGCTTTTCAGAGACTAGCTCCAATGACAGCGAGCAGCATGACAACCTCAATAAGAGATCGAGTAAAGAGTCACTTGCACGAAGACCCGATGACAAGCATGATCCGTAAACTGATCGAAGAGGGGAAGACAAGGAAATTCTGGGTGGAGGATGACCTTATCTTCACTAAGGGCAATAGATTGTTCATCCCAAAAGCCGGAGGACTCTGCAAGATGCTCTTGAAGGAGTGCCATGATACATTGTGGGCTGGACATCCTGGTTGGCAGCGAACCCTCAGTCTGCTCTCGCAGGGTTACTATTAGCCCGCAATGAAGGAAGATGTGATGACTTACAACAGAACCTGTTTGATATGCCAGCAAGACAAAGTGGAGAAACAGAAGCCTGGGGGATTACTGGAGCCACTTCTTGTGCCTACTCGGCCATGGGAGAGTGTCTCGATGGACTTCATCAGCGCCTTCCCAAAATTTGATCAGTTCTCAGCAGCTATGGTTGTAGTGGATCGGTTTTCCAAATATGCCACTTTCATCCCCATTCAAAAGACATGCGGTGCCGAAGAAACTGCCTACTTGTTCTTCAAGCATATGGTGAAGTATTGGGGTTTGCCGAAAAGCATTGTGAGTGATGGAGATGCAGGGTTCACCAGTATCTTCTAGCAGGAGTTATTTCACATGATGGGCTCGAGTTTAAACATGTCCTCAAGTCATCATCCTCAATCAGATGGACAAACTAAGAGATTCAACGTCCTCCTGGAAGAATATTTACGTCACTTTGTGAGCGCCAACCAGAAAGATTGGGTCAGATTGCTTGATGTCACACAACTTTGCTTCAATTCACAGAAAAATTCTGCTTCCAACAAGAGTCCCTTTGAAGTGTGCACAGGTCAACAACCCCTCTTACCTCACATAATTGAGGAAGTGGAGAATGGGAGAAGCCGACAAGCTCTTGAGTTTACGAAAGAGTGGGAGCAGAACACAGAAATTGCTCGCGCCTACCTGGAAAAGGCGGCGAAGCGCATGAAGAAGTGGGCAGACCAGAACAGGCGACCACTAGAGTTTGAAGTTGGGGATATGGTGATGGTCAAGTTTCTCCCGAACAACTGAAATTCTTGAGGAGTAGAGACAGAAGACTCATCAGAAAATATGAAGTCCCCATTCGCGTCACCAAGCGAATTGGGAAGACTGCATACAAGTTAGAACCACCAACATGGATGAAGATCCACCCGGTCTTTTACGTCAGCCGCCTCAAGCCTTATCACCCAGACACTGAAGATTCAACGCGCAACATCAGTCACCGCGCCAACATCAGAATCAGATTACCAGCCACGACATCAACTGAAGAGTAGAGTCAAACTTATTGATGTACTTTTGTCTTTTTTTTGTAAGTCGACGAGGTCGTCGACAGCTTTAGTGGGGGAGGATGTTAGAATCCAACCTTCATTTACTTGTATTTTCTTTTCTTTATGCTTTCTAATGCTTTACTTTATGTTCTAGTACTCTTGTATAGGTTTAAAGTTTCATTATTGAGTAACTGCAAAACCATTGTTCACTGGAAATATGTACTATCTCAAACTTAAGCCTCTTTAGGAGGAGATGATGAATGAAATGTTTGTTCACCACTAAAGCCTCCTATCAGCTGTATGCTTGCTTTCCAAATTGTTGTTGTTTAGGCAGCCTCAGTTTTGAGCCGCCCCAATGTTTGAAAGCGTCCCTCCTAATTTCGTGACATAAGAATTCTCGTCGTCAGCCCCGCTCGTGCCCGCCTTGCGCACACAAGCGCCCCGTTCGACCCTCTTCTCTGCGCTTTTGTCGCCAATAGGCAACAGTGCCCTTCAAACACCTTGTTGCTCGTGCACCCACGAGCCACGTTGTCCCATTCCGCAGAAGGCTTACGCCCTTGCCCCCAGATAGGCAAGAGCGTGCCGCACGTCCCGAGCGTCCAAACTCTCGGACCGTGACACCTAGTACAATGTAGATAGGAATATAGGATACATCAGATAGCCAAGCACATGAAATCAGTCCAGAAGCAACTCCATTTAGAAAAGAGCCACCAGTACAAGAGCAACTCAAACTAGAAAAGGAAAATCAGTGCGAAAGCTTCGCCATTCAGAAAAGGGAAATCAGTACAAGAGCAACTTCATCTAGAAAAGGGAAATCAGTGTAGAAGCAACTCCAATGTTGTTGCATTATATATCGTCTGGTTCATGATGTCTATGCAAGTTTTTTTCTTTTGTTCACCTTCTTTTTAGTGTAAGGAATGTAATATACAGGAGGGTGAGGTGAACATTGTATTTAAATAACTTTTTTATCCAACTAACTATAGGCAAACCGATAGTACTAGTGTGCCCTATTTGATTTAGGGAAAATTAACCCTGTCTTCCATATTTAATCCCATATTTAGTAATTCCCAAAATAATCCCAACTATCACCCTCCCTTCCCATAACAGTCATACTTGACTTGAAACCTGTTAATCAGGTTGAAAAGGCCACGTGTCATAATATCATTGGCCAAAAAAATAAAAATAAAAATAAAACCCTCCAACCCCTGCCACCACCACCTTCTCCTGCACGTTCCAACCGCCACAATCTGACAACCACTATCCACACCTCAAAAACCACGTGAGACCCACCTGAAACCACCCCACGTCCCTAAAACAATCCACCATCACCGCGAAAACCGCCCATACCTAGCTAAACACCACCCCATGAATCGAAAACCACCCCACCCCCACCCCCCTTTCCCTTGAAACGCCGGCCAAAAACCTCTTACCACCTTCCCCTGCAAATGAAAGCCACCCCCCACCCCTTTTCCCCTACAACGACAGCCATCCCCAACCCTTTTTCCCTGCAGCGACAGTTATCCTACACCCTTCCCTTTCCCCTGCAAACTCCCCGAAAACCACCATCACTGATTGCAATCTGCTCCCACTCTCACTCTCACAACCACCATCGAGGGGCTGCAATTCTAATTGCGGGTTGTTGTTTGGAGGGAAATGAGTGGGGGTTTTGGCCGGTGTTTGTAGGCGAAGGGGGTTGGGTATTGGTCGGCGTTTGTAGGTGAATTGGGTGGGGGTTTTGGCCGGCGTTTGCAAGAAGGGAGTGGGGCTGGCTGGTGTTTACAACTTAATGCTGGGGAAAGGTTTGGCTAGGGTGGGAGAAAGGGAAGAGAGGGTGGCTGGGCGGGTGGGGGTTATGTTTTTTGTTTTTTTCTTTATTTTCTTATATTTAATCAATAGAAATGTGCCACGTGTCATTCGTTTAACAAGTTATAAGTGATATGGGACTATTTTTAGGAAGGGAGGGTGATAGTCGAAATTATTTTTGGAATTACTAAAGGTGGGATTAAATATGGAAGATAGGCAAAAGTTCGGATTATACTTGTTAATTTTCCCTTTGATTTAAGGGAGATAAAAAAAACAACCGACTCCTATCGCCTTTCAAAGGCTTAGATATTTAATAGGTTATAGCTTAATGTCGTACAACTGTAGAAACAGTAGGGGGATGGGGGTGTTGATGGAAACAAATGATTCTTAGGCCTTGAAAAGGAACAATTTCTAAAATTGTAAAATCAAACAAAATTTACCCAAAGGTTACTACTCTTGGGTTAATAGTCACCTTCTGCTATGCAAGGAGTTGATAAATCTCCCAAATAATAATAGTATTGGAGTAGTATTGATGAGTGAAGGGTGTGGACCAAAGAGTGCTTGTGGAGGATGAGGAGATAAAGGATAGATGGAGGACGTACTTTGATACCTTGTTCAATGGTGATAACACAAGAGACATCGGCAATGTACACATCCCGCCAAGTATGTTAAATCGAGAGTTTATGAGGAGGATTCAAAAGGGAGAAGTCGTTGCAGCATTAAAAAGATGGGATTGAAGAAAGCTACGGGGCCAGATGGCATACCTATCGAAGTTTGGAGGTGTTTAGGGGGGAGAGGAATCGAATAGCTGACAACATTCTTCAACATGATTTGGAGACACAACAAAATGCCATTAGAGTGGAGGAAGAGTACTTTGATTCCTTTGTATAAGAACAAAGGCGATGTACAAGATTGTACCAACTACCGAGGAATCAAACTAACGAGTCATACCATGAAACTTTGGGAACGAGTGATTGAGCAAAGACTTAGGAAACATGTGAAGATATCGGAGAACCAATTTGGATTTATGCCAGGAAGATCGACTATAGAGGCCATCCACCTCATGAGACAGACAATGGAACATTATCGTGATAGGAAGAAGGATCTTCATATGATTTTCATTGATTTGGAGAAGGCATATGATAGAGTACCAAGAGAAGTACTTTGGTGGGCGTTGGCAAAGAAAGGTGTTCCACAAAAATATATAGATATCATCAAGGATATGTATGAAGGGGCAACTACGAGTGTGCGGACTACGGTAGGGAAGACAGAAGAGTTCCCTATTAAGATAGGAGTGCATCAAGGTTCTGCACTTAGCCCCTTTTCTCTTTGCTTTAGTGATGAACGAACTAACAAGGTCAATTCAAGATGATATACCGTGGTGTATGATGTTTGCGCATGATATTGTGTTGATTGATGAGACAAAGGAAGGTGTTGAGATTAAGTTGGAATTGTGGAGGGATACATTAGAAGCCCGTGGTTTTAGATTGAGCAAAAGTAAGACGGAGTATATGGAGTGCAAGGTTAGTGGGGTTACAAGCAACGAGGCAGGGGCGGTCACTTTGGATAGCAAAGTGATTCAAGGATCGAACGTCTTCCGTTACCTTGGATCCATTCTCCAAAAGGATGGAGAACTGGATGGATATGTGGCTCATAGAATTAACACGGGTTGGTTAAAGTGGAAAAGCGCCACCGGGTTCCTTTATGATTCTGGCATTCCCCAAAAATTGAAGGGAAAGTTCTACCGTACTACAATCAGGCCTCCTTTGTTATATGGCACCGAATGTTGGGCGGTGAAACAATGCCACGTTCATAAGATGAACGTGGCGGAGATGCGTATGTTGCGGTGGATATGTGGCCACACAAGGAAGGATCGATTAAGAAATAAAGTGATTCGGAAAAAAGTTGGAGTTGCATCCATTGAAGAAAAAATGAGGGATAATCGGTTAAGATGGTTTGGTCATGTGAAAAAGGAGATCAGGTGATGCACTGGTGAGAATAATTGAAGAGTGGAGTTGTAATCAAATTGTAAGGGGTAGGGGAAGACCTAAAATGACTTGGATGAAGGTAATTGAAAGTGATATGAGGCTATTTGGGATTGAAGAGAGCATGGCATTGGATAGAAGTGGGTGGAGGGGCAGTATTTATGTGGAGGAAGGGGTGTGAAAACTGCATTTATTTGTTTTTTTTTCAATTGTGTTGGTATTAAAACCTTTTGAAAACCTCTTTTAAAACTTTTTGGTTTTCAAAACTTTTTTAAAAAATTCTTAAAACTTAAACCCTTTTAAAAAAATTATCACTCTAGTCGATGTCATCTCCTTTGGCAACGGTTTCAGTTGACGATTCATGTTAACCGACCCCAAATCACTTTGGGAATAAGGCTTTGTTGTTGTTGTTGTTGATTAGTATTGATGCAATCTGCGTATTTGCTATTCCAAATATAAAATTGATGGAATAATTACTAATACTTGATTGATAACAATGTCTCCAATTACCATAAGAACCCAACACTGCCTAGAATATTTGATAGCAATGTCTCCAATTACCATAGGCACCCAACAACCAAGGGGTATCATTCTAAGACAAATGGATTTAAGGGCACACAGACACAAGTGAATAGGAAGTAGTGAATGAATACTTCGATATATAAATTATAACTAACTTAAATATAGATGCTACTAACATATAAATAACGGGATATATTCAACAAAAAGATCCTTACCATTAACATAAAAAGGGGTACATGCAATTTTGTAAGGGATTTAACTCATCGAACATGTCATTTAGGGAAAAAAAATCAACATTTTGACACGTTATTCGCACAATTTAGAGCAAAAAAAATTAGATCTTGGTTAATATTTTTGAAAATGAATATGTTCATTTCGCTGGTATAAATTAAACCATCATAGGAAATCACATATTACATCAATTCACAAGTTAAACCTCAACGTTTGGTGATATATGAGAAGCTAACTGGCCAAATTAATTGGACTCTAAAATGCCTCTCTAGGACTTGGGTACTATCATAGTAACAAATGCTTCTGTAGGCCTTCTGTTCCTTTCCGCTACTCAGGCTGGTTGTGTTATTATGTAGTTTTCATTCTTGTTTTGCAGAGAAACTAGGGAAAAAATTCCGATTTTCAAATTTCGTGGATTAGAGACATGGTCTAATCATACATGTTGTTTATTTAGGAACACTACAAGAGGGGGTGAATTGTATGTGTGGAAAATGAACGTACTTTTTGCGGAATAATAAAAAAAACAATGAAAGGAACAAGAGAAAGACACATGAGATTTTTACGAGGAAAAACTTCTTGGGCCCAACAGGAAGAAACGACCTCGACCACAAGGGATTTTAAACTCAACTCTTTCACTATAATAGGCCAAACACCTTTGTTATAAACCTATTAACTCTCGGGCCACTACTTGAGTTCCTCTACAAACTCAAGTCCCAACAACAGTTCCCTCTAACTGTTGTTCCTCTCGAACTTCAATCGAAGTTCCTTTCTCTTTCTCTTGCTTCACTCAAAGCCTCCCACTTTACCGGAGTTCACTCAAACCCCTTACCCAAACTCAAACTACAAGAGTTCCTCTCAACTCGAAATACAGAATAATAAAACAATATTAAACACTAATGGAACAATGAACTCATATGGTAATGGAACTTGGAACTTTGGTGGTACTGACTCTATAAACGTGATACTCAAATTAATACCTTTGTAGATTAATTATCGCTTTGTCAGACACATTGGAACTTAGTTAATTATTTGTCTTAAATATATAGCAGTCAATTAATAAAACGTGGTTTACACATGGGATAATGGAGTAGACGAGTAGTGGAGTTAACCCATGTTCGTTCCTATGCTTAAGGAACAAGGAACCACTAACCCACTAATTCCACTAATCCCACGATCAACTGGACATTTATACTGGCAAAGGGATTTCCTGAATTCAAGCAATTCATTTAAAATATTTTTGACTAAGAAAATTAGTTATAAATAATTAAAAGCTTATTTAAATCTTTTCTTGACAAATAATATATTAATAAGATTTTCTTTAATTAAAAGATTTTATTTTCGAAAACAATAAATATCTTTTATAAATATCCAACATATCTTTGAAAATCTTTTCCTAAATTTTCTCCATTGGCAGTTAACTAATCCTAGGCGTGTGATAAGAGGAACAAACAACTTTGCTTTTTCCTTTGTTTTAAAACAATTGTTCCTTTGCATAAAACATTAGGCGTGACAATTGGTTTCTTAAACAACTTTGTTTGTTCCTTTAGATTAATGCACTGCTCGTTCCTTTGTTAAAAGTTAAAACCATTACACGCATGTTTCAAGTCTGTTCCAACAAACATTCCATTCATAGGAACATACAAACATTTTATTAATATCTCTTTTTAGACATATGTTTATTATATCAGTTCCACTAATAGTTCCATAGGAACAGTTCCAATTCCTTACCATATGACGATCTTTGTTCCTTACATAAGAAACCTAATTACACCCTTATATAACTAAACTCCTTTTCTCTTGGAGTTCCCACTCAGGAACTTCATTCTTCTCTTGGAGTTCCAACTCAGGAACTTCACTTATTACCTTCATAAAGCACCATTATTTATTCACGAACCTTGCACACATAAAACTTATAAACCTTGTTAGTTATTACTTTAATTTGTCATCATCAAAATCATATAGGGTCAACGATACCCATTTGCAGCTCCATGTATCACATTTTCAACTAAATCTATCTCCTTTTGACCTAATTGTAGCGTTAGTTCAACAACTTCACTATAAGAAAAACATGAAAATAATGACTTACAAGTGATACAACAGAAGAAGGTAAAGCTAAAAAATTCAACCAGTTGAGGCACAAATAATTGCGCTTAACATGAGCTTCTATCAAAATTTTAAAATAAAAAAAATCATCACTAAAATTCGAGTATACATCAAGGCTTCAACTCAATGACTTCGCATAATACTTTTAGGCTAGTGTGCTGAGCAATAGCCATTAACATCACATTTTAAATCTACTAATCCATAAATATTTAGACATCAATTCTAACAATTTCATTCCTATAAACATTTAGTTCACAGAAAATTGAAGAAAAATAAAAAGATAAAAAAGATAAGATTTCAAGTAGCTCGTCACTCAAGAGAAATTACCAGAAAATAAACTTCATTCGGCAACGAATTTAACAAAAACACTAAGTTCTAACCTAAAATTAGAAAGAAACAGAATAACTGAATCCAAACCTCAAACTTCAAAAATAATTGAATTGTAACCTATGAATTCATAGCTCCAATTTGTTTAAAAGAAACACGCACCATTTGACAGCAACTGAACTGGAGTTTAATAATTTTTCAATGGAGGGAGCGAGCAAGAGAGAGGAAAGAGGAGAAGGAGATGATTTCAGGTGGAAAAACTTGCAGAGGAATGGAGAGGGTGAATCTGGAAACATGCTCAATTGTGTAATAACTCAACCGTAATTCTGCCCGTCAGATTATGCTATAGATAATCTAACGGTTGCGATAGTTTGTTTTCAGTTTTCAACATAAGGATTATTGGTTTTCATGGGACCCTTGAATCAACCTTTATGTTGAAAACAGTAGATCTCAACCATTAATTTTTACAAATGAAGATCTGGCAGTTTTAATAAATTCGCAAACATAGCCCAAAATGGGAGGAAAACAAAAGTTTATGTTGTACTCGTTATTTTGATGATGACAAATGAATAATTTTTAACTTAGTTTTTATTTAGTTTTTCTTTATATAATTATAGTTTTATTTAATTATTTTATTTTGCCTAAAATAAACTTATGAAGAATTGGTTTAATAATAACCAAAATTAAGTTGTTTAGGAAAATAGAATATTTAGTTATTTTATGTAGAATTAATATTCTAATATTATGGAATATTGGATTCCATAATATTAGTTGAGTTTGTTAATGGTTTACAGGAAAATAGAATTTGATAAGCTGGCGATGATGCGTGGCTTAATTGATGGGTTGAGGTCCTAGATTCTAGGAGCCATGATCTCAGCTAACCGCACATCAAACATATATCCTAAACTGCCGAAGACCAAGTCCAGAGCTGTTGAGAAGATCGTGGAAGACTCTAAGACTCATTCAAACCGTGCAAACACACGATCATGGAACGTGGCCTTAACATGGTCCATAACGGATAAGAAGGTGGAAGATAATGCTTAAAAACTTGCGTCCACTACAAAGAAGCTGAAGAAGACCGTTGAAGATTCATCACAGCTATATAAATTAAGAAGAACTCAATTTTAGTTTTTAAGACTTTCTACGATAATTGTGTAAATATTTTAGAAAGTTATTTCGGTTTTATTCTCTTCAACAATTCATTGTATTCCATTAATCTGAGTTGGGGTGAGTGAAATTTTGTGAGAAAATTTCTACATTCAAGAGAGAAAGAGAGGAAAGAGAAAAAGAAGAATTCGAGTGAAGTCAAGAGAGAAAGTCACGTGTTCAGGGGGAACAAGGTGACTGGAAACCAGTTCCTAGAGGAACAGAGTGAGTTGATGTTTATAATAGGATGTAAGTTACTATTATAAATAAAAGGGCAAGATTTATTCCTAAAGAAAATAGGAATAAGATCTTGTTAAAAAACAGTTCTAGTGTTCTTTGTTTTAACTTTTCTTTATTTTATTTTAACTTGTTAATTTCGCAAAAATAGCCCATAATAGTCTTTACTACAATTTAACCCCCCTCTTGTAGTAAACTTATAAGTTCTATAGTAGCGAGAGTTACCTAGAGAGAGAAAATGCATCAGAGACTTCAAGGAATCTTGAACATGAGCAAATAAACTTCCAGCAGCCTAGAAAATGGAGCTTCAAATCTTATCTACTACTGAAAGAATTGTATTTTTTTGCTTCTGATTACATGAATCGTGAATCGACCTTCCTCATCAAGTAGCGAGGTAACACACGATCACGATGCTCTTAATTTTCAATTTCAGATTCTTTTTTTATACTACTAAAAGAATTGTATTTTTTTTTGCTTCCGAGCACATGAATCGACCTAAATCAAGTAGCGAGGTAACACACGATCAAGATGCTCTCAATTTTCAATTTTCGATTTTTTTTTTCTGGTTGTTGAATGTTCTATTTTCAATCTCTAGTATCGATCTGCCAAAGTTACTTTTTCTATGTGCAAATTATTTCCCAATTTAAATTATATTTGAAGTTTTAGGTTTGAATCATTTTATGTTGTAAAAAATAAATTTTTGTTTGAATGTTGATTGTTAAATATTATCGAGTTTGTTCATGATTTATTATTTAGATGTGTTGAATTGTGTAAAACTCCTTAATTGGAGTGGTATCTCATTGATCAATATATATAGGGTTACTAGATTAATCAAGATATGCTATAAGATCTATCTAAAAGATAGATTTACACAAAATCAAATCCTAAATAAGCTTGAGAAAATATTCCATATATCTTCTCGCTATCAAGATGGTCTTGCTTTCGAATATTATTAGAATAGCTTCGCTTTAAGTGTGCATAATCTCTATATGTTGCATTCATGATTGGATTCAAAAGAAGCCACATATTCTTTGTACAGTACCAATGCCGATATAGATTGGAGAAGCTGATCCTTTATATATGCACTTGATATCAGGGGATCATTGAAATGAGTTACGTCAAATGTAACTTGATCAAAGATTCATGAACCCATACCTCAGATACATGATACATAAATCATAAAAATCCACAAACATACAGTTGGTGGACAGATATGTAAAGTGCATATGCTTGGTGGCTAGTTATGAACACATTAAAAGGTACATATTCTTGGTAGTAGTTGTGACTTTGTGTATCATGCACAGGTTGTAGACACTTAAATACCATTCTCTACTGCAAAGATGTTTTCATCCACTTATGTTCAAAAAATGCTATATTTAAGTCATATATTCTTTTAGCATAAATCGGATGAAGGTAATTCCAGTTAGAGGTGAAAGCTCGTTTTGATAGCTTTCCAACGATATACTACACGTCTTAAACAAAGCACTGGAGCAGAAGTTATGACGATTTGAAGTTGAGTTGTATGTTGTCTACAAGCCTACACGGCCGTGCGTAATTGCCCATGACTGTGGGTGCATATTTTCACGAAGACAGAAACTTTTGAGATGCTCATTGATTGTAGGGAATCAGGTCCATACGACTGTGGGGTTTTGCCCACGACCGTGGGGACCTGTAGTTCGTGTTTTGTCCGTCTTTTTATTCGACTCTAATGAAGACATTATAAGTAGCGAAAAGTCAATATATGTAATTGTCGGTTAATTAGCATTAGACTCTTAATTTTTAGCACTCTTAAACTCGCAAATACTAGTTCTCCTTCATTGTCATTGCTTTTGGAAAATGCAAACTTCAATTAATCCAAGTATTGTTTTCTCAATCTTTTCTCTATTTTCATTGTTATTGTTAATCATGTTCACCCTAATTGATTTTGTTTGTTTAAAATCTATGATTAGTGAGTAGTTTCATATCTAGGGTTTGGGTGAATGTATTAATTAGGGCTTAATGTAGATTTTTAGTGTAATTGAGTTATATTATGTCGATTATGCACTGATTTTGGTGTTTTGACACCATAGGGTAGATCTTGATCTCATCTATGGTAGGGCATTTAGGGTTTGAATTATTCTTCGTTGAATGTTGATTTCTTTTGGCATTCCCATGGATCGACTTATTTTCTAGTCCAAGAGATTTACTAGGAATTAAGGGGATCCTTTAGCTAGGGGTTTTTCGCAATCATTAAATCTTTTAATCAATTAACCGAAGACCATACGAGAGAAGATTTGGTTGATTGATTAATCGATTACTCTTGAGGATCATTCAAGAGAGGACTCAAATAATGTAGAGGTCGGAAACATACCCTTGCATATTAATCGTTCTTGAATTGTTATTGCATTGATATTCGTTTTGTAGCCCAAGTTCATGCTAGTAGCCCGAACTCTAGTGTTTCCTTTATCATATTTACATAACATATATGTATAACTAATAGTAAAAGATAATACACTAAATCTGTTTTCCCTCACAATTTGCTGATGTGTCACTTTCTGAAGCAATTTTTTCTCGGCCAACCGCATATCTAACGTGATTGGTCTGATTATAACTTGTACTTGTCTTGTGCGGCGATTCTTGACCCTAGGTATGAAGTGAAATTTGTTGGATATAGTTTTACCAAATTATTTGGTAGTGATGAGGCTTTGAGGCAGGTTAATTTGGTATTAAGTACTATGAAGGTCTTGTTTAATTACTACAAGATACAATATGTTGGGGTTTCACCATTGGTAGTAGTTTCATCTCCTTCTACCACGTTTGGAAATACGGATTACTTTGGTGATTATAACCATTTTGTTGGTAGTAGTACTCATTCTCAAGTAGGAAAGACACAACTTGACACGTACTTAGATGAATCTCTCCATGAACTCAACTCGGAGTTGGATATTTTGAGTTATTGGCATCAAAATTCTGTGAGATATCATGTGCTTTCAGAGTTGGCGAATGTTTTTTTACCAACTCCTGTAAGTATCGTGGCTTCTAATTCGGCTTTTAATTGTGGCGGAAATATCATTTCGGCATCTCGTAGTTCCTTACAGTCAAAGACGGTCCAAGTACTGGTATGTTTGCAAGATTGGAGTCGTTCAAAATACGATGCAGTTGAGGAAGATCATGATCTCGAAGCTGTGATTTTTCGAGACGGGGATGAAGATGATGCAGAGCCATTTACTTAGGTATGTACCGCATTTTACTGATTAGTAAAGCTTTTTATAAGTTTGTTTTTAATGATCATGCACTGGTATGTTTGTCGTCTAATTTTTAAGACACATTTACTTTGTAGTATTTTCTTCTGTTAGTACATGTTCATTACATGGCAGTGGGTATGTGGTTGGAAATGTGTTTTTGTTTTAGTTTTATTATATGATAATTAATTGAATGGCAGTGAGTTGAAATGTGTTTTTGTTTTAGTTTTATTACATGAATAATATTTAATTAGTTGGTTTATGTGAAAAGGGGGACATATTGCTGCTTTTGTATAGTTAGTTAGATGCTTTCTTTGATCACCACTTGTAAAATTTTCACTAATTTTTGCATCATATCGAACTTTCTTGCTGACTATCTTGGGGTAAGTCTTAAACTCTCCAAATATACTATGTTTTCTTCTTGTTCTTGAATCTTGTGATTTGCATCATTGACGGTGCTCATTTTTTAGCTTTGCGGGCTTGTGATATGGAAGATGAAAGGTTCACCTCAATTGCTTGCCTTTCCACCATTAACAGCTTGACGACACATTGATACGGAGTCATGGGTTTTGTTCTTCATGCTTGACTGCTAAAGCTGTATAGACATGCATTGAGAATGACTGGCGACTGAATCTTGTGTTGCAATACATGTTTGTAGGAGAAGGTTGCTAGATGTGATTATTGTTAATGGAGAATTGAAGGTGAAGCATATTGTAAATCACACTGACATTATTGTTAATGAAATCAATTAGAAGTGATAGGAGGAGTTAACATAAGATTCATCATCTTATGAATGTTGAATTTCAAGCTTTGATCTTTACTACCCAATACACCATGTTATGATAGTTCCCGCCAAGCAATTGACATTATTTTTATTGCAAATGTTGTGTGTTTACTCTGTTATAATTCATTGTTATTGAGATATAGAGGAGCAGAGTGAAATTGAGGGAGATTTGGCCCTCAAGATCAAGTCTTTTTTTATTATGTACCACTCTACAAGAAATTATGAAGCTGATATGGATGGCTCGTTAGGGCCCGTTTATTTTTATCCTTGGCCCTGACCCCAACCTAACCCATCAGACCTTGACCCTCCTGACCCGCTAACAAAACTAGGTGACCCGCCCCGTTATCAACCCGCCCCGACCGGGCCCGTCTCGCTCAATAACCAGGCCTAGCTGGGAGTGAGCGTGTTTGGAGGATTGAGATCGAAGGTGAAAGACTTAAGGAATATTAGTTCATAAACAAATCTCTCTTTGCTCATGGTGATGTCATTTCTGGCCTGGCGACTAAAACAACCCATCTTCGATACAAGTGTAGGACTTGTTTCCATAAGCAGCTATTCTAAGACGTTTAACACGTATAGCACTTAATGACCCTGAGTTTATTATTTTTTCAATGCTCATAAACTCGAAGCTCACTAACATGTTGTAGAGATCTCTACGTGAGAATTTTGTTGAAGAAGGATCTCATTGCAACAACATATGCCATTTCTTCTATTGTCACTTTAACATCTAAATTTTGATGGCAAATTAGGCGGCGATGCAAAAATCTAATGTTCGTTCAAATTAGCCCCAATGTTGTAGACCTGGGGAAGACTCTATGCTCCCTAAACTCTGCTAATCGAGTTAAGGGAATTGAATATGGCCCGTCTCGCAAACAGTCAGATTTCATAGAGACCCTTAAATATAAGCATCTGGTATGTTTCTTAATAGTTATCTAGAATAATATTGTTATACTTTTTATCTGCAGCTTATGCTTGTAGTTAATGTAACAGACTGAAAACTTAAAAGCACGATGAAAAGGAAACAAAGAAACTACAGGATACTGTATAATCTTTGCAGCTAAGGCTTTCTTCCAAAGAGCATCTCTGTAGAAGTCTTCAGGGTAAGGTACCGACTTCCACCACCAGATTTATGAAATATCACATCTCTTTAAAGTAACATATATGAGACAAGGGCTAGGAGTTTCTCCCTCTAGAATGCTCTCTACAATGGCGAGAAGTTGGAAAGGGCTGAAGACATCAAAGGCTAGCCTGCAAAAGCAAAAGGGACCTTGTTCAGATTCAAATGTGAAGAAGATGAAGTCGATGGATGAGCTACTTGGTGTGACTTGAGCCTGGAATAGTTGAGGATGATGTTAGAGAAGTCCAGAATACTATGAACACACACAAATTGTTCTCGGAATGCTTGTCTTCAATACATTCTACAGCTGAAAAAGTCAATCAAGTGAAGAATGGTGGGATGGTGGATCGTTTTGTTCGTGAAATTGAGCTGATTCCTATATTAAGAATGTCGGATGATGAGGTTAGTTCCATTCAATCTGCTCATAATCCAATTGCTATTGTTAAGATTGAATTGGATGATGTTCAATCTGAGATAGATTATTGGAATTCCTCTTTTATTTGCTATATTGTTGGTGCGAATCCCCCTGCGCATATTATGGAGGGATTTGTTAGACGCATATGGATGAGTTGTGGAGTAGATAAGGTAGCTATGTGTGTATATTGTTAGATTTCTGTCCATGGAGAAGAGAGACCTAGTGCTGTCTGGATCTAATTTTTGATATCAAACCAATGACTGTTAGAGATTGGGAGCATGATATGGATATTACTAGGGATCTTTTGATGTGATTCCAACTTGGATTCAGCTCAAGCTTTATTTCAAGTACTGGAGTGATAAAAGTTTGTCAAAACTGATTGATCCAATAGGTAGATACCTCAAGGTTGATAATGTTACTGTTAAGAGAGAGAAGTTACAGTATGCTAGGGCCTTAGTAGAGGTGACGATTGAGCAAAAATTCCCTGGTCAATTATGTTTCATTAATGAGAGGGGTATTGAGGTGGTTATTGGTAATCATTATGAATGGAAACCCTTTGTGTGTGATAATTGTAAAAGGTTGGGGCACTTAAAAGAGGAATGTGAGAAGATTGTTAGAAAAGAGTGGAGGGTGAAACCTGTTGTGCAACAACAAAATGCAGAGGGATGTAGTATTGAGGTGATTAGCAATAGGGAAGATTTTTAAGTTGTTACACACAAGGCTAGGAAATCTGCCCAGAGTTCTATGCTTGTTCAAACTACTAACCCTTTTCTGCTTTGGAGGAGTTAAATGAGCAGGTTGTGGTTGGTTCTATTCAATGTATGCCTGATGTTGGTGATGAAGTCAGGGGGAGGGATCCTCGTGAAAATAATGGATAGTATATTAGTGTGAAATGTCTGAGGGATCAATTGCTTGTCTAAGCAGTTAGAAGTGAAGAAAGTTCTTAAAAATAGATCCCTTGGATGGGTTAGTCTGATTGACAAAATAGTAAAAGCAAAAAATATGGGCAAAGTGTATCATAAACTATTCTCAGGGTGGTGTTTCACCTCTAATTCTTCTTTCTATATGTGGGAGAATTATAGTGGCTTGGAATCCCTTGAGTTTTCAAGTGGATGTTAAACTTGTTAATGAGCAGTTTATTCATTGTAGAGTGAAACCTCAAAGCAGATTGAGTGCTTTTAATTGTACTTTTGTGTATGCATTCAATGGAGCAACTGAGAGGGAGGGGCTTTGGCATGATTTGAAGGGGCTGTTTGTCCATGATATACCTTGGATCATAGCTGGGGATTTTAATTGTGTCCTCCGTAGGGATGAAAGAATTGGCTATCCTATTAGAGAATCTGAGATGATGTCTTTTAGGGAGGGTGTTATGGCTTGTAAAATTTAAGATACAAAGGCTGTTGGGTGTTACTATAATTGGAACAATAAGCAGCAGGGGAATGATAGATTGTTTTCTAAACTAGACAGGGTTATGGGTAATGAAGCTTGGATTGACAAGTTTCCTAAACTGAAGCTGTGTTCATGAATGAGGGATGTTTGATCATTCCACTATGTTGATTAAAGCACAGAATGAGATTGGTAAGGGTTTGATTCCTTTTAAATACTTTCATATGTGAAGTATGGCTGATAACTTTGCTGATATTGTTGCTAATGATTGGAATACGTAGTTTGTTGGTAGTGAGATGTGTAAACTTTTAGAAATTGAAATTGGTTAAAAAAGGCCTGAAGCTCTTGAACAAAGTGGAATTTAATTAAATTCAAGTATGTGAGATTAACGCTTTGAATAAGCTCAGAGATATACGGGAGAAAATGCATCTGAATCCCAATGACATAGGGATTATAGAAGATGAAATGCAAGCAACTAAGGAGTATAAGGAGGTCAAAATGAAGTATATGTCCTTTCTTCAACAAGACATTTCGATCAAGAGTTAGAACCTAGACTCGCTTGGGTAAAGGGGGTGATGAGAACTCAAGAGTTTTTCATCAAGCTATCAGAAGTAGAAGACTTCGCAATACAATGTATGGCATTAATGATAGTTATGGTAATTGGGTGGATTCTCCTGATAGTCTTAATGAGGGTTTTCATCAGTATTATATCAACCTCCTTGGCACAACTAGAGAAACAAGAAGCAATGTACAAAGTAGTCTGATTGGGGAAGGCCTGTTCTGAATGAAGATCAATGCTGACTTCTTATGCAGAGAGTTACTCCTAGTGAGATCAAAGAAGCTATATTCTCCATATACCAGGTCAGAATTCTCATGGACCTCATGGGTATGGTTCTTTGTTCTTTAAAGATGAATAGGATATAGTTGGGAATGATGTTACCAATGTTGTACTAGATTTCTTTCATGCAAAAAAAAAACTGCTTAAACAGCTTAATCATACAATTTTGACTTTAATTCCTAAAGTCAAATGTCCTAGTAGTGTGCCTGAGTTTAGGCCAATTGCATGCTGTAATGTGATTTATAAATGTATCACTAAGCTATAGGCTAAAGGTGATCTTACCTGATATTGTTGCACCAAATTAGGGTGCTTTCGTTAATGGTAGATTTGTTGCCCATAATATTCTCATCTGTCAAGTCATGGTTAGGAATTATAAGAGGAGATCTGTTCAGCCTAGTTGTATTATAAAGATAGACTTGAAGAAAGCATATCATTCTGAGGACTCGAGATTTTCCGAGGACATGTTGGTTGCTTTGAAATTCCCTTGTGACTTTGTGGGAATTATGATGGAATGTGTTTCTTCCCCTAGCTATTCTTTGATGATAAATGGGACTTTGGTTGGATTTTTCAAAGGAAGAAAGGCCTGAGACAGGATGATTCCCTATCCCGCCTCCTCTTTGTTTTGTGTATGGAGTATTTCTCCAAGCTATAAAGCTGGTAGCAGAGAAAATTGAGTTCCACTTTCACCCTATATGCTATGGGGTAAAACTTAATCATCTATCATTTGCAAATGATATTATTATGTGCAGCAGGGGTGATTATGTTTCACTATTGCAGATGTTGAGAGGTTTTGAACACTTTTCTGAGGTATCTGGGCTAGAAGCTAACAAGCAAAAGTCTGAAGTTTATACTGTTGTGGTGAGACAACAGGAGGTTACCAGGATTTTGGAGATGTCAGGGTTTTGCCTAGGCAATCTCCCTTCAAGTATGTAAGGGTCCCAATCTGTTATAAACGGATTTCAACATCTGATTCTGATAGCTTAACTGAGAAGATCACAACAAGAATTAGAAGCTGGAGCAGCAAAAATCTATACTATCAAGGTAGACTGACTCTCATTAACTCTGTTTTATTAAGTGTTCATATATACTGGGCTCAGCTGATGATTATTCCAAAGAGAGTTATGGATGATGTTAACAGAATATATAGAGCTTATCTTTGGAGTGGCCAGCAACACCACTTTAGGCTTGGCAATATCAGTTGGGAAAGGGTGTCCTCTCCTAAGTGTACTGGTGGTTTGGGTCTGAGAGATATTTGTCTCTGGAATAAGGTAGCCTTAGGTAGATATGCTTGCGCTATAGCTGCTAAGAAGGATAGTTTATGGCTAAGCTGGATAAATGTTGTTTATATTCAAGATGCAAACTGGTGGGAGTACACTCCTCCTCAGGGGTGTAGTTGGTATTGGAGCAGAATAAGTGAGGTAAAGGCAACTTTGAAGAATATTTATAAAAAAGCAAATGAGAAGTTTGCAATGTTTCTCTATCAAAAGTTGCTATTAAATGATGAATGGAATGGCTGTTAGAGTGAATTGGAGAAGTTTGGTGTGGAATAGGCTTTCTATTCCTAAATGTAGGTTTAACAGCTGGTTAGTGATGAATCAAAGGCTACACAATACAGAGAAGTTGTTTAGATTGGGCTCATCTGATGATCCTTATTGTAATATGTGTGGCAGAGTTGAGGAAACACATGCTCACTTATTTTTTTCCTGAGTGTTTAGTATGAATCTGATCAGTATGGTAAATGTGTGGCTGGGTATGACTGTGTTTGATACTAGTCCTTTGAGTAGTTTTGAGAAAATCAGGTGTGGTAGATTGTCCAGATTTCCGAAGAATGTGCTCTATGCTGTGGTGAATGTTGTGATATATCAGGTTTGGATAGGCAGAATTAATGCTTATTGGAATGGGAAAGTAGGTAGCATTTCTAGTCATGTAAATAAGGTTCAGAGGAGTTGTATAGACAGGATTTATAACATTAAACCATGTAAAGTTACAAGATGTGAGAGAGATTGGCTTAGGTAGCTTACAAGCAGAATTCCTTTTTGTACTTAGCTTGAGTGTGAAGTGGATCTAGCTATGTTGTTAGAGGGAGTCCAACCTAGTTGCTTAGCCTCTACATAGTTAGTTAGGATGTAATTGGTTTGGTAATAATATATCTTTTGTTACTTAGCAAAAAAAAACATATATGAGACAACAGGTGCATGAGCTTGAGAACCGGTTGGTAGAGGAGAGGAAAACTAGAGAGAAATAAGAATTTTATTTACAGCTGAGACGGGAATATGTGGTAAGAGTTGTGCTTCATTCTCGCGCTGATTTAATCATTCTTTTACAAATACTTTTCAGGTCTGTTTTGAGCATACAGTCATTGCTCTTAATCCTGCTCTGAATGTTGTAGTCCCATGGAGGGATTGGGACATCAGAGAAAGAGACGATGCTATTGAATATGCCTAAAAGCATAATGTATGTGTTCTTGTAACAAAGAATTCTATATACAGCTAAGACAAGAAATTTATGGCACCTTAGCCATGAGGTATTATACTCGTATTCTTTAATCTTGAAATCTCATGCCTACGGCTTCTAGATTTGCTATGTGTTAGGAAATTTGTTTTGTGGGTGTTTGATGCATTGCATCTTTTTCAAACTTAATTTTTACAAGCTAGCTACATTTCTTTCTTGTTAGAAGGGATGAGCTAGACTTGCTATTCTTATTCTCTATATAGAGATGAGGATCCAAATTTCAAATCCCTATATTAATGATCAACATTAACTTTTCTCTATTTTGTTAAAGGGAGATATCCTAGAAGACCCGGCAAATGAGCCGAAGAAAGATATGTACATGATGAGTGTTGACCCGGAGGATGCATGTAAGACACCCGTGTATGTACTTTAGCCATTTCTTCCCGGTGCAAATAATTGTCTATTTTCTAATAATAATCTGGAAAACCTGTTTTAATTGAAAATCATGTATGAAAATACTTCTGTAATAGTCTTTCTCCTTTGACTCCTCGGTCCTCATTGCTATTGAATATGCAGATATATTGAAATTGGCATTGTTTCTGGAATCCCTTTATCTCTTAATGGAAAATAACCCTCTCCAACAACCTTATTTTCGGAGCTCAATGAAATAGGAGGAAGACATGAAATTGGACTCATTGACAATATTTGACATGGTTGAAAATCGGTGGTAGGTATGAAGATTCGTACGTGGAGTTTACGAAACTCTTGGTGGAACCATCCTTTTCAGTGTCGCTAGAGAAGTCGAGGTTCTAACTCTTGATCGAAATGCATATAAAAAAATCTCTCGCCTTCAAGTATGCATTGCTTGTTTACGCGGGTTGATGGTTTGATCCCTTCGCGTGAGTCCGTGGATCCTTTCATGGAGCAAATTACACAAACAAAGATTGGCTCGGTTACGCTCAAATTATACAAGGGTGCTTATTGCAGGATGAAGATAATGGATTAGAGTACTAAGTAGTCGATGACGATGACGATGCTTTTGGAAACATGCATGAATAAGATGTAATTGAATATGAACCAAAAGACCTTTTAGAGATTGAATTTGTTTTAGTTTGGGAGAGTTATATATTACATGGCTAGTTTTTTGCATCAACACCATACTATGTTTTCAATCGATGAATACTACTCTAAGGATCATTCTTTACAATTATAGTTGAGTATTTGTACACATATACTACCTCCGTTCTTTATTAATCACTACATTTCTCATTTTAAACTATTCATACATCTCCCTTTAACCAACTATTATGATTTATACACAACAATAAACATAGTCATTTGGGATCTTGTTAGATTCGTCTCGGTATATACTTACTTAAAATAAATTTTCCATAATTTTTACTTGAGCATAATTAGATTTATTAACATTCAAAGTTGTGCGTTAGCAGGCGTGAAACTCTATATGTAGTGATTATTAAAGAATGGAGGAAATATATAATATCATTCTACACTTTCAACTGTATACTGCATTCGTAAGTTTTAGTAAAAATTGTTGCTACAAGACAACTACAATAGAAGCGCTACAATATGAAAAGCTAACTAATAAAAAAGTGTTACCTAAAATATAATAGTGTGTTATATGTGGTAATGTAAATGATACATAACATCTAATAAAGTGTTACTAAAGTTCAAAAGTTGATCCAAAAAATGTTACAATAGATTAAAAAGTGTCACATAAAACATCATAGGTAGCACCATCAAATTGATACATTAGTTTTAATAAAAGTGCTACATTAGAGATTTGAGTAACACTTAAAAAAGTGATACATCAGGATTGAAAAGTGTTACCTTAGAGAATAGGTAGTATTGACAGATTTCTACTTTTAAGCCTTTAAGTAACACTTTTAGGATGCTACTTTAGGATAACTATGCACAAGTGTGGGATCATTGTATCAGTGGGCCACCCGAATATCCATTATCTTGCCTTTGGATGGCCCAAGGGCAATACAATCATTTCATACCTCTTAGGCTATTAATTTTCTGAAAAGAAGTGGACCATTACTGGACTTTGCCCTAACACAACCACTTCAGATCTTTAAGGATTAGCATGATCTCTAATATGAGATGCAGTTGATGAACCAGCTCATAAGAAACATATAATAGTGCAAGAATCACTATCGGATCATCTCATTACCAGTAGTTCTCCCTCATTTATATCTAATATGAAACAAATTTTTGCCATTGTTCCTTGTTAGTTGGACAATCAACATGTAAGACTATCCTGGTAATTTCAACTAGTCTTATCACAGGCTCAGAAAAAGTGTCATTAACCTCTTCTGGTTCCTCCTCAGGCCAGGCCTTCTTAGATGGATAATTACTAGCAATGTGGTCCCCCTTACATTTGAAACATTTTCAGTTGTCCTGCTATTTTTTTTAAGAACAAATACTTTTTCTTTCTTCCTTTTATGTTCATCTTTTATAGGATTACACTTCTTATAGCCCTTATCGTTTTTAGCAGAACGATAAGATAAACTAAGCTTATGAAAAGGTTTGAACTTTTATTCCCTCTGAAACTACTCTCAGGTTTTTCTTCCTATTTATTGGATTCAAATTTTAAGGCAAGCCGACAGACATCCTCAAAACACATATAGCTGTGGGGGAAAGGGAATGGAGGGGGTGGAGGTTGGCTGGCGGGAGGGTTTTTTTTTATAGTTTTTTTAAGTCAACGATAATTTAGTATGATCAAACAAGTTGGCATCATCCTGTACCAATAGGGGAATATGAGGGTCAAAGGTCGGATCATAGCTGGATTAATTGAAGGGGTACCAATGTTGAAAGACCGGCCAAAGGTGGTATTTTTCCTATCAATTTTTCCTTTATTAAATTGTTAAACATGTGTTGACCTGTTTAGGTAAACGTGTCCAAAATCATTCTCAATAGTAATTCACTTAGCTTTTATCTTATCTGATTTGTGTCATATTATCGTATAATCTTTTAACATTTCTATTTGAAACTTCTAAATAATCAAAGTTACAGCCTCATCTGGGATCACAGAAACATTTGTATCCACGTTACCTGTAGAAATCAAGAAAGGTTTACAATAGATCTATGAGAAGGAGCTTTATGCACGTCCACATTTTATGATAATCTTTTGTAATACTTCTAGAAAACAAAATGGTTGAAATGTGGAGGTAGTATTGGGCATTGACAATGAAAGCCAAGAAAGAAGAAACTGAGTATCTAGACGAGTAGAAAAGTAAGTAGTCAGTAGTCAATGATGAGTAACCCACCTTCACCAAAGAAAGAGCCCCACTCACACTGTGCATTACGTTGACTGACGATCCAATGTTTTGACTAGATAACTGAGCAGGCGCGTCAATGTCAACTGATAAAATTAATCCACACGCACTGTCTTGGGAATAGCTGTGATCAACCATTAACAAATAACTAAAAATTGTCCCTTTCTATTCTCATTAACCTCCACTTAGGCTCCGTTTTTCTCAATTAATTTTTAATTTTTTAATTTATTTATCTAAATGATTTTTTTATTAAACCTTGTTCGATGAAATTTTATACTATAAAACTTTATTTGGCCTTATTCGACCTTATTTGACATTATACGATTTTATTAGACCTTAGCTAAACTTATTTATATAATAATGACTGAAAATAAGTTGAAAAGAATGACATTTAGGGTTTGTTATGCTAAGTTATGTAGAATCCAATTCAATTTACTTTTGTTAACTTCAAGTCAATTCAATTCGGCTCAAATCAGATTATTGTTTAACTTTGGTTGATATTACCATTGTTAGTGTTAATCTAAATTTATTTTACTAACATTTATTATTATTATTATTATTATTATTGCAAAGTTAAAGTAGTTGAATTAGAAAAAAAATCATTCATGTTCAAGGTGGTTTTTTGCAAAAAATTTCATCATGTTCAAGGTGATTATTGTTTAACTGTTTTTGTGGATATTACCATTATTAGTTACATTAAAAAAAAGTAATTAGTGTTTTTTTTCAAAAAGCGTAAAGCTTATAGTGGTTTTTCACAAATTTTTCCTTTTCTAATCATATTTCCACTCATTATTAATATTACATTATAATAATTATGACTATTGTTCCCAGCTAGTTTTTATTTAATACAAATATTTTGACTTTTGTCATACTTTACATTTTAGTTTTTGGCCATCTTAATTCTATTATACTTCCTCCGCTTTGAAAATAAGTGATACATTTCATGTTTTCACGCTTGCCAATGCTCTATTTTAAACATTAATATCTATAATTATCAATAAGTAAAAATTATAAAAAATAATACACATTGAGATGAATCTAATAAGATCCCACATGAGTATATTCATCCTAAAGTATAAATCACCAAAACTAATTAAAGTCTCAACTCTCAACTATTAATAGTAAATACTTTGCAAATATGTCCCTTCATATAAAACGGAGAAAGTATAAGAGAAGAGGGGGTAGACATTAAAATAACAAAAGAAAAATAAAACAATATAGAATATCTTAATAACTTCAGTGATTAGATAATTGATCACTTGACTAGTTAAGTTTAGGAAACTTTGTCAAAAACTAGTACAAACTTTACACTTTTAGAAAAAAATGCCACCATTTACTTTTTTTATATAAATTTAACTACTATAACTTTGCAAAATTTTGTGAATGACCACATTCTAACTGAAAACTTTAAGTTTCCCATTTTCTGAGCCCACTTATTCATCTTCCCTCTTTTATACTTCGCTACTGTCAAACAACACCTCCTTTCTTCCTCACCACCATCTTCAACACTCCAAATCAAGTCCATCTCCACAAGAAATTAGGGCTAGAGTACCAAATTTGGGTTTCGTTTTTCGAATTTTGCTGTGAAGTTAAAGGTTTTTGAAGATGTGTATTGTGGTGGTTAGTTGTGAAATTTCGATTGGAAATGGTTGTTGATGGCGAAATTTCAAATGGTTATTGTAAAATACCATATTTGGCTATCCCTAATTTTATTTTCAACGAAGAGATGATCGAGTGAAAGAAAGCATCGAATTGCTAAATATAGAGTATTTAAATGGAAGTGGTGGTTGTACGAGTCATCAGTACCGAGGGTTAATCCCTCTCTTTCTCAAAGGATTTTATTATCCGAATTATTCAACTATAGAATATTTAAATGATTTTCTTATATTATAGCAGTTGCTTTTTATAATTAACTTTATAATATAAATTATTGTGATGGAAAAGTGTTGTATTAAAATCATATTATGTATTTTAATATAGTATGAATGTGGTTTTGAGTTTTAATTATTTAATAGGGCCTTTGAGATTTTGCGTCATGATTTAAATAAGTATTTGGGCCTTTTGGGCTTGATGTCCTTTTAAGAAGTCAACAAGAGATTTAAAGGATCCGGTTTTTCATAAAGTCAATTAGAGTTTATTAGGTTTAGGGGAGGAGAGGAGAGAGGAATCATTGTTGCCATCTTTTCTTCAAAATATCCTACTTCCTCCTTTTTTTTAATGACTACACTTTTTTCACGCTTATAAAGGAATAGATTTAAGGGTGTAAATGAGTAAAAAAAATTATGAAATTTTAATACAAGCAAGAATGAGACTCTATATTACTTGTATTAAAATTTCATCGAAAAATTTCATCGTTTACACCCTTAAATCGCTTCCTTGATAAGCGTGAAGAAAGAAGTGTAGTCATTAAAAAACGGAGGAAGTAGTAAGTTCCTCTCCTTTCTCTATCTTTTTCTTAGGTTTGAAGTTAGTATTTTAATGTCAAGTCTTGATCAAAGTGTATGAAAATTATGTCTTTGGAAATGAAAAATTAGGTCTTTTTTGTAATAGGATTTTCGGCAATTAGGGTTTGCAAGGGGGGCCTCGGTTTGTAAGCCACCCGCCACCCACCGCCACTCGACGCTTGTAGAGACCTCGTGTGGCCGGCGAGCCACCGCGCGCGCGTGCTGCTACTACTGTTGTGTTTATGAAATTAATTTTTATTATTTTAGAAATTAATATTATTTAGGTTTGTTATATATTTAATATCCTATATTTAGTTGGTTTGGGTATTTTATTAGATTTATGCCTACAAAGGACTAAACGTAATTATTTTATGGTGTGCTAAACCTAATTCTAAGGTTTTAATCGAGGTTTATTATATTTATGGTTATTTTTTTAATTTATATTATTTCTGTAATTTTATTAAAGATCATGTCTTTAATTATTTTAATGTCTTTTTAAAGGTTATTTGATAGAAGATTGTTTTGTAAATTTAATAGGTGTTTTAAGAGAGTTTTTAGAGGGTTTTAAATAAACTTAAAGGCTGCCCATATTTCGTTATGATGATTTAATTTCTTAGGAATTCTAAAGTAAGTTATTTTAATTTTTTTGATGAACTCAATTCATAAAGGGACGTTAGGCGTTGATCGTAACTCCTCGTGGAAAATTATTCACATGAAAAGGTACGTGACATAGTGCATTGATATTTATGTTGATTCATGTGAGATTTTATGAATGGTTTGTGAGAACCCAAGACATAAATCATGAGAGCTTTATGTTTTAAAATTATGGAATTCAACTATGTGAAATATTGTGGAAGTCTTTTACTATTTATGAGTTATTGGAATTGTAATTTGGATTTGGATATATAATTTACGGACTTGAGGGATTTGAATTGTTGTTTCGGAGACCATAGTGTCTTTTAGATTGAGTTGAAACGACAATGACCCTGTAGGATGGATTTCCTACTTGTATGGTGCTCGGGGGTGAATAAATTATGGTTAACCAACTCGGGGGTGTGTACGTATTCCATGTTTGAAGGTGATGAAATCTAGTTCAGCCGACCCAATATATCTCGGCCTTATCGTCACAAATGCTTAACTGGAGGTTTTTTATTATTATTGGTTAGGGACCCAATATATCTCCCTATGGACTTAAGCAAGCACCTCGTGCGTGGTATCAACGGTTTTCTAACTTTGTTTTATCACAGGGTTTTCGTGGTAGTGTCTAGGACACGTGCCTCTTCATCTACAAGTAGGATTCTGAAATGGCTTACTTATTGCTTTATGTTGATGATATTCTTTTGACTGCCTCTGGTACCGCTCTACTTGATCGTATCATTTGCACATTATCTCGTGAATTTTCTATGACTTATCTTGGCTCTTGCATCATTTTCTTGGTATTACTGCTACCCATACATCTACAAGTCATTTTCTTTCACTGTACAACATGCCAAGGACATTCTTGCTCGTGCTTCTATAACAAGATGTAACCTGATCTCTACTCTGGTTGACACCTCCTCTAAGTTTAGTGCCACGGATGGTCCTCCTGTCAAGGTCCCGACATTATACCGCAACCTTTTTGGCGCCCTACATTACCTTATCTTCACTCATCTCGACATTGCCTATGTTGTCCAACAGATATGCCTCTTCATGCATGCTCATCGTGAACCTCAGTTTCACTTCTTGAAACGGGTGTTGCAATATGTTAAACGTATTCGCTCTCATGGACTTACTTGATCGGCCTTTAAGTCCAATACCTTGACTGCTTATTCTGATACTAACTAGGCTTGGTGTTCCGATTCCCGACGCTCCACCAATGGGTACCGTGTTTTTCTTGGTGATAAACTTGTCTCTTGGTCCTCCAAAAGATAAGTTATCGTTTCTCGCTCTAGTGGCGAGGCCGAATATCGAGGGGTTCCTAATGTCGTTGCTGAAACAAGTTGGATTCACAACCTTCTTCTTGAGCTTCTCCTGCCTATACTTATGTGACCACGGTTTTCTGTGATAACGTCTCGACAATATATCTCTTTGGCAACCCTGTTCAACATCAGCGCACCAAACATGTTAACTTGATACTCACTTTGTGCGTGAGAAAGTTTAGATTGGTCATGGTCGTATCTTGCATGTCTCTCTCGAGCATCAGTATGCTGACATCTTCACCAAATGATTACTCGACAACTTTTCACTCAGTTTCGACCCAGCCTGAGCGTTTTCTCTCCTCTCGCTCCGACTGCGGGGGTTGTATTAGAGTATATATTTTATTGTGTTTAGTATCTTGTATTGATAATGTTCCTTCTATACGTAGGTTAAGTAACCTTTCTTATAACCTATATATTGTTAATGATGTTTTATAACCCTAATCAAAGGGAATTAACCATCTTTCAAGATCTTTGAGGTTTTATAACATAGTGTTAGATCTTAATGACTCGATTATTAAACGTAAATCGTGGAGACATTTACGACATTCATAAGATGTTACTAACTCTTAATATTGTTCCGAAATGTAACAAATATGTCTCAAAAACATTGGATAACCTGTTATGCAAAGCACATACATGCAACTAATCGAATCGGCCAGATGCATGCGGCGGCGACGTGTGTGGTTTGTTCTTTTAAATGCAATATCTATAGGGGCAGCTCTATAAACTTAGTATACAAACGTCTTCACTGATAAACAAGGTAAAACTCTTAAATTTCTTACTTGTGGGACAAATCACTTCTCCACTTCTCAATAAGTATTTGGAAAAATTGACAAGAACAGTCCAAATTATTGGCCATCTTCTATAAACAGTCCAAACTATTGATAATCCATGAACAGTCCAAACTATGACACCCATCTTCCATAAACAGGCCAAGTGACCTGTTGACCTGTTATAACAGGTAAAACTTATTTTATTTTTATTTTTCTTTTTCTTTTCGGTTTTAATACCATTTTTAATTAACTTAAAAAAACAAAAAACAATTCTTCCCCACCTTAGTCCCCCACCTCAGTCCCTGCCATCCACCCCCAAGCCCCCACCCCTTCCCACACCCAACCGCCACCACCATTCTCCACCTCAGTCCCCCATCTCCCATTTTCCACCCTCCATTCCTCTCCCCCAACCCCAAGCACCACCCCAACCATCACTAGGACGTCACCAAGTGCAAGCTCAACGACGGCGAGGATTCGGCAGCGATGATGACGATCGCTTTTGCGGGGATAGCTTCTGGGCTCGTCTCCCTCCTAACCACTATTTCTCTGTCTTTTGTTCATTGTAATGCAACCGCCACGTCTCCCTCCTTGGTTGTTCTCTGTATATCGTGATTGTGCCTTCCTAATTCATGGAGGCATTATAAAGATCCAGTTCACAATTGAATTGGGTTGGTTGTGGTAGTTTGGTTTCATGCTGGTGTTTGCTGGGTTTTTTGGCGGTGATAGTCATGGTTTCCGATTGGAGTTTCGCGGTGGTGATAGTCGTGATTTGCGGTTGGGGTTTTGTGGTGGTTTTCAATTAGGTTTCGTGGTATTGGTGGTTTCTTTGCGAGATTTCTTGAATTGGGTCTCGTGAATCTATTTGCGGGCAATGGCGATTGGTGGTGGGAAGAGGGCTGGCAAGGTTCAATGGTGGTCGGTGGTATTTTGGGTTTGTGGTGGTGTTAATGGAGTTTGTGGTGGTGTGGGTGTGGAAAGAGGGCTGGCAGGTGGTGGGTTGGGGTTTTTTTTTGAAGTTAAATCAGGTTATTAAAAAGAGAAATTAAAAAAATTAAGTTTTACCTGTTATAACAGGTTACCAGGTTACCAGGTAACTGGGACTGTTTATGGAAGATGGGTGTCATAGTTTGGACTGTTCCTGGATTATCAATAGTTTGGACTGTTTATAGAAGATGGCCAATAGTTTGGACTGTTTTTGTCAATTTTTTCCATTTTTATGTTAAGTAAGGAATACCATATTCCACCTTCCATGTGGGACTAGAGACTTTTCTTTTGATCAAATAATAATTTTATTCAACCATACTTTAATACTTTATTGTTTTTGCATTATAAGTGACTAATTAGTATTTTCTACATTCTTCTTTTTAATCGTAGCAAATGATTTTTTTTGCAATATTCACGCACAATCCTTTCACCATCTTTTGTTATTATTTGTAATGAAAAATACAGTCATGTGGTGTTTCTTTACATTCGTCTGCATTCATACTTTCATATATCAATTTTTATAAATTTTTTAATAAAAGCTAATTTTAAATATTAATAGTTAAAGGTGTGCATTGGTAAGCGTAAAAACTCATGGGTCATGATAGAAATAGAACCAAGGATTAAATCCAAAAATGCATGTAGACGTCTTAATTCTTGTTTTACATTGTGCATCACGAGACTTTGAAATACATATAGGATCAAGTTCTAGTGAGAACACTATTTAGGCCCTGAACTCCATATAGATTATTTCGTTCCAAAAGAAAATGACCTTATCTGAAAACATAGCTCGAAATGATATGTATTTGGAAAAATTAATGTGAATTATCCCAACTATTTCCTATCTTCCATAATTAATCCCACCTTTAATAATTCAAAATAATCTCAACTATTGTCCACTATTTCCAGGACAGTCCCGCTTGATGGGTATAAGTGCTATTTTGGGACTATTTTGTGAAGAGTGTATAATAGTTGAGATTATTTTGAAAATAATAACAAGTGAGATTAATTATAGAAGATAGGCCATAGTTAGATTATTCACGTTAAATTTTCCTATATATTTTAGTTAGAAATAAGCTCTTTTCATATATTAGCGGGGTCAAATCCACTTAACTATTGACACTTCATTTTGACTAAATGTGATCTTTTTAATAACTATTTATATTCTCTAGTTGGTCTCCTTGGTATTTGTTTAGTTTGGAAAAATATAATTCCTCCATTTTTTATACTTGCATCATTGAGATTTGGCACAAGAATTATGGAGAGGAGAGAGATAGAGAGAGGGTAAAAGGGGACTCATGTGATTGGAGAGAGGTAGAGAGAAAATATTGCTATAAAAGGAAACTAGTATCTAGACCCAGGCGATGCTCTAGGATTTATATGTATTATACTTTAGTACTTTAATACAACTAAAATTTGGTGTAGAAAGATGTTAGTAAAAAGTCATAGATTAGTAGTTTTATGCATAAATGTAACTAAAATATTGTACCTTAATTAGTGTTTTTCATTGAATACATATAATATCATTAATATAAATATTAGTATTGATAAATGAAGCAACAAAAATGTGGTAGCACAATGGTTAGAGCATTTATCTTCCACACTCGAGGTCGCGGGTTCGAAACTTCTCATAGACAATTTGCATTTTTATGAGAGAAACGTTGATAGAATACTGTTGTAAATAATGGAGAGTGACATGATGCAAGTAATTTCCAACTTCCAAAAGTGGGAAATGATGTAAGTAAAAAAAACGGAGGAATTATGTATGTAAATTTTGTTAGATTCATCTGAATATATAGCTTCAACCAACAACTTGATATAATTTCTTTTGGTTGATGATAATTTTTCATAATTTATACTTGTACACATCTCTGGATTTTGAAGTTCAAAATTGTACGTTCACAAACATGACAAATCTTTTGGAAACATCTAAGGAAATAGAAAAAATATTAATAGTGGGAATAATTGCTTTTAATAATGCAATTTTTTGGCGTTTTGCAAATAATAAAACGATCTTTTGATTTTTCTAAAATAATATAAGTTTATACCCATTAACTTTCAGTAGGATAATATGAAACTAAACATATAATTATAAAAGAGGTAAGCCCGAACACTTGTCTCTTAATATTTGGTCAAATTGTTGTTATCAAAGTTGCATAGATCCTATAAAATGAAAACAAATTACCAACTCTTCAAGTTAATTTCATTTTATCTTACTCAAAGTTAATGGGATATAAATGTTGTTATATCTCGATAAAATATTTTATTATTTGTAAATAGACAAAAAATTACATTATTAGAAGCAAATAATCCTAAATGATATTAATTTATTATGTATTAATACTTTATGCTCCAATCTTTTGTTATGGTGGTGTTTATTTAGTGGAGGTTGCAGCGCAGTGAGCACGGATGTGGTGGCATTTGTCATGTAGCACAGCATCACTACATTAAAGTAGTTCTATTCGGCCGTTTTTGTCATCCTACCAATTTTGACCACATTTTATAATTATCAGTAGCCCTTGAATTTGGCCCTTTCCTTTCAAGGCAGTAGTAGTTCAGAATTTTGCTTCACATTATACTCACGTTGTGAGCATTCCTTAATCCTTAGTCCTTACCAACTGTAAACTCCATTAAAGACACTCATTATTGTTATGAGTTTTCACTTTCTTTTTCTTACTAAAGTGAAAACATGATTTTTGAAAGTATATATAATAAAGAAGTAATACAAAAAGGTGATACGACTAATAATACGCATAAGTAACTGTACTCTAAGTTTGATTTAGTCCCACCAAGTAGTACTTGGTCTAGTGGAAAGGATTGTACCCTTCCAACCTCAAGGTTGGGGTTCAATCCCCACTATGGATGCTTTGAGGGTAGGGATTTCCCTTACCCTTCCCCCTACTCTCAAGTTCATGGCCCAATATGACCCGAGTCGGGTCCAGGCCACTTCTCATTAGCAGATAAAATAAAAGGTTTGATTTAGTCCCGTCAAAAAAAAAGTTTGATTTAGTGGTCCTCTATATCATAAGAGATATTGACCAAGATATCCAAGCTCCACTGTACATTTCGAAGAGTACGATATTCAGTGTATTTATCGTGAATGAAACTGTGCTACAAATTGGATAGCAAATGAAGGTCACCTCATCAACGACAATTCACTATTGATCCGACCCATTCAACAACTTTGTCTACAATCCTCTGTAAGGATGCATTACGAGTTCACCTCGAGAGGAGGGTCTCCAGATACCGTTTCTCTTTTTCCTTACCTTATCAAAAAGAAAAAAAAAAGAAAAAAAGATATTGACCCGCAAGGTTTTGTATAGAGGAAATGAAAGAGTCTTCCAAACTGTACTTGAGATTACAGGTAAGGTTGGAGGAATCAATTCCTGATAGAGGCACTTTGAAGGTAGTGATTCCCCTTATCCTTCTCCTTACTCTCAGGTACCTGCCTGCTTATCCGTACCAACAGACCTATACAAAATTCCGATCTGGTAGGACGAATTCTTCTTACCATCTTATGAAATCATAACATAGGGTCTGTTCTTTTCAACTTATTTTCAGTCCTTATAAGTTCAGATAAGTTCAGATAAGTTCAGATAAGTTCAGATAAGTTCAGATAAGGTCTAATAAGGTCTAATAAGGTCGAATAAGGTCTAATAAGGTCTAATAAGGTCGAATAAGGTCGAATAAGGTCTAATAAGGTCTAATAAGGTCTAATAAGGTCTAATAAGGTCTAATAAGTTCTAATAAGGTCTAATAAGTTCTAATAAGGTCTAATAAGGTTCTTATATATTTTTTATATAACAACATCATTATTATTATTATTATTACTATTTTTTATTATTATTTATTATATAAAATTTATTATTATTATACTCATTGGGCTATCATCGTTGCTTGTTGTACGCTTGAGAATTTTATTCGTCTACATTAATAAGGGATATCGACTTTTATGGATTGTCGTTTATAAATGAACACTAAACTATTGTAGTTGGTAGTTGTTCTTGAAGCTATTGATATGCATCTTTTAAGTTTACCTCCGTAGAAATTTATAATTAATAATAACAATAGATAATGACTTATAGACCAATAATAATAGATAATTATAGTAATATAATAGTAATAATATAATAATTTGAATAATAATAATATAATAATGGTATTAGTATTAATGATAATAAAAACTAACATAATAAGAAAAATAGTAATAACAGAGTAATTATTATTATATTAGAGATAAGAATGATAATAATTATAATGGTAATAGTATAAATAATGATAATAATAATAAATAATAAATAATAATAACAATAATAAAAATAATAATAATAATAAATAATAATATTAAATAATAATAATAATAACAATAAGGTCTAATAAGGTCTAATAAGCTCTAATAAGGTCAAATAAGGTCAAATAAGGTCAAATAAGGTCGAATAAGGTCAAATAAGGTCGAATAAGGTCGAATAAGGTCGAATAAGGTCGAATAAGGTCTAATAAGGTCGAATAAGGTCTAATAAGGTCTAATAAGTTCAGATAAGTTCAGATAAGTTCAGATAAGTTAAGATAAGTTAAGATAAGTTTAGATAAGTTCAGATAAGCAAAAATAAGTTGAAAAGAACGGACCCATATTTTGACATTGTTATATGTAAGAGACTATAAAAGCTTTTGATTGTTGGGTTTAATTTTTTTTTGTTTTTAACAACTACAGTAAGATCCTTTTAGATCTTGTTAGTGTAATTTTATCTACAATAAACACATTGAACTCTAATCAATTCTACAAACTCTTTTGAAACTAGCTTAACATAATTAGCATGATTTATAATCAAATTTCATTTATATTCTTATCATTTACTGGTCTTAGATATACAATAGAATTAGCACTCTTTAAAATATCAAAACCCAAAAGTCTCACACTAATTGAAACTTGTTCAGGATTTATGAATTAACTTGTGAAATCGTCCTTGCTTGATTTGTATTTGTTAGGTTAGACCTCTAGTAAGCTCTCATAATAAGTTCAAGATCGAAAATCTCTAATTACTTAATTAGTTATGAGCTAATGTGGTAAAACATAATAGCGAAAAATTAAGGCGATTTGCGCAAAAGCGATTAAAGATCTAATTCATAAAACGGTTAATTGTCGAATTAGTAAAGAAGTTAGGATATTTTTTTTCCTTTTTTTTCCTTTTCGATGTCCATCCATCCTGTTCCCTTATATAATAGAGACTATTTCATATAAGTTGAATGTAGGTGAAATTACATACATCTTACCTCTATTTTGACAGCTCAAATACTTCATCTATCTTAGATGGCTTACTTCTTAGCGAGACATATATCAATGTGAAAGTATTGGGTCAGACCGTCTGACCAAAACTTATGGTCAGACGAGTTCATTCCAATACTAAAATATAGCGTCTTCTCCAAGAGGATTTACAGTAACACTAATTTTCCAAACCAACATCAATATCAACAATAATCATTCAAATTTCCACAACAAATTCAGTCACAAGAACCAGATTTTTCACTCAGATATAACATTCATTCCAAGATAAGATTCGACATTAATTAGGCCAAAGAACAGAGCACGACAATCAACAAACAATCTAACCAAATTTGATCGAAATTGTACCAAATAATTAGTGAGAATCTAGATACTTTCAAAGATTATTGAGTAGCAGCGAATGAAGTTGACAATTGTTTTTATAATACGCAACTATAATTTATTGATGTGTAATCAAGCTTGTGTTTAACAAACTAAAACGCTTTTGTATTATGGCAGCAAGAAGCGCTTGTTGGTTAGTGTGTATGACCAGAATTTGTACGTTGTTTGGGTGTGTTTAAGCCAGCAATTATGCAGGGCTTAATCTGAAGATTACTTATTGATGTGTTGTTAGAACTTTGATTTCAGTGTGAAAAGAGGGATTTTTTTATATCAACAAGGATTATTTTGTTATATAATAGTTGGGTTTAGTTGATGATTGTGATGGATTATTAGGTAAGTTTTTTTAATGTTGAGGTTTTGTTGTTTATTTGAGTGGTTTAATGTTTTCTTTTCAGTTGATAGCTACGAATGGTTCAGTTGAGTAATATGTTTGTTCAGTTGATTATTTTTGTTGTTCAATTAATCATTGAATTATTTCAGTTGATTTTAATAAATGTTTCAATTGATTAGTTTAGTTTGTTGATTACTATGTTGGTTCAATTGTATATTTTCAGTTGGTTTGTCATAATGGTTCATTTGATATGTTTTAACGGCTCAGTTGAATAAAAATGAAGTATTGAATAAAAATATATTTCAATTGAATAAAACAATGTCTCAGTTGAATGAAAATATGTCTTGGTTGGAATAAAAAAATGTCTCAGTTGATATTAAAGATGTCTCAGTTGATATAATAATAAGTCTCAGTTGATATTTAAAAATGTCCTAGTTGATATGAAAATAAGTCTCAGTTGATATACTTGGACAAGATTGAGAAGCTATCTGCAGTTTCTACATCTACCAAGGATGAGGATTTCTTATATAGCATTTGGGAGGAACAGAAACAAATAGATATAGCTAATGCTAGAAAGAGAAGAGAAGAGAAGACGCAGAGATAAGAGAATTTTATGCAGAACAGTGTATAACATTAAGCAAGATTGGGATTCCCTTCCATCCATGTCTATGGATGGAGATACATGGTCTGAAAATGCACAATGGTGCCTTACCAACTAGGTCATTTCTAGAGTTTGTCATGTCTGCAAGGTATATGTGATACTTGTATTATTTATGTTATGCTAAGCTTTATTTATTTTTACCTATTTTTAACTCAAATGATAAACTCATTAACTGAAAAGCTAAACTTACTAACTGAAAGAATAAAAACAATAACTGAAAAGGTGAAATTATTAACTGAAATAATAATTAGATTACTAACTGAAATAACACATTCATTAACTGAAAGGATAAGCTCATTAACTGAAAAGCTAAGATTACTAACTGAAAAACTAAGCTCATTAATTGAAATGATAAATCCAAATATCATATAGGCTATGTTGGATTCGAACCCACACCATATATATCATTACATTGCTCTCCCATTTGAGCTAACAACCTTTAGTTTAGACATGGATTGGATTTAATAATCAAAAGTTCATACGCAGGCCTAACAAAGCTACTAACAACCATAAAGCTTTTAACATTGCCAAACAGCATTACAAACTTTCTATCCACAATCCTTCGTGTGTACTTTCGAGTGTGACTAAACCTATATTTGACAGTAGGTCTGATGCACAACCTCCTAGCAGGCTTCATCTTTAACTTGCTAAAAGTTGTAGAACAAAGCAGCAACTACAACAACTATCAAGTTCCTTTCACGCATGGTGAACTTTAGTTCATGATGTAAATGACAGATTACCACTGCTAACTGAAGTGCAATCAAAGCTGATCACTGACCACTGCGGAGTAGATGAGAATGAGACATACAGCTAGTACCACATATCCTAATGTCCTAATCAGAACCTACTCCATTTTTTGTAGAATTTCTCCTTCACTTGGTGTTTGCCTATGACAGCAAGCCAATCCATATGTTAGTGCTTTGGTAATGTAGACACAACCAAACAACCTCTTCCATTTAATGATCTAGTACACTTGTGTTCAGCTGACCAAGTAAACATCTAAACACCCTTAGTTTATTACCTTGCACACAAATGCCTAGGGCAATCTTCATCATGCTCAACAGAGTTTCATGAAAGTTAAGACTAGAAGATATCATTCACAGCCACCCTGCCATCATTCAAAACAAACCAAAACACTAATATTATGAACTGCAACAAAATTTCTATCAACTGAAACACGAATATTATCAACTGAAACAAAATTTCTATCAACTGAAACACTAACCCTATCAATTGAAACACTAACACTATCAACTGAAACAAAATTTCTATCAACTGAAACACTAATACTATCAACTGGAAAAACAAAACACCCAACTGAAACAAAACAATACCCAACTCTATATAACATGAAACTAATAAGCTAAAATTCAACATCTTGTATCAGCCATTCTAAATTTAAAACTCCATACTTGACATTAGATATTCAACACCTATAATAGGCTATTCAATATTTGATATACTGTACCGAATACTTGAAATGAGGTGTTCAATATTTGATACACGATCTGTATAAGGTATTCAACTATTCAATATATACCAAGCATAAAACTAGCTAACCCCCAACGTTAAAAAGAGTATAAGCAAACTTTAATACATTAATTGAAAGATAAAAGACAATACATAAAGCCCAAATTTTATTAACTGAAGACATATATGTATCAGCTGAAATAATGAAGTCATTAAATGAAAAATTAAAGAAAATAACTAAAACCCAAAATTTACTAACTGAAGACATTCTGATAACATCATCCACAATGAAAGTAACAAATTAAGGTCTCACAACTCTAATTACGCATCACACTAAACAATTGATCCAACAACGAACTCAAAGCAAAATGAAACTAAAATTATATATAAAAAAAAAACCACAATTGAAACACACTAATTCCCCCAAATTCGAACTACCATTCACCATATATAAAACTCAATGCTTAACCAACTAATATCACATAATTTGAGCCTCAAATTTAGCAAATAGAATTCAATAATTGAAGAATACCTTGCGATTTCTCCAAATATTTTCTTCAATATATTGATAGTTCATCTCAAAGCATGCACACAACTTGTGATCTCCTTGGCTGCTGAAGACAATGAGAAACATGAGATGAGACTGGGTTGTGTGGATTAGTTGTCGAATTTAAAAACAAGTAGGGAGATGAGAGAGTTTGGAACATAAATTTTGAAAGAAAATAAGAATTACGACATATTAATGTTTATTAGCGTGCTTTGTGGTTCACGGAAAATGCTTGAGCCTGTTCTATCTAACTCGTCTGACCATAATGTATGGTCAGACTTGTTTGATCTAATACCTTCTCTATATCAATATATTGAAGAACTATCGCTTCAAATTTGCGGCATTCTAACCCCTTAATTGCTTAAACCACTGCCCTATAAATATATTTTCAAGGCTCAAGCCTTATACATTAAACCTTGTTATTAAAGAAGATATCCTCATCATCATCAACAACATACTTTACGACAAAATCCCACACCTTAGAGTATACAAACACTTATTGATGACCTTTTTCAACTTATAACAACTTTCACAAAGGTTTCAATCATCTTTGTCTATCGCGAAGTTAGATGTGTGGCGAATTACCTATCCAGACTTAGGCATCATATTAAAAAACTAACTTACTTGTTCGATGTGTAGATTGATAAGTATCTTAATTAAGTACTTAGTTAATTAAAATAATAGAGGGTTCCCAATTAAAAACTACAACCCACGCATTACACAAATATAAATAGTCAATATCTAGTAAAAATGGACTAGTGGTGAAAGATGAGAACAAAATTGAGTTATAACATTTTTTACTTAGAAGTATTCCCATGATTTTCGAAACAATTTTTTAAAAATAAAAATTCTTCTCCAATCCTTGCAACCCTTGCCTTTTGTGGTTTTTATTCTTTACTTTGAGCATTAATATCTTAGAAATCGTTATTATATTTGATGTGTACAAAACCTATATGTTCAAATGAACCAAATAAGATCCCTATTGAAACAAAAGCAATCCACGATCAAATATTTAAGAATGCAAAATAACAACACCGAGATTTAACGTGGTTTACTAATAATGTTTTAGCTAGGGACCATATGCAAAAAGTGAAGTTGTAAATATGATTGAAAAGTATGTCCTCCCACACATTTTAGTTTTCTCAAAAGATCCAATACAAATGACTCCAAAAAAACAATACTTACAATCATAATTCAACAGGCATATATTTTAACAAACCAACCAATCATTGAAAATTTTCGAAATTATACAAAAAAGAAAATAGGAGATAAAATCTCCTCCGTAGCAAATGTGAACACCCCGCCACTAATGTCTGTCTGTCTTTGTAGTTTCTACCCCATGTTCAAAATTCGGTTGCTATCACATCTTTGCTTTAACATTTGTACTTACCTCCCCAACTATCCTTCCTTCCTAACAAACATCTTCATTAGGCCATCACTCCTCCGCCCACATCACCATTCACCACCCATTATGCCACCACTACTCCCCTCTTTCTCCACCCTTTTCTTCCTCCTCTTCCTCCTCTGCTTCTCCCATTCGGCCTCGTCCGACGAGCTCGACTCCCTTCTAACTCTCAAATCATCTCTCCATTCCTCTAACTCCAACCTCTTCTCCACATGGATTTCTTCCAATCAAAGATGTGATTTTTATGGTATTTCCTGCAACAAAGCAGGGAATGTCACCGAAATCGATCTATCGAAACAGGGCCTATCGGGCACCCTTCCTTTTGAAGCCATATGCTCCCTCCCTTCCCTTACCAAACTCGCTTTCGGTTTTAATTCTATCTCAGGGATCATCTCCTCCCATCTTGTCAACTGTACTCAACTTCAGTACTTGGACTTGGGTAACAACCGCTTCTCTGGCTCATTTCCTGATATTTCACCTTTGAGTCAGTTGAAGTATTTGTACCTTAATTCAACTGGGATTTCTGGGATTTTCCCTTGGAATTCTCTTTCTAATATCACTGGCCTTATACAACTTAGCCTTGGTGACAATCCTTTTGACATCACCACCCCTTTTCCAAAACAAGTCACACAATTAAAGGAATTAAATTGGCTTTATTTAACAAACTCCAGTATTTCAGGGTCAATTCCACCTGAAATTAGAAACTTATCTGAGCTTATTAATCTTGAATTATCTTATAATATCTTATCTGGGTCAATCCCACTTGAGATTTCTGAGCTTAAGAAACTAAGACAACTCGAGCTCTACAACAATCAGATCACTGGAAAGCTGCCTATTGGGTTTCGAAACTTGACGAGTTTGATCCGGTTTGATGCTTCTAATAATAGATTAGAAGGGGATTTGTCTGAGCTTAAGTTTTTGAACCAACTTGTTTGGATTCAGTTGTTTGATAATAATTTCTCAGGGGAGATCCCTGTTGAGTTTGGAGATTTTAAGAGTTTGGTGAATTTATCTCTTTACAATAATAAACTCACTGGAGAACTTCCCAGGAATCTTGGATCATGGGCTGAGTTTGATTTCATCGATGTTTCGACGAATTCGCTTTCAGGTCCGATTCCTCCTGATATGTGTAAAAGAGGGACTATGACAAAGCTTCTGATTCTTGAAAACAAGTTTACTGGAGAAATCCCAGCCAGTTATGCCAACTGCACGTCGTTGACTCGGTTTCGAGTTAGTGATAACTTGCTTACCGGAGAAGTTCCCGCTGGAATATGGGGATTGCCCAACGTGAACATTATTGATATTGCAGACAACCAGCTCCAAGGTTCCATCACCTCTGATATTTCTAAGGCGAAAAATCTGGCTCAAATCTATGCTACCAACAATAAGTTATCAGGGGATGTTCCGGTGGAAATCGGGGGAGCTTTATCGTTACTCGCAATCGATTTGAGTGGAAATGAGTTCACAGGAGAACTTCCGGATAGTATTGGTAAGCTTAAGATGTTGAACAACCTTTATTTGCAAAAGAATAAGCTTTCTGGTGATATCCCTGCTTCTCTTGGGGAATGTCTTCGCCTTAATGCTGTTAATTTAGCTGAAAATTCGTTTTCTGGTTCAATTCCAACTACATTAGGCTCTTTACCTACCTTGAACTCGTTAAATCTGTCACAGAACGAGTTATCTGGTTTAATTCCCAATACTCTTTCATCTCTTAAGCTTAGTCTTCTTGATCTGTCCTACAACAAGTTATCAGGTCAAATCCCGAAATCTCTCTCCATTGAGGCCTTTAGAGAAAGTTTTACAGGTAATGATGGACTTTGTAGCTCAGATTATAAGAACTTCCGGACATGTTCATCGAGGTCTCGAGATTATCACACGTTCATTATCTGCCTGATTCTGGGGTTAGCCATCTTAGTTACGTTGAGTGGTTGTTACTTGTACATGAAGATACGTGGTGCTCGAAGGGATCACGACCGTTCATTGTCATTGAAGGACGATTACTTGTGGAATATGAAGTCGTACCATGTGGTTACCTTTACGGAAGAGGAGATACTCGATTCAATCAAGCCCGAGAATTTGATAGGGAAAGGAGGGTGTGGGAGTGTTTACAAGGTCGCCCTTAAAGATGGGAAGGAGTTGGCCGTTAAACACATATGGAATTTCGACTTCTCCGATGATAGGAAGATGAACCGTCCGAGCACTCCAATGCTGGACAAGAAATGTGGTAGTAGGAAGATCAAAGAGTTTGATATGGAGGTCCAAACTTTGAGTTCAATTAGGCATATTAATGTGGTGAAGTTATATTGTAGTATTACTAGTGAAGACTCGAGCTTGTTAGTGTACGAGTACTTGCCTAATGGGAGCTTGTGGGATAGGCTACATAGTAATAAGAAATTGGGATTAGATTGGCAAAGTCGCTACGAAATTGCATTGGGTGCTGCGAAGGGGCTAGAATACCTTCACCATGGATATGAGAGACCTGTGATTCACCGCGATGTCAAGTCTAGCAATATATTGTTGGATGAGTTTTTGAAGCCTAGAATTGCTGATTTTGGGCTCGCAAAGATTGTTCAAGCGAATGCCAGTCATGATTCAACTCACATAATCCCAGGAACACACGGCTACATTGCACCAGGTAAACCATTTACTCCATTATATCCCTCGCGCATGCAATGTCATGTCTTAAGAAGAGGTTATGTCACTAAATATTAATTGCTTGCTCTTAAATTACATAAGATTAACTCTTTAAGTTGGAGACCACGTTTTCTCCTCAATTATGAGAGTTGTTTATAGTTAGAGATCATGTTTTATCTTCAATAATGAGAGATTATCGCTAATTCTTATACGAAGTATTTGAAGTACGGTTTGCAAGATTCACATTCTTGAGCTTCATTCGTGTGCAGAATATGGATACACATACAAAGTGAACGAGAAGAGCGATGTTTACAGCTTTGGGGTGGTTCTAGTAGAATTGGTGACAGGAAAGAGGCCGATTGAGCCAGAATTCGGAGAGAGCAAGGACATAATAAATTGGGTTTCAAGCAAGTTGAAAAACAGGGAAACCGTGTTAGACATAATAGATTCAGACATCCCTTCACCCCTAAAGGAAGAGGCGATCAAGATTTTGAAGATAGCAATCCTTTGCACCGCAAGACTCCCAGAGCTTAGGCCAACCATGAGGAGTGTGGTTCAAATGCTCGAGGAAGCTGAACCATGTCAATTGGTGAGCATCATTGTTGGTAAAGATGGGACAAAGAATATAGAGGATGTCAAAGAGCAGCCCAAAGATATCAGTTAGCTAGCAACTTAGTCTCCTACTTACTTTAGAAGTGACATTGCTTTAAGCAAGCAACATTAGCTTCATAGTTCAAGATGGACTTAACACATCCCTAGCTCATGAGAACATCTCCTAAGGGGGAGGGGGTTAAAACATAGTGTTTGTAACATATTTTGTATATGGAAGAGTTGAGCCTATTCTTATGGCATTAGTCGCTTTAAATGTAAAGTAATTGTTGTATAATAGGGGTAAGTAGCAATTAGCCAACCAAATTTTCTTTCCAATTTTTCTTTTTTCCCTTCTAGTTGTGGTTGTTGCAAGAGTTCAATAAAGCCCAATCCTATCTTTAGAAAATGCATTTTGATAAGGCTTGTACACAGTAGCACAATTGATGCATCTCATAAAACTAGTTATTTAATTAAATATCTGATTTATTTATTAATTTCGAATTGCTAACTAACTGACCATTAAAAAGCTCTTTATAAGTTCTTGTTGAAGTGCGTATGCAATTTCATAAGATGCTACTTTACAATCTTACAATTATGTTGAAATTGAGAGTAAAAGATATCTGAATTAGTTATAACATTCTTCTCAATATCAAGAGATTTTGGGATTGATTCTATTACGGCTTTGTACCATTGGAGGATCTTGAAGTTTTTTGTTTTGTGTGGTCCATATTTTTTTGATTGAATCATTTAGATACTTAGACTTGTATGTGTAGACATGGAAAACTAATATGATCTGATTAACCTAAACCATATGATCCAAAACCCAAAACTAGATTCGACGCGATGACCCAATTTAAATCCAAAACGCAAAGTGAATACAATTTAATCTAAAACTAACTCAATGAATACCCAAAATACCCCAAAAGACCCAAATCGATTTTATCCGAAATCTAGATTAAACCGAATTGAAATAAAAAAATTAATATAAACTCGATTTGAACAGTTTTCTGATACATAATGAAATAATCAAATTCAGAGGACGTTAGGATTGGTGGCTTAAGAATTGGAAAGAGAATCAAAACACTAGGTTACCTTTACACGGTGTTTGATTAATGTTAACTTTACTTACTTTTCACTTTTGGTTACCTTTACTTGATTCCCCACCGCCTCCCCCTCAAGGTTTTGGAGTCCTCCATTTCCTGGCCTCTACGCTACAACTATTATTGACCAACATTGACCACGATTCTCCACCACCACCACTCCACAACCACCGGTTACTACACATCGGCAACTACCCAACCATTACCTAACCACCAACCCTGACCCAAAAACCCACCCTAACAAACCCTAAAACCACCTAGCCCCTAAAAACCACCCAGCCCCTCAAAACCACTCCACCAAAGCTCGAAAAGAATCCATCACTCGCCGGAAACCACCAGCCCCCCTCCCCCCCCCAAAAAAAACAAACCATCATATTAAGCCTCAATAACAACCTACACCCCCCCGAAGATCACCAGCCTTCCTCAAAAAACAACCATCCCTCATCGAAAACAACAAGCGTCTACCAAAATACACACTACAAACTGCAAAGACATCAACCCCCTGTCGAAAACAACTAAGATCCCAACGAAAACGACGCTTAAAACCTCGAATACAACTAGCACTGATTAGAAACAACCAGCCCTTGAAACAACCAACCCAAACCCTAAAACTACCCCCGCCCAAATTGAATCCATCACTAATCCTAACTCCAAACCCTAAAACCACTGAGAAATGCGTTGAAAAGAGAGAATGTAAGTCTAAGAAGAGGGGGAGGTCCCAGTGAGAACGTGCAAGGCAAATTTGAGGGGAAAGGTTAAACCCTATTCCCTTGTTTTAGCAAATACTTGTTCTAATCAGGGGGTTTTGGTTTCCATTTCTTCCTACCCCTTTCTTGTTTTCTTTCCTTTCCCTTTCTTCAACAAGACGCCCCTTCAATGTAACCTTACAAAAGCTCGACATTAGTACAACAGCAGGCGAAATGACACGTTTTAATATAAACATGAAAAATCGAATAATTGAGTTGTTATATTTTTTAATCCAACATGGTCTCGTTTGAATTGATCTGACCTAAAATCGATTAGCGAGTTATATAAAAAAAGTTATTGCACAAAAAAAAAATAGTGTCTTATAAAGGCCATACTCCAGTTGGTCCCTATGGGAGATCCCTTCCTGATTTTATATAATGTGTAATAGGAAGACATACTCATATTAATCTATACTTAGTTTTATATTAGAATTTCAAAAGGAACAAAAAAAACTATGTTAGTGGATGAAAGTGATATTCTTCTACTCATAATTAAGTCATAACATGGCAATTGGAAACAATTTCTCTTGTTGTTTATAGAGCCCGAAAGCACAGTTTTGTGCACAATAGATCATATATCACATGCAACAAATTAGTGGATGAGATTTTTTCATAAAATATAGCTCCCACATATGAGTAAATTCACTACAAAAATTTAGGTTTCACATGATGAATTAATCTCTTAGGGAGAACCATGCTAAGAAAATACCCAAGAAAGCCTTAGTATTAGAGAATGTGGCATTTTTCTAAAGAAATGTTCACTATATATGAGTTATTTCGACACACAGGTTTAGATTTCAAGACCTTGAACTAACATCTAGGAAGTATCATTTCTAACTTTACAACCGACTGAGTACCTTTCTACATAAAAGTATTATTCTTGCAATTATTTGTAGTTACGTGCATTTAAGATAGACATACATCTATATTAAAGGGTATTGTTATTCGCCGTCCTAATTTATACACATGCCGCTGACCTAATTAACCTTAATGAATTAAACTTAATATTATTTACTCACTCCCCCTCACCATTAAGTGTAACTCACACTCTCCCTCACCATTAAGTGTAACTCACACTATATATTTAGTTATATAGTGTTATATTTAATTAAAATATGGCATATATAATTATATTAAAAAAAATCACATATTTGACCATTATATTATGTTATATTTATTTAAATATGATGATGTTGTATTTGTAGGTTATTATAAAAGATTATGGAGGAAATGATAAAGATTACAGTTCTCATTTCATAACTTCGCTGACATGAGAGTGTTATAAAGATGGATTTGTGGGCTTGCGAAGTAGCTCATGGACTTGGATTTGGCATTTCAACTAGTTCCCATAAACGAAACAATGGATTTGATCACCGTGTTTATGTTAGATGCAAACGTGGTTGTGTATATAGGGGTAAGACAACTGACTTGGACTTAGTTGAACGTCCGAATACCAAGACACAATATTGTGCTTGTCCTTTCATGTTGAAGTTGCAAAGGGATGTTCCTGGTGGCTATTATCGGTTATTAATAAGTAAAGGAGTTACTGGCACTCATAATCATCGTCTTATAGTTTATAAGGAGGGTCACCGAGATATCAGTGGTCTCAGTGTTGCTGCAAAAGAGCTTGTTCGCCAGTTGAGTGAGGCACAGACAAGGCCGTGCAACATTATGGCGGCATTGATTGTGGCACATCGTGAGGATAATCCAACCATTCGTCATGTCTACAATTATCGCATGAAAATCAACAAAATTGATAGCGAAGGGAGAGATGTGATGGAGAACTTCTTCCATTTTACACGTGAGGTAAAGTATGTATTATGGGTTAATACAGCTGCAGGTTACGACCATACGACACATATATTTGCCGCTCATCCTAAGTCTGCTAGTTTTTGTCAGACATTCCCATTTGTGCTGATGATGGATTCCACTTACTAAGCGAACCAGTATCATATGCCATTTGTTGAGATGATTGGGGTTTCATCGACTGGACATAACTTCCTCATTGCTTATGCTCTAGTCGTGGATGAGACAACAGACAGTTACATATGGGTGTTAGATAAGCTTCAAACTGTTTTTGGAGCCGGAGTTTCCCCTCATGCTATTGCGACTCGGGAGATGGGACTTCTTGCACCTATTCGTGAGTACCATCCACATTCGTCTCACTTTCTTTGTACATGGCACATTAAGCAAGATGTTGAGCAACATGTATATAAATTGCTTGGCAAGAATGAGGCAATGGCATCCGGTTTTACGAATGGTAGGTTGAACAAGGTGATGGAGGCTTCGTCAGAGGGTGAATACACTGAAGATGTGGCTGACATGGGTGATGCTTGGAAAAAGCATCCAAAAGTTATCGAGTATGTTCATAGCACATGGCTAGTTCACAAGGAAAAGTTTGTGAAGGCGTGGACAAATAATATATTTCATTTAGGAAATGTGACTACATGTAGGGTTGAGAGTCAACACAGTGCACTGAAACACTGGTTTGAGAGCTCGTAGTTGTCTTTAGTTAGTGTCTGGGAGCGTACACACACATTTGTTGATTTGCAGGTGAAGAAATTACAGTATCATCTAGAGTCCTCTAGCCGACGCCATGGGAGAATGTTATTAGGAGACTTTTTTTCTTGGCAGCTATTAGGAGACTTTTTTTCTTGGCAGCTATTAGGAGACTTTTATCAGCATATAGTTGGAAGGGTGACACACTATTGTCTACAGTTATTACATCAGAAGGAGATACGTATGAGATCACTAGGCGATAGTGTTTATTATCGATGCGGATGTGTGATTAGGGTCACCCATGGGATTCCGTGTGCATGTGAGATCCATCGTACTATGTCTTCCGGGGATCCCCTCCAACTTGAGCAATTTCATATTATATGGAGGACACTAGTAGTCAGTAATGGTGTTGATGCAACAAAGGTTGATGCCAAGACATCTCAGCCCTTACAACATTTGGAGATATTAGATTCTCTTGTTGGGGAACTCAGATCTAGGGATCCTACTGTCATCCAAAATGTTAACCGCTTATTTCCGACGTTTTGCGTCCTGAAGAAGTAGGCCATCAGGAGCCAGCTGTGAAGACCAAGAAGAGAGGTCGTCCACCCAAACGATCTTCTACGAAACTTAACCCTAGTGCATTTGAGTATATGGGTAGAGGTAGAGGTAGAGGGCGTGGTTCCCGTGGAGGCACATCATCGTCTTGAGGTCGTGGTCGGTCGTCAAGTTCATCTGTTTCTAGAACAACTTCAGTATTTACAAACCTCAAATCCATACAAAATGCTCTTATATTAGAAACTTATATAATATTTCGTCATACAAATATATATCGCTTTTCATCTTGCAGATCTCAATGCTATAAAATGCAATAACATGCAATAACATGCAGTTTTTTTCGGAATTTTCCTTATTCTGAAAATGTCCCAGCTGCTATTCTTCAGCACCTTTAGGGTTTTCTTGATGTACGAGCAGATCGATGGAAACTGTGGGTCCATATGTATAGCTGATGCAATATCTAACAACCAAGATGATTGGGCGATAGTTAGACGGATAACTTGTGCTTAGATTAGAGGCTGTAGAGCCAAATACACTACCAATCGGGTCCATATGGACACCACTGAATCTAAAAACAAGTAAATAACAATTAGTACAAAAAAATATATATAATGAAACTTAAAAGGTTAATATTTACCTGCCCAGGTGCCATTGTATCGATCCTTCGTCGAAAAGTTGCTAATCTCTCTTCTCCCTTCGAATACGACTGTGAAGACCAACACATCAATCGAGGTGATCCAGTTAGCATAGAAAGACGCTCACGTGAAGGTCGAAATGCAGGGAAGTACTCATATATCTACGCCTGCAACAATGACATACATCCCCCGACCTGCGCACATGAAGCGCGTGACGCCGCCCCTAACTGATGATACAACCAAGCCAGTGCTGCTGATCCCCATGAATAACGGACACCTGTCTGAGATCCCTAAGCTTCGAAATCACATACAGTCTTACCTTACTAACACTCTTTTCAACGAAAAGAGTGGAACCTAGCATCGTTGTAAGAAACCCACAAGCCTCAATACTAGGCGTTCTGTCAGCCGGGGGTTTACAACTCTTTATGATGCTATCCACACTAGGAGCAGCCCCCTTCCACGGTATCTCCGTTCAACTAACCTAAAGATGCTCGGCGTAATCATGGTGTATGACTGTGGCTCAGAGGGACCCGTAATCATGTTCCCGTCAATTGGGATGTGTAAGATCTGCTGAACATCGTAAAGCATGATAGTCATTTCCCTCTAAGGAAAATGAAAATTGTTCGTGTCAGGCTGCCCCCTTTCCACGAATGCAGTAATGAGTGGATGATCAAGACGACTAAACATAATGCTATAAGGATGTGACAAACCCGTGTCATCGACTTTCTGCCGCACAATCGGCGCCATCGCATCCCTCCACTTCACATGTTTCTTACATGCCCCCATACGGTTGTGACACATCAAAAAACCGCTGTCCTCCCCCTCCCAAATGAATCGGGCAACATGCCCTTCGTAACTCAGGATGACTGAGCCATAGTAGGGACCACTTGGCTGAGGTGTCCTAACTATCCAAGAATCATCTCTCTGACGCCTCCTTTTCCTCCTCCCAACTGAAGTAGCATCGGAGCCTACAAACCTCCCACTACTACCTCTCCTCACAGTGCAAACCTCCCATGAACCCTCATCGTCCTCATCATCAAAGTTCTCATCATAATTACCACCCGATGGTCCCCGACCCTGAGGTTCCAAATCCTCGGGTTCCCGATCCTAAACTTCCTGATCCTGAGGTGACTGAATGGTGATGCCCCCTAGAACGTCGTGCAGACATGGTAACACATCGAGCATGAGGGCGACGAAGTCTAGAGTCACCATAACTAGGCAATGATTTGCCCCCGGTTGTAGCGCGCTATTCAGTTAATTGAATACAAATCAGCATTTTAATATTAAACGAGATTAAGCTGGCTATAATATTTTTTTATAATATAAAATGAAATTAACCTATATCATTAATATACACTTTGCATTCACAAGCAAAATCAGATATTATTGGCATAAAAAAACAAAATTAAAATAAAACAAAACTATAGACTAAATGGAATCGAAATAAAAAATAGAAAAACATGTGAAAATATACAACAAAATTATAAAATTAAAAGGAACTTATAATTTATGAACATATAATGCACGCATTTTATTCACACAAAATAATAAAAATTGACACAAATTAAAAAAAAAATTAAATAAAAACTAAAATGAATATATAATTTATGCACACATTTTATTCACAAAAACATTGTTATACAACAAAATTATAAAATTAAAAGGAAATTATAATTTATGAACATATAATGCATGCATTTTATTCACACAAAATAATAAAAATTGCCACAAATTTAAAAATTTTTTTTAAAAAAAACATGTGGAAAACACGGTTGCACCATGGCACAAACGTGTTTTCCACACGTCTATGTCATGGCACATACGTGTTTTCCACACGTTTGACTGTTGATTGTTTTTTTAAAAAAATTACCTCATCGCCGCTGCCGCCGCCACCGGAAGAGCGGGCTGGTTCTTTTGCTTCCCTTCTGTTCATTTACTCCGATAGGTGATGTCAATGGTGGTGATGGGAAGGTAATTTGTGGTTAAGGGGGAAGTGTGGAATTGATGGAGGTAAGGAGAGTGGAAAGAGAGTGGGAAGAGAGTGGGAGTGTAGAGAGTGGGTTAGGAAATAAGAGGTAAGGGTAAAAAATGAAAATATTACAAAGTTAGGGCGGCATGTGGATAAATTAGGGCAGCGAATAGCTTTTCACATATTAAATCCGTAAAACCCTATATGAGTTAATGAAACGAAAAAGCTAAAACCAAAAAAATACAATTATCAAAGACTGATTTCTTGAAGATAACCTATACAACCATGCACATAACATTTGAGTGCTACACATTAAATAATAAAAAAATATTAAAATCTTATGTGTCTTACCGATATCGGTACTGTATATGAGATATATATCGCATATGAAAAACATTATTAGAGAATTTAAAAGGTAAATACAACATCTTTCATATAAATTTCTACACACGAGTGACTGCTAACTAGTGAGATTTGCAATGTGATGTAGTATAAGCTAGCAACTTATGATTTTGTCAAAAATAAGCTAGCAACTTATGATTTTGTCAAAAATTCTCGTTTCATTCCCTTGATCAAGTAGTAGAAATAACTTTAACTTAAACTATAAATAATTTATCCTACATATCAAAAAGGATTCATTGGATATATCTATAACAGACTTGAATCATATTATTGTACACACACAATTACATTGCTGCGTTAAGGGCCAAAAATAAATCGGCACCATATAATCTGTATTATGTAACAGCTAAAGTAAATTCCAACACTTGAAACTTAACGCTCAGCACCAAGTTATTAGTTGAGCCTCATACGAAATCATGCACGGTACACCCGGGTGTACCATGCTCATGGTATATCTAGTGGCTGGTATTGTTGTAATTAACGCAAATTTGAGATGTAAAGGTCTAATACAATTTCCACGCTACAATCAACAATAAAGAAGGTGTACTACAGTGGTTGCACAACTTGTGCTAGCTTGCCATCTTGCACAAGTTTAGGAGGTCGCGAGGTCGAACCCTATGAATGTTTTTTTTCCTATTTTTTATTTTCTTGAATTATATAATATTCATCCCCTAAGAAAATATATTTCTCCTTTAGGGCTACATTTATCTATATTTACTTTGCAATAAATAATTATATAATTTCTCATTTACTTGTTTTACACGTTATATGTTATTCATTTGAATAAAATATTGTCCATATTCTCATATTATCTTCTGTTACTCAATTTGGTCTTTATTTTAACATAGTAGAACATATGTATTTGCTCATTTTAATATTCATTGCTAATTTGGAAACTAGTAAAAAAATAAAATTGCTCATTTGAAACCCACTATTTTATAAATGTTCCTTTTGTTTTGTTTATCCTTCCCCCTTATTTTCATATTCATGGAATTACTCATTTAATAAATGTTAATTTGAAAAATATTACAAAAAAATTGTTCATTTCTTTTGTTCTAGCATATTCCCCCTTTATTTTTCTTGTCAGTATAATTGCTCATTTGAAACAAAAATTGCTCATTAATGGAATTGCTCATTTCTCTTATTTTTCATAAAAAGTTTCGATTGTTTTTTTTAATCTTTCGTCCTTATTTTTATTGTTCACACAATTGTTCATTTCAAACAAAAATGCTCATTTGATACCATTTAAAAACAAAATTGTTCATTTGTTAACAACGTTGTTCATTTGAAATCCCTAATAAAAGTGTTGCTCATTTGAAACAAAGTTGTTTATTTGAATCACCTTAAAACAAATTGTTGCTCATTTGAAACCCCTTATTGTCAATAAAAAGTTTTTATTTTGTTTATCTCATCTTTATTTTGCGTGTTCACATAGTTTATCATTTGAAACAATCAAAACAAAGTTGCTCATTGAGAAACAATGTTTGTTATTTGAATTGGATCTGCTCATTTGAAACCCCCTTATTTTTCATGTTTTTTTTTTGTTTTGTTTAGCTTCCCTCTATTTTTCTGATTTACACAATGGATCATTTGAAACCAAAATTTTGATTTGGTTCCATTAAAAGTTAATGTTGCTCATTTGAACACAATATTGTTCATTTGAAATCCCTAATAAAAGTGTTGCTCATTTGAAACCATCAAAATAATATTGTTCATTTGAAAACAATGTTGGTCATCTAAAACCCTCAAAAAAAATGTTGCTCATTTAAAACCCTTCGAAATAAAGTTGCTCATTTTAAACAAAGTTCCTCATTGGAATTTCATCAAATAAAAAAGAGTGTTACTCATTTGAAAATTGAAACTCTTTTTAAAAAAGAAGAAGGATATTTTATACTTTTATAAAATAATTATCTTGTAGCACAATTTGGAAATTATTGGAAAAAAATATGGAAAAATAAGTATTTAGCACATTATAAATTTAGATTTTATCATTTAAGATACAAAATTTATTCGCACTTTGTGTTGCTCATTCAAGTGATATATTGGAAGCTTAAAAATCAATGTGAACTTAAAGTTAATTCTGTGCCTGGTTTACCTAATTCTATGGTAAAATTTTGTTTTTATAATTTCTTGCCTTTTACCACTCATTTGTATATATATGCTCATTATCATATTATATTTTACCAATTAAACATTGTCGATTCAGTAGTGAAAATTATAATAGGATGGCTATCTATGTTTTTACTGCTCGTTCAATTGCTCATTTGAAGTGATTTTGTGATTATCTAATCAATTCACATGTGATCTCATTTCATATTTATCTAGATTCTCTAACTAAAGTTATTATATGCACATCTTATTTTATGACATTAACTTAAGACAACACATAGTAACTGGTCATTACTTATTTTCCATGTTTAGATTCAACAAATGAGCCATGATTTTCTCCACTCATTTGCTTATTTAGAATATTATTTGCCTTAAATTAATATATTTTCATAGTTTTGAAAACATCGTATAACAACAATATGAAATATATACAAAACTACTAAAAGAGAATTTGAATTAAAGGTTGAACAAAAGCCTCTAAAGTTTAAATGTTTCAAGAAGGAAATATATACAATTTGCTGGCAAGATTCAATTATTGGAAGAAGAAAAAACAAATACAGTTGGCTGGAAATGGTGAAAAAATGGAAGAAAAAAATATTACAACAATAGGTTGGGCTAAGAGTTGAACCCACTACCTGCACAACACACATGCTTTAAGGGAGATGGCAACAACCAACTAGGCAAGCTTCAGTTTTGAGTAATATGACACGTCTATGGTATATCACTGCAAGTAATTGTATCCGAGTGTACCTAGCGCATGGTATACTCGGGTTTACTATAATAAATTGTAGTCTCGGATATTTTTGAAGTGGACAAACCATCATATACAATGACAAAGATTTTCATAGATGATCCTATAATGGTAGGATCAGGATCCTAATATTGGAAAAATTCCAGTAGAAGATATAGCACTTCACTACATCAAGTAATGTTATACCAAAATGAATGCTAACAATGTGGTTTTTGAAAGTGAAGAAGGTGAATCTTCAAGAAATGAAATGAACCAAAGGTAAAATATTTCAAATGTAAAAACATGATGCATATTGTTTGTAATAAATCTGCTTTTAAAACTATGTTCTTCCACTGATCATGAAATGTTCTTTGTACAATTAAATTATGTGCTTTGAAAGGTTGGCGTCCACAGCAACAACAATCAAATGAAGGCCAACAAGATTTAGAGAGAAGTAACCAAAACAACAAATATGATAAAGGGTATTTTGTTCTTTCATTTATGATTAATGTTCTAGAAGGAAAAGTTAACTGTTCTTTAAAAAAATTAAATGTTCTTAATGATTTACAATAAATAGTAATGTATGGCATATCATATTTAGTTAATAACACAGTGATGAAAATCAGGAGAAGGTGAAAGGCTAAAATCGTATCACCTAATCAAAGTAATCCTAAAGTCCTCTAACAAACAGTAGTCAGGAAAGTAGGGTCAAATCCACAGGGAGACAGGTCTTCAAAGTTAATATCTAGTTAAAAAGCTACTTCAGACAAGATCAGATAAGAATCAGCTTAACTACTAATTAAACTAAAGAAAGCAATATAATTAATTTAACTATGAATTAAAAGTCTAGGGCATTGTTCGGTCCACCATGCTTATATCAATCACAAGGGTCAAATAACGATCAAAACCTAGGTCAAGAGTCGAGATATTAGAGCACATGTTAAGCTATGGTGAAGTCTTACCGCTCATAATAATTGTCAAAACATTATCCAAGCTTCAAACCTACGTTAAAACCAACTAAAAGAGCATAAATAATCCGTAAAGTAAACTTTTCTATTACTTTCTGTACTATGGTTCGGAAACTAAACTTTCTATCTTTCGAGGAATACCCTCCCATTCCAACCAATCTCAACAAAAGTTTTGATAAAAAACCCTTGTTAAAACTCTTCTAGTAAATTATAACAGATCCTTTTAAAACTACACTTCAATCTTTATAAATAAACTCAACTAAAATGAGTTTAAGACCTTTATAAAACTCTTCTCGTACCTATAAAGTGTTAATAAGAAATCTTACCTTTTTAACTTTGCTTCTTAATTTATAAAATATTTAAGAAGGAAATCTTACCTTTTGAAACTTTTCTCGTAAACTATTAATGGTTCGAGTGGGAATCTTACCTCTCACGAATCATAGCAAGGCAACAAGTTTAGTCCAAACAACTCCTCAGTTAAACCAAAAGCTACAATAGAATACTTGTGTACTTCGTAAATAATGCTAGACTTGAATTTAAGTAATTCTTAGTTTCATAACGAAATCAAACTTTCCTAGCTTCACATAAGTCATCAAACAAATGTTTCATAAACCATATAAATGACCTTCGTGTGCTAACTTGAACTTCCATTTAACGTTAATAACCCTCTAACTAAAACCCTTTACCAATTAATCAAAATCCTCTTGCTTTATATAAAATCAACTGTTAAGAATCAAATATACATTTGGGTACTCAAAAGTTTATTTTGAAACAATTATATGAAAACATAGAGTTTTAAAATCAACTATATAAAATATCAAGCTTGAGCAGAAACTTAAAATAAGCATAACCTCCTCTTAAGAAGTCCAAATCAAATATTTCTTGAGTCTTGCGCTAGTAAAATTTCAATACAAACAACTTTTGTGAAATAGTATTTTTTCTAAAAATGCCCAGAAACTGTCCAAAAATACAATTGACGAAACTTGCTTGTAATCCTTACGAATTACATCACTATTTTTCTTTGAACAACAATAAGTTTGATCTTCAAACTAGTAATATAAACGGATAATTATACAATGGCTACAAATCAGGAAAAATTTCCCATAGAAACGTATACTAAACTCCCAAACGAACCAACACGTCCCTTGCTTCTTCTCTAGTATGCGCCGCCTACTTTGAGCCAACCATGGTGGTTGTGGTGGTTGTCCTAATCGGAATCGAAGCCGAACGTCATCTCTTCTCTTCCTTCGCTCACTTTTCTTCTTCTTCGCTCTCTCCTCTCTTTCTCTTCATGGTTCTCTTCTCCCTCTTTCCTTCTATTCATCTATAGTTTTCCCTTCTGATAGTGTGTTATATATATCGTCCAAAATATAATTTATCAATTAAAAAGATTCCATATCGAAATAATAATAACTCAAACTCATTAAAAGAACTATACACAACTTTTCACAAAGACTTTCCATTAAATATTACAATATAGTTATTAAATAAATATAATTTGCTTTCCAATTATCAAATTCATATTTCTTCTGACCAAAAACACGAGACATATTAATATATGATGAGCTAATAATCATAATTAACAATTAATAAAGTGCTCTTTAAAATAGGGGTGTTACAATATACCACCCTCACAAAAAGTTTCGTCCTTGAAACTTATAAACAAAGAGATTATAAATCAAATGGTTTATCAAAATCAAAATCAACAATAAAAACCAAGAATGAATTATCCTTTCTTTAAAGAGAAACAATCAATAGTAATATAATGAAAGATAGAAGCCATAGTAACCATAACCGAATACCCAAACTGTAAACTGAACCAAAGCTATTAAATTATCCCCTCCACAAAATGAGTTTTGTCCCAAAACTCTTACCATGTTTACACCACATACTCTAACTAACTAATCGTTAAAGATAGCGTTACATATAACATTCACATAAATACACATTGTCACATGAGTGCATAAAAAACTATATAATATCACACAACTCCACACATAGCAAGAGATACTTAAGTAGCATAACTACTCTCGAAACATTTCAAAGTTCTTTCAATATAAACCAAACATTTTCACTCTTTACTCTTAAATAGATCATGTTTATTTCAAACCATTTCAAAACCTTTTTAAATATTTTCGATGATAAGAGAGATTTGTCACCTAACTAAACCAAAACTAATTCTTTTAACACAAATCCAACGAGCGGTAATGTAATAATAATAAAACATTCAAGATATAAACGCTAGTTACTATAATCTAATAATAGTGACATCTCCATTACTAAACCAAAGCTATTATACTCTTCCCCTTCTTAAATAAGAATTGCCACCAAAACTTAATCTTACGTTCACTCTCATAAGGATGAATCACTTCACAATTGTTTCTAAACTAGTTTCCTCCCTCCAAGCTGCCAATCAATTCACATGATTAAGAAAAACAATAATTGTGGGGTTATAGACCACAAATACGCTTGTCGTGCGCAATATCTCAAATAGCTTAGTGACCTAAACATATGGTTTAACATGTACATATATAACTATGAATATACACATATTCGAATGCACAAAAATGCAAAAACCACATTGAACACTAAACATCAAATGACTCACATAACTTTCTCACATAACACAAAGGAAGGCGCGAACTCTCGACGGCTTGGTTTATTTTACTCCTAACGTTTACTTGTCTCATTTTTGGACTTATTTAATTCGAATGCTTGGACATAAAAAGCCATGCGTACCTAAAAATAAAACCGCTCTCATACCATTTGTAACAACTCGAATCTACGATCAACCTAATTAAGACCTAAATGCAGCGGAAAACCTAATCCGGGCAATTACCATCACATTCACCACGAGTGTGGAGCTCAAAAACCTCGACTTATTAAAACTTTTAGATTGTAATGACTATATTAAAACCTCTAAATTCTAATAACTATATTAAGTGAATGGTCCTAAACTTTTATATAACCTGATTTGTTTTTTAAAATCCAAAAGAAAATTCGGCATAGTTCTGTTCATAAATACGGACCGCTAGAACATAATATAGGACTCGCGACCGATTCATAAACCTGTATCCTCAAAATCCAACAACCAAAACCAATCTAAACTTTACAAACCCAAACAAAAAATTAAATTTAATTACAAATTAATTGTTAACTATAATGTTACCAAGCCGATCGTCCTCGCTGCGATATAAAAATATGAATAACACAGATCGAACCTTCTTCAATAATACTACCTTCATGTAATTGCATATACCGGCACGTAGTTCAGCCAGTTAAGATTCCATAATGTAAAGCCAAATATATATGCATGTAGGATACATTAATCATATCCTACAAATCATTTTCTTTTCAAAATATATAAGTAAAATAAAAAACTTTATAAACCATCGACATTTCTTTTGTAAAAAAAATCCTTTCTTTTCTGTTTCTAAATTGTATCCTTTCTATTTCCTTATTTAAATCAAATCGTTTCTTCTTCCTTTTTTCAAATCTTTCATTTTTCCTTTTCTAAACAATCATTTATTTCCTTTTTCTTTCACGAAGAAAGAGTCATAAACCTATGTAAGGGAACGAACTTTCTTGCCTTTGGGCTAGCTAGGCCCTCCGAATAACTATAGACAAAGACCCCTAGTGTCTTCACCCTACATACGGCCAAACCGCAGCAGAAGATTTAAATCCGAGGTACTAATCAACGTACCCCCCAACTATCCTATATCTGTAAAGTCGAGACAAACCCGACAAAGTTCCAATTCCTTGAGATACCGCTTAAGCAATCCCCACAACTTTGAAAATACAAAACTATTCTCGGAGATACCACATAGACAATCAAATTACTTTGCAAACAAATAAACAATCTATAAACCTTCTTGATATTATGCAACTTTTTGATTACTTTCTGTATTGTGGTTCGGAAACTGATAAGAGGTTTGTAATGTGTCGTTAAGCACTAAGAACCGCTTTCCAAACAATATTTATAATCCTAACAAGCAACTACTAAGAACGTAGCATTGACAAATTAAGGGTCGAACCGCAAAGAAATAGGGATTGACTAAGGTCTATTAAGTGTAAAACTACCTAAGTCAAGGGTATTTGGGGGTGTGATGGAATGATTAACTATGAACTCATAACTAGCTAGGAATAACAACTAACAATTAAGTATGAGAAGTAGATATAAAAAGGGAAACACTAGAGTTCGGGGCTACTCGCATGAATCCGGGCTAGGAAACAACCAATACAATCACAGTTCACAGGCGACTAACATGCAATGTTAAGTTTTCCACTAAAAAAACCCGAGTCCTCTCTCGAATGGACCTCATGAGTAATCAATTAATCAATCAACTAGATCCTCTCTCGAATGGTCTCTAGTCAATTGATTAATGGATTCAATAAGCATGGAAAACCCCTAATATAAGGATCCTCTTAATTTCTACCCAATCTATTGATCTAGAAATTAAGTTGATTCGAGGGAATGATAAAGAATTTAATAATCAATTAACATGAATTGAAATGTAAAAGCCTTAACATAAATGTGATCAAGATCTACCGTAGGGTGTCAAAACACCAAGATCAATACATAATAATCAATGAAGAACGCAAATACATGAACATCATAATTAAGCCCTTAAGTCATACTTTTTCCAAAACCCAGTTAAAGAACTACTCACTAATCATGGATTCTAAGCAAAAGATATTAACAAATTAAACATTATTGACAAAACAAAGAATATAGAGAGTAGAGATTGAAAGAAAAAATACTTGAATTAATTCACAAATTGGATCTTCGATAAAAGTAACAATCTAAGAGGTATAGGTTTTCGAGAGTTTAGAGAGAGATAAAACTATGTAATTAGAGTGGTAAAAGTCCATTTAATACAAAGCAAAACGCTAATACCTATTTATAATGTTCCATAAATTAAGATGGAAAATCAGGAAAAAAACCCGAACACAGATCTACACAGGCGCGTCCAAAACGACACGGTCGTGTAGACCTGATTCTCTTAAATCTCAAGTCTGTAGCTAAGTCTTTGCAACAGCCACTGCCTTCGTGGAAATCAACCAACACGAGCGTGTTGGCCTGATTTTCTCAAATTAGAATACAAGCAGCTCAGAAACGGCCTCGTGGAAAAAAGCTCAACACGGGCATATCAATTTAGATACGCTCGTGTCCTCGTCAGAACATCAAATCAACAGCAAATCAGTTTCCACTGCTTCATCCCTCGAAACGGTACATGATCGTGACTAAATACACACGACCGTATGTACCTGCTCATGTGCACTTCCAAGACAAGCCTTCCACCAAAAATCCTCCAATGACCAAAATACTTCAAAAACCTGCTAGTTAGCCTGGAAATAATCCAAAAACAACTAAACAAATAATGAAGCGACAATATAAATCAATGGTTACAAATTTCATGCAATGCTAGACTAAAATACCATAAACTACATGCAAAGACACTAAAAATGATGCATAATTAAGCACAATAAAGTGCTTATCCAACTCCCCCAAGCTAGTCCAATTGCTTGTCCTCAAGCAATACAAATCAATTACAAGGGCAAGAGTTCAATGACTCCTCACAATAGTACGCATGCCAAGATAGAGAATAAATACCTTTCAAACATTTTCATCAATAAATGCAAAGCACTATCAAGTCTCAAAGTTTATAGCACAAAAAAAAGTAACCAATCTTACCACAAGTTCTCCCCTAAGCTTGGGTCAGTCATATGGACGGTAGCCCTCACTTTAGTCGTGCTCAAGGTTTCTCATGTGTTTATAAGGTTGGTAATTTAATGTTTGATCGTTTTATGAATTTAAAGGTTGTGTCGATGGAGTTTTTAAAGGCTTTTAAAGGACTTTATAGGCTGCTCGTATTTTATTTTAAGTGTTTAAGTATTTTTAATAACTCTAAATCTAATTATTTAATCGCTTCAAGGAGCTCAATTCGTTAGAGGATATCTATTTGCGTAGCTTCTTGAGTGAGATTGTTTGTGTAGAAAGGTACGTGAGATAGTGCTTGATATCTATTTGACTATATGAGTTTGTCTAAATGGATATGAGAACTAGGATACAATTCATGAGAAATTTGGTTGATTGGAAATATGCATGTTTACATGAAAGCACGTTGATGTCTTTCTATATTATGTGAGTTTGGAATTGGAATTAGTTGGATTGAGATTTCAAAACTATGAAATGTTTTATGAATTAATAACGAGACCATGGGTCTTGTAAACTGAAATGGCAGTGACCTTATATTATGGATCCCTTACATTTTAATTGGGCCTGAGGGGTGAACCACTTATGGTTACCGAGGTCGGGGATGTGTACACATTATGTTGGGTACAACTTGCCCGGAGCTAGCTTTGTATTGCATTTATTCAAGGTAAGGAGATTTAGGTCGGCCAACCTAATATATCTCGGCCTTATAGTCACAAATGCTTAACTGGAGGATTACGATCCTATATATGATTGGAATTGGAATTAAATATAGGAATGGATATTGGTTATTTAGTATGATTGATTGTCGATTGTGATTAGTGTGATCCATGATGCATGTTTTATATGTTATGTGTATGTCTAGTGCTATGTTATGTACTCAGAATGGTTGATTCATATTCCATTTGCTTTCTTTGTCTTGATCATAGCTTCTTTATATGACGATCCTGTGATAACGCATTGAGAATCTGTCCATATTGCTGAGCAGTCACGCCATCCTAGATGGTTTCATTATAGGTGATCGTTCGTGGAGTCTATCACTCATTGGGGGAATCAAGAAGAGCGTAATGGAGCTTTGTTATCATGATTTCACTTTATTTCTTTTGCATTTGGGTATTTGGATGTTATGGATTTTGGTTAGAGAACATATACTTGGTTCTCGTACTTATTATTTAAATTGGTTAAAGGTTTGATTCAGTTTATTTTCCGCTGCGATTGACTTTATGTTTTGGTTGACTTTTAAGTTAAATTGAATTTGAAAGATGTTGACTTTTCAAGTATGGATTTTATCAAACATTGACTTTTCAAGTATGACTTTTATCAAACGTTGACTTTATTCGGGTTTGACTTTGAGAAAGATTCTTTTCAACTAAAACTAAGATTATGTTATTTAAAGTATTTAGTTTTGGTTTAAACGGATATCTGGAACTTATTAATGTTTATTAAAGGTTATTAAGAGTTTTGAGGCAGTGGTTCGAAGGTAAGAGTAATTCTCCTTCTTCTTCCGATGTAACACCTTCGATTTTGTCCTTGTGGAAAAGTAGGGTGTTATAGTTGGTAACCTAAGCCTATGATTTTGAAACTAAACGTTTTACAGTTTTAATTCAAAAGTTTTCTGTGAGATGGGTAGAATTTGGGCTAAGAGTATATTATGTGAGCATATACATTTGTTTGAGTTCTTGACGTGAACTACTTGACTCTTTGTGATATTTATTGTCAAGGAAGAGACTATGGAGGATGTTGATGATGAGGAGGGACCATTACCTAAGGTTCCTGCCCACTTAGAGATCATAGAGGTGATATACTTGAGTGACAATGACGAGCATGACAATGTGTTGTACGAGTTGATGATACCTTTGGAGACCAAGGATATGGATGAGGATATAGAGAAATACTTGGTGGATGATCCTGAGGAGGAGGTCATGATGGATGAGATCGTAGAGACCCCACCTATTGCTACGATAATTGAGGTATCTTCTGATGAGAGGTAATGCCAGTGAGGGGCAATGACCCTGATTATCATGTTTGAGGATATCGTGAGAGAGACGACTTTAGGGATACCATCTTAAATTGAAGATTTACAGGTCGAGTTTAATCACTTTCTTGTTCTTTAATAATAGTTTTTCTTCAGTAGCCTTAATGTATTTATTTCTTGTTGCGAGTATCATAGGGATAAGGGAAACTTAGTTCCATTTGGACCTAGGGGCGCACACTTAGAGAAAACTTTAGAGGGAATTATTTTCTTTCTTACTTTCTTTATGACTATGTTTAGAATTATTTTTATTAATAAATGAAATATTTATTTAATGAATGATGTGTGTGTGAACGTGGCGAATAGATTGTGAACTACTTGCTATAGTAGTAGAGTGAATGAGGCCATGAGAGCCATGTATGTGACAAAACTGTCGATTTATCTATTGTTGTACTTTTATGTGAACATAAGCAAGCAACAATAGTATTTGGAATAGAGTTTAAGGTCTCACGTCGTGAATGAGGGAATGATATTAGAGAAGGTATTGGGTCACACGCATCTGACTATAACATTCGGTCAGACGGACTTCAGTTGGTTTCAGTTTATTTTCAGTTGGATGTATTTGAGTTTCATTAAGTTTCAGTTATAAAATTTTGGGAACCAACTGAAAGAATAAAAGAAGCAATTGAAAGAAAAAAGGAACTAACTGAAAGAATAATGTTAAAACTTGAAATTCAGTAGCTGAAAATAACATTGTCACTAACTGAAATAATATTGTCATTAACTGGAATTCATTAGCTGAAATAATATTGGCACTAACTGAAATAATATTGTCACTAACTGAAAAATATTGTCACCAACTAAAAGAATGAAGTAACCAAACGAATGATATAAAGTGACCAACTAAATGACACTTAAGCTATAATCTCAAGAACGAAATCAAAAACAAAACCTCAATAAAAAAGTGTAAATCATGCATTCATGTGATTGAGGAAGAAAATATAAATCGTCGGCAGTAATGTAGGGATTGAGATTGGTGATGTCGTGAAAATAATTTGCATCTCAACCCAAAAATTGAAAGAATTTTATGCTGCCATGAATGAATAATTGATTGGTTAATCGAAGGTTGAAGTGAGGGTTTGTTTCACCTGAAGAACTGCCGGAAGAAGAAATTGCTGAACAAAGACGAAACTAATATAATTTGCATCTCAACTCCAAAATTGAAAGAATTTCATGCTGCCATGAATGAATAATTGATTGGTTGATCGAATGTTGAAGTGAGGGTTTGTTTCACCTGAAGAACTGCCGGAAGAAGGAGATAGCGATGATAGTGATGTGTTGGGCTCAGCCCGTCTGATAGTAAACAATGCGTCAGACGGTCTGACCCAATACTGCCACATGATATTAATATGTGCAAGAGACGAGATGCCACCGATTTCAAAGAACCGTAGAAACACATACTCTATTGAGAGAGTCTTGAGACGATTGATCAGACGTATGGCTAAGAGGCTTAGGACAGATAGGACCGCTAGAGTTCCATCCGCGTCATCTATGAGTAAGCATATAGCTCTGAACAAGCCATCAACTTACACTAGGAGTGGCGAACCTGCAGCTTTGGAACATTGGTTGAGGGAGTTCGATAAATTCTTTACTATGCTAATTGTCCAGAACAACTACGCATCGATCAAGTCACGTACTATTTACAGGAGGATGTTGATTATTGGTGGATAAACGCTAGAAGTACTTACCTAGGGGAAGACGAGTCTAAAAACCCTACCCTTGGGGAGGAGACTGTGAAGAGACCATTTGGATGGAGGAAATTCAAGAAAACTATTATGGAGAAGTTCTATACGCCACACGTGAGGAAGGAGAAGGCGAACGAGTTTTCCAACTTAGAAATGGGGGCTGGGACAGTCGGAAAACACCATAACAAGTTCATGGACTATTAGAAGTATTGTCCCGACGATGCACCTATAGAGTGAAAGAGGATGCAATGTTTCGAGTGGGTTTCACCTTGGAAGTATAGAAACTGGTAGAGAGTGAAAGCTATTCCATACTGGATGCATTATTCCAGAGAGCTGCCTAAGTGGGAAAGTTGATAAGGAAAGAGAAGGAAAATTCGAGTGGGAATGCTAGTAGTGGAACGTATGGGGGACATAAAAGGAAAGAAAACCATTATTATCAAAACCACAACAAAAGACCTAAGCTATTTGGAAACTCCACAAACAACAATAACTTTAGGGGACCGGCTGGAGACTCTAAAAGGAGCGAAGGATGGTAGAAGGAATGGAAATGGGCGAAGCCTAATAAGGTTGGGAACTACTATTATAAGAAATGTGGGAGCAACCATCTAGGACGTGATAGTGAGGGAAACCTAGTGAGTGTAATTTCTATTTTAAGATGGGAATTAGAGAATTTGAGTGTTGGGACAAAAATGAACGTCCAGTCAGTTAGGATATTAAACAATCGTTAAAGGCATTCTACGGAAGGAATAAGTGACATGGATATTATCAAAACTAGAGAATTTATTACGAGAGTTTCTTGGTAATTGCGGAGCAGAATATAATTCCTTATGATTAGAGAAAGCTAAAGCCAATGTGTTTCTGATAAGTACTTTATTGTGCTTATCCATGCTGCATTTTTAGTGTCGATACATATAGATTTAGAGCATTTTAGTCTTGCATTGCATGGTTTTGATTACTTTGAGCTAAATGGTTGCTTCACTACTCGTTTAGTTGTTTTGGATGATTTTCAGACTAACTAACAGGTTTTTGAAGTCATATATGATCATTGGAAGATTTGTTGTGGACGGTTGAACTTCAAATGGACATAACATTTGATCCGTAAATCGGATTGAGTTGATTTCAGTGGGAGGTGTTAGCTCGTTTCGATAGCTTTCCAATGACTAGTCATGAGCCCAATTCCGATAAGAGACGAGAGAGATATGATCGTTCGAAGTTGAGTTGTCCGCTGACCAGCAGGTCACCACGGTCGTGGTGAAATCACCACGGTCGTGGGGACCTGTAGCGAGCAAAACAGACTGTTGAAGATTGGAAACTGATCCTATGAAAGTCAGGGGCCACGGTCGTGGTGATTTCACCACGACCGTGGTGACCTGACTTCGGGTGTTGACCCGTTTTCTCCGTCTTAGTTTAATGACGCTTTTAATTAGTTTTTTTTAGCTTAGACTCGACATTACTTCATACTTAGTTTCTAATTAACTCTCTCTTAGCCCTAAAACTCTCTCAAACACTAGTTTACTCCTTGTTTCATTATTGAAGATCGAATTCATCAATTAATTCAAGTAATTTCTTTTCTATCTCTTTCCTTTAATCTCATTGCTTTGTTCATGATGTTTAACTTATTGAATCTTAATTGCTTGGAATCCATGATTAGTGAGTAGTTTCTAATCTAGGGTTTGGGTGAAAGCATGAATTAGGGGCTTAATGTAGATGTTCTTGTAATTGCTTTCTTCATGTTTAATGTGCATTGTTCTTGGTGTTTGACACCTTAGGGTAGACCTTGATCAAGTTTATGCTAGGGCTTAGATTTCAATTACTCTTAATTGATTGTTGTTGTCTAGTCATTCCCATAAATCAACTTAATTTCTAGACCAAGAGATTGGGTAGAAATTAAGAGGATCCTATTTAGGGGTTTTCCAATCAAATTGAATCCATTAATCAATTGGCTAAAGACCATTCGAGAGAGGATTTAGTCGATTGATTAATTGATTACTCTTGAGGACCATTCGAGAGAGGACTCAAGGACTTTAGAGGGAAACTTAACCTTGCACGTTATTCTCTATAGCTTCGTAGTTGCATTTGTGTCGTGTCTTGCCCGAGTTCATGCGAGTAACCCAAGCTCTAGTGTTTCCTCTATCTTATTAATTCTTCTATTTAATTCTTAGTCGGTATTCTTTAGCTAGTTAATTAGTCGGTGACTTACTCAATCCAAAACCCCGAAAAACCCTTCACTTAGGTAGTTTTGGACTTAGTGGACTGATCTCAATCCCAATTTCCTTGTGGTTCGACCCTTGACTTGCCGTTACTACGTGCTTAGTAGTTGCTCGTTAGGTTTATAAATTGTGTTTCCTAAGCGGTTCTTAGTGCCTTAACGACACACTAAAAACCTCTTATCAAAATGGCGCCGTTGTCGGGGAAATTGTGCTATTGATTGAAGTTTTCTCAAGTTTGAAACTACTTATTTCTTTTTTTTTAATGACAAACTTCTTTTTTCCTCAATATGTGGATGAACCCTTTTGGAATTATTATCAGAGATTTGAGAACCATCTCTTATCTAATTATAGGCTTGAGATTTAGGAGATATGTCAGGTAATGTATGAGGGTTTGAATATGCATACACGACAAGTGGTGGAGTCTATGTTTAATGGTGAATTTCGATCCCAACACTTTGAGGATGCATGGAGTTTCTTTGGCTGGCCATCCAGAGACACTTATGAGTGGGACCATGGAATTACTAGTTTCTCAAATTTAGAAGATGTCTCTTGCTGTGAACCACATGTCTATTCTGAAATTGATATTTCTCTTAAAGAAATGAGCTTCTCATTGGAAGAAATTATGTCCTTGGTAAAGAGGTGTGATTCTACGATAGTCAATATTGTCGAATCTAAAAAAAGGTCAATCGAAACACTAAGTCGAAATAATCAAAATCGCTCTTGCTCGACTGTAACTAAAGAAGATGATGATTGGGATTTGGATGAGAGGCCGATAGTTGAGGAGTCATTTGTTGAGAAACTTACTCTATAGAGTCTCATGATGTTGAAGAAGTTGTTGATGAGACTTTTGTTTCTACTCGTCCCCTCCATATTCCCTTTTCAAGCACACGCGACTTAATTCCTTCCTTCCCCATCTTATTCCCTCTCCTCAAAGCTTCAGCCTTGGAAGAGCCTTTGACCTCCTTAAACCTTCACAATAATCAAATGAAAGTCATCCAGAACATTATAAAGCTTAAGTTTTGCAAGGACCATCAAAAGGAGAACTCGTTGTTTTCTTCTTTATATTTGAATCTCGAGGTTTGTTCTCGGCACTTTCCAGGATTCTCTAGGAATTTTCATTATTTTTGGGACTCATCTCTTGGTAAGCGTATGATCACATTGATATTTGTCCATTCTCTTTGTTTATGTCTTACCTATTTGATCCATTGTGAAATGTGTGCTAGTGCTTACGACAAACTATTGAGATCTTTGTCAAATTATTTAGTGGTAAGTTTCAGCTAACGATTCCAAAAGAGCACTTTTTGGAAGGTAATCTGAGGCCATTCTTCCATGGTGGTTGGCACCCAAGAAGTTCCAGCTCCTAGCCGCCTCATGAGTGAGCTTTTCTTTCCTCCTCCTTTGCTATTATCGTATTAGCCTATTCACAGTGAGGACACTCTGTTGTTTAGCTTGGGGGAGGGTGGATATCTTTGCATATCATGTTAGAGCATGTAGCTTTCAGTGCATACTTTTTACTTTTTATTCATGATTGAGCATTTAGATCCATGTTAAGATTGCATATAGTTTGCATTAGTTGCATATAGTTTGCATTAGATGCATATAGTTTGCATTAGATGCATATAATCTACATTAGTTGCATATTAGTGTTATGTTTAGATTGCATATTAGCATTTAGTATCATGTTTAGGATGCATATAGATTGCATTCAGGTTAGAACTCCGCCATTGGTACGCATGTATTCTTCTTGATGACCTGAAAACCTAAAAAAGGAAATGCTTTGATAGTCTCTAGTAGGCCGAGGAATTATTGGATTGTCATATGATTGGGCTTCCTCTTGTGCGGCTCGACTGAAGTTGGTAGCTATATCCTTTGTGAGAGCATTTATATAGCCTTATAGACTGACATCTTTTCAGTCTTATCTGCTTGTTGTGTGTTGCTCTTCCTTGATGAATATTCTCTAGAACTTGCATTGATTCTCCTTGAATACGCTTGACTTGTTTGCGTCTTGAATGTGATTGAGGCTTTCATGTTACTTGAGCTACATTGCCAAAGGCCACCCACACCTACTTATCCTTCTTTGAAGCCCCTGTGTGCCTAAGCTTGTTTCCTTTGTTAGCCACATCTCTAGCTTATTACTTATCTCCTTACCTAGGGGATTGTGAAACTACTTAGATGGGGTAAAACATATTGATGGGTGTAACGAGAATGAGTTGGTGTAGGTGTTCGACTTTGTGTTTAGTTAAAACTCATGTGTTGTTTGAGTTTGCCTCCTTTCCATACATTGAATTTCTCATTTTCTCCCTTCTTCTTAAATCACTACAATCCACAAAAACAAAAACAAAAAAAAATGAAAAAAAAATAAAAAAATGAGAAAAAAAGATTTGTGGTGTGTTCAAAATCGCAATAAGGGAGATTGAGATGCGAAAATGAGAGGAGAGCTTGTGATAGGTTGTGTAGAGCGTTCAAATTTTGGTAGGGTTGGTTTAGTGCTCTTAGAAAGGTGCTAAGTTGGAAGTTTCACTTTCCCCTCTTTAACACCACGATCCCAAATACTACCATATCCTCACCCTAAGCCTACATTACAACCTTGACTAAGTCCTCTTGATTCTTGATGCAAACTTTGGTCCTTATGCGAAGGAGAGTGAGATGATATGCAAGCTTATGGTAGGATATAGTCGATGGAATTGAGCTTTGAGCATTCATCTGACCTACTTAAACACACGAGAGAAGTGCGCACGACTGAAGTGAGAGCTACTATCTATATGACTGAGCCAAGCTTGGGGGAGAACTTGTGGTAAGATTGGTTGCTTTTCCTTGTGCTATAAACTTTGAGGCTTGATAGTGTTTTGCATTCGATGTTGGAAAGGTTTGAAGGTCTACATTATTCATCTTGGCATGCGTATCATTGTTAGGGGTCATAGAACTCTTTCCCTATGTCTATCGTTTGTTCGCTTGAGGACAAGCAATTGGACTAGCTTGGGGGAGTTTGATAAGTATTTTATTGTGCTTATCCATGCTGCATTTTTAGTGTCGATACATATAGATTTAGAGCATTTTAGTCTTGCATTGCATGGTTTTGATTACTTTGAGCTAAATGGTTGCTTCACTACTCGTTTAGTTGTTTTGGATGATTTTCAGACTAACTAACAGGTTTTTGAAGTCATATATGATCATTGGAAGATTTGTTGTGGACTGTTGAACTTCAAATGGACATAACGTTTGATCCGTAAATCGGATTGAGTTGATTTCGGTGGGAGGTGTTAGCTCGTTTCGATTTAATTCTTCTATTTAATTCTTAGTCGGTATTCTTTAGCTAGTTAATTAGTCGGTGACTTACTCAATCCAAAACCCCCAAAAACCCTTCACTTAGGTAGTTTTGGACTTAGTGGACTGATCTCAATCTCAATTTCCTTGTGGTTCGACCCTTGACTTGCCGTTACTACGTGCTTAGTAGTTGCTCGTTAGGTTTATAAATTGTGTTTGCTAAGTGGTTCTTAGTGCCTTAACGACACACTAAAAACCTCTTATCAGTTTCCAAGGGAGATTCATGTTATTTGATTGAACACGTATTGGATAGGAATATATGAGGCTAGGATTGAGTGTAAAGACCAAGTGGTGATTATGAAGGGGCCGAAGGGACAACAAGTACCTTATAGGAAAGTGTCTCAAGGATCTCAAATGAAGATAGTTTTGCTCGCTACAGGTCCCCACGACGGTGGGAGGTGTTAGCTCGTTTCGATAGCTTTCCAACGACTAGTCATGAGCCCAATTCCGATAAGAGACGAGAGAGATATGATCGTTCGAAGTTGAGTTGTCCGCTGACCAGCAGGTCACCACGGTCGTGGGGACCTGTAGCGAGCAAAAAAGACTATTGAAGATTGGAAACTGATCCTATGAATGTCAGGGGCCACGGTCGTGGTGATTTAACCACGACCGTGGTGACCTGACTTCGGGTGTTGACCCATTTTCTCCGTCTTAGTTTAATGACGCTTTTAATTAGTTTTTTTTAGCTTAGACTCGACATTACTTCATACTTAGTTTCTAATTAACTCTCTCTTAGCCCTAAAACTCTCTCAAACACTAGTTTACTCCTTGTTTCATTATTGAAGATCGAATTCATCAATTAATTCAAGTAATTTCTTTTCTATCTCTTTCCTTTAATCTCATTGCTTTGTTCATGATGTTTAACTTATTGAATCTTAATTGCTTAGAATCCATGATTAGTGAGTAGTTTCTAATCTAGGGTTTGGGTGAAAGCATGAATTAGGGGCTTAATGTAGATGTTCTTGTAATTGTTTTCTTCATGTTTAATGTGCATTGTTCTTGGTGTTTTGACACCTTAGGGTAGACCTTGATCAAGTTTATGCTAGGGCTTAGATTTCAATTACTCTTAATTGATTGTTGTTGTCTAGTCATTCCCATGAATCAACTTAATTTCTAGACCAAGAGATTGGGTAGAAATTAAGAGGATCCTATTTAGGGGTTTTCCAATCAAATTGAATCCATTAATCAATTGGCTAAAGACCATTCGAGAGAGGATTTAGTCGATTGATTAATTGATTACTCTTGAGGACCATTCGAGGGAGGACTCAAGGACTTTAGAGGGAAACTTAACCTTACACGTTATTCTCAATAGCTTCGTAGTTGCATTTATGTCGTGTCTTGCCCGAGTTCATGCGAGTAACCCAAGCTCTAGTGTTTCCTCTATCTTATTAATTCTTCTATTTAATTCTTAGTCGGTATTCTTTAGCTAGTTAATTAGTCGGTGACTTACTCAATCCAAAACCCCCCAAAACCCTTCACTTAGGTAGTTTTGGACTTATTGGACTGATCTCAATCCCAATTTCCTTGTGGTTCAACCCTTGACTTGCCGTTACTACGTGCTTAGTAGTTGCTCGTTAGGTTTATAAATTGTGTTTGCTAAGTGGTTCTTAGTGCCTTAACGACACACTAAAAACCTCTTATCAGTTTCCAAGGGAGATTCATGTTATTTGATTGAACACGTATTGGATAGGAATATATGAGGCTAGGATTGAGTGTAAAGACCAAGTGGTGATTATGAAGGGGCCGAAGGGACAACAAGTACGTTATAGGAAAGTGTCTCAAGGATCTCAAATGAAGATAGTTTTCGTCTTCAGAATGAAGAATTTCGTGAAGAAAGGTTTACCATGGTATTTGTGCAACGTGAGGAAGCTGGAGGGAAAAGAACCTACGATAGATGAGATACCGATAGTGAACTAATATCCTTATGTTTTTCCTGATGAAATTCTGAGTATGCCACCTCCTAGGAGAATTGACCTTATTATAGGTTTGACACCTAGGTCGAGACCGATATCAAAAGCACCATACATGATGGCACTTGTAGAGATGGAAGAGTTGCATACTCAACTTGAGGATTTACTTGAGAAGGGTTCTATAAGGCCGAGTGTTTCGTCATGGGAGCACTTGTATTGTTTGTTAGAAAGAAGCACGGTAGTATGAGGTTGTGTATAGACTACTTAGAGTTGAATAAGGTCATCATAAAGAACAAGTATCCTTACCTAGGATCGATGACTTGTTTGATCAAATAACGGGAGCTTATGTGTTTTCCAAGATAGACCTTAGATCTGGGTATCATCGACTGAGGATTACTGGGGAGGATATCCAGAAGACCTCTTTTAGGAAACGTTATGGACACTTCAAGTTCACCGCGATGCCTTTTGGGTTGACCAATGCACCTACAATTTCACGAGCTTGATGAAGCAAGTATTCAGTTCTTGCTTAGATAAGTTCGTATTTTTAAAAAAAAAAAATTGGTATAATGTAAGAAATATATTACCAAAAACTGAGCAAAAATCCAAGCTACAACAAGAAGCAACCAAACTCCTAACCAACAAAAACCCCACCAACACACCCATACTAATCACCCCATACAACCAATAAACAAGACTACAATCACACTATATTACATCCTTTGAATTAGAAAACCGAACTATAAAATCAGAGGGAAGAGAGCTAAAAACAAAACTGAATCTAACTCTTCTGCACACATCCATCTTTATGTTTTTGCACACCTGCTCAGGCATAGGTACAACAGCCTTCCATAAGAAATCATTCCTTGCCTTCCAGACATAATATACAGTAGCAACCAGAGTTATATAACATACCTGTTGCTGCTTTTTGCTCCTGTATCATCATAGCCCTGTCTGAACAACTCTCTAACTTTGCAAATTCCTTTCAAGACCCAACTAGCACTAGTAGCAAAGTACTCCCACCAATTACTCTCTTTGATGTAGACATGATGGACCCATTTTATCCAAAGCAGATAAGCTTTGCTAGCCACTTGCCAAATATACTTCCATGTGCAGCAAAATTCCAAGTAATACAATCACAAACTCCCAATCCACCATTTTTCTTTGGCAAACACACCCAATTCCAAGCAACTAAAGGGGGTTTACTTAAATAAATTTTCCCTTCCCAAAGGAAGGATCTGCATTCTGTTCAAAACACTCTTAGGCAAGACAAATATCTGAGCCCAATAAGTGTGAAGATGCAACAATACAAAATTAACCAACACAATCTTAACAGCAAAAATTGATGCCTAGAACACCAAGACATAATCCTTTTCAAAATCTTATCAGTTTGCAAATCACAAAAAGCTCTAGATATTCTTTTAGATGCAACAGGAACACCTAAATATCTGAAAGGGAATTAACCTCTCCTAAATCTAGTCATCTAAATAATTATAGTCTTAAAATCATCTTGCACATTACCAAAATAAATAACTGTTTTTTCGTGACTAGCTTCCAATCCAGAGCTTTCAGCAAAAGCATTCAAAGCTCTTTTCATCAACACAACAAAATGCACATCCCCTTTACAAAAAAGCATCAAATAATCAGCAAATATAAGATGTGTAACAGCTAAGGGAGCACACCTATAATGAAAGCTAAACTCACTCCTTTTACTCATTCTACTCATCAATCTAGTGAAGTATTCCATTGCAAGCACAAAAAGGAGAGGGGATATTGGATCACCCTGCCTCAAACCTTTCCTTCCTTGGAAAAATCCACAAAGCACCCCATTGAAACAAAGGGAAAAAGAGGGAGCTGTGATATCACGTATTTATATAGAGTTTTCTCCCTTATTTACAAGCTAATTTGTGCGTCATTGGAGCTCTTGGGAGCTATTTTGTGCTAACTATCGTATATAGTTGTGGTTTTGTATTTTAGTGTTGAGTTGCAGGTTTTAGGGAGTTTTCTCCTTATTCCCGAGCCATTTGGAAGCAACCACGAATTTACGAGATGTTACAAGGCACGTAGGATGGCTCACGAGCTTTATGGCTAGTTTAGGAGGTCCCAAGACCCCTAAACGAGAAGATTAGAGAGCCAAAGACTCAAACAGGAGGTCTCCGTACACTGATCGGGCAGAAATGGCCCGATCGGGCGAAGTATTTATGATCGGGTATGAAAGTCACGGACCCGGGCAAGGAGTGCCCGATCAGATCGGGCGAGCATCAATGCACTAGACCCGATCGGGCTTAGTGTGCCCGACCCGATCGGGCCAGATGCTGCTAGGTGCCATTGTGATGCTGCGTGTCAAGAGAGCACGCTAGTGGAGTTTGTGTGAGGACCCGATCACAGACCCGATCGGGTTCTGGATCGGGTGGACTTCATTTTGCGTTGAGTGCTGCGCTGCTGCTAACGAAGGCGCCAGAAGACCAAAAATGTTAAAGCTGCTGGGCACCCGATCGGGTACTGTGCTCGGGCCCGATCGGGTCTGGCGCTTAATGACACGGATTTCGAGTTTTGCTTCCTATTTTTAATTAGACTTGAGGGGTATTATAAATACCGTTTTCCTCATTCTTTAGAGACATCTTTTATTCATCTTTCATTAGCTTTAGACTAGTTTTATTCTTCATTGTTCTTAGTTCGATTCAAACACTTTAGATTAATTTAGAGGTGACCAAACCTATTTCGATTTCAATAAAGTTCCTGCTTTCCGTCAATTGGTATTCTTTCTTACCCTAATCTCTTTTATTATTCTCAATTGCTTAGTTTATTTATTTAATCGTTCATGATGCAATTGTTAGGGTTTCATATTAGTTTTGTCGTTGTTAATTCGATCATGTCTGAGTAGTCTCTTTCTAGGGAGTTAGATAGGAAAGCCATGTTTATACCATGATTGTGATTTAGACTCTTATTGATTTCTAGGGCTTGATTAGGGTGATTGTGATGTGGTTTGTTCTTTATTGAGTAATTAACGTTATTGCGCGGTTTCGTTGGTTGCTTGTGGTTAATAGTTGTTTGTACAGATCCGTCTTACGACTAGAGGCCTAGTACACGTCAGTAGTTCTGATTACGTTAGTGAACATGCGGCGTATGTTAAACTATGAGCGTTGAGTCTTAACCATAGCTCAACATAGGCTCTAATCCCCCGACACTTGACTTAGGTTTTGGTAGTAGTTGACCCTATTTGTTTGGTATAAGCATAGTGGACCGACCTAATACCCTAGACTTTTATTCCTTAGTTTAATCCTCGTTTTATTCCGTCTTCTGTAGTATATTCAATAGTTTAATTAATTCCTTCCTGATTTCATCTGGAGTAGCTGAATTGGTTGAATATTGATTTAGAAACTCTGTCTCCCTGTGGATTCGACCCTGCTTCCACTGACTACCTAGTTAGAGGTCCGTAGGTTTATTTTTGATTAGGCGATACGACTAAAACCTATCAAATTTTGGCGCCGTTGCCGGGGAGACAGCTAGTTTTCTAAATTTTTATTTGATTATTTGGTCTACTTCTCTGTACCTCGTTGGAACTTCATTGTTCCAATTGAGGTACGTTTTACTGCTGCTTTTTGTTTCTATTGTATGACCAAGTCCCAAAGAAATGGTTCCCCAATTCCAGCGGACCCCGATCTTACTAGGACAATCAGGCGGATCTGAAAGATAAAGCAGAAAGAAAAGCAGTCTGTTCAGCTGAACACCTCTGGAACAGACACCTTGAATTCAGTTATGTCAAAATCACTGAAGTCATATGGGGTGCCCAACCCGGATGGTCTTTCTACTGGACCACCAATGCCCACCATCGCCGCTAACAACTTTGAGATTAAGCCTGGACTCATCAGCATGGTCCAGCAAAATCAGTTTGGTGGGCATCCTACTGAAGATCCGGCAAATCATCTGCAACGGTTTCAACAACTTTGTCGAACCGTTAAACATGCCGGCATCACTCCAGATCAGTTAAAGGTCATGTTGTTCGAGTTTTCTTTGAGAGATAGAGCCCAGAAGTGGTTGAACGATGTGCAGGAAACTGAAAGGAGTGAGATTTCTGCTGTATTTCTGAGAGAGTATTACCCACCTACTAAAACAGCAGAAATCAAAAGTAAACTAGCCACGTTTTCCCAAGAGCCTGATGAAACATTAAGGGAAGCGTGGGCTAGGTTTAGAGATCTACAGAGAGAGTGTCCACACCACAATATGGACAAATGGTTCTTGACGCAGACATTCTACAATGGTCTGCAGCCTCAGACGAAGTGTATTGTTGATTCGTCTGCAGGAGGAGTGTTTTTAGACAAGGCAGTTGATGAGGGTTATGAATTCATATCAAATCTTGCAGCCAATGACCATTCATCATCTAGGAGTTTGACTAAGAAGGTACTTGAAGTTGACGCTATTTCATTGCTTACATCTCAGATGGCGCAACTGACTCAGCAACTAATGAAGTCTTTTAGTTCGACACCTCCGCCTATGAGCATCAATGCTATGTCTGCCGTAGCACCCATTACCTCATCTTACTGCGAGGTATGTGGTGTACAGGGTCACTTTGGGCATGACTGTCAGTTCAGTCAATTTCAGATGGAGCAGGCAAACGCCTTTCAACAAAGGCCGCAAACCTTCCCCCCTCCACATAACTACCAAAATCCACAAAACTATCAACCCCCACATCCACAAAACTATCCTAAACCCTCATACCATCAAACCCCACAAAATTTCAATAGATCACCACCACAAAACTTCCATCACCATAATAACTTCCAAACTCCACAAAACTTTCCCACCCCACCTCCACAAAACAATAACCCGCAAGAGCCTAGCAATTCTGAACTGATGAAACTGATATTGTCTATGCAAAAGGCACATGAGGAAGCACGGAGGAACCAAGAGAAGCATATCAAACTTCTCGAGGCTCAAGTTGCCCAGTTGGCAGAAATTAATGCACAGAGGCAGCAGGGACAATTGCCAGGGCAACCAGTTCAGAGAGAACATGTTAATGCCATCACTCTTCGTAGTGGCATTGCATATGATGCCCCTCCAGTGCCCATTGATGAGGTTACCCCGACTGCAGGGAAGAAGAGGGTGGTAGAGGAAGGAAAAAGAAAGAATTCGATGTCTGAAGTCGATTTGTCTGCAGAAGCTGAACAGACAGGGAAGAAAAAGGAGAAGGTTTCTGAAACGCCTTTTACACCAAGGCTACCTTTTCCTCACAGGATGCAACAGTCCAAGGTCGATCAGCAGTTTGGTAAGTTCTTGTCCATGGTCAAGAACCTTGAGGTAACGATTTCATTCACAGACTTAATTACCCAAGTGCCTGTTTATGCCAAATTTCTGAAAGACATGATTACTAAGAAAAGAGACTTTGGTGGGGTAGAACGTGTCGCTCTTACTGAAGAGTGTAGTGCTTTTATTCAAAATAAAACCCCACCAAAGTTAAAAGATCCTGGTAGTTTTTCTATACCCTGCCATCTTGGACCTATTTTTATTGATAAGGCTTTGTGTGATTTAGGTGCTTCTGTTTCTGTTATGCCATTGTCTGTTTATAAGAAACTGAACATGGGCGCCCTTAAATGCACATAAATCACTTTACAGATGGCGGATCGTTCTATAAAATACCCTCTAGGTGTTTTAGAGGACGTTCCTGTTAGGGTAGGGAAATTCTATATCCCTGTTGATTTTGTGGTGTTAGATATGGATGAGGATGCCCAGATCCCTATTATCTTGGGTAGGCCGTTTTTGTGTACTGCTGGTGCTGTCATTGATGTCAAGTCTGGGTCTTTAACTCTTAGTTTTGGTGATGACAAAGTGATGTTTAAACTAACCAATGCTGTTAAGGCACCTATGCTTGACCAATCTTTTTGCAGGGATAAGGTTTTAGATGAAGTAGGGGTGGAGAAGGCTCCAATTCCACCTAAGGTTGCCTCACCGTCTGGAGGCATAGTCAAGAACATTTGGAGAAGAAATATTTTTGATGAGGGTGGCACTCACTGCCACGCCCCTCCTATTTGAGAGAGGGCGGATCATGGTCGTGCGGGACCTTTATAAACCAGCGCTGTGCGAGAGGCAACTCGTATTTCTTTTCTTTCCCTTTTCCTTTTCTTTTTATTTTTTTTTATTTTTTGTGAGCGAGAGTGAGGGTACTAACATTGTTTTTCCTCTTAGCATAGTCCTTATCACCTTTTGGCATTGAGGGCACTGCCAAGTTCAGCTTGGGGGAGGAGTTCTGTTTGTATTCCCTATCTCTTTTACTGCTTTCTAGAATAGTTTTACTGCTTTCGAAAAATACTGAAAAATCAAAAAAAAAATATGGTTCCCATGACTGGTTTAGTTGCCTCCCTGTGCCCCTTGTTGTGCTCTATTTGAAATTGATTTGACTCTTTTTCTGGATAGCTGGGCATTTGTGATCTTGAGGCTATGATTTGATGTTTGATTGCTATGATTTCGAGCATTTTTGGATTATATTAGACCACTTTGTGCTACATACCTGAATTGGTTAGACTGTGAGGCCTCTTTGTAGCCTATTGGATTCATATTATTATCCAGTCTATTCTTCTGTGTTAGTTCCTCTTTAGTGGATTGATCTTGACTTTGACTTCGTACTTGTCTGATTTTAGATGACTTGTAGCATGTGCTGTGATAGAGGCGTTCTTTTGTCTTATTCTTGAGCTTCAGAGTGACTTTTTGATATACTTTTATCCTCCCGCTGAGCCTAATGACTTGTTTCGTGTTACTTAAACCCCTATTATGAGCCAAAAGCCTTCACTTGATATTATTCCAAGCCTAGCTTGGGGGAGCTTCTGTATGGGTTGAGTTTGAGATTGGTTTGTTGGTTTAGTTTGGTTTTTGAGGAATTTAAAAGTGTATTTGCTGTGGTTTGAGAGTGAGAAAGAGAAAAGAAAAAGCAAGTTTAGAGTAGCGTGAATGAAGTTCAGAAAAATGAAAGAAAAATGAAATGAAAATTCAAAAGAATTATAGTTCTTTCATTCACGTACGTTCATAAAGGAATATTCGCTCCATTGCTAGAAAATTGGGTTTGTTATGAGCTTTTCATTGATTTATGAGAGTTGGGTTACTTTACATGGTTTTATGGTGATTGTTGGGAGTTGTGTAGGCCATCTTAGGCCTTGTTTGAATGATTTATGCTCCCCCTTTCTTGGTTTTTCCACCACATTACCCAAAAGTATCCCCTACCTCTCGCCTAAGCCCCATTACAACCCTATAAAGTCCTCTTGAGCTTATGTCTGCATTGTTCATTTGATTGATTTCGAGTCAGTTTGTCAAAGCTAGGGAGTATTTCTGCTAATTGAGTCGACTTGACTAGGATGAGCGTCATTGAACCTTCTTAAACACATGAGAGTGTGAGTGGGAAGGGTACTTATGGTCGGGTTGGTGTGTGTTCGGGCATATTCTTTGCCTGCCACAAAATAGAGAGGAGTGACACCCTTGTGAGAGCCATTTTAGGATTTGTATGGCTTGTGGATGCTTGAGTTTGATAAATTGCTTGAATGATTGGTGGTTGGATGGATTTGATTAGCCAAACTTGAATTATGCCTGCTTGAACGATTCTTAGTCTTGAAAATGTTTTGAGCTTTGATTTGTTTTTATCTATGGGGTGAGGCAATCTATTCCATGTTCATGTTCTGTTTGCTTGAGGACAAGCAAAGGCTTAGCTTGGGGGAGTTTGATATCACGTATTTATATAGAGTTTTCTCCCTTATTTACAAGCTAATTTGTGTGTCATTGGAGCTCTTGGGAGCTATTTTGTGCTAACTATCGTATATAGTTGTGGTTTTGTATTTTAGTGTTGAGTTGCAGGTTTTAGGGAGTTTTCTCCTTATTCCCGAGCCATTTGGAAGCAACCACGACTTTACGAGATGTTACAAGGCACGTAGGATGGCTCACGAGCTTTGTGGCTAGTTTAGGAGGTCCCAAGACCCCTAAACGTGAAGATTAGAGAGCCAAAGAGTCAAAAAGGAGGTCTCCGTACACTGATCGGGCAGAAATGGCCCGATCGGGCGAAGTATTTATGATCGGGTATGAAAGTCACGGACCCGATCGGGCAAGGCGTGCCCGATCAGATCGGGCGAGCATCAATGCACCAGACCCGATCGGGCTTAGTGTGCCCGACCCGATCGGGCCGGATGCTGCTAGGTGCCATTGTGATGCTGCGTGTCAAGAGAGCACGCTAGTGGAATTTGTGTGAGGACCCGATCACAGACCCGATCGGGTTCTGGATCGGGTGGACTTCATTTTGCGTTGAGTGCTGCGCTGCTGCTAACGAAGGCGCCAGAAGACTAAAAATGTTAAAGCTGCTGGGAACCCGATCGGGTACTGTGCTCGGCCCCGATCGGGTCTGGCGCTTAATGACGCAGATTTCGAGTTTTGCTTCCTATTTTTAATTAGACTTGAGGGGTATTATAAATACCTTTTTCCTCATTCTTTAGAGACATCTTTTATTCATCTTTCATTAGCTTTAGACTAGTTTTATTCTTCATTGTTCTTAGTTCGATTCAAACACTTTAGATTAATTTAGAGGTGATCAAACCTATTTCGATTTCAATAAAGTTCCTGCTTTTCGTCAATTGGTATTCTTTCTTACCCTAATCTCTTTTATTATTCTCAATTGCTTAGTTTATTTATTTAATCGTTCATGATGCAATTGTTAGGGTTTCATATTAGTTTTGTCGTCGTTAATTCGATCATGTCTGAGTAGTCTCTTTCTAGGGTGTTAGATAAGAAAGCCATGTTTATACCATGATTGTGATTTAGACTCTTATTGATTTCTAGGGCTTGATTAGGGTGATTGTGATGTGGTTTGTTCTTTATTGAGTAATTAACGTTATTGCGCAATTTTGTTGGTTGCTTGTGGTTAAAAGTTGTTTATACAGATCCGTCTTACGACTAGAGGCCTAGGACACGTCAGTAGTTCTGATTACGTTAGTGAACATGCGGCGTATGTTGAACTATGAGCGTTGAGTCTTAACCATAGCTCAACATAGGCTCTAATCCCCCGACACTTGACTTAGGTTTTGGTAGTAGTTGACCCTATTTGATTGGTATAAGCATGGTGGACCGACCTAATACCCTAGACTTTTATTCCTTAGTTTAATCCTCGATTTATTCTGTCTTCTGTAGTCTATTGTTTAGTTTAATTAATTCCTTCCTGATTTCATCTGGAGTAGCTGAATTGGTTGAATATTGATTTAGAAACTCTGTCTCCCTGTGGATTCGACCCTGCTTCCACTGACTACCTAGTTAGAGGTCCGTAGGTTTATTTTTGATTAGGCGATACGACTAAAACCTATCAAGCTGCAATACAAGCCATAATCCAAACTATAAACTGTTGGGGGTATTTTAACCCAATAAGCATCTCTTTAATAAAATCCCAATGCAAAGAATCATAAGTCTTCTTCAAATCTACCTTGACAGTGCATCTAGGAGGTTGCTTTGTCCTTTTATAATGTCTCATAATATCATGACATAAGAAGATATTATGGAATATAACCCTATTCTCAACAAAAGCACTTTAGACAGGGTTTACAAGACTAGAAGGACTACTTTCAATCTTGAGCAAAGCATTTTAGATACAACTTTGTACAAGACAATACAACATGCAATGGTTCGGAATTGTGTAATATCAAGAGGTTGATCACACTTAGGAATTAAGCACAGAATATTTGCATTTACCTGTTTCAACAATCTTCCAGTCTAAAAAAAATCCATAATAGCATCAACAACATCTGAACCAACACAGCCCCAGGCCTTCTTGGAGAAGAAACTAGTGTAACCATCAGGCCAGGAGCCTTATCATTATCAATGTCAAACAAGGCCTGTTTAACATCTTCACTAGTAAACCTAGCACAACCCCTTTTTGAATAATGGAGCTACTAACCTTCTTCCTATAAGATGATGTAACACCAAGCAGACCTTTATAGAAATGCAAAAATGCACCCTCCAAATCCTCTTGTGATTCCATCCAGAGACCCTCACTATTCTTCAGTCTGTAAATATGATTCCTAACCCTCCTTTGTTTCAAACAAGCATGAAAGTAGCTTGTATTGGCATCACCCCCTTTTAGCCAGTTAAGTTTCACTTTCTGTTTCAAGAAACTTAACCTAGCTTTATTTTTTGCCTCATATTCCTGCCTAAGAACCTTCTCCTCTCTATGAAGCTCAACATTATGATAATCAAGTTGAATCTAACTTTTAACCAGCTTCAGTTTCACCAAACCCTTCTATACAGCCTGCTCAATATAAGAAAATCTCTATTTATTGAGACTCTTATGCTCTTTATCAAACCCTTTAGCTTAGACACTAATCTGGACATAACGACACCTGACACCTCTCCCCCAAGCTGCTTTCACTATATCATGAAATTCAGCAGCCTGCACCCATATATTGGAAAACCTAAAAGGTAGGCTTATTAACAGCATTACCAGCTAATTTGATCACACGAGTGGTATTATCAGAAACAGATTCACGAAGAAAATGAGCAACAACATCCTTAAAGACATCCTCCCACTCAGTGTTCACACACACTCTATCAATCTTGGAGAACACCCTATCTCCTCCTTCTTGTTTGATAGACCATGTATAAAATGGACCAATTATGGCTGCATCGTGAAGTTCACAGTTTCTCAAACATTGCCTGATTTCCAACACTTCCTCTAAAGGAATGGCAGAACCAATCCTTTCATTCAGATTCAACACATTATTGAAGTCTCCCCCAATCAACCAAGCTGCAGAAATACCTCTTTTCAAATGGACTAAACCATTGCACAACTCCTTCCTCAACTCTGGATCATTTGCATCATATCTCATAGTGACAAAAAAGCTCCTATCAGAACTTCTATGATGAACAAACACATGAATGTACTAAGCAGATACCTCAATAACATCCACTTGAAACTTATTGGGCAACCATATCAACCATATTCTCCCACCTCTATGACATTCATAGTTTGTTCCACACTCCAACAATCACAAACATAAGGAAACACCTTATGAAAATTTACAGCTTTAACTCTTGTTTCTAACAAGCCAAATAATCCTAGGGAATGCTGATTTAACAACCATTTGACATCCCCATCTTTGCGAGGGCTATTCAAGCCCATCACATTCCAAAAACCCAAACTTTCCATCAGGATCCTCCATAACATCCCTATGAAATGTCTCGTGAGCAATCACATAAACAGGTTATCCAGTTTGCATACTCTCACTATTCTGCACATTAATTGGCACTACAGCACCAGTCTATTCACCATCATGCTAAGGAATAGTAGCCAATGTTTTCTTCACAACATTATCAACCACAGCAACACTAGCACCATGCTCTATCACAGAATCAGGCTTTTTCTTCCTAACCCATTGCTTCTTAGGCTTAATCTTTCTCTAAGCCACTTCAAACCTTTTCTGTCTACATTCTTCCATAGTATGGCCTATTCCTTTGCAGTCATTACAAAATATAGGCTCACACTCATATAGAACAACTCGACTCTGCATCATTTCTTTTTCATTCAAAAATACAATCTCATTAGGGAAGCATTGATCAACAGACACTTCCACTAAACTCTAGCATAGGCCAAGATATCCCTCTCAGCAGTTGCCTTATCAGTTCTAATAGGTCTACCAATACAACCAACCAACTTATTAAGTGTTCCCTGCCGCCAATATTTCAAAGGTAGACCAAGCAGTTTCACCCAAGTAGGAACTAACTTAATGTGTACTTGGTACAGATCAAGATCAAGGTGCCAACTTTTCACAATAACAGGTTTCATATCAAATAAGGGCCTGCCTCAATAGCTTTCCCCTTCACCTCACTTTATCTAAATTTAACCATAAAAACACCATTCTCCATCATAGAAACCTTCTGAACACCAAACTGCCTCCATACACGCCTAATGAAACCATGATCATTCGAAAAGGAGGTTTAACCCCCAAAATATAACAAACAACAACAGCAGACTAGTATTGAATCTCATTTTGAACATAACCCATAGTAATGGAGACAATAGCATTTGCAGTTATAACACTAGGTTGGTTCGACAAATCTAATCCTTCATCAATCAAGTGATTAATAAAAGAATTACGCCAATTAGCTTGACAACTAGATTCAGGCATACATGTGTTACTAGTAAGTTCTTGCATCGGAAACGAAAAGGATTGAATGCCACTGGCCTTGCCGGAGTTTTGATAGATTCAATCCAACTCGCAGTTTTCTTCTTAGCTGCTAATAGTGCTTCAACATTTTGCCTTGCAACAATATGATCAATCGAACCTTCAGAATGATCATCAAACTCCTCCTTACATGACCAGCTTAAAGTTGGAATTTCATACATCTCATTAATGTCTTCCATTTTCCTTGCATCTCTTTTCTAAGGATGCTTATTCTTCCCTTTCCCTTTACCTTGATTTCCCTTCAATCCACCTTTTCCTTTCCTCGTGCCTTTGGCCATTTCTCCAGTCAAGCTGTGGTTCGAAGATTTGAAAATGGCGAAAAAACGAACTGGAGAGTAGCAGTTTTTCTCTCTAGACTCTGATTGTCTTTTTAATATTTATAAGTAACCACCCCCATTTTCCATTTTTCTTATGCATAGTTCGTATTTGTTTTCATTGATGACATTATTGTGTATTCCAAGAGTCAGGTTGAGCACGAACAACACTTAAAACTGTATTGCAGACACTTAGGGACAATCAACTTTAAGCGAAGTTGTCAAAGTGTGAATTTTGGTAGGGAAAAGTGGCGTTTTTTCGACACATTGTATCTAAGGAGGGAGTTCCCGTAGACCCTGCAAAGATAGAATCTGTGAGGGTTTGGCCTACGCCAAAGAATGTGACTAAAGTAAGAAGTTGTTTGGGTTTGGCTGGTTATTATAGGAGATACATTAAGGATTTCTCTAGGATAGCTAGACTAATAACTGCCTTGATGAAAAACGAGTCGAGAGTTACATGGATTGAGGAGTGCGAGAAAGCACCTCTATTAACACTGCCTAACGGAACCGCTTATTATGGGGTTTATAGTGATACTTCGAAGAATGGATTGGGATGTGTACTAATGCAAGATTGTAACGTGATTTCTTATGCATTGAGACAACTGAAGACTCATGAAGTGAATTACCCTACGCATGAATTAGAGCTTGCAACCGTTGTATTCGCATTAAAGATTTGAAGACATTACTTATTTGGGGTGAAGACGAAAGTGTTTACCGATCATAAGAGTATGAAGTATTATATACTCATAAGGAGTTGAATCAGACAACATAGATGGTTGGAATTTAATCAATGATGACTATGATTTGGAGTTGATTTATCATGAGGGAAAGGCGAATGTTATTCCAGATGCTTTGAGTAGGAAACCTAGTCATATTATTGTTTCATTGTCCTTAGCGCCAAAGTTATACAAGGATTTTGAGAAGTTGAACTTAGAGACTGTGCAGTATGGGTAGTTAGAGGAGAGGTTGAGTGTGCATTCAACCGTCATTCTTTGAGGAGATCATAGCAAGTAAATATGGGAATGCTAGGTTGGATAAGATCCATGAGTTCATAAAAGAAGATAAGGCTGAGGGATTTTCCATTCATGAGGATGCAAATCTTTGTTTCAAGGGACGTTGGTGTGTACCCGATGGTAAGGAGGAACTGAAAGAGAAGATCATAAAAGAGGGCCATAATTCAAGATTGTGAGTTCTTCTTGGAGGAGACTAGATGTACAAGGATATGAAACAGATGTTTTGGTGGTCTGGTATGAAGAAGGATATCGTCGAGTTAGTGTCATGTTGTTTGACAAGTTAGAAGGTGAAGAGTGAGCAAAAGAGACCACAACATTTAGTAAAATCGTTAGAGATTTCTAAATGGAAGTGGGACGGTGTTTCTATGGCTTTCGGGTTAGGACTTCATAAGACATGTGTTGGTTAAGATACTCTATGTGTGATTGTAGATAGGGTTACCAAGAGTGCTAGATTTATCCCTATGAGTAATGAATGGGAGATGAAGCAATTGGAAAATGCCTAAATCAATTTTGTAGTGAGATTTTATGGTGTGCCACACGTTCGATTATGTTGATAAAGATACTAAGAATATATCCCATTTCTAGAGTGTTTTTCATAAAGCTTTGGGTACTGAGTTATTGAAGAGTACGTCTCATCCGACTACCTATAATCAGACTGAACGTACGAATCAAATACTTGAAAGATATGTTGAGAGCAATAGAATTGGAGAAACAAGGGGTGTGGGATGAGTATTTAGACTTAGTGGAATTATCATACAACAATAGTTGCCAAGCCAATATTTAAATTGCCCCATTCGAAGCTATAGACGTAGATATCAGTGAGACCGTGACTTTGGGGCCCAAGATGATCGAAGAAATTACTACACAATTCAAGGTAATTCGTGAAAAGATCAAAGCGGCCCAGGATCGTTAAAAGTCTTACGTCGATTTGAAACGTAGGGATGAGGAGTATGAAGTTGGAGAGAAAATAACTTTGAGAGTATCACCTATGAAAGGAGTGGTGAGATTTGGGAAGAAAAGGGAATGTGAGTCCGAAGTTTATTGGACCTTAGGAGATTGTGGAGCGTGTTGGGAAAGTAGTTTATCACTTACTATTACCCAATGAGTTGGGAAAGGTTCAGGATGTTTTCCACATTTCGCTATTGAAGCGTTATGTTCCTAACAAATCACACGTCCTAGATCTAAAACCATTAGACCTTAATGAGAGTCTTTTGTATGATGAGAAACAAAATCCTTGACACAAAACACTAGCAGAATTAACGTCTTTAACGACGAACATATTCGTCGTTAAAAGGGTTGAAAATCATCATTAAAGGTAATTAACGACGACTATGTTTCGTCATTATGTTCGTTGTTATTAGTCCCGTCGTTATTGGCTTTAACGACAAAATGGGCTTGTTCATCGTTTAACATTCACTACCACTAGAATTATTCGTCGTCATTATAATCACGATGAATTAAAATGAATTAACGACCAAATATTTTGTCGTAACTAATTTTTCTAACAACCAAATAATATACATAAAGTTCCTCTAAAAACGAGGACAAAGTTCGTCGTTGTAGACTCCGATAGATTTTTTGGTTTGAAAAAAAATTCACACATGACATTTGTCCCAATGCCTTATATTCAATAGTATATATACGCACACACACAAATACCAAAAATAGAAAACTTTATTAGAAAATAAAGGAACAAATTTAGATAAATTGTCTTACATATGTCTGAACCAATTGTACCATAAAACTAATCCTAAAATCTGTCTAAAAATTCTAAATAAGCCAACAAATCATTCTTGTTTTCTGAACTCAAAATAATAAAAATTACATTAAACAATAGCAAACTCTCTCACGTAACTTGAATGATAAGCTTATGTTCTTGAGAATAAAGAGTTGAAAATATTTCAAGCTATCCACTTCTGCTCATTAAAGACCTGCCAAAAGAAACAAAAATAATTTTAAGAAATGAAACTCGTTAAAGTTTTATGGTCTAATCAAACATCCGAGAGGCTACGTGTGTGGCCGAGGAAATGATGCGTAAAAAATACCCTCATTTGTTCTTATAGGTGAGTAGTTACAAGGACATAACTATATTCTTAAAGCGGTGGAATGTGATAGAATTTCGCGTGTATCTAGTCAGTTTTTGCATTGTTTTGCATTGTTTGTGCGTATGAATTATGATTTTGAAACAACTTTAAGAGTTGATATTTCGAAACTCAGTTTCGTATTGAGTTTGGTGAGAAACGTTTTACCTTGACTTCTACGAGAAGTCCAAGTTTTGAGAACGTTTAAACTCAATTTGGGAATTCTCATGGAGATACCGAGCAAATTGGAATTCTTATTGAAACATATTTTAAGGGGTAGACTGTAATACCCCGTATTTTTAATGGACTTTTATTATTTTATTAATGACTTATTTGGAGGATTTTTTTATATTATAAGAGTTTAGTTATATAGTTAACTTTATAATGTACTTTATTTTATGAGGAAATGATTTTATTAAATTCATATTAGATACTTCCTCCGCTTTTTATTACTTGCATCATTTTCATTTTTAGAAGTTGCAAAATTAATTGCATCATTTCCTCTTAGGAAAATACTTCTTCTCTACCTATCTCCAATCACATGGTGTCCCCCTTTTTCCCTCTCTCTATCTCTCTCCTCTCCTTAATTCTTGTGCACATACTTAATGATGTAAGTATAAAAAAAATGTAGGAAGTATATATATATAATAGGAAAAATTGTCAGGAATAAGTCAACCTTTGCGTTGACCGCTTCTAACAAGTCAACTTTAACTTATTCCAGTAACAAGTAGACCTTGTAGCCACTTTTGCTTTTAACAAGTTTTTTTACCGGTGACCTAGTACTAACTTATTAGCTTAGGTGACTTGTCCACGTATCTTATTCCTATTAGTTCTAATTAATTATTTATTTTAAATTTTATATCACTTTTTTTTCTCTCTCTTCCTCCATCCCTAACCACCATAGCACCACATCCTCTTTTTCTCTCTCCTCTTTTCACAGCACCAGCTCTCTGTTTTTTCCATCCTCGAAAACCACCACCTCCCTATTGAAACCAATGGAAGAGAACCCAAAACAGCACTCAAATTGAAAGGGAAAAAGAGCAGAATCCAAAAGAGTTGTCGCTGATAGGTAAAGCAATGGATTTTCATAAGAGTTTAAATTAGATTTTGGAGATGATGGGGATTCGACTGAAGAGAATGAGATACGCCGAAGTTAAATCAGGATGGTGAAATGAATTTTATTGGTGTTGTGGAATTAATCATTTAATGCTCCAAATCTCATATTGAAGAAACCAATATAATCTTTTAGCAACTACGACAAAGTGGTTTCACAATCTGTGAAATAGTCCATACCAAAACTTTGATGAAGTTCTAAAAAAGTAAAACAACATTAACTAGGTAGATACTCAAAATCTGAATTATACCTACCTACACTGAAAATCAAAGATAAAGGAATTTTTTTTTTGTTTGAAAGAAGGCAAAACAACACCAACAACAATACAGCAAGTTTGTGTTATTGTTGTTTGCCGCAAACTAAAGGCAATCATGCTATCTATTTGATTATGTTACATGGTGATGGGTTATGTGATAGAATCAACATTAAAGAAAAGAAATAGGCAATCTTCTTTGACAGCAAATGAGAGAAAAGGTAAGGAGGAAACCTTAGCAGGGGCATAACCAGAACACCCGAAATTGATGTTATATTCTCATTTAGACAATTAAACAAACAATTGGTGGGTAAAAGTAGTTTCAGAACACCATCCTTGACCTTAACACAAAAACCCACTTCTTCAATACAAAGCTGTACTAAATGAATCACAGGATTCCGAAAATTCACGTATACCCAATATCAAGATCAGGATAAAAGTAGATACTTTACCAGCAACAGAAATAATAAAATAAAGGAAAGTTGGATAGAAAAGAAAAAACCATAACCACCACGGTGGTTGAGCTTGGCTTGGACGATCATGGTGGACATGAAATGAGAAGCCTCACGAGCATAATTGTTAAACCCTGAATGTCGGCTTCATGAGCGACATTTCATTTTTCTCTTCAAATTTGGAGCGGGACTTCCATGGCAAAGGCCTTAAGCATCTGGTAACGACCCCGAAAACCACCACCTCCCTGCTTTCTCCTCTTTTGGTGGATTGATTTCAGTGAGAGTGGTGGTGTGGGTGTGGGTGTGGGTGTAGGTGACGGTGAGGGTGTGGACGTTGGGGTGGGGAAGAGGGAGAGAGTTTTTTTGTTTTTCTTTTTTTGTTTTTTTGTTTTTTTTCAATATAAAGTTTTAAATTTAAATGGTTAATAGAGTGACATGTGTCCCTTTAACCTGTTAAACAGGTTACTAAGAGATAAAAGCGGTAAAAACTTGTAAAAAGTAAAAGTGGTTACAAGGTCTACTTGTTACTAGAATAAGTTAAGGTTGACTTGTTAGAAGCGGTCAACGCAAAGGTTGACTTATTCCTGACAATTTTTCCTATATAATATGGACCTAGTTTTTGGATTTTAAAATAATAAATGGGCCTTTGGATTGGATGGCATGTTTTAAAAAAATGATTTGGGCTTAGTGGGCTCATAATTTTATTAGAGAAAAAGGGTTTTAAAAGTAGTCATCATATTTTCAAAACCCTAACCAAACTCTCTCCCTCTTCTACATCTTTTACAAGGTTTATAGTTTTGTTCTCATGATTCGTTGTTTATAGTTGTTCATGAAAAGTATGTTTTTATATTTATGCATGTTTGTTACATGATTTAAAACTAGTTTCGGGATTTGTGAAAAAGAAAAATTAAATCTTTATATTATTTAATGATTTCCGGTTGTAGGATTTGTGGGGAGGGGGGATTAAGTGGCGCCAGCGGCAGCAGTTGTTGTCGGTGTTGTAGGGACGCGCGTGGCTGCTGTTGTCTATCTATTTTCCAAAAAAATTAATATTTTTATTTTTGAAAATTAATTTTCTGATTATATAAATTTTCCTAAATTACGTATTTTGGATATTTTAGATGGACTCTTATCTAAAAAGGGTGATTTGTTATACAATGAGTACGAACTAGAGACCGGATATCACCACCCCAAGGCACGGAAACTACGCTTTCCTACTAGTTTATGTCTCGCCTCTAGGATCACCGGGTTACACAAAACAACCAATGAGATATAATGGAGTAAAGTAATTCAATTCTATGATATTGAAAATGAATGAAAAAAGCTTGTGTTTCATGTGTTTATGAATGACACTCAATAAATTCTGACATTTTGTGGAGCAAGCAATTGATAGAGTTTTGAGAGAGAGTGAATTTCTATCTATCTCCTATTGTATGTGCCAAGGATCCGTATATAATCCTTCAACATCAGAGTAGTTATCATGCATTAAAACCGTGCAAAAACCGCCCCAAGACCAAGTCATAAGGATACAACGGCTATAAACCACCCACTAGCAAGATAACTACCCACTAAAAAGGTAACCACTCAGTATCAAGATAACTACCCACTAGCAAGGTAACCACCCACTAGCAAGATAATCACCCACCACATGGGTAACTACCCATTATTTGCATCCATGTATAACCGCCTATTGTTTTCAGCCTCTTGCGAGTCATGACTAGCGATATATAAACTAAATCTCTGAAAAATCGTACGTAGGACCTCCTCCTCTTCCTATGCAACCCACATACAATAACTTAACCCATTACACTATAAATGTTCCTACAATACTCCTCCCATTTGTAGGGTAATGTTGAAAGGTATGCTTGTGCATCATGAACCTATCTAAAGAATGAATTTCAACTAGTAAAAGTAAACTTTACAACATTTACGATTGAAATGATGGACTATACTTTGAATCATACAATCACTATAAATCATTGAAGATACAAATACACACACGCACAAAACTAAGTTCTTGAACCTCTGACACCTTAGACGCCTCGGTGTGCATATCCATTCGTGAGCATTCCAAGTCAATCCTAGTGTTGGTGAAGCGGCCAAACCCCTAGCTCATATAGGTAAATCCTTACGCACATGCTCCTACTATTGAGCACTTATCAATGATTTATTAAGAAACTTAATTCAACCTCCTTCACATTGCAGTAACAAGAACTAACCTCGGGATATAAATTACACAAGTGCTCCCAACCTTTAAGAAAAGTACTATCCTGTAACACCCCGAGTCCCCGACAATTCTCTCTTTATAAAACATATATTTTTCCAACAAAAATAGAGAATTATCAAAGCATTATCGCCCGTGTGATAACGTATCAACTTACTCAGAATTTTGCAGCAAAAAACATTAAACCTTTAATAAATACTTAAAATCATAATAACTATCAAAACATTATCCAAGCTTCAAACGTACGTTAAAACCAACTTAAAGAGCATAAGTAATCCGTAAAGTCAACTTTTCTATTACTTTCTACACCATGGTTCGGAAACTAAACTTTCTATCTTTGGAGGAATACTCTCCCATTCCAACCAATCTCAACAAAAGTTTAGATAAAAAAGCCTTATTAAAACTCTTTTAGTAATTTATAACATATCCTTTTAAAACTATACTTCAATCATTAAAACTAAACTTCAATCTTTAAAAATATACTCAACTAAAATGAGTTTAAGACCTTTACAAAACTCTTCTCGTACCTATAATGTGTTAATAATACATCTTACCTTTTTAACTTTGGTTCTTCATTTATAAAATATTTAAGTAATAAATCTTACCTTTTGAAATATTTCCCGTAAACTATTAATGGTTCGAGTAGGAATCTTACCTCTCACAGATCATAGCAAGGCAACAAGCTTAGTCCAAACAGCTCCTCAGTTAAACCAAAAGCTACAATAGAATACTTGTGTACTTCGTAAATAATGCTAGACTTGAATTTAAGTAATTCTTAGTTTCATAAAGAAATCAAACTTTCCTAGCTTCGCATAAGTCATCAAACAAACGTTTCATAAACCATATAAATGACCTTTGTGTGCTAACTTGAACTTCCACATAACGTTAATAACCCTCTAACTAAATTACCAATTAATCAAAATCCTCTTGCTTTATATAAAATCAAATCTTAAGAATCAAATATACATTTGGATACTCAAAAGTTTATTTTGAAACAATTATATGAAAACATAGAGTTTTAAAATCAATTATATAAAATAGCAAGTTTGAGCAGAAACTGAAAATAAGCATAACCTCCTCTTAAGAAGTCTAAATTAAACACTTCTTGAGTCTATATCAAGTAAAATTTCAATACAAACAACTTTTGTGAAATAGTATTTTTTTCTAAAAATGCCCAAAACTATCCAAAAATACAATTGACGAAACTAGCTTATAATCCTTACGAATTACATCACTATTTTTCTTTGAAGAACAATAAGTTTGATCTTCAAACTAGTAATATAATCGGATAATCATATAATGGCTACAAGTTTATTGTAGCCACTATACTAAACATCTAATTAAACCTTTCACTCAATCATTCATACACAAAACCTTAAAATAAAAAATCCCCAATTCGATTTCAATTCACAAACCCTAACTTCATAAACTTGATAATGATCGAAATTCAATGATGAATTCCACTTACCCACAAATAAGAAACATTAGGGATGAGAAAATCAGGAAAAACAGCCCATAGAAACGTGTACTAAGCTCCCAAATGAAACAACACGTCCCTTGCTTCCTCTCTATTATGCGCCGCCTACTTTGACTGCCAACCGTGGTGGTTGCGGTGGTTGTCCTCATCGGAATCGAAGCCGAACATCATCTCTTCTCTTCCTTCGCCCACCTTTTCTTCTTCTTCGTTCTCTCCTCTCTTTATCTTCATGGTTCTCTTCTCCCTCTTTCCTTCTATTCACCTATATTTTTCCCTTCTGATAGTGTTTTTATTTTTTTCTTCCCTTCTTGTTTCTTTCATTTCCTTTTCCTTCTTAATCTAATTTCCACCTTATATATCTACTTGGCCAATTTACCTTAATTTCCACTTTTAAACATAAATGTGTGTGTGTGTACATATATATATATATCGTCCAAAATATAATTTATCAATTAAAAAGAATCCATATCAAAATAATAATAACTCAAACTCATTAAAAGAACTATACACAACTTTTCACAAAGACATTCCATTAAATATTACAATATAGTTATTAAATAAATATAATTTTCTTTCCAAGAATCAAATTATATTTCTTCTAACAAAAACATGAGACATATTAATATATGCCGAGCTAATAATCATAATTGTTTGATCCACTAAAAAGGGACTTAGATGAAAAAATGCCCCAAGCCCATCTTCAGGTTGCTAGTGGTTTAACAATTAATAAAGTGCTCTTTAAAATAGGGGTATTACAATATACCACCCTCACAAAAATCTTCGTCGTCGAAACTTATAAACAAAGAGATTTATCAAAATCAAAATCAACAATAAAAACCAAGAATGAATTATCCTTTCTTTAAAGACAAACAATTAATAGTAATATAATGAAAGATTGAAGCCATAGTAACCACAACCGAATACCCGTTACAATTGTAAACTGAACCAAAGCTATTAAATTATCCCCTCCACAAAATAAGTTTTGTCCCAAAACTCTTACCACGCTTACACCACACACTCTAACTAACTAATCGTTAAAGATATCGTTACATATAACATTCACATAAATACACATTGTCACATGAGTGCATAAAAAACTATATAATATCGCACAACTCCACACATAGCAAGAGATATTTAAGGAGCATAACTACTCTCGAAACGTTTCAAAATTCTTTCAATATAAACCAAACATTTTCACTCTTTACTGTTAAGTAGATCATGTTTATTTCAAACTATTTCAAAACCTTTTTAAATATTTTCGATGATAAGAGAGATTTTCACCTAACTAAACCAAAACTAATTATTTTAACACAAATCCAACGAGCGATAATGTGATGATGGGAAAACATTCAAGATATAAACGCTAGTTACTATAATCTAATAATAGTGACAACTCCATTACTAAACCAAAGCTATTATACTCTTCCCCTCCTTAAATAAGAATTGCCACCAAACCTAAATCTTACGTTCACTCTCATAAGGACAAATAAATTCACAATTGTTTCTAAACTAGTTTCCTCCCTCCAAGATGCCAATCAATTCACATGATTAATAAAAAAATAATTGTGGGGTTATAGACCACAAACACGCTTGTCGTGCACAGTATCTCAAATAGCTTAGTGACCTAAACATATGGTTTAACATGTACATATATAACTATGAATATACACATATTCGAATACACATCAATGCAAAAACCACATTGAACACCAAACACCTAATTACTCACATAACTTTCTCACATAACACAAAGGAAGGCGCGAACCCTCGATGGCTTGGTTTATTTTACTCCTAACCTTTATTTGTCTCATTTTTCGACTTATTTAACTCCAATGCTTGGACATGAAAAGCCATGCGTACCTAAAAATAAAACCGCTCTCATACCATTTGTAACAACCTGGATCAACGACCAACCTAATTAAGACAAAAATGCAGCGGAAAACCTAATCCGGGCTATTACCATCACACTCACCACGAGTGTGGAGCTCTAAAACCTCGACTTATTCAAACTTTTAGATTGTAATGACTATATTAAAACCTCTAAATTCTAAAAACTATATTAAGTGAATGGTCCTAAACTTCTAAAGAACCTGTTTTGTTTTTAAAATCCAACTAAAAATTCGGCGTAGTTCTGTTTGTAATACGGACCGCCTAAAACATAATATAGGACTCGCGACCTATTCATAAACCTGTATCCTTAAAATCCAGCAACCAAAACCAATCTAAACTTTACAAACCCAAAAAAAAAAATTTAATTTAATTACAAGTTAATTGTTAACTATAATGTTACAAAGCCGATTGTCCTCGTTGAGATATAAAAACATAAATAACACACATCAAACCTTCTTCAATAAAACTACCTTCATGTACCTGCATATACCAGCACGTAGTATCAGCCAGTTAAGATTACATAATGTAAAGCCAAATATATTTGCATGTAGGATACATTAATCATATCCTACAAATCATTTTCAATTCAAAACATATAAGTAAAATAAAAAACTTTATAAAACCGTCGGTATTTCTTTTGTAAAAAAAATCCTTTCTTTTCTATTTCTAAATCGAATCCTTTCTATTTCCTTATTTAAATCAAATCGTTTCTTTTTCCTTTTATCAAATCTTTCCTTTTTCCTTTTCTAAGTGAATCATTTCTTTCCTTTTTCTTTCATGAAGAAAGAGTCATAAACCTATGTAATGGAATGAACTTTCTTGCCTTTGGGGTAGCTAGGCCCTCTGAATAACTATAGACAAAGACCCCTAGTGTCTTCACCCTACATATGGCCAAACCGCATGAGAAGATCTAAATCTAAGGTACTAATCAACGTACCCCCAACTATCCTACATCTGTAAAGTCGAGGCAAACCCGACGAAGTTCCAATTCGTTGAGATACCACTTAAGCAATCCCACAACTTTGAAAACACAAAACTATTCTCGGAGATACCACATAGGCAATCCAATAACTTTGCAAACAAAGAAACAATCTATAAATCTTCTTGACATTTTGCAACTTTTCGATTACTTTATGTACTGTGGTTCAGAAACTAATAAGAGGTTTTAAGTGTTTCGTTAAGGAACTAACAACAACTTTCCGAACAATATATATAATCCTAACAAGCAACTACTATGAACGTAGCAATGACAAATCAAGGGTCGAACCACAAAGAAATAGGGATTGACCAAGGTCTATTAAGTCTAAAACTATCTAAGTCAAGGGTATTTGGGGTGTGAAGGAATGATTAACTATGACCTCATAACTAGCCATAAATAACAACTAACAATCAAGTGTGAGAAGTGAATATAATAAGGAAAACACTAGAGTTCGGACTACTCGCATGAATCCGGGCTAGGAAACAACAACCTATACAATCACAGTTCAAAGGAGAATAACATGCAAAGTTAAGTTTTCCTCTAAAATATCCGAGTTCTCTCTCAAATGGACCTCAAGAGTAATCAAGGCGAATAAGGTTGCAATGATCGCTCAAGGGTCAAGGCTCAATTCTGTTGAAAAATCCTACCATAGGCTTGCATATCTTCTCACTCTCCATCGCGTGAGACATAAGTTCTTTTCAAGAATCATGAGGACTTTATTAAGGTTGTAATGAAGGCTAAAGGTAAGGGTATGGAGACATTTGAGAATTTGGTGCCAAATAGGGGAAAGGGAAGCTTCCTAAATCAACACCATCTACACAAACGCTAACCTGAGACCATCTAACTTTGTTACAACCACTTAACCAACGAATAATACCTCCTCCAATAGCATCTCCTGATATCTCTTTATTAAGCACTAAGAACAAAACCACATTTATTTTGTTAGGATGTTTGATGTTCCTATTTTTTTTTTTGTAATGTTTTTATTTGCTTTTCCCCCTTTTTATTTCTTTTTATAACTAATAAGGGAAAGAGATAGGAGACCAATCAAGAAGTGGGGAGGAGGTGAACTCAACACAAAACGAGAGTTCAACCAAAACACACATCATACAACCAACTCAAATCACTATCAAAGCACTGAATCACAAGAAATACCTCTCACCAATCTAGCTTTTAAATCCCCTAGGTTAAAAAATGGGTTATAGGCTAAAGATGCGGTTAAACAAGAAAACAGGCTTAGGCTTATGAGGGTGACAAAGGAGATAAGATCATGCAGGTGGCATTTGGCAATGTAGTTCAAATATATATCGAACGCCTCAATCATATTCAAGAAACAATCAATACAATTTCAAGGAGAATGAATGCAAGTTCTAGTGAAAATTCGTCAATGGAGAGCATCAAAAAACAAGTAGATAAGACTGAAAAGATGTCAATCTTTAAGGCTATAAGAACATGCTCTCACAAAAGGTATAGGTACCACCATCCGTCAAGCCACACAAGAGGGAGACCATTCATAACACAACCCAACAATTCCTTGACCTACGAGAAACTATCAAAGGATTTCTTTTTTTTGGTATTCAGGTCATCAAGAAAAGACATGCGTACCAAAGACGGAGTTATAACCTAAATGCAATCTATATGCACATGCAAGACTACATGATTCAACATGCACCCTAAACATGATACTAAATGCTAAAATGCAATCTAAACATGACACTAATATGCAACTAATGCAAACTATATGCAACTAATATATACATCCTCCCCTAAGCTAAACTACACAGTGTCCTCACAGTGGGTAGTCAAATGATATCAATAGCTAGGGAGTGGAAAATGCCACTTAGTGGTCGCATGGGGCTGGAAGCTAGAGCTACCAGGATACCAACCACTGCAGCTAGCCCAACCCTGCAAATTAGAGCGAAGACCTCTAAACTCCAAGGTCATCGCGGAGAAACTCTCCTACATGGATTGGTAGTATTGGTGACTAGCCGATTGGGAATCCTATAGGGAACGAACATCTGACCTGAGGGACTGAACGACCATTCGTAGGCCTCCAAACCCTTACTAGAGGGCAACCAGCTGCTGCTCCACTAAACCAAATGACCCATGAGAGGCCTACTGCTCCATCGATCCAAATGCCCCATGGGGGCTTGTTCACCATCTACTCGACCATCCCTATCCGTATCCTCCTCCGCATCCTCATTGGCCCTAGGTGGCCACTCAAAATCTGGCTCGAAGATCAAGTTTGCTTGATTGTAGATGGGTGCCTTGAAGGTGTCGGGAAGGATGATGCAGTCTTGGTTGTTCACCTTCCAGGTATACCCGTTGTTCTGCCCTCGAGGGGTGATCCACTACATGGTCTGATAGGCACTCAAGTCTTGAAGTGTGGATCCTGGAATAGCCTATAAACCAGTAACATCAACACCACGAGACAAAGCAATAATAGTAATCATGCCACACACAACAACGTCCCTTGCCCGCTTACTAGCCGCATCCTCTAGATGCTCCATCAACCAGGCCCCAAGGTTGAGTCGTGTATCGCCCCTAATCATGTGATGCAAAAAATAAAGCTCCCGAGAGGTAACGACACCCACACTATCACCCCTAGCGAAAAGGGTGCTACAAATGATTCGACGGGAAATGTGGAACCCGGGGCTCACTATGTTAGAGGCCTTGGAAGAGCTAGGGAGATAAGGCGACAATGTGGTGTAAACTGTGGCGAAACGTATTGATCATCAAAGGAAGATGACCACTCACTCTTAGGTCCAATTACACCACCCTTGGGCCACCCAAATGCATCATTGACCGCCCCTATGTTCATTGTATGGGTCCGGCCAAGTGAGTTGAAAGTCATTATAAGGGGGTTCCTACTCCCTTCCTCTCTACCAACAGAAAGAGTAGAGAGGAACTCCAAAGTCAAACTCTTGTATGTGAGGGCATGCAAATTGAGCCAAGTAGTCCACCCCACCCCATAGAACAGTTGTTGAACAGCGCCTTGAACCCAAAGGGCGGTGGCGGCGTTCTCATCATAGAACTTGGTGGGCGATTCTTTCTTCGACTAAGTCGAAGAAAGGCTCGCAAATGGTCAGGGTTGGTGAAATTGATACCAAGGGTGTCGATTTAGGGAGGGTTGATAAATGGTGGAGGTGGTGGTGGTGATTGGTTACGAAGGTTGGAGGTGGAAGTTTGCCTTGACGGATTCCTTCTACTACGGGAGGCCATGATATAAAGGTGTCGCAAACAAGGTTCAAACAATCACCACAATGAGCACACAACCACCAACACATACAACAAGATCAACAACCACAACCTAAGGTCAACTAGGCTCACACACAAAATCAAAACAAACTCACAACGAAGGATAGCACAACAATCGACAAACAAGTCCTAACAATCCACCAAAATTAATGAATCAACAACAACCAAACCACAACTAACCAATTAACTTCAAACAATTAGTAAGAAATTAAGAGAAAATCACTCAAGAGAAGGAAGGAGTATACCGCTTAGATCGTGGGAGTAAATCCCGCGAATGAAGCTCTTGCAATGATTGATGATTGTGTAGAGAGATTGTTGCCTTCCAATTTTCAAGAAAATAACCACCAAACGTTTTCCCCAAATTTATTTGTGAAGTTAGGGTTTGAGGAAAAGAAGTTTTAATGGTGATTTATGGAAGGGAAAGGGAGGAATATATGAAGGTGATGTAGATAGGAGAGAAAAGGAGTCAATTTGGGAATGATTTGGTGGTGAGCGATTGAGTATTGAGGGAGATTGGACTGGAGAGGAGAGGGTTTTGAGTGACGGGGGGTTCAAAATTTTGTTGAAGAATGAGAATCAGGAACCCCCCCTTGTCCGTGTTTAGTGACGGGCGAAACAGGGCAACACGGGCGTGTTGCCCTGAAATGCTGCAGGCAGTAAGTTCCTGCCGCAGGTCTAAACGGGCGAGTCTGTTTTGACACAGGCATGTAGACCTGTATACCTGCACTTTCACGTTATTTTTTTCTGCTTTTCTCTTTCTTTTTTCTTCTTTTTTTCTCTTTTTTTATAGTACAGAAAATAGAAACTCAAAAAAAAAATTAAACCACCTAATCCTAAAAGAAAGAAATAAAAAAAAGAGAAATAAGCTCAAAGGCTTAGGTTGCCTCCCAAGAAGCGCTTCTTTAAAGTCATAAGCTTGACTAAGAGGGCTCACCTCTCAATGATGGTGCTCGGGGGAGACAAGTATCAAACAACCAATGAAACTAATGACATGGTTATCGTGGTAGAGCTTCAAGCATTGACCATTCACCAAGAAGGGACTCTCATCGCCCACAATTTCATATGCTGCATAGGGTGTAGTTTTCACCACATTAAATGGCCCCGACCACTTTGATTTAACTTTCCAGGAAAAAGCTGAAGTCTTGAGTTAAATAACAAGACCTTGTCCCCAACCCGGAACTCTCTTTAATGTATCCTTTGGTCCTGCCATTTCTTTATTCGCTCTGTATACAAACACGAACTCTCATAAGCATCAAAGCGGAGCTCCTCTTGCTCAACCAACTTCTCCTTATGAGCCTCTCCCGCCAAATCAAGATCCATGTGGAGCTCCTTAATTGCCCATCAAGCTCGATGTTTAAGTTCAACGGGCAAGTGACAACCCTTCTCATACACAAGACGATAAGGGGTGGTGCCAATAGGTATCTTGAAAGTCGTGCGAAGAGCCCAAAGAGTATCATCTAGTCTCAAGGACCAATCCTTCCTTGTCTTATTCACCACTCTCTCAAGCACATTCTTCACTTCTCGATTCGAGACCTCAACTTGGCCTTGAGTTTAGGGGTGGTATGGAAATCCCACCTTATGATTGACCCCATACTTCTTCAAAAGAGCATCCAATTGCTTCTTAGCAAAGTGTGAACCTCCATCACTGATCAAAACTCTAGGCACCCTAAATCTAGGGAAAATGATTTTCTTCAAAAGCTTCATGACAACTTTTATGATCATTAGTGGGGGAAGCGATTGCTTTGACCCACTTAGTCACGTAATCCACCGCCACAAGTATGTACACGTACCCCATAGATGGAAGAAAGGGTCCCATAAAGTCAACACCCCACATATCAAAAGGCTCAATTTCAAGAATGTTTTGTTGAGGCATGTCATTTCTCTTGGTGATTCAACCACTTCTTTGACACCTATCACAGCCCAAAGCAAACCCCCTAACATCCTTTTTGATAGAAGTCCAAAACAAAACACTTTAGGGCGCCTTAGCAACAGTTTTTCCAGCTCTACTATGCCCTCCACAAGCCAAGGTATGACAATGATTCAACACAGAATGAATCTCATGATTGGGCACACACCTCCTGAAAATAGAATCAACATACCTCTTAAACAATAGAGGATCATCCTAATAGTACCAACAAACCTCCTTGAAGAATCGCTTCCTTTGTTGAGAAGTAAGGCCATGAGGTTCAATCCCACAAGCTAAGTAATTCGCAAAGTTTGCTAACCATGGGACCTTATTGTTTATGATGGCAAAGAGGTGTTCTGCCTTCAAATCATCATCAATAGGGGCATATTTAAGATCATCATATTTCCCATCAAGGGTGAGGCAAGAAAGATGATCAGCTACCAATTTTCTTCGTCCCTTCTTCTCCCATGTAAACTATAGCCTTGTTGCAAGTCAAGTATGAATGGAACTTATCAAAATGTGAAAACTATGGCATACATCTCCTTCTCTGTAGTTGGATAGTTCCGTTGCGCATCATGCAAAGTCCTACTTGCATAGGCTATCACATGTAGCTTCCCTTCTTGGCGTTTCCCAAGGACAACTTCCACTGCAAAATCACTAGCATCGTACATTAGTTCAAAAGGCAAGCTCCAATTAGGACCTTGCACAATAAGAGCAGAAGTGAGGGCCTTTTTAAAGTTTGAAAGGCCTTAATACAAGACTCATCAAACCTAAAATCAACATCCTTTTGAAGTAGATTCGTCAATGGTTTGGCTATTTGATAAAAATCCTTGATGAAACGCCGTTAAAAACCCGCATGTCCAGAGAAAGCACGAACTCCCGTCATCGAATTCAGCGGCGGAAGTTTGTCAATAACAAAAACATCGCCGGATCTACTTCAATGCCCTTGCTAGACACTTTGTGACCTAGAACAATGCCTTCTTCAACCATGAAATGGCATTTTTCCCAATTCAAGACTAGGTTCGTCTCTTGACACCTTTTCAATACACGTTAAAGATTAGCAAGACATGAGGCAAAAGAGGGACCACACACACTAAAGACATCCATGAAAACCTCAGTAAAATCCTCCAACATGTCAGAAAATATTGTCGTCATACACCTTTGAAAGTAGATGGGGCATTACACAAACCAAAGGCCATCCTTTGATAAGTAGATGGGGCATTACACAAACCAAAGGTGGTTTTCTTCTGATCATCCGGATGAATCGGGATTTGAACAAATCTGGAATAACCATTAAGAAAACAAAAAGGTGAATGACAGGTAACCTTTCCAACATTTGATCAATGAAAGGGAGAGGGAAATGGTCATTTCAGGTGGACTTATTCAATTTTTTGTAATCAATGCAAACTCTCAACCCAGTGACAATTCTATTTGAAATAGTTTCCCTTTCTTATTCTCAACAATAGTCATGCCTCCCTTCTTAGGAACCACGTGAATCGGGCTCACACAATTTCATAATCTCCTTTGTCACAACCTCTTTGAGGTTGGGATTAAGTCTTCTTTGAGGCCCAATAGAGGAGGCATCACTATCAGTTAGATGGATACGATGCATAACAAGAGAAGGACTTATCCCCTTAATGTCATCAATCGACTACCCAATGACTTCCCTATTTTTTCTCAATATCTCAATCAACTTCGATAAGAGAGATATTGTCAAGAGTCATATTGACAATAACAGGATAAGCACAATCATCATCAACGAAAACATATTTAAGGGAGGGGGGAAAGCGGTTTTAACTCTACCTTGGGAGGAGGCTTGGTACTCTCCTCTTTATCAACGGAAATGCCAAGGACCTCAAACTCGGACTCAAGTATTTTTCAACGGTAGCGTTGTCGAGGAGCATGGAAAACTCTCCCACCTCATCCATATCTAAGCTCGCGGCTTCAGTGATAGAAGCGTAGAGCTCATCATTAGTGTGAACTTCCCTCTCAAAACTTTCCATCTCACTCTCCACATGAGTAACTCGGCAAACCCTCTCAATCATGGGCTTCCTCAAACTCTTGGAGAACTCAAAAACAACCTTCTCATTGGCAACCTCGACGGTGATAGTACCATTTCTACAGTTATCACGGTGCCCAATGTCTTAAGAGCCTCCTTCCAAGAATGAGAGGAGTCTTAGGATCTTCCTCCATGTCCATCACAATAAAGTCACAAGGCACAAAGACATGCCCAACTTGTTGGAACATCTTCTAACTCGCCATGCGGGACCCTTAAAGTTCGGTCCACCAATTGAATGGTCTTCCTAGAAGGAAAAAGAGAAAAGTGAAGGTACTTGGCTATGGAAAGAGGCATCAAACTCACACTTGCTCCCAAATCGGGCAACACGACTTGAAGCTCGAAGTCACCTATCTTCACATGCAAGGTGAAGCTTCCAGGGTTTCTTTGCTTCTTGGGCATGGTACGTTGCACAAGTGCACTCACTTGCTATGGTAATGTGATTAGTTCATCTTCTAGCTTCCGCTTGTTGGAAGGATCTCCTTCAAGAACTTAGCATAGGCCGGCATTTAAGACATAGCCTCACGAAATGGAATGTTTATTTGAAGGCACTTCATGACATTCAGCCACTTAGTCAATTTGCCGCTCAACCTCCTCTCCAACAACCTTCGAGGATATGGGATCGGTGGCACATAGGTCTTAGGTGGAGGAGGTGTTGACAATGGAGCTTTGTCACCAACTTGCTCATGAGTTTCCTTATCTTCTCTTCCTTTCTCAATACCAACCTCCCTCTCATCTTCCTCGACTTGATTGTTCTTCTCAACCACCTCAACTTCACTTTCTTCACACTCATTGGGCATCTTAGGGCCCCCATAGTTCGTTCCCGACCTCAAATGGATGGCTTTGAGTTGACGTAGGTTTGATTGGGAATGGTTTTGCTTGGTAGTTGATTTGTGGGGTTAGAAGGGTTCTTCTCGGCCACTTGAGCTAATAGGGTCTCAAGAATTTTGGTGTGAGATTGTAGCACTTGGAACCTTTTCTCATGGCTTTGAAGAGCTTGGATTTGAAGAGAAAGGGTTTGGGTCATGGTTTGGTGTTGTTGGAGAATTTGGGAGGTAGGGTTAGAGGATGGAGTAGGTTCGGGATTTTGTTTAGGAAATGGGGGATTTATAGGGGCTTTTTGAAAGTTGGATCTTTGATGAGGAGTTTGATAAACATTAGAACATTGAGAGGAAGACCCACCTTGATTGTAGCTTTTATTGTACCCTTGGTGAGGTTGATAATTGGATTTTATATCCACTTCTAGAGCTCTTTTTACTCATGTTTCCCCTCATTTCCACCTTCTTTCCTCTAATTTCACACCATTTTTCTCTTCTTTTTCTCTTTTCTTCTCATTTTGGTGCATTCACCTAATATTTGATATTTTACAATGATTTTAAGCTAAATCTTGTGTTATGCGATGTGCCTTGGTGTCCTATCTTGTGTCTTTTGTTCATGTGTGTAGGTTGAGAGATACTTTGATGATTTTGGAGCTCATGAAGAGAGGAGATAAAACTTTTGGATCGAGTGCGGAAATGGAAGAGGCCATGAATAATCATTTGATGATTTTAGAGCTTTGTATATTTGATGGCGTGACGCTACTCAATGCTTGTGAATGTAAAATGGAATCGTTTCTATGCCAAGGAAGACTTATGATGGTTGTGTATGCATGAAGTGAAGCTTTGGACTTGCCAAGAGTTCATAGAAGCTACATCTTAACCCATAAGCGTCCGCTTGAGCTATTGTTAGCGCCAGCTTATGCCATAAGCGTCCTCTTAAGCGGACTCAAGTGTCCGCTTATTTTCATAGTTTTGTTGGCAGGGATTTGTGAGCATTTTGGAGCGTCCGCTTAAGGACTTCACGCAGATCTCCGACTTTTCCTATTCGATCTAAAGCTTTGTTAGACTCATTTTTTACGTTATTTTAGAGGGTATAAATACTTTTTAGCCCTAGTTTTGGAGAGACACTTAGTTTTTACAAGCTTTTGAAGAGATTAGAGTGAGATTGTTGAGTTCTCTTCTTCTTCCATATTTTGAAAACTCCATTGTTGATCAAGAATTATAGCTCGGATTACTAGCAAGTTTATATATTTTGTTTCCGGAATTTCATTCTCCATCTTTTGGTGTTGTTTTCATCTACTTTGTCTCAAGTATATCTCATCTCTAATCTAATTACCATGTTTTCTTTTGTTATTCTAAATCAATTTTATATTTAATTTCCTTGCATAATGTCTGGTGAGTAGTCTTTTATGCTGGGAATGTAGTGAAACATGGTAAAGGGGAGTTAAATTATTGTTCTTGATTTGTTAGGGGATTGTTTATCAATTATTTGTATGGATTGATGTTTTAGGGCTTGTTACTAATCGTTGGCCATGATTATGAATTTGTACTGTGAATTTTGATTATCATTGTCTATGTTTATTTCAAAATTCATTGCTAAACTCAATTTGTATTCTAATTTATGAGCAAGAGATTGGCTTAGATTAAGAAGGAAAACCATTGAAGGATTTTACATTATTCGCGAGTTTTTAAGTGATTATAGACTATTCGAAAGAGGTCTATTGTTGCTTATTTTCTCTAGTTTACTACTATTCGAGAGAGGTAGTGATAATTTATGAAAAGATTATTTTCCCATTCGATTTTGAAGCATGTTTATCCCAATTTTTCTTGAGTTGGTTTCTCGTTTGACTCTCCAGTGCCATGTGTAGCTGCATTTCTAGTGTCTTTATTCTCATATTCTTATAACTACCTTTTAATTGATTCATTTGTGCATTTAGTTTAGTTTAGAGTACTTTTAGTCATTAATCTTTCCACTCAACCAAAAACAAAAACCCTTAGAACTACGATTAGTTGGACAAAATAAGTACTACGTTCACTTCCCTGAGATTCCCACTCTGAGTTACCCTTGCTGTATGTTAGTAGGAAGCATCGGCTTTAAAATCTAACGACACTTTTGAGGCCGATCAAAATTTGGCGCCGTTGCCGGGGAAGGTACGGTTTAGAACTTGTGTAGTTTATTTATTTTAGTTCTATTTTAATTGCTTTCATTTTCTTTTCTCTTTTTACTTCCCTCATCCTTGTCAGTGCTAACGTGTCTTTTAGTTTTAGTTTTGCATGCACACTAGATTGCAAGGGAAACCTCTATTACCTTTGGATCTTGAGCTTGAAAGAACTCTCAAGGCTCGTAGAAGAATACTATACCCAATCAGTGACAGCGACACAGAAAGTACTAGTACAATGGACAATGAAGAGGTACCACCATCCCCACAAAGGTTATTCAGGGATTTCGGGACACTTGGAAGCTATGATTCCCCAGGTGCCATCGTTCTTCCAACAACCACCACCAAGTTTGTAATGCATCCGCAATTCCTAAACATGCTGAAGGCCGAGGCATTCGGTGGGAAGATGAATGAGTGTCCATATGAACACTTGGATCGATTTCTTGAGATATGCTCTATGGTGACCACAAATCTAGTTTCTCAAGAATACATCAAGCTCCACCTTTTCAGAGTTTCTCTCTCGGGGGACGCAAAGAAGTGGTTCAAGTCACTTCCGTCCCAATCATTGATAAAATGGGAAGAAGTTACTGATGCTTTTCTTCACAAATACTTCCATGAGTGGAAAACAACTGAAATGAGAAGAAAGATTTCCCACTTTGAATAAGAAAGTGCAGAAACATTATATGAAGCTTGGGAAAGATTTCGGTCCCTAATATGACCATGTCCTCATAATGAGTTCGATCCAATTATGCTCAATCGGTTCTTCTACGATGGTTTAGATCACTCTTCTAGAGCCAAACTTGATGCAGGATGTGGAGGTCAGTTATCTAGCATTCCCACTGATCAAATTGAAGCAAAATTTGATGAGGTGGTAAAAAATAATTCTTGGGGTGGTCAAAGAAGAAATCAACAAGCCAAGAGTAGTGGCAAGTTTGGAGTTGAAAGCATAGACCAGATAAATATCAAGTTTGATATGTTAGCAAAGCTAGTGAAAGAAGGGCAACAAAGAAAAGTGAATACTCCACTAGTCATGCAATTGTCATGTGATTTATATGGTGCACAGACCATGCAAGATCCTATTGTGGAGGTCGAAATTCAGAAAATTTTGTTGCTGTGTATTCTACGAATTAATTTCAGTAAAAAAGAAACAATTTATGGAGGAATCAAGGGTTTGGGCAAAGTTCGTTTGGCAATTCACCATGTCCCTATGGAAGCAACTTTTATGGACAAGGAAGCAATAGTGGTAACTATGGGAATTTTGGTCAAGGGCAATGTCAAGCATTCAATCAAGCTCCACCACCTCCTAATACTTATCAGCATCCCAATGCCAATAATAGGGGAAACTTTCGAGGACAACAACAAATGCAAAGAAGATATCAACCCAATCAACCTCCCTACAAGAATTCTTCAGAGCCTCCTAGTAATGAATCATCTCAAATCTTGCAGCAACTTCAGATCCTCACTCAGCAGCTCAATCAACAAGGTCAATAACTTCAACAACAAGAACACAAATATAATGAGCTGTAGGCACATAATAAGATGTTGGAAACGCAACTTTCACAAATTGCATCCGATCCTCATAATGCACCTAAAACTCAGCTTCCTGGACAACCTTTGCCTAATCCAGCTCAACATCAAGTCAAGGCAATCACATTGAGATATAAAACTTCTTATGCTGCACCTCCTGATCAAAGTGCTCCAATTGTGGGTGATGTATCTATAAATGTTTCAAGTGACGTGAGAATTGAGGAAGAAAATGCAGAAGTAGAAGTCGTGGAAGACTTGGATGCCATGACAAAGAAAGGTAAAGACCAACCTCTAGTGAAAGCCTAAGTTCCTCCTATTCCTTACCCTCCTAGGGTTGCTCAAAGAATCCTAACTGACAAATTTGCTAAGTTTCTCGAAGTGATGAAAGGGCTCCAGGTGAACATTCCATTCTTGGAAGCTATGAGCCAAATGACTACTTATGCAAAGTTTCTCAAGGATTTGTTGACCAACAAGAAGAAGTTGGAGGAAAATGTGGCCCTTCCATACCAAGTTAGTGCTTATATCTCTAAGACAATTCCGAAAAATCCTAGAGATCATACTTGCTTCACTTTGCCTCTGAAACTTGGAGATATGGAAGCCATGGGAGCTTTAGTGGATTTAGGGGTGAACGGTAGTCTTATTCCCCTTTCTATTGCAAGAAAGTTGTCTTTTGAGATGGAACCGACCAGGAAAACTATTCTTCTAGCAGATAGGTCGGTGCGAATTCATCATGGAGAGTTTAAAGACATTCCCATCTAGACTGGGCATGTTATAGTACCATGTGATTTTGTGATTATGGACATGGAAGAAGATCCGCAAACACCGCTCATCTTGGGTTGGGAAGCTCTGAAAACCCTAGGCATGACCATTCATTGCAAGACGGACACCATCACATTTGAGGTAGCTGATGAGAATATGAACATTCAATTCTCCAAAACAGTCAAAAAGCCTATGATGGAGCACGTGAGGAGGATAGATGTAATAGAAGATGACATTGAAGCATTTGAGGGTAGGTGTACAACTCAGGACCCTCTGCATGATTGTTTGACTTTGTTCGATGAAATTCATAAGATACGAGCAATTTCCTATGCGCTTGATTCTGCTCCGGTGATGAGTCTGGAGGAAGAGGAAGAAGAATTTGAAGAGCTTACATATGTAGTAAGGAACATTGATGAGGAAAAGGAGGAGATAACCATGCCTCCTCTACAGGTGGTTTTGAAACCCCTTCCTTCTTCCCCTAAATATGCTTCCTTAGATGCAAATGAGACATATCCTATGATTGTTAACTCTAAACTCAATGGCTACGAGCTTGAAAATTTGTTGGATGTTTTGAGAATATATCGTAGTGCCATTGGGTATAGTATTGAGGATCTTAAGGGTGTGAGCCCTTCATTGTGCATGCATCGCATTCATCTTAGCGATAGTTAAGCCTCCTCAATGGTAGATCGGGAGGAATACCCAGGTTTTCGTAACCACCCGATCTACCCTCCTACACTTAACATGGATCCCTCTAATCTTGCTTATTATGAGAACCCCCAACTTTGCCCTTACTATTCTCATTATTGCCTTCCTCGTGGGCTCAATAATGAGGACAATAGTAATGCTTAGCACTTTTTTCCCCCTTCCCCTTCCCTCCCTTGTGTGTTTCTCCTTTACTCCGAGGACGGAGTCCATCTTAAGCTTAGGGGCGATTCTTGGATTATTTTGATGTAAAAGGGGAGGTTACTCATGTGATGCTTCATTGTTCCTATTCATGATCATGCATTTGAGATTATAGTTTAGGGTGTTTGCATTTTCTTGATGCACGGCTTATGAACAAACGATTTGGGACTGCCGATTTCCCCTTCCTCTTTCTATTATTCTCTTGTTATAGGGGTACCTTTGGGATGGAGTATCATGAAAAGAGGTGTTGTTGTGGTTTCTTGGAAGACACTTGGTTGTGTCTTATTGTGATTTGATGGTGTATATTCTCTACTTCCCTCAATTTCTGAAAAATAAATTAAAAAAACAAACTTCTCCTCTATTTTATTTCTTCTCTCATGAGTGGTCAAAAACCCTTAGCTTCGTGTCGTCGTCCTTGAGTGTTTAGGAGGATGTTAGGTTGAGTGAGTCTAGTTGAGTCTGCCTTTTATTTTATTTTTGTCGAGTCTACCTTCCCTCCATCATGTACATTCTCAGAGTCAAAAAAAGAAAAAGAAAAAAAAGAGTCTAGACTTTAGGACTGCATTGTTAGGTAGACATGGTATCAGTGACTTTTGGTGGACCTAGTGGCACTTGGGAGTTAGTAAGACTGGTTGTTTCCCAAGAGAGGGCCACAAACCTCGTAAGACTCATCATTTGACCCTCATTCTTGATCGTTCAAGTTGGGACTTGCACTTTAGCTTCCCGAGGCCATGACTAGGCATCTTACGAGAGATGAAAGGAGGCGTTCACTTGGCTAGTTTTAGGTGAATTGTGATTATAGCTATATGTCTAAAAGGCCCAATCCTGCACCATTTTTGTGTTTTCACTCTCCCTTGTCTGAACCAAATCTGAGCCTACTTTCCCTTTTTTTGGCACCCATATCTTGAAGTCACATGGCCAAATTTTATCTACTAGTAGAGCATTTGTAGATTGACGAGTGTGGGTGAGTTCAAAGGGTTTAGTGGAGGTTATTCTTGGTAGCTTTTCATGGATGATTCATTGTGTTGTTGAAAGATGATTTTTGAAGGGATAAAGAAGTATTCACATGTTTATTTCGATATTTATGATCATTTGTATGTGAAATATCATATTCGAGATTTGTGAAAGAGAAAATGAATTGAAAAAAATTGAAAAAAGGAGAAGTGTTAACGTTGTGTCTACTAAGGAAGTTCTTGGTGAATGCGATAGGCATTTAGGTCAACTCATCTTTAGTTGGCTTGAATTCGATCTATTCAGAGTTTTGTGGTTCGGTATTGAAAATGCCAAGCTTGGGGGAGGGTTATGTTTGAGTATATGCTCCACTATCACCCTCTTTATAGCACCACATAGCCCAAAACGTTTATCCCTACCTTGAACCAGAGCCAACGTGACAAGCCCGAAAGACCTCCTCGATCTCTTGAGTTGTTTTGTCCCCTTTTGGCATAGGGTTAGATTTTGTGCAAGTCGTGACGAGGATCATCAAAATGGTATTGAGGTAGAGCAAAATGGTTGAGCATCTTTTGGGAGGTTAGTGTGTGGGGTAAGAAATTACTCCTAGAAACCTGAGTTGCCAAAGAGTCTGGTCGATTGGTGTTTCATGTTTATAGTTCATTCTAGTGTAATGAGTAAGAGTCGTGCATGCATCCTAGGTTTAGTTTAATTAATGTTGAGTCTGTGTGTGTCTATAGTGTTGATCAAGGACGAGTAAGATGCTAGAGGTTGATTATAGCTTTGTTGAGGTGGATTCCAACCTTATTGAGGTTTGTTGAAGCCTTGATTGTATCGTTGTTTCCAACCTCCTTGTTGATTGCTTCGATACCCTTGGTTACCTTGAAAACCCTCTCCGCTAGAATTCATTGTCGCTACATGCTCCGACTGAGATCCTCCACATACAATAAGAGGTATCGTGGTTTGTACCAAAACATATATCACAAGAGAAAGCATTCACTTGTGTTGGACTTGATGGTGCAAGGGTGATCTTACAGAACTTTATGTCAAGTTGATCCATCTTTGCTTGAATTAGATATATTGGGTTCAACTCAAACTTGCCACCCTTCTTAGGTTGAGCACCTCTCCTTCTTCCACCCCATGAGTAGTTCTTATTACTTCTTCTATGGTGGACTCTAGTTGGTCGTGCGGGATCTTAGAAAGTTGACCTCCCGCTCCAGCATCAAGGTTTGCACGTGACATAGGGTCAAGACCATCATAGACGAACCTCATGAGTAGATTTTTACTGAACTCATGGTGAGGGCATGAACGAATAAACTCCCTAAACCGTTCCCAAGCCTCCGCAAGTGTCTCATCACATTCATGCTCAAATGAGGAGATCTTCCTCCTAATATTTGCAGTTTTCGACTTTGGGAAATATTTCTTCAGAAAAGCCAATGTAACTTGCTCCCAAGTAGTGAGGGAGTTAGCGGGCAAGCTCTTGAGCCAAGACTTTGCCTTTGTGGAAAGCGAAGGCCGGAAGAGATGCATCTTGATATAGTCTGGAGAGACATCATTTGCTGTTATCATAGCACAAATCTCCAAAAACCGATCAAAATAATCAAGTGGATCCTCGTCCGACCCTCCACAAAATTACTCTGCTTTCACCATCCGTGTGAACTGAGGGTGAATGCTGAAATTTGTAGTGGTTGCGGGGAGTCGAATTCCACCTTGTAAAACATAGGACCCCGGATTTTCGAAATCCCTAAAAAGTTGTGCATTATCGTCACCCATGTCTGATTCACTTTCACTTCTTGAACTTGAGATTGGTGAAGCTGGTGCAGAACCCAAGGTCTATTGTTCCAAACCTCCCCGAAACTTTCACAAGGTGCGATTGATATCTGGATCTAAAGGTAAGATGGGTGAATCGTGAGCTCTCCTTCTCATGTAACACAACAAAGCTAAGCAGAGGGTTAGCGAATAACAATACAATAAAAAAATAAAGAAAAATCACTTAAGCAATACTAAACTCGAGTAAACTTCAATCAATAGTATAATTTCCCCGACAACGGCGCCATTTTAATAAAAGGTTTTTAGTGTGTCATTAAGGCACTAAGAACCACTTTCCAAACAATATTTATAATCCTAACAAGCAATTACTATGAACGTAGCAATGGCAAGTCAAGGGTCAAACCACAACGAAAAAGGGATTGACTAAGGTCTATTAAGTCTAAAACTGCCAAAGTGAAGGGTATTTGGAGGCTGAAGGAATGATTAACTATCAACTAATAACTAACCAGGAATAACAACTAACAATTAAGTATGAGAAGTAAATACAATAAGGCAAACACTAGAGTTCGGGCTACTCATATGAATCTGGGCTAGGCAACAACAACCAATGCAATAACAGTTCAAAGGAAAATATTATACAAAGTAAAGTTTTCCTTTAAAATACTCGAGTCCTCTCTTGAATGGCCCTCAAGAGTAATCAATTAATCAATCCACTAGATCCTCTCTCGAATGGTCTCTAGTCAATTGATTAATGGATTCAATAAGCATGGAAAACCCCTAATACAAGGATCCTCTTAATTTCTACCCAATATCTTGATCTAGAAATTAATTAAGAGGAATTGAAATCTAAAAGCCCTAGCATAAACGTGATCAAGATCTACCCTAGGGTGTCCAAACACCAAGATCAATACATAATAATAAATGAAGAGCGCAAATACATGAACATCATAGATAAAGAACTACTCACTAATCATGGATTCTAAGGAAAAGAAATTAACTAAATTAAACATGATTGACAAAGCAAAGAAAATAGAGAGTAGAGATTGAAAGAAAAATACTTGAATTAATTCACAAATCGAAACTTCAATCTAAGTAACAGTATAAGAGGTATAGTTTTTTGCGAGTTTAGAGAGAGATAAAACTAAGTAATTAGAGTGGTAAAAGTCGAAGCAAAAAAGCAAAAACTCATTTGTAATATTCCATAAATGACAGAAAATCAGGAAAAAAAAAACCCGAACACAAGTCTACACGCCCGTGTCCAAAGAGACATGGGCGTGTCGACCTTATTCTCTAAAATCTAAAGTCTTCAGCCAAGTCTTTGCAATAGCCACAACCTTCGTGGAAATCTGCCAACACGGGCGTGTCAAAATGGACACGGGCGTGTTGGCGTGATTTTCTCAAATCAGAATATAAGCAACTCAGAAGCTGCCTTGAGGAGAAAAGCTTACCACGGCCATGTCAATTTTGACAGGCCCGTGCCCTCTTCAGAACATCAAATCAGTAGCAAATATTTTGCCTCTACTTCCTCCTTTGAAAGGCTACACGATCGTGTAGACCTGCTCTTTAGTACTTCGAAGACAAGGCTTCCACCAAAAGTTCTCCAATGACCAAAATACTTCAAAAACCAACTACTTAGCCTGAAAATCATCCAAAAACAACTAAAAATATAATGAAGCGACAATATAAATCAATGATGATAAGATTCATGTAATGGTAGACTAAAATGCTCTAAACTACTTGCAAGGACGCAAAAAAATGATGCATAATTAAGCACAATAAAGTGCTTATCAGAAACCAAACTTTCTATCTTTGGAGGAACATCCTCCCATTCAAACCAATCTCAACAAAATTTAGATGAAAACCTTTTCAAAACTCTTCTACTAAATTATAACAGATCCTTTTAAAATTAAACTTATATCTTTAAAAACAAACTCAACCAAAATGAGTTTTGAACCTTTATCAAACTCTTCCCGTACCTATCAAATTTTAATTAAAAAAATGGCCAATTTGCACATAACCACCTTAAGTTTGCCAATATTTGTAAACTCCCACCTTTATGATTTTTTTTATAAGTTACCACCTTAAGTTTACAAAATGTTTATAAACTCCCACCATTTCACGGAAGTTGCCTAACACCGTTTGCTTGTGGGCCCCACTTTAGTTATAACCATTGATTTTCCCTCCCATTTCACTTTCCTTCCCTTTCTTATATATGTTTTGTTTCCCTCCATCCCAACTCATCTTCCCCCCTCATTTTTTTCCATCTCTGCCACCATTGAAGATCTCCAAAGGTTTGAAAGCTTCAAATTTTTCTAAAAATTTCTGGTAATTCTCCTCTTTACCTCCCTAAAATTCAGTATATGGGTGGCATGCTATATAGAAATGAGTATGACCCATGCTTAAACTAGCCAAAAGAGCAGAAAATTCACAGAGACATTTCATTGAACACATTGTGGGCATGACCATAAACCAGGCCGACCATAAGTTCCTCCAAATTGATGAAATTAAGTAAGAAAATTACTGAGATTGTTGAAGAAACAAGTTTAAGCATTGAAATGTTAAATATACCAATGCATAAAGATAAATAAATTCTGCTGGATTTCTCTAAAATGTGTTTTAGAGGATAGATATGAATTTTAGGTTAGATGTGTGCATAACTTAAGGTCAAAAGTAAGTTATCAATGGTGGAAAGAGGAAGAGATAAATAGATGAATGGGGAAATGAGGATTTTGGAGGGAAAAGCAAAAGATTGGACTGATGTTGGGTCCAAAGTTAACGGAGTTAGACAACTTCCGTGAAATGGTGGGAGTTTATAAACGTTTTGTAAACTTAAGGTGGTAACTTATAAAAAAAATCATAAAGGTGGGAGTTTACAAATTTTGGCTTACTTAAGGTGGTTCTGTGCAAATTTTCCTAAAAAAATCTTACCTTTTTAACTTTGCTTGTAAACTTATAAAACATTTAAATAAGAAATCTTACGTTTTTCAAACTTTTCTCGTAAACTATTAAAGCTTCGAGTAGGAATCATACCTCTCACGAATCATAGCAAGGCAACAAGCTTAGTCCAAACAGCACCTCAGTTAAACCAAAACCTACAATATAACATGTATGTACTTCGTAAATAAAGATAGACTGGAATTTAAGTAATTATTAGTTTCATAAAGGAACCAACCTTTCCTAGCTTCACATAAAACATCAAACAAACATTTCACAAACCATATAAATGACCTTCGTGTTCTATCTTGAATTTCAATTTAACGTTAATAACCGTCTAACTAAAACACTTTACCTACTAATTAAAATCCTCTTATTTCATAAAATCAACTCTTAAGAATAAAATATACATTTGGATACTGAAAAGTTTATTATAAAAAATTATTTGAAAACATAGAGTTTTAAAATCAACTATATAAAATATGAAGTTTATGCAGAAACTTAAAATGAACATAACTTTATCTTAAGAAGTCAAAATCAAGCATTCTTGATCCTATCTTAACTAAAATTTCAATAAGAACAACTTTTGTAAATAGTATTTTTGCTAATAATGTCCAGAAACTGTCTAAAAAACAATTTATAAAACTAGTCTGTAATCCTTACGAATTACATCACTATTTTTCTTTGAACAACAAGTTTGATAATCAAACTAGTAATATAAACTAACTAGTAAACATCTAATTAAACCTTTCACTTAATCATTCATACACAAAACCTTCAAATCCAAAACCCCCAATTCGATTTTATCACAAACCCTAACTTCATAAGCTTGATAAAAATTGAAATTAAAATATGAATTCAACTTACCCACAAACAAGGAAGATAAGGGATGAGAAAATCTGGGAAATCGCTCATAGAAACGTGTACTAAGCTCCAAAATGAACTAAAACGTCCCTTGCTTCCTCTCTAGTATGTGCCGCCTACTTTGAGTGTCAACCGTGCTAATCGGAATCGAAGTCGAACTTCATCTCTTCTCTTTCTTCTCCTTCGCTTTCTTCTTCTTCATTCTCTCCTCTCTTTCTCTTTATGGTTCTCTTCTCCCTCTCCCCTTCTATTCACCTACAGTTATCCCTTCTGATAGGGTTTTCATTTTTTTCTTTCCTTCTTGTTTCTCTCTTTTCTTTTTCCTTCGTAATCTAATTTCCACCTTATATATCTACTTGGTCAATTTACCTTAATTTTCTAAGTATATACTTCCTCTATTTCTTTTTAAGTGCAACATTTTTTTCACACATACCAAGGAGCATGAGAGAGAATGTGTTGGGAACACACTTTAATCCCTTTGATTAATGTTAATAAAGGAAAAGGAGCCAGAAATTTGGTGGTCCCTGCCTACTAAAATTGGCGTCTATTTTGAGAAAATGGGAGGGGAAAAAGATTTGGCTCCAAATTTCAATTCACAAACCAACATTCTGCCAATTGATCGCAAATATTGGCTCCAAATTTTTTACACTTTTAAAACTCTACATCTCACTTACAAAAAGACCAATAGAGGTCATTTACACCGCATTTATTGCTCATTTATCTCACTAGCACACACACAAACAAACAACTAATTTACAAAGGGTGAATTGGATGAAATGGACGAAGTTATCAATGCGGACGACTTGTTACTATTGGAGGAGAATAACAACAACCAACAAAAAGAGAGATGAGTGTTGTTGACTGGGAAAAGGAGATGAATACCCCCTTTGGTGATGACGATGACAATGAGGTATGGTTCTATTCATATGATTCTGAAAAGAAAATGAAGAAGTAAACACATAATATGTTGATGAACAAGCTGGAAATTTTGATGGACAAACTAAAACTTTAGGCAAACATGCTGAAAAAACTAGACACCATTTAAATGAAGAAGAAACCATTGCTGCCAACAAAAGACAAACTTGCCAAATGATTTGGGAAGTCAATTAGTCATTGATCTACTTTCAGATGCATCAGACACATTTAAATTGCCTAGGGGAGTCATTAATAGTGCATCTTTACAATATGTTTTTGGTAGGTATACCATGGCTAGGTTGTGGAAAGAAGACAGGAAACATAAAGTATTAGGGGTGGCTATTGATGTGTCCAACAAAAAAATGTGTGGGAGAAAACCAAAAATCACAGACGAAGAGGAACTGAGAGAGATCCTATTAAAGCATGGGACTACACTTAGATATTTTGCAATGGCCCTTGAAGTAAGTTCATCCAATGTGTATAGGCTTTTAAAAAGAGGTATACTTAGCAGTCGCACAAACTCAATCAAGCCCAAGCTAACCGACAAACATAAAATAGAGAGGTTGAAGTTTATTTTAGGCAAAATCATTCCAAAAATTGTGCGTAGCAAACCCAGATTTGATCTACTATATAGCATGGTTCATATTTATATGAAAAATGGTTTTTCATGTATAAAATAACCCAAAAATATTACCTACTTTGTGAAGAACAAGACCCTTACATGTCTTGTCAATCCAAAGCTTCATCACAAAGGTTATGTTCATGGCAGCCTTAGCTAGGGCTATGATAGCTCCCAATGGTGATGTTATTTAGGATGGCAAGATTGGGATATTCCCTTTCATAGAAAAAGTGGTTGCAAAGAGGAGAAGTTTAAACAAGGAAAGAGGGACCATTAAAGTTAAAGCAAAACAAAGAGTCACAAAAGAAACCATCACATCTATGATAATTGGTGTATTGATGCCGAACATCAGAGCATAGTGGCCTGATTTTGGCTGCAAGACTATTTGGGTGCAACAAGATAACGCAAGACCTCATATACAACCAGATGAGGCAGAGTTTTTGCAAGCAGCTACTCAAGATGGATTTGATATTCACTTTAGACGTCAACCAGCACAATCACCTAATCTTAATGTGCTTGATCTCAGTTTTTCAGAGCAATATAGAGCATTCACGATAAACATTTCCAGATTATGTTCAGAAACTAATAGACAGTGTACATGAGGCTTACAATGCTTATGATCCAAGGCTAATCAACTACACATGGCTTCAACACATGTTTATAATGGCTGAGATACTCAAAGTAAGGGAGGTAAAAACTACAAGAACCCTTATAAGAGAAAGAGAAGGCTAGACAGGTTGGGTCAGTTACCAACTCATGTTGAAGCATTTGATGAGTTGATAACTGACACAATTAAGTATCTTGATGGAAATATTGTATGTGATCCTGATCCCTTTTTTGAAATATTACTATTATGGGATGAAAATATCGATAACATGACTTAGATGTAGGCTAGTTATTGGCTAGCAATATTGCATAAAACCCTTTTTGTAAAGAACATATAGTATGCGATAGGAACTCACTTTTAGGAAGAAGATATTAGGATAGAAGTGCATCTTTTGTAAGCAAAATAGACAGAGATACTTTTACTCTAAGCTATGTTAAGCTTATTAATCTTACATAATGTGTGGAATGAATGCACTATCTTCACATGTTTTCTTTTGTGACTCATTTATCAGGACTTTATTTTATTTGGAATTAGATTAATGTTGCCAACTCAGAAAGTCCCATTTCACCAATAAATCAATGGTCAGTGCATTTAGTCTAAGTACAAACACAAATTTAACATAGGTAGACTGGCTGTTTTAGGGACATTTAGAGTCTGATTCGTAGCCCAAAACATTTATCATAGGGATCGCAATCATCATTAAGGATCATGTAGAAACCTCTCATGGTAATTTTTATAGCATGCTAACAAGACATACATGAGACTTTATGTGCACAAATACCTCTTCAAAAACTAATCATGTTCAAATTTTGTAGCAGTGACCTCACATAGAGCCTACAATATATAATGGTGATTACATTATATCATCATGTCAAGTAACACAAACAACCCCCTCGGGTAGAAGTTTTATTTCAAAGGAAAAATTGGATTAAACAGCACAAACTATACGTTTATTGCACAAAACAACACCAACACAAACTTTTTGTAATTGGTGTAGAAAACGAAATAAGTAGTTTTTTCGCCTGAGATTCCCTATTTCCGGTGAATCTTTAGTATTTTAGCTTTTTGATTATTATTACCTAGACATTGTAAACATTCCTTTTGATTTCTTCCTTGAACATTTTCCACTAATCCTTCAATTCTAGGGTTTGATAGACAAAATCAATTTGGGGGAAACATTAGAGTTTCATAGAGGAATAAGGTGATTTTTAGATCCAGTAGCTTATTTAAAGTGGAGGGAAAAAGATAGCAAAATAAAAAAAGCTAAAATGCTAAAGATTCACCGGAAATAGAGAATCTCAGGCGAAAATACCACTTATGTCGTTTTCTGCAACGAATAGAAAAAGTTTGTGTTGTTTTGTGCACCTTTCTTTGTTGGTGCTGTTTTGTGCAACAAACGTATAATAAGAAAACACATCATGGGGGATTGCTTACCAACAAAAGCATTTTAAGAAAATACCAATGATCACCCAAACCCACAACATCAATAATTCACAACATTCAACATCTACTTATCCAACCACATCACTCAAAACCATCTACATCAGTAAAATCTCTATACTAGAAGCACCACAACAGTACTACAACAACCAAAAGCAGAAAATATTTTGGAAGGGATATAAACTTATCTTGCATCAGAGTCTCATACAAACTATCCAAACACCAGCAGCACCACACCACTCAAAACCATCTAGAACAATTTGTTCCCATCATATCCAGAGATCATCTTCCAGATGGAGCTCACACAAACAAACAAAGAGTTTATTAGATATTAATTATGTTATGCAACACCAAAGATCCCTATATACATAATTTCATAACAATAACACAGGGATTTGATAAAGAGGCACATTATAAAGAGATTCCACTATTATTTGATAAATTAATGTCACAGGGATTTGATTATGAATACAATTAAAAAGAAACATTAGATATCAAACTAAAGTTAACAAGTGAATTGCTCTTGATAAAACAAACATCAAGATATCATTAACATCCATCACCTAAAACAAGGAAAGGTAAAACAAACACGAACTTGATAAAACCCACTTCTCCGTATTATCCAATTAATATTAACTCCTCTTTCTTTTTTCTTCTACTATTTGAAACAACATCACGTACTCACATTCATCACTAATTCCAATATCAACCAAAAATATAGATCAAAGAATATTACTGAAACTATTCCATCATTTCCCAACTCAACCAAAAAAAGCAATTGATTAAACTAAAACAATTAGCTGATATTACCTTCATAACAGACAAAGAAGCTTTTCATTTTCTCGCTCTTTGATGGATCTGGCTTTACCATAACTTTTTCAGTCTCCTTCACCTTCACTTGGGACTTCTCATGAATTGCCAAGAACATATCTACGGTTTTTACTTGGTGAAGGACTGAAAATTATCACTCTCTTAATCGAATTTTCAGATCGTGTACAAGGAGAAGAGGACTTCGACTTTACATCAACATTTTCCACAAACTTCAAGGCCGGGCTTCATCGTCAGAAGAAGGAGAAGACGAGAACGGGACAATAGATCTAGGGTTTAGAAGAGATAGAGAGAGAAACGAGACCAGAGAAGAGAGAGATAGAAATGTTCTAGGGTTTGAGATAAAGGCGACGGAGAGTTCTAGAACTAGGGTTCTTGACAGATCAGTGAAATGAGAATGAGATGAGGAAATTGAAATCAGTCGGTGGAGAAATAAAGAAAAGGGGAGGGAATGATTAAAGCTCTTAGTGATAATTAGGTTAGTGGGTGGGATATTAATTAAATTGCTTAGGGTAATTAGTAATGGCAAAGTTATAATAAAAGGTAAAAAAAACTTTTCTTTATAAGCTGTGTTGCACTTATTTTGACATTTCCTTAATAGGAATACGTGGCACTTAGGAAGTATATATATCTTCCAAAATATAATTTAGGAAAAATTGTGAATAACTACCTGCACGATACACCTATTTCAAAATAACCACTCCATTTCTGTTTGTGTTTAAATAACCACCTCTCATTTTCTTAACTTTATCAAATACCCACCTGTTAGCGGAATTTTCTAACGCCGTTAATAGTGATGCCCATATTCATACTAAATTATCCTAACTCCCTCCAAAATTTCACTAATTACCTTACTAATCTATAATTTGACTGGTCAAATCATGATTAACATTTTTAAAAACTTTTTTTAATTCAATTTTACAATTTTTTTAAACTATATATTTTTGATATATGACACGGTAATGGACACAAATTTTGAGACAATATTTAATCGCGTTTTTAATACTCAAGACGACGTTTTTTCGTAAAACGGACACCACCATATGCCCTTTATGGGCACGAATTTTGAGATTCCCTACGAAATGAGTACCTACAAGCCGGCTTTTCGGGCACGTACTTCGAGACGCCTTTTCGGACGGAATACAAAGTTTTTTCAAAAAACGGACACCGGCTTGTAGGTAAGGCGGTGTCCGTTTTTCGAAAAAAACGTGTTTCATCCAAAAAATTGTCTCGAGTACGTGCCCGAAAACCCGGCTTATAGGTACTCGTTTCGTAGGGAATCTCAAAATTCTTGCCCATAAAGGGCATACGGTGGTGTCCGTCTTTCGAAAAAACGTCGCCCTGAGTATTAAAAACGCGATTAAATATTATCTCGAAATTTGTGTCCATTACCGTATCATATATCAAAAATATATAGTTTTAAAAATTGTATAATTGAATAAAAAAATATTTTTAAAATGTTAATCATGATTCGGTGTCCGTTTTTCGAAAAAACTTTGTATTCCGTCCGAAAAAAGCGTCTCGAAGTATGCGCCCGAAAAGCCTGCTTGTAGGTACTCGTTTCGTAGGGAATCTCAAACTTCGTGCCCAAAATGGGCGTACGATGGTGTCCGTTGTTCGAAAAAACGTCGTCTTGAGTATTAAAAACGCGATTAAATATTGTCTCGAAATTTGTGTCCATTACCGTGTCATATATCAAAAGTATATAGTTTAAAAAATTGTAAAATTGAATAAAAAAAGATTTTTAAAATATTAATCATGATTTGACTAGTCAAATTATAGATTAGTAAGGTAATTTGTGAAATTTTGGAGGGAGTTAAATAAGTTGAGCCCTAAAACTAACGGTGTTAAGATTTTCCGTTAAGAGGTGGGTATTTCAAAACGTGAACATAAGTAGAGATGGTTATTTAAATGCAAAATAATTTGGGGTGGTTATTTTGAAATTGGTGTATCTGACAGGTGGTTATTCGCAATTTATCCTATAATTTAACGATTAAAAATATTTCATAGAAATATAATAATAACTCAAACTCATTAAAAGAACGATACTCAACTTTTCACAAAGACATTCCATTAGATATTACAATATAATTATTAAATAAATATAATTTGCTTTCCAATAATCAAATTCATATTTCTTCTAACTAAAAACACGAGACATATTAATATATGGTCGAGATAATAATCATAATTAAAAATTAATAAAATGCTCTTTAAAATAGGGTAATATAATCTTGGTGGGTTAACAAGTACGAAATTGTTCAGTTTGTCGCATATAAGTCAAAGGTTTGTATTTTGGTTATATATTTATAATCATTTTTCTGTAAATTTATATTTATTATTCTACATATATCGATAATCAAAATTAACGCGTTTTTTTATCTTTGATTAAATTAAAATAGAAGTTTTCATTTAAGGATAAGTAGAAGAATAAGAAGCAATTTTATTGAAACATTCAGAACGTTTATTCACAAATATTTGCAAAAATTTAAGCGAAGATATTATGATGATCCAAAGCTCACAACAAAAGAGTAACGTATCAAAATAAGCACCGAGACATGAACAAAAAAGATTAGAAATATTATTTGAGCTTGCACTACTGGAAAAAGCTTACTGGATCCTATACATCGAATCTGGCCATGTATAGTGTGGACCAGTAAATGCAATAGAAAAAGGCGCAAACATTAAAATGAGAGTGGTAGGGTGATCATTGAAAACATCTTGCTTTGTCAGGATACCTTGAGAGGGTATAATAGGAAAAAATTGCCTTCTAGGTGCACTATAAATGTGGATCTCCATAAAGGTTATGATTCTATCGGTTGGAGGTTTATCCATGATATGTTGGTTGGTTTAGGTTTTCCTGTTCAGTTTATAGGATGGGTGATGGAGTATATTACTTCCCCTAGTTACTCCTTGTGTGTAAATGGTGGTATCCATGGTTTTTGTAAAGGGGCTTCTGGAATTAGACAAGGGGACCCCATGTCTCCTTATTTTTGTGATTGGTGTGGAGTACTTGTCTAAACCTCCTCTTGTTGCTTGGGATTGGGTTTGCAAATCTAAAGTCAAGGTGGACTAGGGATCAAAAATTATGTAAATTGGAATATTGCAGCACTTCGTAAATATGTTTGGTTTTTTTCTAATAGGCCTGAAATGATGTGGGTGAAATGGGTTCACCATATGTATCTGAAGAATAGGACTTGGTGGGATTATAACCCACAAAATGATGTTAGTTGGAGTTAGAAGCAGATATGTTCTGTGAAAGAACTGATGAAGGATGGATTCTTCACACTGGCAGAATGGATACTCAATATAAGGAAGGCTACAAATGGTTACAGGGTGATAATGATAATGTACCATGGAAGAGGTGGGTTTGGAATAGATGTAATGTACCAAAGCCTTCTCTCATTGCTTGGATGGTTGTTTTGGGAAAATTGAGAACCAAAGACCATCTTTATAGAATTGGTATATCTGCTGATAACTTATGTGTAATGTGTGGGTTGTATGAGGAAGCCATTGAACATTGTTTCCTTAAGTGTTTATTCAGTCAACAGTTTTATGTGATGATTTGCAAATAGCTGGAAATCAAACCTTCTTCTCTAGATCAGATTGATAGGTGTTGGCGGAAATGGCAGAGAAAATATAAAAGCAAGAGAAAGAGGGACATATGTATAGCTTCTTTGGTTGCCCTTGTTTATTACATTTGGCAAGATAGTAACTCAACTTATTGAGAAAAATGCTTACAGAGGCCTGAAGTAATAGTTAAATCTGCACATAGTTTGTAATATAGGTAGGAAAATGGTTAATGATAAACGGAGTCAAGAGGAGATTGATTGGCTTGGGAGGATTGCTCGAATGTGTTGAGATGTCAGTTTGGTTATTCTGATAGAAGGCTTCACTGCTGCTGCCATTTTATCTTGTGAGTAAAGTTGGTATGCTCTGCTGCTCTACTGTGTATGCTCTTTGGGTTCACTATGTGTACTGCCTGTGCTACAACTGTGTAATGTCTGCGCTGATGTTGTGCTGCTGGTCTCTATTTCTCCTGTTTATTTTGTATTGAAGCTAGTAGTTTGTAGGATGCTAGTGTACTTTAGGTGTGTTTGGTTGTGGTTTGTTGATGAACTGAGTTTGTTCCAAGTTTAATTTTACTGTTGTTGTTTGCTTGTTGTTAGGCAACAGTTGGTGTAGGTTGTTCTTACTTGGTAATTGTTTTCAATGATAATCTTACCTTTTACCAAAAATAAAAAATGAGAGAAACGGGTCCGACCCTGGCTAAGCCGAACTAGTTGGCTACAATGGATCCGACTTATTTTGTTACCGGCCAGGCTTTTGGAGCCAAACATGTTACTTTATTAACTAGTTCGACTTATTTTGTTAACTAGCTTCTGGGGCCAAATGTCACTCCCTTATATTTTTTAAATTAAAATTGGCATACATTAGTCTAATACTTTTCATTTTTGTTTTGGCACTTCCCCCTCTCCGTCTCTCACGCCTCATTATTACATTAAACTTCATCAATTTCAGCAAAGAACTTCACCATTTCTGAACAAATTTCAACATTCCATCCCCTATGAGTCTGATATTCGATATTTGAAGCCATTTTCTGACCTAATTGAAGCCCTTGAGAGAGCCATTGGATTAGGATTTAGTTCCACCAGTATTTTAGAAACCACCATTGCTACCTACCACCGCCGACAACCACCACTGCCACCACCGACCAGAACATTCTCCCTCCACCTCCTCCTTCTAGTTGGTAATTTGTTAAATTAAATTTCATAGTTTTTTTAATATATGTTCTAAGATTTACGTTCAATGAATTAGTTTTAGTGTATTTAGATTATCTATCTATCTCTATAAAATAAGAAAAATTGGTCACATGTCGAATTCTCTTGCAGTTGGACACATGTCGTAAGCACAATCAAAATGTAACATGTCGCAATAATAAAGCATTGAATCGACTAATGTGATGGAAAACTACAAATCAAAAAACATAAAGCTAAGATTCAGAAATTAAGGAAGATGTTCAAATGATATCCCAGATATCCATAATTTAGGCATAAAAAATGTAAATTAGCGACATTAGGAATTAAGATATGAGAATTAAAGAATATATTCGAGTATGTATTCATATTTAGACATCTTTCTCAATAGTGAATATTATTTTATGATTATTTCATTCATCAACAAAATTCGAGTACATTGGAAAGTAAAGATTCTCGATTAATATTTTTAGGAAAATTGACAAGAATCATCCCAACTATGACCTTTCAGCTCAAAATAATCCCACTTGATGAGTCATTATAGAATAGTACCTTCCTAAAATAATTTAAACTCTAATAGTTTGCATGATTCTAGAATAACTTAATGTCGGGACTATTTTGAGTGTAATGGTCATAGTTTGGAGTATTATTGTCAATTTTTCCAAATGGTGCTTAAAATTTGTGCTAGTGAAGTGAAGCATATCATTTAACTACTCAAAGGACCAACTCCGTGCTCTACCAAGATATCATCTAACTTTAATTTGAACTCTAGTTTTGGGATTCCATGCCCTTTGTTTTTGAAGTCTTTTGCTTTTTCTCTTTTTTTTTTTCATTACAATTTTTTCTCTTTTTTTTTTTTTAGTACCAACAATACAAACTCTCAGTTTGATTTACCTTTAAGTACAACTCCATTTCAACAATGACTCATTTCACTAGCACACAAGGATACTTGGTGTTATGACTATGTGGTTACACTTGTAGCAAGGTTTTACTGAATGGTCATATGAGGAGTGTTTTGGGGACGAGGAAAGTGAGGCTAGATATGTTGTAGTTTTATTTACATGGACACCAAAGATGGAAAGAAAGAAGGAGAACGGAAAAAGAAAATGAAAGAAAATGCATCAATCATGTTCTAAGGGTGGTTAGATTGCGGATTCGGCAGTCACAATGCAAGTTCTCGATCTAGATACTTTTGTTAAGGAAAAATTACGCTCAAGGAAGATCGGGAACCTATATGATAATGGTCCCAATGTAGAAGGCCCAAGAGGAATCTCACTAAGGTTCAAACAAGAGTATCGCCACTTAGGGGTTCAAGTCACTTGCAGGAAACGACTCTTTCTTACCACAACCCCCCCCCCCCCCAAAGCTAAGATCCACAAGTTCCAAAGGGTTTTTCCAAAACTAGCCGACCTTGCAAGGGATTTAAGCTTATTTAAAGGTCCCTAATTCATTCACAAATTCTTAACATATCGAGGCTATTCAATCAAGCATTGCACACTCCAATAATTACAAAGCAAATTTCATACAAAGTAAAAGACGGAGGATTTTACAAAGATATGCTAAAAGGGGAAAATATTTTTCTTCTTTTGTGGGATTTTTGGAATTCTTTTTATTTTATTTTATTTTTTTTTTGAAAAAAAAACTAAAAGAAAAAGGAAAATGGATTTTTAGGGATTTGGATTTGTAGGTATTTGGATTTTTGGGAATTTGGATTTTCAAATGGGAACAACAACCTCTCAAAACGGACCGTTAGTGTCCAAGAAAACATCACCCAACAACAAACCAATCGATTATCAACATCATCAATTAATCCAAGCAACAAAAGCATGCCAACAACAAAACAATGTCTATTTCGCTATCACACTCATACAAGGGCCAAGGCTTAAACACCTAAAGTGCAATATATCAAACTTAATGACCAACGAAATTCAAGAACCAATCATTAAAGACCAAGACTCGGATGACAATGAAAAGAGTGTGATACAAAATGGACTCTGCTAACCCTAGGCCGCACTCAAGAACCAAAGAAATGACCCAAGTAAGACATGAAAGCACACTACGCTAATCATAACCCGTAACTTCTCCTGAATGCCCCTCCTAAGTCATGTATCTGACCACAAGCATATGAAAGTGATAAAGAACTCCCCCAAGCTAAGATGAGCACTGTCCTCAGTGGGATGTAAAAGGAGAAAAGGGAGGGGACGGATACAGGACAGGACGGCTACTAACCACTGGGCCCACCCTCATTAGGAGGACGTTGTGGTAGGGCATTGTAGGAACCATAGTTCCCATAAGGAGGTGGGTGTGCATCCCCCCATGTGAGGTCAACCTCCGAAACAGACGCATAGTAGCTGTCCGGGAAAGGTGGGGGATAGGTGGTGGGAGGAATGTTAGGGTCTTAACGAGGGTTAGAACCATGAGAAATCTATAATTAATCTCCTCGGGTCGGGGAGGGTAGAAAGGGTAGGTGGGATGACTCTCATACCATCCAGGCGCAGGCCATCCTGTGGTGGATGAAAAGGGTAATTAACATAGGGGTCAAAATAGTTCTGAGAAACGTGGTAGTAGTACACTTGCCTAGTGTAGTAGCCGAAGCTAGCTAGCTCCTCCTACTGTCTCTTAGAAATCTCCTGCTGATTCTGAGCAATGGAGAGGAGGGAGTCCTGAATGGACTCTAAGTCGAAGGAGGAGGGAGTGTCAGAGGTGATAGCCTCCGAGCGTGCGCTAGGAACAGAGGAGGCGATGCATTAATTAGTATTTAAAGTATTTTAAAACGAGTTTTGAAGCATTTTAAAATAAGTTATATTGTTGTGAATTAATTAGTATATTAATTCATTGTTGTATTAATATTTTGATAGGCGGAGAATTTACTCTATGCGACTTCTAGAATTCTAAAGTGGCCTCTCACTTTGTCTACACAAGGTACGTACTTGTCCTTATGTGTTAGACTAGTATCATGTCCTAAGGATTAGGATTATTGATAGTATCATGTATAGGGAACCCTTTTATGGTTCATACGTGGCTATTGAATTGGAATTACGTGTTGTTGAGCATGTTAATTGCCTTTATGATTTATTACATGATTGAATGGGTGTTTGAGTCAAGCATGGTGTTATGGGAATGTTTATACTTTGATCCCTCATGTGAACTATGATTATTATTATTTTATTGTTGGATTATAAACTTTGGTATTGTTTCCCTTGGTGGAAATTTTATTGCTCTCAAAGGCCGTGGACTTTGTGAGTAAGTTGGATTATTATCGATATGGTTATTTTACTACTTTGCAAAGACCGAGGGCTTTGTAGGTTATGTATATTTATTGTCGTTGGACATTCGATTGTTGATTTAAGTCAACAAATAAATTAGAGGATTAATTCTTGGTCAATTGGAATTGTTTGATCACTTAGGAATATTTGTTATATTCATGTTATGTGTTCGTTGCCTGTTTAGGGTCCAACATCGAATAACTTACTAATACTTAGAGTGGAAGTGAATAGCAATAGCTTTAGACTAGTGCACGTCTGAAGTTCTGGATTAGTATGAGTTGGAGTACATGGTGGTAGCCCATGGCTTTTCTTGGGGTCGGATTGATCACCGTACCCTATTTTTCTTTCTAAAGGTTCCTCGATATTGTTGGTCAAGGGGTTACTGAGTCGCGCCCGTATTTCGGTGCTTCATTTTTGAAGACTGGTTTTTGGTTGGACAACTCGATCCATTATCTATTCAATTGACTAATATTTATCATGTGGTGTGTCTTGTGTAGTCAAGTCTTATTTCATGAGTTGAAGTCTTGAGGTACTTTATTAATTATTTTTGGTTGTTCAATAGTATCATGATTAGATTTCGTGTTTTATTTTATTTATGTATGTACTCAGCCATGCTGATTACGTGCTTTTCTATGTGTCGATCATGGCTGTGCCTATTGATCCTGTGATGACCCTTTATTGGCGAGCAGTTTTCAATTGAGTATTTGCCTATAGGTTTGAAGGCATGATGCATCATCTCAAATATTCATTTGGGACTTGGGAAGCGTTGTTGGGAGATCGTTTTATTATTTTATTTGTCTCCTACCTTTACTTTATTTGATTTCAGTCGTTTTATGGATTATTTATTTTTAAATGTTTTGATTGGTTTTGAATTACTTTCAAGGTTTGGATATTAGTTTGACAATTATATGTTTTAAGTATTTACTAAATTATATTTAATGCTTTTCCGCTGCAATACTCTGAGTAAGCCGATATGTTTTCACACGGGCGATAATGCCTTTCTCTATTTTAGTTGGGAAAATATATGTTTTATAAAGAGAGAATTGTCGGTGTGTTACAACTTTGCTTTTTGGGGAGTTTGTGATAGCACTCACCTCCATTGGTAATGATACTGTGGCACTCTCCTCAAGCCTTGCCTTATTGGATAAAAGTTCTTTCAAGAACTTTGCATAAGCCGACATTTGGGACATGGCATGAAGAAACAAGATGTTCTATAGGCCCTTCATGACCTCCAAGAACTTAGAAATTTTCTCATTCAACTTCTTCTCGGTCACTAGGTGAGGAAATGCAATTAGAGGCTTGTACACCTTCATGGGGGCTTGTTCAACCCCTTTGTTATTCTCACTATTTTTGCCACTCAATCTCTCCTCACTTTCTTGTGGCTTTCTTTCAACCTTTTCACTACCTACCTGACTTCTCACATTTTCTTTCTCAACTCCCCCATCTCTCTTTGTGGCACCTTCTTCACTCAATCAGGCTCCTCATAAGTGGTGCCCGATGTCAACATGATAGCTTTAATATACCCTTTCGGGTTCACCTCGGGTTGCCCCGGTAATTGGTTTAATGAATTGGATGAGGAGCTTCATACTTGTTGAGAAAGTTGAGACAATTGTGTCTCAATCACCTTGTTATGTGCTTGGACTTGTTGAAGTGAAGAAGATAACTCATGGTGCCTCCTATCATTCCCCGCATTAGCATTGGTTTGTTGTGTCATGAAGGCTTCCAAAACTGACTCAAGGCTAGACTTAGGTGGAGGGGGTTGATTGTAAGAAGGTCTTTGATGAGGTTGTTGTGTTTGATGAAAACCCAGAGGTCGAAATGGTGGTTGATGAGGTTGAGAAGGGGGTTGGAATGAGTTTTAAGTGGTGTTTTGGTTATTTTGTGGACCTTTGGTTGGTTTGCCTCCAACCAAAGTTGGGATGGTTTCTCCAACCTTGATTGTATGTTGGAGAATAAGGGTCATTTCTAGCTCCCATAATAGCCGCTTGTTCCATGGTAGACACACAATATGAAGCGTTATGATCGACTCCACCACAAGTCTCACATGCTAACACTTGAGCCGTATAAGAGCTAGAAGATGCAAAATTGGCCTTCTCTATTCTCCTAGTCAAGAGATCCGCCTTTGAAGCCAAAAGATCGATGCTCTCTAACTCATGCGTCACTCTTTTTCTAGCCCCATTTTTCCTTCTCTCTCCACCCCAAGCATAATTCTTTGTTACTTCTTCGATCATTTCTTCAACACTTTCAACGGGAAGCTTTTTAAGTTGACCTCCGGCCCTTGAATCCAAATTGGCTCTAGAAACCGGCGTGAGACCATCATATAAGCTTTGCATAACAAGCCATTGGTTGAAACCATGATGAGGACAAGTACGGATCAACCTTTCCCAAGCTTCACTCAATGCTTCATCTTCATCTTAAGAGAAGTTGGAAATTTTCCTCCTCATTTTCGAAGTCTTCTCCGGTGGATAATACTTTGTCAAAAATGCTTTGGCAACAAGGTCCCAAGTTGTCAATAACGCTTCCGGAAGTGACCTCAACCAATACTTTGCTTTATTCCGAAGAGAGAAATTAAACATATGCATTTTCATGAACTCAGCAGTTACGTTGTTGTGTTCAATGGTAGCACACAACTCCAAAAAGTTATCCAAATGAGTGAATGGACACTCATTCTTCTTACTATCGAATTGGCCGGCCTTTATCATGCGTATGAGATGACGTTAGAACTCAAAATTGTTGGTCGCGGTAGTCGGAACCAAGATACCACTTCGAAGCTCAAAAGCTTCAGGATGCCCATAATCACGAAGTAGTATCCCTTGAGGTGGTTGCATCTCTTCATCCCCCATTGAACTCAGTTCTAATCTCTCCTGAGTCACTAGTACAGAACTGGATAGTGAACTTGGGTTGATCAATGGTTTGAGGTTTGTCATGGAACTCGGGTTGACTTTGTAGAAGCCTTTTCACATTACGCAAAGTTTTCTCAAGCTCGCGATCAATTGGAATGAGCGGTGATCGTTGATTCCTCCTAGTCATGCATAGTGAAGCACAACTAAAGAGAATGTTAGCACTGACTAGTAAGATACCAGAAAGATATGGTGAAAACAAAAGTAAATGAAATAAATTTAAAAAAACTTAGTATCATTCAACAATAACTACTCAATGTGACACTATGCCTCCCCCACAACGGCGCCAAAATTCGATAGGCCGTCGTCGAGCCTAACAAATATAATAATATCTCATTATCGCTAGCTGAGTAGCCATGGAAAATAGGGTCGTATCCACATATAGGTAAGGTAAATCACCGAATCTTTATGGTGATATAAACTAAATTTAACCAAAGGGGGGTCGAGATTTATGTGAATTAAGACTAAAACAACTAAAAAGAGCTAAACTAAGTAAACACGATTAACAAATAATGGGGTAAAATATACGATTACAGCACTGCGGCAAGGCATTACCACTCATTGTGACTATAGATCATGCTTGAACATCAAGGAAAACATCGATCAGGGGAGAGAGTTGTCGGTCAACTAAAGTTCCCCTAATTACTCTTTTGAGCTAAAAAGGAGCTCTTAGGAAATGTATTAATTCCTATCTTTATGGCATTAACCCTAGCCTAAGGATTAAGAACAAGTGACAGGATTGACTCAAGACTATAACTTTCTATTTTTAATGACCATTTAGTTAAGTAAACACAGGGGAATCTCATAAAACTTTATCTTTCGATCCTTCATTGCAACGATTAGATACAACTTCTACGGGGATCAATCATAAAATCTTATAATGAAGCACCCCATTTGTTCAACAACCAACCCTAAATATGAATCTCTAAATTCAAGCACAAACCATGGCCTTAATGAGGGTTTTGCCCAAACCCTAGAAAAGGAACTACTCATAATTTATGGTAATATACAAGATTCCATTTCAAAAGTTAGAGAAAGATGGAGAATCAATATGGTCAAGAAACAATGATTGTAAAAGAGACGGTTCAACACCAAAAGAAGAGAATAAAGGGAAAGATGACAAAGAAAGTAACTCTTATTGAAATGAAAGCTAGAAAATCAACTTACAAACATTAACTACCATCAATGGAGCTTCAATTCTTAAAAAATCACCAATAAAGAGCAATAAATGACTTCCAACTATAAAGACTAAGTTAGGGTTTATGAGAATAAGTAAAAATGTCAAAAGTTGTTGTCCAAAAGTTGGGGAGAGGTATTTATACCTCCCCCAATTACATGCGAAAATGAGCAAATTGGGCCCAGAAACCCTTTGAGCCCCCGCTCCCAAAGGGACCTGGAGCGCCCGCTCCAGGTTTTTCATCACAAAATGATTCCCTCTGAAAACTAGAGCGCCCGTTCTAGTGTATAATGGGAGCGCCTGCTCCGTATCCGTTGGACGTCTCATCTTCTTTCCTTGTCTTCTTCTTTTGCATGCTCGTATAAGGGGAGTGATACAGGTCTCCATTTAACTTTTCAACAGGCATGGCCATCAACACAACCCTAAATCACTTGCAAAATGGGATGCAAAGAAAACACGTGCAAAATATGTACAAAGAGAGGCGTGATGACAAAAATTGTCAACAAGGGTGGAAAACTTGTTCAAATTCAAAAGAAATGGACAAAGGTGAAGAAATGAGACAAAATGGGGGATGAAGCAAATAAAATAAGCTAAAAGAAGGTGTCAAAAGTGAGCTAAATATTCACTATCACGACCAGCCACCCAAACTCTCGTCTCTCTCTCTCTTCGACCTCCTTCTTTCAAAATAAACCTTCACTTTCCCCACCTCCTTGTTTCAAAATAAACCTCCACTTTTCTGACCTCCTTCTTTCAAATGTTCTTATCCGGCTTCTCTTTCTCATGGTTATGGTATTTCGAGCTCCTCTCTTCATCCTCGTTGTCAAAAATCGAAGGCTTTGGGGTTAATTATTACAAGTATATGTTGTATATCCATGAAGGGAAGGAGATCCCCAAAATTTAGGCGAATTTCAATGGCTTTAGGTGGTTTTCGGTGGCCTTCAAGTTGTTTTCGGTGGCGTTAGGCTATTTGCAGAGGATTTAAAGTTGTTATCGGTGGATTTGGGTGTTCTGTGAATGTATTTGGTGGTTGCAAGGTGGTTTGCGGTCAGTTTGGCTAATTATGGTGGCTATGGGGTGGTTTCTAGGTGGGGTGGCTTATGGGTGATGGTGGTGGTGGTGCTGTGGGTGGCTCATGGTTCTGATGATAAGTTGTTTAATGTTATTAAGTTAACCTTATGATTTCTTAATTGTGGTCCCTAACTTTCTCTTTCTAGCCTCCTTAATTTCTTCACACTGTCTCTCTGTTCCACTAATTAAGGAATGGAGGAAGTATATAGGAAGAGGATCTAGTGAAAACTGTTCTCATCGTGAAAACCAAGTAAAGAGGGTATATAATAGTATAAAGGGGGTACGCGTGGATTCATTAATGACATTTTTGTAAATACTGACAACTTTGATGTTAGCAGCACAACTTTGATGTTAGAAGCATGCGTACCCTTTAATCGTAATATGTACCCTTGTAAATCTTATATGCACCCCTTTCTTTAAGTCAGGACTAAAGTTTTCAGCAAACCTAGTTTTTCTCAGGTTCTGCTGAAAATCACAAGTTTGCTGAAAACCGTGTAAACTTGAAAAGAGGGATACATATAAATTTTACAAGGGTACATGTTAAAATAAAGGAAACGCGTGTTTTCATATCAAACTTTGTTAGTATTTACAAAAATGTCATTAATGAGAGCAAGAGTACCCTTTTATCTTAACATGTACCCATTTTAATTGGTTTCAAGGTGGAAAAAGTTTTCATATACATGCATATATATAGAATTACTATAAAATAAAAAGATTCTTAAAATGAGAAGGGTGAGAAGGATTTTATACGCATATTTTTTGAACTAAATGTGCATATTTTTTAAACTAAATGTGCACTATTTTATGTTGTGCATTTTTTTAACTGAATCAGCATTTTACCATTTAAGATCATATACGTATAGGCCAAAAAGTGCAATATCCATTTCCAGTTCAAAGAATATGCACATCCAGTTCAAAAAATATGCACATCAATCCTTCTCATCCTTCTCATTTTAAGATCCTTCATAGTTAAATTGAAAACTGAATACTTGCCATCTAAAACAATTTTCACGCGAAAGAATCTTTTTATTTGATCCTAATTCATACAAACGTGAGAAGGATCTTAAAATGAGAAGTTTGAAAAGGAACAATATGCATTATTTATGAACTAGATGTGCATATTTTTTGAACTGGATATGCATATTTCACTTTTCGACCTGTAAATATATGTTCATGAACGATAAAATGCACATTTAGTTTAAAAGATATGCACATCATAAAAAATATGCATCTTAAGTTTAAAAATATGTACATTTAGTTCAAAAAATATGCACAAAAAATCCTTCTCACCTTACTTATTTTAAGAATCTTTTTATTTGATCATAATTCTATATATATATATATATATATATATATATATATATATATATATATATATATATATAACCATTGATTTGCTGACAACTAACTTGAAAAAAGGGTACATATAACATATCCAAGGATACATATTATGATTAAAGGGTACGCATGCTTCTAACATACAGGTTGTGTTGCTAACATCAAAGTTGTTGGTATATACAACAATGTCATTAGTGAGTGCATGCGTACACCTTTATGAGTCGTATGAGTCCTATATAACGGATCAGGTGAAAATTGTTTTCATCGTGAAAAACAAGTAAAGGGGGTACATAAGACTCATAAAGGGGTACACGTGCATTAATTAATGACATTTTTGAAATTATTGACAATGTCAATGTTAGAAGTACAAATTTGATGCTAGAAGCACGCATACCCCCTTTAATCGTAATATGTACCCCTGTAAATTATATATATATATATCCTTTTTCAAGTCAGGGTTGACAGTTTTTAGTTTTCAACAAAGTATAGGTTTTCAACAGATCATGACTCTCTCTATATATACTCCTATACATAAGCAAATATCTACCAAAACTATGTTTAAATGATTGCAAGGATGATATTATTAACAAGAAACTTGATTTATAATAAGTTAAACCTGAGAACATGAGAAAGTTTGATGGAAAGAGAATTATGATTTGCAAAATATGGTGAATTTCAGCTATCTATTATATCGAATATGATTTATAATGATGAAATGAGGTCTGAACATGAAACCTGAGTCAGGACAGATTCCTAGAGTGTCAGCCAATCAGGATGGATAATCTCTGAAGTGTTTCCATTCAGGTAGGGTAATCCGTGGAGTGACCTACATGTCTAGTTTAAGAGTATGTTCTCATCAGATTATTCTCAGTTTAGTTCAGCTAAGTTATTTTCAATTCAGTTCATCTCTTGACAATACTTTTACTCTCACATCTTCTATTCCTTTCACTTCAGTCCAGATTAGTTTAATTTAGTTTTATCTGAATATGTTCATTTCAATTTAGTTCAGCTAATTTAGTTGAAAAACAAGGCTTAAATCTTGCGAGCAGAACATTCAAATTGGGTGTACATACCCTCAATAGTTTGGAGACAATTTGGTACCGGGTATCCCTCTCTACTTGCGTTCACACCAAACAAATTTATGGAAGTGAATTACTGAGTTTGAATTGAATTTTCCAAATAGGATATTATGTATATAAAACTATTATTGAATTTATGAACTATCATTTTGACAAGGAATTGTACAAATAAAATCGAGAATTGATCGAGTATATGGTTTGGAGTATGTAATGAGTATATGAGTCGATGTGGTTATATCAATTTAATATTTTAGTTATAAGAGCACCAAATCATATTTTAAGGCTTTAGTACTCAACATTGCTAATGTGGGTCCAAATATTTTGGTGTTGTCAATTTTATGGTCTGTCACTTGGTGGGTAGTAGGGTTTAGACAGGCTTCAAGTCAAAGTCATGGAGATCTTGAAGCATGATTTAGAACTATGAAATGCTAGTGGATATGTTCTATTTTATATTGTATAAACCAAGGTGAGGACGTTCAAATGTAATAATGATCTATCTCAAACTAATGTTGTAAAGTCATTTCCCTCTATATTAACAATTACATAAATTGATGATTAGAGTTGGGTTGTGAGTTCCAAACACTCCGATTGAGCATGGCAAGTGTGATGGTAAGGGTCCAGATTAGATCGAACGATGTATTTTCGCGGTCTCTAATCTTAGTTAAGCAGGTTCAGAATTAGGTTGTTACGACTTACCACAAAACTTTGAAGAATTGCACATTCATCACATTCAACAGGTTGCCAATCGTGCAACGTACAAGATTGCAAATGTTAGACACCTTGTCACCGGCCCTATAAAATTTCCCTTGTAACCACTTATCACCCATTTTATCCTTTACAATGAATCATAAGGAGTTTTCTCTTGAGCCAATGGTTTCCTAATATTATTCCCCACATATAAAAAAAAAAGATGGCTTCAACGACACTTAATATGGTTTGGGTGTACATAACGCACGAAATTCAATGGGTGCACCCAAATCATAATTGGTGTTTTGATACCACTTTTTCGTTGTTTTACTTTTTGCTTATCTTTCATTATGGGTTTGTTCTCTTCGTCTAATTATAACTGAACTTAACTTATTCGAGTTGAACTGAACTGAACTTATTGGAACTGAACTGGACTAAACTTATTGGAGTTGAACTGAACTGAACTTATTGGAGTTGAACTGAACTGAACTTATTGGAGCTGAACTGAATTGAACTGAACTGAACTGAATTGAATCGAATTAAATTGAAATAAATATATAAATAATAGTTAAATAATAATAATTATGAATATTAAATAATGAGTAATAATAATTCTAAGTAATAATAATTAATAATTAATACTTTATAATAATAATAAATAAATAATGATAACATTATTTTTTATGTTATTAAATGATCATAAATAAATAAATAATAGTAATAATAATAAATTATTTTTTAAAAAATAATTATATATAATAATAATTAATAATGGAGTAATTATTATTAGTATTAATATATTAATACTTGATGATGATGGTATAATACTAATAATGTCTAATAAGTAAATTGATATTACCATTATAATAATAATTAGCAATTATAATAATAATTAGTTTAAAACATGGGTTTGTTTGTGCTTCTAACCAAACCAAGATTTATGGTGGGTTGGTCTATAATATTTATAAAACAAATCCCACCATAAACCGGCAAAGTATCTTTAATATTCAACGTAACGACGATGTTGTACCCTAAATAGTACTCCCTCCGTTCCTCTTTGTTCTTCCTATTTGGGATCTTTATAAGAGAGGAAAAAAGTCAAAGTAGGAAGAGTAAAGAGAACCGATGGAGTACTTCAATATTATTAGCAACTTTATAATTTTTTGAGTTTATTGTTAGAAACAACCTTTTATAATCACTTTTTGCGAAAAACCTTTTAATTATTTTTTTGCAACTTAGAACCTAAAACCTAAATTTTTTTCCCGACACCACCACTACCCCACCCTAAACCACCCCAAAACCATCCCACCCCACCCGAAACCACCCCAAAACCAGCCCAGCCCACCCAAAGCCACCCCCAAAACCACCCCAGAACCCGACCCCCACCCCCAAAACCACCCCAGAACCAGCCCCAAAACAACTACCATGGCTACTGCCCTCACCTCCGACCCCACGATTCCGAAGGCCTCTATGATAACAACTGCTACAGTTGCCTTTTCTGCTCAGTCCATTGTAAGTGCCCCAAAACTACAGCCAACATCCCATCCTAGAACCCCACAATTTCTCCAACACCATCCACGGACAACGTCTCAGACCCTCCCCGATATCCATTAGCTTCCTCTGGTCGTGGATTGCTTCCTCCCCCACAGTCACAGCCATTCGTCCACAACTCCCCGGGTTTTTGGGGTGGTTCTGGGGTGGTTTCGGGTGGGTTGGGCTGGTTTTAGGGGGGGTTTCGAGTGGGGTGGGATGGTTTAGGGGGGGGGTGGTTTGGGGGTGGGGTGGGGGTGGTTTTGGGGTGGGGGTGGGGTGGAAACTAATGATCAATAGTGTATAAATAACGGTCAATGATGGAAATTCGAAAAAGGTTTTATTTCGCAAAAATAAATTAGGTTTTAGGTTGTAAGTTGCAAATAAAATTTAAAAGGTTGCTTTTCGCAAAAAAAGTGATTATAAAAGGTTGATCTGACAAAAAAAATCTTATTTTTAAATATTTTTCTAGCTTATTTTTATGAAATAATAGTGAATACTAGCCGGTAAAATAAAATTACAATTGAAATTAGAATATTTGCATTGACATGAAATTTTGTTAAATCACGCATCAACCCAAACCATGCTAAGCCATAATAATAATAGTAATGATATTGAGTAAAGATATAATAACAATATAATATATAAAATATATTATTAATATAATAATAATAATAAATAAATAAGATAAATAAGACCAACGATAATAATAATATAAAACAAAATGAAAAATAATAATGGAGTTGAAATGAACTGAACTGAACTGAATTGAGCTGAACTTATTGGAAGTGAACTGAATTGAACTGTTATTGGATCTGAATTAAACTTATTAGAGCTGAACAAAACTGAACTTATTAGAGCTGAACTGAACTGAACTTATTAGAGCTGAATTGAGTTGAATTAAACTGAAAATAAGCTGTACAGATTAGGCCCTATATGGGGAAAATTATATTACCCATCTACCATATTTTGTCGTTTTTGATCCTACATATAACTTACAAATTTCTCTCATATATTTTATTCGCCACATAAATGGACTTCTTAATAGTTATCTTCATTCATATACCTATAACATTATCTTCCTTAACATTATTATTTAAAAAAGAAGGAATATAAAAAAGAAGGAATGCTGAAACTCTGAAAGCGGATTTAGGAAAATTTGTCAGAAACAACCTTTTAAATACACTTTTTTACGAGATACAACCTTTTAATTTTTTTTGCGAGAAACAACCTTGTATATTTAAATAAAATTATGTTAGAAGAAAGTTTAAGAAAATGATATTGACATATAGTTTAAAAAGAGAGAAAAGAGGAGCAGGTAGGACACTAGGACTTAGGAGAGAGAAAAGCGGCGAGTGTGACGAAAAGTGGGGAGAGAGGGAGTATTTGTATGCGAATACCCCAAATAAGGTTGAAAATGGCCTTTCACCGGCCAACCCCAACACTAAAATCCACGTTTCAAATCCCCCTATACTCCCTTTTCTTCTCCTTCTTCTTCTTTTCCTGTTAATACCTTTTCTGTCTCTCCTGATCCCACAACTACAAATCCAAAAAACAGCAAAATGTGAAGATACACCAGTGACTCATTCACTCAGAGTTCTGCTTCACCAAAAATGGCGTGGTTTCAGCTTAAGGATGATAATGAAGCTCCATTCGAAATGACAGAAATACCCTTGTGGTCCTTTTCCATTTCACACCATTTTCTTTCTGAGATGATTTTGAGGTCTGCGATCTCATTTTGTATATTTTTCTCCTTCTGATTTTCTGTGTGTTTAAAGGCAGACAGGATGAAGCCAGGCATCCCATGACTCCTCTTTTTTATTTTTAATTTCACTTATGTTTTTCAGATCCTTTTTGTTTTTTTTAAATATATAATTTATGCGACAAATTGAAACAGCTGAACACATTTTTTCCCCATTTGGGTTTTGTACTTTAGGAATTACTATAATTTAGCAGATATAATGTTGTTATATTGTATTTGTAGATTTGTCAAATTTTTAACACTATCATAAAGTGTTGATGGCAAATGTAAGAAAAAATTGAGACGTTGAGACAGTAGTTGTTTGCATCCTCACATCAAATCCATTACGATTTATGATGTAAGATGTTGTTGAGCAAAATTAGTTCATTTCTTATTATTACTTCCTTTCCATTTTGGTAGGGTATGGTTGAGATTAGGGACAGTGGGACAGGTTGCTCTTGCAATTTTATTAATGTTTTTATTTATTTATTTAATACTCATAGAAGTAAATAAATAAGGGTAGCACTGGAAAAAGGGGCTTCTTAATGTATACGCATTGTTTAACTTCACAGCTTTAAATGCGGAATTAATGGTTCTGTTGATAATTTATGTATTATTGTGGTTGTTTATTGTGCTTTGCTTAATAATTAGTACTCAGTTAGTTGAAAGTTGAATAAACTTTTTGAATATGTTTTTCTGGAAAGTGGGTTTATTTTTGGAGGAGTTTAGAAGTTTAGAACATTGGTTACCGTGTAGTATTTGTAGTTGGTGGAACTGTGGAAGTAGAGATGGTCACGGGCCGGATTGTGCCGGTTCAGTGCTGGGTTATATACGGGCCGATTCACAAAAACTTGGCCCTGACCCAGTCCTAAGACCATCCCGGGCCGGTTAAGGGCTGAGTCAGGGTATATTTTTCTAAACCTGAACTGATTGGGGGGCGGTTTAGGTTCGGTTCAGTACCGGTTCAGGGCCGGTTCAGTGCAAGGGTCCAAGTCGATTCAGGGCTAGATTTAGTGTCGGTTTAGGGCTGGTTCAGTGCCAGTTCAGGGTTATTTCATTTTTTTTAATACAATTTTTTTCATATTGGAAATGGACCTTAAATAAAAATTATTTTTCTATTATTTAAAAAGGATAATTCTTATAAATAATAACTCATAGAGTAAATCAAATACTAATTTGATATAGAAATTTCACCAATCGCAAGTCCTAATAACAAATACTCATTAATCATAATTATAATCGTATATTATAGTCTATTAATCATAATAATAAATATAGTTTATAGTTTACAAATCATAATTATAATTTAAAATTTGTTTATCATAATCGTAGTTCAAATTCATAGATCATAAATCATAATTATATTATAATTCATTTATCAAAATTTTAATCATAATTTATAATTCACCAGTCCACTAGTCATTCATAAGAATAATTATAAATTTTATGATTTTAATTAGGGTATAGAGTTTAGGGTTTAGGGTACATGGTATAAGGTTACGATTTAACATTTAAATTTATGGTCTAGGGTTTTAGTGACGGTTTAGAGGCGGTTCAAGGAAAAATTTAAGAATGAGGGCGCTTCAAGGACCGGTTCAACAGCGGGCTAGTTTACGGGCCGATCAGGGTCAGGGTCGGTTCAGGTCTAGGATCGGTTTAGGACCGGTTCGAAATTTTGAAAACATGAAACTGAACCGGACCAGTTCCTTGACCAGGCCGGACCGGTTTAGGATTATTTTTTTCCGGTTTAGGGCAGGATCGGTTTTTCGCTGGATCAGTTCAGGGCTAGGTCAGGACCAACCCGCCCAATGGCTACCTCTATGTGGAAGACAGTAATGAGGATCACTTATTTGCTTGGTTTAGTTGGTTACTCTAATAAGGTCCCAAATTCGCATCCTATCGATTGTTGGTATTGGTTTCTCTTATTCTTCCTCCATCTTCTAAGGGTGTGTTTGCAAACTTCGTTGGTTGTAACCTCTGTGAGATTTCAGCTTAGGGCCTGTTCATTTCAGCTTAGTATCAGTTCAGTTCAGCTCAGCTCTAATCAGTTCAGTTCAGTTTAGCTCCAATCAGTTCAGTTCAGCTCAGTTCAGCTTCATTCTTTTATAACCATTTTGTTAAATATTATTATGTTTGTCTAATTTATTTTCTTAATTGCTCTTATTATTATTATATTATTATTATTATTTATTTTTTTATCATTATTATTAAGTATTATTATTATTATCTGTATATAATTTTGTTTATTATAGCTTTATTCATCATTATTACTATTATCATTAGGGAGGAACATATTTTAGGTTAAAAGCACAAATAAACCCGTGTTTTCAGCCTATAATCCAATCAAATCACGTCAAAACGGTTTATGATATAATTTTGCACGGTCCCACCCAATCATTATTTTATTACTAAATATTAATATATAATTAAATCTAATTATTAAAATATTAATATTAATTAAATTCTTAGATATTAGTGTTATTATATAATCATCATTAGGTATTCATATATTAGTAGAAAGACTATAAAATAATTGTTACTCCCTCCGTTTCTTTTTGTTTGTCCTATTTTCCGTTTTTGTCCGTTTCTTTTTGTTTGTCTTACTTTTTCATCTTTCCTTATATGAAAATTTGATATTACCTATTTACCCCAACTTTATTACTTATTGGTCCCACATGCACCTCATAATCTTCTCTTACCTACTCTAATCACCAATTTAATATAAAATAAGTGAGATTTTTAATTGTTGTCCCCACTCATATGCTTATGACATCACTCTCCTTGGCATTTGGAGCTATATTAAATGAGACAAACAAAAAGAAACGGAGGGAGTATTAATTATCATTATAATTATTAATCAATATTATTATTAATTTATGATTATCAATATTATTTATTTATAATTATCATTTAAAAATATCTTAAATACAATTATTATTATTCATTAATAATTATTCATTATTATTAGTTATCATTATAATAATGATTTCAGATTCATATTATTATTGTTTAAATATTATTTATATATTTATTAAATTCAATTTAACTCAATGCAATTTAATTCAATTCAATTCAGTTCAGTTCAGTTCAGCTCCAATCAGCTCAGCTCCAATCAGGTCAATTCAGTTCAGTTCAACTCCAATTAGTTCAGTTCAGTTCAGTTGTTTTCAGTAAATCTAAATAGGCGCTTAGTAACTCGCTTATCTTTACCCTTAGGGTGTGTTTGTTTAAGGGGATTATAGGGGGATTGGGATTATATATCTCAATTGTAGAACTCTCATGTTTGTTTGGGGGGATTGAGAGTTTTGAGGGGGATTGGGAGTGGGATTAAATACCCTCTAATCCAACAAAAATATAGAGGGGGCATATATTAGGGGTGGGATTAAAATTTTAGAATGAAATGACCTATTTACCCTTAATGAAAAGTAAGAAAAAGAAAGAAGGTGTAGGATTAGTAAGGGTATTGAAGTAAAATCATAATTTAATCCCAATCAATTCCCAACTCATACCAAACAAGCACTACAACAAAGGTAACCATAAGTAACACCCAAAAACTGTTACATAAAAAAATGTTACATATGCTAATAGGTAACACTTTGGTGGGTGTTACATCTGCCTATGTTACCTATACTAATAGGTAACACTTTTGTAATTCTATGATAACACTTGTACAAGTGTTACTTAATATCCACTTATGTAACACTTTTGATTCCTATTGTAACACTTTGAAAATGTTAACTTTAATTTCTTATGTAACACTTTTTGTAACATTGGTAACATTTTTATTGTCGTGTAATGACCTATAGTAACACTTTATTTATCTTAAGTATCACTTTTTACAGTTAAATGTAACATCTTATCAGTTATTAGGTAACACTTTTCCTTTAGGTAGAAACCTGATAATAAAAATTATGATAAGTGATATAAAAGCAACAACAACAATGATAATAATAATATTTAATATTATTATTATTATTATTATTATCATCATTATAAAACAACTACAACAACAAAAACATTGACAATAAAGTATTCGAGAAACTGCAACAATATTGATAAATAAAGTGTATAATTATTTTAATAAGTTATATACCTACACATATTGGCTAATATCAATCTAAATTTGAAGTATTTGAGGAACAATACATTTGATATAAACAATAACTATCTAATTCAAAACAGTCCAAAACTAAGTCTAATAATTCGATATCTGATGCTCTTTGGATTTCATCAACATCACATTCATCTCCTACACGCTGATCGCTTCTATCACTAGTCTCAGCAGCAGAATTATCACCACTGTGCCTTGACGAACTCTCAGGTTAGCCCTGATTAGGTGACACGACTAAAACCTATCAAATTTTGGCGCCGTTGCCGGGGGAGACGGCTAGTTCTCTAAGTTTTTATTTAATTATTTGGTCTACTCCTCTGTACCTCATTGGAACTTCATTGTTTCAATCGAGGTACGTTTTACTGCTGCTTTTTGTTTCTTTTGTATGCCCAGGTCCCAAAGAAACGGTTCCCCAATTCCAGCGGACCCCGATCTTACTAGGACAATCAGGCGGATCCGAAAGATAAAGCAGAAAGAAAAGCAGTCTGTTCAGCTGAACACCTCTGGAACAGACACCTTGAATTCAGTTATGTCAAAATCACTGAAATCATATGGGGTGCCCAACCCGGATGGTCTCTCCACTGGACCTACTATGCCCACCATTGCCGCAGCAAATTTCGAAATCAAGCCTGGACTCATCAGCATGGTCCAGCAAAATCAGTTTGGTGGGCATCCTACTGAAGATCCGGCAAATCATCTGCAACGGTTTCAACAACTTTGTCGAACCGTTAAACATGCCGGCGTCACTCCAAATCAACTCAAAGTCATGTTGTTCGAGTTTTCACTGAGAGATAGAGCCCAAAAATGGTTGAACGATGTGAAAGAAACCGAGTGGAGTGAGATTTCTGCTGCATTTCTGAGAGAGTATTACCCACCTACTAAAACAGCAGAAATCAGAAATAAACTAGCCACGTTTTTCCAAGAGCCTGATGAAACATTAAGGGAGGCGTGGGCTAGGTTTAGAGATTTACAGAGAGAGTGTCTACACCATAAGATGGACAAATGGTTCTTGACGCAGACATTCTACAATGGTCTGCAGCCTCAGACGAAGTGTATTGTTGATTCGTCTGCAGGAGGAGTGTTTTTAGACAAGGCAGTTGATGAGGGTTATGAATTCATATCAAATCTTGCAGCCAATGACCATACATCATCTAAGAGTTTGACTAAGAAGGTACTTGAAGTTGACGCTATTTCATTGCTTACATCTCAGATGGCGCAACTAACTCAGCAGCTAATGAAGTCTTCTAGTCCGACACCTCCACCCATGAGCATCAATGCTATGTCTGCAGTAGCACCCATTACCTCATCTTACTGCGAGGTATGTGGTGTTCAGGGTCACTTTGGGCATGACTGTCAGTTCAGTCAGTTTCAGATGGAGCAGGCCAATGCCTTCCAACAAAGACCACAAACCCTCCCCCTTCACATAACTACCAAAACCCACAAAACCATCAACCTCCACCTCCACAAAACTACCCTAAACCTTCATACCATCAAACCCCACAAAATTTCCAAAGACCACCACCACAAAACTTCCATCATCCCAATAACTTCCAAACTCCACAAAATTTCCACACCCCACCTCCACAAAACAACCCACAAGAGCCTAGCAATTCTGAACTGATGAAACTGATATTGTCTATGCAAAAGGCAAATGAGGAAACAAGGAGGGCTCAAGAGAAGCACATCCAACTTCTCGAGGCTCAAGTTGCTCAGTTGGCAGAATCTAATGCACAGAGGCAGCAGGGACAATTGCCAGGGCAACCAGTTCAGAGAGAACATGTGAATGCCATCACTCTTCGTAGTGGCATTGCATATGATGCCCCTCCAGTGCCCATTGATGAGGTTACCCCGACTGCAGGGAAGAAGAGGGTGGTAGAGGAAGGAAAAAGAAAGAATTCGACGTCTGAAGTCGATTTGTCTGCAGAAGCTGAACAGACAGGGAAGAAAAAGGAGAAGGTTTCTGAAACGCCTTTTACACCAAGGCTACCTTTTCCTCACAGGATGCAACAGTCCAAGGTCGATCAGCAGTTTGGTAAGTTCTTGTCTATGGTCAAGAACCTTGAGGTAACGATTCCATTCACAGACTTAATTACCCAAGTGCCTGTTTATGCCAAATTTCTGAAAGACATGATTACTAAGAAAAGAGACTTTGGTGGGGTAGAACGTGTCTAATTAAATAAGAAGAAAACTCCATAAAACCTGCAATTCAGTACTAAAACACGAAACCACAACTGCATACGAAAGTTAGCACAAAATAGCTCCCAAGAGCTCCAATGACGCACAAATTAGCTTGTAAATAAGGGAGAAAACTCTATATAAATACGTGATATCAAACTTCCCCAAGCTAAACCTTTGCTTGTCCTCAAGCAAACAGCACATGAACATGGAATAGATTACCTCACCCCAAAGATAGAAACAAATCAAAGCTCAAAACATTTTCAAGACTAAGAATCGTTCAAGCAGGCATAATTCAAGTTTGGCTAATCAAATCCATCCAACCACCAATCATTCAAGCAATTTATCAAATTCAAGCATCCACAAAGCATACAAGTCCTGAAAAGGCACTCACAAGGGTGTCACTCCTCTCAATTTTGTGGCAGGCAAAGAATGTGCCCGAACACTCACCAACCCGACCATAAGTACCCTTCCCACTCACACTGTCATGTGTTTAAGAAGGTTCAATGACGCTCATCCTAGTCAAGTCGACTCAATTAGCAGAAATACTCTTTAACTTTGACAAACTGACTCGAAATCAATCAAATGAACAATGCAGACATAAGCTCAAGAGGACTTTATAGGGTTTTAATGGGGCTTAGGCGAGAGGTAGGGGATACTTTTGGGTAATGTGGTGGAAAAACCAAGAAAGGGGGAGCATAAATCATTCAAACAAGGCCTAAGATGGCCTACACAACTCCCAACAATCACCATAAAACCATGTAAAGTAACCCAACTCTCATAAATCAATGAAAAGCTCATAACAAACCCAATTTTCTAGCAATGGAGCGAATATTCTTTTATGAACGTACGTGAATGAAAGAACTAGAATTCTTTTGAATTTTTATTTCATTTTTCTTTCATTTTTCTGAATTTCATTCACGCAACACTAAACTTGCTTTCTTTCTTTTCTCTTTCTCACTCTCAAACCACAGCAAATACACTTTTAAATTCTTCAAAAACCAAACTAAACCAACAAACCAATCTCAAACTCAACCCATACAAAAGCTCCCCCAAGCTAGGCTTGGAATAATATCAAGTGAAGGCTTTTGGCTCATAATAGGGGTTTAAGTAACACGAAACAAGTCATTAGGCTCAGCGGGGCTAAGGAGGATAAAAGTATATCAAAAACTCACTCTGAAGCTCAAGAATAAGACAAAAGAACGCCTCTATCACAGCACATGCTACAAGTCATCTAAAATCAGACAAGTACGAAGTCAAAGTCAAGATCAATCCACTAAAGAGGAACTAACACACAAGAATAGACTGGATAATAATATGAATCCAATAGGCTACAAAGAGGCCTCACAGTCTAACCAATTCAGGTATGCAGCACAAAGTGGTCTAATATAACCCAGAAATGCTCGAAATCATAGCAATCAAACATCAAATCATAGCCTCAAGATCACAAATGCCCAGCTATCCAGAAAACAAAGTCAAATCAATTTCAAATAGAGCACAACAAGGGGCACAGGGAGGCAACTAAACCAGTCATGGGAACCATATTTTTTTCATTTTTTCAGTATTTTCCGAAAGCAGTAAAACTATTCTAGAAAGCAGTAAAAGAGATAGGGAATACAAACAGAACTCCTCCCCCAAGCTAAACTTGGCAGTGTCCTCAATGCCAAAAGGTGATAAGGACTATGCTAAGAGGAAAAACAATGTTAGTACCCTCACTCTCGCTCACAAAAGGAGGAAAAATAAAAAGAAAAGAAAAAAGGAAAGAAAAGAAAATACGAGTTGCCTCTCGCACAGCGCTAGTTTATAAAGGTCCCGCACGACCATAATCCTCCCTCTCTCAAATAGGAGGGGCTTGGCAGTGAGTGCCACCCTCATCAAACATCTTTCTCCTCCAAATGTTCTTGACAATGCCTCCAGACGGTGAGGCAACCTTAGGTGGAATTGGAACCTTCTCCACCCCTACTTCATCTAAAACCTTATCCCTGCAAAAAGATTGTTCAAGCATAGGAGCCTTAACAGCATTGGTTAGTTTAAAAACCACTTTATCATCACCAACACTCAGAGTTAAAGACCCAGACTTGACATCAATGACAGCACCAGCAGTACACAAAAACGGCCTACCCAAGATAATAGGGATCTGGGCATCCTCATCCATATCTAACACCACAAAATCAACAGGAATATAGAATTTCCCTACCCTAACAGGAACATCCTCTAAAACACCTAGAGGGTATTTTATAGAACGATCCGCCATCTGTAAAGTGATTTGTGTGCATTTAAGGGCTCCCATGTTCAGTTTCTTATAAACAGACAATGGCATAACAGAAACAGAAGCACCTAAATCACACAAAGCCTTATCAATAAAAATAGGTCCAAGATGGCAGGGTATAGAAAAACTACCAGGATCTTTTAACTTTGGTGGGGTTTTATTTTGAATAAAAGCACTACACTCTTCAGTAAGAGCGACACGTTCTACCCCACCAAAGTCTCTTTTCTTAGTAATCATGTCTTTTAGAAATTTGGCATAAACAGGCACTTGGGTAATTAAGTCTGTGAATGGAATCGTTACCTCAAGGTTCTTGACCATAGACAAGAACTTACCAAACTGCTGATCGACCTTGGACTGTTGCATCCTGTGAGGAAAAGGTAGCCTTGGTGTAAAAGGCGTTTCAGAAACCTTCTCCTTTTTCTTCCCTGTCTGTTCAGCTTCTGCAGACAAATCGACTTCAGACGTCGAATTCTTCCTTTTTCCTTCCTCTACCACCCTCTTCTTCCCTGCAGTCGGGGTAACCTCATCAATGGGCATTGGAGGGGCATCATATGCAATGCCACTACGAAGAGTGATGGCATTCACATGTTCTCTCTGAACTGGTTGCCCTGGCAATTGTCCCTGCTGCCTCTGTGCATTAGATTCTGCCAACTGAGCAACTTGAGCCTCGAGAAGTTGGATGTGCTTCTCTTGAGCCCTCCTTGTTTCCTCATTTGCCTTTTGCATAGACAATATCAGTTTCATCAGTTCAGAATTGCTAGGCTCTTGTGGGTTGTTTTGTGGAGGTGGGGTGTGGAAATTTTGTGGAGTTTGGAAGTTATTGGGATGATGGAAGTTTTGTGGTGGTGGTCTTTGGAAATTTTGTGGGGTTTGATGGTATGAAGGTTTAGGGTAGTTTTGTGGAGGTGGAGGTTGATGGTTTTGTGGGTTTTGGTAGTTATGTGAAGGGGGAGGGTTTGTGGTCTTTGTTGGAAGGCATTGGCCTGCTCCATCTGAAACTGACTGAACTGACAGTCATGCCCAAAGTGACCCTGAACACCACATACCTCGCAGTAAGATGAGGTAATGGGTGCTACTGCAGACATAGCATTGATGCTCATGGGTGGAGGTGTCGGACTAGAAGACTTCATTAGCTGCTGAGTTAGTTGCGCCATCTGAGATGTAAGCAATGAAATAGCGTCAACTTCAAGTACCTTCTTAGTCAAACTCCTAGATGATGTATGGTCATTGGATGCAAGATTTGATATGAATTCATAACCCTCATCAACTGCCTTGTCTAAAAACACTCCTCCTGCAGACGAATCAACAATACACTTCGTCTGAGGCTGCAGACCATTGTAGAATGTCTGCGTCAAGAACCATTTGTCCATATTATGGTGTGGACACTCTCTCTGTAAATCTCTAAACCTAGCCCACGCCTCCCTTAATGTTTCATCAGGCTCTTGGAAAAACGTGGCTAGTTTATTTCTGATTTCTGCTGTTTTAGTAGGTGGGTAATACTCTCTCAGAAATGCAGCAGAAATCTCACTCCACTCGGTTTCTTTCACATCGTTCAACCATTTTTGGGCTCTATCTCTCAGTGAAAACTCGAACAACATGACTTTGAGTTGATCTGGAGTGACGCCGGCATGTTTAACGGTTCGACAAAGTTGTTGAAACCGTTGCAGATGATTTGCCGGATCTTCAGTAGGATGCCCACCAAACTGATTTTGCTGGACCATGCTGATGAGTCCAGGCTTGATTTCGAAATTTGCTGCGGCAATGGTGGGCATAGTAGGTCCAGTGGAGAGACCATCCGGGTTGGGCACCCCATATGACTTCAGTGATTTTGACATAACTGAATTCAAGGTGTCTGTTCCAGAGGTGTTCAGCTGAACAGACTGCTTTTCTTTCTGCTTTATCTTTCGGATCCGCCTGATTGTCCTAGTAAGATCGGGGTCCGCTGGAATTGGGGAACCGTTTCTTTGGGACCTGGGCATACAAAAGAAACAAAAAGCAGCAGTAAAACGTACCTCGATTGAAACAATGAAGTTCCAATGAGGTACAGAGGAGTAGACCAAATAATTAAATAAAAACTTAGAGAACTAGCCGTCTTCCCCGGCAACGGCGCCAAAATTTGATAGGTTTTAGTCGTGTCACCTAATCAAAAATAAACCTACAGACCTCTAACTCGGTAGTCAGTGGAAGCAGGGTCGAATCCACAGGGAGACAGAGTTTCTAAATCAATATTCAACCAATTCAGCTACTCCAGATGAAATCAGGAAGGGATTAATTAAACTAAAGAATAGACTACGGAAGACTGAATAAATCGAGGATTAAACTATGGAATAAAAGTCTAGGGTATTAGGTCGGTCCACCATGCTTATACCAATCAAATAGGGTCAACTACTATTAAAACCTAAGTCAAGAGTCGGGGGATTAGAGCCTATGTTGAGCTATGGTTAAGACTCAACGCTCATAGTTCAACATACGCCGCATGTTCACTAACGTAATCAGAACTACTGATGTGTCCTAGGCCTCTAGTCGTAAGACGGATCTGTGCAAACAACTATTAACCACAAGCAATCAATGAAATTGTACACTGACATTAATTACTCAATAAGAACAAACCACATCACAATCACCCTAATCAAGCCCTAGAAATTGATAGAAATCTAAATCACAATCATGGTATAAACATGGCTTTCCTATCTAACACCCTAGAAAGAGAACTACTCACTCATAATCGAATCGGCAACAACAAAACTAATATGAAACCCTAAGAATTGCATCATGAACAATTAAATAATTAAACTAAGCAATCAAAGTAATTAAAGAGATAAAGAGTAGAGTAGAGTACCAATTGACGGAAAGCAGGAACTTTTATTGAAATCGAAATAGGTTTGATCACCTCTAAATTAATCTAAAGTGTTTGAATTCAACTAATGACAATGAAGAATAAAACTAGTCTAAAACCTAATGAAAGATGAATAAAAGATGAATGAAAGATAATGAGGAAAAAGGTATTTATAATACCCCCTCAAGTCTAATTAAAACGGAAAGCAAAAGACGAAATTCGCGACAAATGACCCCAGACCCGATCGGGCCCGAACACAGTACCCGATCGGGTCAAATACCAAAAGCTCCCCTTTCGCTTCTCGTGGTCCACGCAGCAGCAGCGCGCTATGCAGACGAAGATTAAGGTCCGCCCGATCGGGCCTTGGGCAGCCACCCGATCGGGCCTGGGAGCATTACAGCCCAGCACAAGCGCCTCGCAAGCAGCAACAATATAAGACCTAGCGGCACCTGGCCCGATCGGGTCGGGCACACTATGCCCGATCGGGTCTGGTGCATTGATGCTCGCCCGATGCGATCGGGCGTGACTCGCCCGATCGGGTCCGCAACTTTTATACCCGATCATAAATACTTCGCCCGATCGGGCTATTTCTGCCCGATCAGTGCACGGAAAACTCCTTTTGACTCCTTTGCTCTCTAATCTTCACGTTTAGGGGTCTTGGGACCTCCTAAACTATCCATAAAGCTCGTGAGCCACCCTACGTGCCTCATAACATCTCGTAAAGCCGTGGTTGCTTCCAAATGGCTCGGGAATAAGGAGAAAACTCCATAAAACCTGCAATTCAATACTAAAACACGAAACCACAACTGCATACGAAAGTTAGCACAAAATAGCTCCCAAGAGCTCCAATGACGCACAAATTAGCTTGTAAATAAGGGAGAAAACTCTATATAAATACGTGATATCAAGCCCTGTTCATTTTCCAACTCTTTTGGAGTGGAAGGAGTAGGAGAAAACACAGTAACATTTTCTGACACTTGGTGTTTGTCAGACATCATACTATATCCATGATATCTTTGCAATATATCCGGGTTCCTCGTTGATCCACGGAGAGACAACATAAAAGAACTCACGTCCGTGGCTTTAATTGGAAATATCCAGCAGTATGATCAGCATTAGATGATGTATCATGATGACTTGAAGCATCTGGAAGCTCATCAGGATCATCATCGGATACGACTGATACCCTATACGGGAGGACAATTGTTGATCCGCAATGCTCTTTGCTAGATACTGTCATATGACCACCCATCAACTCAACCTGTGAAAGCAAACAGATTTACAAATTTATTGTTGATCCACATTTTCTAGGCATCTGAAAATTGTCAAAAATGATACTAAGAGCATGACTGTAAGTTTATGGGGCTTCCACGAAATTTTGTAAGATTTTGAGATTGATTTGATTGGCTAATCAATGCTTTGAAGATAAAAGTAATTACGAAAGCGTAAAGTTAAATACGATTTTTACCAATTGCTTGCATTGCTCTTTTCGGCAACAGAATAGTACTCCTATTCATTCCTATTCTTTCTCGCTGCTTTTCGATAGCGTAATTTCGTACTCCCGGGGAAGAGCTAGCCCAGCAGAAGTAAGACTGACACCGGAAAACCCGCATCTCTTTTATTCAATTTTTGAATAAGTGAAATAGTGCTGCGAGGGAGTCAGCAAAAGGCCTGCCCGGTGGGGGCGGCTCCTCCGTTGTGGGTAAACGGGAAACCCGACTCTACGAACCCGAGGAAAGGCTGCACAGCAGTAGTAGGGGCGTTAAGACCGGAGCTTTTTGGAAAGAGGGAAACGGGGGAGTTGGCTGATAAAGATGGACAGTAAGGATTGCGTAATATCAATTTATCGGCCTCGTCATCGAAAGCAGCTTCCAATTGCTCGAAATTCTCAGTTATATGGGGAGCTTAGATAGTGAGCAAAAACAATTGATCAAGAAATTGGTCAACTTTCACATGAAAGAAGGTAAAAGAACGAAGGTTCGTGCTATTGTTTATCAAACTTTTCATCGCCCAGCTCTTGACTAAAAACCAAGAAAAAGACTAAAGAATGCCTTTTAGCTCTTGTTCGAGTTCTTCCTTGATGACCGGAAGGGGATATTTCAGTATACTCCCTCTATCCGGCTCATCGAAGGCTTGAGATCGTGCTCTCTTTGGCTTTGGCTCAAGAGACAGAAGGCTCGTCCTAGCTGAAGAGGTTGATTGAGTATGACGCAAGATCAAAGCAGATCAGCTCGCCTTCTTGTTATCAAAAAGTTGGTCGAATCGGGCGGTCCGATTTGATAGGCTGCCTGCAGAAATAGTTTACCGATCGCATAACAAGTAATAAAATGAGACGACTCTTTTTTGAACTATATCATAAACAGATCTTCTTCTCCACACCAATCACGAGTTTTTCTCCATTCCTCTCGTATATTGTCGTAACGCCCTTAATGCCCTGAGAGCACCTTTCAAGTCGGCTGACAAAGAAAAAGGGGTTTCGTCGTCTTTTTCCCGCTTTCATCCTCCCTTCGATTGCGAAGGGATGAGATTTGAGGCCGGTTTTCAATTCGCTTCTCTCTCTCCGGCGAACGAAGACTATTACCCTAATGACTGCTGAGCTATTCCGTTATCTTACTCATCCCTAGGTTGCAGCACGTCCGTTCGTTAACTCCTCGCGCCACTGCCGCCGTTTCTAAGACCGACCGACGCCTTACCTGCACAGGTACCTACGTAGTGAAGTGTCGGTCGCACATTCAACATAGCATTCGGACTCATGTGCCTTCCAGGACCAGGGGTCTTCTAGCCTGCTGCGTACGATTAGCCAGCCTTGCGACGACAAAAGGATTAGACGTCCTCCCATGCTATGGTTCCCTGCGGTCCGAACCCGGTGCCGCATTAGGTTAGGGAGCTGGGCGATAATAGCTCCTCCGCATCCCAAAGCGCGCTGCCCTCCTAGGCGCGCAACACTAAGTAATCCAAGCCAACCCACATTACTGACTAACGGTGGATAATCATATTTCTTAGAGGTACTAAAAACAACTCCATGAATGAGCAAAATGAAGGTTGCATTAATGAGAAAGATCTCTGGGGAAACCGCTAAAAAAAGATTGAGCATGTGAGAGGATCCGAACGAATTCTGCTTTCATTTCCCCCGTATAGAGCACTGAGTTACTAAGGTTACGGTCTTCATCCCACAATGAGGTCTTTTCGGAATGCCATGATCTCTTTTTAGAGCGTATAAAGGGAGAGAATTCTAAAAAGTCACTCTTTCCAACCTTAGAAAAACAAGAAGTTCTGTTAGGTTCTTAGTTGCTTTTCGTCTCCTTCGTCTCTTTCATTTTAAAATAAAAAGTTTTCTTTTACTTTAGCTTTTGGTCTCCTTAATAGCTGGAAGTTCTCCAAAAGTGTGAAAAGCTGGAGGACTTTGTACCATCCATTCCAGTGTGGTTGAATTCTCTAGCAAAGCAGGAATGAACCTTGTCTAATAGTATACCTTCTTCGATCTCCCGAGGGAGGACTCCCATGGAGCAGTAGGCAAGTAGTTAATCATATCCCATTCTCTAACTAGAACTCCGAGTGAGCTTTTCAGGGCTATGACGAGGTGCGAAAGGAAGCTCTTTGATAGTGACTTCTTTCCTTACTTATTCAAGTAAGTGAATAGGAATTACCTTTGGTAAGGCGACGAAAGGCTACTTCAATCTAGGAAACTGCCGGAAACTCGATAGGGTCGCCTTTGAAAGCGTTCGCCGGTAAACGTCACTCCTTCCTTTTGATTATGTCGTGACGCCGGCTAGATGACTAAGGAAAGTAATCGATGTCCTTGTTTCTCCCCTTCCCTGACTCGGCGGCATCAAACACATAGTTCTTATCCAACAACGAAAACTGGCTGGCTAACGATGAAAGGAAAACAACTAAAAGAACTACCGCTAACAGGACAACTAACTTGCTTCAAAAGTATTCTGCTCGTTCCCTATGTGATAGGTGTCATGATGGTTTCTCCCGGCAAAGAGGTTATGCTTGATAATATCGATACCTTCTTCAGCGAGGATTACTCTTCTCTACTCTACCCCACCTTTGAAGAAAGGAGTACCCTAATGCTCCAATCTTTTATCCATAGGATTGCGACTATTACTCGAATAAATAGCACAGTGAAAGCTGTCTATTTCCACAACTTAGGTCGATTCGATGGTATTTTCATACTTAAGCACCTTGCATTATATCATCCTAATTACACAGTCAAACGCTGTCGAAGGCTCTTTACCTAGTTCAAGGCGGATAGCAGTTAGCATAGCGAGTAAATGCTAGGGCAGTTACGCATTGAGTTGATAACCAATGGGATGCATCAAAGGGCGAGTAAGTCCCAAAAAGGACCCGCGACAAGCCTTTTGCACCAAGCTAAGGAATGCAAAACTCGGCAGAAACTCTGTTAGACCATTTCTGTACATTCAATGTACTCTACGGATAGAGGAATACATAGACTTGAACATAGTAAAATAAGAAATTGAAAGATTTCGTTGACGTTTGGTTTGACGTTTGAAATTTCCTAATCGGACAACTGAACAAACAGGGTCCTCGAAATAAAAGCCGATTTGGTAGAGGGACTCTCATTTATTTTGATTAAAGAACCGGGAGAGCGTTTTCTAGAAATTCTGGACGCCCGTCACACCCTGGGAATTGGTTTCGCCCGAAGCATCAGACCAATGATCACCCATGACTTCTGTGTACCACTAGTGCCACAAAGGCTTTTGGTGGTCTTATTGGCGCATACCACGGTGGGGTCTTCGACTGGGGTGAAGTCGTAACAAGGTAGCCGTAGGGGAACCTGTGGCTGGATTGAATCCTTCGCGATGGAAATGCCCTCTTCCCCCAACCAACTAAGGGCAAGCACCTACTCCTAACAAAATGAAAAGCAGCAGGCTCCGCAACAAAAGCGAAGCGAGCCGGAGCGGCGCCAAATCTTTTTATGGATTGCTTTTTTCGCCTCTTTCGCTGTCAAAGTTCCTATGGTACCAGTTCATATTTGGTTACCCGAAGCTCATGTAGAGGCACCCACGGCATGATCCGTTATCTTGGCAGGAATTCTTTTAAAATTGGGAACTTACGGGTTTTTAAGATTTTCAATACCCATGTTTCCTGAAGCGACAATTTGTTTCACTCCTTTCGTTTATACTCTAAGCGCGATTAATATATACTTCCTTGACCACTTTAAGACAGATCGATCTTAAGAAGATCATTGCTTACTCCTCAGTAGCCCATATGAATTTTGTGACTATTGGTATGTTTAGTCTGAACATACAGGGAATTGGAGGTAGCATTCTACCGATGTTAAGTCATGGACTGGTTTCTTCAGCCCTTTTTCTATGTGTTGGTGTTCTATATGACTGACATAAGACTCGACTTGTTAGATATTACGGAGGTTTAGTGAGCACCATGCCGAATTTCTCTACCATTTTCTTCTTTTTCACTTTAGCCAATATGAAATCTACTAAAAAGCACAGACTGCATACGAGATGAAGATCTTATTTGCTGGAACAGGGGCGGAGCGAGTCGCTTAAGCGAAGCTTATGGAAAGAAAGATCCTCTTTGCGGAATCAAAGAGAAGAGCGGGGAAGACGGGATATTTTTTTAATCATGTCTATTTAAATTAAAAGGCAGGAGTTGGTGGGACTACAATCCTACTAGTAATGCAAGTTGGTATTGGCGCCAACTTTGTAGAGTCAAGGACATCTTTAAACCTGGCTACACTCAGGGCAAATGGCTTCTCCCTTTGGCAGCATCCACTAATTCGGAACTTAATTTGAAAGCCATATTTCGACCCGGACGTTTTCGGGCTGCCCCTAATAACCAACGAATGGCAAGTGCTTTTCCTTGTGTGGATCCTATTTCAATGGGAACTTGATGACTCGATCCGCCTACACGTCTTGCTTTCAGTCATTTTGCTTCTTATTTGGCGATGCCCTTCTTAATGAAGGACGGCACGGCACTCTAAAATTCATATTGGGTTGTTGAGCAAGAATACTGCGACTAGGGAGACGAAGAATGCGAGCAATCACTTAGCAATGAACACTAACTGAAAGCGGCCGAGAATGAGTACCTATCCCTTACGGGAAACGGGAGCTACCCACGCGAGCTCACCATCTTCGTTCTGAAGCTTAAGAAGGAAATCGACCTCTGGATGACCGAAAAACCAAAAAAGATGCTGATATAATATGGGGTAGTTCTCTTGCTTATGGGATATCTCCCTACCTCACCGCCGGCGGGTGCACAAGAACCGAATTCCTCAGATTTTGGTTGAAATAACCAGGCTGCAACAAAGTCAGTTTTAAGGAAAATGTAGCCCCCGGTGGAGAACGCAAGTTTGATCGAGGATTGGAGAGGAAAGGTGGAAGAAAAGGCTCGGGATGGATTTAGGAGTCTTTGTGCGAGCCGTATGCTGCTCTGCTCTCTCGAGAAATGAAGAAAGACTGATTCTTGCTATCCCAATTCAGGAAGACAGAATCCTTTATTCGCTGCTGGAAGAGATTCCAACTATGCTTCCCTCTAACGATAGAAGTGGAATCCGAGCTCCTTGACAAAAGCTTGAATACAGAAAGATAAGATCAACACTGAATGCTTTCTATTATAGAAGTTGCGCCTAATGCTTAACTAACTATTAGCTACTATATTTATGCTTTACTCCTAACCCCACATGGTTCCAAGACGGAGCTTAACCTGAGTCTCGGTTAAGAACGGCAATGATCTACGTTTCACACGGCGCACGATTCCATGGATAGTTTCATTCGATATCGTGATGGAGGACATAGCTTACGATCATCGGCTTTGATCATGCCACTAGGCATTTGATTAAGACATTGCACAATGATCCGAACACCCCTTTATCATAGAAAAATAACACTATGTAACTTTATTGCATTGGAAAAGACTATGATTATGCAATGGATCCCTTTTGTTCAATGGTTCGCGATTCTAATTCCGGCGGGACTATTAGACCTCTTTCCAATTCCAGCTGAACTAATTTCTGAGAGAGAGCACTATTCTCATTTTCTAAAAGAGCATTTTTCCTTTTTAAATTCAAAAAGAGTTTTGTTCCAATGTAATTTAGACATGAACCTCTCGCCCAGCTCCGGCGGCTACATTATTCTCAAATTCATTACCTTTCGACGTTGCACAAAAGCCATTACTTTACGTTCAGCTAGCACTAAAAAGGCTCTGAGGGTTCGCCGCGGTTCATTGCTGTGCTTACACACTAGGCTACCGTTCTCCGAAAGCTCCGCAGGACCACCTACCACTAGTCTTCGGCCGGAGAGGTTTATTGCACAAAAAGGCCGGGACGCAGGCTCCCGAAGAGGGAAGCCCAACGAATGTCAGATGCAAAGCCCCGCACCTCATTAAGATCATATTGGCATACTCTCCTAAAAAAAAAAGAGCTCCAAGCCCGATTTCAGGCAGCACACCCCCCATGCAAGCACCACCCGACGAAGGAGGGACGGGGAAAGCTACAGGTCCAAACCCTTCGACCCTTCTTTCTAAATGGGGGCCCCGGGGCACTTTATCTTTTCATTTCGTCGTTGCTCATTCGACGATTGTTCGTGAAGGTTTCCACAGAATTCAATTTCACCGGGTCCATGTCGGAGACAGCGGGGCAGTCGTTACACCATGATTGATTAGTTCTCCATTCCAAAGCAACAGCCGACGTTACAGTGTAGTACCCCACCCGGGAGAAAGCCCAAGAGGAGTCAAATTCCTTACCTTTCAACCCAAAGCTGAACATCACAGGTGTCAGGATCATAGAGAAAGGGGGCGTAGCGAATCGCTAAAGCGAAGATTTTGGAAAGAAGGACTGCTACTCTTTGAACAGCGGATTGACGGAGCTCTTGGCATTGCTTCTTTTTCTTTCCTTTCCTATCAGCGAGTTCCGATCCTTTTGTTCGAAATTTCTTCGTTCGTACCGAACCGCTGCTCCCTTTCTCTTGTCTTGGGTTGATAAAAGTGGAATCCGCCGATTCAGGAACAAATAATCATTATGAGTCAAGAGAAAATTGAGATATCACTCATTAATAATAAAAGGCTGGTTTTCTAGCGTATTCATAACCTTACAAAGCGAAGATTTTGGAAGGAAATATTTATTCAAATCATAATCTTTTAGAAGTTGGCATTGCTAGTTGACTTTTCTTCGTTGACATCCAGCAGTTGCCGGACTAGCCTTCCTTGCCTTCCGCCTAGCTGCCCTAAGGAAAGGCAAGTCACGGGATCGAAGGAGCTTCTTAAGTTGAGGGTTAAGTATTTTGATTCCTTCTTTCTTTGCGAAAGTTTAAAAAAGGAATGGAGCTCTCGCCTAAGAGGAAACCCATCCTGCCTGCAGGAATAAGTAGTATTCACATGGTTCGAAACTCCCTTGTCAACTCTGAATGATGAGGAATTCGGGTTTTCTATTCATAAATATAAATAAGATGACAAGAGCACCCATTTCACAAAAACCTAAAGATCTCCTCCCCAATTTTTTTTTTAGCCAACACCATAAACCTCATTTTTAAAGGGGAATGTTTTTGCTAAAATGCTTCCAAAAGCTTCGCTTAAGAGACTCGCTACGCCCCTGGCTTGAAGGTTGGAGATTATCCTCTTCCTTCTTTCAGGCTCACTCTAACAGTTCAGCGCCTTATATCGCCCGAAATGCCCTGGAAGGGGGCCCCAAAATGGATTGAAAAACATCCCAAACCTGAATTTCTTTCTCAATGACTCTTCCAGATCCTCGCTTTTCTCAATTCAACATAGAGGGGCAGCTACACTCTTCTATTGGTTTAGCGCGAAGGGCTGCCCTACATTCCTATTGGCACGAGGCAGTAGCCGCCGTTACCCGTTTTGGACGAAAAGTCTTTTATTTATAGATATCCCAAGCCAGCGCTAGGATCTATATGTACAAGTATACATCAAGAGAAGACTGCTACTATACAGACACAGACTCTATTGTCCTTGGTACAAAAAGAGGAACCGGGAAGGGTTATTGACCCAATGATAAACCACTAGCACCTTCCTCGTTGAGGCTCCGTGCACTGGGAAAGCGAATTTCTTTTAATTAAGAAAGAAATGCGTGATACTGATATTGAGAAATGAGGAAGCATGAAGGTTAACCAAGTGCCCTAGGAATGACAGTTAAATCTTAGGGAAACTATATAACAACAGCAATGAGCCCACAGGATCTCGAGTATCCTGCTTATTCATCTGCTTTATCTGACGCAGAATCATCTCATTCCCTACCCGAGCCAACTCAATTCCAAATGGAAAAAAAATCCCCCTTCGAATGATTGCTAATCCTCTTTGATTCTTTCTTCGGCTCAATAGCCCAGATATTATAAACCCTTGGGATTGAGGTCCAGTTGGTTTTTTTCCAACCAAGAAAGGCATGGGAGTTTTTGGCGTGTCCACGGGACAAATCCCATTTGAAATGGATGGTGTGAGTTTGTCAAATGCTCGACAAGCCCAACGTCTTAAGCGGTCGATGGAAAGAGATAAGGAAATTAATACGGCTCAAGACGAAGAAATAGCCCGGCAGAAGGCCGATCTTCGTTCTAAGATAGGGGTCCTAAACGAGGCTGAGCAAAGGGTACCTTGGTAGACCCCTTTTTGCAGGCGAGAAGAAGTTAAGCACAGTGTCTTTAGACTTGAATAACGCCGATAGGCTCAAAGGCGAAGCGTTGATAGACTAGGTTCGAAGACGATTCCAGTTCGTCCGAACAAAGCCTAAAGGAAAGGGACAAGGGCGGTCTTGCTTGGCGCGAAGGCTGCTGGTTCGGGGGTAGGGTACAGTACTAAAGGTCCTCGGACTTCCAGGCGGTTTTTCTTTTAGGCAGCTGTTTCCCGTCAGATCTCGCCAATACAGCCTCCTATAGTTTTTGATACCGAGATATCTATTTTTTTCAAGCGTGGCTTTTGACAGAACTTTTCAAAAAAGTTGATAACTTTCTCGTTCTTACTTCCTAAAGATGAAATCCAACCCAACCTTGCTTCTTCTACTGACCCCCGCAGCTCCCGGGGTCCCACTTCTTAGGGATAAGAAACTTGAGAAGATCAACGAACCTGAGAGAAGGATCCAGAATCTAATCTAAGGAAGCGACTGGGCTAGACTGCTGATCGCCCGAAAGCAAAAGTAGCTCGAGCCAAGGGCGAGAGCGAGGCCACACCGAGGGGTGGGTAGGGGCGAGCGGGGATGTGGGCGCCCTTCTATTGAGCGAATTTCATTTTGGAAGGTAGAATAGAGGGTTTTCATGTTTGCGTTCATTTCGAATTGTATTTCTCTGCTTCGGGGAAAGCAATAGCACTCGGCGTACCAAACTCAGAGGAAAGCGTAAGCGCCCGTTCAATTTCCGAAAGGAAATTAAATGAGGGCGCTCCTATTAATCGACGAAAATAAAGTTTCACTTTTGTATTTTTTGCTCATGGGAATTTATTGATACCGTATGGAGCCACCGTCGTGAGTAATCTCAAGTTACCTGCTCTCAAGGAATGGGACTACTGGTACCAAAACTTCACCTTGATCAGTTGAAAGTTTCACTCCCTTTGTTTCCTCTTGCAACTTCTATACCAAGAAAATCTCTCATCTTTCCCAGATCCTTGATTGTGAATGCCTCATCCAAATGCTTCTTCAAGAATAGTTGGAATTGGAGTCCCTGCATTGTGATCTACATCTTCTTAACAGTGCAGTTGTGGCAACATCTGTATACAGTGAGGAAGCTTGTTAAACTCTTCTGAACTTTGCTTAAAAGGAAATATATGATCCTTAAACTCTTGGAATCCCGATTCATCTCCCTGGAGTCCGGGACAGCCGAAATAAGGGGGCTTGGCTCAATATCAAGACAGACGGAGGGCTAGGAAAGAACTACTTCATAATAGAGAGGCGGACTCAAACTCAAAGTAAGGGAAGGCCCAGTCAGAAGTGGAATCATAACTTGTTCTGTCCCGGGTGAAGTCTCATGAAAAGGAAGATTTTTGGAACATAACCTGAAGAACACCCCTTAATTAAGGGGCAACAACCAGAATGAAATATTATTTAATCGTGGAAATGCCATGTCAGGTGCACCTATCATAATTGGAACAAACCAATTCCCAAATCCACCTATCATCGCAGGCATAACCATAAAAAAGATCATTAAAAAAGCGTGAGCCGTTATTAAAACATTATAAAGTTGATGATTTCCACCAAGAATTTGGTCGCCGGGTCGTGCTAATTCCATACGAATCAGTACTGAAAAGCATGTGCCCATCACTCCAGCAATGGCACCGAAGATGAAAGATTGCCTCAGTTCGGATTGTTCTTTGCAACTCGAGAACATGAAGTTGGAATCGCTAGTAATCGCGGATCAGCATGCCGCGGTGAATATGTACCCGGGCCCTGTACACACCGCCCGTCACACCCTGGGAATCGGTTTCGCCCGAAGCATCGGACCTGGTAGGTGTATTATTATACATTTTCAAAAAAGAACATTCATTAATTCTTTCTTCCTCGTCGACCACAACGACGAAAACGACGCAAAAAATCCAGACCCGGAAAGAAGAAGGGCCGGTGGTGGGAATTTCGTTTGGGCCATGGAGGCCAGTGCTCCTAAGATCATAGAAGCAATGCTGCAGAAAAAGAAGATTTGTTGCAATGTAGCTCCATAGGAACCATAAATAAAAACATGTAAAATATTAGCAGAAATAGAGATTTTAGGCGCAATAGAAAAGAATGATGTAACCGCGGTGGGGGGGAGTCCGTCCCGGAATAGATAGGAAGGTAAAGGCTGACCTGAGGGAAGGAATAAACAGCCAATCCGCTTGGATATCTATTTATGAAAAATGGTTTCTGTCTCTGTTGTTCATGAATCCGTTTCAGGTTTTCAGGCATACCCGGTCTTTTCTCTTTCAGTTGCTGCTCCGGGGTAAGAAGTTTCATTGGGGAAGGTGGTATCTTCTAGTTGATCACTGAAGTGGTGCCTATGAGTTCGATCTTTCATCACCAATCAGTGGATTAACAAGCTCTCACGTTCCAAGGAATGACATGGCTGTTCAAGAACCCGTTCAAAACGTGGGAAAAAGAAATGCCTAAAGTAGGTCCCCACGTCAGTTTGATAATCATATTTCTTAGAGGTACTAAAAACAACTCCATGAATGAGCAAAATGAAGGTTGCATTAATGAGAAAGATCTCTGGGGAAACCGCTAAAAAAAGATTGAACATGTGAGAGGATCCGAACGAATTCTGCTTTCATTTCCCCCGTATAGAGCACTGAGTTACTAAGGTTACGGTCTTCATCCCACAATGAGGTCTTTTCGGAATGCCATGATCTCTTTCGATCGGCCCGACTTTCTCAAATTCCCACCACTGGCCCTTCTTCTTTCCGGGTCTGGATTTTTTGCGCCGAAGCAGAGAAATACAATTCGAAATGAACGCAAACATGAAAACCCTCTATTCTACCTTCCAAAATGAAATTCGCTCAATAGAAGGGCGCCTGCTTCAGCAAGGATGAGATCGCAAATACGCGATCCTTTCCACCTCCCCTCCCTCTCTCTCTGTCTTGTCTTGAAACCTAATCTACCTGGCGGACAAAGCTGCTTGATGAGGATCCATTCCCACCAGTGCCAACTATCAATACAGTGACTTTTGATCAGCCTTCCTTGCTTGATGCCAAAAGGGCAGCTAAAGCAGCTCACGTCCAGGAGCAAGAGTCACAGTACAGACCTGGAAGAAGTAGTTGGAGCTGGGAACTAGGAAAGTTTGCTTTTGTTTTCTCTTTCTAAGAGCGCCGAATGTCACTCCAAAAAGGATAATGGTAACCCCACCATTAAGCACTTCATTTATGAATTTCATAGTAATAGAAATACATGTCCTACCGAGACAGAATTTGTAACTTGCTATCCTCTTGCCTAGCAGGCAAAGATTTACCTCCGTGGAAAGGATGATTCATTCCATTCGGATCGCAATGAAGAATTTCAATCCAAAAGCTTCGCTTTAGCGATTACATACGAGGGCACCTTCATTTCCAGAGAGAAAATTAGGCTGCACAGAAGGGGAAAAGCCCTCCTACTGAGCAAGATCATTAATGAATAAGGAAGCACTTAACTTAGGGCAGCCAGTCTCACATCACGCTGCAAAGAGCCTTGCTATTTGCATTCGTCGCCTGGGAAAGCCTCAGGGATCAGAATGGCCGAGCAAACGTCTAATATAGACAGAGTTTACTCCCCGATCTCGAAGGTCTCTTTCTACCCCCTGAAGAAAGAGGATCTCCTCCGCATCGACCTCGGAAGGCTTCTTCCAAGCATACCGGCGGTCCAGAAAATCTCTTTCCGCGTTAAAAAAATCCCGAATTCCCTCACCGGGGTCGTAGGCGGCGCTTTCTGCCAAAGCAGGATGCTCAGAGAGCAACGGTCAGAGCACCGTCCTGTCAAGGCGGAAGCTGCGGGTTTGAGCCCCGTCAGTCCCGACCTAGGCGCTACAAGCGATCAATTCATCTCTCCATCTTCTGTGAAGAGGCAGTCTAGAGGCTAGGAGTGAGGCTCTTTCCCTAAAAATCTTCGGATTTTTCGGTCTCTAGGCTCTTCTCGGTCGAATTGTTCTTCTTTCCAAAATCTTCGCTTTAGCGATTCGCTACGCCCCTTTAATTCAATAGTTTGATTTGATTCCCGTCTTTTAATTCAATATGCTCTTCCCGTGATTCAGGTTTAGTCATAGAAGAAAGTAAACCCATGCTTTTGTCTTCGCCTTTCCCAGTCTTTGTAAGCAGCACATCAAGCTCAGAAACCAGAGCGGGCTACTAGCATTGACCTTGCCGAGCTAACAAGAAATGAACCGACCTTGGGCGAAAAGCTCGCTGATAGGAATGGAGATGGCTCTTTGGAGTCTGAGTTTCGAGTTTACTATCTGAATAAAATTAGCTGGCATGTGATGTTTGGACATAGAATCGAGTCCTTTTGAATGGGCAGAGCCAGGTGCTCTTATTTTACGACGGTAAGGACGATTGCTTCCATTAGTGACCAGAAAGACACCAAATTCTCCTTTAGGTGCTACTGTTCCATTATTCACACACACTTTTCGATGACTTATCGGCTGCCTTGCTTGAGGAATAGATTCACAAAAATGTAGACGAACCATAATAACGTCCAATATCAAAACACATCGAAATGGTACCAGCCGTACTTAATAATAGAAGGATTTGGCAGAAATATGTAAAATTGTCCCTATTAAAAAGATTATTCCAGAATAAATGGGTGCACATTTAATTATGCGCAATGTACGTTTGACACCTCGTTACTTCCTATTAGATTGAACCTGCCCATGGTCTTTCCTCCCAAGGATTAGAAGGTCTACCCTTCAGAGAGGGGTGTGGAGGAGATAAATATACATCATTAGAAAACCCAAACAGTCCTAAATGGCTACCCATTATTCGCGAGATTTAAAATCTATTAAACAACTAAACTAGGGAAAGACCCTCTTCTGGTCTTTCTTTATTTCGGCCTTGCGGCCCATCAAATGAAGTTCTATGCCCATGAAGAATGAATAAATATTACCTTTTTTTCTGGCAGAGAGCCTATTATATCGTATGGACCTATTCCCATTTATGGGACAGTCTCCCAAGCAGTAAGGCTCTGTAGAGCTAGTCTACTCAGGGAAAGGCTGCGGAGAAGGATGATTCGTTTTTTCATAACAGGCGCTCAATCCCAGGTCATGAGTGTCCACGATGACCAGGAAGTAGATCAACCCCATCCCGCCATAGCAAGAATGGAGTATGATTCTACGGAATACAAGGATATTTCAAGACTTTCTAGGTTGTGTGAGAAATGGCAGGAGAAAATATTCCAACGTGTCCGAAACGGCTTACCGCAGCAGGGAATTTTTATTGAAGATGAGATTGATATAAAAAGAGCGTTATCCATGTTTTTCTTTGAAAGTAAAGAAAGGGAGCCAAAACAAAGGCTTTCCTTTCTTCGTCGTACTTATTCATCATTAGAAAACCCAAACAGTCCTAAATGGCTACCCATTATTCGCGAGATTTAAAAGCTATTAAACAACTAAACTAGGGAAAGACCCTCTTCTGGTCTTTCCGCCGGCAAGCTCGTTCTGATCTTGACTCATGTTTCCCCTCCATTTTCATTAAGAAGATGTTTCACGTCAAGATCCGTTGCTCCCTAAAAAGGAGTGAGCTTTCAAAGGTATTTTATCAATTCGATTTTTTAGAATTGGATGTCCTATTCGGTCGAAAATGCCCCATCTTTTTTCTTTCTTTTTGAATCTGTCGCAAAGGTCGAGGCTTCAAATCCGAGAACGCTTTTCTTTTTTTCGTCGAGATTGGGTTGGTCTTCAGTGTACTTTCGTACAAGATCGAAAAGAATGCATTGGATGGATGCCCGGGCATTGAGAAGGAAGGCTAAGAGGAGATAGGTGTTTGCAGCTTCTTGAGCCGGCAGGCCCCCGTCGGGGAACGCCCGTACATGAAGGCTTGCTCTCCTCACACTTGAAATTTTTTCTCATGGGGGACGAGAAAAGAAAGGGCTCCGAAGAGAGAAATTTAGATTCCCAATGCTTCTCCACGCCCAACGAGATGCCAACCGCGGGAAGGGATGAAAGTGCCAGCTCTAGAAAGAGAAAGAGGAGCATCCAATGAACACCGGGAGAGGAGTAGACTGCGGAAAGACATACCAGGGAACAAGCAAGTCCGTCTTTTTGGGTTCAGGGATGAGGAATGAAAGGGAGAATGGCGTAAAGGGCACGTAGGCGGTGAATCGGGTTGAAAGTGAAAGTCGCCAAAAACTGGCGTAATGCTCTCGAAACCAATATACGCCCCCTTTCTCTATGATCCTGACCAACTATCCTAGCCATAGTGCTCTTAACCTGGATGATGAAACAAGTAACCCACACGAGTGGTACCCTGACTTGTGGCCAACAATGCACGAAGACGCAGCATCTTATGTAGCCAAGTGTGACAGTTGTCAACGATTCGCCAATATGGTACACAAGCCATCAGAAATGTTACATTAGTCTCTCACCAATCCGAGGATTTGAACATGAAACCGGCTTTCGATGTAGCTCATCCTTTGCTTGTTCACTCACTTGTTCTAAAGCAAGAAAACACATACATATTTAGTGAAAGGCTAACGCTTTAGGGTTTCGCGCTAGCGCACTCATCCGTTGCTTTTATGCTTGTTCATATGAAACACACAACATGTTTTTCAGAGATTCTATTTCTCCCATATCATTTCCTGAAATCAGAAGATCATCCACATAGATGAGAACAAGAGTAATGCTTGCAGAGGTGGTCTTTGTGAACAAACTATAGTCAGCTTTGGATTGGTGATAACCAAAACTGAAGAAAGTTTCAGAAAGCTTTGAAAACCACTGCCTTGGAGCTTGTTTCAACCCATACAATGACTTTTTCAACTTACATTTGAGCTTGAAGTTGTACTTGGATCACAGTTCAACTGAATTCTGGAACCTTTTCCAGTGTACCCCAATGGCATCTTCATGTACACATTCTCATGCAATTCTCCATGTAGAAAAGCATTAGTCACATCCATTTGTACAGTGTACCATTCTTCCATTGCAGCTACTGCTAAAACTGTTCTTACAGTAGTAATTTGTGCAACTGGTGCAAATGTCTCAGCATAGTCTATTCCATGCTGTTGTTTGTTCCCGAGCACTACCAACCTTGATTTGCACCTCTCAATCATTCCACTAGGCTTGAATTTGGTCTTGTATAGCCATTTACATCCTATGGCAGTCTTTCCCTTGGGAAGATCAGTTACTTCCCAAGTTTCATTTTCTTCCAATGCATCCCACTCTTTGTTCATAGCATCTACCCATGTCTGATCTGTTACAGCATGTTTCAAGTGAATAGGATCATGAGATTTAGCCAAAGTGGTCAGGAAACAATAGAAAGAGGGCTGAATGGGTGTTATGGCTAGATTTGCAATATGTGCAGTGTTAGCACCTCCTCCTTTCTTGCTCTCATAATCTTTCATCCAAAAAGGAGGAACATGAGGTCTGCTTGACTTTCTCAGTGGTGCTATTGGTGCAGGAATTGGACTGGCTTGTGGTTCAGAAGATGAGGATGGTTGTGTTTGGATAAGGGTGGTGTCTGAGGTTCTGATGCAGGTTCTTCTTCTTCTAGTTCATCATCTGAGAAGTCAAGATCATCAACAACAGGTGTGTGTTTTGGATCAATTACAGGAGAGCAATAATGATATGGTTACTGCAAATACATCTGTGGTGCTTCAACAAGATGAGGTATGCCCAAAATCCACTCATGGAATTGATAATAATGGTATTCCTATCTTTCAATTGTCTATGGTGGATGTAGCTGATGAACTTGGTTACTGGGAGATGGGGGTAGTTGCATATGTTCTAGGTTTTCATCCTAATGTCAAATTGTTTGAAGGTTACTGTCATAGATTGTGGGGGAAGAACAATGTGGACAAAGTGATACCTATTAAGAAGGGTATCTTCCTAATTAGGTTTTTGAACACTGAATCAAAGACCAAAGCCCTACAAATGCATAATCTGATGCTTGATAATAGACCTGTATTCTTAAAACAATGGCATGATGGCATGGAATTCTCTAGGGAGGAATTTGTTCAGGTTCATGTTTGGGTGCAACTTCCTGCTCTTCCCATTAAGTATTGGGGTCAGCACTTTTTGTCTAAGATTGTAGGCTTGCTTGGGGAAGCTGTGAAAGCTGATGCTGCCACTGCAAATAGAGATATAATTGGGTATGCTAGATTCCTTGTGGAAATGAACATTAATGGAGAATTCCCTGGGACAGTTTGGAAAATGTCTGAAAATGGTGTCATATTGGAACAAGAAGTGGTCTGTGAGTGGAAGCCAGTTAAGTGTAATGTCTGTGGATTGTTGGGACATGTTGAGAAGCAATGCAAAAAGAAGCAATCTCAGCAGCAAGTCTGGAAACCCAAGGTTAAACAACCTGAGGTTCCTGTCAAAACTCCAGAGGTCTCTCATGATGAGGAGATCCATTCTGAAAGAGATCCTATTGTTGACTTGAAGGAGGTGAGAAGGCATAGCAAGCCTATAGAGAAGAGGACTCCTGATCAAAATGAGTGCACCCCTCTCTCTAACACCTTTCAGGTCCTTCAGGAAACTGCAGTGTTGGTTGGTCAGGTTCCAGTTTGTAAGTCTCTCAGTCCTGGTATGCAGGACATTAACAAACCTGGATATGGATAACTGTCTGGTATGGAATGTGAGAGGCGCGGAAGCCCTCAGAAACAGAAAGAGATCTATCAATTTCTTTTGAAGAATAAAGTAGGTCTAGCTTGCTTGGTTGAGACAAAAATGAAAGTCAATAAGTTCCCTGAAGTTTCTAATAACATCTTTCAAGGGTGGTGTGTAGCTACAAATTTGTCAATTTGTAAAGGAGGTAGGATTTTGGTAGTTTGGCTTCCTAACTGCTTCCAGGTGGATGTGAGACACATGCATGCTCAATTCATTCATACTAAGGTCACTCATTTGGCTTTGAGAAGACCTTTGACTGTTCCTTTGTGTATGCTTCTAATGACCATTTGGAAAGGAAAAGCCTATGGAATGGTTTGAAAGGTGTGAGTAATGGTCCCCAAGGGGCCTGGATGATTACTGGTGACTTCAATTGTCCTTTAGAACAGGATGACAGTGCAAAGTAATGAGATGGTGGATTTTGTTGGTTGTGTTTCCTTTTGCCACATAGCTGATCTGAAGCAAACTGGCTGTAGGTATACCTGGACTAATAAGCAGGATGGTGAAGCCAGGGTTTTTAGTCAAATTGATAGATGTTTGGTGAATGATGATTGGGTTTCAGAGCTGCCTCTTTCCTTTGTAAACTATTTGCCTGAAGGTCTGTTGGATCATAGTCCTGGTCTCATTCAGTTCGCTAGTAGTCATTGGGGAGGTAGGAAGTACTTTAAGTACTTTGATATGTGGGGTAATCACCCTAGGTTCCTTCACATTATCAAGGACATTTGGGATCATCCTATTCAAGGTACTCCTATGTACAAGGTGGTGAAGAAGCTAAAGCTGCTGAAGTCCAAACTGAAAGCACTTAATAAACAGGAGTACTCCAATATAGAAGAAAGGTATTATGCAGCTAAGGAGGATTTTGAGAACTGTCAGTCTCAAATGCATCTTCAACCTCTGAATCAATCCCTCATTATGGAGGAGAGAAATGCTAGTGATAGATTTTTACAAGCTAAAAATATCAATCCTTTCTTTCACAAAAAGCAAAGGTTAAATGGTTGAAGGAAGGTGATGAGAATACAAAATTCTTTCATAGCAGTGTGAAAGTGAGGCAATTTCACAACAGAGTCCTTGCAATTAAAAATCTGGAGGGTGTGTGGCAAGAAGAGCCTCAGGATATCATGGTTGCTTTTGAACAATACTACAAACTACTCTTGGGACAGGATGTGGGTACAAGGGTTAATATGAAGAAGGACATAGTGCAGCAAGGCAAGATCCTGAATGATCAACACCATTCCATTTTGCTGCAGTCTGTAACCAATGAGGAAAGAAGGAAATGCATCTTTGATATTCCTGGTGCTAAAAATCCAGGCCCTGGTGGCTATAGTAGTCATTTTTTCATAAAATCCTTGGATGTTATTGGACCTGATGTTTGTGAGGCAGTTAAGGATTTTTTTCACTCAGGGAAGTTGCTTAAGGAGCTAAACTGTACTATTCTTACCCTGATTCCCAAAGTCACTCAGCCTCAATCTGTGACTGAATTCAGACCTATAGCCTGTTGCAATGTGCTTGAAAAATGTATCACCAAGCTAATCTGCTTAAGACTAAGACACATCCTCCCTGACATAATCTCCCCAAGTCCATCTGGCTTTGTGAGTGGCAGACAAATTCTTAAAAATGTGAGTATGGTGCAGGACATCATTGGCATGTATAATAGGAAGGCCTCTCCTCCTGGAGCTCTTTTAAAGATTGATATTAAGAAGGCATATGATTCAGTCAAATGGGACTTCTTAAAATCAATGTTGGAAGCCCTAAACTTTCCTGTGAAGGTTGTTCAATGGATCATGGTATGTGTGACCACACCATCCTTTTCTCTCAACATTAATGGTGGTGTTCATGGTTTCTTTGCTGTTAAGAGAGGGATCAGGCAGGGAGATCCTTTGTCCCCGATGCTATTTGTAGTGTGTATGGAGTACTTATCTAGACTTCTAGCACATGTGGGAGAGAGTCCAAGCTTCAAATTCCACCCTAGGTGCACTTCTATGAAGTTGAATCACCTAGTGTTTGCTTCTTATTTAATCATCTTCTGTAAGGGTGAGGATCAATAAATTCAGCTATGTTTGAGGGCTCTTGCTACTTTTGCTGCTGCATCTGGATTGATTGCTAACTCAGGCAAGTCAGCTATGTACACCTGCAATATGGATAGTTTGGTGAAAAGGGCAGTGTTGTAAAATTCTGGCTTCACAGAAGGCACCCTTCCTTTCACGTACCTTGGTATCAACATCAATGCCAAGAAAATGTCTAAAGGTGATTGTCAGATTCTAATAGACAAAGTGGTTGCAAGGCTTAGGACTTGGGGCTTATCCTATGCTGGAAGAGCTCTCTTGGTCAATTCAGTGCTGCTGACCCTTCATTCTTATTGGGCCTCCATCTTCATTATTCCCAAAGCAGTAATTGATGGCATCATTACAGTTATAAGAAATTCTCTTTGGGATGGGAAAGTTGTCTCTAGTAGAACTCCACCTATTACCTGGGATTTGGTCTGTAGGAAGAAGAAACAAGGTGGTCTGGGTTTCAAAGATAGTCATGCCTGGAACTTGGCAATGGTGGGGAAATATGTGTGGAATATTGCCTGTAAAGATGAGAATCTGTGGGTGCAGTGGATTAATCATGTCTATTTAAATTATAAGGCAGGAGTTGGTGGGACTACAATCCTACTAGTAATGCAAGTTGGTATTGGTGCCAACTTTGTAGAGTCAAGGACATCTTTAAACCTGGCTACACTCAGGGCAAATGGCTTGACAAGGATGTATACACTGCAGCAAGTGGTTACAGTTGGATTAGAGGAGATCAAGCTAATGTAGATTGGTCCAACTGGGTCTGGAATAGGCTGAACATTCAAAGACATAGCTTCATTGCTTGAATTTTTCAGTGGAAAAGGCTTAATACAGGGGACAGACTGCTTCAATTTGGCATCCCTGTTCCTTTGGACTGCCCTTTATGCAGTCAAGCTGATGAAAACATGGATCACCTCTTCTTCTCTTGTGGCTGTGCTCGGAGGTTATGGAAGGATGTATTAGATATCCTGCATATTCGGGGTGCTTTCAAGGACTTCAATGAGTTCAATGCCAGGATCCTTCTCCCCAGGAAGGTGGTTGACAACATCAGGATAGAGGTCTATAATAGAATCAATAATGTCTTACCTGTGCTATGACCGGTACAGTCTGTCCTGTAAGATAAAAGTCTTATATTATTCTGCTTTCATTCGGTTCTCTAAATAAAAGGTTAAAACCCCTCGTCCTCGGTGACCTACCTGGAGAGCTAACTGCCAAGAAGGAAGAACTCATTTTTTTCTTCTTCACCGCTAACTATTCGTTCAGAGTCGGCAAGAGTTGTTCGAATTCCAGGAGAGTTTTCAAGTAGTCAAGGAAGAAAGACTGTCCGAAAGTCATCGCATCGGGTAAGGTAAGGGCTCATGGCGGTCAACTAATAGTGGCCTTTACCTCATTAGGCATACTGATGCCGTCTTGAGATATAAGCCAGTCGCTGACCACCCATCTTTCTTTTGAAAGCCATTTTCTTTTGCAAAAAGGTATGTAGTCGCTTAAGCAAAGCTTTTGGAAAATATCGATGCAAATCTCCTTGGTCAAGGAAGCAAAGACGCATAATAGGACTTTATTTATAAGCCCAATTACTTACGTGACGGGGCAAAAAGATAGTATAGTTGTTTTTCTTCCCTTTGTTCTAATGGAGGTTGACACAAAATAATGGCTCCAACCTGTTCCCCTGATCTCGTAAACCAGAAAAAGTGCACCATATTGGCATTCTTTCGACATTGTAGTTCTTAAGCTCCGCGCATTCTCGAAGAAAGAAGCGAATGTTGTCACAGAACAGAAAGGACCCGAGGGGTTGATTGGGCAATTAGGGTTGGCGAAGGTGTGGAGGTTTCGAAGTTTGTTGATAGTTTCAAATGTTTGTTATAATAAGAGAAGAAAGAAGACTTATCTCTCATAGCCCTGTCCTAGTGGGGAAAGATGCCCTTTCTCTTCTTTAAATCTTTAAATTGAAAAAGCAGCAAAGAATGAATTAAAAAGTGGGAAAGAAAAAACTGCTTTCTATTACATAGTAGAATATCGAAATAGAAAAGAGCCCACCACCCACTCTCTCTTCCCCCTGCTCCATTGCTGAAACAGGGCCTCGCCTTTCATCCCAATCGTGTACGCCTTACTTAATATTAATAAGGCAATGGCAACGTAAGACTACCTATCAGTATAGAATACAAAACAGAAAAAAAGGTAATATTTATTCATTCTTCATGGGCATAGAACTTCATTTGATGGGCCGCAAGGCCGAAATAAAGAAAGACCAGAAGAGGGTCTTTCCCTAGTTTAGTTGTTTAATAGATTTTAAATCTCGCGAATAATGGGTAGCCATTTAGGACTGTTTGGGTTTTCTAATGATGAATAAGTACGACGAAGAAAGGAAAGCCTTTGTTTTGGCTCCCTTTCTTTACTTTCAAAGAAAAACATGGATAACGCTCTTTTGATATCAATCTCATCTTCAATAAAAATTCCCTGCTGCGGTAAGCCGTTTCGGACACGTTGGAATATTTTCTCCTGCCATTTCTCACACAACCTAGAAAGTCTTGAAATATCCTTGTATTCTGTAGAATCATACTCCATTCTCGCTATGGCGGGATGGGGTTGATCTACTTCCTGGTCATCGTGGAATTCTTGGTTAACCATGGGATGGCCATTGGGCTGCTCCGTTGGAACCTGGCCCCATTGATAAATAACATCTATTACGTGTTCTTCCCAATAAGTATTTTGAGAATCGGGTATGGCTAAGGGAGGACCCTCATTACTGCCCAGACAAAGGGCAAAACTTTCCGAAAAAGAAAGAAATCCAAAACCCCAGGCCCCGGTATTAGAAGAAGTGGTCCTTTTATAACTATTAAGCACCCATAAACGGGCTGAACAGCTTTTTAAGGTTATGAATACGCTAGAAAACCAGCCTTTTATTATTAATGAGGGATATCTCAATTTTCTCTTGACTCATAACTCTTTCCCGTGAAACTCCTTCTTTCTTTAACTATGATTGATCTGACCATTTTCTTTAGGTTCTGAAAGAAAAGAGATTTGAACATCAGTCTGAAAGACTAATGCTGCGCAAAAGAATATGTTTCAAAAGAAGGATTTTTCATTGTCCGGTAACAACGACCGTTCTTTTCTTTCTTCCTCTACTTCTCTTTTGGACTTGACTCAGGCTTTTGCTGGCTTCGTTGACAATTTAATTGCCTTCCTTTCTCATTCGTCTCAAAAGAAGCTTGGGCTTACGCTCTCTGCGCCTACGGGTGAGAGAAGCAATCCTCCTTCTAGGTCGTCTCAGGCACTAAGATCTATTTCAGGAGAAAGCTAAGGATCTTTGGGAAGCAAGCCCAATTGGAGTGCTTAATAAGGTCTTCACCTGGAGTTCCCCTTTGGTAAGCCCTGTAAATGTAGGGCCAGTTTCCTGTAAGGCTATTCCTTCCCCGAGCAAACCTTCTCTGAGCCAACAGCCCGATCCATCTTAGTTCGATTAGGAAGTCCACGCACAATGAGAGCGAAGTCATGCGAACTCAGAAGCAGCAGCTGCATTTGTTCCGGATATCTTGCTTATGGACGAGCTGGGAGCGGCTCTAGCTCCATTTTTTCCTGGCTTCACCGGAACATCCGAGTCTCTTGGGGGCTTGACACTCATGACCTAGGATTGAGCACCTGTTATGAAAAAACGAATCATCCTTCTCCGCAGCCTTTCGGGCCAGGCCAAGTCAGAAAGGCTTTGATGACTCAAGGTTCATATTAGGGAAAGGAGAGTGAGGGGAAGAGGCGACGAGAGTCGGCCCGATCATCCAATTCGCTCCAACAGACAGGCATGGTTCTGTAGTCAAAGCAACTTCGTCACTTTCGTGTACCCATCGGACGGCAGCCCTTGTCAGTGGGAGAGACTTTTCCTTCGTTCAGTCGCCTCACTAACTCCGTGAAGGAGCCCTACTGAACTCGTTCACTTGGTGAACTGCTAACGGAATACCAACTGATGGATAGAAGAATTAGTAATTCAAAGCGCATTCTTTTAAGAATGCATCTAGTTCCATCTTTTTTCGTTAGTTAACCCCCCTTTAAGGGATTGTAATAATTCTGGTTTTACACTATTTGGAATGGTTCTCTCATATTGAGAAATTTTATCTAGTGGCATTCGATCACAGAATTAGATGGCGCTAAGCTATTTCATAACCTTTTCGGAACCTGTGAGAACACTCTAAAAATATGCCAGCAAAGACTTCATTCAATACTTGAGAAGTAAAATCCATCACAATAATGTCCTTTTTCTTTATTGAGTAATAGGGCATAACTTTCCAGGTTTTGTTTTAGAATAAACGCTATACATGAAAAGGTAGTTTACACTTAGGCATTTCTAACTATTCGGTTAGCGTCTTTCATTTAATGAATCACGCCTTTTTCAAAGCATTACTATTCCTGAGTGCAGGTTCGGTGATTCATGCCATGTCGGATGAGCAAGATATGCGGAAGATGGGGGGGCTCGCCTCCTCGTTCCCCTTTACCTATGCCATGATGCTCATGGGCAGCTCTCCTGAGGCGTAACAAGACCTTCAAATGGAGAGAGGAAGAAAGGACAGCATTCGCAGCATCTAAAGAAACTTCCTACGGTCACAACACCGAAAGAAGGAGAGAGGTTGTAGCTATACATTTCAGCATTACCCAAAAGGTAGCAGCAGTTCTGTTGGTTGAGCGCATCAAGACCCAACTACCCATCTATTTTGTCAGCCATGTCCTAAACGAGGCTGAGCAAAGGGTACGGTCTAGGGCTGTTATGTTAGCTATATTTCCCGCTATCCGGTGAGAAAGAACCTATTTTAAGGTTAACTCCTAACAGTGAGCATCGAATAAGCCAATTGACACTATCGTCTGTTTACAGCAAATCAAGATTAGATGGACAAAGAGAGCTTCAGTCAACACAGTCCTAGAAGCTCCATTCATGCCCACTTCTATTCCTAAGAGCCCATCATTCCGAGACGGAGCTTAACCTGAGTCTCGGTTAAGAACGGCAATGATCTACGTTTCACACGGCGCACGATTCCATGGATAGTTTCATTCGATATCGTGATGGAGGACATAGCTTACGATCATCGGCTTTGATCATGCCACTAGGCATTTGATTAAGACATTGCACAATGATCCGAACACTTTGTCGGAAAAATCTCTTAGAAGCAATCCCCTGAAGTAGTCGTTTAGGTATTATTCAATTCAACCCCTAAAAAGTTTTCTCCTTATGAGTACTTTCTTGTAGAAAGAGCATTGATTGGCGCCGTTTACGTTTAGTAGTTCTTTCTTTAATGCCAGTATAAGGCCAAAAAGTTACATGAAAGCTGAGAATCTGTGGGTGCAGTGGATTAATCATGTCTATTTAAATTAAAAGGCAGGAGTTGGTGGGACTACAATCCTACTAGTAATGCAAGTTGGTATTGGCGCCAACTTTGTAGAGTCAAGGACATCTTTAAACCTGGCTACACTCAGGGCAAATGGCTTGACAAGGATGTATACACTGCAGCAAGTGGTTACAATTGGATTAGAGGAGCTCACTCCAAGATGGTTCGTATCTTTGGCCTTCGGTGCCGTTTAGTTGGTTGTATTCCCTTTCTTCTTTTATTATGTCCTAGATGGGCGAATCTGATTTGACTGTCGAATCGGCTTCTCCGAGATCTCAAAATAACCTTCGGCTGGCATGTGATGTTTGGACATAGAATCGAGTCCTTGTGAATGGGCAGAGCCAGGTGCTCTTATTTTACGATGGTAAGGACGATTGCTTCCAAAACTGACCAGAAAGACACCAAATTCTCCTTTAGGTGCTTCAACTGCGGTATAGGTAGAAGGAGCTGGTACGGAAAACCCTTCTGTATAAGGTTCGAAATGGTGAATTGAGGTAGAGTAGACCGATGATCCTGTAGTCATTTGGCCGGCTATTGAAAGAAAAAGCTTGCATCGGAGGGAGTTTGCTTATAGAAAGAAGATAGGCCGGTAAAAAAAAGGCGCAACGGGCTCTCTGCTCCTAGTCACTAAGTAGTGCTATTCAGGCCTCCGGGGGACTGGACTCCACCAAGGGGTTCGGTTCTTTCTCTCACGTAATTTCGCCCGCTCGTTCCACTTCCGTGCGTACGGTTTCAAAACCGATTTGATATCCTCAGCTGTACTCATTTGAGGCGCTGCTGGATGCTTCTGATCAATAGGAAGAGGGGGAAAAAGGGGGGGCCTGTGGCAAAAACGTCACTTCTCTATCCTTCACCAGGAAAGGGAGAAGCTGGTAGGAAGATCGAGCTAAAAAAGGTACGAAGTTCGGGGCGCAGGCTTTCTCAAAAAAAAGGCACTCATATACATATTGTTGGGCGAAAACCTCACTCCTCTAGGGATCGAGTTTCTCACTTTGACAGCTATATTCAATGCCTTTATGTCGCTTTGAATGACTGAGGACTTGGGTTGGATCCCCCCAAAAAGATGAAGCTACTTTTGCTTGAGCTAATACCTCATTGTTTTCGCGCATTAAGCTCAGGAATACGTTTATTTCGTCCATTGAGTATAACAGAGCAAATGATGGTATAGCAACGAACATCAGGATGATACTGGGAAATATGGTCCGAATAATCTCGATAGTAGTTCCATGAACAATCCTTTGCGGGATTGGATTTTTTTTTTATGGTGGAAATGCCATAAAGCGCGAACCTTATTTGAGCAAAGTCTCCGGCCTTCCCCGTTATGACTTAGAGCATCTCTCACATCTTATAAGTGACTTGTGAATGAATGGCCGGGAATCAGACACATATAGATAGATATCCCTTCTTTCTCCGGAAAGCTTCCAATGCAAGAGTGCGGGGACCTTATCCCCTCTGGTGCAGGATGAGGATTATTTGCTGGAATGTGAGGGGCTTCAACATCAAACAAAAAGAGAGAAAACTCTTTTAAAAAGAAAATCGATTTGCGTCTTTTTTGTGAAACAAGAGTCAAAAAAGAAAATAGCAAAAAAGTTTGTGAGAAGATTGGATCGTGTTAAAGAAGGGCGAATAGCTAGGCTTCAATGGAGGCCTTGCCCGCTCTCCGTTCTAAAATAGAGAAAGGGAATAGTGGAGCCAGGGTTGCTTAGAAGTGGATTCGAACCACTGACACAAGGATTTTCAGTCCTTTGCTCTAACCAGCTGAGCTACCTGAACCACTTTCCTAAAGTATGTTTTCTTCATCGAATAGCGCCCTACACTTTCTTCTTAAGTAAGAATGAAGAGAAAATGTGCTTCTGTCCTTAGTCAATTTTTGGCCGAAGCTGTTCTGACTGCCGTATATTTTTTTAACTGAATACTTTCCTCTGTCATCTCTGGTCTGCCTTTTTTGAAAGAAGATTTTCTACCCTGCCTGATTATGAAGAGCTTCGAGTCTATCGGGGGAGGATGTGGTGGTAACCCCCGCAGCTTCGTCTAGCGCCCAAGCTTGCTTCTTTCCTTATTCCCTCAGGTTCAGCAGATCCCGCTTTAGCTAGTTCCTTCGGAAACTTTGAACCGTAGTCTTTCATATCCTTCTCAGCTGTTATCCTCCGTTCAATGATGATCTTCATTATATATTCTAGGAGAAGGCTTTCTACGGGATGTTCCTTGTTAAAGAAGGGCGAATAGCTAGGCTTCAAAGGAGGCCTTGCCCGCTCTCCGTTCTAAAATAGAGAAAGGGAATAGTGGAAATTACCTTTTAAATCAAAATAAATAATTAAAACATTTATTTTACTTTTCGGATTCTGCGATCTATCAAAACCTCGCCCGGAAGAGGTTGATTCTTGCATATTCTTCTCTCGTGCCCGCCCATTCTGTCTCGTCCTAAATGGAATGGCTCTTTTAGTTACGCTGCGAACCGACCCGAGTCCCCACGTCCGCTTAGGGAAAGAAAGTCTTTGAAGGTATCTGCTGTCTTTCCTTGATAGTCGTGACTATCCAATCATCCAAAAAGACTATCCAATCAACAGAAGGAAAAATATTACCTTCTACTATCCAATAATCCAAAAAGGCCCCCAAATCTTTGGCGACGACCATTCCAGCGATCAAAGCTTCATATTCTGCTTCATTATTCGTTGCCTTGAAATCACAGCAGATAGACTGTACTACCTTGTCCCCCTGTGGCGAATTGTAATTTCGCCCGCTCGTTCCACTTCCGTGCCGGAGGAAATGGGATTCGAACCCATGATACAATCTTCTTGTATGTCAATTTAGCGTGACTTCTCAGATGATGAACTAGAAGAAGAAGAAGAACCTGCATCAGAAGGGCTCCACTGTTGAACAGAGTTAGGTTATTACCTGCCTCTACGGAAGAAGTTTACTTTGTACCGTCCGGAGGTCATATAGATCGGAACCCGCTTCCAAGCGTAAAACCAATTACATCGCCGTATGAGACTTTCATACTCACTATAATTTCATTGTGAATTTAGCGTATTGGCCATAATTTACAAGAACATTTTGTAGTCTTAGTAAGAGGGGGAAGGGTTAAGGATTTACCCGGCGTGAGATATCACATTGTTCGAGGAACCCTTGTTAGGTTTGGTGTGAAATTCTCTCACCAATTCTGCACCTCTGTTCTCCCTAGTATGAAAAGTTGTGAAGAGGGAAACTATCTTACATGAAAAATGCTACAAATCGACCGCTATTAGAGTGGTTACAGTTGGATTAGAGGAGATCAAGCTAATGTAGATTGGTCCAACTGGGTCTGGAATAGGCTGAAGATTCCAAGACATAGCTTCATTGCTTGAATTTTTCAGTGGAAAAGGCTTAATACAGGGGACAGACTGCTTCAATTTGGCATCCCTGTTCCTTTGGACTAGGATTACCAATATAGTAAAGCGAAGCTTTTGGATTGAAATTCTTCATCGAATATGGAATCCTCCCATGGGTGAGAAGGTTGAGTTACAGACTCCTCTGGCTTTCGCAAGGAAGCATCCCGAAAGTTCCGATAACCATCGTAGGCGGAGGCCATTTCCATAAGCGTTTGCTCGTAACGAGCACGCTGTATGTTAGTGAAATAAGTCTGAATCAATGAGCTGTAGTCGGTAAGATGACAGAGCTTTTGCTCCGCGACGATATATAAATTCCGAACTAACTCAGAGACATCATTGATGTTTCTTTTTGTAAGAAAGGAGGGCATGAGATAGCCCGTATGAACAAAAGATTCCTCATATTTGAGGATCATGTAAGATAGATTGAATCATTGAACAAGGAAGAAAGAGAAAACTATGGAACTCATCTGAAAAGTAGATTTGCTAGATCAGAACGTTGAACTGAGCCCTTGTTCTTCAGATGTGGTCCCAAACCTGATTATGGGAAGGAGTCCAGTTGTGAGCCCTAATCTTGCATAGAGATCGAAGATCTGGTAGCGTAATGGCAGCATCGGGCAGGATGGGAGCTCTGGTTTTGTGCCGTAGAGAGGGGGACAGGATCAGAGGCGTGAGCCGATACGTTCATGTAGGGCGCAAAGCGGTACTCACCCAGCACTGGTAGTTGTCAACGAAGTACTAAGGCAAAGAAAGTTGCAACCTAAAATACGGGGTATTGGCGATAGGCGGGCAGGTCACAGGCAGATGTATGCGGCCTAAGATCGGATTACGGGCCTGCACTCCAGCGATCAGTGAACGGCACTCACCACTTAACCCAGGCTAAGAAGTAATGAATTCTGCGCGCAGGGGCCTAAAGGCCAAAACATTGATTCGAAATCAAAGAACTCGGATCTAAGAGATTCCTCGGCCATGGCGGCTTCTATTGTCTCTTATTTAGCAGCAGGAGATCAAAATGCTTTTTCTCGGACAAAATCGTATCTCCATCTTTGGTCTCCCTTCAGGATATCCCTTTCGAGGACCTCGGCTGATTGAAAGGTTGTAGGTGGCATTCCTTTGTTTACGAAATCTCGTATGTGAATAAGAAGGCCAAGTCCTGCTGAACTCTCTTTCCCTTGAGCTTATGGGCTACTAGCCCCATTTTTGTCCACGCCTATTGGCAACAGGGGCATAAGTTCATATCCCGAAGCGAGGATAGTAAGAAGACTTGATTTCTACGGGCTCTATATTGCGTTATAACTCCTTTTATTACAATTATCATTGCACCAGCAGCCATATCGCACTCATAAGACTTGTAGTGGAAGCCACCAGCAGCGTAATAAGATCTATGAATCTGATTCATCAAATCTGGGTTGTTATAAAGCACCTTTCCTTTTATAATATCTGGGAAATCTTCCCGCGTCTCATCTCTTAGATGGTAAAAAGTATCCTCACCACACCTATCTATGGTTTCAGCTCTATAACAGTTGGCTCCATAACTCATACCAACATCGAAGAGAAGAAGACTCCGAGAGAGATCATGCTCGTGGAAATGCAAGATTCCAGTGCGATAGATACGACCTCGGAAGTCAATAGCAGCGGGAAGATATATCCTAAAACCCATATATGCATAAGCCATCTCCAATACATTTTGCTCATAACGAGCCCTTTGGATGTTATACTCAAGTATGTGCACGATACTGTTGAGAGTATACGTCTTTTGAAAACTATCACTCTCCTTACTACGCAAATCGCGGATTATGTCTATTGCAACCTTAAAATCGATATGGTTCAGAAAAGCAGGCATGAGAAAGCCTGTTCTAACCAAATAATCATTATGAGTCAAGAGAAAATTGAGATATCCCTCATTAATAATAAAAGGCTGGTTTTCTATCGTATTCATAACCTTACAAAGCTGTTCAGCCCGTTTATGGGTGCTTAATAGTTGCTTCTCACCAAAATATACAAAGAAATGTTCCTTCATTTTGCCTAGTAAAAGCCTAAAACCATCGCCATAGTAGGGGTTATAATACCCACCTTCCAGATCAAAAATACTAAGATCTTTACCGGGAGTATTTAATCGATCTTCTGCTATAGCCCAAGGCTTAGGCTTCGCAATCATAGGCATATTGAGGTAATTTTCGAGAGAGATGGCCAGGCACATTAGTTTTTGAACTCAAAATAAGGAACATCTAGAGCGAAAGGAGAACGGAGTAAGAGCAAGCGATCAGTTCATTAAGGTCATAATAGTATGTATAAAGTGATTTCAGAACACTGCTCGAAAAAGTCTTTTTATTTATTTATATTAATATAAGAGCATTGAACACTTTAGACTAGGTGTTCATGCAAACACAACAAAGAAAACCAAACAAAGGAGAAGAAGACCATACATTAAAACAAACTACTTTCCGTCTACAGACACTTATTTAAATCTGATAGAAAGAGTCGACGGACTCTTCTATTCTAGTCTTACTGGGGACCGGGGGCGCGGTGGGCGGCGGCCACAATGAGGCCCTGTTCTTCTCGGAGGAGGGTTTGTTTCCTCTCTTCCATAGCCCTAATGCCATCCTGGAGCCGTCGCATGCGTACAGCCAGCTCCTCTGGATCGATGGCAGGCAGGTGCTCCCAGAACAGACCGAGCATTTCCTCATATTGGAGCTTCCGGGTTTCTACCCAACGGATTTCTTGCTGAATTGTTGCTAGCCTTTCTGAGGTAGGGATATCCATTTTTTTTACTTACAGTTTTTCTTCTACCTCTCTCTTTGCTTTGTGTTGTGTGTGAAAATATAGACTGCAATAAGCTTCTATTTATAGGCCTTGGAGTCGCTTAACTCTTTCTTATTATTAGCCATAATATAATTCTTGTCTTAGTTTCAAAACATGTTTCAACCCCGGCTTTTCATGAATATGGAACCAGATCCACTCGATTTAAGTGTGCTGAATAATTCTCTTCGTACGGATTGGAGTACGAAAGGCCCTGCCCAAAAAGCGAATCAAATAGTCCTTTGTTTTTGGCGGGTATCGCCACGCGGCTTAATTGCGGCCACTCCCTCCGGAATAGGAGGCAATAATAGAACGCACATCAGAGAGTACTCCCCTTTTCTCGTCTAATAGGGCAGGTTTCAAAAGCCTCTTTCTTAAGAGATAGAGCACTGGTTACTCGACAGCTCAAAGCTGACCAGTACAAAAGCATGTGATCCGTCCTCGTTTACGTACCCTACTTACACTATTTAGCCCTGGCTACTCCGACTGAACTCGCTTCTACTTCTCTTTTTTTTATTGGCTGATTTGTACCCAGGTACATCTTGAACTCCCCTCGCCCAATCCTCACTCGACAGCTCCGTCCTTTCTTAGGTGAGCTACGTGAGACCGAAGCTAGCTCTCTTGATTTGATTTCCCCGGAAAAGCCCCTTTCCAGCTCACTCTGTCAGTCCACGAAGACCGGTATAGAGTAAGTCAGCACTAGCAATAGCTTTTTCAGTACAATGGGTCCCCTTCTCCACGACCCCTCTTATTTGTTTTCATTTGGGCTTTCCTTAGTCTTGCAACGTCGCTCTTCGAACCCTGGAAATTTTCGTGTCCCACGTAGAGATAGGACTAGAAAGATTGTCACACGGGCTATAAACATAGATTTTTCTCGCCTAGATCTGATGGATTTCACTTGAAAGAATCCTCCTTTTAATGCTTTTCTAACTGTTCTGGTAAAGGAAGGGATAAGGGATGGAACTGAATTAGCTTATTTGCTGTCTAGCCTTATAACTCACTATTGATATATATGGACGGAAAGAAACTAGCACATTGAAAAGGGAAAAGAAAAAGGGACATTCACTACTAGTCAATAACAGAGACTTTCTATTAAACCTTGTCTAGAAAGGGTACTGGATCGAAGACAGAAGCACTCTAACATGATGAACTTATTGATCTATCACTTCCCAATTCAAAGAATCCTTGTACCGGACAGGAGGGATTCTATACTCCTTACCTTTAAGGTTCGAAGAGCTTAGTTGCAAGACTCAGGTGATAGCTTTAGGATTTAGCTTACTGACCTGAATCTTTAATCTGACTAAAATCCAGTTTTTGAGTGATAGACGAGGAACATGAAAAGCATTAGGGGCCGAAGCCAGTAGTGATGGATCCGATTTGATTAACTTAGGGGATCCATCTGCAGAGCGTTCCCGAACTTCAAACCTAAACAAAGGTTAGGTTTGTCATACCTAAAACATGGCATCGAAGCAGCTCCCTCCTCTTTGGCAGACAAGTTGCTGCAGCGGAGGTAAAAGGGGGCGTTACTGCAGTTTTGCCACTGTAAAGCTCCTGGGATTGGCATCTTCATCCGTCTAGCTCACCAGAAAGAGGTGGAAGCTTTATTATCATGGTGGTTGGAGGTCGAAAGAGCATGGATTTTTCATTGTCCGGTAACAACGACCGTTCTTTTCTTTCTTCCTCTACTTCTCTTTTGGACTTGACTCAGGCTTTTGCTGGCTTCGTTGACAATTTAATTGCCTTCCTTTCTCATTCGTCTCAAAAGAAGCTTGGGCTTACGCTCTCTGCGCCTACGGGTGAGAGAAGCAATCCTCCTTCTAGGTCGTCTAAGGCACTAAGATCTATTTCTTTCATACCACCAGGAAGCCTAGCTACTTTTTTTATCGGTGACTAAACTAAGAAAAGAAAACTTTCTCTAGCAATTCTTTTTAACAGCTTCAGTATGTGCCAACTAGGTATTTATACTCATAAGAACAGAAATAATCAAAATCACCCTAGCAGCATATGACATGTTTCTAGAACTCCAACATTGAATCCTTGCCCTCATCTTGTCAATTAACAAATCACAATCTTCCAATTTAAGATTCTTGGCATTCAGAGGTACCCTAAGATATCTAAATGGCAAAGATCCTAAAGAGAACCCAAATACTTGCAATAAGTCCTCCTGAACCTGTGTATCAACTGCTCCAAAGTAAATAGCAGTTTTATCTGCATTTTCTTGTAATCCAGAGGCAGCACCAAAGGAGGAAAGAGCTTTCAACAACAACATCATAGAAGGCACATCCCCTTTGCTAAACAACAATAAATCATCAGCAAATACTAGATGAGTAATTCTCAGTTCTTTACATTTATAATGATAGGAAAACTCTCTTATATTCCCCACCACACCAAGTATCCTATTTTGATACTCCATACAAACAACAAACAGCAAAGGAGACATGAGCCTTAGTTATAATGCTAGGCAACACCTCCTTAAATCTATTATAAATCATCTTGCTAATGATTTTATAAATCACATTACAACAGGCACTAGGTGTGAATTGACTCACCTTAACAGGTTGAGGACATTTAGGGATGAGAACCGGGTTAGTTGTATTGATCAGCCTCAATAATTTTCCAGACTGAAAGAAATTCAAAACAGCAACTATAATCTCATCCCCAATCACAGGCAAGCTGTTTTGTAAAACTTACTGGAGAACCCATTAGGTCCAAGGGCCTTGGACTCATCAATAGAAAAATAATGCATTTTTGACATCCAACCCAGAAAACTCCCTAGTAATACTCATCTGCTGCTCATTAGTCAACATTGCCCCTCTTTGCACAACCCTCAATTTCACAGCTTTCCTCTGAGGAAGTTCAGACCCCAATTATTGATTATAATAATCAATGAAGGCACCTGCAATCTAATCATATCCCATAACCTCTTCCCCAACACTATTCTGAATTCTGAAAACCTTAGTAGCATTTCTTCCCCTTTTCAAATAAGCATCGAAAAGAGAGGTATTAGCATCACCCTCTCTCAGCCATCTTATCTTTGCTTTTTGTTGTAAGAAACTAAGTCTAGCAGCATGCTTTAACATATATTCCTCTCTAGCCAAATGCTCTTGTTGAATCGATCCAATATTGATAGGATCCTCATGCAACTTAGCTTGTATTTCAGACAATTGAACCCTAGCCAAATCAGCACTGATTTCAATCTCATAAAAGCACTCTTTATTTAAAAGCTTCAGAGGTTTCTTAAGATATTTTAATTTCTACACAACACTAAACATAGGAACACCACTCACACTAGCATTGCACTGCTCCTGCACAACCTCAATAAATCTAGGTGCCAAGGCCCACATATTGTAGAACTTAAAAGAAGATCTACATTGTCTAACATGCTCATTAAACTGAATTACACATGGACAATGATCAAATAACCCTTCAAGGTGAAAAACAGCCTCAGACTGTTAAAAAAGATCCATCCATAGTTCATTCACAATCACCCTATCAATCTTGGAAGCAACTTTATCCTCACCAAGCTGCTTATTGCACCAAGTAAAGAAAGGACCACTCATCTTCAAGTCAAAGAGCAAGCACCTCCAAACATCTCCTAAACTCAAACACCTCACTCAGAGTAACATCCTGACCTAGCCTCTCATCAAGATTTAGAACATTATTAAAGTCCCCCATAACAATCCAAGGATCTGTACATCCTCTACTACATCCTTCAAGAACCTTCCATAACTCAAATCTAAGCTTTGGATAAATGATTTCTTAGAAGAATTATGAAAGACTTTCAAATGAATCAGCTTATTAGTAACAAGCAGAATATCCACAGAAGAGCATCCAGGTTGCCAAACAACCCAAATTCTACCTCCTCTATGACTTTGATAGTTACACACACACTCCAGCTATTACAAACTTTAGGGAAGACTTTAACAAAGTTAATAGCCTTAACCCTAGTTTCTAGGAGACCAAATAACCCAATTCTATGTGATGTAAGAAATATCTGATATCTCCATGCTTCTATAGGCTATTTAGTCCCCTAGTATTCCAAAATCCAACACTATCCATCAGGGGGTTTGATAACTACCACTCCAGGCAGCAGCTGCTCCAAGTAAGCACATTCACATCATGATCTAAATGATCCTCAATCACCACCTCACTACCATTTACACTAGGTGTAGTGATACGATCACCCATAGTTTCAGTATTCGCAACCTTTTCTTCAATAATAGCTGTTTTTTCACCTAAACCTTCTGAATTTTCTGCTCACCAACTCTTCTCTGTACCTCCAACTTTTTCTGCCTACATGATAGGTTTTAGTCGTATCACCCATTCAAAGATAAACCTACGGTCCTCTAACTAAGATAGTCAGTGGAAGCAGGGTCGAATCCGCAGGGAGACAGAGTTTCTATATTAATATTCAATTAACTAACTACTTCAGATGAAAATAGGGAGAATTAACTAAACTAATGAGTAAGCTAAGGAATACTAATTAAGTCGAGGATTTAACTATGGAATAAAATCCTACGGTATTAGGTCGGTCCACCATGCTTATACCAATTAAACAAGGTCAACAACTATCAAAACCTAGGTCAAGAGTCGAGGGATTAGAGCATGTGTTGAGCTATGGTTAAGACTCAACGCTCATAGTTCAACATACGCCGCATGTTCACTAACGTAATCAGAACTACTGATGTGTCCTAGGCCTCTAGTCGTAAGACGGATCTGTGCAAACAACTATTAACCACAAGCAATAAATGAAATTGGCCACTAACATTAATCACTAATTAAGAACAAACCACATCACAATCACTCTAATCAAGCCCTAGAAATCAGTAGAAGTCTAAATAACAATCATGGTATAAACATGGCTTCCCTAACTAACACCCTACAAAGAGAACTACTCAGACATGATTGAATTAATAATAGCAAAACTAATCGAAAACCCTGAGAATTGCATCATGAACTAATTGAATAATAAGCAATTAAACTAAAGCAATTGAGAGACAAGAATAAAACAATAACAAAGACGATTACCAATTGACGGAAAGCGAGAACTTTAATTGAATTGAAATAGGACTTGAATCTCTTCTACAATCGAAAACAATGAAAAACTAGGCTAAGAGCTCTCTAAATGTTCAATCGAATAAAAGATACAAATAAAAACAACCTAAAAAGTATTTATAGTTTCTAAGAAAACAATAAGATAGAGTGGGGAAATAACGAAAATCGCATCCCCGTGTCGTCCACTCGATCGGGCAAAGGGCCGCACGATCGGGTCTGGGAACAAGTTTCCAGCATCAGCAAATAGGGCTTCACCCGATGAGATCGGGCAACATCCACCCGATCGGGGCCGCAACCCCAGCACCCGATCGGGCAAGACCACCCGATGCCATTGGGTGGACCTCTTCTTCAGCTCTCAGAAATCCAGCAACATATGGCCAAGTGTAGGTCCGCCCGACGGGATCGGGCAAGTCCACTTGATCGGGCGGAAATCTAAACTTTTGGCTATTTTACTCGTACCCGATCGGGCAATGGTTGCCCTACCCGATCGGGCGAGACTTCTTTCTTCCTTGCTTCTACTTGGCTTCAGACGCCAAGTCTTTTGCACATTTCTTCTTCACAACGGGGTCCGAATACCATCTCGAGACCGCCAAGATGCCTCATAACTTCCGCTATAGCGTGGTGCTCAAAACATCAAGTAAATAGGGAGTTTTTCCCTAAAAACCTGCAAAAAGATATGGAACACACAAACCACAACTATATCGAAATAGTTAGCATAAATAGCTCCTAAGAGCATCAATATCGCCCAATTTAGCTTGTAAAGAAAGGGAAAAACTCTATAAGAAATCAATATATCACTACATTCAACACCACTATGCCCAAAATCTTTACATTCTGAACACAAAATAGGCCTCCACTCATAAACTACCTTTTGTGTAAAAACACACCCATATTCATTCACAAATTCAATGACCTCAGGTAGCTTCTGATTAATTTCAGCCTGGATCGTCACTCTAGCATAAGCCAACATTTCCTTTTCAGCAGTCATTTTATCAAATTTAATAGGACTACGAATCATGCCAGCCAATTTCTTAATAGTGCTAGCAGCCCAATATTTAATATTCAATCCAGGCAATTGAATCCAAATAGGAACACTACTCACATTCATATCATTCACATTCAAATCAGGAGACCAACAATTCATAATAACAGGTTTAGAATCACAAAATTATGGTCCCATAGTCACAGCATTATCTCTACACAAAACATCCCAAAATCAAACCAAAAACACACCCTTATTAAGCATAACAACCTTCTCAATCCCACATTAATTTCCAACTCCTCCTTACAAAAGCATTCACAACAGAATAAGGGCAGAAAGATCCCACCACATAACATACAATAGCAGATTGCCAATATTCAACCTCCTCAATATCAGCTAAAGTGATTTGAACAGAGGACTTACCCACAATCCAGACCCTCATCTCTAATATTATTAAAACATTTCTGACACCAAGATGATTTTGGCTTGTCCAACTTAGCAGCAGACTGAATTGGCACAGCAACAGGTTGATCAATCGCATTCTGCTTCGGAGAATCTCTAATACTTGCAACCCATTCAGAGAATTGTTTGGATGATGCCCTATGAGCCTCAATCAACTCCAATCGCACTCTAGCATCTAATGATGAGCAGGCAAAACTCAACGATTCCCTCTCCGATGAACTAGAAAAATCCGTCCAATCCATCATTGGGATGTCTACAATCTCCCTCAATGATTTCGTTTTTTTCGCATGCAAAGTTTGTGGAACACCCTGCTTATTCTTCCCCTTCCCAGAACAACGAGAATGGTTACCTCTTTTTATCTTCCCACCTTTTGCCATGGCGCCAGCTTGAGCTAAGGTAGGAAGCAGCACAAGAGATCCGTTATTCAGTAGAGAGAAGGGAGAGTGTTTCTCTCTCTAGAATAACAACCATCATTCCACATTACTTCCGGGATAAGGATTTTTATCCATCCTCGTGTTTCCCTCATGTTTGTTTAGAGGGTTTTCTAAGTTTATGTGGGATAGTGATAGAGATAAAAAAAAACCCAAGTTATCCCACCAAAATTACCCCTATATGGAAGAGGGGTTGGTATAAGGAATAAGGAGAGAAAGACAAGAGTACCCTTATTGAAAAGGAACGAAGGAGGAGAGAAGGAGAAAATTAGTAAGGCTATTTAAATAACTTTATTATTTATCCTATTCCAAACATAAAAATAATTTAATTTTAATCTTATTGCACCTATCAATTCTTTATCCGTATCCCAACTTTTACCCTTTACCCTCTCCCTGTGACATACCAAACGCCCCCTTATTTCATTGGTTCAAAAAGAACAAAAAAAAACATTTGACACTAACTGCCTTTTTAGCACACATGAAATTTCCGCATGTTCACTAACATACCAAACGCATCCTTATTAGAATTACCGGTGTGTCCTAGGCCTCTAATCGTAAGACGAGTCTGTACGAACAATTATTAACCACAATCAATCAATGAAATTGTACACTGACATTATCACTAATCAAGAACAAACCACACCACAATCGCTCTAATTAAAACCTAGAAACTAATAGCAATCCAATAAAGGAGAGGAAATATCCATAAGAAGAAAGAGAAATCCTTTGACCGAGGCTATGTCCTCATTGCAGCTCCAAAACCACTAGCTCCAGCACCAAAATCTCCTAAAGAGAGAGAGTCTCATGGTGCTGTCCCCTCCTCCTCCTCAGCTATCCCCTCATAATCACAAGCAGGCATACTATAACTAGGGTTCCATTGGTACAACGAAGGGTGCCTAGCGCACCGCTCTACCATAGCCTCCTGCAAAAAAATCATCTTATAAAGGATACAGGGAATAATGTTGATCAACATACATGGTGTTGACATGTGTGGTAAGAGTATCCACACGATCGTAGATGGAATTGTTGACCCTTGAGTTTTGAAGACGACTTAACCAACAAAAGATTATGTTTCACTTATGATATTGCTAGGTAATTCATTCTCGAGCAAAGAGAATACTTGATCGAAGATTAAATTGGTGAATTAATCAAAGATCAAAGTGAAGATGTTCGATAGATGAAGTATCAAGCTTGGAGTGAAGATTAGAATACACTAGGATGTTTTTAATATCTCCTTGTTAAGGTCGAGTAAATGCTTAATCTAGTTTATGTTGAATTTCAAACGAAACTTAGTTCTGTTCCCATGACAGGAACATACACTGGCACTATTAGGAACAAGGTTAGGGAACAAACCTAGAAATGACTTTAGGAACAACTAACATTGCCGTGCGCCCAAGTAAGGTTGTTAGAGAGTTCTTAGTTAGTTTTGACTTAGTCCATGACTTTAGGGAGTTAGTTGTTAGTTTGTTAGAAATTTATTTAAAAGGAAAAATTGCCTAGAATAATGCAACCTTTGGGCGATTCGCAAATAATAATGCAACCTAAAGATTATTCTGGAATAATGCAACCTTTATACCCCATTTATTTTAAACAAGACAAATGACCGGTAACCTGATATATTGGTAATTTTTTATTTAAAACTTTAAATTTAATTTAATTAATATATTAATATATAAAAAAATAAAAAAATAAAACCCCCCACCCCAGCCCCACCCTCCCTAGCCCACCGGCACCCCAGCCCCACACTCACCACCCTCCCCACCCTCCCTAGCCCACCGGCACCCCAGCCCCAAACTCACCACCCTTCCCACCCCCCCCCCCCACCCCAGCACCAACCCACGAAACCCCCTCCCCTCTTCTTGTTCATTTCGCACCTCCCCCACCCACCTCTCCCGCCCCAGTCCCACCCCCCTCTCCGAAAAGCCACGCCGGACAAACCCCACTCTCCGAACCGCCACGCCGGACGAACCCTCCTCTTCGAAACGCTAGCTCACTCCGGTGTAACCACCACCGGACGACCCCTCCCCCCGCCTTCTCTTTCTTTCCTCTTCGCTTCCCCGGACGAAACCCCCTCCCCTCTTTGTGTTCAGATCAGTCGCCGGAAAATGGGGTGGGGTGAGGTTGGCGGCGGGTTTGGGGCTGGGGTGGGGGAGGGGGGCGCGTTGGTTGGGGCTGGGGTGGGGGAAGGGGGATGGGGAGGAGAGAGAGCTGACGGTTGGGGGGTGGGATTTGATTTTTTTTTGTTACTTTCTTTTTATTTTCCTTTTTAAAATTGTTTATGAGAGCCAATTATTATGCGACAAGTGTCTATTTTACCTGTTCCTTAAGTCATAACCGGTTTTGTCTTGTTTAAAATAAATGGGGTATAAAGGTTGCATTATTCCAGAATAATCTTTAGGTTGCATTATTATTTGTGAATCGCCCAAAGGTTGCATTATTCTAGGCAATTTTTCCTATTTAAAATGATTTTCTGATTTAATTAGGATAAGATCAAAATGTTTGAAATCTAATCTTTTATATTTTATGTAAATCAAAGATTTTATTTATTAAACTTAATCTGATTTTCGGTTTTCAAAAACTTAATTATGATTTTCGGTTATGTTTAAGATATTTATAAAAGATATTTTCCTAAAAACAAATTAAAGAAAATGGTTTATTTATTCCCCAACCAAAATATCACGTTCCAATTTACTGCTGCACGTTTAACAGTGAAGTGGTTAGTGGGCTTGATTATTTTCTCAAGCCTTAATTTATTTTAAATTAGTTTAATTAAGATTCAAGTTTTATAAACCACGTTATTCATACTGCTTCTCTTTATTGAGCTAAGTAGTGGGTGAGTGCTTATTTATTTCTTAAGAAAAGTTTAATAATAACTAATCAATAAATTAAAGTAATGGACATCATGGATTAGTGGATGATGTAGTGGTCTTGCCTAAGTACATTATAAATAGGCGCCTAAACCTTGGAATTAAATGTGTCTGACTTAGCCAAATATTCTTAGTTGTCTTAAAGAGTCACTGCCGTTCCTAAGAGAATTCATACTTACTTTATTCGAGTTTATACTCTTCCATTGTTTTACATATTGTATTTTTGGGTAAGGGTTTGAGTGAACTCTTGTAAGTGTGAGAAGCTTTAAGTGAAGCGTGAGAAAGAGAAAGAAAGGAACTTCGAGGGAAGTTTGAGAGGAACAATAGTTGTGGGAACTGTTGTTGTGGCCCGAGAGAAAAGTAATAGATTTGTAAACAAAATCGTTTGGCCTATTATAGTGGAAAGTTTAGAGTCAAAATCCCTTGTGGTCGAGGTCGTTTCTTCCTATTGGGCCTAGGAAGTTTTTCCTCGTTAAAATATCTCGTGTTCCCTTTTCGTGCTCCTTAGTAGCTTTTATTTCCGCAAAAAGTATAGCATATTCTCTCACTATAATTCACCCCCTCTTATACTGCTCATATTATATAACAGGAATCAATCTAAGCACCAAAACCCTGGAGGGTGACGGTGTTTTCATTGATTCTCCCCTCCATTCTCTCCATGTAGAGCTCCATACGACCAAGGGGCGTCATCAAACCTTAAAAGTTAAAAAGGAGGAGGGGGTAGGGGAGAAGAAGTAGAGGGTCCCTCATTAGCAATAGGGGTATGACGCCTATGGTAAGCGCGTCTAGGGACCTCGAGAGAGGGGAGAACTAGGTCGACACCCTCAATCGGTAAGAGATAATTGGGCTGATGTGGTCTCAAAGGAGCACAGGGGTCGGGGAGCTAAACGGACTCACTGAAACTTTTTATTACCTAAACTCTTAAGGACTTTATGTTTGTCAAGTAATGTGGCGTTGATGAGGGAAGAGGCATGGACTGGGTTAAGGGTAGACTGATCAAAACCTATTATAGTGCTAGCAAACAAAGTAACTAAATCCCCATTGGGGATTTTCCTGCTAGTCCAAGTACCGTCCAAGTGACGGGTAGGTAGGGAGTTCGAGATACGCTTGAACTGTAGGGCGACAAGATGAGCGAAGTTATAATGTAAATGATCCCTAGTGCCCTTTGCCGAATAGCTACCTATGGCCACCAATTCATCTCCCCTAATCATGTGACCCTCATGGCGACCCAACAAAGTCTGAGACATGAACCTAACCCAGATATTAAAAATGGGGTGATGAACATTGCTCCAATGGCAATGTTGTAGGTCAAATGGTCAGTCATCCCCACTAATGACATAGTAAGTAGCAGGCAAAACGTGTCAGGTGCATAATATTCTCCCCTAATCACAAGTCGAAGAACCCTGGAAAATTCAAGAAGGGTCAAGCTATGGTTCTGTTTTAATAATAAAAAATGGACATGCATAATTGGACCGGCTCGGGGCTTAGTCAAACTAAAACTGCTATAAAATTCATAAACCATGACAACATAAGTATTAACATGAACGGTAAAAAGGACCTCCATACCCACATATTTCATGAATCTACGAAAATCATCAACTAATCCTAGTTTAGTTAACAATTCGATGTCTAAAAAACGAGTGGCGCTCTTTTAAGAGCCTGTGATTCTCATAAGCATCCAAATGGAGCTCATCCAATTCATTAAGTTGAAGAAGTCGCGCTTCACCTGCAGCTGCTAAATCAAGGTTTATCTCTTTGACCGCCCACGCAGATAAATACTCCATTTCAACTGGCAAATGGCAAGCTTTGCTATAAACTAGTCGATAAGGGGTTGTCACCAATGGAGTTTTAAAAGCAGTGCGGAGTGCCCAAAGAGTATCCTCAAGATTTAAAGACCAATCTTCCTAGCTTTGGTGATAACTTTCTCTAGAATTCTTTTTATTTGCCTATTTGACACTTCAACTTGACCACTAGTTTGGGGATGATATGCTAGACCAACCTTATGGGTGACTCCATGTTTCTTAAGGAGGGATTTGAAGGTGATCTTATGCAAATGAGAACCTCCATCGCTTAGGACAACACGAGGGACACCAAAACGGGGGAAAATTATCTTTTTAAATATCTTCATCACAACCTTATTTTCATTAGTTGGTGATGCAATAGCTTCCACCCATTTAGTCACATATATAGTCGCACACGAAGTAGGAAAAGGACCCATAAAATCAATTCTCCAGACATCAAAAGGTTCAACCTCTAGAAATCCCACTATGTGGCATCTCTTGCCTCTTAGAAATATTACCCGACCTCTGACAAGCATCACAAGACAGACAAAGTACGGGCATCCTTAAAATTCATAGGCCAATAGAAACCACTATGTAAGACTCTATGTCCAGTCGCCTGAGACCCTAGATGACCATTAGAAGGCATACTATGACAGTGTAGAAAAATCCCGTCAATTTCCCAATCAGGAATAAATCGACGGAACATCTCTTTAGAGCATTTCTTATATAGGAAGGGATCCTCCCAAAAGTACATCTTAGCATCATGGTAAAACTTTTATCTATACTGATATGTAAGATTGGGAGGGTGAGAACCACTAATACAATAATAAGGAAAGAATTATCAGGGGATTTGGAAGAAATAGAAAATAGGTGGTCATCAGGGAAAGAATTATCAATAGGGGAATCGAAAGAAGACTCAAACCTCAACCTGGAGAGATGGTCAGCGACCACATTCTCCGCACCCTTTTGTCTTTAATCTCCAAATCAAACTCGTGCAGCAAAAGAATCCATCTGATCAGTCTAGGCTTGGCCTCTTTCTTATCCAGCAAGTATTTTAGAGCTGCATGGTTAGTGTGTACTATCACTTTTGAACCTATAAGATAGGTCTGAAACATGCTTGTCCAAAGCATATACTATAGCCAACAACTCCTTCTCTGTCATAGCATAATTAACCTGGGCGGGATCCAAGCTTTTGCTGCCATCACTACTAAAAAATGGTCTTTAGTATCGGAAATTTTCTGATACTGAAGGCCTTTTTTCCGATACTAAAGGTCTTTAGTATCGGAAATGATTTATGATACTCAACTGATACTAGTACTCCCGTGGCTAAAGGGTTGGTATCGGTTATTTTTTTCGATACTAAAGGGGGGTGGCTTTAGTATCGGAAAAGTCATTAGTATCGGAAAATTATATCGGAACATGTGATACAAAAAAAAAAGTTATTAGCATCGGATGTAACTTTGGATACTAAAGATATTTAGAGTATCGAAAAATTTCGGATACTAAAGATGACACTAGTATCGGATGTGAATTCGGATACTAAAGGTCACATTAGTATCGGAAATTTGTGATACTAAAGTGTTGGAAAAAAATTAAAAAAATAATAATAACAATAACAATAATAATATTTATTATTATTATTATTTATTATTTATTATTATTATCTATTATTATTATTATCTATTATTAATATTTATTATTATTATTATTATGGTTGATTATTATTGTCATTATCGTCATCGTCATCACCATCATCACCACTGCCGCCACCGCCGCCACCACCACCAACAACAACAACAACAACACCAACACCAACAACACCTTCCTCACACATCCACCCACCACCACCCACTGCACCCTACTCCACCGCTGACACAGACCAGCCACCAGACCCACCCCACCACTAGCCTACCTAACCCCGCGCAAGCCACCCGAAATATACACCTACAATCACCAAAAACAAAAACAAAATTAGTATCGAAAATCCAGAAAAATTGAAGAAAAAATCCAGAAAAATGAGACAAAAAATCAGAAAAAAGAAAGAAAATAAACCCAGAAAAATCACCTGAAATCAACACTTGCAAACACTAAAATTAAAACCAAAATTAGAATAAAAAATTCCAGAAAATAAATTCCAGAAAAATTAAAGAAAAAATCAAGAAAAAATGAAAGAAAATAGATCAAGATAACATTAACGAAAATAAACCCATAAAATTAGACAGGAAATAAACAAAAAAAATCGCAAACTAACAAACCCAGAAAATTGACGAATTAAACAAAAAAATTCAAACTAATAAACCCCGAAAATTGACAAATTAAACAAAAAAAATTCAAACTAACAAACCCAAAAAATTTGAAGAAGAATCAACAAGATGAAATAAATTCAACAAACTCAACTAAATTCAACTAAACAAACCAAATTTAATTACCTAAAACCCCCAAATTCGAAAAACACAAAACCCCCCAAAATTGACACGAATTAGAGATTTCAAAACACCAAAATTTGCACCAACAAAAACTACTACTCTTTATTCTTCCATTCTCGCCATAATTAACAACAACAAAAATTAATTAGAGAGATGAGTTATTTAACTTACCGGCGCCGGACTCAGCAGTAGCACTAGTCGCAGCCGTCGCCGGACTCAGCAGTAACCAGAAGCACAGCGACGCAGGGACTAAAGAGAGAGAAAGCCAGCTGCTAGGGTTTTCTTTAGAGTGTGGAGTATAAGAGAGAAAGACCTATTATTACCCCTGAAGCGCAGGCACTAATAAAGGGGGCCCAAATTGTTTTTGGCTCCTAAATGAAAGTTAAAATATTTTGTAAATCCCGCCAACTCAAAATAATTTAGTATCGAAAAGTTTGGTTACTATTGCATAACAATAGTATCGGATAAGAATTTTGTTACAAAAACAAGCTTTTGTATCAGTTCCCAATTGATACTATTAACTTACTAGTATCGATAAAAAAAATTTGATACTAAAGCTATGTCAGAAATTCGTTTTCCTACACATAACATTGAATAGTATCAGAAAAAAAATTATCATTACTAATGAGGTATTTTAGCATCAAATATGATTTCTGATACTAATATTTCTGATACTAAAGACCCCTTTTCTAGTAGTGCATAGTGGATGACATGGAGCACTTTATCCCTTCTCTGACCAAGCACTACCCCAACAACATAGCCACTGGCATTACACATGATCTCAAAGGGTAGGTCCCAATCAGGGGGATGTATATTAGGGGCAGTGATAAGTGTCGTGTAACATCCCGTCTTTTACCAACTGTGCTTTAACTTTAATAAATGTAACAACGATCAAATCAGTGGTAGCGGAAATGCCACCGAGACGAGAATGTCACTCTATGGGGTAAAATTAAAACTAAAATAAACAACGAGTCCCATAATAGAAATCAAAACTCCAAATCATACATATATAAAGAGGAATGAGGTCCCATACCCTCATCTCTAACTAAACAAGCCAAATCCATAATTATCCATAATCTCGAAACTTAACCAAATTCAAAATATGAAACCAAAATCCTAAACATCAACTCTAAAACTAACATTCAAACTAAGAAAGGTAAACTACTTGAGACCAACTACAAAACTAGTCCTAATCTCAGACTCATAATGCTTGTCCACTATGACTAGCACAACCTTCTTGCTTACACGGGTAAACACATAACCCTGATCCATACTGTAACAACTCTAAATAACATCGTCATCTGCAATATATATCAACAAAAATTCCACAATCAGTGGGGAGTAACTAGCAGTTCTCCCAGCCCAATTTAGGAAACAAATATTAAACTTAAATGAAGTTAGAACTAACGTCAAAGACAAGACAACACAAATAGCAACAAAAGAAGGCAAAGTACACATTGCAACAAACGTCAAGCTTTAACATAAAGTACTAAGAAGAATGCTTTAAATGTTTAAAATAAAGAATTTCGAAAGACCAACATCAACGGGATCACAAAAACACCAACAATTTGAAAATATACAATTTAACATAGAGAGAGTGAACACTAGTGACCCGCGGCCCACCTCCTCAAGATATGTCAGGTCGCAACCTCCAGAATGGCCTATGGGTTACATTCCCTACCGTCTGTGTCTAAGAATGGTCAAACTCCCGATGCGGGATAATACACGTAGTATCTCCTAACCTCTCGGACGACAACAAATCCTTGGTATCTCCAATGCAGGGTAACACCCAACGTGATGTTCCTTGACCCCTCGGAGTGGATGTTCGTTACCTTTGGGACATCGTCCCTTAGGCTACTCAACTAAATTTAAAACCAAACTTCAAATTCAAAGACAAAATTATATACTTCAAATCATCAAATTCATCAAATTCTGCAAATTCGTCAACTTCATCAAATTCGTCAAATTCATCATATCATCAAATTCGTCAAAACAATTAGATCCATCAAAGTCATTAAAATCATCAAAGTTATCAAAAATCATTAAAACCATTAAAATCTTCAAATCCTCAAAGTCATCGAAGTTCACAAATCCCAAATTGATACGGTAAACAAATCAAAATATACTACAAATACATCAAAAGGCATACAAAATATTAAAACGTCATCTGAGTTTGGGTACGAAGTAAATTATGATCAAGTCACAATACTCTCCGTACATAACTCTTGGCGAAGTGATGCTAAGGCCAGTGTTATTCTCCCCCAAACATTACGATGTTGACAACTCAAACTTGGCATAAGGTAATCATAAGAATTAATAAATGGTATCAAGTACTAAAATTATACTTTCAAACATGTCTTAGGATACTCCACTATACTACCAAAGTCATTAAGAAACATGGAATCATGTTGTAATCTAACAGTGGCACAAAACGCACACAACAACAACTTTGAACATACCTAACACTCAGTACATATAATATTTTTAGAAACTTATAATAAGACATTAATATTTAGCTCGTTATCTTTCCAACGACGTGTCACAAGCTCAATTCCGATAACAAACGAGTGAGATATGACCATTTGAAAACAGGCTGGCCAAGTATGTTCGCGCGCCGCGAATTGGGTCACGGTCCGCGACCAGACTACTACTTGCCTCCTACGAGCAGCCCTTCGCACACAATTCAAAATAAACGACTGCGTATGCAAGACATCAAGTATACAACGGATCATCACAAGCCTCAAACAACTCAAAACCATACATAATGGAGTGTTTAGCCATGTGAAAACAACAATTATAAATCCTTCAATTTTCCAAATCATCCACACACATAAATCCCACAATTTCCATCATCAATATTAAACAAGTATGAAATGATAGCCAACATCAAAATCCACGACATTTCAATTTCATAACTCAACTAAATCATCCAACTCCTTCAAACATCACAAATCCAATTTCCACAACTAACACTTCTAACAAAATTTACTAGATCACATGAACATGTTAATATACAAAATTTAGAATATAAAACAAGTCTAAACATGATACTAAGAAGAAATATACACATACAACCATCTAAGTTCCACCTAGCATGATTCTATATTCTCTAACGCGATTCTAAACAACCTAAGTTCATAATCTATTCCCTAACGTGCTAGAATAACGCGAGTTACCTCGATCTTCGAGAGGAGTGCAGAGAAACATTATATAATAGCCTAGAAAATGTGCGGATCATCAAAACCTTCTTCTCCTTTGAAGATTTCTCCTCCATTGAACAAAGTATTTACCTCTTAAACAATTTTAGGGTCCTCTAAAACAGTCAGTGGTGCTTCGACCAAGATTCCCGGTGATCTAAAGTTCGGATTCAAAATTCCTCCGGTCCAAGTGAAGGTCTAGATGTTTTGAACATTCTGTCCAAATTTGAAAAAGACCCGACGGTTAGATCTCCGGCGATCCCTATTTTCGTGAGGGTGTGCAGTGGAAAAACGGGAATACTTTCCTCTCCTTTTTCTTTGAGGAGGGACGTGTGGGAAGGCAAATGGGAAGTGAAAGAGTGCTGAATTTCTCATTAAGTTTACATCCAAAGGAGGGGTTTAATAGGGGTTGATTAAGGTGAGTAATGACGGTATTTAAGTAGCAATTAAGGGGGTATTAATGGAGGCAACGAAGAGGCACGAACTCTTAGCATCCTATGGTTACAAACAATGTATGGACAACTGAAATGGAGTCTTCTAGAAGCCTCTAGATGGTTAACCTTTTCGACCCTATTGGAATAAAGGTGGTGGACTAAAGTTTGTTACATGGTTGATCCGTAAATGCGACGATTAAGTTAAATTAACTCATTAGCCTAACTAAGACTAACTCAAATATTATACTCTATAATAATAATAATAAAATGTATGATCACATTTTCATGTATCAAAATAAGTTCAACTTAGAATTAACAACATTAAGTTACAGCTTAATTTACAAATCAAATCGTCGGAGCAATGTTATAGATAGTCGCACCGTATAAAATTTAATCTTTAAGAAATATGATATATAACTAAACAAATTAATAAAAACTTAAAATTAAATCAAAGAACATAAGTTAAAATAAAAAGCAAGGGTCTAAATGAAAATTAATAGTCTTATAGATAATTTAGATTAATAGGTAAAGCTATGCAAATTTATAAAATATAAATACTATGAACATCGTCAAATAATTAATCGTCCATCGACTACACACATTTTGAAATCAAGGTATGCATGCACAATACATTGTTCTCCGAAATATTTTTCGGTTTCAGATACGATCATTTATTTGATAAAATATAGTTTTTATAAACGAAATTAATTTAGATTTGTAAATAACAATGTAAACTATATAGATTGACGCGCGAAATTTCTAGTGAAATTACGGGTTGTTACATGCCGTCCTAATCCTGTCAAAAGACTCTAAACAAGCAACAGTGAAATCAAATGTGGCACCCTTAAGGAATAAGTGAGTGAGGGTTTATCAATTTTTGAAAAATCTTTTATGAAGCGACGATAGAACCCCGCGTGAGCAAGAAAACTTCTCACGCCTTTGACATTCATTGGAGGGGGAAGTTTCCTAATCACCTCATTTTTTGCTCTATCAACTTGGATACCACGCTCATAATTAAATGACCCAATACAACACGTTCATTCACCATGAAACGACACTTTTCTCAATTAAGAAAAAGGTTAAACTCTACACATCTTTTAAGCACTCTAGACAGGTTATGCAGGCAAACATCAAAATCTAACCCATAAACACTAAAATCATCAATAAAAACTTGTATGATATTAACGATGAAATCACAAAATATGGCCATCATGCAGCACCGGAAAGTAGCAGGAGCATTACACAAACCAAATGGAATCCTGCGATATAAGAAGGTGCCATAAGAACATGTAAAGTAGTCTTTTCCTGATCATCCGGGTGGATAGGAATTTACAAAAAACCAGAATATCCATCCAGATAGCAGATAAGCTATGCTTAGCTAATCTTTCCAACATCTAATCATTAAAAGGAAGGGGAAATTGGTCCTTCAGGGTGGCATTATTAAGTCGACGATAACCAATGCACATGCGCCACCCTGTGACAGTTCGGGAAGGGTTTAAATCACCCTTATTATTTTTAACAACAGTGTTTCCCCCGTCTTAGGAACCACTTGCACAGGACTGACCAACTTAGAATCAGCAATGAGATAAATGATTCATGCATCTAACAGCTTCATGATTTCTTTCTTCACCACCTCTTGCATGCAAGGCGGTGACTTTCCTCAAAATTAATACGACGCATGCAAAAATCAAGACTAACGCCCTTAAGATCATCAATAGTATTCCCCTATAGCCTTTTGTGCATACGAAGCACTGTAAGCAAATTTTCCAATTGGCTATTTGTGACTTTAGTACTAAAAATTGTAATACATTCTTCCTTATCATCAAGGTTTGCATAATTCAAATGGGAGGGGAGTGGTTTAAGTTCTACCTTTGTTACCTGAGTTGTAGAGGTAGAATAAACATTTTCCATAACCCCATCTTCTTGGCCCTTTTCATTACTAGAGTCCTCCAAATCAGCAATGCAGGCATCAACTTTAGTATCGATACCTGATGAATCTTCCACAGTAAGGGCTACCTCTAAAGGGTCGGCATCACGTATCTGCTGGAATGCAGATATGACAGCTCAGTCTACAATATCAATCTTGCAACAAGATTCCTCAAGAATAGGAGGCTTCACAAGATTCCTCAAGAATAGGAGGCCTCAAGAATGTCACAGTATCATCACCAACACTCAAAGTCAAAGACCCAGACTTGACATCAATAACAGCACCAACAGTGCATAAAAATGGTCTACCCAAAATAATAGGAATTTGGGCATCCTCCTCCATATCCAACACAACAAAATCAACAAAAATATAAAACTTTCCCACCCTATCAGGAATATCTTCTAAAACAACTAGAGGGTATTTTATAGAACGATCTTCTAGCTGCAAAGTAATTTGAGTGCACTTAAGTGCCCCCATATTCAGCTTCTTATATACAGACAATGGCATGACAGACATATATGCACCTGAATCACACAATGCCTTATCTATAAATAATGCACCTACATGACATGTGATGAAAACACTACCAGGATATTTCAATTTAGGTGCGGATTTATTTTGCAAAACGACACTACACTCTTCAGTTACAGCGACTCGATCTACCCCTACCAAAATCTTTCTTCTTAGTTATCATTTTTTTCAACAACTTGGCATAAATAGGAACTTGTGAAATAAGTTCAGTGAAAGGGATTGTTACCTCAAGGTTCTTAACCATAGCCAAGAACTTACCAAGATGTTGATCGACTTTCGATTTTTGCATCATGTGAGGAAAAGGTAGCCTTGGTGTAAAAGGCATTTTAGAAACCTTTTCCTTTTGCTTCCCTGTCTGATAAGCTTCCTTAGTTAATTCGACCTCAGACGTCAAACTCTTCTCCGAATCCTCCTCTACTACCTCCTTCTCCTTGCTACGAGCAACATCATCATCAATGCGCATAAGGGGAGCATCACAGCAGTGTCGCTGGGAATTTAACGACATTTGCTTTCTCCTTCTGAATAGGCTACCCAGACAATTATCCTTACTGCCTCTAACATTATTTCCCGCTAATTGGGCAATCTGAGTCTCGAGGAATTTTATATGTTTCTAAGTATCTCTTTGTGTCTCCTCGTTAGTCTTCTGCATAGCCAGCATCAGCTTCATCAGTTCAGATGTAGTAGGTTCTTATGGGGCTACATTTTATGGTGGTGGTTGATAGTTTTGTGGAGCGGGTCTTTGAAAACTAGGGGGATTTTGAGAAGCCCCTTGGTTTTGGTGGTAGTGAGGTTTTGGGTTGTTTTGTGGAGGTTGATAAGAATTTTGTGGTGTTTGGTAAGTATTTTGTGGTTGTGGGTTTTGGACATTATTGCTTCAGTATGAGAAAAGTGGGTGTTCTCTCCCCCCAGGATTGAATGTATTGGAATATAGGTTGTGTGGCTGTCTCTGCTGAAAGGCATTTGCCTGTTCCATCTGATTTTGACTGAACTGACAATCATGGCCAAAATGACCTTGAACACCACATGCCTCGTAGTAGGATGAGGTAATGGGTGCAACAGCTGACATTGCATTAATACTCATAAGGGGAGGTGTCGACCCATAAGGTTTCAATGTGTCGAATTTCATGCTCAGTTGCGCCACTTGAGAAATGTCTGCATCAGAAATGTCTGTAACCGGCATAAAAACTTGTTAAAAGTGTAGTGGTTGAAAGGTTGACTTGTTAATAGAATAAATAAAGATAGACTTGTTAAAAGCTGTCAACGCAAAGGTTGTCTTATTCTTGACAGTGAGATGGAGTGCTTGGTGCATGCTTCAAGTTGTAGGGGTCACTATTGTGATTTTATGATGCCACACCAACGGTAGAATATGTAATGAAAACACGAGCTTGATTTTATTTGTTTTCTTTGGAGTTCGGACTCATGAAAGGAACTACAAATTGTTTTCTTTAGTTGTTATTCTAAACTACACAAGAAAAGAAAATTCCTACATGTAGCTATAATTGAACATTTAGACATTTCCAAATTAGGAGAAATGAACAGAATATGATTATATTAAGAATTAATTGATGAGTATGACTTGTATCTTTTTTTTCAAAAATGATCTTTAACTTATAGATGTATAACATTCTTAATGACTTTTATGTTATGATAAGGTATTTGGTAACTGATTGACCAACAACTTCAACGATGATATATTTGGCTAGGTTTGTCTTTCGGCCCTTGCTTGACATTTGGAATTACAGAACACTTTTGTAAACCGCGAACAATATAAATAGTTGGTCAATCCAAGTCATACAAGCAACTAATAACTAATTACCAAACATGTAGGCTATTTTGGCAAACAACTTTTGGGTACCTATTTCATATGACCAAAAAACAAAAAATTGCTTTATTTTTATTAGCTTTTTGGACTTGTTTATTTTACTTTTTTTTTGGAAAAATTATTTTTAATAAATTAACCTTTACCCCTTCTTCTAATATTAAGTTAACCTTTGGATATTTCTGGAATAAGTGAAGCTTGTATAGGTATTCACTTTAAATGAGTATAACAGGTTACTCAAGCTTGTATACTTCCTTCAATCAAACAAACCTACCCCCATCACATAATTCATCCCCCGTGACCCCCTCTCTCTCTTCCCTACATTTCCCTCTCAATTACCCACATCCTTTTCACTCTTACAGGAATACAATTCTTCTCCAAATTACCTCCTTCCATCATTAATAGAAGAATGGACATCATCGGAGCACAACAAAGAGCCAATTTGCTGCATTTGAGGCGTAAACAAAAGGAAAACATAGAGAGTAGATGATGAAGATGAGGTTTAGTGGAAAAGAAAAAGGATGCGGAAACACCGTTTGATTGGGATGTGGTCTAGATTTCAATGGTCTGGGCGGTTTATTAGAAGGGTTGTAGGTGGTTCAAGGGGTGGTTGAAGTAGGGTGGCGGTTTATTTTCTGGTGGAGTATCATTGTGATTGGAGCTTGCTGGTGGTTGGGGTCGGATGGTGGTGTGAGGAGGTGATTCAGGTGGTTGGCGGCGGTGTTTCGGGGTGGGTGGTTTTCAGTGGTTGGGGTAGTTTAGGTTGTGGCTGGGGTAGGGTGGTGGTGTTTGTGGTGGATTATGGTTGTGTTTGGACCTTGTGTGGTGTTTAATGGAATATGTTGGTGTTTGGAGTTTGTGTGGTGGTGTCAGGTGGCGGAGTCAGGTGGTGGCGGTGGTTTTTGGTAGTTATGTCAGATTTTGTGATGGTGGTTGCCGGTTGGGGTTGAGTGACGGTGGTGGTGGTGATTATAGCTTTAAACTGGTGGTCTACATAAAAAGAAAAGAGAAAAAGAAAAATATTTACCTGTTGTTCAAGTAACCAGTCACTTGAACTCGTTTAAAGTAAATACCTATACAAGCTTTACTTATTCCAGGATTATCCAAAGGTTAACTTAATATTAGAAGAAGGGGTAAAGGTTAAATTAACTTATAAAAAACAATTTTTCTTTTTTTTTTACTCTTGCACCAACAACCAACAAACACTAGCTAACAACTAAATAGCCAAATAGTGAACCATCAATAACGAAATAAAGAGCATGAACAACTAATACTAATCGTTAATGAATCCTTTCGTCAAAAGAAAAAAAAACTAATGAATCCATTGCACCTAATACATAAACCAATTACTAAACGCTCGTGAAATTCTTTTTCTAAATATTCATGATACATCCTCACTTCCTTATTAATTACTGAATATTAATATCTCCAATTGGGATTTGATATTAATCAACTAAATATCTAGAAAATCTGACAAGATCCAACATGATATATTTATCCTTATGTAAAGTGTTTTTGCCAAGAAACTTAAGAGAGAATGAATTATGATTTTGGGGATACTTCAAATTGTCTGGCTCAAGTCACATGCTTTGTTGATGGAGCCTGCAAAACGGAGAAGGAAAACTACCCCGTGCGTTGTCCAACAGAAGCCCCTCCGATGCTTAAGTCAGGCGACCGGAGTTGTGATGGGAAAACTTATGTAATGCTGATCTAAGAGAATTCAGTGTTAGGTAGAAATTGATTATTCCTTACTAATGTAATGGCTGTAGCTTTTATAGTTATGAATACGTAGGATGAGAATAAGATAATGTGGGATTCCAAGGATTGTAACCCCCATTTATGGGTTACTATGCATAAAGGGGCATTTTTGTCTATTCGATAGATAATTGGGCTGGTCACTAGGTGGGCACAAATAATTACACCCACGCCAAGGGCGAAAGACGGAGACGGCCCCTAAATTGACGGGTTGGACCGTTTGCGGAACAACTTATTTTTTGATGTTGTCCGACCACCTCCTATAGTTTGCATGGTTACATATTAACTGACTAGGTGTGAAGGCAATTTAGTGTGTATGAGATCGACCACCTATTGGTTGTACATTAGACCGACTATGCTTCGAAATGCTCATTTGGTATTCATGGCCGACCACGATTGGAATCCATTAAATTTGTCGAAGGCTGACCATAATCATATCCATCCTCTTGACCTTCTAAAAGGAGGCCGACCTGATGGTGACAAGTAGAGTACCTAAGTAGGTCCGGTGTTAATGAGGTGGCCGTGAATGGAGACCGACCGGGTGCCTTTTACTCGTGTGGCTATTTGATTTTGATGGACGACCACTTTTTCTTTCTAAAGTGAGGCCAACCATATATATCTATATGGATGACCATGAATAAGACGACCACCAATTTGTCTAAACATGAATGATAATTAGTAGGGTGGTCGGTCAACCCAGAGGTCGTTGAACCTTTTAAGAGACCAAGCATCTACTCATGTTTGATAGAGTGGTCAGTAAAGACAAGGGCTTATGAGCCCTATGGGAGACGAGCACCTATTCATACCTTATTAAAAGAGTTTAAACTTAGTCAATATTGTCTAGGTTAGAATGAGATCCGATAGGTTGGTCGGTCAATGCAAGGACTAATGAGTCCCTGATGAGTATGACCACCTATCTATGTTGGATAGGGTGGTTCGTCAACCCAAGGGCTAATGAGCCCCATGGGAAATCGAGCACTTATTCATACCTTATTAAAATGGTTTAAACTTAACCAATATGTGTCTAAAGTTAGAATCGGAACACGTAGGGTGGTCGGTCAATTCGAGAACTAGTCCCTTACAAGTCCGAAAATTTATCCATGTTCATAGGGTTGTCGGTCAACCTAAGGGTTAACCCCATGGAAGAACGAGCATTTATTCATACCTTAGGGAAATAATTTAAAGTTCACCAATACTGTAACAACCCGGATCTACGACCAACCTAATTAAGAATTAAATGCAGCGGAAAACCTAATCCGGGCTATTACCATCACACTCACCACGAGTGTGGAGCTCAAAAACCTCTACTTATTAAAACTTTCTCACTATAATAAACTATGCAAAGTGAAATTCCTAAAACATTTTAGAGAACTCGATTTATAATTGAAATTCTATAGAAAATTCGACAGAGTTCCATTTGTAATACGGACTGCCTAAAACTTAATTCAAGACTCGTGTCCGATTCATAAACATGTATCCTCAAAATCCAACAACCAAAACCAGTCTAGCTCTACAAACTCATACCTTTTAATTTAATTAAAAAGCAACTATGAGCTGTACTATTACAAAGTCGTTCGTCCTCGCCGCGATACAAACAGTAGGAATAACACATATCGAACCTTCATCAATAATACTACCTTCATATACCTGCATATACCGGCACATAATATCAACCAGACTGGCTGAGCAAGATTTCATATTTGTAAAGTCAAATATATATGCAGGTAGGATATATTAAACATATCCTACAAATCAGTTTCTTTCAAAAAACATTCAAATAAAATAATAAACTTTATAAAACCTTTTTTTTATTTCTTTTGTAAAACAAATCTTTTCTTTTCTGTTTCTATTTGAATACTTTCTATTTACTTCTTTAAATCAAATCCTTTCTTTTTCCTTTTTCAAATCTTTTCTAAACAAATCCTTTCTTTCCTTTTTCTTTCACGAAGAAAGATTCATAAACCTATGGAACGGAACAAACTTTCCTTGACTTTGGGCTAGCTAGGCCCTCCTGATAATTATAGACAAAGACTCGCAGTGTGCACACCCTATATACGGCCAAACCGCAACAAAAGATCAAAGTCTGAGGTACTGATCAACGTACCCCAACAACTATTAGGTATATGTAAAGTCGGGACAAACCCGACGAAGTTCCAATTCCTTGAGATACCACCTAGGTAATCCCCACAACTTTGAAAACACAAAACTATTCTTTGAGATACCACATAGGCAATCCCCACAACTTTGAAGACACAAAACTATTATTGTAGATACCACATAGGCAATCAAATAACATTGCATGCATAAAAACTATATAAAAACCTTTTTGTAATATTGTAACTTTTCTATAACAATCTATATTGTAGTTCGGAAACCAAACTTTCCATATTCGGAGGAACATCGTCCCATTCAATCCATTCTCAACAAAATCGAGATAAAAACCTTTTAGGAACTCTTCTTGTAAACTATAAAAGTTTCCTTCGAAACTACATTTACGATCTTTGGAGGAACATGCTCTCTTTCAAACCAAATCTCAACTTTATATACTTTGCTTGTAAACTATAAAAGAATTAGTAAGAAAACTTCCCTTTCTAGACTTTTCTCGTAAACTATTAAAAGTTCGATTATGAATCTTACCTTTTACGAATCACATCAAAGCTACGCCTCTTCAGTCAACCAGAAGCTACATAATAACATATATCTATTGAATAAACAATACTTCATATACTTGGCAAACTAGTAATGAACTTTAACTAAATCTAGTTTTAGAAACAACCAACTTCTTCTAATTCCATATAAATCCTGTAAACAAACATATCATAAACCATATAATGACTTCAGTGTTCTAAATTGAACTTTCATTTAACCGTCTAACTAATATCATTTCCCAAATTAATTAAAATCATTACTTTATATGAAATCAAAATATATGATTCATAATGTACCTATACACATTAAAAAGCCAAAAGATGAGTTACTATTTATATGAACAGTGTTACATTGACTCAGCAGCCTTCAACCAATCTAAATCTGCCACGTATCTTCTCTCACTCACCAAATATCTGCTGATTAGTTAACCTCCTCCTCACATTTTTTCTTTCATTCCTCTCCTCTCACCACTTTCTTTAGAGAAGCTTTCAAAGGAACAATGTCTAGGTAATCCATGGACCCTTTTAATCCATATCCATATCTATGAATCTGCGACCATGTTGTTTTCTCTCATTACCTCTTTTCTGCTTCACAATCTCTTCAGTTTCTCGATGGTTTGCACTCTTTCTGAATAGTTGTTGCTCCAATCTTTCAAAATATGGCCTTAAATTTCTTGAATTCGAGTTTGCCCAGATGTAATAAGCTTCGTGGTGCTTAGTTCCTAACACTTGCAACTAATTTCTAACTCATGTTTTCTTCAGGTTAGTAATTTAACTTTCGATTAACTGCTTCATTTTTATTTCAACTTGTTGGATAGTTGTTGCTCCAATCATTCAAAATGTGGCCTTAAATTTGTTGAATTCGAGTTTGCCCAGATGTAATAAGCTTCGTGGTGCTTAGTTCCTAACACTTGCAACTAATTTCTCACTCATGTTTTCTTCAGGTTAGTAATTTAACTTTCTATTAACTGCTTCATTTTTATTTCAACTTGTTGGATATTGAATTGGAGTTAGTTCCAAAAAAATGGGTTAAGATTATAAATAAATTCGGGGATATGAATTGAAGAAGTTTCATTGAGTTTCTTTTGTAGATGCATTTTTTTGTGCATTTTTTTCTTTGGCAATTTTGTCTAACGACCCTCACAATCACTTCTCTACCTTCCTCTCCGCTAACCGGCCACCGTCTTCCGGTGACCACAACGACATAAACGCTAGTTGCACACAAGCAGCAGACCAGAGCTCCTATTTTCTCATTTATAGGGTAAAGGTTTGCACCCAAGTCTCTTTGTTTTCGGATTCCTTTTTGTTTGAAAGATTGATCTTTTGAAAACCTACTAATCAAATCCCTGTAATTTGCAGCTTTGTCTTGATTCACCAAACGATGGGAGGAGGAAATGCCCAGAAATCTACGGTTCGTGATAAAGCCTTACCACCCAATTTGGTCGTTTCTTGTTTTTGTTGAGCTTAAATTTGCAAATTTTCAAACTCAATCTTGTACTGGGTATTTCTGTATTTGTTTTTCTTGTACTTAGATTTGATTTTTATTAGCTTGGAATATTTGTAGGTATAGAGGGTTTGATGAATTTGAAGGAATTGAAGTGGCTTGGAATCAAGTTAAGCCTAGTCATTTTCTTCAAAGATCTGAAGATCTTGAAAGGCATTACAGTGAAATTCACCTCCTTAAAACCTTGAAGCATAAGAATATTATGAAATTCTATACTTTTTGGGCTGACATCACCAACAGGCAACAGGAACATCAATTTTGTCACTTAAACGTTCACCTCTGGTACTCTTAGACAGTAAGTCCATACTTAACCATTGCAAGTTTTATTCTTTTTTGTTTTGGCGAAATCAAGGTATTCACCGTCGTTAGTGGTGACTATTCCCTAAGCCCTGGGCATTCCACTTAATAGTAAAGGATTGGCCAATAATCTATTTCCATTTCCTAAGGTTGGGAATTGAACCATTGACTAACTGGTTAAGGGGTAAAGTGAGCGATCGCTATGTGTTGGTCCTATAGAACTTCTAATTTTACTACAAGAGGGGGGTGAATTGTAGTAAAGACTATTGTGGGCTATTTTTGCGGAATTAACAAGTTAAAATGAAATAAAGAGAAGTTAAAACAAAGAACACTAGAACTGCTTTTAAACAAGATCTTATTCCTATTTTCTCTGGGAATAAATCTTGCCCTTTTATTTATAATAGTAACTTACACCCTATTATAAACAGCAACTCACTCTGTTCCTCTAGGAATTGGTTCCCAGTCACCTTGTTCCCCCTGAACACGTGACTTTCTCTCTTGACTTCACTCGAAGTCTTCTCTTTCTCTTTCCTCTCTTTCTCTCTTGAATGTAGAAATTTTCTCACAAAATTTTACTCACCCAACTCATATTAATGGAATACAATGAATTGTTGAAGAGAATAAAACCGAAATAACTTTCTAAAAGATTTACACAATTATCGTAGAAAGTCTTAAGAACTAAAATTGAGTTCTTCTTAATTTATATAGCTGTGATGAATCTTCAACGGTCTTCTTCAGCTTCTTTGTAGTGGACGCAAGTTTTTAGGCATTATCTTCCACCTTCATAGCCGTTATGGACCATAAGGCCACGTTCCATGATCGTGTGTTTGCACGGTTTGAATGAGTCTTCGAGTCTTCCACGATCTTCTCAGCAGCTCTTGACTTGGTCTTTGGCAGTTAGGATATATGTTTGATGTGCGGTTAGCTGAGATCATGGCCCCTAGAATCTAGGACCTCAACCCATCAATTTAGCCACGCATCATCGCCTGCTCTTCAACGTCTATTTTCTTGTAAACCGTTAACAAACTCAACTAACATTAACAAACCATTTCTCCATAAGTTTATTTTAGGCAAAATAAAATAAAGAATTAAATAAAACTATATAAATAATTACATACAGAAAAACTAATTAAAAACTAAGTTAAAAACTATTCATTTGTCATCATCAAAATAACGAGTACAGCAATATTCCCTCTTTTTGATGATGGCAAATAAGTTGGCAAAAAAAAATTCTATCCTAAGTCTACGTCTAAAGTAAAGTCTAAAACGAAAAGTCTACAGCTAAGTCTAAACTCAATTTGGACTAGGAACTGGATCCACTAGAAACAGAGACAATCAGAAAGGCTCTAGGAACTAAGTCAGACCAGAAATGTTTTTAGATAGCAACCTAGTCTTTTCCCCCTTTTGTTATCATCAAAACTAAGTTATGTCCCTGCAGCACTAAAGAGTCAACAGTCTAGGCATCAATTAAAGTAGCTCAAACAGTCATCTCATAATATTAGCCATCCAAACACAAGCAAGTACGAAAAGAAAAAGCATGTGCAAGCAAAAAGGATCAGATTGAGCATATCACAAGAGCAAGGAAAGAAGAGTTCAGAATGATCTGTGTCAAAAGAAGACACGCAAAAAGGAAAAAAATTGTTCAACCAGATATTACAAACCCAAAAAAAATTATCCAGTAAATTATTGTTTAAAGAGAGGAGGGAAATTATGGTTTGGGGCGTTTGAAGATGTTGGAGACAACGGAGTCAAACTTGGAAATCATTGCATCCACCTTGTTCCTAATCCCCGTGTCTGCCTTCTTGATGGCGGCTATGTATCAAGAGTAGAAACTGACTTCTCCAAGACATTGATCCTTGTGTGCAGAAGTGTTAGAGACTCCCTAGTTTCCCTCAGAATCCCATGAAGTCCAGTGGTAGATGAGAGGAAAATCCACAGCAGTTGAAGGAACCTGATCCTCATCCAGATTGATCGTTTCAGCATGACCCGGATCCTGGTCCTTAAGAGACTTACCCCCAACCAGTCTCTGGCTCTTCCTAACAGATCCCCCACTGGCTTCCTCAAATAATTTCCTTTTTGTCCCTGCCTCAGGCTTAGTCACAGTAGCCTCTCCCTCAAATTCCAACTTTCCACCAACCACCCTCAAGCTAAGTCTAGTCAGCGTCTCCTTGGTCAAGTAATTTTCAGGTTCAAGGGTGAAAGAAGGGCTGTCAGACAATTTCACTTTATTTTTCTTTAAAATTGTGGTGATTAGATTGCCATATCCCACCTTGGTATTATGGGATATGCAATAGGAAAGGTGAGAGAGCATAAGAGCGGGAAAGTTTATCTTGATATTCTTTGCTAAACAGTACATTATTGAGAGGTCCATTAGATTATCTTGGGTTCTCTTGGAAGATCGGGGTAAAACAAAACGCCAAACAAACTGAAACAAAAGTTTGTGAAAGGGAGAGAGATCTTTTTGGTCAATGGACATAGAGTTAGGGTTTCCTTGAAAAAACTGAAGAATTTTTTCATTTGAGACGCCATTGATGTTTAGTTTGCCCTTCCCTTTAACATACTCCTGGTACCCATCTGAAGGTACTTCAAACCATTCACTCAATTTCTTTTCAGTAAAGGTGGCCACACATCCATTTACTAAGCTTACACACACTCCCTCTGTTTTATTGAAATTCTCACAGAAGGAACTCATCTCTTCCTCATATAATCCCTCATCTACACAGACTAACTTCATCTATTTTTGAAACTTTAACAAACTCAGAAATTCATTCCATTTTACTTTCTTGCACCATGCAAGATCAACACAGAATCCGACAATAAATTGAGAGGATTTTGATTTCTTACCCCTTTTGTGGGAATCTGAAGGTCTCTCCCCTGACTGCTTTCTTGATCCTCGTCATCGTCCTCAGGCTTAGGAGACGCCGCTTCAGTGTCAGAAATGGGTTCTTGAGAATGTGTGGAATCGTCTTTCGGATTAGAAGATTCTTAGTCACTTTGCTCGTCCATAGAGGGTGTTTTTTCGGCTGGGTAATTTTCTTGAGGTTCAGAGGTTGCCTTTTTGGGTGTCATGGGAGAGAGAGAGAATGAAGAATGTAGAGAGATGAAGGAGAGAGAAGATGAACAGTGAGAGGTGAAGTGGGTCAGTAAAAATTGTCAGTGAAGAGAAGTGTTGGGTTTTTATTGTAATGATGAGGCGTAATGAGTTGACGGTGAAGAGGTGTGATTTGACTGGGTACGGTTTGGGTAAACGTGTTTCATTTATTATTTCCCCTCTTTAAATTAAATAAACTGAATTTGATTTTGAGCAAATAATTTGGTTGATACAGTGAATCAGAGAAGTCATAATGAGAGGAGGAGAGAGAATAAAAATGTGGAAAAAGAAAAATTAGCTCTTGTGTACACGGACCCTTTTTAAACTATACAAGCAATTTTAGTTTACGTACTCTATATATGTGCATGGACAATAAGGATAATATTTAAAGACAAATGTGAGTCCTTAGACATGACCCTAGATGTATGAAATTTAATTCATGAAGATTTCAGGACACTCTTAGAAATGACTAGTACATAGGGTTCAAATTTTATAGGCCATTTTATACAATTCTGATCATTCCTAGTTCTAAGCGAATCTTTTCAAATCTGTCCCTAGATAATGGTTTGGTAAAAATGTCAGCAATTTGATTTTCTGTAGGGCAAAATTAAACTTTGACTAAGCCCTTTTCAACATAGTCTTTCAAGAAGTGGTGTCTGATGTGAATGTGCTTGACCCTTGAGTGGTGAACTGGGTCCTTGGAAATACATATGGCACTGGTATTATCACAAAACATTGGAACACATTTAAACTTAATACCAAAATCACGTACCTGTTGTTTGATCCATAAGACTTGGGAACAACATGCAGCAGCAGCCACATATTCAGCTTCAGCAGTTGACAAGGCAACTGTATATTGTTTCTTGGATCCCCAAGAGACTAAGCTTGTTCCTAGGAACTGGGCAGTTCCTGAGGTACTTTTTTGATTCACCAAATCTCCAGCATAGTCAGCATCAGAGTAGCTAACTAGGTCAAATGTATCACTACGAGGATAGAGCAAACAGAGATCGTCACTTCCTTTCAAATACCTAAGGATCCTCTTGACAGCTATCAAGTGGGATTCCTTTGGATTTGATTGGAACCTAGCACATAGACCAACACTGAAGGAAATATCAGGCCGACTTGTAGTTAAATAAAGAAGAGATCCAATCATACCTCTGTATAATTTTTGATCTACTGATTTACTGTTTTGATCTTCATCCAACCTTATTCCTATTCCTATAGGAGTATGGTTGGTTTTAGCTTCTTCCATTCCATATTTCTTTAGCAGTTCCTTAACATATTTTTGCTGATGGATCATTGTTCCTCTTTCAGTTTGCTTGATTTGCAAACCAAGAAAGAAGTTGAATTCTCCCATCATGCTCATTTCAAATTCACTGCTCATTAAGTCAGCAAAATCCTTGCACAGAGAATCATGAGTAGCACCAAATATAATATCATCAACATAAATTTGATTGAAGGAACAAGGTTCTATCAACTTTGCCTCTAACAAAATTATGAGCAAGTAAGAATTTAGAAAGTCTTTTATACCAAGATCTAGGAGCTTGTTTCAGCACATATAAGGCTTTATCTAGCTTATAGACCTGGTTTGGTAGATTAGGATTTTCAAATCCTGGAGATTGTTCCACATAGACGTCTTCCAATAGATATCCATTTAAAAATGCACATTTAACATCCATCTGGTACAACCTAAATCCCATGAAAGCTGCAAATGATACTAAAATTCTTATTGTTTTTATTCTAGCTACTGGAGCAAAGGTTTCATCAAAGTCAATACCTTCTTGTTGGTTGTAGCCTTTTGCTACGAGTCTGGCCTTGTTTCTGATCACTGTGCCATGTTCATCTAGCTTGTTCCTGAAGACCCATTTTAACCCAATTACCTTCTGATTCTTGGGTTTGGGCTCCAAGTGCCATACATTGTTCCTCTGAAATTCATTCAGTTCCTCTTGCATGACATTTATCCAGTCAGACTCTAGCATTGCTTCATTGTGGTCTCGAGGTTCTATCATAGATAGGAACGCTTGAAAGGCACAAAAGTTTCTAAGTTGAGATCTTGTTTGAGTTCCCTTCTCAATGTCTCTAATGATGAGCTCTAGTGGATGTGACTTTTGGTGCCTCCAAGATTTGGTTCAAATCTTCTTGTTCCTGTTCCTTTAACTTGATGTTCTTCAGTTTGTTCCTGTTCATTCTCTGTGTGAATTTCTTCTGCCTGTATTCCTGCATTTATTGTTCCTTCATTTACCTGTTCCTCGTGAGGAACAGGCTCAGGAACGGTTAGTTAATTTTCAGGAATATGTTTCTTAACTGTTCCTGCAGGAGTCAGTTCCTCCTCAAGATTGTCAGTCTCTTGAGGATGAGTTAGCCCAATTTCAAAATCATTTTCATAACTTGGTTCCTGCAATGAGTCAGTTTCATTAAAGATAATATGGACACTTTCCTCTACGCACATATTTCTCTTATTATAAACTCTGTATGCTTTACTATTTAAAGCATATCCTATAAAGACAGCTTCATCACTTCTAGCATCAAATTTGCCTAAATTTTTTTTACCATTGTCAAAACATCTACATTCAAAGACTCTAAAGTAAGAGATATTTGGTTTTCTTCCTTTAAACAGTTCATAAGGAGTTTTCTTGGTGATGGGTCTTAGCATGACCCTGTTGATGATGTAACATGCAGTGTTCACAGCTTCTGCCCAAAAATTCTTTGGAAGATTGCTTGATATAAGCATTGTTCTAGCCATATCCTCCAGAGTCCGGTTCTTTCTTTCAACTACAACATTTTGTTGTGGTGTTCTTGGGGCAGAGAGAAGTTGTGATCTAATCCTTCATTACTGCAAAAATCATCAAACTTGGAGTTTTCAAACTCCGTACCATGGTCAGATCTTAGGTGTTTCAATTTGAAACCACTTATCCTTTGAACTTTCTTATCAAATGAAATAAATTCATCAAACGTTTCATCCTTGCTATGAAGGAAGATTACCCCCGTAAATCTAGAAAAATCATCAACAATAATTAATACATATCTTTTACCTGATCTGCTTTGGATTCTCACTGGGCCACAAAGATCCATGTGGATCAGCTCAAGTGGATTTTGAGTGCTTACAATTTTCTTGGATTGGAAGAAGGATCTGACTTGCTTCCCTCTAACACAAGCTCCACAAACTCCATGGTTTGTTCCTTTTATAGTTGGAAAACCAACTACCAGGGCTTTACCACTTAGTTTATGAAGCAGTGTAAAGCTTGCATGACTACACCTCTTATGCCAAAGGTCTTGGTCATCTTCTAGTACACTAAGACAAGTTAGATTGTTCCTAGGAACAAGGTTTAGGTCACTAACATAAGTGTTTCCCTTTCTTGTTCCTTCTAGTATCTTGGTTCCTGTAATGGTGTCACTAACCACACAACATTCATTAGTAAATTTCACATTGTTTCCTTTGTGACAGAATTAAGAGATGCTAAGTAAGTTATGTTTTAAACCCTCGACTAAAAATACATTATTAATGGAATGTGACTGAGATTTCCCAACTTTACCTAAACCTACTATATTACCTGTCAGGTTGTCTCCAAAGGTCACAGTTCCTCCTTCGTAGACTGAAAGTGAGAGAAATTAGGTTTTATCTCCTGTCATGTGCTTGGAACAACCGCTATCGAGGTACCACAGGTTGTTCCCCCTCACTTTAGTCTGCACCTATAGTACTCAGTCAATGGCAGGAACCCAGTTAGACTTGGGTTCCTCTGTTGAATGTGCGTTCCTCTTAATTCTCCACTCTTGCTTCACTAAGTGTCCACTATTCCCACAATAGGAACAGATTCTGTTGCTTGGCAGGTCAACATATTTTTATGTTTGTTCCTCTTCTTGTAATTGAAACCTAGTCCATTTCTTCCTTCATTTTTATATTTTTGGATCCAACTCACTGGATCAGGAAGCTTGACTCTTGAAGATTCCAATTTCCTCTTCAGTACCATATTTTCATTCAGCACTAATCCGTGCTCAATTTTCAAAATTTCAATTTCTTTACTGGTACTGTCAGAGGAACTGGTTCCTTCAGGAACAACTAGTTTCAATTCTGCCAAAGTAATATTCAAGAAGTAGTTATCATTTTTTAGTTTTTCATAGGCTTCTTGAAATCCTCGGTATTTATCAAAAATTTCAAAGAACTGTTCCTCAATATCTGAATTTAATTTCTTAAACCAATTTGTGTGTTCCTTGGTAACTTTCAAGGCCCTCTCCATATTCTCCTCTCTTATGCAGATTGCCTTGTAGTTATCAAAGGTTTCTAAAAGTAATTCAGTGAGTTGGTTCTTATTTAATTTTGATAATTCTTCTTCAACAACATTAAAGTTTACCTGTTTGTGTGATACGTCCTCTTCACTGTCTGATTTTGCCATTAGACATAGCTGAGCAGTTTCATCCTCAGGCTGTTCCTGTTCCTCATCAGAATCTGATTCACCCTAGGCTGCTACCATAGCCTTTCTCATTTCAGTTTTAGAGAAAGGTTTTTGTTTTTCTTTGCTCTTGAATCTGATTTTTCCTTTCTCGTTTTCCCACAAAGGACATTCCTTTATGAAGTGATCTGGACTTCCGCATTTATGGCAGCTTAATTTTGAGGTTTTCCTTGTGCTTTTCCCTTTATAGTTCTTGTTGAAGAACCTTTTGAATTTCTTTACTATCAAGGCAGTTTCGTCTTCATCAGTTTCTGAATCATCTTGCTCTTCAGTCTTGAGAGCCAGGGACTTTGATCTGCTAGAGTCAGGTTCATGAGTTCCTAAGTGCAACTCATGTGTCATCAAGGATCCAGCAAGTTAATCTATGTTAAACTTGGTGAAATCCTTGGTTTCTTATAGAGCTGTCACCTTAGCCATCCACTTCTCGTCTTGTGGAAGACTTCTCAATACTTTGCGTACTTGTTCCTCTGGAGAAATAGATTTTCCTAGAGAGTCAAGTTCATTTATGATATTTGAAAATCTTGTAAGCATATCATGAACTGGCTCTTTAGGATTCATTTGAAATAACTCATATATATGCATGAGCATGTATATCTTCAATCTCTTGACCTCGCTTGTTCCTTCATGTGTAACTTGAAGGAGTTCCCACATCTGCTTTGCACTCTTGCATCCCATGACTCTATTGTTTTCATGAAGACCAAGACCACAATGCAGAATCTTCTTGGCCATGTTGTTCATCTCTATTTTCTCAAAATCTTCCTTGTCATACTTTGAGAGTGGTTTTGTAACTAGCTTGCCTTCTTCATTCTTTTCAGTGACTTCAAAGTCACCTATCTCAATGACTCTCCAGACTTGATAGTTTTCAGCCTTAATAAATATTTCCATCCTATTCTTCCAGTAAGGATAATGTTTGTCATTGGACATTGGAGGACGTTGAGTAGAGTATCCCTCATCTAGCTTTTCTCCGGTTGAATTCATGTTCTCTAGGATCAGCCTCCCCAGTGTTAACTGTTTCAAGAGGAAACCGCTCTGATACCAATTGTTGGTCCTATAGAACTTCTAAGTTTACTACAAGAGGGGGGTGAATTGTAGTAAAGACTATTATGGGCTATTTTTGCGGAATTAACAAGTTAAAATGAAATAAAGAGAAGTTAAAACAAAGAACACTAGAACTGCTTTTAAACAAGATCTTATTCCTATTTTCTCTGGGAATAAATCTTGCCCTTTTATTTATAATAGTAACTTACACCCTATTATAAACAGCAACTCACTCTTTCCTCTAGGAATTGGTTCCCAGTCACCTTGTTCCCCCTGAACACGTGACTTTCTCTCTTGACTTCACTCGAAGTCTTCTCTTTCTCTTTCCTCTCTTTCTCTCTTGAATGTAGAAATTTTCTCACAAAATTTTACTCACCCCAACTCAGGTTAATGGAATACAATGAATTGTTGAAGAGAATAAAACCGAAATAACTTTCTAAAAGATTTACACAATTATCGTAGAAAGTCTTAAGTACTAAAATTGAGTTCTTCTTAATTTATATAGCTGTGATGAATCTTCAACGGTCTTCTTCAGCTTCTTTGTAGTGGACGCAAGTTTTTAGGCATTATCTTCCACCTTCATAGCCGTTATGGACCATGTTAAGGCCACGTTCCATGATCGTGTGTTTGCACGGTTTGAATGAGTCTTCGAGTCTTTGGCAGTTAGGATATATGTTTGATGTCCGGTTAGCTGAGATCATGGCCCCTAGAATCTAGGACCTCAACCCATCAATTCAGCCACGCATCATCGCCAGCTCTTCAACGTTTATTTTCCTGTAAACCATTAACAAACTCAACTAATATTATGGAATCCAATATTCCATAATATTATAATATTAATTCTACACAAAATAACTAAATATTCTATTTTCCTAAACAACTTAATTTTGGTTATTATTAAACCAATTCTCCATAAGTTTATTTTAGGCACAATAAAATAAATAATTACATAAAACTATATAAATAATTACATACAGAAATAAATAATTAAAAACTAAGTTAAAAACTATTCATTTGTCATCATCAAAATAACGAGTACAACATTATGTCAAGACTAACTTGGTTTAGCATTGCGAGTTATGAATTATCTAATTACAATACCATATGTGTATATTAATGCTTTGATTTCTGGGGTTTATATGTGAAAGTTCTACTAATTTTGAACTTTGTTTTGGTGGGGAAATGTTCATGATAGGTATAGGCTGAAGCATAAGAAGGTTATCATTAGAGCAGTAAAACATTGGTGTAGGCAGATTCTAGAAGGACTTTTGTATCTTCATAGCCATGACCCTCCTGTGATACATAGAGATCTCACATGTGACAACATTTTCATTAATGGAAACCAAGGGGAAGTCAAGATTGGAGATCTTGGCCTAACTGCCATCAGAAATCATGCTGCCCACTATGTTGGTAAGCTTGAGCTGTGTTCTTAATTAATCATTGAAATTGTGTTTAACGGTGATTGTATTAGTATGATCACAACGCAATGATAACCTTTATCTAATTTTAGTTTCATTCCTTCGTTAAAATGAGATGAAAGGGTGGTATCATTGCCTTTATATTCTTAATAATGAGTAATTCGTAAGATAGTCAACCAAGTTGATCAATAAGCAAGTTTTAATTTGTAATAAGTTGAGATTAGTGAAAGGTGTAATGGGAACGGAGATTATAATTGCTTTTTGGCATTTTTGTTAGACAAGTAATTAACTATAATTTTATTTTTCTTAACTATTAATGATATATGGTGGATTTGATAAGAGTATAAAAATTCAAGTGTATTATGATGTATCTTTTTAATCTTAGTTTCATGCCTTTATTGAATCTTAGTTACAAATAGTTGCCCATGGAAACAAAGGGCAGTATCTCATTCCTATTATTAAAAGCTTGACAATGGAAAAACTTTTTATGAAAAAGGGTTGGAAGAAGACAAACTATGTGTATTGACACTGGTGAAGGATATATCATTCTACAAATACATGGGTCTCTAAAAAGATTTTAGGTCAAGGTAATGTGCTCTTTGTTCTACTACTTCAAGATTAACTGTTTGAGTACTTCAAATTATTTTGTATGATCACCCATATAAACCTTCATTGAAATCCCATGAAAGTTTGAGCAACTCAATAACGGAGGAAAAACCCCAAAATACCACGACCACTCATCATGAGTTTTCGTCCATCCTGTATCTTACATTTGTTGTTATATTTAGCCCATTGTTAAGTTGTAGCTCTTGAAAAGTTATAGAATTTAGGTATAAAACACTCAATTTAGAGATGTGAGCTAGGAGTTATACCCAATTACCCATTACAACTTGTTGGTGCTGTCGCTTTGTTTACTCTTCGCTACTACTGTTTTTTGCTATTTCACAAGTTTCCTATCTCATGGGTTTAAAGAGGACCAATTTTGATTTTGGTGATGATGAAGGGAGGTACAATGGGCTTTTAACTACTTTTCACTATCTGCCAATTCACCCATATTAGATTTATATGAGCCAAGTTCTACTAATTACTTTTGAATAAAGTAAAAAAAGATGAATTGTATAAGAATTATGATTGTCATTTTGTAATGTGTTTTTATTAGACAGTTGGTAATATATTTACTTATGATTCTTTTTGTGAGAATTGTTGTTTGGATTATTTAGTGAAGTACTTTGAGTTGGTTTGTGAAACCTAAGATAACGACTTATAAAATAATTTAGTAAGTTCTCTCAAGGTGATTTTAGAATAGATAAATGGATGTCAACCCTAATTACTTCGTGGCCTTGCCTACTCTGCTTCCCTTTTCTCTTCTTTTTGATTGATACCCATAGGTTGGAATGAACAAAACCCGCCCCCTTTAAGGGTTTCTAAGCTCGAAACTTGTAAGATATGTAGTATTGGTTTATAAATAAGAATTATGTCACATTTAATGTGGTTTTAGCAAAAAATTCCACATTGTGTACGTCTTAGAGCTTACCCTAGCATTAAACCCTGTTGTAGGCGGAAGCCATGGACAACGACATACTAATAGTCTTACACTTTAATTGTTTAATAATTTAGTCAATGACACAATGTGTATATTTTGCTCTTAACCCTGTTTACCAATGGTGTCTACCCTCACGCCCCTAAGTCTATATGATTCTTTGTGGTATATGCACTATGAGGAGCTCCATTTTGCAAGTTAGTAAAGCATGTGAATAGCAATGGTTGTTGGTCTCATGGTATTTTTTATCTTAGTATGAAAATGTTCATGTGTGTGTTTGAGAATGTAAAATTGGTTTTAACATCTAATATAGTCGTAAAAGTATTTATTAGTGTATATAGATGTTGTGCTATTTTGATCAGGTTGGGTACTTGAAGAGAGAAATGTTGGAGCTGGGTGCAGCGAGGGAGTTGCTGAATAGCCAGAAGACAAGATATAAGTATTGCTTTATGGCTACCTCAGGATTGGACTTCGACAAATTAAAGTATGATATGAGAGCAAAGAGTAAGAAGGAAATCCTTGCTTTCATGGGTAGCGGTACTTAGTGTTAAAAGAGTAAATGCAACAAACCGCACAAACGACTGAATGGTTCTGTTTTTGGTAGACTTTGCATGTAAAGCATATGGTGTTATGGCCCACTAAATCTCTGAATAAGCTTTCTCCATCTATCAATTTGACACTAGGCAGTGCACCTTTATACAAGGCAAAGACCTTTTAGCAAACACAAGGATTTTGCCCTATTAAACCCTCGTGTTCAATAAAGGGAGGACTATTTTTTGAAACCTTTATGAACTGTATATGTTAATGTTCATTGTTAAACAATGGATCACAAGCTAGCGTACTTTGTGGACCGCTTATCTAAATTATTTATGCTATTTTTTTATAATAGTCCACTCTTATGATTCATTTTTTTTTTGCAAACTCACTTAGAAACTCTCTCTTGTAACATAACTTCATGCTACTGTTCAATAGCAATTTAAAGTGCCTAATACAATTAGATTAATTGTCTTTTTTTTTATCCGATATTGCAAAGTATGCTACCCCTATAAAAGTGCAAATAGATGTTGGTTTTGTGTTTTTGTTTCTTTAATTACAAATTCTATATTTAAAATAGAGAATTTACAAAACATGCAAAGAATAAAGGACATCTAGCTATTACTCCTTCCATCTATACCCAAGATGTGATGATTTTAAATCCGCTAAGTTATATTAGCTATGGAAATTGTTACGTCAAGTTTACGGTAAAAAAGTATTTTGAATGAAAATGTGCATATTGCAATCTCAATGATATTAAAATGTCATTTTGATTCTATCCAAAATAGTCAAAGGTATCTCAAAGCTAAAATTAGAATATTGACATCTTCATAAGTGTCGGCTTTATGAAACAAATACATTAGCACCATTTTATTATAAACATAATTCTCTCCATTTCACATACAAGATGTTGCATGCAAATGAATGTCACATTTTGAGGAGCCACGCGCATCGCGCGTGGTTTCACAACTAGTACTTAGAAAACTCAGAAATCCAATATGAAATCATTCATTTGAAAACTTTCAAACTCCAAACACCAAAAACTAACTATACATAACATCAATTTAAGCAGAAATAAAAAAAGGGTATAACTTTCTCATACAAACCCCAAATCAAACTTTTCTTCAGTCTATCTTGGTTAAAATTTCGATACAAACAAATTTTGTGAAATAGTATTTTTGCTAAAAAAAACATCCAAAAACTGTCCAAAGATGCAATTTACGAAACTGGTCTGTTGTTGCCTACTAATTACAACACTAAAGCATTAAAATACAAACCTTCTATTGAATCAAACCTCAAGACATCCCAAACTCACACTAACAAGTTTAATCATCAATTTAACAATCCAAACTAACTATTCTACTCTCAGTTCATACACAAACCCATTAAAACAAAAAACCCCAATTCAATTTCAATCTCAAAACCCTAACTTCACAAACTTTGAAAAAAAAATGAAATTAAAGGATGAATTTAACTTACCCACAAGTAAGGAAGATCATGGATAAAAATAAAATTTAAAAATCGATCCTAATACGTGTCATAAGCCTCTAAACGAACTACAAAACGCTTGTATCCATCTCTTGTTAGAGCCATACTCTTTCTCTTCCTTTGATGTTACCACTGTGGTTGTGGCCGGAGTTTTGGCAACCGAGCGCCTAACTTCTTCTTTCTCCCTTCCTTTTCTCTCTCCTGATCTCCCTTCTCTCTTCTCCCTTAAATCCCTCCCTTGTTTTTCCTTCTGTTGAAGAAAACAAGAGACGTCATTTGCAATCTCTTGTTTTCCTTTTCTTTTCTCTTTTTTTCACTTTATTAAGTAATCCAATCTCTTTATTGCAATCTATTTGGTCTAATTACCTTAAACTCCTCTGTATACATATATCTAAGGGTTTGTTCGGCAACAATAGCTGTGGAAGTAGCTGTCAGCTGTAGGGGTAGGTGTTAGCTGTCTGAGTAGCTATTAGATGTAGTAGTAGATGTGAGTCGTTAGTTGTCAAAGTAATTGCATAAAACATTAGTGTTCGGTAAAAGTAGCGGTTGGAGTAACTGTTAATAAATATTTCCTTTATTATTATTATTAAAAACTTTATTATATTTTTCCAACCTCTACCTCTACCTTCAACCCCTCCTTTTTTTTTTAGCTTTCTACAACCACTACCTAAACTCTATCTCTACCTCTAACAGCTACCTTAACCACTGCCTTGCCAAGCACTTAAATTTATAAATTAAAATTTTGACCTTTACCTTAATCACTACCATTACCTCTAATACTACTTGCCAAGCACGCCCTGTACATTTATTTTCTTTTCAAAATATAATTTAAATAGAAACATAGTATCATATCAAAATAATAATAACCCAAACTCTCTAAAAGAATTAAACTTTATGTTTCAAAAGGTAATTCCATTAAAATGTAGAAATAGTTACTTAAATATATATAATTAGCTTTCTAATTACAATATAATCAAATTCAATTTTCTTTTAAATAAACTTGGAGTACTAATATATAATAAAGCTAATAAACAAACTTAGTAATTAATAAAATATTCTTTAAAATAAGGTGGTTACAAATACTCCCTCTGTCCCATATTAGTTGCAACAGTTTGACTTTTACACTATTTATATGCTTTACTTTTACCATGATTTTTAACTAACATATAAAACTACATATTAGTAAACAAGATGTTCTTAAATTTGTCTTAATGTATAAATTTGACATATGAACTTTCCATTCTTTTTTACTAATTGATAGTTAGAAATATTAATAGTCAAAGTTATATATTGGTAACTGTGCCAGTCAAACTGTTGCAACTAATCTGGGACGGAGGTAATATTTGTTTAAGTTAGAGTGAGAACAGGTTGGGTGGTCGGCCAATTTGAGGACTAATTAGTCTTCTTACGAGTCCGAGCATCTACCCACGTTTGATATGGAGGTCGGTAAACCCAAGGGCTGATGAGCCCCATGGGCGACCATGCACTTATTCATACCTTATTGAAAGGGTTTAAACTTAATCAATATTTGTCTAAGCTAGAATGAGAACTTGTAGGGTGGTGGTCCCTTTTGAGTCCGAGATACTACCCAGGTTTGATGGGTTGGTCGGTCAATCCAAGGGAAAATGACCCACATGGGAGACTGAGTACCTATTCATACCTAATTTAAAGGGTTTCTACACTTAGCCAATATTTGTTTAAGTTCGAAAGAGAACATGTAGGGTGGTCGGTAAATTCGAATGATCAATGAGCCCTTTATGAGTCGGAGCACCTACTCATGTTGATAGGGCGGTCGGTCAACCCAAGGGATAATGAGCCCCACGGGAGACCGAACACCTATTTATACCTTTGAGTGTGGGCCACTAATATCCTGCTCTCAAAGCCTTGCCTGCTATAGTCCGATCCCTCTAAAGGTTGTTCCATGCACCTTCATTGATATCCTGAAGTATTTGGATGTGACCACAACAGAGCATTGAATGTACAACTTTTTATACAATAGGTACTCATGCCAAATGAACCATTTTGCCAGCACTTTGTGGGAAAGCGTTCAACAAGCAAAATTGATAGAGTTGAATCTATAATAGAGGGGTTAGAAATTGGACAGTGATTGTGAGTGCATTCGCGAGTAATTGTGAGTTCAAGTGTGAAATATCACACTTGCTTTAAGTGTGGGTTTATTGGTTGTAAGAGTTAGCAATTAATTAGGGTGTTGTTTTTGTTCTCCAGAGTAGATTAATAGAAATAATTTTAGTTGAGGACGTATGTCATAACCCGTCCTTTAACATTCTAAAAATGTTAGCGAAAATAACACCTTGGACGAAATTTACACTAAGTGTAACTATACTAGAATAATAATTCTAAAAGGCTAATACGTTGTCATAAATTAAAATGTAAAATAACCATGTCTCAAAACCATAAAGTTAAATTAAAACCGCGTAGTATGGGAGGAAAAACAACTCCATTTCTAAACCAATCCAAAACAAAAAAAAAAATTTAATAAAACAATTAAAGAAAGACCACAACATGCATAGTCTTCTGAATGTCATCTAAAATGGCCAAGATGATGGGATAATACCTTAACATTCCCGGCCTACAAGGTGACAATTATGCATTCATCAACATTTGCAAAATATAACAACAATTCCACAATCAATGAGGAGCACCTGACCTCCCTAAGACAATCAACACAAGCTTAAAACCAAGAAAACAGGGATAGAAAAAAGGTAGCATGACTCGTTAGACAAAAACAATTTGAACACAAAAATGACACAATGACATCATAACATAGATTACTTTTAAAACATCATAATGCATGAAATTAAAACATGATAAGTTACAAAACTCAAACTGTCTAAACCTGATAATAAAATAAATTCTTCAATAAATTTCATAAAATAACAGAACAGTCAATAACAAATATAACAATAAATAAATTTTCGCGAAGTAGGAACGAACACCTATGGAAACACGCACCCCTACTTCCTAAGGTTTGCTAGGGGAACCTACAGTAAATGCGCAGTCGACTGTATGTAAGAAATACAACTCGGATCTGATCCTAACCGGATACAATCCTAAGGTTTCGGATTGATGCTTGGAGGCCTTACAAAACTGAATTGGCGGGACAACAATTAACCTGGGTAAATATTAACATGTTTTACTCATAACATGCACCTCAAGTAAACGTATCATCCATAATGAGACGTCTGACGACCTTACACTAAAAGATATCCCAACCCACAATAAATACAAATGTAAAGAGGGAAACACAACGTAAATTCATTTTAGAAACGCTTTGGGATGCCGACCGACCTTCTACTTAAAGTTTCATTTAAAATCCATTTAGAGGCTATATGGCCTTAAACTAATATTCAATATGAAATCAGCAGTTAATTGATGTATGTTAAATATAATACCGTAAGTGCACGATGTCTTTTGTTAGTAGAGCTTTGCAAGTACGGGTCGAACCCACAGGGAGACAGGTTTTCAGAGTCAATATTCAATTAAACACCTACTTCAAACAAAATCAGGGAAGAATCAGTTGAACTACTAATTAAACTAAACAAAACAGGATTAAGCTAAGATTTAACTATGAATTAAAAGACTAGGGTATTAGTTCAGTCCACCATGCTTATACTAATAAAAAAGGGTTCAAATAACTAATAATACCTAGGTCTAGAGTCAAACAATCATAGCCAATGTTACGCTTACGATCGGGTCATAACGCTCTCAATTCAACATATTTAGTACGATCACTCACATAATCAAAAGCAATAGTGTGTTCTAAGCCTCTTAAAGTAAGCCTACGATCGGGTGATACTCAAGTTGCCAAACGTAATTCATGAAACTGCGCAATAACATAAAGCACGGATTCAAGAGCAAATTACACTATAATTTCCCTAATCACAACCTAGAACTAATATCAATTCAAATAATAATCATGGTATAAACATGGTTTTCCTCTTTAAAACCCTAGAAAGACTACTCACTCATAATTTAATTCACGATAACAAATCTAATATAAAAACCTAAACTTTGCATCATATGAAGGAATTAATAAGCAGACAAAGCAATCAAAGATTAAAGAACGAAAATAAGAGAAAAGAACAATACCAATTGACGAAAAGCAATAACTTTTATTGAAATAATCCAAGGTTGGATCACCTTCAAATCTAAAATAATGTGTTTAATCTAAAAAGCTCTTAAAACTAAACTATGGATTCTCAATAAAAGATGTCTGACAAATAATAATCTAAGAAAAGCATTAAAATAAGTTGGAAAAAGATAAGATCTTAATCTTCGTGCATCTCGCCCGATCGGCCGAAAGCCACCAGCCCAGATTCCTTCTTTCCTTCGCATCTGGTAGCAGGACAAAAATGAACCCCGCCCAATAGGGTCGGGCGAACCCGTCCGATCGAGCCCGCAACATCACTGACTGGCTTATGCGATTTGCCCAATCAATCTAACTGGCCCGACGCCTCTGAGCTTCTTGCTGAATACTTCTCACACGGACGTAATAATCGGGCTGGTCTGCCCGACGTCATCTGGCAGGTGGTCCTTTTACTCTTTTCTTCGTTTTTGACCTCGAATCTTCTAAAGCGGCCTCGGGACCTCCTAACCATTAAGTATGTCTCGCAACAACTCGTACGTGGCTCGTAACAACTCTTTAAGCCATGGTTGTCTCAATATAGCTCAGAATAGGGAGAAAACTCCCTAAAACCTAAAATTTAGCACAAAACAATAAAACCACAACTATATAAAGTAATTAGCACAAAATAGGCTCTGAAGAGCTCCACTAACGCACAATTTAGCTCATAAATAAAGGAGAAAAACTCTATAATTAATCATGATATGAAACTCCCACAAGCTAAACTTTTGCTTATCCTCAAGCAAATAAAACATGAATATGGAATAAATTGCCTCACGCCAAAAATAAAACATTGAAAGCTCAAAACATTTTCAAGACTAAGAATCGTTCAACCAGGCAAAATTCAAGTTCAGCTATTCAGATCCATCCAACTACCAATCATTCAAGCAAATCTTCAAATTCAACTTATCTACATGACATACATGTCCTAAAAAGGTGCTCGCCAAGGTGTCACTCCTCTCAATTTTGTGGCAGGCAAAGAATATGCCCAAACACTCACTGATTTGATCAATAATGCCCTTCCTACTCACACTCTCATGTGTTTAAGACGGTTAAATGTCGATCATCCTAATCAAGTCGAGTCAATTAGCAGACATACTCTTTAACTTTGCCAAACTGACTCAAATCAATCCAATAAAGAATGTAAACACGAGTTCAAAATGACTTTTAGGGTTGTAATGGGGCTTATGCAATGGTAGGGAATATTTATAGGAAATGTGATGGAAAAACCGAGAATGGAGGAGCAATAGTCACTCAAAACAAGGCCGAAGGTGGTCGAAACTTCTCCTAACAACATCACATAAACACAAAACACACCCCAACTCTTCTAAATCGATAATACTTTTAATAAACCCAACTTTAAAGCAATGAAGCATATTTTTCTTTGTAAACAATGTGATGTAAGGAAACTTTAAACGTATTTTCTCTTTTTCTTTCATTTTTTTTCCGAACCAAACATTCACAAATTCTAAACTTGCCTTTTCTTTTCTTTTTCTCGAACTTTAAGCCACGCTAAATACATAATCATTCTCAATCCCAACAAACCATAAAACCATCTCATAACTCAACCCAGACAAAAGATCCCCCAAGCTAGGCTTGGGAATAAAATTGAAATAAAGGTCATGGGCATGTAATAAGGTTTAGTAATACAAAACGGTCATTAGGCTCAACGGGGCTAAGGGGATAAATGTGCATCAAAAATTCACTCTAAGGCTCAAAAATTATACAAAATAACGCCTCTATCACAACAAATGCCACAAATATCAGATATATGATAAGTACAAAGTCAAAGTCAAAATCAGTCAATTAATGAGGAACTAACACCCAAAATAGACTAGATTATGATATGAATCCAATAGGAAAGAACATACCTCATAATCTAACCAATTCAAGCATGCAACACAATGTAGTGTATAATAATCGTAATGGGCTCAAAATGATAACAACCAAACATCAAATCATAGCCTCAAAATCACAGTTACTATTATTAGTATTAATATATCAATAGTTGTTGATGATTATATAATAACAATAATGCTTAAGAAGTAAATTAATATTACTATTATAATAATAATTAGCTAAAAACATGGGTATATGTTCTTCTAACCAAACCACGGTCTGCGATTTTGGGTTGGTCTATAATATTTATAAACCACACCCCGCCATAAACCACCAAAGTATCTTTAATATTCAACGTAACGCCGATGTTGTACCTTAACTAGTACTCCAATGATATTAACAACTTTGTAATTTTTTAATAACTTCTAATTTTTTGTAGCTTATTTGAAAGATGTAATAGTGAATATATGGGTGGTAAAATAAAACAACAATTGCAAATTAGAATACTCGTATTGAGATGAAAAATGGTTAAAGCGCGCACCAACCCAAACCATGCTCCGCCATAAATTTTTTTTGGCAAATAGTAGTTTTATAACAAACGGTATTAAAACCCCACCAGGAATACAAAAGCAACCTAAGCACCCCACACCTTCTAGGAAGGGTTTGGGATACAAAGGAGCTCCATAATTACAATAAGAGGTCTCTCATATTAGGAGTACACCCAATAGAAATTTTAAACATCAACTCTCTATACAACCGGCTAAGAGTTCTAGTAGAGTTACTAAACACTTTCCCATTTCTATACAACCAAATGCTATAAATTGTTTCAACAAAAGCTATAGAGTATAGTTTAGCTTTTAGGTTCTTTCCGTAGCTCATTTGGACTGCATATTGTAGTTCAGCGACAAATCCCAGGGTAGCTCTCTGTATCCCCAGCTTCTGCAATACATGTCCCCGTATCTCAACAGAAATCTCACATTCAAAGAATAGGTGAGAGTGTGTTTCAGGAAGCTTGTTATAAAGTTTGCAATTTGCATAACAGTTTATCTTCCATTTGATCAGTCTATCAACAGTTAGCAGTCTTTCATGAATGGCCATCCAAGTAGTGAACAGGCTCTTAGGTGAAGCCTGGCTATTGCAGATCAGCTTTCTCCATAACACCTTTGGAAAATCTCCCTGCATTAGGTGGTAGCACTTGCTAATGCTAAATCTATTTGTTGACATAAGCTTGGACCAATCTCCCACTCTTTGCACATCTTCTCTGCATTGCAGCACCTTCTTAAAATTCGAAGAGCTAGAAGGTGGGATTTGCATAGTGTCTATAATGTGTCTCTTAACATAGTAGCTATCCACCCAAAATATTAATAGCAATAATAATGATTAAAGATATAATAACAAAATAATATATACAAATAATAATAACAATAGTAATAAGTAAAATAAATTAGACTAACAATAATAATATTAAATAAAATAATTAAATAATAAATAGAGTTGAACTGAATTAAAGTGATTCGAGCTCAACCGAAGTGAATTGAAATGAACTGAAACTGAACTTATCTCTATTCTATAAGTGAAGAGTAAGGAGACACCAAAAAATAATATTTATCTTTTTTTTTGGAAATTCTAAATTAAATGGAACAACTTTTTCTATAATTAACTGTTTTCACATTTTTAAATTTTGAAAAAAGAAATACAAAACACCCTAAATAAACTTACATATTTATGCATAATTTTATATAATTTTGCACGTATCACGTGTATATATGACTATTAAACTGAATCGAACATGCCCTAAGACATAACTCATTTGGATTACTGGGATAGATTCTCATCGGAGCCTTGACTCCTCATGCACAAAAAAAAATAGTTTTGTACACTTACTTTTGTTACTTGTTTGTGTGAGCTTATTACTGCTATGCAATCTCTTATAGGCATGGTAGTGGGATATGGTGTGCGCACCACATGTTTGATACATTGGCGCTAATGCAAAGCCCCATCATCGACTTCCTCGATCACCTCATTTGACCTATGTAATGCTTTCTTTACAGTCGTAGATTTATTTATTTATTTATTGCACTTAACTTTGTTTTATGAGTAGTTGATTTGCTTCATTGGTTGAATATGGGTCATCATTACAGACCATTTTATGGATAGTTGCCTCTATTTTAATTTTATTGCTTGCTAAACTTGTTTCACTATTTCTAATTGCTTTTACCACTTCAATCCATGTAATGATGGTAAATACTTTTAACTGGAGGTCATGAATGGATCGTCCAGATCGAGTTTCTAATTGCTAGTTTTTGTTATTTCTAATTGATTGATGGATTATTCATTTGTAATTCGTGGTCTAATTAAAGAACATCTTGCTTCAAACATCGAGTTGCTAATAGTCAAATTCGGTAAAAAGAACCGATTGTATGGAAGGGGCATCCTATATTGTTAAATAGAGTGCCGACTCTACATAGATTAGGATACCCGTTGCGATTCGGATTGGATCAATTCAAGCAGGATTACATTTGGGTCTATTGATAATTTTAGTTTGTAGAAAAATTTAATCAATGTCTCGGTCATATTGTTTTGAGGCCTTGTTTGTTATGGATTAGGTTTATTGACCAATATATACTTTTGGTTCGGATTAATTCTGCTTGATTTTGGGTTGGTTCAAGATCATGTTATCGAGTTTGGAGTATGTGATGGAAATGAAAAAAAATCGGCTGCAAGGTCTTGTTTTAGCTGATGTTTGTGTAGAATTTTCGGATCCTAATTAGCTCGAATCTCAACTCTAGGTAATTCAAAAAGGCAACTCGACCTAATTTCACTTAGATTGCACGGTTATATGATTATTGCGACAACCCTACACTAAGATCCCTTTTAATGAAACTTGAATCAAATCGTATGCTAACGTCGCATAATTAGGAGAAAATTTGTACAGTTATTAGGAGACTTTTCATAGAGCGACGGAGTAGACGAAAGAAGGAAACATTTAATAGTTTTTCTCCCTCTCATTAGCCTGGTAAGAGGTAATGCTGCTTACCATTTGGGGCTACACCCAAATCCTTAACAAGTAGTACTCTTATTGTGCTGTTGGCCTGTTGTTGCCTTACATGTTTTGAAGTTTTGGCAATTCAGAGAGAATAGAGACATGTGCATAGACATGGCACCATGCTTGGTTTTAAAGGAATGTGGTATTGTAAGTTTCTATATTCAGGTCAGACTGATTAAACATTTTCTAAAGCTAATGTAGCACAACTGCACAAGTCATTTGCTTTTTAACACATATATACACATTTGTTTTACAGAAATGCAAGAATATGTTGGGTGACATGTAGTATTTTAATATTAATACTGGACAAGTGAACCAAGTTGAACAGTGGGGTCTCATGGTCACACTATCTAACATCTATGGTGAAAAATGTTGGTTTCTTTAATCCAACATGTGCATCAAATTCCAGTATAAAAAAGTAAAAAGGCATTAATAATTCCTCTTCACTGCAGTTTACTGCGCTTCAACCTGAATTTTGAAAAAGATAATCTTCCTGAATCAATCAAGTTTTTCCATCTTTAAATACTGGATAACTAATAGCTGACTTAGCCCCCCCACTTTCAAATTTTGAGTTCTTTTTTTTTTTGTGAAATTTTGATTCAAGAACCCACTTTGATCATCTTCTTTCCTTTGTTTTCTTTTCGAAAAGCTTTCTTTTCTCTTGTTGTCACACTCATAAGATAAAGGGGAAAGATAAAAAGAGGAAAAAAACAGAAAACTAAAGGCTAAAGAAATATTTTCCTTTATGGTTTGTGCAATGCAGATGCTTGCTTTTCTATAAAGGAGTTATATTGATTACATTCCTCATATCTTACAAGAGTTCTTGGATGGAAGGTGTAAAAAGAAATAGATAGAATCTACCTACTACTTTTAAGTAAAAGAAATAAAAGAGGCCAATTTGTTCCTGATGAAGGGTCTCCGAATGCTCTTCGAGAGACAATGCTTTTTGTACAGATGCTCTATTGCTTCACCTTAGATGTCTCTATATTACTGTGTGGTCATAGTTGAAATGTTTTATTTAGCATTGCGGGATTTAATGTGTCCTTGGTCTTATTTGTCAACTTGCAAGAATCGAATCTGCATGGGTCGATCTCGTTTAGCAACTGTACAATTTCATTCATAGTTGGCCGTGGGGCTGGGGCCCTAGCTGTACAACCAATAGCTATGCGAATCACTTGAATCATATCATCTCTGAACGAACCTAAAACACGTTTGTCCAAGACTTCCATAGCTCCTTCTTTGGTTTTTACCTTGGTGCAAACCCAATTTATGATGTTCTTGTTCTCACCAAACTCTGCCTCCACTGGCTTCTTCCCTGTAATAAGTTCCATCAACACTACCCCGAAGCTGTAAACATCGCACTTTGTTGTTGCCTTGGACGTATTTGCATAATCTGAAAGAAAACCAATGTTTGGATATTTCAATATATTTATGTGACACAAACTTGTAATTACTGTATCACAGCTTAACATTGGAAAGCTAAATAGTGATGCAAGCTTAATGTCTCTTATTACTAGCTGGTATATTTTGAAAGTTAACGTGAAAGTTATCACATGCTGTTTACATGGGCTTAAGTGACATATAGAACAAAATATGCATGTGTTACTTTGCTGTTATTTAAGAACAATGAAGTCTTTTCTTTTTCCTTGTTATCAAATGACAACTATTAGCATCTGAAACTTACCGGGATCCATGTAGCCATAAGTGCCTGCAATAACAGTATTGCTTGATTCTTTCCCAACCTTGGCTTGCAGGACCTTGGCCACACCAAAGTCTGCAACCTTGGGCTGAAAATCAACATCAAGGAGAATATTGGATGACTTGATGTCTCTGTGTACAATTGGTGGCAGAAGATCATGATGTAGGTAAGCTAAACCCTGGGCAACCCCTAACGCAATTTGATGGCGGGTTGGCCAATCCAATAGGACCTTTCCTTTGTGTAAGCCATCCCAAAGGTTTCCGTTGGGCATATACTCATAAACCAGCAAGCTGCAATCGAAACTTGACAAATAGGAGTAGAGCTTCACGATATTCTTGTGCCGTATATTTCCCAGAGTCTGAACTTCTGTCTCAAGTTCCTTGTCTGGGAAGAGTTGGTCCTCTGAGACATTGTCCTTTGTTTTTTGACTCCATAGCTTCTTCACTGCAACAATATCCCCACTGCTGAGCCCAATTCTATACACAGTTCCTGAGCCTCCATGACCAAGTATATTCTTGTCAACCAAGGCTTCTAAGATCTCACGTTGATTGAAGCTTATTCGATGGAAGCTTTTAAGATCGTATGAGCAGAAAGAAGATGACATGGTCTCATCATGACCTATCAATGATTGTCCTTTGCTTACCCATCGTTTAAAGAACAATATAGCTCCAACTAAGAGAAGAATTACTGAGGCCACTATTATCCACATTAGGTTGAGTCTCTTCTGGGTGGAAGTCTGCGAACAAAGTGGGAAATTTCTATCTAATGAATTTGTGTATGTTGTCACACAGAGCCCTGGATTTCCTAAGAAACTTTCTTCTACGCCATCTTTAATAAGTGAGAGAGGAATTGGACCATAAAGATGATTGTTTGAGAAGTTAACAGAGTTGGGGATTAATTTAGATAGACTCTCAGGGAGATTTCCGGTCAATTGGTTGTTTGACAGATCAAGGAGATTTAGTGATTTCAGTTCAGTTAGTGAATCAGGAATGGAAGAAGTGAGTTTGTTGCTTCGTAACAATAAAATGTTTAGCTTCTTGAGGTTACCAATTTCTTTAGGTATAGGACCAGACAAAATGTTGTTGCTTAGATCTATTTTTACTAAACTGACTGCTCCAGAGATCTCAGGAGGCAGAGCCCCTGATAATTTGTTGCTCTGAGCAAAGAATTCTGACAGGTTTTTGGAACTTCCAATCAATGGGGATATAGGACCCGTCAATTGATTAAAAGCCAAATCAATAACGGACACATGGGGAAGACCAAAAAGTCCTTGTGGTATAGAGCCCTTTAACTGGTTGTTGCTGACACGAAAACGTACAAGTGATGTGCACTTTGCATAATTCTCAGGTATCTCTCCAGTAAACTTATTAGACAGTACGAGAAAGTACACGAGTTTACCTCCTTTGCAGATTTCTGGTGGTAATTTACCAGTTAGTTGATTCTCTGACAAATCTAACAGCATCATTGTTGACGACCTCCCCAGATTTTTGGGAACTGCACCTGTCAGATAGTTGTCATAGATGGATAAGAAGCTCAAAGAATTTGAGTCCCCCAACGCAGATGGGATTCCCCCCGTGAGGCTGTTGTTGTAAAGCTGTAATCCTCGGAGTTTGGGAAGGCGGCAGATAGAATCTGGAATTCTTCCCGTCAACTTGTTCACTGAGATATCCAGATCCGTCAGCTCTGTTAGATTACCCAACTCTTCTGGTATGGTGCCTGTGAGCTCATTATAGTAAAGCATGAGGGACTTTAGATTCTTCAGCCTTCCTAGCTCAGGTGGAACCTGGCCGTGAAGGTAGTTCCCACTGAGTTCAAGATCAACAAGAGATGACATGTTTCCTATGGACGGTATGATTTGACCCTGAACCTTGGATGTTGACAATATCAGGGACCTCAGCTTTGTCAACCGTGTGATGTTTTCTGGAAGTTCCCAGCGATTAAGGTTGCTATTCTCGTTAAAGTTGATCACCTCAAGATCAGTGAGGTTCATGATGGACATAGGGAAATCTCCAGTGAATAAATTGTATGACAAGTCCAGTGCGCGAAGAGATTTCATGGGGGAGAAATCTGGCAGTTTTCCACTGAGATATGAGGAACTCATGTTTAAAATTTCTAAGAAAGAGCAATTAATGATGCCATCTGGAAAAGGGCCGGGGAAAGAGTTGTTGCTAATATCCAGAATACGCAGCTCAGGCAGGTAAGAACACACATAGGGTGGAAGTGAGCCTTTCAGTGACCAGCCAGAAATATTGAGCTTTGTGACTTGGCCTTGGATATTACAGGTGATTCCAGTATAGTTACAATATGAGTTTCCCCCGTGGCCACTCCAGTAAGACAAAGCGTCACCTGAGAGGGATTCCTTCATGAGGCTGAAAAATTGCGACTGCTTATTACTTGTGGCTTGGAGAGAGTTAAGGAGTGAAAGACATAATATGAAAGAAGATAAACGGGAAAATTGAAAAGCCATGATTAGCCTAGGTGGATGAAATCAGGGGAAGAGAAAGGAGAAATAATGGTCTAATATGGTTGTTGCAGGGGATGAAGCAGAGAAGAGAATGTGTATATAGCTTGCATGATTGAGGAGATTATTGGGTGCAGCAGTAATGAGACTGGATGGAAAAAGAAGGTTCTTCCAGTACTACTCACTTCTGAAGAAAGAGAGAGGGTAAATATTTAGCATAAAGAGGCTTTATGCTGTACCCACCACCATATGTTGAGAATAAGATTGTGTACGTGCTTTGCGCCCATGTATGAATAAACATTGAAACTGTATACTTCAAATAACTGTTTCTTGTTCTGATCAATCAGGACCACTTGATTCACAATCTCTTTCCTTGATGCCCTCATTTTATACTGCGTATATATTAAAAACTCCCAAATGAAAAGCTTCCTCTTCAGGCTTCAGGTAATTGTGATGTTTACTGTCATGGTAATCATCATCTTTTCCATTTACAGGCTAAACTATTACTTTTATACGTGAAAACTGCATGGAAGTATTGGACTACAGTCCAGTGTGCTTAGCTAACCTCTGAAAATCTTTACTTGGGATTGCTTTTATTTTTCTACTACCTCGGTAACATAGAAAATGCAACAATTTGACATAAAGTGTGAGTAGAAAATGTCTATCGTTGCACTTTTTTATGTTAGGGAGGTAGTATGTTACTTGAATATCTCATATTTTCCTTTACACAGTAAATTTCCTGTTTTTACTCTTTCCTATGCTTGGTCAGTGACCTGTATGCTTTTGTGTTTTAGGTGTCTGTCAGCTTAATATTGTGGACGGATGGTTTTTCCGTTATGGGCCTCTCTATTATTGTACAGGTATATTAGTACTTCTCATTAGTTTTTGCTTTGCTCCGTACACTTTCGACTAGTTATATGGTTTGAGCTATCACCGCTATGCTTGAATGTTTACTTTCCTGTAGTTTGTTAATTAAATGATTCGTTGCTATGTTAACCACATTTTATAGTGCTTCTTAGGCCCCACCTTCCCGATTGATTTGCTCTTGCCAGAGATTAATTAAGTAGTTATACAGTTGATAGTATCATGGTTTATTTGCTGGTTAATGGTTTTCCTACCGTCTGCATATGAAACATGTGTCAGGCATTTCATTTTTAGCTATTTTTTGGCAGGCAAAATCATGAGAACTTGTTCTTAAAAGTTCCACACAAATCATGCTAGGAATTTGTAGTTAGAGGGCTATGTCTTTGGGAAAACCATGTTACTCGGACTCGCGTAGTCATTCTGTCCAAATTGAGGCTTGGCTATTTTACAAAAAGAAGTTCTATCTTTTTGATGTAAAATGAAGTGTCAAGTGTCCATACCCTTGTCAAATTGTTGAGGGTCCAACACGGATACTTGAGGTTAAATAAAGAGCATAATTAACATAACCAAGTAAATCTAGAGTTTTATGTCATTGGAACTAATTGTGCTTATCAGTGATTATTATGGGTGTGAGTTTATTACGTTTAATTTATATTTACCTTCAGGCTTGAGCAAAAGCGCCTTCTGAAAAAAAAGAAGAGTTTTAGCTTATGAAATCCGAGGCTAATGATCAATCAGTGTGACTCAGAATATGTATTATTGTGGAGAGCAGATGTGGGGCGTTTATGACTGGTATGAATATTTAAGATTCTGACCAACATGTTAACAAATTGTCCGTGGAACATTCTCTTTTTTTCCGTCCAAGAAAGCTGAGAAAGTTAAACTTTCTGAGTTGTCTTCAATTTCTATTGACATTCATCTCAACAGGGAATGAGTCAGATATTGGTCATATTACCATTTCTTTTCTGTTCGCTTCTATTCTTGATTTTTTGGTTACGGTTTTCTTTTTCCTCGTCGTTAGAGAACATTGTGTCATGGACAGAACAAAACTTTAAAATGCTGCTAGAATTCAAGAATATGGCAGTAAAGTTCACTACCAGAATCAGTCTTCTACCTGGATAACTTTAGTTTCATAAGCTCCACAATGAAAGTAGGCATGAACATTTTTCAAATTATATTTGGGACTTGCTCAACATGGAATTAGCATAAAGGTTTTTCTTGTTACTTTTCAGTTTTCTAGTATTGCCATATTAATTAGTACTTTTGTCTTCTTATCTTATTTTTTTTCTTCAACAACAAGCCTCCCTTACTTTATTAATGCACTCAGGATCCAAATAGAAGGCATAAGTACAACATAGGGGTATGTCACAAAACAACCTCATCCAAACAAGAATATTTATAACCCGGCATCTAAAAAATCTATCACAAATCTGGAACAAGATACTTTTCCCCCCTCTTTTTTTTTCCCCTTGAAGTAACATGCTTCCACCAACTTAGCTTTATATAGTTCTTACTTCTTTGCCATTATGCCTTGGATTATAACAGTTTTTTTTGTTTTGACTTACTAAGCACTTACTGAACAAAAATGGGCCTTGATGGGGAAAGCCCTTCAAAGTTTTTGAGCCCAAAAGGTAGAATCCCATGCCTAAGTTGGATGCCCTCAATTATATAGTGGAATATTAATTAAAGAAAGATGCCCACTCATACTGGGTAATGGTTGTTGATTTCGACAGCTAGAAATTCCTGAAATCTCACATAGAAATTTTATTCTTTGGAGAAATTTACTTAAAATTGTGTAGTTAATAAGCAGCTCAACTGTGATCGGGTCTGGATAAAGTATAATTAGTATTTTCAAGTTGGTTTTCTATGGAGTGGTTTTGAACGAGAGATATAATATAGATATATAAAGGAAAACTTGCTTGAACGATACTCTTTTAGACTTTCTAGATAAGAATAAGATTGGTCGATCTTGTGCATAAGCAAATGTGACGATTAATTTTTCAAAAAGAACGGAGAGAGTATCTGATTTTGATAATGAGTTGAGTTTGAAGGTTTTAGAAGTTATAATTCTGTGCTATTGTTTTTCTCTCTTTTCTGCTTGACAGTCTTGATGCAATCTTGCAAAAAGATAAACAAGCCTCCAAACACAAGTATAAAACTGTAAATTTGACATTTTGCTTCCTCTCCTTTTGCAATTTTATTGGATTATTGGACAATTTCAGAACCTCAGAAAGCAGAAAGGAGATCTTAGAGGTCACTTGGTTGCTGATTAAAAGTTTTTGATTGAGAACTAGAGGTTAAGGAAAGTAGAGGCTACGTGTCAGGCCTCTAAAGGCCACACCCATCATTTACCCCTTTAATTGCTTATTTTGTACAATGCAGTGAACAACGGGTTCATATTGAATTGTCAAGTCATTATCATATCCTACATAAAAAAAACCTCTTTATTTTATATCCTATTCCTGTTAAACCTATAATATCATTACAGAATAATTGATGTTGGAGCTTGCATTTTGTTAGTGTTATTCCACTTGATGACCTTTATTTATATTATTAGTTTCTTTTATTCAATGGACTCACTTATGATGCACTCCTAGTGGAAGAGGCATCATATGTATGGTAATGGTTAGCAATCAATTCGTGTGATTGTATCAGTGCAATATTGGTTCAAAGGAAATTCATCAAAAGCTCTTATTTCAGGGTAAAGTCAGTGATTGATCTATACTATATAGTCTTGGTGACTTCACCATGCTTGCATGAGTAACATAAGTTCCTTGCCCAATGGAAATAATTGTTTGTTATTTTATTTTCGCGAAAATTTCTTCAAGTGGTGTTTATAAGAAAGAACTTCTTGAATGATAACCACATATTTGATTTGATGATGTATAAGGTCAGACCATTTTCTGCAGAGAGTTGATTCTAGGCAGGCTGTTATTTATATGAAAATTTTCTGCAGAGAGTTGATTCTTGGCAGGCTGTTATTTTATGAAAATGTTGCAGCTATATGTCTCTGTAAAAACAATTCTTTACTAATGCATCTGTTTACTTGAATATATTCTTGATGTCGAAATGTGTTGGCTGATTGGTTCTACTGGTTATGTATTTTCAGTTTTGTAATTATCTTTCTTTTGGCAGAACATCGAATCAACAAGTGCACAGGTTGGTTCCTTTTTCTGTCACACAACTTTTTCCAAACATTATCAATAAAGGTCAAAACACTCAACCCATTATCCTTTGGTTCATTCTCTTTTCTTTTTTCCCCCTTTCCCCTTCATTTTACTTTGTTCTTTCTGACATAAAAATCTTGCTCACATCTCTGATAGGAAGTCTGTGTTGGAAATGAACTATTATAAGACGTGAAATTTCAAGTGAACCAGCGAGCTCTTAAAATTTTCGTATGACTCGTGTTGAAATATGGAATAGGCCCCTCCGATGCTTAAGTCGCGACCGGAGTCGTAAGAAAGAGAATGGTGATGTAAGAGAGAGAGAATTATGTGTCTTAGGTAGAAATGGATTACCCTTCTCTGATGTGACTTGGGGAATCCCTACAATCAGGTGATGTGGGATTCCAAGATTGCAACCCCCATTTTGGTTTATTTTGCACAAAGGGTAATTTTTTCGTTTCCATAAGCAATTCGGTTGGCCACTAGGTGGGCCCAAACACTTGCTAAAAGTCTAAGTCATCATATGGGCCTACGAGAAATTAAACCCACATGGCATAAAACATTATGAGCTCATATATCATTATTATGGACCCCTTCCTCCAAGTTGGAGGGACTACCTAATAAATCTCCCCCTCACTCCCACTTGGGGGGTTCGACTAAACCCACTTTCAATCAGCAAGCAATAAGTCTATACTTGGGTAAGATCTTCGTGAACATATTCGATCCATCATCATGACTATAAATCTTAACCAGCTCAAACAACATGTCTTCTATCGCTTCTTGAATATAATGATATCTTCTTTTAATGCATTTGGTTCGAGTATGTATCTTTCTTTTTCCAGACCCAACTCCTCAAGAAAATCTCTTATCCAAATCATTTGCTTACGACTTTCAACAGTTGCCATAAACTCCGACTCAGTGGTCGAAAATGCAACACACTTTTGCAATTTTGATTGCCATGAGACCATAATGTCATCAAGTAACCAGAAGTAGACTTGCTAGAATAACACCAATTGACATATCAGCGGTTAGGTAACCATCTCGCACAGGTTATCGAACACCAAAGCATAAGCTCATTCTAGAAATACCTCTTGGATACCTAGGAATATATTTGACTTTTGCTCAATGCTCCTTTCTAGGATTACTATCTCAACAACATGAGCGATAACCCAGCCTCGTACATACCATGCTATACATCAAGCTACCCTCACCCTATATATGGAAAAATTGACACGAAAAATTCCACCTTTGGCCGATCTTCCATTACTGGTACCACCTTTGAGTAATCCAGGTATAATCTTACCTTTGCTGTGCATCTGCTCATAATGGTACATAATCTGTTGGTGGCCTATAATTATAGGTAAACTGTCCTAGCAGCTACTTAAGTATACTCTAAACCTAAATTCTTAATTAAATTCTTAATTCTTTATTTAATTATTAATTAACTTTTTTATTTTTGAAAAAAGAACCCCGCCCCTTCCTCCCCCCACCCCCTCGCAGTTCACTCCACCGTTACTGTAATCACCGCCTCTCCACCCCACCAATGCCTTCACCTACGTTCGTACCACACCATGTCCTCTTTTTCATCTCTTCTGGCCGTCACGTCGTCTCCATTGATGGAGTTCGCGTCTTTTAGAGGCGTCGTCTCCATTGATGGAGTTCGCGTCTGTTAGAGGTCACCAACCAGCAATCACCAATTCACCATTAATCCACCAAACCCAACACACATATCAATATGACCTCTTAGTATAGTAGGAGATGATGCATCAATGGTGGAGTATTAGATAAGGAACAAGCATAACCCCCTCCCCCCCCCTTTATAGATTAATACCCAAGTTTGACACAGACGTTTCCTCCAACATTTCTTCTATTCTTGAAGCAACAGGTGACCCTCAAATACCCCCCCCTTTTTCAGCTTTTTTTAATCTCAAATTCGCAGTTCTTTTTTTAAGGTTTCAATCCGTATTAAATACGGCCTCTGTAAAATCACCTTTTTCCTTTCTTTCCCTTGATCCATCCCTTTTCATCTTTTGCAAAATCTTTTAAACCTGGCTTATTGCCATAGTGATAAATGATCTTGCTTCTAGACTTTCTCTTATGTGAAGTTTCATTTTTGCTTCTTCCCTTGTTGGCATCTTTAGGCCACATTAGCTTCATTTTGAGCTGAAGATCCCATTTCCTTTCTTCAAGTCTCTTCATTTCAGAGATCAGCCTTGACAATCTCCATTATCAACTTACCTTGTGGAGAACATTTGCTAAGTGACACCACAAGAGTGTATCTCAACTCTTTGGCCAGGAGCAAAGTAGTAACAAAGATCGTCTTTGTACTCTATTTTCACCAATTTTCTCTTCAATGACACTTTACGTAAGACATTTTTCCTTTCATACCTTAGTTTAAAAAAGCGCGCCGCCTAGGCGGCAGGCGAGGCGAGGCGCCAGTGGTGGCGCTTTTCAAACCTCAGGCGAGGCGATTTCACCCAGGCGCACGCTTCAGCCCGCCTTGGACGAGGCGCTAGGCGAGCCACCTTGGTCGCTTTTAGGGTAAAAGTAGGAGATGAGAATAGAAAACTAGAAAAAAATCAGAATTTTCTTCAAATTAAACTTACCAGAGCTTTTTAGATTAACATTCGACCCAGAGCCCTCTAATAATTGTTTAAAATTGCTTCAATTTCATGTGTAAATCAAATGCCCTAATTTGAACGGAAACCCTAATTTACAAATTGAGACAAAAGTTGAAAGATTCTCGTCACCGGCCGGTGAGCTACCACAGACTTTGCCGGTGGTCCATGTCCGGCGGGATCTGCCACCAGGGGGATGTCGCCGGTGCTCTTCCTCTCTCCTTGTGAAATGTCAGTCTTCTATTCTTCGAAACTTGGGGCTGTGAGCTAGACCAACTGTTTGTCTTTTTAATTTTCTTTACTTTTTCACACATTTCTTGTAATATTTTACCCACTGTTGATGTCTCTTCACTCTTTTTTCTCACGTGACTTCTCTCTTTTTTCTTTTAAAAAATTTTCTATCTACTTTTTACTGTACCTCTCAGTAGTGTAGTCACTGGTCATTAGTATACCTACTACTGGTCAGTAGAACTATAGAAGTAAGAGGTGACTTTTCCATTAGTATATTTAAGCTCTATAAATCTTTTTTTTTTGGCAAAATATATGTGCTTTTCTAAAGAAAACTCGTAACACATAATATAAAAATAATAATAAATAAAATGCGCCTCGTCTACGAGAGGCGCGCGCCTTCGCCTTGCGCTTTGCGCCTAGGCTCCAGAGACCCTTTGCGCCTCGCGCCTTTTAAAACTAAGTTTCATACATAACCTTGAGTTTCTTGCATAATAGATAGGCATTCGTTTCATTAGCAATATGCCGAAGTACACTCAATTCAACAAATTGTCTAATTGTACCAACAACTTTTTGATTCAACATTTTCCATTCACTTTTAGCAACCCCCGAAATATTTTCATTTAAGATTGGTTCATACAAGTCCTTTACATAAAGGATTTCTTCTATTTTAGTTTTCCACACGAAGTAATTGTCGGAATGCAAACATATCATCTTATGTACACCAATTTTATCATCTATAACCACAACACAAGAAAACACAACACTACTAATAATGCGGTTCTTATACCAAGATGTTGGGAAAGTAATCACGAACAATATACAAGGAAGCAAACGAACAACTTTTCCACTTGTGTTGTAAAATGGACAATCATAACCAGTCTTCAACCAAATATAACATGATCAACAATTAAGCAAGTATAAACAACCCACAAACTATAAAATAAAGCACACAAGGATTAGTTTCTAATATAACAAAGAAGCTTTTGGAATCTTTGGGGACAGTAATAGTACAACAGATACATGAGCAAAAACAGAAGAACTTAGGGAGGAACTTTGCTCTGTTTTCTCTCCTTGAGTTGAATCCGTATTTTGCTCCTATCAAAAACCAAACATGGTCCAACCGTCACCAAATTTTGACACGGTATTCCCGCCGTATCAACCTTCATATCCAATAGTTGAATTATCGTTTTGTTTTCCCAAAGTCAGTATTTTGTAGTCAACCCTAATTTCTCCATAATTGTTATTTTACCACTTCTGATGATGTTTATGGAGTTTAGTCGTTCCAAGATTGTTTTCTGATGTTTGTAGTACCTCTAGTATGGTATTATCTAGGGAAGACATTGTCGTACCCACTTATTTATTGGTGATTAGTGGAAGGGATTTGTGTCAGCCAACGGTGCCCGTGGAGGTTTCTCCTCATTGGGGTTTTACCACATAAATCATTGTGTGCTTCATTTAATAGTTTATGGGCTTTTTTAGTTCTTGCTTTGATTCATATTATATTTGGTTGAGATTGCTTGTGATTGCCCATTTACAACACAAGTGGGAAAGTTGTTTATATGCTTATGCTACATATTGTTTTTTTGCTGATTACTTTCCCAACATAGATAAGCCCGTAGCTCTCCTTATTGTGCCCCCCTGAGCATGAGTGTCATGCTGTCACGTGGATGTGCTCGCCCTAACTCTACACTGCTTTAATCCTCGTTGCTCGCCTGAGCCTATAATGTGCCTTTCCTTATGACCCCCCGAGCTTATTAACTCGACTTTGTTTGTGATTGCTTGATTTTTCTTCCTAGTAGCCACCTTTGCACTTACACTATAGAGATGTGCAGAAAAAGCTTATTTCTCTTGGTTTGTTAGCGAGAAAGGTTTGCAAAGTTGTTACGGAAAATTGCGTTTATAAAATGTTGTTCGTAGCTCCTCTATAGTAATGAAACGAAGTTTTCATGGAAACTTCATATCTCATAGGGTAAAACTATTATTGGGGAGATAAGGTTTTGGCTGGCATCAAGGGAAAAATAAACTGAATGCATATGGATTTGGCACTTCGCTTTGGGCATATGCAGAAAATGGTCTGTGTTAGAAAGAAGTCAGGCATGGAGTCATTTGAACACTGTTTCTATGGAAAATCACATAAGAGTAAAGTGCAACCAAAGACACAAGAGGACAGGGTTGTTAGACGAGCATGCGCATATTGGCGTTTAGACTCCAGCCAAAGTTGCTTTGGATGATGGTGTACAGTGCACTTAGTTACTTTTGTTGATAATTATTTTATGTGTATGTTTAAGTTTACTCTTTGAAAGATGTTGAGGGACTCTACAATTTTAAGGGGTGGAGCGCAGTGGTACAATGGCTAGAAAGCTGAAAATTGTGCAGGCCACAGGAAATATTTTTAAGAGCTATATGATCACAAAGGCATAGGAAGGAATTGTAACACTAAACACTTACTGACACACCTCAACATAATAGAAAGACTAAATCGTACGAGCTTTCAAAGGCAAGGTGTGTGAGCCGTATATATGGGCTAGGTAGTGAAAGGTGGGCAGAAGCGGCTCTACAACTTGCTCCATAATAAATCTGTTTCCATAGTCTACTTTACATGGAGACACAACTTGTAAGGTGTAGTAAGGGCGACATGCTGCTCATGTGAGATTAAAAAGTCTTCCACACCGAGGTTGTCAAGCTCAACTAAAGAGCCGAGAATGCCATCTTGGTAACCAAAAGAGATGAGGGATGATCACCATTGGTAGAGGATTCTAGGTTTATAATCAGTAGATGTTAGATTAAACCTTTATGGTAGCTAAGTGGTGATGGTGATGTTAGACTTTAAATACTCAAGTGGTTGATAGAACTCAAAGACCAACCAGGTAAAGATGTAGAGTATCTAGGTGTCATTTAAGGCGAGGAGGATGATGAGCTTGATCATCAGGAGGTTCAAAGGTTGATCAAGAAAGTTCACTACAAAATTTATACTCTTTTTAACTCACCTCCTATATCCGGGCAAACGAATAACCATCCTGTGGTTCCTAGATCTACAGCTGTTGTCGAGTGTGAGCTATGGCCATCTGTTACTACCTGTGAAGCCGGATCGTAAAGTGTGACAAAACAATTGCAGTCAACCAATTCAGCCCTATGTAGCAAGACCATATGACTCGTCACTTTGTGCAAAGATAAGTTAAGGGCTCATCAAGCCCTAATGTCAGTACTTAAGATCAGCTACCAAACTTTCTCACCAAGTCTCTGCTAGTTCTGCAACATCATTACTTGCTCACGAAGTTGGGAGCTTATTCTTAATGTTCTTATGTCACTCGCAGCTTGAAAGGAGTGAAGAAGTTCATGAAATTAATTGTTAGTTTTTGACCTAGTAATGTTGAGTTTTTGGCCCCAACCAATCTAGTGGTAATTACATATATGATTTTCCCTTTATGTTTCAGCAGCTTGATAATTGGCATAGTTTGTCTTGCTGCTTCACTATCTTTTGGGACTTGCAAGAAAAGGGTCCTAGGCATACGGATGGGGGAGAAATTATCTCTAGGAGTGTTGTCATTGTACTTAACCATGTTGCTGATATCATTTTGTGCTCCTTTTTATCTCTGTTGAACCTTTCCAGTACTTCAATGAGCTGCAAATTTAATAGGGTTTGATCCTTACACTTTATTCTATAAAGGTATTTGTCGTGGCTATTGCTTGTTAAAATATATAGAGGTTTGTTACATCACTTAATTGTCAATATGCAAACCTCACTAAGGCCTATTACCTATTTCTTTTCTCTTAAGCAGCGTCTTAAAAATAGTACAATTGCAACTAATAGCAGAAGAATAGCTGAGGCCACTGTCACCAATATCCAAATTAAGTGCTTCTGCTTGTGAGTTTGAGGACAAAGTGTGAAGTTTCTATATGACGGATAAGTATGTGTTGCAACGCATAGCCTTGGATTACCTGAAAAGCTTTCTGCCAATTCTCCTGTAATTAGCAGGGCTGGAATAGGACCAAAAAGGTGATTATTTGACAATTTAATGGTGTGAGGGAGTAGTTCAGATAGGCTGGCAGGGATATTCCCTGTCAACTGGTTGTTTGATAGGTTGAGAAGATTTAGTGACTTCAGCTGGGACAGTGAGTCTGGGATGGAGGAATTGAAACTGTTGTTTTGTAGTAACAAGAGATTCAGCTTCCTTAGGTTGCCAAGTTCAGCTGGTATAGGGCCAGATAAAAAGTTGTTGCTTATATCAACTTTTACTAAATTGACTGCTCCAGAAATCTCAGGTGGGAGAATTCCTGATATTTTGTTGTTCTGAAGAAAGAATTCTGACATGTTCTTTGCATTTGCAATCGCTTTTGGTATTGTTCCAATCATTTGATTGTCAGCCAAATCAATGATATTTGCCTGAGGAAGGCTAAAAACTCCTTCAGGTACAGAACCAACCAATTGGTTGTTGCTAACACGAAAACGTATAAGTGATGTGCACTCTGCATAACTTTCAGGGATCTTGCCGGTGAACATGTTTGAAAGAGCAAGAAAGTACAACAGTTTACCTCCTCTGCAGACGTCTGGTGGTAGCTCACCAGAGAAGTGATTCTCTGACAATTCTATTGAAATCATTGGGGACGAGTTCCCAAGGTTTTGAGGAACTTTGCCGGTCAGAAAATTCTCGTAGATAGATAATATGCTCAGAGTTCTTGAGTTCCCCAGAACAGCTGGAATCTCCCCTGTGAGGCTGTTATTATAAAGCTGCAAGGATTGAAGTTTGGGAAGACGACATATTGAATCTGGTATTTTCCCCGTCAATAAGTTCACTGACATGTCTAACTGTGCAAGCTCTGTTAAATTTCCGAGCTCTTCTGGTATGTTGCCACTAAGTTCATTATAGTAAAGCATAAGAGAGTCGAGGTGCTTCAGCAATCCTAGCTCTGGAGGAATCTGTCCCTTGAGAAAGTTCCCACTTAGTTCGAGATCAACAAGGGATGTCATGTTGGCTATGAATGGAAGAATGTTTCCCTGAAGTATAGTGGTTGACAGGACCAATGTTTTAAGCCGTATCAAACGAGTAATGCTCTCTGGAATTTTCCATGGATTGAAATTTTCATTCTCGTTGAAGTTTACCACTTCAAGATTGGTGAGGTTTGTAATCGACAGTGGGAAATCTCCACTGAATCTGTTCAATGACAAGTCCAACACCCGGAGCGATTTCATGCCAGAGAAGTTAGGCAAACTCCCACGGAGCAATAAATTACTCATGCAGAGAACTTCCAAAACCGAGCAGTTGATGACACCGTGTGGAAACCTGCCACTTATATCATTGTCACTAATATCAAGAATTCGTAATTCTGGTAGGTAGGAGCACACATCTGCAGGAAATGAGCCATTCAGTGATCGTTTTGCAATGTTCATCTTTATAACTCGGCCTTGAGTATTGCAGGTGATTCCCGTGTAATTGCAGTATGAGCTTTCTCCCTTGGCACTCCATTCAGATAAGGCGTCACCTGAGAGCGAGCTTTTCATGAGGCTGAAATATTGTGACTGCTTATCATTTGTTGCTCCAAGATGGTTGATGAACGAGATTAAAAATACGAACGATGATAAGTAAAATATAGGTTGGAGAGCCATGTTGGAATCGAAGGAACTGAGGATAGAGAGGATTTGAGCTTAGTTACTTAGTTTTTGGAGGTGAAGGAAGGGGCATACATGATGCAAAGTGCATGTGTTATTCCAATGTTATACATACACTCATTGCTCTACATAATCAAGCATAAAAATGGTTTATGCTATACCCACTAACACTTGTAGAAATAACATACTGAAAATCTTCCCTTTACTGAGTTATCAAACTTTTTAGTGATCTATTTTTCTTCCTCTGTTTGTATTTTTGTTTGAAAATTTGGGACCCAAAGTATGAAGGAGAGGATTCACCGATTCAGCATTTCCAATGGACCAAACGACAACCACATAAAGTAAAAAGAATTAAAATCTAAAATTTAGTTTTGGGAAGGTGTTTGAGTGGCTAATTGTAGCCACTATAATAGATGAGATCTTAGCCCTTTATTTATGTGAATTGATCATGTCCATTGATTACTTTGACTCTCAAAAATACTGATTTTTAATATTGAATTAAAGTAAAAGTAAAAATAGAAACCCACGTTCTTCTCTAGTCTTCACACTCTCTCTCTGGTTCTTCTCAACCTCCATGTATCTCTCTGGTTCTTCTCTTCCACTCCAACCTCCCTATCTCTTTTACGTGTGGCCTAACTCCAAATTTAAAAACATTGAAAAACCCATAAAATCGAAGGAGATTGTAAAGCAGTACCAGCAACAAATCAAATTGCTATTCCGGCGAGAAATCTCCGAGAAAAGGTTAATTTGCCCTCGAATTTGACAGTAGAAATCACCATTCTAGTCTTGCCGTTTCATTTGTACTCGAAGTGGATAAGTTTTTCGAGCAAGTTTTGAGTAATTTGGAGGTACTTTCTATCTCTTACATCCTCCATTTTTGTTCATTATGTATTCTGATGTTTATTGATTTGGATTGTTGAATTTTAGAAAGTCTAATTGCAACTGATTATAAAAATTGAACTAAGATGTGGAATAGAATTGTCAATGCAAAGAAATTGCCTCATGTACCACCTTTTTTTAGATTTAAAAGTTGATGTTAGTGGTCAAAAGCAAAAGCAAAAATGTTTTCAGTATACATATTTACATACATACCTCACAATAATGTTTTCACCTGGTCTCATAAAATTTGTGCATAAAACCTTTATTGAACAGATAGAGAAAGAGAAAGCGAAAGAAAAAATCAGTAAAAGAAAAACAAACAGTGAGCAAATCAGGATATCAGTGAGCAAATCAGTAATAAAAAATACCCATTAAATTCAATCTACCGACTTATCAAGCAAGTCAGAATCTATTATGAAAAGTGCTAGGTGCACTTGAATAAAACAGTACAGCAGAGTTATGAAATGGAGAAAATGCCAACAAACAGATACTCACAAAAGATAGATAATAGATCCTCATGTTTAACTTAGCTACTAACATTCAACATCTGAACTGGAAGTATTAGTTGGTTATATACAATAGTTCTATGATATACTCATTAATGAGTTATTTACGAAATGAAACTTAAAAGATTATACATTCTTCTCCCAGACCCAGCAGAATCCTCTGTCTCATGATTATGCTTCTATGCGTAGCACTATGAGGTACATTGATAGAGTAGTTTCTCCACTATATGACACTTTTTGTTATTATAGAGTATTCTATAGGATAGCTGATGCTGAAGAAAACTTAGGTGAAAGTGAGGTTTGAGAAGTTCACTCGGAAAAATCTTTATTCTACTTAAGAATTGGTGGATAAAGTGAGGACCTCTTCAATTAGTCCTATTAATTCTTTGAGTGCATTAATCACTCATGGAAGCCTGCAAGGCTGCAAGCGCATAAAATTCACAATCAGCACACATCTGAATTTCCACCAATTAGAAAGGATGCTCTCTTTACACTTGAAGGTCAATTAGAAACAACCTCTTCGTTATTCCAAGGGTAAGGCTACATAGATCTAACCCCCAACCAAGCCTAAATTGCAACTAAAAGCAGTAAAACATTCAGTAAAACAAAAACACCTACTGATGACTTATCAAACAGAAAAGCAAAAACCCATTAATTCAAGTTAGTCTTACTACCATTTACATAAATCAATCATATATCATAATGTCTTTGAATGACTTATGTTCTGGTGGGTTTTGCGGTGGTTTTAGGACCTCTTGTGGGTTTTTTTCTAGAAAAATGTCTATCATGCTGAATCATATATTATTTTTGTAAGTTTCTGCTCGTGATTATCCTAGGCGCTTTATGTTGCATTTTGTTAGTGTAACTATTATAGTTTTGGGGTATCAATAATGTCATAATTTGTTCTCCTTGTTTGATTCCTTGTAACGCTATAATTATAAACTTTTGACTTATTTTTTTGTAGAGGAATATGACTATGGGAGATAAAGTTCCGGAGCAACCTTCAATCCAAAGTATGAATAACACAAAAAAAATCGAGCAACAATTACACAATATAGAAAAGTTGGTATTGGATTTAAAAGAGAGAGTTCCTAGTTCTAATATAACATGTAATCATGGGAAACAATTGGAATTTTTGGAAAATTCATTGATGAGTTTGAAAACAAAAATAGATAGCTTTATTGGTGCATTTGTAAAACGTAATACAGTTAACAGTCCATCAAGTAAAGAAAATTTTGGGATAAAAGATTCCACTGGTAAGGAAAGTAAGGAAGAAATTCTTAATGTACAATGTCCAACGAACCCGAAAAACTTGATGTCTCCTTCAAACTCCCCCTATTTGAATCTCGAAGAAAAAGACTATACTTCTCACTCTAAAAGAAAGTTAGATCTTAAGATGGAAAATAACAACTTATCTAAAAATCCAAAGATGGGAATCCCTTCAAGTCTTAGGAACCTTAATTTTGGTGAGCCTAAACTTCCTGCTGGTTTAGTGACTCTTAGGAATAGTCCTATCATTAATAAAGTTGAAAGATCAAATAATAAACATCTAAATGCATCATCACCTGGACAAACACCAACTCTTAAGCCAAAATGCAAAAAGGATATGAAGGATATGAAAGGACAAGGGAATAAGAAGAACCTTACCAAGGTGCGTCGTAACTATTCTCATGGATTCTTATTAACTTTTCCTTTTTCTTATTTTATTTTATTGTGAAAATTAGGAATGTCTTTATATTGATGTAGGACAAAATCAAGGAAGTGAAAATAAGAAAGCTATCAACACCACCTACGCCAAACATGATGGAGGTTTGTTATATAGAATATTTAAAGTGCTTTAATCACATTGTGTGACAATGTATTTGACATTCTTATTGCGAGAGAGTTTATAATACCCTAACTATATTAAATAGTATAAAATATATATGTTGTAGGCATGATTGCAGCATGTTTGTAATCAAGTATATGGAAGCTGATAATATTTTAGAGTGGAAGAAAATACATTATACTGTAAGTATTTATTTAAATATTTGAAGCAGAATGCTTATATATATGCCTTACCTTTATTTATTTATCATTGCATAGACGGAGGAGATGCGCGTCCAACGGCTGAAGTATCTTGTTGCAATTTTGAAAAGTGAATTTAATGATAGGGACAATGAATATAACGATGTGAAGGACATTGTTGGAGAATTTTGAGGCAAAGGTTTTGTGCGATGAGAACAGGATGAACATACCAACAAATGTTTTGTTGTTGGTGCTTCTTTTTAATCTTTGTTTATGTATTGATCAAACTCTTTTGAAAGAGGAAATTTTTATTTACGAATATTCAAAAATCGTTAGCAGTATGATTATATATTACTAAATTATATATTTCCAATGCATTCGATGGCAATTAAAGTGAACTTGTCTAACAAATTTAAATTAACCAATACTTTTTTTACCAATCAAAACATTTACGAGCAAAAGCAAAAGCAAATTAATGTATAATATGCTCTCTAACAGAGAGAAAGGAGGATAAGCAAATAGAGTTAGAACCTAAAGAGTGTTGTTTGAAGCTAATATATTAATCTCTCGGAATTACATACTCTTAGTCACCACAACAATATTTCCTCTTCATTGATGTCTACCAAATATTCCTTGTTGGATTCCAATCGTACTTAAGAGGATTGTTTTCCAAATCCACGAGATCATATTCTTCCACACCCCACAAGACAATGACGATATATATTTATACTACAAATACAGAATGGTACTACACACAATGAAATATTAGTTCATTTAACATATTAAAATATGTTTACCTTTGCGAATTCTCCTTCAACATATATTCTCGGCATAAACTGTGAAACAGATATCCATGATGGTGTTGATGTACTACTGTTTGTGTTCTGTGAATTAGTATCTACTTCAAATTCTTGCCTTGTACTTGTAGACTGAGTAAATTCAACATTAGTATCAAAACTATTTTCCGATATGGTTGTATCATTGCTTTCCTTTGGGCAAGTACGTCGATTGTGGCCTGATTGGTGACACTTTCCACATAAACGCTGAGATTTCTTTGTTGTTCCTCGTCCACTTACTACTGCAGGATCATCAATGCCAATGGGTATCTTCATTTTGGGATTGCTTTGTCTTTTTGTCACTTCTTCTTCGGTTGCGAAGTCAATCAATATCTTCGCATAATGATCTTTCATTTTATCATATTTTTCTTTGTTTCTTGCTGCAAGCTGATTTAATTTGGTAGAAAATCCATTCAAAGAATAAAATCTATTCATAACTTGTATCTCATCCTCTTCCTTATTGCTATTCTCACCCATTTCATCATGAATTTCTTGCTTTGCATGAACTGTCCACCTCTTATATATACAATCATTTGGTATTTGTTTCATTTTTGCATATTTCATAACAGCAAACATGTGACGACATGGATATCCAATCGATTCTAATTTAAGGCAACAACAATACATCATATCATATTTGTCATGGCGAATCACAAGATACTCTATATCTTCTCTATCATCTTCATCTAGCCAATAAAATATGGGATCTTCCGTACCTGAGTTTTCGGGCTCCTGCCGTTTCACAACAAACATTGCTTCATTATCCATCTCCTTGCATAGGATTTGAAAAGACTTTCTCGTATACATTGAAGCAGCCTGTTTTTTGACATTACAAAGTGTTCCCTTGATTACTAGTTCGGAGTGGCGAGTAGTATATTCATCGTTTTCATCATCAAATCGCATTTCTCTGACCGATACATCAAACAATTGAATGAATCGGTAAAGCATAAGCTTCTGATTTAGCACCTTTTTTAATGTTTTATTCATTGACTCACAACGTTGTGTGCTTCTCATTCCTGAAAACATGCAGAGTATATTCAATTAGATCATAGAAATATATTAAGATAAATAAATCAAACCCCTCTATACTATATAAATTCTCAACAAAAAAAATACCTGCAAAGAAATAACCCCTCAAATAAGGTTCTGACCATTTTTCTTTATCGCTATATAAAGTCAATCGCCCATCTTTTATTTTTAAGAGAGTGATGAACCACTAGTTCATTCCAAGCTTTTTCAAAATCTTCAAGTGTTCGATATTTATCAACACATCGCATAAAACCCTTAGCAAATTCTTTTCCACCATTTGACTTCACATTTCTCATAAGATGCCATAAACAAAGTCTGTGCCTTGCTGTAGGGAACACTATATTAATGGCATTAGCCATCGCCTTATCCCCGTCTGTTAATACTGTAAGCGGTATTTGTCCATCTCCGGCTTCAAGTAGTTCTCGGAGGACCCAGATAAAAGAGTCTTCTTTTTCATCAACAATTAGTGCACAACCAAAAATTATTGTTCTTCGATGATGATTAACACCTACTAATACAACAAATGGCTTATTATAGGCGTTGCACTTGTATGTTGTATCAAAAGCCAAGACATGTCCAAATTTTTTATAATCCACCCTCGATTTTCCATCACACCAAAACAATTTTTCCAATCTGTTGCACGTGTCACGTGTATAAGAAACCATAAATGTTGGATCACACGCTTTTTCCCTTCCAAATAAGCTAGAACAGTTTCAGCATCACCATCTTGAACTTCTTCTCTTCTGATCCTCTCTACGTAATTGTACAAGTCTTTCTTTAGGAAACCAACAGCCTCATGGCCTCCGGCCTGATCAACCATATTTCGCATTATACTGCATTGGTTAATTCCAGAGTTGTACATTTGAGCAATTACTATTCTATCAGCATCCTTGATTTTCCTATGTGACCTGTTTATAGAGTAGTTGTTAATATGAATAATGGAAACTCTATTAGAACCAAGAAAATGAGCAATTACTATTCAGACTTTACAACTTGGGTAGGTGAGAAAGTATTGTTCATCTTTTGATATATATTGATTGAATATGCAAAAAAGAAACAAGTGTGGCAAATCCATGTGTTGATCATTATTCTATTGATTTAGTAATTAACAAAATTTGTATCATATTTACTCGACTTATGCCTTTATGTATCATATTTAGAGTGATTAAGCTTGGTGTCTATATCACTATATGGTTGTATATAAAAAATATCATTGAGCATTCAATTAATTCTTGAAAACATATTAGATAATTAGTTGTACCTGATATACGCAACATGTTTCGGCTTGACCAGGGAGTGTGAATGTTCTTCAACGAAATAGTATACTTTCCAAATTTTGTCAACTCTTAAAAATTTGAATCGTATTTGTGCCTGGCAATGGAATCTTGTAAGTTTCTTTGGCGCTCGTTTCCTTTCCTCCAAACTATTCCACTTAGCATCACGTTTACCTTGTGCCTCACATAGAAATGGACATGATGTAGGTTGCCCGTCCACGGTGCTATAACGTGGAGCTCTTTTTCGAATTCCGAACCCTTTGACCTTTGCGTAGATGGAATAAAATTGTTCACATGCTGACAATGAATGAAACACCAAGCTTTTCATGTCTTGTTCACTAAAATCTTTGAGTGGTTTTTTGAAAGACTGCCAAGTTTCCTCATCAAAGAAGTAGTCAAGAGTCTTCTCACATGGTGGCACTGTAGTATAATCTTCCTCCTCATGGTCACTGATATTATTGATATCAAATTGTAAAGTACTTTGTCCCTCATATTCATCGGCATCCATTTTACGTTTGACAAAGATAGTATGACATTCAGTTTTTAAATATACATTCAATCCTAAGTATGAATATATTTTCTTGTTTAAAAAAAACGTATGAATACAAATTAAGGAATATGTATTATAACATTCCTTAGTCAATGCCTATAATGTAGGATTATCTATATCTCTAAGTGCTACTTGCCGTGTCTAAGTGCTACTTTACATGAAAAGTGGTTATGTGCTTGATTTATTATCTCAATTAGTTGGCCATTTGGTGCTTCTACTAAATTTGCCAAACTTCACAATAGTACTAGCATAGGAAGGCAGTTATGTGGTTGTCATCAAATTGACTCTATTTATATGATTTCATTAAGTTGTGATAGGTTAACGTGCACTTGTATAAATTTAGATTTAGGGTCGAGTAATTAGAGCAAAGTTTAAATCTAAGATTGGGTATGAAAAACAAAAATATATTAAGTGGAACCGAAAGGAATGCTATATATCTCTCTCAAAGTAGATGAATATAGTGTAAAGAGTATTCGATTATTTAAGAAAAAGTGATGAAAAACTACTATCACAAAAATATTACATGAATTTCTCCTAAAAAAATAGAGAAGTACGTAGCCATAAGACCATGCCTTCAAAATAAAGACCATAGTTTGCGCAGCTGAAGTATTTACAACTTGAACCATATAAAGTTGTCTTTGCTCTTGCCGAAATGCTCTACGTAATTGTATCTGGAATTCAGCAGCTTAAAAACAAGTTTCAACCGCTCAACTCTTATTTCGTCCCTCTACATATAAGACAAGCATTATAAACATTAGACTAAAGACATATGTGTAGAATATTTACAATGTAATAGATAAAACATACCGTATATGCCATTTTGCTCCATTCTGAAGTATGAGATGCTTCCATATACTTAATCACGTAAATGGCACTTTCAATCCTAATAAGGGAAAAAAAAATATTTTTATCATATGAAGAGTACATTATACGAATTATATAATGTATATGACATACTCAAATGCTTGCTTGTTGGTTTTTGGAACTTCTAAAGACTTTGCATTGACAATGTTGAAAAATTGATCAAATCTTGGATCATTGCTGTACACTTTTGTAAGCTTCGTCAACTATAAAATAAGAAGAAAAAAATACTTAGTAGGATAGTTGCGGACACATTTGACATTAAACTAGTGAACCGTTCATAAAATTAATTCACTTACAAAGTCTAGAGTTAGATCAATTCGATCTGAAGTTGTTTCAGCAGAATCCAATAAAAAATATTTTTTCTCTAGTTTGTCGATGACAACTAAAAACCAATGATTATTCTGTACATCAAATAGAGGAATATAAACCTGAAAAAACGTACATATTTAGTAATGTAAGATTAACAACCATTTAGGATTTGACTAGACAATTAAATAATAATTACCTGTTGAAGAGCCCGTGTATCATTTGGGATATATTTTGCAAGTACTTTTGTAAAACTATCAATTTGATAATTAAGCAACTTATCACCAGTCATAGGATTTTTCTTTGTAACAACACCCTAGACAATGAATTAAAATCATATTAGATAAATTATATAGCAATAATAGTTATTTAAAATTTTAAAATTTCATTAGCTATACCTGCAACATCCCAGGTAAAAATAATTTTTTCATATCCTTTTCACGTTCTTCCATATTTAGGTGGTACAGGTGTAGGGCAAAAATCTGAAAATCAATAAACAAAAAATTAATTTGCCATCATGAAATAACATACAACTTTAACAATGGTACGAGAACATACCCACTCATCTATGAATCCATCTGGAAACATGCATAAAGCTTCCCGAACATCTAACTGTTTTTCAAGTTCCAAGTTTCCGTATGCGATATCTGACTTTCTTTCCCATTCAAACAATTTATTACAAAATTCGGCTTCTTCTGGCTCTAAATCAGAGAGATAGTTCTTATACTTTTCAGTCACTTCGTCATCCTACGTGAAAAAAAAAAGACGCTCAAAATAGGATTTTAAATGCTTAACAACACTTTGGCATTTTAATAGAGAATAAAATATACCATCTCGATAATTTTTATTCCTGTATCCAGATTCTTTGCAATATTTGTTAGCATATTTGCAGTTTGTTGCAGCTTATGGTCATGTGTTGTAGGGTGCGGAGTTAGTGAATCAATGTCATCTACGTCGCTCACCTACATATGTCAATACAAGCAAGAATAGTGAGTAATATAGCAAATCTATGAAGCGGAATAGTAATTAAAATAATAAAGTTTATTGGATGTCACATACCAAGGCCTCCGCTTTTGCAACCTCGGTTGGACTCTTGTTCTTTTGCAAATATATTTTACCTTCTTCCTTAGATTCCCTTAAAGGAGTAGCGTCCTCCAGGTGGATTACTCGTACTTTGTTTGGTGATTCCATTATATCAAAAGAGCCTAATTTATGTTGACTTTCGGTGACAACTTTTTGCCCATCTAGTTTACAATTTAGGGGGGGATAACTTTCTTTTTCTTTGCTTTTGTTACAAATTAGTGTTTGTTCTGAAGGTTCGACAACTATAGAAGAATGAATTTCACTAGTACTAACAAAATGGACACCATATTGACTCATAAATGTATCAAGTGTCGAATTCATGGATAAGACAATTTTCTCTAATTTTTCCAAACGGTCACAACAACCACAATACTTATTTGTAATTTTTTGTTCATGATTCGCTTCCATGACAAAGCCTGCAAAAAATTTCATTACTAAATCACATGGGTTTTTGGCAAAAAGATTTAAGTTCATATTAGTCGAAATACTTCAACACAAACGTAATATCATATAGAAAATTCATAGCATGCGAAAATTCAGAAAATAAACTATGATTAATATTGTGACTCATCCTTAAAAAAGATTACATAAGAGATTTAAATTAACATATGCTATCTAACCTGGACGGAAATGAGAACAGGAAGCAAATCTGCAATTGACAAGTTAGCGAGCCTTTAGACTATAGAGAAGAAACTGATAAGAAGTGTGTTACTTTCCTAAACTAGTGGAGGTGGTTATTTTTATAAAAATGGATTTAGTAATGTAAAGTCAAAGTAATGTAGGGTGTAGATCTAAAATGATAAATGAGTGGTTCAGATTTGCTGAATTACAATGGCTACAATTTTATTGTAGCCATTGTAGAATTATCCTTAGTTTTGAGCATTAAAGCTACTTTACTTTCAAAACATACAAATGGTAATTCATGATGGAGCTCGCATATCCTTACTAGTCCTTATCCAACGTCACGAATCTGATGTTTTTATTAGACTAAACCCTTCCTTTCACAATGAGTCTCATTGCACAATTATTAGATTCCACGAGGCTTTCTCCGTGTAGAATTTAGAAGTATACAACGTTCGTTCTATTTTGACCTGATTAGGATTTTGATTTAGCGACAAAAGTGTACAATGCTATTTTTTTGCACAAATATTGTTGGGTGTACCATCATATCATGAACATGGTACACCCAACTCAAATACCATTGGGTGTTTCATGTTTATGGTATACCCGGGTGTATGATGCATAATCTCATAAAAGTGTCACTAAAATTTGTCTTATTCTCCGTTCTTTTCAACTTATTTTCAGTCTTTATAAGTTCAGATACATTCAGATAAGGTAACAAGGTTTAATAATGTCGAATAAGGTCAAATAAGGTCTAATAAATTCGAATAAGGTCGAATAAGGTTTAATAGGGTCTAATAAGGTCGAACAAGGTCTAATAAGGTCTAGTAAGGTTCTTATATATTTTTTATATTACAACATTATTATTATTATTATTATTATTATTATTATTATTATTATTATTATTATTATTATTATTCAACAATATTATTATTTTTATTATTATTTTTTATTATTTTCATTTGGCTATCATCGTTGCTTGTTATACGCTTGAGAATTTTATTTCGTCCACATGAAAAAGGGATACATATTTCTATAGATTGTCGTTTATAAAGTATTCCTATGAACAATAAACTATTGTAGTTGGTGGTTGTTCTTGAATCAATTGATATACATCTTTTAAGTTTGCCTCCGTATAAATTTATAAATAATAATAGCAATAACAACAAATAATGACTTATACAGTAGTAAAATAGATAATTATAGTAATACAATTGTAATAATATAATAATTTGAATAATAATAATATAATAATAGTATTAGTATTAATAATAATAAAATTTTAAAAAATATATAATAAGAAAAATAGTAATAATAATTATTATTATTGAAAAGATATGAATGATAATAGTTATAATGGTAATAGTATAAATAATGATAATAAATAATAAATAATAATAACAATAATAATAATAATAATAATAATAATAATAATAATAATAATAATAATAATAATGGTAATAGTATAAATAATGATAATAAATAATAAATAATAACAACAACAACAAATAATAATAATAATAATAATAATAATAATAAGGTCGAATAAGGTCGAATAAGGTCTAATAAGGACTAATAAGTTCAGATAAGTTCATATAAACAAAAAGAAGTTAAAAAGAACGGACCCTTAGTCAATCAATTTCTTGAGATGAGTTTGAAGGCGTGTTTAGTGGGATTATTTTTAATGATATGGAATGGTGTGACATTCATTCCAAGGTTTGATTGGTTTTTCTAGGGTAGAATCTCATACCTAAGGGGTTCCATCTCTACCTCATCCCTTAGAATCGCAATCTCTCAACTTCCTAAGTTTCTAACTTCATCCCACCCCACTATTAAACTCTAATAGTACATAATCTTTAATCATAATCTCCAATGACCCGCAACCACCAACCACTTACCGCCAACCATCCACCACCCCTCCCCTACCCAACTGCCTTTCCTTCATCCCCCTCCAACCAACCACGCCCTTCCGTTCACCCCTCTATTGCTTGCTTAGAACCAAGATGACGACCCTAATCCAGTTGTATCGATTGTATAAGACTTTGGAGAAATACATCCCTTTCGTTCTCCTCTCTCTCTTCAACTAACTGAATAATTTAGCCCATTGAACACCGACAATTAGCATGGATTTATAATCATGTGCCTCTGAAATTTCTTTTTGTTTAGTTACACTGTAAATTATGGAATGGATGTTAATTATTAGTTACCTTAGGCAAGACAAAGGGAGTGTCACACCAAAATATGGACAAGTGGATTGCGACGCAGACATTCTACAATGGTCTACAGCCTAGAATGAAAAGGACAAAGGAGTGTATGATGGCTATGATTTTTTGGCTAATTTGGCAGCTAATGACCATTCAACTTCTCGAAGCCGCACCAAGAAAACATTAGAAGTAGATACGCTACTTTTCTCTCAAGTAGCACAACTTATTATAAAGATGGATGCGCTTAAATCCTCTAGTTCAGCGTCTCTTCATAAGAGTATCAGTGTCATGTCTAAAGTAGCTCCTATGACCTCTTTTTACTACAAGGTCTATGGTATTCAGGGTCACTTTGGGCATGATTGTGCGTACGTCACCGAAATGCATCAAATATAGAGCATGCAATTGCTTTTCAGCAAAGACCCCATCACAACCCTTACTCCAACACATATAATCCAGGGTGGAGAGATCACCCTAATTTTTCTTATCAGCGTAAGGGGTTCATCATAATCATCCTCGGCTCATTGATATCACGTATTTATATAGAGTTTTCTCCCTTATTTAAAAGCTAATTTGTGCGTCATTGGAGCTCTTGGGAGCTATTTTATGCTAACTATCGTATATAGTTGTGGTTTTGTGTTTCAGTGTTGAACTGCAGGTTTTAGGGAGTTTTCTCCTTATTTCCGAGCTATATGGAAGCAACACGGCCTTACGAGATGTTACGAGGCACGTAGGATGGCTCACGAGCTTTATGGGTAGTTTAGGAGGTCCCAAGACCTCTAAACGTAAAGAATTGAGAGCCAAAAAGTCAAAAAGGAGTTTTCTGTACACTGATCGGGCAAATATAGCCCGATCGGGCGAAGATATATTGATCGGGTACAGAAGTTGCGGACCCGATCGGGCAAGGCTTGCCCGATCCGATCGGGCGAGAGACGAAGTGCCCAGACCCGATCGGGCACCCTTTGCCCGACCCGATCGGGCGGGAGACCCGTAGGTCTCATTATGCTGCTGCGAGAAAGGAGAGCAAGCTGGCCCATATTGTCGTCTGGCCCGATCGGGTGAGCCCATTTCGTCCATGCCTTGGTTGCTGCTGCTACGCTGAACGAGGAACGAAGCTGAAAATTTCTCACTATGGGCCCGATCGGGTGGCCCTGTGCCCGATAGGGTCCCGTGCATTTCTCGCGAATTTCGTCTTTAATTTCCGTGTTTAGTTAGACTTGAGGGGGTATTATAAATACCTTTTTCCTCATTATTTTGGAGACATCTTTTATCATCTCTTTACTCTAGTTTATTTCTCATAGTTCTTAGCTTAGTTTAACACTTTAGATTAGATTAAAGGTGATTGAACCTATTCGATTTCAATAAAAGTTCCTGCTTTCTGTCAAGTGGTATTCTTCTCTACTCTAATCTCTTTTATTATTAGGGTTTCCAATTAGTTTTGTCATTGTCAATTCAATTATGAGTGAGTAGTTCTCTTTCTAGGGTGTTAGATAGGGAAGTCATGTTTATACCATGATTGTTATTTAGATTCCTATCAATTTCTAGGGCTTGATTAGGGTGATTTTGATGTGGTTTGCTCTTAATTAGTGATTGATGTTAGTGTACAATTTCATTGATTGCTTGTGGTTAATAGTTGTTTGCACAGATCCGTCTTACGATTAGAGGCCTAGGACACATCAGTAGTTCTGATTACGTTAGTGAACATGCGGCGTATGTTGACCTATGAGCGTTGAGTCTTAACCATAGCTCAACACATGCTCTAATCCCTCAACTCATGACTTAGGTTTTGATAGTAGTTGACCTTGTCTGATTGGTATAAGCATGGTGGACCGAACTAATACCCTAGGTTTTTAGTCCATAGTTAAATCCTCGGTCTAATTTTTCTTCCTTAGCTTAATCTTTAGTTCAGTTAATTCTTCCCTGATTTCATCTGAAGTAGCTGATTTGATTGAATATTAATTTAGAAACTCTGTCTCCCTGTGGATTCGACCCTGCTCCAGTTAGAGGACTGTAGGTTTATCTTTGATTAGGTGATACGACTAAATCCTATCAAATTTTGGCGCCGTTGCCGGAGAGACGACTAGTTTTCTAAGTTTTTATTTGATTATTTGGTCTACTTCTCTGTGCCTCATTGCAACTTCATTGTTCCAATTGAGGTACGTTTTACTGCTTCTTTTTGTTTCTTTTGTATGCCCAGGTCTCAAAGAAACGGTTCCCCCATCCCAGCGGATCCCGATCTTACTAGGACAATCAGGCGGATTCGAAAGAAAATTCAGAGAGAAAACAGTCTGTTCAGCTGAACACCTCTGGATCAGACACATCGAGTTCAGTCATGTCTAAATCACTGAAATCGTATGGGGTGCCCAACCCAGATGGTCTTTCTACTGGACCACCAATGCCCACCATCGCCACTAACAATTTTGAGATTAAGCCTGGACTCATCAGCATGGTTCAGCAAAATCAGTTTGGTGGGCATCCTACTGAAGATCCAGCCAATCATTTGCAGAGATTTCAACAACTCTGCCAAACTGTAAAGCATCAAGGGGTCACACCTGAGCAATTGAAGATCATGCTTTTTGAGTTTTCACTCCGAGACAGAGCTCAGAAGTGGTTCAATGACATCAAAGTGTCTGAATGGTCGGAGATTTTTGCTGTATTCCTGAGAGAGTATTATCCACCCACAAAGACAGCAGAAATCAGAAATAAACTAGCCACGTTTTCCCAAGAGCCTGATGAAACACTTCGGGAAGCGTGGGCTAGGTTTAAAGATTTACAGAGAGAGTGTCCACACCACAACATGGACAAATGGTCCTTGATGCAGACATTCTACAATGGTCTGCAGCCTCAGACGAAGAGTACTGTTGATTCGTCTGCAGGAGGAGTTTTTCTGGACAAGGAAGTGGATGTAGGCAATGAGTTTCTATCAAACCTCGCAGCCAATGATCATTCCACTTCCCTCAGCCTCACGAGGAAAGTACTGGAGGTAGATGCCATAGCATTATTGACTTCGCAGATAGCGAAGCTGAGTCAGCAGATTAACACCTTCTGTTATATTCTGGCTATGCTCTAGGCAGAATAGGTTTGATTATGAATTATAATTGATAGTTAAGCTTTACTTAATTTAACTTAGATACAGAAATCACCACTAAGTCAATATTAAGGTCCTAAGAACACCACTTGATTCAAGCTCAAAATCAAGCTAGCATAGGCGCTTGGATTAATGATGAATTAATCAAAGCAAAAGAAACTCGAAAGTTCAATGTGTATAAACGTCTAATGAATGTTTATTAATGACTCAAGCCCTTTAAATACATGTCCTTGACTCTCTAAAAGATAATTACTGAAAATAAAAATAAATAATTAAACTAATTAAGATAAAACCTATCCTAACTAGGGTTGAAATCGATCCACTTCACTCCCCTCCATTTGTGACTCCATCTTTGACCATTTTCCTTCATATTCTCACTTATCCCTTCAAAGTAGGACACCAAACCCTAATCTGATTAGGTTAGGCGCCTAAGATAAGCTTTGGAGGGAAAATGATTCCTTTTCCTTGATCCTTGTAGCTTGGCCGCCCATTTTGTGTAAAAGATAGGCTTTGGGCGCCCATTTTGTGTAGAAGATAGAAGGGAATTTCTATCTTATCTTTAGTAAACCCTAGGCGCCATTTTCTGATATGTTAGGCGCCATTTTCCTCATTTTCCTTGCTTCATCCGTCCATGCCTTCCTTTGTAACCCTAGTTGACTTTCTACTTTCTAGAAATGGAAATTACAACTCAACTAAGACTTTCCTAGTTAATCTAATATATCATTAAATTAACTAAGAGTACATTTTATTAACTAGACTCCTAATAAAGCAATAAAGATAGTAACTTAGTCAATAATCAATTAACTAAGCTAAGGACATTTTCAAGGGACTTAAAGGACTCAATACTCTTAAGGGAATTCAGAACATCCCTTAACACACAAGCAACCATGTTCTTGGTCTTGGAATCAATGGAGCTAGATGGACCTCCATCACCTTCAGTTCCTCTTCTTCAGCAGCACCTCCTTTGAGTATCAATGCTATGTCTGCCGTAGCACCCATTACCTCATCTTACTGCGAGGTATGTGGTGTTCAGGGTCACTTTGGGCATGACTGTCAGTTCAGTCAACTTCAGATGGAGCAGGCAAACGCCTTCCAACAAAGACAACCAAATTTCCCCCCTCCACACAATTACCAAAATCCACAAAACCATCGACCTCCCCATCCACAAAACCATCCTAAACCCCCATACCATCAAACCCCACAAAATTTCCATAGACCACCACCACAAAACTTCCATCATCCCAATAACTTCCAAACTCCACAAAATTTCCACAAAACAATAACCCACAAGAGCCTAGCAATTCTGAACTGATGAAACTAATATTGTCTATGCAAAAGACAAATGAGGAAGCACAGAGGGCCCAAGAGAAGCACATCAAACTTCTCGAGGCTCAAGTTGCACAATTAGCAAGCACTAATGCTCAGAGGCGGCAGGGGGAATTACCAGGGCAACCCATTCAGAGTGAACATGTGAATGCCATCACTCTTCGTAGTGGAATTGCTTATGATGCTCCTCCATTGCCCGTTGATGAGGTTACCCCAACTGCGGGGAAGAAGAGGGTGGTAGAGGAAGGAAAAAGGAAGAATTCGACGTCTGAAGTCGACTTGTCTGCAAAAGCTGAACAGACAGGGAAGAAAAAGGAGAAGGTTTCTGAAACGCCTTTTACACCAAGGCTACCTTTTCCTCACATGATGCAAGAATCAAAGGTCGATCAGCAGTTTGGTAAGTTCTTGGCTATGGTCAAGAACCTTGAGGTAACGATTCCATTCACAGATTTAATTACCCAAGTGTCTGTTTATGCCAAATTTCTGAAAGACATGATAACAAAGAAAAGAGACTTTGGTGGGATAGAACGTGTCGCTCTTACTGAAGAGTGTAGTACTTTTATTCAAAATAAAACCCCACCAAAGTTAAAAGCACCTGGTAGTTTTACTATACCCTGCCATCTTGGACCCATTTTTATTGATAAGGCTTTGTGTGATTTAGGTGCTTCTGTTTCTGTTATGCCATTATCTGTTTATAAGAAACTAAATATGGGAGCACTTAAATGCACACAAATCACTTTACAGATGGCTGATCGTTCTATAAAATACCCTCTAGGTGTTTTAGAGGACGTTCCTGTGAGGGTTGGGAATTTCTATATTCCTGTTGATTTTGTGGTGTTAGATATGGATGAGGATGCTCAGATTCCTATTATTCTGGGTAGGCCGTTTTTGTGTATTGCTGGTGCTGTCATTGATGTCAAGTCTGGGTCTTTAACTCTGTGTTGGTGATGATAAAGTGATTTTTAAACTAACCTATGCTGTTAAGGCACCTATGCTTGAACAATCTTGTTGCAGGGATGAGGTTTTGGATGAAGTAGAAGTGGAGAAGGTTCCAACTACACCTAAGGTTGCCTCACCGTCTGGAGGTATTATCAAGAACATTTGGAGGCGAAAGATGTTTGATGAGGGTGGCACTCATTGCCAAGCCCCTCCTATTTGAGAGATGGAGGATTATGGTCGTGCGGGACCTTTATAAACTAGCGTTGTGCGAGAGGCAACTCGTATTCTTTCCCTTTTTCCTTTTTTTTTTTTTTTTTTTTTGTGAGCGAGAGTGAGGGTACTAACATTGTTTTTCCTCTTAGCATTGTCCTTGTGACCTTTTGGCAATGAGGACACTGCCAAGTTCAGCTTGGGGGAGGAGTTCTGTTTGTATTCTCTATCTCTTTTACTGCTTTCTAGGATAGATTTACTGCTTTAGAAAAATTCTGAAAAAAATCAAAAAATATGGTTCCCATGACTGGTTTAGTTGCCTCCCTGTGCCCTTTGTTGTGCTTTTATTGAAAATGATTTGACTTTGTTTTCTGGATAGCTGGGCATTTGTGATCTTAAGGTTATGATTTGATGTTTGATTGCTATGATTTCGAGCAAAGTTTGATTATATTACACCACTTTGTGCTGCATACCTGAATTGGTTAGACTGTGAGACCTCTTTGTAGCCTATTGGATTCATATTATTATCCAGTCTATTTTTGTGTGTTAGTTCCTCTTTAGTGGATTGATCTTGACTTTGACTTCGTACTTGTTTGTTTTTCGATGACTTGTAGCATTTGCTGTGATAGAGGCGTTCTTTTGTCTTATTCTTGAGCTTCAGAGTGAATTTTTGATATATTTTTATCCTCCTTAGCCCCGCTGAGCCTAATGACTTGTTTCGTGTTACTTAAACCCCTATTATGAGCCCAAGGCCTTCACTTGATATTATTCCAAGCCTAGCTTGGGGGAGCTTTTGTATGGGTTGAGTTTGAGATTGGTTTCTTGGTTTAGTTTGGTTGTTGAGAAATTTAAAAGTGTATTTGTTGCGGTTTGAGAGTGAGAAAAAGAAAAGAAAAAGCAGTTTTAGAGTTGCGTGAATGAAGTTCAGAAAAATGAAAGAAAAATGAAATAAAAGTTCAAAAGAATTCGAAGTTCTTACATTCACGTACGTTCTTAAAGAAATATTCGCTTCATTGCTTGAAAATTGGGTTTGTTATGAGTTTGTCATTGATTTATGAGAGTTGGGTTATTTTACGTGGTTTTATGGTGTTGTTGGGAGTTGTGTAGGCCATCTTAGGCCTTGTTTGAGTGTTTCATGCTCCCCCTTTCTTGGTTTTTCCATCACATTACCTAAAGATATCCCCTACCTCTTACCTAAGCCCCATTACAACCCTCTAAAGTCCTCTTGAGCACGTGTCTGCATTGTTCATTTGATTGATTTCGAGTCAGTTTGTCAAAGTTAAAGAGTATGTCTGCTAATTGAGTCGACTTGACTAGGATGAGCGTCATTGAACCTTCTTAAACACATGAGAGTGTGAGTGGGAAGGGTATTTATGGTCGGGCTGGTGAGTGTTCGGGCATATTCTTTGCCTGCCACAAAATTTAGAGGAGTGACACCTTTGTAAGAGCCTTTTCAGGATTTGTATGCCTTGTAGACGCTTGAAATTGATGAATTGCTTGAATGATTGGTGGTTGGATGGATTTGATTAGCCAAACTTGAATTTTGCCTGCTTGAACGATTCTTAGTCTTGAAAAATGTTTTGAGCTTTGATTGATTTTTATCTAAGGGGTGATGCAATCTATTCCATGTTCATGTTCTGTTTGCTTGAGGACAAGCAAAGGTTTAGCTTGGGGGAGTTTGATATCACGTATTTATATAGAGTTTTCTCCCTTATTTACAAGCTAATTTGTGCGTCATTGGAGCTCTTGGGAGCTATTTTATGCTAACTATCGTATATAGTTGTGGTTTTGTGTTTCAGTGTTGAACTACAGGTTTTAGGGAGTTTTCTCCTTATTTCCGAGCTGTATGGAAGCAACCACGGCCTTACGAGATGTTACGAGGCACGTAGGATGGCTCACGAGTTTTATGGGTAGTTAGGAGGTCCCAAGACCTCTAAACGTGAAGAATTGAGAGCCAAAAAGTCAAAAAGGAGTTTTCCGTACACTGATCGGGCAAATATAGCCCGATCGGGCGAAGATATATTGATCGGGTACAGAAGTTGCGGACCCGATTGGGCGAGAGACGAAGTGCCCAGACCCGATCGGGCACCCTCTGCCCGACCCGATCGGGCGGGAGACCCGTTGGTCTCATTATGCTGATGCGAGAGAGGAGAGCAAGCTGGCCCATATTGTCGCCTGGCCCGATCGGGCAGTGCTGCCGGGCCCGATCGGGTGAGCCCATTTCGCCCACACCTTGGTTGCTGCTGCTACGCTGAACGAGGAACGAAGCTGAAAATTTCTCACTATGGGCCCGATCGGGTGGCCCTGTGCCCGATCGGGTGGCCCTGTGCCCGATCGGGTGGCCCTGTGCCCGATAGGGTCCCGTGCATTTCTCGCGAATTTCGTCTTTAATTTCCGTGTTTAGTTAGACTTGAGGGGGTATTATAAATACCTTTTTCCTCATTATTTTGGGGACATCTTTTATCATCTCTTTACTCTAGTTTATTTCTCATAGTTCTTAGCTTAGTTTAACACTTTAGATTAGATTAAAGGTAATTGAACCTATTCGATTTCAATAAAAGTTCCTGCTTTCTGTCAAGTGGTATTCTTCTCTACTCTAATCTCTTTTATTATTCTTAATTGCTTAGCTTAAGTATTTAATTTTTCATGATGCAATTATTAGGGTTTCCAATTAGTTTTGTCATTGTCAATTCAATTAGGAGTGAGTAGTTCTCTTTCTAGGATGTTAGATAGGGAAGCCATGTTTATACCATGATTGTTATTTAGATTCCTATCAATTTCTAGGGCTTGATTAGGGTGATTGTGATGTGGTTTGTTCTTAATTAGTGATTGTTGTTAGTGTACAATTTCATTGATTGCTTGTGGTTAATAGTTGTTTGCACAGATCCGTCTTACGATTAGAAGCCTAGGACACATCAGTAGTTCTGATTACGTTAGTGAACATTGATATCACGTTTTTATATAGAGTTTTCTCCCTTATTTACAAGCTAATTTGTGTGTCATTGGAGCTCTTGGGAGCTATTTTGTGCTAACTATCGTATATAGTTGTGGTTTTGTATTTTAGTGTTAAATTGCAGGTTTTAGGGAGTTTCTCCTTATTCCCGAGCCATTTGGAAGCAACCACGACTTTAAGAGATGTTACGGGGCACGTAGGAAGGCTCACGAGATTTATGGGTAGTTTAGGAGGTCCCAAGACCCCTAAACATGAAGATTAGAGAGCCAAGGAGTCGAAGGAGGTTTCCGTGCACTGATCGGGCAGAAATGGCCCGATCGGGCGAAGTATTTATGATCGGGTATGAAAGTTGCGGACCCGATCGGGCAAGGCATGCCCGATAAGATCGGGCGAGCAACATGCACCAGACCCGATCAGGCGTAATGCACCCGACCCAATCGGGTCAAAGGCTGCTAGATCTCGTTGTGAAGCTGCGGATGAGGCGAGCTGCTGGGCGCGTTTTGTCGCCTGGCCCGATCGGGTGGCTGCCCAGGGCCCGATCGGGTGGGTCGTTAAAATCAGTTTAATGCTACGCTGCTGCTACGCAAAGGCCCAGAAGCAAAAATGTGGCTTTTGGTATTTGACCCGATCGGGTGGGTGCCTCGGGCCCGATCGGGTCTAGCGCCATTTGTCGCGATTTTCGACTTTTGCTTCCTATTTTTAATTAGACTTGAGGGGTATTATAAATACCTTTTTCCTCATTATCTTGGGGGGATCTTTTATTCATCTTTCATTAGCTTTAGACTAGTTTTACTCTTCATTGTTCTTAGTTCAATTCAAACACTTTAGATTAATTTAGAGGTGATCAAACCTATTTCGATTTCAATAAAGTTACTGCTTTCCGTTAATTGGTATTCTTTCTTACCCTAATCTCTTTTATTATTCTCAATTGCTTAGTTTATTTATTTAATCGTTCATGATGCAATTGTTAGGGTTTCATATTAATTTTGTCGTTGTTAATTCGATCATGTCTGAGTAGTCTCTTTCTAGGGTGTTAGATAGGAAAGCCATGTTTATACCATGATTGTGATTTAGACTCTTATTGATTTCTAGGGCTTGATTAGGGTGATTGTGATGTGGTTGGTTCTTTATTGAGTAATTAACGTTATTGCGCAGTTTCGTTGGTTGCTTGTGGTTAATAGTTGTTTGCACAGATCCGTCTTACGACTAGAGGCCTAGGACACGTCAGTAGTTTTGATTACGTTAGTGAACATGCGGCGTATGTTGAACTATGAGCGTTGAGTCTTAACCATAGCTCAACATAGGCTCTAATCCCCGACTCTTGACCTAGGTTTTGATAGGAGTTGACCCTATTTGATTGGTATAAGCATGGTGGACCGACCTAATACCCTAGACTTTTATTCCATAGTTTAATCCTCGATTTATTCCGTCTTCTGTAGTCTATTCTTTAGTTTAATTATTTCTTCCCTGATTTACTCTGGAGTAGCTGAATTGGTTGAATATTGATTTAGAAACTTTGTCTCCCTGTGGATTCGACCCTGCTTCCACTGACTACCTTAGTTAGAGGACCGTAGGTTTATTTTTGATTAGGTGACACGACTAAAACCTATCAAAATTTGGCGCCGTTGCCGGGGAGACGGCTAGTTCTCTAAGTTTTTATTTAATTATTTGGTCTACTTCTCTGTACCTCATTGGAACTTCATTGTTTCAATCGAGGTACCCTTTACTGCTGCTTTTTGTTTCTTTTGTATGCCCAGGTCCCAAAGAAACGGTTCCCCCATTCCAGCGGACCCCGATCTTGATAGGACAATCAGGCCGATCCGAAAGATAAAGCAGAAAGAAAAGCAGTCTGTTCAGCCGAACATCTCTGGAACAGACACCTTGAGTTCAGTTATGTCAAAATCACTGAAGTCATATGGGGTGCCCAACCCAGATGGTCTCTCCACTGGACCTACCATGCCCACCATTGTCGCGGCAAATTTTGAGATTAAGCCTGGACTCATCAGCATGGTCCAGCAAAATCAGTTTGGTGGGCATCCTACTGAAGATCCGGCAAATCATCTGCAACGGTTTCAACAACTTTGTCGAACCGTTAAACATGCCGGCGTCACTCCAGATCAACTTAAAGTCATTTTGTTCGAGTTTTCATTGAGAGATAGAGCCCAAAAATGGTTGAACGATGTGAAAGAAACCGAGTGGAGTGAGATTTCTGCTGCATTTCTGAGAGAGTATTACCCACCCACTAAAACAGCAGAAATCAGAAATAAACTGGCCACGTTTTCCCAAGAGCCTGATGAAACATTACGGGAAGCGTGGGCTAGGTTTAGAGATCTACAGAGAGAGTGTCCACACCATAATATGGACAAATGGTTCTTGACGCAGACATTCTACAATGGTCTGCAGCCTCAGACGAAGTGTATTGTTGATTCGTCTGCAGGAGGAGTGTTTTTAGACAAGGCAGTTGATGAGGGTTATGAATTCATATCAAATCTTGCAGCCAATGACCATTCATCATCTAGGAGTTTGAATAAGAAGGTACTTGAAGTTGACGCTATTTCATTGCTTACATCTCAGATGGCGCAACTAACTCAGCAGCTAATGAAGTCTTCTAGTCCGACACCTCCACCCATGAGTATCAATGCTATGTCTGCAGTAGAACCCATTACCTCATCTTACTGCGAGGTATGTGGTGTTCAGGGTCACTTTGGGCATGACTGTCAGTTCAGTCAATTTCAGATGGAGCAGGCAAACGCCTTTCAACAAAGGCCACAAACCTTCCCCCCTCCACATAACTACCAAAACCCACCTCCACAAAACTACCCTAAACCCTCCTACCATCACACCCCACAAAATTTCCAAAGACCACCACCACAAAATTTCCGTCACCACAATAATTTCCAAACTCCACAAAATTTCCACACCCACCTCCACAAAACAATAACCCACAAGAGCCTAGCAATTCTGAACTTATGAAACTGATATTGTCTATGCAAAAGGCACATGAGGAAGCACGGAGGAACCAAGAGAAGCATATCAAACTTCTCGAGGCTCAAGTTGCCCAGTTGGCAGAAACTAATGCACAGAGGCAGCAGGGACAATTGCCAGGGCAACCAGTTCAGAGAGAACATGTGAATGCCATCACTCTTCGTAGTGGCATTGCATATGATGCCCCTCCAGTGCCCATTGATGAGGTTACCCCAACTGCAGGGAAGAAGAGGGTGGTAGAGGAAGGAAAAAGGAAGAATTCGACGTCTGAAGTCGATTTGTCTGCAGAAGCTGAACAGACAGGGAAGAAAAAGGAGAAGGTTCCTGAAACGCCTTTTACACCAAGGCTACCTTTTCCTCACAGGATGCAACAGTCCAAGGTCGATCAGCAGTTTGGTAAGTTCTTGGCTATGGTCAAGAACCTTGAGGTAACAATTCCATTCACAGATTTAATTACCCAAGTGCCTGTTTACGCCAAATTTCTGAAAGACATGATCACTAAGAAAAGAGACTTTGGTGGGGTAGAACGTGTCGCTCTTACTGAAGAGTGTAGTGCTTTTATTCAAATAAAACCCCACCAAAGTTAAAAGATCCTGGTAGCTTTTCTATACCCTGCCATCTTGGACCTATTTTTATTGATAAGGCTTTGTGTGATTTAGGTGCTTCTGTTTCTTTTATGCCATTGTCTGTTTATAAGAAACTGAACATGGGAGCCCTTAAATGCACACAAATCACTTTACAGATGGCGGATCGTTCTATAAAATACCCTCTAGGTGTTTTAGAGGATGTTCCTGTTAGGGTAGGGAAATTCTATATTCCTGTTGATTTTGTGGTGTTAGATATGGATGAGGATGCCCAGATTCCTATTATCTTGGGTAGGCCGTTTTTGTGTACTGCTGGTGCTGTCATTGATGTCAAGTCTGGGTCTTTAACTCTGAGTGTTGGTGATGATAAAGTGATTTTTAAACTAACCAATGCTGTTAAGGCACCTATGCTTGAACAATCTTGTTGCAGGGATGAGGTTCTGGATGAAGTAGGTGTGGAGAAGGTTCCAATTCCACCTAAGGTTGCCTCACCGTCTGGAGGCATTGTCAAGAACATTTGGAGGAGAAAGATGTTTGATGAGGGTGGCACTCATTGCCAAGCCCCTCCTATTTGAGAGAGGGAAGATTATGGTCGTGCGGGACCTTTATAAACCAGCGATGTGCGAGAGGCAACTCGTATTTTTCTTTCCCTTTTCCTTTTCTTTTTATTTGTTTTCCTTCTTTTTGTGAGCGAGAGTGAGGGTACTAACATTGTTTTTCCTCTTAGCATAGTCCTTATCACCTTTTGGCATTGAGGACACTGCCAAGTTCAGCTTGGGCCAGGAGTTCTGTTTGAATTCCCTATCTCTTTTACTGCTTTCGAAAAGTACTGAAAAAATCAAAAAAAAATATGGTTCTCATGACTGGTTTAGTTGCCTCCCTGTGCCCCTTGTTGTGCTTTATCTGAAATTGATTTGACTTTGTTTTCTGGATAGCTGGGCATTTGTGATCTTGAGGCTATGATTTGATGTTTGATTGCTATGATTTCGAGCATTTTTGGATTATATTAGACCACTTTGTGCTGCATACCTGAATTGGTTAGACTGTGAGGCCTCTTTGTAGCCTATTGATTCATATTATTATCCAGTCTATTCTTGTGTGTTAGTTCCTCTTTAGTGGATTGATCTTGACTTTGACTTCGTACTTGTCTGATTTTAGATGACTTGTAGCATGTGCTGTGATAGAGGCGTTCTTTTGTCTTATTCTTGAGCTTCAGAGTGAGTTTTTGATATACTTTTATCCTCCTTAGCCCCGCTGAGCCTAATGACTTGTTTCGTGTTACTTAAACCCCTATTATGAGCCAAAAGCCTTCACTTGATATTATTCCAAGCCTAGCTTGGGGGAGCTTTTGTATGGGTTGAGTTTGAGATTGGTTTGTTGGTTTAGTTTGGTTTTTGAGGAATTTGAAAGTTTATTTGCTGTGGTTTGAGAGTGACAAAGAGAAAAGAAAAAAGCAAGTATAGAGTTGCGTGATTTAAGTTCAGAAAAATGAAAGAAAAATGAAATGAAAATTCAAAAGAATTCTAGTTCTTTCATTCACGTACGTTCATAAAGGAATATTCGCTCCATTGCTAGAAAATTGGGTTTGTTATGAGCTTTTCATTGATTTATGAGAGTTGGGTTACTTTACATGGTTTTATGGTGATTGTTGGGAGTTGTGTAGGCCATCTTAGGCCTTGTTTGAATGATTTATGATCCCCCTTTCTTGGTTTTTCCACCACAATACCCAAAAGTATCCCCTACCTCTCGCCTAAGCCCCATTACAACCTTATAAAGTCCTCTTGAGCTTATGTCTGCATTGTTCATTTGATTGATTTCGAGTTAGTTTGTCAAAGCTAGGGAGTATTTCTGCTAATTGAGTCGACTTGACTAGGTTGAGCGTCATTGAACCTTCTTAAACACATGAGAGTGTGAGTGGGAAGGGTACTTATGGTCGGGTTGGTGAGTGTTCGGGCATATTCTTTGCCTGCCACAAAATAGAGAGGAGTGACACCCTTGTGAGAGCCTTTTCAGGATTTGTATGCCTTGTGGATGCTTGAGTTTGATATATTGCTTGAATGATTGGTGGTTGGATGGATTTGATTAGCCAAACTTGAATTATGCCTGCTTGAACGATTCTTAGTCTTGAAAATGTTTTGAGCTTTGATTTGTTTTTATCTATGGGGTGAGGCAATCTATTCCATGTTCATGTTTTGTTTGCTTGAGGACAAACAAAGGTTTAGCTTGGGGGAGTTTGATATCACGTTTTTATATAGAGTTTTCTCCCTTATTTACAAGCTAATTTGTGCGTCATTGGAGCTCTTGGGAGCTATTTTGTGCTAACTATCGTATATAGTTGTGGTTTTGTATTTTAGTGTTGAATTGCAGGTTTTAGGGAGTTTTCTCCTTATTCCCAAGCCATTTGGAAGCAACCACGACTTTACGAGATGTTACGGGGCACGTAGGAAGGCTCACGAGTTTTATGGGTTGTTTAGGAGGTCCCAAGACCCCTAAACATGAAGATTAGAGAGCCAAGGAGTCGAAGGAGGTTTCCATGCACTGATCGGGCAGAAATGGCCTGATCGGGCGAAGTATTTATGATCGGGTATGAAAGTTGTGGACCCGATCGGGCAAGGCATGCCCGATAAGATCGGGCGAGCAACATGCACCAGACCCGATCGGGCGTAATGCACCCGACCCAATCGGCTCAAAGGCTGCTAGTTCTCGTTGTGAAGCTGCGGATGAGGCGAGCTGCTGGGCGCGTTTTGTCGCCTGGCCCGATCGGGTAGCTGCCCACGGCCCGATCGGGTGGGTCGTTAAAATCAGTTTAATGCTACGCTGCTGCTACGCGAAGGCCCAGAAGCAAAAATGTGGCTTTTGGTATTTGACCCGATCGGGTGGGTGCCTCGGGCCCGATCGGGTCTAGCGCCATTTGTCGCGATTTTCGACTTTTGCTTCCTATTTTTAATTAGACTTGAGGGGTATTATAAATACCTTTTTCCTCATTATCTTGGGGGGGATCTTTTATTCATCTTTCATTAGCTTTAGACTAGTTTTACTCTTCATTGTTCTTAATTCAATTCAAACACTTTAGATTAATTTAGAGGTGATCAAACCTATATCGATTTCAATAAAGTTCCTGCTTTCCGTTAATTGGTATTCTTTCTTACCCTAATCTCTTTTATTATTCTCAATTGCTTAGTTTATTTATTTAATCGTTCATGATGCAATTGTTAGGGTTTCATATTAATTTTGTCGTTGTTAATTCGATCATGTCTGAGTAGTCTCTTTCTAGGGTGTTAGATAGGAAAGCCATGTTTATACCATGATTGTGATTTAGACTCTTATTGATTTCTAGGGCTTGATTAGGGTGATTGTGATGTGGTTGGTTCTTTATTGAGTAATTAACGTTATTGCGCAGTTTCGTTGGTTGCTTGTGGTTAATAGTTGTTTGCACAGATCCGTCTTACGACTAGAGGCCTAGGACACGTCAGTAGTTCTGATTACGTTAGTGAACATGCGGCGTATGTTGAACTATGAGCGTTGAGTCTTAACCATAGCTCAACATAGGCTCTAATCCCCGACTCTTGACCTAGGTTTTGATAGGAGTTGACCCTATTTGATTGGTATAAGCATGGTGGACCGACCTAATACCCTAGACTTTTATTCCATAGTTTAATCCTCGATTTATTCCGTCTTCTGTAGTCTATTCTTTAGTTTAATTATTTCTTCCCTGATTTACTTTGGAGTAGCTGAATTGGTTGAATATTGATTTAGAAACTCTGTCTCCCTGTGGATTCGACCCTGCTTCCACTGACTACCTTAGTTAGAGGACCGTAGGTTTATTTTTGATTAGGTGACACGACTATTACCTATCAAACATGCGGCGTATGTTGAACTATGAGCGTTGAGTCTTAACCATAGCTCAACACATGCTCTAATCCCTCGACTCTTGACTTAGGTTTTGATAGTAGTTGACCTTGTCTGATTGGTATAAGCATGGTGGACCGACCTAATACCCTAGGTTTTTAGTCCATAGTTAAATCCTCGGTCTAATTTGTCTTCCTTAGCTTAATCTTTAGTTCAGTTAATTCTTCCCTGATTTCATCTGAAGTAGTTGATTTGATTGAATATTAATTTAGAAACTCTGTCTCCCTGTGGATTCGACCCTGCTTCCATTGACTACTTTAGTTAGAGGACTGTAGGTTTATCTTTGATTAGGTGATACGACTAAATCCTATCACTCATCAGGGCCTTAAGTAGCAACAACCTCATGTTGCACCTCAAGAGCCTATTATGTCTTAGTTAATAAAATTGATGTTTTTTATGAAACAGCCACTGGTGAGAGCATAAAGGGGTTGAAGAATCCTCTACGTTCCTACTTTCTACCCACGACTTTCTTCCTTTGTTCCCCTTCATCTTATATCCTTTCATTTTCCCTGAATCCTTTTATTTTTCTCTTTCTTTCTACTTGGTTCTCTATTCATTTTTTTGCCCATGATTTCCTCAAATCTTATTTTCATTCATAATTTTAGTTTTAAATTTGATCACACTTCTATTAATTAGAAATTTTAGATCAAAATATTAACCCCCTCTTTGTTTCTTTGGAACCATCAATATTGTTCAACCTTCAACCAACCCTTAGTGTTCTTGATTTTGTTCTTCTTCTTTTGTTTCCCTTCTCACTGTTTAATTTCGTTGGGGGATTTTCTTTGAGATGGTGAATAGATTTTCAACATTTTTGTTTAATTTCCTCTAGGATTTTCACTGTAGACTTTAGATAGTTGGTATTTTTTAAGATCATTTTCAGTTCTTGCAGTTTATTAGTAACGTACATAATGGTCTTTCGCACTAATGCTTTGTAAAACTCTTAACAAAAAGTTCCAATATGCAACGTTTTTTATTTGAGAGTTTTTATCCTAAAATTCTGTTTTAATCCTCATGCTATCAAACACCCAAAATAGAGTTTTGCCTAGTCAAAAACTCTAATTGGTGTCCAAACCTCTAAAAACACCTTGAACCTCTCTTTACCAAACAGGGCCGAAATCAGTAACCAAAATCCCAAACTTTCCTTTCTCTCTCTCTCGTAACCTTCTCCCTCTCTGTATCACTCTCGACCTCACTTCCCATTCTCATTATTCTTGACCTCCATTAAAATCCCATAAAAGTTTGAGCAACTAATCCATGGAAGAAACCCAAAAATACCATAAGAATTTTATCCTATTTAGTCGCAAACTTTTGTCCGCCCAATTTCTCCAACATGCAGTTGGTTTCACCACTAATTAGTTCATGAACGTTATACATCTTGAAAATTTATTGAATTTAGGCACATGGATTAATCAATTCGGAGTTGTGTGCTAGGAGATATGCCTTTTGGAGGGTTTCAGTTGTTACTGTCAATTTCTTACGTGATTGATGTATGGCTGCAATTCTGCTCTATTGATACTGCCCCCTTGTTCTTCATTTCAATTTTTCTATCTCCTTTCATTTGAGATGATGGCATGTTAATTAAAGTTATATAATCCTTTTCGTTATCTTCTTTTCTTCAAATAAATGAAGCCCAAATCAGATTATGGACCAAATGAATCCTTTACAAAAAAAATCGTTTTGAGATAAGAGTTTGAAATCACTTTTGTTAAGGAAGTCTAAGATAAAGAAAGGTTATTTGTTTACCAACCTTAGTAATTATTAGTAAGGTTATTACTAATGAATTAATGATTAGGATTTTTTTGTCAAAAACCATCTTTTATAATACACATTGTAGGTTTAACTACCTTTTCTAAATTTTTTTCAAAATAACCACCTCTTATCATTAAAACCAGTAGGTTTCACTACCAAAACCACTTTCGGTCCAATTTTTTTATGATGAGATTACCCTTTATTGGTTTTCAGTCATGTTCTTCATTTTCCCCCCAATTTTCATTCGATTTTCTCATTCAATCCATCTCCAGTTCATCAATTTGGAGAAATTTGAAGATTCTTTTCAATTAATCATTTAGTTGGGCATCAATTCGTGAATGAAGCGCCCAAATCGTCAATTGGACGCTTTTTTTTGCAAACCTTATAATGCAGATTCTGGCAACCACAACCACAGTGGGCAGCCGAGATTCTGTCGGCGAGAGGGTAACCACCACCAAAAAGGGCAGATTCCGCCGGCGAGAGGATAACTATAACACCCTCCAAATTTGAACTAATTAAAATACTTGTGTATTGATAACCAATGTTCAAACTCGGAGGATGTTAAATGAAGGCTGAAAACTAAGGCTAACCAAATTCAATAAGCATTAATTTGGGTTTATCTAAACTATTACAAATGAAAAGAAAGTTCTTAAAGTCCAACAAATAAAAATAAAATCCATTATTTAAGCTAATAAGGCTACAGTTCCTCACTCGCATTCCCCTCTTACCATCATCAACCTGCAAAAATAATAAAGGACCAAACAAGGGAGACAAAGCTCCCAAAATTAGATAAACTGAGTAATTCGACTCTATCCCGTAAAAGTAATTAATTTAAAATAGATTTTACGTTTAAAGAATTAATATAATAAAGAGTAAATTAAAAATTTAATTACAAGAACTAAACGTTCAAACAATAATATATTTGACATCCAACATTAACTAAAACATACATTAATAATTTATTAAAAGGGAAATGCGAACGCCAGTAGGTCGGGGCAATCCCCTGTTATCCACCTACTTCAACAAGAGGTCGCCACCCCATCAAACAGTTCATGGCCAATAATCAAGGTCCCTAGTGTGCACACCCCTTCTACTTGGATCACAACAAATAGAAGGAAGACAATAGTTTCAGACAGAATAGTAAAGTAACCAAACCTATAAGTAGTTGTACTACCATATAGGGCAACCTGTTCAATACCCATAAGGGCTTTCATTTCCCTCATTAGTACCATTATGTAAAACAAAGTAATTTAATCAAGTCAAGATCAATAATAAAGTTCATTCCACTGAACTCAATAATTTCCAAAGTTCCAATATTATAATGACCATATTCGAGATCCAATTCATATATTTAACTAATAACATTCAACTTCATTAATCATGGTCATATATAGTAGTAATTCTAAAATAAAACAGTTAATAATAATAATAAATAACAACAACAACAACAACAATAATAATAGTAGTAGTAACGTAATAAAACTATTTTATATCCAACGTTCAACTAAATTTCAAATCACACAATCATAATATCCAATAGAAAACTTTTCTCAACAGGTCTAGAGTTTTGATAGATATCGAGATTACCTCGAGTAGCTTAAATTGGGAATTACTTCTAACAGTCGTCTATGAACTTTCCGTCAATGAAGTTTCCGTCTATAATTAATTAATAACCCATATTAGTAATTTTGATATGGGTTATTAATTAATTATAGACGGAAACTTCATTGACGGAAAGTTCATAGACGACTGTTGCAGCTAGAAGGGTCCAGAACTAGAATTAATTAAGACCCCAACAATTCAACTTTTCTAAGAGACGCTTCATATTCTTTCAATTTCTCATCTCTAAAATTCTGGGAAATTACAGAGGAAGAAGACCCAGACATATTTTTAGCTTGAGAATAACATCTAGCATTGTTTTTAACATTGTTTTGAAGAGATCTTAATGTATAATTCCATCTATCCTTGATCTTTCATTCCTTCAACTGCTGCCATTATTATCCAAGCTCTGTTTTTTGCTGAACTCATTTTTATCTTTACCGACTTGGAAAAGTTTATGAATTGAATCGCTGAACTTCGCTTTTGTGCATTTACTAATTGTGGGTGTGATTTAGGGTGTCTGAGTGGGATGGTTTCAGGTGTAGGTGGGATTTCGGTGAGAATGGGGGTGGTTTAGGGTGTCGGGGTGGGATTTCCAAAGGAATGGATGGTTTCAACCGTGAAATATTTTTCGATGGTCATTGTGGTCACTAGGGTTAGTTTAAGGGAGGGTGGGGTTGAGATAGGTGGTCAAAGGGGTGGCTGAAGTGGTGAGAAGGGGTTGCGGTAACGAGAAGGAAGAGGAAGGGGAGATGGTGGCTGAAGTGGTGGTGGGAGTATAAATTAAAAAGAAAAGGAAAAAAGAAATAAAAAAATTACCTAGCTAGCAGGTTATAAGTCATCATGGTGTGTTTGTGGCGGATCTTCTTAATAGTTGTGATTATACTGGAATAACTCATACTTGGGATTATTATTGGCGGAACGGTTATAGTTTGGATTATTCCAGTCAATTTTTCTTTTTTTTTTTCTAAAAAAACGTTAGTGTAAGAATTGTTGGAAGGGGAAAACAAGAGTTTGATTCATACATGTTGAAGAGAAGAGAGAGAGGAGATGGTGCTGTGGAATGACTATTGGGGGTTTTTATAGGTGAAGGAGATGGATTTAAGAAGGAAAGGGAGAGTGATGTATGGAAAAAATAAAGATCCAATCAATTTAAGAGTTGATTGGAAAAAATTTATGGATTTATTAACAAAGAGATTGGTATTTTGATATGGGAAGGAAGGGAAGAAAATCCCCCCTTACTCTCACGGTTGATTTGGGTTCAAATTTAATTTTTTTTTGTTTTTAGCTAAAAGGCTTAGGTGAGTTGGGCTTGGTAGTGTTAGTGAAAAGTGGGCTATAAGAGTTTTCATGAAACATACCCATTTGTAAACATTCTAAGAGTTATAAAAAAGTGAAGAAATATAACTAATAAATTAACTACTAGGAACTTACAAAATAATAATTTGAAAATAACATTATTTAAAAATGTAAGAAAATTTTGGCATATTACAATAACCACCACCAAACAGTCCAGATGTCGCCATCGAGAAAATATTAGGTGTAAAAAGGTTTTACACCGGTATTGAAAATATTGTACCCAAAAATTGGGAGTAAATTTTTTTTCATCTTACTAGTCCATAATCTCTCCTCTATTCACAACTCGATAACAATTTTCTCTCAGTCTTATTAGTAAAAGTAAGAAAAAAGTGAAAAAGATAGAGAGAAGGAAAGAAAAAGTAGGAGAGAAGTGTAATAATTAGGTGGGCCAACCTTCCATTTATGGTAAACACATACATATTAAAAAAACGGAGGGAGTAAAAAATAGTCTTCTGAGATCTTGCTGAATCGTCTCAATATAGACTTTGCAAACATATATTTTTGTAATTTTTTGCAACTATACTATTAGAAACATAGTAGATCAAAATTTTGTCTCGACAAAGGTAAAAATCAACCGTTACATATAAAAAAACTGAGGGAGTATTTTTTAATACTCCTTCTGTTTCACAAATAATGTTACATTTGCATAGTAAACACTATTCGCAAAGTGCACTTTGACCGTTGTTTGTGATTTATATCTAAGGAGATATATAGTGGGATCTTGTTGGATTTGTCTTGATTATAATTTTTACAAATACACAACTTGAGATATTAACGTACTTCGAGGCGAGTTTTTCGAACTGAAGACGACGTTTTTTCGAAAAACGAACACAATCGTTCACCCTTTATCAACAAAAATTTCAAAAAACCCTACAAAACGAGTACCAACAAGCCGGGTTTTCGGCCACGTACTTCCAGACGAGTTTTTCGGACTGGAGACGACGTTTTTTCGAAAAACGAACATTGTTGTAGGCCCTTTATGGGCACAAATTTTGAAAAGCCTTACAAAACAAGTACCAACAAGTCGGGTTGAAGTACGTGCCCAAAAACCCGGCTTGTCGATACTCGTGTTATAGGGATTCTAGAAATGCATGCACGACAGTGTCCTTCTTTCGAGAAAACGTCGTCTTTAGTCTGAAAAACCCGTCTTGAAGTACCTGCCCGAAAATCGGGCTTGTTGGTACTCGTTTTATAGGGATTCTCGAAATTTGTGTCCTGAAGGGTGCAAGGCGGTGTCCGTTTTTCGAGAAAACGTCGTCTTCAGTCCGAAAAACTCGTCTCGAAGTACTTATTGGAAAACTTGCCTTGTTGGTACTCGTTTTGTAGCGATTCTCGAAATTCGTGCCTATAAAGGGGGCGCGTCGTTATCCGTTTTTTGAAAAAACGTCGTCTTCAGTCCGAAAAATTGAGATTAAATGTTGTCTCAAAATACGTACCCATTATTAGAAACTGACAATTACAATTGCGTAAAAGAAACGATTTCAAGGCTGTGTCGCGGTAGAAGACCACTGACTTGAAAGCAATTACGGCCCGACTATGGTGATAATCGCAACTGGACGAAAAGCTCCCCAAGGTTAATGCACATACCCAGAAAATTTAGAGAAGAAGAAGAGAGGAAGAAAAGAGTATTTTTCGAATGAAGAAATTCTGTAGCAGAGGTTTGATTTTATAGCAAGACAATCAACCCAAATAAGGAATGCAATAAACAGATGGAGAGAATCAAGGGCGACATAAGTAGCAATTAAGACTGTAACGTTAAAAACGTTTTAGTCCATCAAGTGACCGTTATACACACTTAGGCCCGCGTCCAAAAAGATAAGCTCCAGCTCAGCTCTTCCCAGAACCTAGGCCCAGCACGAGCCTGGTCCGATCCGGGCGGCGCGCGTGGTAGCAAGCCCAAAGCCAAGCATGACCTCCAACCACAAAAGCCCACCAAATAACCAACTGAAACAATAAGGAGAGGAAGAAAGTTAAAGGGAAAACTTCCTTTCATAGGTGATATGGGACCTTTGGGAAAAAGTCAAAGAAGACTTTTTCATGCCTTAACTCCAACATCCATTATCATATCATATATCAAAAACGTATAGTTTTAAAATATTGTAAAATTGAATATAAAATAAAGATTTATATAAGGTTAAACATGATTTTGCCGATCAAACTATGCATTAGTAGTGTAATTAGTAAAAATAGCAACAAGTTACTAAGAGAATAGTCTTTCATGGTAGTAATTCACAAGAAAAAAATATGATAACTATAAGCCTGTAATTAACAAAGGGGTATTTTACATGGCAATTTTTGGCAAAAAAAAATTTCTTCTCGTGAGAGCAACTCATACTCACGCATATAGATGATGGTATTATGATGTCTTCTTTTTTCTTTTTTATTTATAATTAGATTTACGTGAAAAGCTTATTTTTGGATCTCCTTCATTCTTTTTTAATTGTTATTGTATGCATCTTTGAAATGTTTTTTATGTCACATTTTATACCAAGTAGAATATCATATAGGGGAAGATTTTGTATCTCATAATTTCATGTTTTTGGAATTTAACACCACTAAAACAAATTTGTATCTCATAATTGTAATTGTCTTTCCTTTTACTATTAGAAAATATCACTTATTATTAACATACGTAAATAAAAATTTATGGATCTACACTAATTACATGTACTCCCTCCGTTCAATAATAGATGATACAATTCTTGTACTCGTCCAAATTAGTTGATACAATTCTATAAATGGCATAGGAGTACAATAGAAATATTATTTTTTAATATTAATGGGTTTCACATATAATTAATTTAATAATCCATCCACTCCAAACCCCTATGATATGCCCCACCAATATATACTTTATGTACTAAAATAAATACAATAATCAACTACTCTCAATGAAATATGTTAGTCAAATAATACTCTTAAAATACTGTGCCAGTCAAACTGTATCATCTGATATGTTACGGAGGGACCAAGTAGTACTTGGTCTAGTGGAAAGGAGTGTACCCTTCGAACCTCAAAGTTGGGGGTTCAATCCCCACTAGGGGCACTTTGAGGGTAGGGATTTCCCTTACCTTTCCCCCTACTCTCAAGTGCCTGGCCCAATAGGACCCAAGCGGGGTCCGGGCCACTTCTCCTTACAAAAAAAAATGTTACGGAGGGAGTATTTAATTAGATTATTAGCTCATTTTATTAATCAAATAATTTCATTTATTGATTTTTATCATTCTCGCTGGTACTTATACCAAACACTCAAACTCTAAACATCTACCTAGCCTACCCTCACAGCTAACAACTCGCAGCTACTAGCCGACAGCTAACAACTACCCCCACAACTAACAGCTACCTCAAAACTTACAACTACCTCTACCTTTGATGTTGCCGAACACAGCCTTAGTGTGCATCTCATAACATAGAGCTAATAGCTTGTTTGTTTAGGGGGATAAAGGGTGGGGATAAGGATTTCTTGTCGCTCCTCACCCTTGTCCCATGTTTGTTTAAGGGGATTTGGAAATTTAGTTGGGATAGAAATAGGGATAAAAACTCAATTTATTCCACCAAAATTATACCTAAGGGGGTGGTATAAGGGATGGGGATAAGAATAAGGAGTAAAAAGACAAACATATCCTTAATGAATTGGGAGGAAAGAGGAGAGAATGAGAAAATTAGTAAGGTTATTCAGATAACTTTATTATTTGTCCCTAATTTTATCCCAAGTCATACCAAATATGAAATTACTCTGATTTTATCTTTATCACACCTATCATTTTCTTATCTCTATGCCGGCCTTTATCTCTATCCCCATCCCCATCCCCATCCCGATGACATACCACACCCTAAATCATCCAAATGATAGGATCGTATTCCTAGTTGGCCGATTAACAATTAGCATATCATGTGAGACCCATTGGCATCGCTAAATATAGTGAAAATCGTTGGAAATTCTTCAGAAATTCAATTTTGATAATATCCATGATCAATAGCCGATAAAGCCACGAACTTATCTGCCCCCATCTGATCCTAATCAGATCTGATATGATCCTAATCAGTAAATAGTAAATCTTATTTAACCTTATCTTCTAAAATTTGGATTTATGAAATCAAATTGATATAAAAGGATTCAGTTCAAAAACTACGAAAAGAATTTAGAAAACCATAGTCGAACAACAGAAATCCTGATTGTTTTTAAAGGCTCAACGAGATCAAAAAGTCTCTCCAATGGCGGATTATTCTCTTCCTCAAGACTCTTTCTTTCTGGGATTTGACAGTTCTACTCAGTCAGTTTTCTTCTCTATTCCCTTTTTTTTCTTCTTTTGTATCTGCTTTATTCTCACGTAATTTTCACTACCCACTTGACAATTTTGTTTCCTAAATGTGCAATGCTGTTCGTTATTCTTTAATTTCAATCATATGTTTCTTAAATTTTTATGATGTTGTGTTTGTTCATGGTTGATTCTATCATGTTTTTATAATAATTCTCACAAGGGTACCCAAAATTTGGTAATCCTAGTTCTAAAGAGCTAGTTTGCTATTAAGATTTATGAAATAATTTAAAAGCATTCTGCACTTTACTGGTTAGATGGGCATTAATGTATATGGTATAATGGTAATATACAGGTTTTGGGGTTAATAATGTAATACTAATACATTGGTTGTTTTAGGTCTTTAAAGGCTACAGTACTGGATTCAAGCTTGAATATTGTTGCGGTAGAGCTTGTTCATTTCGATTCTGAGTTGCCCCATTATGAAACTAAAGATGGGGTTTACCGTGATCCTTCTGTTAATGGCCGTATTGTTTCTCCCACCTTAATGTGGGTGGAGGCTCTTGATATGATGCTTCCAAAATTATCAAAAAAGATTGATTTTGGAATGGTTGCTGCGGTATCTGGAAGCGGACAGCAGCATGGCAGTGTGTATTGGAAGCGTGGAAGCTCATCGATATTGTCATCTTTGGATCCAACGAAGCAGTTGGTAAAACAATTTGCAGATGCTTTCTCCATCAAAGAATCGCCAATTTGGATGGATAGTAGTACCACTGAACAATGCAAGAAAATTGAGGAGGCTGTGGGTGGAGCACTAGCATTATCTTCTCTCACAGGTTCTCGTGCTCATGAACGATATACAGGCCCTCAAATTCGTAGAATATATGAAACACAACCAGAAGTCTACAAACAAACAGAGAGAATATCACTTGTGAGCTCTTTTATGACATCTCTTCTTATAGGAAGCTATGCTTGCATAGATGAAACAGATGGTGCTGGAATGAATTTACTGGATATCAAGCAAAGAGCATGGTCTAAGAAGGCTTTAGATGTACGCAATTTGTTGCTTTTATTTGATTTTCAACCAGTGTTGGATAGTTTGTATATGCAAGATTGTTTCTGGCTGCTTTGTTAGGGTGATATCTGCTTGATGCAATCTCTTTCATGTAACTCTTTGGCTCTTTGCATCTTGGTATAGGCTACTGCACCTGATTTGGAGGAAAAGCTTGGAAAGCCAGCTCCTGCCTACGCTGTTGCTGGTTTTATTGCTTCATATTTTGTGGAGAGGTTGGTATATCATTGCTATTGCTTTTTCCTATTTACTTGTCTCCCCCAGATTCCAACGAAATTACAAGTTTGAAATCATATCAAAGAGGGTGGTTGGTACCTGTTTTGTTATGCAATTAATGTGCCAAAATTAATTAGAAATGAGAGAAGATGTCACAAGAAAGTCTGGTGGCATGAGATCTCCCGGATTGCAAGCTAGTAACAAAAGAACATGCTGATTTGACTAAGACCTACCCTATGAGAGAGGCGGTTCCAATCTATGTCCCATGATCTGGTATACCTGTCAGCTTTTCTAATCTATCATTGTTGTGAGTGTGGCTGGATTTCAGTTTTACATGTACTACTTGTTTGGTTGGGAGAATTAGGATGGAAAGACAAGGAACAGAAAGGAATTTTAATGACTTAATCATGCTCAATCTTAAAAATTATATGGGATTTCATAGGAAGGGGAAGAAGTGATGAAAATAGATGTTAATAAGGATTCCATTTGGTTGGATGGAAAATCATTTTCCATGGGAGAACTCAATTGTAGCTTGGTTTTTCTTTGTTTGTTCCCTTGCATGAAAAGTAAGAGAATATAAAACTCCGCTTTAAACCTTCGATCCGATGGTCCAAAGGATTCGAAATGAGAGGATATATGGGAAAAAGGAAAGACAAGGAATTGCCTCCGGGGAGAAAAATGTTTTTCATCCCATGAAATACTATTTTGAATGATTAGGAAAACTATTTTCCACCCCACAAACCAAACAAAGGAAAATAAGAAACTGGTTTTCCAGGAAAATGTATAGCTCCCAACTAGGGATGCCAGTGGGGCGGGTTTCCTCATGGATGGGGATAGGAATGCTTCTTCTCTTCCTTTCCCTCCTGCTCTGTTAAAGCTAACCATATGCTTACTTCATTTTAAATCCTTCAATAAAACCAAACATTGAGGACTAATCTTTTCCATATTAGTCCGTTTTCTTCATTTCTTCTACCTAAAATAGGCCAAACAAGCTGGTGAGGAAGAATTATTGATTTCCTTTACGATGATAGCTGCAGCAGATATTAAATATGTAGGGTTCAATTATTAGGAAAAAATCAGGGAAAGCTAATCTTTTGATATAGAATTCAAAGGAAAAATGCCTCTCTCCTTGGAAATTAATACCAAAGGGCTAATCTAGGTAACTCCTGTATGGGGTTCTTGCTGAGCTGATGATGAAAAAAATTGTCGTTCTGAGTTTTTGGAGGTTGCTTTCAGCTTAGGTACATTGTTTTAGCCTTGAATCACTGTATGATTTACATAACTAGATGATGTAGTGTAAGAGGTGGACGAGATTCTGTTCTGTCTCAGTATTGATTCGCCAAACGATTTCATGGTTAAATTTCTATCTCAGTTCTATACCCTCGAGGGTTCTTCAGATATTTTGCTTACTTGTGCTTGTGGTGATAACTATGCCTTTATTTTAGGTATTGCTTCAGCAAAAATTGTTTGGTTATTCAGTGGTCTGGAGACAATCCAAACAGCCTTGCAGGTAGCCTGTTTCCTTAATTTAAGTTTACTTCTGTATTTCGATTAGTTCTGATCTAATTTCTGGCTTCGGTTAATTTTTTTTTTCTTGGTCGTGACTTTTTTCATCTCAGATTCATCTTGGATCAAAGAACCATTTCCATCCACATACTCCCTTTCTCTCCATTTACTTGCTACATCTACGAAAAAAACAATGTCTTTATTTACTTGTTACATTTCCCTTTTTTGACACGCAGTCCCCTTATAATTTTCACCTTTTGAATCACCTTTTTGTCATTTATCTACTCTTTTTCTAACTTTTCCGTAAGAATCACTATCCCTCTTTTACACTTCCCAATACTTCAATTGTACATATCCTACAAACATTCCTAAAAGCAAATTTAGCAAGTAAATGGAGACAGAGACGGAAGGAGTAAAATCAAGGAGATACTTTATTACGAACTAGGAACAATAAACTCAGAACTCCTAAAATTGTATCTCGATCTCGATTGGTGTGAGAGGAGGGAAGTACTATTAATTGATAGGTTGGGTTAAATATTGCAGATTTTTATTGATCATTTATGATTTTTGCTTACTAGAACTTGTTTTATGCTGGAAGTGAATTTTGTAGAGTAGAACAGAGTAATCGGGCAAGGCCTAAATTAGGAACTTTAAAGCGTTGCCCACAACTTCTGTGCTAAATTCAAGGGTCTAGTTTGGCATGTACTCCCTACATGCCTTAAAGATCTTCCTATATTCCGTTTTCATCCGTTCTTGAAAGGTCTTCCTACATTTGCTTCAATCCTAAAATGGTATACACTTTTTTCCTTTCCACCCAACATTAATCCACTTGTTGGCTCCACTTTATTCCACACTCTCTCACAACCACGTACTCTCTCCTATTAGAAAAAAAAGGACCTACTTGTATACTCTTTATCTTATCATTGGTTTCTGTTACTTCTGAGGAACGGAAGGAGTAGATGATAGCATATCTTATTTAACGGGATACCATCCTTTATACAAAAATTGTTGAAGAGACTTAGCTATTTGGTGAAAACTTATAACTTCTTGGTCAATGAGAAACACTCATACACACACATGCGTATATGTATATGTATATATCGATTTATGGTCGAACGAAAAGGTACCATGTGCTCTTTTATTTTTGTAAAAGATGTGCACCTTTTTTCCGTGAAGATAAATATCTTTCTTCCGGACACTCTATGTCTACGTTACAGTAAAATAAGATGCGCGGCTCACCCAAAAATATGCTTATTAAGTTTTAGAAAGTTGTAAATGTATCTTTCTCAATAATATAATTGTCTTTCACTCGATGATGCTGTTAGCTTCTCTTTGTCATTTTGAATTATAGAATTCTTAATTAATGTTTCTTGTGTCCTAATTTAGATGCAACTCACTCTTGCGCACATAGTTTTAGGCAGTGGATAAAATGGAACATAAATTCTATTAATTTATTGTAAGCGAGATTATGTGGTTATTTAGGTAGGGTTAGTGTTTATAATCGGAGTCACGTCTGCTTGAATTGATTGCAGCTTCTACCAGTTGTATTAGTTTTAGGTAATGGTAGTGGTTTATCGCAGCTTCTGTATTAGTTTTACTCTTACCATAAGTTTTATTAGTTTTAGGTAGTGGCAGTAGATTATTGGATTCATATCTGCTGCCATTTCTTATTCATGTCTTATTTAAATTAGTTGATTGTCTCAGCTTCTACCATAAGTTGTATTAGTCTTGTTTTGTGTAGTGGTAGTGGTAGTGGATTACTGGATTCACGTCTGCTGCCATTTGTTATTTACGTTGGGTTATAAACTGATTCTGTTTTTTTATTTATTTGTCATGAAACTACGGTTATGGAATTTTCTCCTAAATTGTTTCGTAAGTGAATGCTGATTTTAGATTTTTGGCTAATGATGTTGTTTTTTGTAACGTATTTTTAATCTATAGGATTGACCCTCAACACTCCCGGTGATCTTGCGATTAGTCTTGGGACAAGTGACACAGTGAGTTGATAATGATTTTTCTTTTTTTTCTTAGTTAAAAGTTTTCGGTATTTCATATGCTGGACTAAAGCAAAAGAACTCTATTTAAGAAAACGGTAAAAAAAGAACCAAGGGTGGTAGATGATCTTGTATAATTTCATTGAATAGCGTTGCTACACTATTCTATCAGGTATTTGGCATAACCGATGAGCCACAACCTCGTTTAGAAGGTCATGTTTTCCCTAATCCCGTGGCTACAGAAGGTTATATGGTCATGCTCTGCTACAAAAATGGGTCGCTGACCCGTGAAGGTGTGCTGTTTTCATTGTTAGTAAGAACATACATCGATGCTGGGAAATGTGCCAGTGTGTAATGATTAAATTGTCTTAACTGCTGCTAGATATCCGTAATCAGTTCGCAGAGAAATCGTGGGATGTGTTCAATAACTATATGCAGCAAACGCCTCCACTTAATGGTTGGTGGTCTTTTCCATAAAATTGAGACTCGATTTGCATCAATTCTGTGGTTTAGAATTTGGTGTTTTGCAGGTGGAAAGCTAGGTTTCTACTACAAGGAGCATGAAATTCTTCCCCCCTTACCAGGTAGTTTTTAGCATTTCTGTAAATGAAGAGTGACATACTCACAACAAAAAGTAGAAAATAGTGACATTTGACTGGAAGTGACATGGAGCAACTTTAATGGATGCTTTAATAATTAAAGGTGTTCACTTTTTATTTTATTAACAGTATGGAGTTTGCCTTTCAAGTTAGTATTAGCCCTATTTTTCTTCACAGGGTTAACTGCATCTCCTTCAGCACCTGCTTGATTATGAAAGTGTCAAGAAGGGTTCTCTAACAAATTGTTTTTGGGGGTGGGGGAGTTTGGCTAAAGGGAAAGAGAGATGGGCCAGATATGAAGTAAAAAAAGAACAATAAGAAGCATGAATGACTGGGGTAGTTGATGTTTGAAGGATCGTGAATGTAACTATAAGTTTGGTGTTCTTGATCTTCTTCCAGTTGGTGTCCACCGGTATATACTAAACAATTTCATGGGAGATACTGTTGATGACGTGGGCGAACATGAAGTTGATGAGTTTGATGCTGCTTCTGAGGTTAGCATAGGTTTCTGCTATTGTCTTTACTAGTACATTGTGTGCACCAAGTCACCATTCCTTTATTATTTGCAGGTTCGAGCTCTGATTGAGGGCCAGTTTCTCTCAATGCGAGCTCATGTTGAAAGATTCGGGATGCCTTTTCCTCCAAAACGGTTAATAGCTACTGGTGGAGCGTCAGCCAATGAGTGCATTCTTGGCTGCTTAGCTTCTATATTTGGCTGTGATATTTACACTGTTGAAAGACCAGGTGAGTCCCAAAATTTCCTAAATTAACCTGACTACTTCAATAGTAAAAACCATCCAACAAGCTTAGTCTGTGGTGGTACATCTGATTTCCTGTTTTTCCTCTCTCTTCTATTTCTATTGCTTAATTATACTAAATTTTCGAGATGATGCTGTTCCTCTTCCGTCAACAGATTCAGCATCGTTAGGCGCTGCTCTGAGGGCTGCTCATGGTTGGCTCTGCAACGAAAAGGATACTTTTATCACCTTCGAATGCGTGTACAAAAACAAGTTGGAAAAGACATCGTTAAACTGTAAGCTTTCTGTTAAGGCTGGAGACCCAACTTTGGCCAGTAAGTATGCAGTTATGATGAAAAAGAGGATGGAGATAGAAAGCCGCCTGGTCGAGAAGCTGGGACGTTGGTAACAAGACTCAGAGTAAAGAAGCACATTGCAAATCTCTATTTATGGCATTAAAGATATAGTGAAATACAGTCGTCTTTCTTTTTCCTTATGAAGTTAGTGAAAAACAGCTCACTTTTTTTTGGGTTACTGTATAATAAAAACCAAGGCCAGTGTACATATACTAATGATGTCCTTTTTTTTTTAAAAAAAAGGTTGATATTGTCTAAGCGCCGCCCTCATGGTCTCTTGGCTCAGCATACAGGCTAAAAACGTGCAAGTAGAGGGTAAAAGAAAGGAGATCTTTACCTCCAAGCACCATTGTTGGGAGAATATGATTGCGTGACCTTAAGGTTACAAAATAAATTCCCAACTAAGTTCACTAAAGATCAATTTTTGAAGGTCTATAAGTCCTTCTAAGTTAGAAACATTGTCCTCTACATCACTAAATAATCACCGTTGAATTTCACTTATGTCCCAAATGTTTACTTAATATGAAGTATAAAACTAGTATTGAATCAAGCTCATACACGTCCAAACTGTCTGACCAGATTATCTTCGATTTCTAATCTTATCCTCATCAGCATTGCATAATTTGCTGACAATGCTGGGTTTCTGACATTTATACAAGGCTTAGAGCTAAGAGATGTCTTCTCCAACTTGTCTTTATACAAGAACCGACCAGGAATGAAATTTCCTGTTTCATGGCATGTCCAACCATGGGCAGCTCCTAAAGATGCTGAACATATGAGCATTGATGTAGCACTTGTCAGCATCTGACAAAACCATGACTTTACATTTTATTCGCAGGCGGGAATCGCATTCTGCCTGATCTTGAGGCAGTATGTATATGACATCCAAATATAGATACAATAGCACTCGAGCAAAATGCACTCATTTGATGATGCTCCTCCAGGGGCTAATAACCGTTTAGGTGGAAAAACGACCCCACTCTTTCAGCATTTGCTCAGATTGCTAGTAGCTGCCCCTCTATCACTGTTCGGACCTACCAGCAGTACCACCTTTCTTATGGTGATGGATGACTTTAGATGCATGTTAAGAGAGACACAATCGCATAAAAGATATGATTAAGGAGATTTGCCTCAAAAGAAGCATCAAACTCTTAGATCTCCTGTAAAATCACACCGTCCATGCTTTCAGCCCTGAAGTTTCCCAAAGAATATTTGTCGAAACCAGCTTAATAGTATTAAAGGAAATAAGTTAGTTAACCTCGTCGGTAACAAACTTGAAAAGTTGAAATCAGTGAAAACAAACATCCTCTGATTAGTGGTGCTACATCTAAATCTATTTTTGACATGAAACTCGAAACATAGTTCATCACTTATTTAAAATATAGGGATTCAAGGAACTGGTGGATAATACTTTGTGGAAAACATTAAAACCATAATTGGTGTCAATTTATCAGAGGCCTGAGTCAGGTGCAAAGAAACCCATAATTGGTCAAATTTTGACCTATCAGCCATGTTAAGCGTGCATCAGAATTCGCAACCAAGAAAACCAGGAGCATATCAATGCAACAGGTAGGCAAATACAGAAAAAATGAACTTTCAAAGATACTGCACACCCCCAAATTTTAGGAACTTGATATGAATTGGTCATGCATTGCACCTTCTCTTCCATATCTTTATTACTTTAATAGTGGATAAGATCGTGGCTTTATCTTAACTCTTAAAGTAAGGACTTTTACATGGTCCAAGCCTCTATTTAGTTAATGTTATTTGGAGTTTGTCAAAAGTTAGAGTTGTGTTTGAATTAGGAGATTTTGACATGGTTTGTACTCGGTTTTTGTAAATGTTTAATACATGTCAGGATAGATTTTCATAGATAAATTCTATCTTATTCTTTTCTAGTTCTTGTTGGAGAAGGAACCTACAGATTATTCCTAGACCTTCTTAGAATCCTAGTCAATAAGTACTTGTTCTTCTCATAATAATATTTTCAGATATAGAGATTTTTTTGCTAACTAAGGAAAATATTTATCATCCAAAAAGAAATTTACAACCTATCCATGTACTGCAAACTAGCTAGGTTTGACTCCTCAAAACAGAAAGATAAGGAGTTTAATACATGAGTATCTTCGTGAGCCAAATTACTTACAAACCTTTAATGTTCATTCATGAGAGATTTGTTTGATTTAGTTAGATTAAGATTTATCAAGTATAATCAAAACCTTAGTTGCAAGTTCAAGAGTGATCAAGCATCTAGCATATCCTTTTATTGTCATTGGTCCGAACCCTCAAAACTTAACATAACAATCAAAGACCCAATCTCTCTTTTAAAATTCCTGGATTACATAAAACTTTACCTAATTAAACATCACTCACACATGGTGTGATATCAGATCTAGAAGAAAGAAAGAAGAAAAATAACTTAATATCTCGTGTGAAGGAAGCTTGGCAACATGGCTTTAAAGACCAACATGAGCTGGCATAGTGAGAGGAAGAGGGGCAGAAACTACATTATCTCCAATACACACCCTAAAGCTAGGGGTGGTGGCATTAACCATGCCTAGCTTGGACATCAAGTGATGAAAATGAGGACCAGGCAAGGTTTTGGTGAAAGCACCAACTAATTGTTTTTTAGTAGGCAGGTAAATTCTAGAACCTTATCCCTAGTAAAGAGGCAATTGGTTTTGATGTGCTTGGTCCGTTCATGTTTATTTGGATTTTTGCCAATGTTGATTGTAGATTGATTGTCACAGTGAATGGTCAAAGGTTGAAAATTAGACACGCTTAATTCTCCAGCAGCCTGATCAACCAAGTCACTTCAGAAGCAACACATGCCATAGCTCTGTACTCCGCTTCTGAGAAAGAGCGAGAAATGGTACTTTGCCTTTTGCTTTTACAAGAAATAGGGGAGCTACCAAACAGAACTAAATAGCCTGTGACAGACTTTCTGGTTGAAGGGAACGCAACCCAATCGGAATCTGAATAGCCAACCAAATGAACTGTGCCACTGGCCTTGAGAAGCAATCTTGGCCAAGAGTGCTAGCAACATATCGAAGGACATGGGTAGCAGCCTGCATATGAGGAATGCGCGACTGTTGCATAAATTGACTTAAAGTTTGGACGGCAAAAGCCAAATCGGGCCTAGTGTGAGTCAAAAAAATTCAATTGACCAGCTATGGATCTATAAAAGGCAGGATCATGGTATGGATCACCAATGTCAACATGTAACTTCGTAGTGAGAGGAAGAGGTGTAGTGGCCTTCTTAGAGAGATCCAGATCAGAAAAGTGTAGGAGCTCCTTGGTGAATTTATTCTGAGTAAGTATAATGCCGGAATGCACCCGATAAACCTCCATGACAAGGAAAAAAGTTTAGAAATCCCAGATCCTTAATACTGAAGATATCATCAAAATGCTTCTTCAGTATGTCGATAGTGTGAACATGAGTACCTGTCAGGATGATGTAATCCACATAGATAACGGCTATTGTCAAGTGTCCATCTGATTTCTTCAAGAAGAAAGAATATCGTTCTTGGATTGAGAAAAACCTTGACATTGAAATTCATGAACCAACTTTGCGAACCATTATCGAGAGGCCTGTTTAAGACCATACAATAATCTCTTGAGTTTACAAACTTTGTTTTCTGGATTAGGAACACCTTCTGGAAACTTCATGTAAACGTCCTCATGAAGGTCACCATGAAGAAGGCGTTATTGATGTCAAGTTGGTACAACGACCAGTTATTTTGTGCTGCCAAGGCTAAGATACATCTGATGGTTAGCATTTTAACCACAGGGGAAAATGTTTCTTGAACATAAACACCGTATCTCTGAGTGAAACCCTTAGCAACTAGAAATCTTTATGCCTCTCAATACTACCATCAGGAATTGTGATAAAATTTTCTTCACCAAAAACAGCTTGATACTCTGTAAACATATTAATGTCAGAACAGATTTGATTGGTGGCCCCACTATCAAGTATCCAAGTTATTCTCGAACAAGATAAAAAGCATAGTTTACCTACTAGATGAGCCTGAGTCATAACTTCATTATCCGTTGTAGTGAATGATGCATGCTTGTCTTGCTTGTTGGGTAACCACGAGGTAGTTGTATTCATCCATAGAAATGCCGGAAGAAGAACCAAATGAAGTTGTGCCAAAGCTGCAACACCTTTGTTCTTAAAGACCTTGAAGCCTTGTGGATATCCATGCAATTTGAAGCATCTCTCCATGCTATGCCCTGGTATCTTGCAATGATTACAAACATAAGAAGATGTAGGCCTTTTTCTGCCTGGAGTGAATTTAGTCAATCCATTGTTGTTGTTGTGATTTCTTGTATGAGGTGGATTATTGGGCCTGGTGTACGTGGTCCCTTGAGCTGCTGCCCTGTAGCCCTTGTTATGGAACTGCTTTTGTGCAGCAAAAGCCATAGGTTCAACTTGTGATTGTGACAAAGAGGTAATCTCCTTATGCTTCTCTTCTTGTGCCAAAACCTATATGCTTGGGAAAGAGGAGGAAGTGGTTGCTGCATTAATATGTTGCTTCTCACATTTGCAAATTGTTCATTCACTTTCGTAAGGAATTGAGTTAATCGTTGATCCTGTTGTGCTTTGAGAACTTATGTGTCAAATTTCATGTGCACTTGTTACAAGTGCAAGTAGGCAATGGAAATATTGAACTCAACTCATCCCAAACAACTTTCAACTTAGTGTAGTACTCAGAAACATATTGTGATCCTTGGAGCAATTCATATATTTGTTGTTCAAGAGAGTATAACTGAGTGCCTAAGGTGTAGCCGAACCTTTCATCCAAATCATCCCAAACCTCCTTTGCAGTGTTAAAATAGAGAACTAACTTCCCAATCGGAACACTCAGAGAAGAAAATAGCCAAGAAATGACGAGATCATTACACCTCAACCAAGGCTGATACTCAGATAAAGAGGTTTCAGGTTTAGAATAACTTCCATTAGCATAACCTAACTTGTTTCTTGCTGGCAGTGCAATCAAACCAGACCTCTTCTAGTCTGTGTAACTATTTCCATCAAATTTGATAGAACTCAATGGATTGATTGAATAATCACAAGGATGTATATAATCGATGCTAGTAGTATCGGAGTTTGGTGGCAGATGGGGCGTAATTTGTATTCGTGTTTGAATTTGTTTCAGGCATATTGAAATTTTCGACAAAACAAATCCAATGCAAGCAAATATATTTAGGAAAAATATCCAGGTTGAAATCAACTAATCAAAAGAATAGATGAGATTTGAGAAAGAATTGCAGACTAAAATTGAAATCACAGAGTTTAGACATTGAAATCACAAAATTGCGTGATTCAGGAACGCAATCAGAATTGTAGACTCATAATCAACGAGTCTAAATTGAATATCAACAAAATCAGATCAACAATTGCAAAAATTTAGGGCAAAATCAGAAGAAACCTCAATTTTCAGATTGAATAGATGATACAAGAATCGAATCATGATCACTGAATGCGTAATCGAATGCGGAATTGATTGCTAAACTGAACGCTGAATCTCACGATGATAATTGCTTTCCGCTTTAATACCATGATGAAGATTACAAGAACCAAATTCATACAAATAATGAAAGAGAAAGAAAGAGGAAAAAAGCTATTGTGAACTTTTCATTAGAAATGAAGTGAGTTGCAATTACAACAGAATGTTGTTATGCATTATGTAAAATATGTACAAAAAAAATAACTTAATATCTCTTGTGAAAAAAACTTGGTGATGTGTCTTTACATACCAACATAAGCTGACATAGTGAAAGGAAGAGGGGCAGGAGTTACATTATCTCCAATACTCATGCATGGTGTGGTATCAGATCCAGACGAAAGAAATAAGAAAAATGTTGTTGTTTGGTTGTCCCAATTTGAAGATTTTTCTAGTACATTTTGTTTTCACTTGAAATGTCTGCTTTGATGTTTCTTGTGCCTAAAGTGCACTACTTTTAGCGTAGTTCAGACTCCTAAAATTTTGTAACAATTTTGAGCTTGTTTGATATAGTTTCGACATAAACCTTATAAGTCGGATTATTTTTGTGTGAATCTGGCACTATTGGAAAGTAAAACATCGAATAATCTACTTTAAACTTTTACGTGGTTCTAGCTTGAGGGGTTTCCTAACAAACCAAAAATTTGATGTGAGAATTTTTTTTGGAGTTATAACAAGTTTTGAGTTAATGGTTATTTATTGAGGTGCGACGAATTTTTAGACAGTTTTAAAGCAACTTTTTCTCATTTGATACCATCGGGGATATCTCTAAAATTTGAAAAGCCATTGAACACCTAAATATTAGATTTGGCAAGATGCAGAAAGTTCGGTTTGATGGTCAGCTCAAAGGCCAAAACCGAGTTGATCCTCTTGTTAATTCTATGCTTTCAAAGAAGGAAAGACGAATTTATGCAATGGAAGCATCTTTACGATTGTATGTCCAACATATCGAAGATACTTATCCTCAAAGGCAAAATATTGCAAAGCAACAAGTTAAAAAAGAATTTGCGGATTAGTTACATTCCGACGAACCAATTTCGATTGTCGGAGTTATGGTATGGAAGTCAAGAATGATGTTTTTCCTACTTCTTTCGACGACATTGAAGAACAGAAAGAGGATATTTTTTGTCTTAGACGTCAAATGTATTTCACATTTATATCCAATTTGTGATTAAGCCGATGGAGAGATAAGGGAAGAGATGACGGAGGTTGATGCTATTTTCCCCACCTCTAAGAAAACTAACAGATGTTGTTGTAGGTAAGAAACCAGCCACTCACATAGTGACACGTGCCCAATCCTTGACTAACATGTTTCACCCTATGAGGGATGACACTTTTTAACATAAGAGAATCACATGTGTCCCCCTATGAGGACGACACATGTCAACCTCTGATTACTCAACCAATAACTGCAAAGGGCCTTGGTGATGCAAGCCCAAATCAGTGAACATTCAATCAGATGTGCCACATGTGAAATGCTTAGTGAATAGCCAATCAAAAGACCATTTTTAGGGCAAGATAAGGAGGCCAAAGGCCCTCAGAAAAGGTATGAATACCTTATGTCACATCAGAAAATAGAAAGACACACTTTCCCATTAATGGTTATTGTGACATTAAAACTTCTCTTTATATATATAATCTCTCTAGATTACTAATTTAAGCATCGGAGGGGGAACCAACTTAAACAATCTTAGGTTGGTTTACTTCGTGCAGGTTCGGAGCGCGGATCGGGTATTACCTACACAAATCTCTAAAATTACCCTTTACCCTTGAAGAACATCAAGCACACAACAACATTTGGCACCATCTGTGGGGAGACGTAGAGTAATGACTATTGCTAATTATCAAACATTGCACAAAACCAAAGTATGCAAGTAGTGGTAGAAGATACGGTAGGAGATGTACGTCCACCCCGAGGACGTGATTATCGAGCATCTGAAATGGCAGCAGGAGATCATCTGGTAGGAAATGGCCATCACCAATTTCCGAGTAAAATCGTGATTGTCCAGTGACTATAGCTCACCTGGAAACACTTGTCAATGACTTTTAAACAAGGATGGTTGTAGCTGTCCAATTCAGATCGAGAACATCATGCTCTTCTTTAATCTTGGAGGGCAGCAGACAAAGGCACCATCCAAGGCCCCTTGCTTTGGACGTTCGCCCACATCACATGCAGGTCCTAGTCGGCAAGCTCGACTGGAAAACTCACAAAGGGTTTCAAAAGGAAAACGACCATCTAGGAGTGGCACAACCAATAAGGCTTAACTGGAATGTAATAGTTGAGGCTCCTTGCATGGGGTTTTTCTCTAGATGGAGACCTTAAGAATTGACGCACGTTAGTACCTCGAGGCTAAGAGAGCTGCAGCACAATAAAAATTCAGCTATCGGTACCACTCCCTATCTAAAGGACCCTACTTTGATCTCTTATTCTCCTCGAGAGAGTAAGGACTTTAGCTCTAGTTTTCCGATCTCATCATGAGCCTAGTGTTCACCAGCCAATGGCTCATGTCCCCGCCGGACATGAGAAAAGGTCGTCGAAAAACACCATGAGAGAGTAGCAACTATTAAGGTGGCAAGAAGTAGGAGCTCTTCATATTAATTGGCCAACATAATTTTTCAGCCAGGATCAATGTGCCCCCATACCCGAAAATCAAGTAACCTACCATTGTGCTCTTTCATGGTATGAAAGATCTCAATGTATGATTTATCATCTTATAAGCATCAACTATACGTATTGGTCATGGATGATGCCACATGGTGTAAGAATTTCCCGCCTACTCTCAAGGGAGTCGCCCAAAAGTGGTTCAACAATATTCTTCCCCCCAACTTCGTTAACAATTTTACGGAGCTAACTTAATTATTCACTCATCACTTTGTGGTAAACCATCAAGACCAAAAGACTAGCATCCACCTGGAAAAATCATCTAGGCACGCAAGGAATCTCTACGAAGCTTTGTAAATAGAGGTTTAACCTTGAGGCCCTTCAGATCTAAGATCTGAACGCTGGTGGTCTTTGATGCTTCCATCATAGGATTACGACCAAGAAGTTTCAACTTTGACCTAGTCAAGAAAAAAAACGACTACCCTAAGCGAGGTATTGAAAGAGGTAGAGGCCTTTATACATGCAAGCTGAAGTGTGTGTTGAAATAAAGCACCCATACCAAAATAAGGTAAAAGAGAGTAGTTCAACAAAGAAAAGAGACCTGAAGAAGGCAAAGACCTGGACAATAGATTCGGCTAAGACCTCGTCTAGAAATAAAAGAATAGGAAAGGAAGAGCCCAGGGATCCACTTGAGTTTAACAAGGTCTCGTACTCTATCCAAATGGATATCAAAGATCACCACGATCTCAAAGGCCTGGCTGAGTTGATAACTCCTTACAAGAATAGGGACATGAGCAAGTTGTGTCACTTCCAGAAAGATTTTGGGCATGAGACAAATGAGTGCAAGCACCTCAAACGAGCCCTTGAAGAACCAGCTCGCCAAGGAAAAATAGACTCCTACTTGCCTTATACTGGAAGGAAGTTTCACAAGAAAGAAGGAAAACAACTTAAGAAGAAGTATATGATGGAATGGATGATGATGTAATAATGATCATATCTGGTGGCTTCACGACCAGAGGACCCAATGATAAGGGGTATGAGAACTATGTAAGGGAACTCAACCAAGTCTTGATGGCGAACAAGACTAAGCATGAGCCATTTCTCAAAGTGTTCGTTGGTGAAGAAGATAGAAGAAAATTGAGGACTCCTCATGATGATCCATTAGTAGTAGAAATGAAAGTGGCAACTTGACAGTCAAATGAATCGTGATTGACACGGGAAGCTCGACTGACATCATATCAACCGATTGCTTATCCTGTCTGCAATTAGATGAGCATCAGATGACGCCTGTCCAACACCCCATCATTGGATTTGGCGGAGGAGTTATTCACCCCATAGGTAGAGTGACTCGTCCCGTCCAAATTGGAGAGAAAGATAGATCAAGGACGATTTTCATTAAGTTCCTAATTGGTAGGGACTTGTATGTTTTCAATATAATCCTTGGTCGTTCAACTCTCAATCGCGTTAAAGCTATGATGGTAAATCATCTTATGCTTATGAAGTTCGAAGGTGATAATGGAAGTGTTGGCTGATAATATGGTGATCAACAAACAGCTAGGGAATGCTACTTGACAGCACCAAGACCCTAGTCTTAGAAGAATGATAGATCGCAGCTGCCCAACTCTTCCTCTGGGAAGGCGTCTGAAATTTCCGAGCCGCTCATTACCCCATTGAGAACGGCTTCTGGGCCCCCAAATGAAAAGAAAAAGAAGATAGTAGAAATCAAGGAACAACCAATCTGGGGCTCGTATGAAGAAGTTATGGTATCATGGGCTCAGGTACAGAACGTCCGGAACTAGCTGAGGTTCCAGACAAAGTAAAGCTTGATGAATCTCTCCCAGTTTGAGTAGCCTAAGTGGGGTCGTCCATTGGCAAAGAACCAAAAGAAAGTTTTACCTACTCCGGAGAGAATACCGATATATATTTGCTTTCACTGTGGAAGAAATGTCATGTTTAGACTCTACAGTGACCATCCATAAACTGAACGTAGATCCCAAGTGCAAGCCCATTCGGAAAAATAAAAGGTATTGGCGTGACGCTCCTAACAAAGCACTCGGCATGGAAGTTAAAAATCTTTTATATGCGAAGTTCACAAGAGAAACTTTCTTAACTGATCGGGTGGCCAACATTGTCATGGTGCCAACCCAATGGGACATGGAGGAGTGTGTAGATTATACGATATTAACAAGGCTTGTCCAAAGGACATCTTCCCTTTGCGAAGTTGGACAGGTTACTAGATTTAACAATCGGGCATGCAACTGTTGAGCTTTACGGACGCCTATTATGGGTTCCATCAAATCCCTATGTATGAAGACCATCAGGGCAAGACGTCCTTTGTTACTGAAAGGGGCTATATTGATAGCTTAAGATGCATTGGCTTGAGAAATGCCCTGACCACCTGTCGAAGGTTGGTCAACGCTGTGTTTGAAAAGCAGCTAGGGAGGAATATGGAAGCATATATTAATGATGTGATTGTCAAAAGAATATATGAGCCTAACCATATAGCCGACTTACGAGAGATGTTTGAGACCGCAAGGGCCTATAAATTACGGCTTAACCCTAATAAATATCTATTTGGGGGTAATAGTCAATAATTTTATAGGATTTATGCTCGACCAGAATTCAGGCTATCCCTGAAAATTTTCAAGTTGTTTTAGATATGAAGTCTCCGACAAAGTTAGAGAAGTACAACGTCTGACTGGATGTCTATCGCCATAAGGCATATTTTTATCTAAATCAAGGGATACGTGTCATCATTTATTCACCACATTCAGAAAGTAAGCTCATTTTGAATGGACAAAGGAGGCTCAGAAAGACCTCCGTCGGGTGAAGGACCATCTCCGGTAGTCTCGTAGGCTTATAAGCCCGACAGATGGAGAAAAAATATTTGGGTATTTGGTTGTTTCATCCCATGGTGTAAGCGTTGTAATATAAACCGACAGAGAAAACGTTCAGGTGCCTGTCTACTTTGTAAGCCACGTCTTAAGAGATGTCAAACTCCATTACCCATCCATAGAGATGTTTGGCTTGGCTTTGGTAACAACCAACCTAAAACCTCGAACTTAAGTCTTAGCTCATTCCATCCTGATATACACAAATCAGCCTTTGAAGCAAGTACTCTAAATATTATAAACTTCTAGACTGATGTTGAAGTGTCTAGGGCAGTATAGCCGAATATGTTTGATATTGCTTTTAAGCCTGGGAGAGCCATAAAAAGGTCAAGCTTTAGTTGATTTCATAGTTGAGCTAGCACGGCCAAATGGTTTTTATTATGAACGACTAGACTTTGTCGAAGGTAAGAAACTCTGGACTTTGATGGTCGATGGATCATCCACGACGAACGGCGGTGGGGCGGGGATTATATTAGAATATACTGAAGTAGACAAATTTGAGTATGCTTTAAGGTTCAAGTTTCCTGCTTTGAACAATGAGGCCGGATATGATGCATCGTTGGGCGGGATAAAGATGTGTAGAGCGGGAGGAGCACAGAAAATGGAAGCCAAATTAGAGGTCGTTTTAGGGATTTGATAGAGAAAACGAGGAAGAAGATGATAATTATGATGAGGATGAATATGAAAAGTGTGATGTGTTTCAGAAGTCATCTTGGGATTTGAGATTGAGGAATTGATCTCCGCGAAGGAGAACTCTCTCTCCCTCTCCTCTTCGGAATATGGTGTCGTTTGAATGATATTGTTTGACAACACCATTAACTCATCAATAAGGACGAGTTAAATATTACTTACCATCGTACCTATGACCATGCTTCCCCATACAATATCTCCAATAAACCTCTAATATTGGTCGAGACTAAGTGCGGCTGAGGAAGAGAGAGACTAGTTATAGGCAGGTTGGCAAGCGGAGACGAGGAGGTAGTAGATTTTTGTTGTGGATTTGCAGAGATAAGATGGATGAAGATGGAGGTGGATATTGAGATGAAGATGGGAGGAAAGTAACGTATGTGAAGGAAATAACATATAGTTGTAATTTTGAGGTATTTATGTTATAATTTATTTTGTGGCTTTGTATTGAAATTATTATATTTATTTATAATTTTAGGGCTTAATTTCATCGTTTGGTAAAGTGTTGGGGTTTAAAAACTACATTTGAAAGTTGAAGGGTTTAACCCCATGTAGGGATGACAACGGGGGATTTGGGTCGGGTGAGCCGCATCGATCACGCGGTTAGATCACCTCTCATCCATCCATCCGTCACCTGGTAAGACTATCACATGTATTCCATCCATCCAACACCCGCGGGTGAACCAGGTGGCCAGGATGATAATCCATTTAATATAACTAAACAAGAAAAGATAAATCAAACTTTCACAATGAAAATTTATACATTAACTTCATGACAAATTAAGATAAGTTAAGTTTATGGAATCATGTTGGTAATCAAAAGGGAAAAAAATTTAGACTAATGTAAAATAAAATGTTAGTAGTATATATTTAAGAAATTGCAATAATAGGTGATGTAGCGGGTGATAAACGGACGATGGATGAAACTTTCTCACCATAATTCCATCAATCACCCGTTATTCGTTCACCCGCCACCCGTTCATCATCCATTTAACTCAACTTTTCACCCTTTTTGTTTTTCAGATGGAGAAGGTGATGGATCATCCATTGAGTATTGCGTCTCTAATCCCACGTCTGAGGCTCTGAGCAAACTTAAGGGGTAAATTCACCACTTTTGCGCTTTTTTCTTATTACACTTCACTTTGGGGGGATAACCAAGGAAGAGAAAGTTCAAAAGCAAAGAAGTGAAAAAGTGATTGGGTAGGTGGTTGAGTGGGTAGATGTACGTGTAGTTGAGTAATTAAATGGGAAAAGAAAAGGACAAACGCGCCTCGAAGATGTGGAAAATAGGAGGAATAAAAGATGTGATATTTTACCAATGATAGAAAAAGTAACAATTAATAAGAAACCGACTAAAAATGAAAGCATAACAAATAAAAAGATACAATATAATATTATGAAAGCAAACTTGTGGGTGACCGAAATTCACTCCACTTATTTTTTTCTCTCTTCTCATTGCTCCCCACCAATAGTTTTCTAATAACATTACATCTTCCTCATACCTTTCACATCTTCCTTTCGTGGTCACTAATATATTGGTTGACTTATTTCAATTGCATTGCTCCATTTTTTCTTTTTCCTCATAGTATCTGATATTAATTTTTGTGATAATAGTAGTTACTTTTAAATTAAGGTTTATATAATTGTTGCCTGGAGAATTTATAAGGTAATTTTTTTTATTAAATAAGAAATTTTCTAATATATATAATATTATTAATACAAAGTATCTCAGGAGGCTAAAATTGCTCCATTCACTCGTTTCTCTCTTCTCATTGCATCCCACAAAAAAAAAAGAAAATAATAAAAAAGAAAATTTACGAAATAACCCACGTCCCTGTTCTCTAACAAAACAAAGTAATAAAAACTTCTCTCACAACCCACTAATTGATATCACGTATTTATATAGAGTTTTCTCCCTTATTTACAAGCTAATTTGTGCGTCATTGGAGCTCTTGGGAGCTATTTTGTGCTAACTATCGTATGTAGTTGTGGTTTCGTGTTTTAGTATTGAATTGCAGGTTTTATGGAGTTTTCTCCTTATTCCCGAGCCATTTGGAAGCAACCACGGCTTTACGAGATGTTATGAGGCACGTAGGATGGCTCACGAGCTTTATGGATAGTTTAGGAGGTCCCAAGACCCCTAAAAGTGAAGATTAGAGAGCAAAGGAGCAAAAAGGGGTTTTCCGTGCACTGATCGGGCAAAATGGCCCGATCGGGCGAAGTATTTATGATCGGGTATAGAAGTTGCGGACCCGATCGGGCGAGTCACGCCCGATCGCATCGGGCGAGCATCAGTGCACCAGACCCGATCGGGCATAGTGTGCCCGACCCGATCGGGCCAGGTGCTGCTAGGTCTTATATTGTTGCTGCTTGCGAGGCGCTTGTGCCGGGCTGTAATGCCCCAGGCCCGATCGGGTGGCTGCCCAAGGCCCGATCGGGCGGACCTTAATCTTCGTCTGCATAGCGCGCTGCTGCTGCGTGGACCACGAGAAGCAAAAGGGGAGCTTTTGGTATTTGACCCGATCGGGTACTGTGCTCGGGCCCGATCGGGTCTGGGGTCATTTGTCGCGAATTTCGTCTTTTTCTTTCCGTTTTAATTAGACTTGAGGGGGTATTATAAATACCTTTTTCCTCATTATCTTTCATTCATCTTTTATTCATCTTTCATTAGGTTTTAGACTAGTTTTATTCTTCATTGCTTTTAGTTCAATTCAAACACTTTAGATTAATTTAGAGTTGATCAAACCTATTTCGATTTCAATAAAAGTTCCTGCTTCCGTCAATTGGTACTCTTCTCTACTCTTTATCTCTTTAATTACTTTGATTGCTTAGTTTATTTATTTATTTGTTCATGATGCAATTCTTAGGGTTTCCAATTAGTTTTGTTGTTGTCAATTCGATTATGAGTGAGTAGTTCTTTATCTAGGGTGTTAGATAGGAAAGATGTTTATACCATGATTGTGATTTAGATTTCTATCAATTTCTAGGGCTTGATTAGGGTGATTGTGATGTGGTTTGTTCTTATTGAGTAATTAATGTCAGTGTACAATTTCATTGATTGCTTGTGGTTAATAGTTGTTTGCACAGATCCGTCTTATGACTAGAGGCTAGGACACATCAGTAGTTCTGATTACGTTAGTGAATATGCGGCGTATGTTGAACATGAGCGTTGAGTCTAACATAGCTCAACATAGGCTCTAATCCCCCGATTCTTGACTTAGGTTTTAATAGTAGTTGACCCTATTTGATTGGTATAAGCATGGTGGACCGACCTAATACCCTAGACTTTTATTCCATAGTTTAATCCTCGATTTATTCAGTCTTCCGTAGTCTATTCCTTAGTTTAATTATTTCCTTCCTGATTTCATCTGGAGTAGCTGAATTGGTTAAATTTTGATTTAGAAGCTCGTCTCCCTGTGGATTCGACCCTGCTCCACTGACTACCTAGTTAGAGGTCCGTAGGTTTATTTTTGATTAGGTGACACGACTAAAACCTATCAAATTTTGGCGCCGTTGCCGGGAGACGGCAGTTCTCTAAGTTTTTATTTAATTATTTGGTCTACTTCTCTGTACCTCATTGGAACTTCATTATTTCAATCGAGGTACGTTTTACTGCGCTTTTTGTTTCTTTTGTATGCCCAGGCCCAAGAAACGGTTCCCCAATTCCAGCGGACCCCATCTTACTAGGACAATCAGGCGGATCCGAAAGATAAAGCAGAAAGAAAAGCAGTCTGTTCAGCTGAACACCTCCGGGACAGACACCTTGAATTCAGTTATGTTAAAATCACTGAAGTCATATGGGGGCCCAACCCGGATGGTCTCTCCACTGGACCTACTATGCCCACCATTGCCGCAGCAAATTTCGAAATCAAGCCTGGACTCATCAGCATGGTCCAGCAAAATCAGTTTGGTGGGCATCCTACTGAAGATCCGGCAAATCATCTGCAACGGTTTCAACAACTTTGTCGAACCGTTAAACATCCGCGTCACTCAGATCAACCAAAGTCATGTTGTTCGAGTTTTCACGAGAGATAGAGCCCAAAAATGTTGAACGATGTGAAAGAAACTGAGTGGAGGAGATTTCTGCTGCATTTCTGAGAGAGTATTACCCACCCACAAAACAGCAGAAATCAGAAATAAACGCCACATTTTCCCAAGAGCCGATGAAACATTAAGGGAAGCTGGCATTTAAGATTTACAAGAGAGTCCCACCCAACATGGACAAATGTTCTACGCAGACATTTTACAATGGTCTGCAGCCTCAGACAGAGTATTGTTGATTCGTCTGCAGGAGATTATTCGGATAAGAAGTGATTAGGCCAGTTCATCAAACCCCACATGATCATTCCACTTCCCAAGCTTACAGAAGGTCGGAGGTAGATCCTTCATTATTGACTTCCAGATGGCGACACAGCATAACCCTTCTTCCTCTTCCCAGCAGCCCCCCCAGTATCATCTCTACCCTTACCCTCTTACTGCGTTACCCCCCAAACAAACCACCAAACCACCAAATCCCCAAACAACCCAGACCTACATAACAGAAACATATCACAAAAGCAAAGAGAAACAAGGAGGGCCAAGAACACATCCACTCTCGAGCCAATCCGCGAATTAACCAAGGCCAGGACATCCCACCTTCGAGAGAACTTAATCCATCACTCTCGTAGGCATCATATATCCCCTCCAGGCCCTTATGAGGTTACCCCGACCAAAAAAAAAAAAAAAAAATCACTCATCATTTTCCAACAACACAAGAAAAGAGAATCAAACTCCACTACCTTCCCCAACACTCCCATCACTAATTTCGCAAACCATAACATTCCTCCACAATTACCCAACCTTTATCCAATTTCAAAGCTATACAAAAAAGAGACTTTAACTCCTCAATCTCAAATAAACCCCCCAATAAAAATCCTTTTTCATACCCCCTCTACCTTTTTATATAAGGCTTATTTATCCTTTCTTTATCTTCTTTATAAAAACAACATGGAGCCCAAATCCCAAATCACACATGGCGATCGTCATAAAATACCCTCTAGGTTTTTAGAGGATTTCCTTAGTAGAAATTTATATTCCTGTTGATTTTTTTTAATATGATAGATCCCATTCCTATTATCTTGGTAGGCCTTTTTTTACCGTCTTCATTACCAATCGGTCTTTAACTCTAGTTTTATATAAAGTATTTTTAAACAACCATCTTAAGGCCTATCAACAATCTTTTTCAATAATTTTAATAATATAGAATTCAAATCCACCAATCCCCCTCACTCAAGAACTTTAAAAAAGATTTTATAGGTGGCCCTCCACCCCTCCATTTAGAAAATATTCTCACCTTTATAAACCACCTTCACACCTATTTTCTTTTCTTTCCCTTTTCTTTTCTTTTTATTTTTCTTCCTTTTTACAAATACAACTTTTTTTCCCTACTATCCTATCACCTTTTGGCTTAGACACTCCATTTACTGAAGTCTTTATTCCCATCTCTTTTACTCCATATTTTCCTCAAATCAAAAAATAAAAAAATATCCCTACTTTTACCCCTCCCTTTTCCATTTAAATTATTTACTTTTTTCATCCTTTTATCACATATTTATCATATCCTTCATATTCCCCCTCATAACTCTCCCAAACACACCCCCAACAAACACAAAAAACCCAAACCCCACACATCCAAGCGCGTATTTAACTACCTAACATAGCTCTAATCCCCCTTCTTGACTTAGGTTTTAATAGTAGTTGACCCTATTTGATTGGTATAGCATGTGGACCGACCTAATACCCTAGACTTTTATTCCATAGTTTAATCCTCGATTTATTCAGTCTTCCGTAGTCTATTCCTTAGTTTAATTATTTCCTTCCTGATTTCATCTGGAGTAGCTGAATTGGTTAAATTTTGATTTAGAAACTCTGTCTCCCTGTGGTTCGACCCTGCTCCACTGACTACCTAGTTAGAGGTCCGTAGGTTTATTTTTGATTAGGTGACACGACTAAAACCTACACTAATCGTAGAGAGGAACTTCCCCAAAAAAGTAACCGTTATCCAACTGCCACTCTTCTTGAACAAAAACATTATATTATGATTTCTAATTTGTGATCGTATTCCATTTTCGATTGCAAACCTCAAAGACTCAAAAACAGCAACATAATAAAGCAGGTATACTGATAGGCTAAAGTCGTGTCACCTAATCAAAAATAAACCTACGGACCTCTAACTAGGTAGTCAGTGGAAACAGGGTCGAATCCACAGGGAGACAGAGTTTCTAAATCAATATTCAACCAAATCAGCTACTCCAGATGAAATCAGGAAGGAATTAATTAAACTAAAGAATAGACTACAGAAGACGGAATAATTGAGGATTAAACTATGGAATAAAAACGTAGGGTATTAGGTCGGTCCACCATGCTTATACCAATCAAATAGGGTCAACTACTACCAAAACCTAAGTCAAGAGTCGGGGGATTAGAGCCTATGTTGAGCTATGGTTAAGACTCAACGCTCATAGTTCAACATACGCCGCATGTTCACTAACGTAATCAGAACTACTGACGTGTCCTAGGCCTCTAGTCGTAAGACGGATCTGTGCAAACAACTATTAACCACAAGCAACCAACGAAACTGCGCAATAACGTTAATTACTCAATAAAGAACAAATCACATCACAATCACCCTAATCAAACCCTAGAAATCGATAAGAGTCTAAATCACAATCATGGTATAAACATGGCTTTCCTATCTAACACCCTAGAAAGAGACTACTCAAACATGATCGAATTAATAACGACAAAACTAATATGAAACCCTAACAATTGCATCATGAACAATTAAATAAATAAACTAAGCAATCAAAGTAATTAAAGAGATAAAGAGTAGAGAAGAGTACCAACTGATGGAAAGCAGGAACTTTATTGAAATTGAAATAGGTTTGATCACCTCTAAATTAATCTAAAGTGTTTGAATTGAACTAAGAACAATGAAGAATAAAAACTAGTCTAAAGCTAATGAAAGAAGAATAAAAGATAGCTCTAAATTAATGAGGAAAAGGTATTTATAATCCCCCTCAAGTCTAACTAAAACGGAAAATAAAAGTCGAAGACCGCGTCATTAAACACCAGACCCGATCGGGCTCGAGCACAGTACCCGATCGGGCCGTGGTACAAAAGTCACAGCAAGCGTTTGGGCTTTAGCATGGCAGCAGCGCAGCATTTAGTTGATTGTTGCAGCCCACCCGATCGCACACCCGATCAGGTCGTGGATCGGGTGCACAGCACAATTAGCATTTGGGCGTCTTGTGTGGCGTAGCAGCAGCAGCAACCAAAATGTAGAGAACCCGATCGGGTCGGGCGGGGGGAACTCGATCGGGTCTGGGGACACGCTTCCTCGCCCGATGGCATCGGGCAACCTCGCCCGATGGCATCGGGCAACCTCGCCCGATGGCATCGGGCAACCTCGCCCGTGGCATCGCGCGATCGGGTCCGCAACATCTATACCCGATCAATATTTCTTCGCCCGATCGGGCCATTTTTGCCCGATCAGAGTACGGAAACCTCCTTATTGACTCTTTGGCTCTCTAATCTTCACGTTTAGGGGTCTTGGGACCTCCTAAACTACCCATAAAGCTCGTGAGCCATCTTACGTGCCTCGTAACATCTCGTAAAGCCGTGGTTGCTTCCAAATGGCTCGGGAATAGGGAGAAAACTCCCTAAAACCTGCAATTCAACACTAGAACACAAAACCACAACTATTTACGATAGTTAGCACAAAATAGCTCCCCAGAGCTCCAATGACGCACAAATTAGCTTGTAAATAAGGGAGAAAACTCTATATAAATACGTGATATCATATACGTGCTTCTCTTTTTCTCAAATGCAATTTCTACACTTTTACTTTCTCGTGCAAGTTAGTGAGCATGACTCCTTTTTTTTATAGTGGACAAAATGATCCCTTACTTCTTTATTTGGCTACCCAACCTGATTTTATGTAAAAAAAATGCTTCACATTTTACTCTCATCTTTGATGAGAAACCATTTTAAAAGATGCTAGAATTATTATTTGCAGATTTTTTCAAATAAAACCAATTTTTCTACTGTTCTCAAGTCTCCAATATGAAAAATTACTTATTTTCATTCACCGGAGATGTAAAATGATGATAGTTGTGACATTTTAAACTTTATTTTATCAATTTCATTCGATATTTCGCTTATAAATATATTGTGTATTAAAAACCACAATTTTTCTTTAGGTTAATAATATTAAAACAAACCGTGCATGAGTACGGGCATGGACTAGTGGTACATTATATAAAACTTGTGATGCTAAATAACAAAAAACATTTTTAATTTCAGACTATGTAAAATAAATTTATATCTTAAACTTTAATACTCCCTTTGTCCCATATTAGTTGCAACAATTTGACTTTTACACTATTCATATGTCTTACTTTGACCATAATTTTTAACTAACATATAAAACCAAATGTTAGTAAAATAAGATGCTCTTAGATTTGTCTCAATGTTCCAGTTTGACATATTAGTTTTTCATAATTTTTAGTAAATCAAACTTAGCTATATTGATGGTGAAAGTTGTGTATTGGCAAATGTGCCAGTCAAACTGTTGCAACTAATATGAGACGGAGGTAGTATCAAATTACACATCATGATCTTGGTCATCGGCTGAGCTAGAAAATTTATGCTAATTTCGTTACTTAAATGATATATTATTTATTGGAACATTATTAAAAGTTGTAAATCTAAGCAACAAAATATTATATTTAATATCAAATTATATAAAATAAACTACAATCTATAAATTTAATATCAAATTACACATCATGACCTAGAGGAATAATCTGGCAATAATATTAAGTTATAAATTTTTCAATATTCTAAAAACTAATGGTACATTAAATAAAATTGTGATCCTAAGTAACAAAAACAATCTAATCTCACACCAAGTAAAACAAATTTACATTAAAAACTTTGAAATACAAAACATGACACGAGGCATCGGCCGAGCGAGAAAATGTATGCTTAACTTTTTAAATGAATAATAAATTATTTTATGGTACATTATATAGAAGTTGTATCCCTAATTTACAAAGTATTAAATTTAATCTCGAACTATATAAAAGAAAACTACATCTAAAAATTCAATATCAAATTACACTTCATGACCTGGGGCAAAGATTGGACCAAATTTTCCATGTGTTTAGATACCTTGTGCATTAGTATGGAGAAAGACTAGTGAGTGATGAGAAGGGTGACATGTATGCGCGGGGACTGTGTCCTCTAAACGAACAAGGCAAGATTTCAACTTTGTTACCTTTTTGATTTTGGCTTTATTCGAATTCGCCCAGTCTTAGGCCGGTCCTGGCTCTTAGAAAAGGTATATATATATTATATAGTGGGTCTTGTAAGAGACCACTTACTTTTAAATTAAAATTAGGCGACGGCTCAAGCCCCATATTAAGAAAAGTGTAAATCATCTATCTGATAATAGGGACTAGTTTGATCTATTTTGTGACCTATTTGGTACATTTCATGACCTATTTAGTCCATTCAATACTCACCGTGTTTAATTCATTCATTAGCTACTTTAATAATCCATTTAATGACTAGTTTAATTCATTCGGTATGGCTTATGTTTTTATTAAATTTTTTTTGACATAGTTCGAGGCTAAACTTTGTTTTTTTGAACAAGTAAGAAAATATTATAAATCTCAGAAACAAGGCATACACCCTAAAGCCTCCATGCTTTAAACAAACCAACTAGGTTCGACTCTTCATCACATGGAAACTGATAGAAACTACTCAAAAGAGTTACACCACATTACATAAACTATCCCACCATGACCTATCATCACTACTCAATCTAACAGGTAAATGAGCATTGATTCTTCAAATTACATAACTTTTGATTCTAGAAAAAACACAAGCTGGAGTTTTAACTATAGCACTCCACACAACTTCATTTCTAACAAACCAAACAGCATAAACAGTAGCATTAAAAGTAGCAGTATACACTTTCCTTTGAAAATGTGAGCATCTACTCCTCCCAAGCCCTTTGTACCGGTTCATCAAAGATTTATCAGCCCATCTGATCTTGAGCCAGCTCAACGCTAGTTGAATCACTCTAACACTGAAGACACACTGAAACAAAAGATGACAGTGTGATTCATCACAGTTAAGGCATATAGGGCAATGAGCAACATCAAGTACACCCCACTTTAGCAATCTATCTCTAGTGTATAATCTATTCTGGACAGCCATCCAACACACAAAATTATGCTTCGGAATAGCTAATCAGCACCACACAGACTTATCCCAGAAGCATCTTGAATTTTCACCCACAAAAAGCTTGTAGATATTCCTGATCTGGTATGTATGAAGCTGCATAAGAACAGAGACTGAGATATTAGTTTTCAGTTGCTCCTTTATATCACAAATACATTTCCAATACCAACTAGGACTGCTAGGAGGTTTGTAATTCCACCAATCATCATTTATATAAACTACATTGGTCCATCTTATCCAAAGAGAGTCTTCTTTATTTGCAATTGCCCAAACAAGCTTACCAAGAGCTGCTTGAATTCAACAGTCAATTCTTCTGAAACCAAGACCACCGGCATTCCTAGGCAAACAGGTTTGCTTCCAATCTACATTGCCTGGCTTTGAACTAAAATATTCACCACTCCACAAAAGGATCTACATACCTCCACAATCTTCTTAATCACACCTTTAGGTATAACAATAACCTGGCCCCAATAGATGTGAAGACTCATCAAGACAGAATTAACCAATTGGACTCTAGCTGCATAGCAAAGGTTTCTAGAGCTCCAAATTCTGATCCGGCTAACCATTTCAAATAACTTGACATTCTCCATTGCTGATCCTTGTAGAGAAAATATGCATCCCTAGATATGTGAAAGGGAGAGAACCTAGAGTGAAACCAGACACATCCGGGATTCTTTGGATCTCATCTTCCATCATACTAGTTGTATAAACAACAATTTTGTTTTTATTCACACACAAGCCAAAGGAGTCTGAAAAGAGCTTAAAACCTTGCAAGATCAGATAAGTGGACACAAACTCTCCTTTACAAAAAAGCAATACATCATCAGCAAAAACAAGATGATTAAGCTGAATGGAATTGCACCCAGGATGGAAGTTGAAACCACTCTTCATCCCCACAAACTTCATAATCATGGACATGTACTCCATAGAAATCACAAACAACAAAGGTGAGATAGGATCACCTTGTCTTAGCCCCCTCTTAGGCTAAAAAAACCAAAAATATTACCATTAATCATTAAAGAGCATCTTGTGCTAGTAACACAAGTCATCACCAGATCAATGAATTTCAGAGGAAACTTCAAACATACCAGCATCTCTCTCACAAAAGACCAATCAATAGTTTCATATGCTTTCCTCATATCCATCTTGATCATACAACTAGGCTTATAACTCTTCCTCCCATAACCTCTCAACAAATCCTGGCATATCATAATATTACTTACAATATTCCTACCCTTGATGAAAGCCCCTTGATTTTCATAAATGAGCTTAGGCAGAATACAATTTAATCTCATACACAGGATTTTAGAGATTATAAATCACATTACAGCAAGCTATTGGTCTAAAATCAATGACAGAATTAGGAACCTTACATTTAGGAATAAGGGGTAAAACAGTAGCATTAATCTCTCTCAGAATTTTACCACTATGAAAAAAAGAAGTAATAGCTTGGGTTACCTGAACACCAATAACCTCCCAGTTATCTCTGAAAAAATAAGAGCCACAGCCATCACTCCCAGGTGATTTATCTCCTGGGATGGAGAAAATAGCTTTCTTCACTTCTTCAGGAGAAACAGGAGCAATAAGACCATCATGATCATCAACAGCTACACAAGGGCCAAGATCCATAATTTCCTGAACAACAGGCTATTTATCCACCATGGAAGAACCCAACAGTTGCAAATAATAGTCTAAAAAAGCTTGATGAATCTGATCAGGATTATCAACCCATTTTCCCTCTTTATCACATATACTATACACATTATTTTGTAACCTTCTTTACTTGATAGCTTGATGAAATAGTCTAGTATTATCATCTCTAGCTTTAATCCAAGCAGCTCTAGTTCTTTGTCTCAAAAACTCAACATATTTCTGATGCACTCTCCTGTAGTTATCTGCAGCTACCTGCTCTTGATTTCTCAAAACAGTGTTGTGAATATCTGCCTGAAGTTGCTGCTGATAGTCCATCAATTCCTTCATAGAGCCATGAACAAGACTTTTAATAGCCTGTTTTTTTAGCTTTCAGTTTAGACACAACAGAATACATCTTGGAACCAGAAACATGACCATTCCAGATTTCATTAATAGCCTGATCATAACCTTCCAAATCTTTTCAAACTCTGAAATATCTAAAGGCCTCCTCCTAGACTGTATATCTTGAAGAAACCTAATAGACGTAGGAGTGTGGTCAAATTTCTCTTCAGGGATGAATCTTACTTCTGCATCAGGAAAAATATCACACCAAGATCCACCTATAAGAACCCTATCCAATTTACAGAACACCTTATCCAAACCCTGCTGCTTATTACTTCAGGTGAATAACTGCCCCACTCCTTTGAGATCACTCAAACCACAATCTAAAACACACTTTCTGAAAGCTTTAGTTTCTCTACTAGAGACCAAAGAACCAATCCTTTCATCTGAATGCAGAACACAGTTGAAATCACCAACCACCATCCAGGGATTAGTGTTCATGCTAGCAAGTTCCACCAAATCCAATCAAAGGCTTTTTCTACTAATGGCATCATTAAAGTCATAAACAAAGCTGCATCTGAAACCATAATTCCTATATTGAACAGGAGTAACAACACAATGCACAAACTGACTAGTCATTCTGCCAAAATCAACAGAAAAAGATAGGGGATTCCAAGCAACCACAATTCTCCCACCATTATGAAAACTGGAATTAGAAGTAAAACACCAACCCTGGAAAACATTAGTATAAAGTGAACCCATATTACTAGGCTTCACCTTAGTCTCCAAGAAGCAAACTAAACCCACAGATTGAGTGTTAAGAAAATTTCTAACACTATGTTATTTCTGCAGGCTGTTTACCCCTCTAACATTCCAAACCACAACTCTATCCATTAGGGATAGGGAGATTTCCACCCCCCTTGTCCACTTTCTCACTAAAATCTGAAGCAGGCACACTCACATTCATATCATTCAAAACCTCCTTTTCAGTCAAATCAACCAGATCAATTGCTTCATTTGTAGACAAATAAGCAAAAACATTACTCACTTCCACCTCAGAAACCTTTGGAGCAACATATTTAACAACTTTACTAGGGCTCACAAACACATCATCACCCCCACCCCTTCTACCAGTTCATCTCCGACAGGGGCCTTAGCAACATCCTTAGGAACCACACCTGCTTAGTTTTAACCTTCTCCACCACCTTCCTGCATTCCTTCTCTGAATGACCCATCAAATTACACTTAGTACATTTAATAGGTTCCATTCATACTCAACATCCACACAAAACTCAAAGCCATTTTCATTGATGAAAGCTATTTAATATGGGAATTCATGATCAATACGTATTTCAAGTAAGATTCTAGCAAATGCCAGTCTGTCTCTGTTCCTAGTAGCCAAATCAACTTTTACAAGTTTGCCCAACCCACCAACAATCTTAAACAAGCTCTTTTCACCCCAATATTTGAAATCAAGCATCAGTCTCACCCAAATAGGAACAACCTTGAAATTATCTTTATGAACCTCCATATCAAGGGACCAAGCCTTAAGAAACATAGGCTTTTTATCAAAAAAAGGCATACCTCTAGTTAAAATCAAATCTCTCTTTTCCATTGATTTAAATCTAATCAAATAGACCCCAAGTTTAAGCAGTGCTACTTTATCAACCCCCTCATTCCTCGATATTCTCCTACAAAATCCATCCATAACTATTACATGTGGATTAGCACCAGCTACATATTCCACCATAGAAGAACTCCAAAAATCAATCTCAAACTATATATCTTCAAGATCAATTTTAATAGGAGTAAACACTTTAGACATATGAGCATTAACATTAAGTTCAGTCACACTCTCACAGTTTTCAACATTCAAATCAGCAGTAATAGAATTATTCACAATACTTTCAGGCAAATTAGCATTCCATTTTAGAATCGGAATCGGAGAATGAACATTACCTAGAGAGCTTCCCGCAACATTTCCATCCCAGTCGGGTCGATCATTGCATTTCTTCAAAATGATTGATACCCAGTCACTGAAATTCCTCTTCGTAGCAGAATCAACAATGAATTTCTTCAAAGAATCATCAGGAGTCTGTAGTTGCTCAATCGCATCCTAGGGTACGAATCTCACTGAGTCACAAATCACCTACACCAGTAACATCTTACACCGATTTCATCTTTTGAGCCTGAGAATCCACATTAGGTCCTTTATTCTTCCCCACAACGGCCTTACCTCCACCAGATTTCCTTGCCATGGCTTCGTTGATCAGAGCGAGAGAAAACTAGAGAGAAAAGGCGCTAACATTTTTGCTAACGAGTAGATTATAAGCGTAGTTTAGTTCAAGTAAAACATGTCTTCGAGAATGAGTAAAGATAAGGAATCAAGAAGAGATCTAAATAAAGGATGAGTAGAGTGGTGCCAAATTCCTAGGAATAGTGTTAGATAAGAGTAATTAAGATGGAATGTGCTTTTTAATAGAATATGAGTTCTGATTGATTTAGTTTTATCTTAAAATTATACCGCCTTTTTTAATACTCCCTCCTTTACATATTAATCGCAACAATATTTTATGCACTTAGTTTAAGGAAGTTAGTAGAGTAGGGTTTAGGTTATATTAATTTATTGTAAAACTTGATGTCATAAAAAGTGATGTGGTACTTTTAGTGAGTGGATAGAGTAGGGGAGTAATATTTTAATGTTTTTCACATAAATCAATGAATGAGGGGGGTATAATAGTTGGGTAGTACTACTATATGATAAAATATTGGTGCGTCCATGCCTAAAACAGAAGTGTTGTAGTTAGTATGAGACAATCATATATAGAAAGTGTTGCAACTAATATGGAAGGTGGGAGTAATTTATGATATATTTCCTTCGTTTCTTTTTAATTGACACAATTTGACTTTCACGTTTATCAATGCATAATTTCAATTGTTTAAATCTTGAATTGTGTACAAGTAAAAAATAAAAATAAAAAATTAGTTAGACAAATTTGGATGCTGACAAAATCAAGCATATATCAGTTGTACATCCTATATCACTTTGAGTTTCGTTAGGTGGATATGCGCTCCCTCTATATTTTTTGTCACTTCTACTGATTTCCAAACTTCTCAGGTGACCAACTTTCACTTTTTTATCTGATATATATAACAGTTATAATAAACCCTACAACAACAGTTACAACCTTTGTGTTTTTCTGAACATCATTCTCTGAGATTTTCATCCTTCGTGATTAATAGCTCACCCATTAATTCTTCATCTAAGATCCTCCATTAAATCTCACTCATTAAGCTCCATCAAAGCTCTTGCACTAATGGTGTAGTGGTTGCATGAACCCATCAAAGCTGCCCCATTAAAGCTCCATCAAACCATTAATGGTGACGACAGGTTTGCCCGCTATGCTTATGCACGTTGGCCATGGTGTGAAGGAGAAGGTGAACCGTTGAAAAGTGTTGCAGATGATTAAGTTTTCATAGTTAATACATCTGAAGGGATTTCAAAAAATTTGGGTTGAAATACCCCATTGTAACCGAAATTAACATATAATTGATTCAATTAACAAGTATTTGATTCATTTATTAAATAGACTAATTTTGTAATTGAATTTACACTGAGATTACTTCCTCTTCATTCTCTCTCATAATGGTTTATTTCCTTATTACACCATTACAAATTGGAATTGATTAGTTTTCATTTTTTTTTATCCATTTTGCAAAAAGCACAAGTTGGATTTTTTTGAGGTGTAATTTACTTTATCCTTCCGTCGTTTTTGATATATTTGGTTCACGTACCATTATTTTTTATTTCATTGCTTCGTTTTCCAATAAGTTTTTCAATGACTAATCTTTATAGATTTGGGTAATTTTTTTTCAACGACATTGAGATAGAAGATAGCAGACCCAGATACTCTGAGAGGAGATAATAGAACAAATAACAGAGATATCAGCGTTATTGTAAGTGATTCTCGATAATTTGGGAGCTGTACGCAAAATCATAGTTTATTTCCGCATGAATGTGCGATTATTTGGATTTCTCTTCAATTTTGTTGTGTACTTTTCTAATTGGAGCTCTAAGAAAAGTTGTTTTGCACATGATGAAGGAGTGGTTGCATTGTGAAAGAGAATGTATGGTTTAATGATTTGTAGTGAGTTTCATTCATCTTTTTGTATTTTTTAATGTTTTGTTGTCTGTTTCGATCCTGTTGTAAGTGGGCATATTAATTGTTTAGGATTTCAGTGGAAATTGCGGCCTCTGTGGGTTATCATGATTGAATATATATAGATGAATTAGAGTGGTTATGGTGTTTGTACATTAGATGGTTTTAACATGGTATGATATGATTGAAGGAGAACATGCAGGTGGTCCATATAAACTTCCTGGCTTTGATTATTAAGTGAGAACGAATAAGAGGCATTAGCATAATAACATAGTTTAAACTATCAATGGTAATTTGGGTTAAAAATACATAGATTCTAGGAACATGGGGCTAGCCGGTCACCACCCACTAGCCTCACTGACTTCGAAACATTGATATTATGATTATTCATATAGTTTTTCCCTCTTTTCGTGAGCTAAATTGTGTTTAATTGGAGCTCTTCAGAGCTATTTTATATTAATTATACTCTATAGTCGTGGTTTTGTGTTTTCGTGTTGAATTGCAGGTCTTAGAGAGATTTCTTCCTATTCAGAGCCATTTCGAAGCAACAACGACTTTAGGAGTTGGTTACGAGGCACGTAGAGTTGTTACGAGGCATATTTGGTGCTTTGGGAGATTCTCAAGGCTGTTTTGGAGCATAAAATTGTGGTCGAAAGGTTGAAATTCATATAATTGAGCTGAAAAGTGTTCAACCGATCCGGCTAAATGACCCGAACCCATCGGGCCAAAAACACGGCATTTGAAGAAAAGTTGGATGCTGGCAGTTTCGTCTCGGGCCGGATCGGGCATAATTGCCCGATCCCATCGAGCACCCAACATCATGCTTTGCTACTGCTGGTCCGCAAAGGCAAGTAAAGATGGGCTAGCTCGTAATTCGGCCCGATCGGGCGGAATTAGCCTGTTGCAATCGGGCAGATAGCAAATTTCTGTTGCTTGCGTTTTTGAGCCAAAGGCGATGTTTGGGCCAAGTTACAAACGACCCGATCGGGCGAATATGCCCGACGCTATCGGGCGGCCTACAATGTTTCCGCTGAGTGTTGTTTTGCGAAGAGATGAACAGTTAGGTTGTACGGGATTTTAGCTCGATACCTGAGGGCAACTTGGCCCGATCGGGCAGCGGCCCCGGATCACAAATTTATCCTTTTTTATTTCGTTTTAATTAGCTCTTAATAGCTTTGGTATAAATAACAAACTCTTTTAATTGGAGAGGAGATATTATTTTTCAGCTTTCCTTAGTTTAGTTTCAAGAGCTTTTCATAGTTAAACACTTTTAAATTAGTTTCGAAGGTGATTGAACCTTAGATTATTTTCAATAAAAGTTACTGCTTTTGGTCAATTGGTATTTTTCTTCACTCTTCATTACTTTCTTTATTCGTAATTGCTTAGTTTGATTATTTAATTCATTCATGATGCAAAGATTAGGGTTTTATATTAGTTTTGCTATTGTTGATTCAATCATGTCTGAGTAGTATTGCTAGGATTTTAGGGAGGAAAACCATGTTTAAACCATGATTCATATTTGAATTGCTATTTATTTCTAGGTTTTGATTATATTTAGGGATATTTCCTAAGGTACGCCCGAGGTTAGGGCTAATTACTCGGGTACCCTCCTGGTTTTCGAGCTAGCTTAGATGCCACCAGAGTCAATGTTCGTGGCTTAAATACCATTACCACTAACAGATGTTAAATTAACGTTAACTCAAGTTATAAAAAAGGTCTAAAAGCCCGCCATTACTGTAATCTGAGCAAATAAAAGGGGGTTTCTTGAGTTTTCATATGAACCATAGTCCCATTCGAAAATATCATTCTCTCTGCTGTTTTTTCCCTTTCGTCTCTCATTCTCTCTTTTCATTGTATTTGAACCCTAATGGCCAATGAAATTGTTGATGAAATTTTAGGTTCTCTCATGTATGAGCCCAGAAGATGCAAGTGTAGGAAGAAGATGGATATCAAGGTTTTAGAGTCGAAGGACAACCTAAAGACTTTGTAACAAATTCTATGTGTGTGACACATTCGAATGGGCTATCCCAAGAGTACCTGAAGATTTGAGAATGAGAATTAATCAGATTGGGGTAGGAGGTGCTGAAAAAAATATGTTGAAGAAGATGGTGAAGAAAATAGATGATATTAATTGGGGTGTGAAATTAATTGGGTGGTGGATGTGCCTAATTGTAATTTACCTTTTTAAGATGTAATGTTTAGTAATTGTAGGACAAAAGGATTATTCCTTTTTAAAAAAAAGATGATGTTCTTAAGATGTAGGGCTGTATGTTTTTGGTTGAATATGAAGTTCAATGGAAGTTCACTTTCATTTTCTTAAATTGTGGTCCATTTGTTTTTCAGTTTTTTAAATGTTAAACAATTAAAATGAGCAGCAACACACTTATATATTGAAGAACAACAAGAACAATAATGAGCATAAACAACAATCAAGATTTTATTTCAGTTTTCAAAATGAACAAAAGGGAATATTCAACTTCTTTTCACAAAGTACCCAAAAGTCAACATAAGCTCAACTGTTTTATAATTACCATTTACCCAAAATAAAACAGAGTTAAAACAGGTTGCCTTAGCTACACTTTGGCTTTCTTTCCGTTTCTTCCTTTTTTCAGACTCCCAAGCACATAAGCTGCTTCTTGGGTAGAAACCCCTTCTTCCCTGCCTCTTTTCTTCTGCTTATCTCCTTTACTAGTTTGTGAACTTTTTTGTGATTCTGTCAACCCTCCTTTGCAACCTTTTTTTGTTATGGCCCATAGTACCACACTTTTTACATTTGAGTGTGACTGACCTATTGCCTTTTGGTTGCTCACCAGGTTCTCTTTCCCTGTTTCTCTTTGGTATTAGAGCCATGTTCCTACAGTGGTATCAGAGCCATATTCATAATGTTAATTCGCATCTATATGTTCCTACAGTGGTATCAGAGCCATGTTCATAATGTTAATTGATTGTATTATATGCATGTTTATTATTTTCATTCAATTAGAGGAGGATTATATGTCATGAATTGCAAAATTAATATTATGAATATTAATTGATTTGAAATTATTTACATTATTCATGCTCAAAATTTTTTATTTCTTGTGATGGACGTGTATCACGTTATTTTCCATCAAAGTTTTGTTTTTTATTATTTTATTTCTTTCGAATTTTGTTTGATTTTATGTTTAAATGTTGATTAAAACATAAAAATTAATGTTTAAGTTTTAAATAAATTCGAAAATCCCACTTCTAGTTCCGAATTTTTTTATTGAAAATAAAGATTTTTTTATTGATATTTTGGAATATGCTAGAAAATCATTGAACTTTTACATTTAATAAGATTAAAACATAAAAATTTAATCTTTAATGATAAAATAATTGATTTTAATCATTATAAATATGTTATTTTTGGATTTTTTCATGTTTTTTTTCCTGATTTTATGAATTATTATGATTTAAATTCACGTTTTAGAATAATAATTAGAATATCTGATTTTAATTACTTTAATATCACGAAAATCATCCTAAAAATCGAAAAATATCTAAAGATCAGTGTGATTTTTTTTTTTGGATTTTTTGGGATATTTTTTGGCTTATTTTAAGGAATTGGTTAGATCTCATGAGTAAGTAAAGTTAACAAAGATTATCTTTCCAATTATTTTTATTAATTAAATTCAGATTTAGTTAGTAAATATATTGTAAATTTTGATTTTCTATTTTCAAAATATTCCAAAAGATTTACCCTAATTGGTTAATCTAATCTTAAAATTTGGATTAAAAGCAAAAGATTTTGGCTAAAAGATAAGTGCAAGTTCCTTCCCTCCTTTTGTTTCGTATGGGCCGTGTGCCGTAAGCACAATCATCATCCCTCTTGCAGTCTTGTGTCTCCTTGAGGCCTGCACACGTCCTTGGAACGAGAAAGGGAATCTTGTTCCCTTTTTGGGTTGACTTGAGGACGCCCCATTTCTCTCCTTTGGGCCTTATGTCCATCATACCAAAATTGTTGGTCTTGGACAGCTATATTTAGCTGGCACAAATTTTTAATTCATTATGGACTACTGTATTGAGTTAGGCAGTAAGCAAATAATTTGCTATTGGTGTCTAGAGACATACACTTGATAAAAAAAATCTTTTGAGCATGATAAAACATTTCAGATATTTGCAATTGTTAATGGTGATTACTTTCATATATCATGGTAATTGAATTGAAATAATAATGTTTCTTTAATAATTTAAGACTTAAATTGTTAAGTTTAATAATTGTTATAGAAAGATTTTATTTACTTATTAATTGTTAATGAGTAAATCTTTAGTATTTATAATATGTTTGATATTATACTGCGTGGATGTCTTATATAATATGATGCTATTATAATTTTTCTTCGATGTATATTATAATATGCTTGATATTATATTTGCCTAATCGTGACTAGTATGGCCCAAATCTAGGATAGAAAGTACGATCTGCGTATCGTTATGTATTTTTTGTAATTCAAATACGATCTGTGTATCGTTTGTATTTCTGTAATTTAAATTTTCTACTTTAGTATGAATTTAAATGAAGATCAAGATCGAAGTTTCATGAAGAATGCAGGATGGAGATCCGAGAAAGTCTCAAAGGATGATTTACGAAGATTAGATTTTCGAGGATAGGGGTCATACTATGATCACATTTGTTTTATTTTGCATTTATTTTATTATAAATGCATGCTTACTAAATTTTGTACCTATGGTTGTTATGCTATGTGTTCACTTATATTTGACCATGTTAATAAACTTTATTCCCAAATTATAATATTGAGTTTACATGCTTTCCACACAACACCTATAAAGCCTTAGATCATGAGTAATAAGTTCTGCCAAAGCAGGGTGCTACTCATAATTCCGAGGATAGTAGGGTTAGTTTTTTGAAACTTACATGTTAATGTTTGGTTTAACTCAACAAAATCATCAAAAGATAAAGTTTTGGGTTTTGAAGCAATAAGATAGGAGTTAATAAAGAGTTATTGACCTGACTACAAGGAATTATAATTAGTAAAATGCTTACTTACCTCAACTACTATATTTTTAAGGCAAGGCCAAAGTCCGTTTAATTATAGTGAGAGAGGATCTTGGTTATTTCTTTATTCAATGGAGATTTTAATTTTGAATAAAGACTTTGTAGTTAATTAAATTTTGTTTAATTGCTGCTTTCGATAATCATTCATTATTGAACCTTGCATTATTATTTTATGTTGTAGTTATCATGGCTAATTCCAACAACAACAATGCCTCTGCTTTTAATCTGCGTTATGTACTCGATAAAGACAAACTAAATGCTACCAACTTTCGAGCGTAGGAAATGGCTGTGATAATTGTTCTCAGAGCCGAAGGAAGATAAAGTGTTCTTGACAATCCACTACTTGGACCCCTGCCAGCAAATGCAACTGTAGTTGAAAGGAGAGCTAAACAAACCTTAGAGACTAATTCTGTGCAAGTAACAAGTTTGATGCTTGCTTGCATGAAACATGATTTTCAAAAGTGTTTTAAAGATCTAGATGCCTACACCATAATCCAGCAACTTTAAGTCAATGTTTCGAAAAATGCTAGGATGGAAAGGTTTGAGGCAAACTATAAGCTCTTAGATTGCAAGTTGGGAAAAGGAAAACCTGTTGGTCCACATGTGTTCGATATGATCAGAAATTTTCAGATCATGGAAAAATTGGGCTTTCATTACTAATAGGCTAAAGTAGTATCACCTAATCAAAAATAATTCCTAAAGTCCTCTAACAACAATAGTCATGGGAAGTAGGTTCGAGTCCACAGGGAGACATTGTTACTATGTTAATATTCAATCAAATAACTACTTCAGATGAAATTAGAGAAGAAAGACTAAACTACTAATTAAACTAAGGAAAACAGAATGAATTAAAAGTCTAGGGCGATAGTTTGGTCCACCATGCTTATACCATTCAAGAGGTTCAAACTACTAACATCACCTACGTTTAGAGTCGAACGATTAGAGCAAGTGTTAAGCTTATGGTCCGGTCTCAACGCTCATGATTCAACATATGTAGTATGGTCACAAACACAATCAGAATCTGTACGAACGATTATTAGCTAGACATAACTCATGAAATTTGCCACTAACATAAATTATGGATTCACGAACAAATCACATTATAATTGCTCTAATCAAAACCTAAAAACTATAGCAATTCAAATAGCAATCATTGCATAAACATGGTTTTCCTCCCTAAAACCCTAGAAAAGGAAACTACTCACTCATGGCTACGAAAGACAAAAACGATTCTATGTAAAGATTCATAATTGACAATGAAAGCAATAATTAATCACAAACAATCTAAGTATGAATAAATAAGAAGGAGACGAAGATAAAGAGATTACCGAGATTGAGTCTGAAATATGAACTATATTGAAAACCAAATAAACGATCCAAACTTTAACAATAGAGAGAAAACTAGAGTTCTAATACTAGGGCTTAATGAAATAACAATGAAAATAAGATGTGTCTAAAAATAAACTAAGTGTAGTATTTATACTAAGTATATAAAAGGATTGGTTAAGGATTAAAAACGGGCGACAAAACGCGCTCATTAACCCAAAATAACATTCGCCCGATCAGGCGGATCACTCGTCTTCAAAATAAGGCCTGGCAGCATTCAGCAAAGCGCCCGATGGGTCCGGGCAAATCCGCCCGATCGGGCGGCTCTTACCTCTTTTCAGACAGCAAGCATAGCAGGGGCAACTAGGCATGGTAGAAAACGGCCCGATGGTCTCAGGCTAGGTCGTTCGATCGGGCGTTTTGACGATCTTCCAGCAGCACGATTTTTCCCGATCGGGCGAACTTCATTTTCACTTCCTTTGGCTCTTTAAGCCAAAACTTCAAGCCAAGGATGCCTCTAAGCCTATGGAGAGTGGCCTTAGAGCTCTACAACTCAGCATATATGCCTCATAACTCCGCCTATCATATGTTGATGCTCAAAATAGCAGAAAATAGGGAGAAAACTCCTTAAAACATGTAATTCAACATAAAACACGCAAAGCACAACTAGATAGGGGAGTTAGCATAAAATCGCTCCTAAGAGCATAGTTTGATGCATATTTTTGTTCAAAAGTAGGGGGAAAACTATACAAAATAACATGATATCAAATTCCCCCAAGCTAAACCCTTGCTTGTCCTCAAGCAAATAAATCATGACCAATGGAATAAATTGCCTCACCCAAAGAGAATAAAACATTCAAAGCTCAAAACATTTTCAAGATTTAAGAATCGTTCAAGCAGGCAAAATTAAAAATTGGATGTTCAGAGCCATCCAACTACCATTCATCCCATCAAAACATCAAATGCAACATCTATATGGAATACATGTCCTGAAAAGGTGCTCACCAAGGTGGCACTCCTCTCAATTTTGTGGTAGGCAAAGAATATGCCTGAACACTGACCAACCCGACCATAAATGTCCCTTCCCACTCAGTCTCATGTGTTTCAGAAGGTTAAATGTCGCTCATCCTAATCAAGTCGACTCAGTTAGCAGACCTACTTTTTAACTTTAAAAATCTGACTCAAAATCAATCCAATAAACATTGTAAAGCCAAGCTCTTGAGGACTTTTTAGGGTTGTAATAGGGCTTAGGCAAGGGTAGGGAATAATTCTAGGAAATATGGTGGAAAAACCGACTATGAGGGAGCAAAAGTAACTCATAACAAGGCCGAAGGTGGCCAAAACATATCCCAATAATACCATATAACCACAATACACCCCGACTCCTATGAATCGATAATGACCTCCAATAAACCTAACTTTCAAATAATGCAGCACAATTTCTCTTTATAGATAACGTGAATGAAGGAACTTTGAAGTCTTTGAAACTTTGATTTCTCTTTTTTTTTCCTTTTCTTTTTCGAACCAAACATTCATGCAACTCAAAACTTGCCTTTTCTTTTCTTTTTGTAACACTTGAAACCACGTAAAATACACTTTTATTCCCCGAACTACGCAAACCATAAAGACTAATCTCAAACTCAATCCATACAAATGCTCCCCCAACCTAGGCTTGGGAATAATATATATATGAAGGCTATGGGCATGTAGTAGGGTATAGTAACACAAAACAGGTCATTAGGCTCAGGGGGGCTAAGGAGGATAAAATTATAACAAAATTTCACTCTGAGGCTGAAGAATGAGACAAAAGAACACCTCTATGACAACAAATGTAACAAGTCACCAGACATCAGATAAGTATGAAGTCAAAGTTAAGATCAATCTCTAAAGAGGAACTAACACACCAAAAACAAATTGGATAGTGTATATGAATCTAATAGGCTAGAAAAGGCCTCACACTCTAACCAGCTCACGCATGCAGCACAATGTAGCGTATAATACTCAAAACTCGCTCGAAATCATAGCAATCAGACATCAAATCATAGCCTCAAAATCACAAAAGCCCAGCTATCCAGAAAACTTAATTCAAATCATTTTTAATCAAAGCACAACAAGGGGCACAGGAAGGCAATCAAACCAGTCATGATCAATCAATTTTTTGTGTTTTTTCAGCATTTTTTTCTTAAAGCAGTAAAACTAGCCTAGGAAAGCAGTAAAACTATGCTAGAAAGCAATAAGAGAGAGAGAGAATACTTACAGAGATGATAATCCTCCCCCAAGCTGAACTCAACAATGTACTCATTGCAGCGAGGGAAAGGACTATGAGAAGGGCATCAGTCGCCCATGTGATTGTCGGTGTTACTACCGAAGGAACCATCAGCTGAATCACCACCAGAATAACCACCTGAAAACACCCCAGGAAAACCACTACCGCCAGCACCAATGTCCTCTAAAGAGATAGAGGTTCGAAGTCTATTGCCAACATAACCATCTCCATCACCAACGTCATCATCTCTACCATCCTCCTCATCAGTCGGCACACTATAATTAGGGTTCCACATGTACCATGATTGGTGCTCTGCACCCTCAGCAATGTCATGATGCGCACAGTAGTCTTCATATACAGGGTACAAAGCCAAGTGTGTATCCCATTCCAGACGATTAAACCGTGGAACTATGTCAGCAAAAGTATCAACACGCTGGCCAAGCCGTGTAATGGCCGAGGTGTTTGCTTTCATCCCCTGATACAGCTCCTGTAAGGTAGCAGTGTTGGCTGTCATGCCAACCTGCAAGCTCTGCAACATCCCCATCATACCTGCCTAGTCAAAATCATTGGGCGGGGGAGGAGGGTGTGAGGAAGTAGAGGCGCCAGGATCATCAAAAGTGTGTTGCCTTCGCGTATAGGTGTTCTGTGGAATCTCAATGCGGGGCTGCGGGATGTCTTCCCCTGCTATATGGAGGTGATAGTGATGAAGGCCAGGGCGACTACGTGCACCAGGGTCAGGGAGCTCTATAGACTCGAGGGTTTCATTGATGAGGACACATGTAACAGCCGGAATTTTAAGCATCTTGGGTTTTAAGTAATTATATTAAGTTATTTAAATAGGATATTAGGGTTTTAATGTTTCAGGTGGAAGAGAGTTACTTGGAACTGTCAGTTATGATAAGTTTTCATCTGGTTTGACCCTTTAAGCAGATTAGAATACTCTCCAACACCATATGAGGACAAAAGTGGGTAACATCTACCATTCTTATTGGTTAGGAAGGTTTTGGAAACCAATAAATAGGTTAGAAGGTCCTTAAGAACCTTATTCATTAATATTGTGAAAATCGTATAGAGATCGTTTTATCGGGTAGCAACGAACTTCCAATTAAAGAGCCTTTCGGGGTTGAATCCGAGCTTAGAATCTAACCAAACTTGATATATGACATGCTTGGGATGTCTTAAGGTTAGAATAGTCATTTGTTCCCAAGAATTACGTGGCTAAATAGGGTAAGTTCCTTAGTTAGTAAAACCTGGCCAGCTGAAGTTTCAGTTCAGACCTATCCTCAAAGAAAGCTGCTTAGCAGCTACTTGGGTGTCGATATCCCAAAACCCTTTGGATGCATGAAAGACAACAAATCAAGATAACACCTCAAGTAAGAATCACCCAGAAACTCCATGAAACCGACCTTACCCAGAATAGGTTTCCCTCCCCTAAGGGTACCGCCATTTACCTGCTATAAATAGCAGTTTTGGGTTTTCGGTTCTTTCACCCAATTCTTCTTCAAAAACACCTACCTTTTCTTATATATATCTCTTCTAGACATCCATATTTATCTGTTCAAGACTTTGTTCAAGCTTTAAAGCCTTGGGAAGGTATAGAGAACTCCATAGAAACATCAAACAGGATGCTGTAAGTACAGCTTTGCATCCTCTTGTGTTTAGCTTACCTATTCATGTTCTAAAGCTTGTTTAAACTAATCCTTAGCACCTTACTTACTCAGGGGAAGCTATAGGAAGGTTATATTGGTGAGACATGTTTATTTCGTTACTCAGAGGTAATAGGAATCATATTAAGTTTGATTTTACCGAGGTATGTAACTAGTGAAGAGTAGTCAATGGTTATTGATATCTATTGTTGTTTCTGTTATGAGGTGAATGTTTTGGACCTTGATTATGGAGTTCAAGAGATCCAATAGAACTACAGAGTTCTCGAAGTATCATATATCGATCTAAGAAAGGATTAAGCGGTTAAGGTAACTTTTATGTTCAGCAAATTCTATTTCATGCCCATGTGTTTTGTACTTCTATTTTGATGAAGTAGTTTGTACTATGGCCATAGATATGAATGTGTTATTGTTATTGAAACTGTGTTTCGTTTGATTATGAATATTATTTGTTTTGGCTGGCTAGTTTATGAACTGAAATGAAAAGTGGGCAAGGTATTGGTAGTGGAGCTAAACAATAAATTAAAAATGAAGTGAAGTGGTCGAATCGAGTCCAAAGCCTGTACTTGCCAGCGATTTATGTAAGGGGATTGAGCTATGCCAGTCGTATTCATTTACAAGAATGATTATCGTTTGCGAAGATTGATTTCCAAGTGATAAAACGATTTGAAATGAAAATGTTTTTAACGGGCTGAAGTAAGAGTTACGAGTTTTCCACTCATTTTGGATGTTTTCTTTGTTTTCTATTCCTTCTTATTTGCAGGAGTTAATGTTGGAAGCTCGGAGTCGAATCTAGAGCAAAGTTATGATTCAGATCTATATTGTGGGTTAAAGTCCTAAGATTTAAGTTTGGATACGAGGAGTCTGTTACAATGAGTTATGTTCTAATTTAATTCCTTTATTTTGGGATTGAGATCGAATGACTCTGTAATTAAAGTATTATATAAAGGATATTGTTTTGTGGGCCCATAACCCACAGGTCCAGGATCGTGTATTTTAAGGTTGTTTCCGCTGCAAGTTTCATCTAAACTATTACTTATTATTATGGATTCCATGTTCATTGAAGTATAAGATTGTTAAGCGTGTTAAGCTAGCAGCTCGGGAGGCCGGGTTGTTACAACACAATATTTGCCGTTGGATTTTCTTTTGAGGAGGTGGATGGGGATGCGTCGAAGTTATTCGCATGGTTTTGTGTGTCAGTTGGTGTTTAGAGTTCGGGTTTTGATTTTGGTTTGATGTTAATAAGGTTTAGATAGTCGTGTCGTAAATTTGGGTTTATCTTAATCGTGCAGCATTTCTATCATGTTACGGGGCATCTAGTTATCCAAGTTCTTAGCGGCAAGTCGTTCCGAAGCCTTCCGAAATATTTAGAAGCATCCGAGCCAACTTCGAGTCTTCCATTCCCGAGCTCCGAGCATTGAGCGGCCAAGCCATCTGAAGCACCCTGCAGAGCGTTCCAAGCTTTTCTTTGTTCCCCTCCCCCTTTATGGTATAGCTTTTGAGAAAGAGGGAGGCAGTAGCCAGTCGCGACAATGGTCGCAATTAGCAATCCTATTGTGCCTCGGCTCTAATGCTACTATTGGTTTGAACTTAAATTGTATTTGTTTGAGTTTGGTGATAGTAAGAGGGGGTTCAAACCACGCTGATCGTGTTTGTTTAACCACGATCTAGGAGATTAGAAGTTTAGACTTCTCAATAGGTGACCAAAGGGGAGAAATATTTGTGAGTTCCACGACCGATACTTTGGTTGGAAATGGATACTAATCGAGTCCAAGGTTCTTTTTCATTGACTTAACTTACATCATCTCTTGTTTAGTCTTTATAATTATAGTACTTTGTTCTTAAACAGACCCCCCTCATTGGTTACGTGACTCCTAGAAGACTCTAGGGGTTTGGTTTCGCTAATTATAGACTCGTACTTTGCTACCTGTGGATACAACCCTTACTTCTACTATACATTCAGTTGTTAGGGAAAGAAGGTTAATTATATTTGGTTAGGGGTATACGAAAACTTCACACCAGATGGTCCCAAGGTAGGTAGCATCCAACAACTTAGGGGTCGTGGCAGGACCGTATTGGGCTTCATCAAACCCATGGATCCACCTAGAAAAAAGAGTGACTAACCCCCATTTACAATACGGCGAGAGGCATAGGTGCTGTCATCACGATGGGTGGGAAGTTTGTTGGAGACATGCTCCAACTTTATGACAACCTGATGAGGAATGTTATACTTGTATTTTAAATCTGTGCCCTTAAACATAGACATCCCCAACAAAGTGAAATCATCTTTTCTTATCAATTGCCCCTCCACCCTAGCAAATAAGGTCCATGCCATAAATTGAACCCAAATGGCAAATATCATATGGTGGATCAGCTTGGCCGGACAGTGCTGAAATGTAAATGGCCCCTCATCCCTAGTCAAACCATAGTAGATCAGACGAGGTTGCAAAACGACGGGTCGTCGAATTGGCCCCCTATTGGACAGTCTAAGGAGTCGGGAAAATTCAGGCAGTGCTATTCTTGGTCCCTATTGCAAAGTCGAAAACTAATGTGAGTGACAAGGCCAAACCTAGATTGGACTACTTATAAACTACTATAGAATTCGTAAACAAGCAAAGGGTAAGATCGAACCCGGACAGTAAACAATGATTCCATGCCAATAACACGCATCAGTTCCTGAAAATCATCATACAAACCTAGACTGGTAAGTAAAGGGAGATCAAGGAAACGAGTGGAAACTACCTCACGCTCCTGAAGGAGACGAAATTTGGCCTTCTGCTCTTCATCTCGAAAGATGACTTGAGGAAACTGATCATCTGGTTCAATTGGTGGTGGTGGTGGTGAAGGAGATCTTTGTCGTCTCTTAGATCTGGAACCTTGCCCACGTAAAAGCCATCCTAAACTTGTTATGGAGCCCAAATGAAATCTTTACTCACAAATGTGGATGCAAAATGGAGAATTTGTGCTGAAGATGGGAAAAAAATGATATTTGGGGTGAAAGATAAAGAAAGTAAGAAAGGAGATGGAGGGAAAAGCTTGGAGAAAGCTTTAATGGAGTTTGAAGGGTAAAGAAGGAAGGTTGTAGATGGAGATTGAAGGTGAGAGTGAGCAATGGTGGTGGGAGATGAGGGTTTAGAGAGAGAGACAATGAGTTTTTATGTGAGGGAGATGAGTGAATAAGGGTGGGGGTGAGTAAAAAGGATTTTGGTTCCCGAAATAAGCATGAGAAAGGTATTCGGCCCGATCGGGCGGAAAATCACCTACCCAGTTTTTGAAACGGCCCGATGAGGCAACAATACGCTCGATCGGGCGAATTTTTATGCTCCAACTTCATTTATTGCGGGCCCGATCGGGTCAAACTGTCCGATAACATCGGGTGAAATTTCTTCATTGCTGGGAGCTCGCCCGATGGAATCGGGTGAAATTTTTCAGCAAAAAAAGCATTGAAAAAGGACGTAAGGTCAGCTCGGTCGTGCAGAAGCGCCCGATGCCATCGGGCGTCATTATTTTTAGCCTATTTTCCACTTTTCCGCTCAATTTCAGTTACACAATGGCCAAGTACCTGCACAGACTGCACTCACAAATGCTATTAGTACCTGTTTTGGGTACAAAAAACATAATAAAAATTTGTATTTCGGGGGAGTCCAAATCTAGCTAGGGTAGTAACCAGTAACAAGTCCAAGGTCTTCGAATTTCGGGTACCTGCAAAATCAAGCACGGTGAACTACCCCGGGGATGTTCCCGGGATCATCTCTCCGATGCTTAAGTTAGATCTGATCTCAGAAGGTCAGAGAATAGTACAAGTAAATGCTTTGGAATGTGTGTAAAAACTGCCCCTGACTGATTAGATGAAAATACTATTTATAGGTTGTACTGATGTGACGTCACCTGGTGAAGGCCTTTTGTCAGTGGGCTTGACTGAAAGACTGTACTTTTTGGCCTGAAAGGTCCTCAGGGGTAAAATGGTAATTGGGTGTATAATTAAAAACTCGAACACCCTCACTAGGTGTTTAAACCAAAAAACTCGAACACCCTCATTTAGGCGTTTTTGTGAAAAAACTCGAACACCCTCTCTTGGATGTTTAGCCAAAAATTCGAACACCCTCAGCTTGGGTGTGTGACACAAAGAACTCAAACACCCTCACGCCTTGGGTGTGTAACCTGAAAAACTCGAACACCCTCACTTGGGTGTATAACCAAAAAACTCGAACACCCTCACTTGGGTGTGTAACCAAAAAACTCGAACACCCTCACTTGAGTGTATAACAAAAAAAACTCGAACACCCTCTCTTGGGTGTGAGGTGGGCCTCGTAAGGGCCAATAGGTCTATTTTAGGGTTTCAAGGTAGCCTGTTTAGGGCTAATTGAGTCCTGTACTCATTTTGCTCGAAAGGGGGTGCCTTGTTTGAAGGGCTTTGTATACTTAGAAAATATTTCACAAGTATTTGATTCAAAGGACGCCTTTGAAACTTCTCAAGGTAGCTCAGTCAAAGAATTATTACTTTGAATAGTTCGAGGTAGCCCCGATGAGGGAGGGATTGTACAGCTGAAAGTTTCTCGAAGGTAAGGGTCAACAAGTCAACATTGTATTCCTTTTAGTCAATCGTATATTGACCAGTATGTATACGTTCAACTGTATATACGATGTATCACATTAAACCTTCCTTTATTATCTGGCACGAACTCCCATGTCAAGTAACTGTTCACATCAGAGGGGTTTTACTGTTCAGGGAAGGTGAGATCTAAATGTCTCAACTGTTACCTCATTTACTCACTTTGCAATTTCTCTCTCTAAGAAATCTTTGCTTCCTTTTCCTGCTGCTATCAGTTTGCGCCGAGACTTCTAGGAATCTCCTTCGTGTTATTCACTTAAGGTATGATTTCTCATTCTTGATTCTTTTCCTTTCTTTAATAAATTCGACGTAGGGGTTATTGTATTATAAATAATGAACCCCGTTCTCGAATCAAGTGCCTCTCATGTTCTACCCCTTCCTTATATGCCTTGGGTCGAGACATGGGTAGATGGGGCCCCTGTTGTAACAATAGCTTATTGGACCCCAAACTCTGATGTTTTCCTCGACGCTGTTCCCATTGAGGAAGAGGAGTGTGAGGAAAATTTCGAGGGACCAGAAGAGTTTTTAGATCATCCCAATAAAGTAACGATAGCCTTCCCTCCTTCTAAGAGGAATTACTTAGATTCTTTCATTTCCCTTGGTGTAGTGCAAATAATGGAGGCAACAGATGAAGTTACTTCGACGTCCGACCAATACGAGCCTTGCCCTTCCCCCAACAAGAGATTGGGAATAAGTGGCCACTAGTCAACGGGGAAGTGGCGAAAGGATCTACAGAGTGGGTTATCATTTCTGTCGAGTCTTTACTCCATTAAGCTACCCTATGTATTTTACCCTCCCCAAGTCACCGACCTGATTGTGGTGCCACCCCCTGGGTGCATCTGTGTATATAAGGCCTTCTTCGAGCTGGGTTTGCGTTTTCCCTTGCACCCTCTCTTTAAAGAGATTTTAGAGGCATACAACATAGCCTGATGTCAACTTATGCCCAACTCGGTAGGGGCGATTGTATCTTTCATTTGTTTATGTCCTATGTTGGGGGTGTAACTCTCGTTGCGCCAAAGGCGCAACATGTTCAGATTGAATGAGGTGTCTGAACGCCACCCAACGACAAGGGTCTGGCTAATGAGCACTTTTTATCAGCTTTTGGCGTATCCCCAGCATATGACCAACGTAGGGGTCGATTACTCTTATTTGCTTTTTCTAAGTAATATTCTGTTTTCTAACTCATCATTTTGTCTTTGTAGTGCTTGCATATAATAATCTCGACGATGAGATGAAGAAGAATACCGCTAAAGGAGGTATGGCAGCTATGGCTAGGCTGTCGATCCAAAAGGGGGAACTCAAAGTTCCCAAGCCACCCGCAGTAAGTTCGATCACCCTACCTTTTTGTTTGGTTTTGGTGCTGATATTTTATAACTTGTTTCTTTTCTTGTTTTTGCAGAATCCAAAACATAAGCCAAAGTCAAAATCGGCTCCTCCTATGCCTTTGCCTACTCCGACTAAAGGAGTAACTGCATCCTTTGACAAGCCGCTGTCGGAGGTCGAAGTACCCGGCAATGTTGGGTCTAAAAGGAAGGCGCCTGCCTCTCCTGAGCTCGACCCCTTAATCCCTGATATGAGCTTTCACTTGGGCTCGATATCAGGTCCCCTTGATGAGCAAGACGTTGATGAGCCTCTGGTTAAGAGGACGAAGTCTTCCTGGTCCCATGATGCTGAGGGCCAATCTGGTGCTGTCAGCATTCACCAGGCAAGCAGGAAGTCTCTTCGGGCTCGCTATCAGAGAGTTCGAGAGGCACTGCTGGTGCCAGGAGACAAAGAGGACGTCTCAAAGGGGGGAGTAGAGAAGGAAATTGAAGCACTCAATGAGTGTTGGTTACAGGTACTCCTTTGATTTTGATTCTTTTCCTACCAATTTATCCCGTTTTACTTGCCTTAATATTGCCTCTTTTCTTGCAGATGTCGATTCGAATGGCCTGCCTTACTGAGAAAGAGAGGCAAGATTCAACTAAGCTCATTGATGAGCTTGCCCAGTGAAAGCAGGAGCTATTGGAGGCCTCTCGAAAGGTCGTGGCCCTCGAGACTGAACTCGAGCAGGCAAAGCGGTTGAATGCCAACAACCTTGAATCATTTAACAACGAAAGGACCAGCCTCCTCAATAACAAAGAGGAGGTCTCCAATCAGCTAAAGGCAGCTGAAAAGAGGCTAGAAGCATTAGGGATGGAGGTGGCTTAGCTCGAAGGGAAGCATAATGCCCACAAGGAGATGCTCGACCGCACTCGAACCAAGTGGGATGACTTGCAATCAAAGTATAATAGGTCTATTAAACACCTTAAATAGAGGAGGAACACAGTCATCCGCCGGTGGAAGAAGTCCAAGGACGGCCTCACCTTTGCTAATCAGAAGGTCGTTAAAGGTTATCAGTCAGCCCGCGACGATATTCATCGCTGTTTCGAGAAGATGCTGAAGGACTTGGCGCCTGATTTGGATTTCAAGCAGGTTTTAGCTAAGTATGATGAGCACGAGCAACAGGCCCTGGCTAAGTATATTGCCAAAGAGAAGGAGGGTACTGCGGATGCTGAAGCTTCAACTTCCACAGCTCTGGGGGAAGGCGAAGCCGAGCTGGCCGCGGCCTCTTACATCCCTATGGCTGCTGAGGAGGGCAAGGGTGGTGTGGTCGAGGTTGCTGCCTCCGAGAGTTCGAGCTCTCCCTCAGACTCTTTTGGCGAAGAAGTAGTCGATATTAAGGCTTAGACTTCTTTTAGTAGGCAATGTATTTTTTGAAGCTTTCGTAACCAGCTTTTCTTTTTTCTTTGATGTAATCTCAGCACTTGTAATTATTTCTGATGAAATGAAATTGCTTATTTTGCTCATTGTGTTCAAGTTCTATTTCTCTTTGCACTTGATACTTGACCTGCTAGGTCCCTTTTTTTGAATAATATGCTAAGTTAATTGAATTAACCTGCTTCTAACTTAAGCAAATTGCAAAGTTCGACCACCTTCAGTTGATGTTTCACAAATAACTCGAACACTCTCACTTGGGTGTGAAAATAAAAAACTCGACCACCCTCATTTGGGTGTGTAACTGAAAAACTCGAACACCCTCTTCTTTGGGTGTCTATAAATAACTCGAACACCCTCTTGTTTGGGTGTTAAGTAAAAGCTTTACTATACGTACTAAGGTGGTGAATTTTTTTTTTTGAATAACCTGTTAGGTTAAAAATCGAATGACCTGCTAGGTCTTTTGATTCTGTTCGATTATTGCAAATCATTAGCCAAGATAATAAACATCAACAAATATGTTCGAAGGACCAGTAAGGTCGAATTTTATTTATAACTTCTTACAAGCCTGTTGGACCAGCAAGGTTTGTTAACAGGTTTTTAGAAGAAATACTAAACTTCGACGTACATCACAACAATTTTAACTTACAACTAGACCGATGAGGTTGAAGCAGCTTGTTCCTCTATTAGCCCCTTAAGTTGATGTGTTGTGCTCATACATAAAATTTTCTTAAGTTGTCCACATTCCATGGTCGAAATAGAGGATCACCATCCATGTTCTCGAGTCTGTACGTACCGGGCCGAATTATCTCAGTCACTCGATATGGCCCCTCCCAATTAGGGCTTAGTTTACCGAGGTCTTGTTTCTTGCCAGTAGCTTCAATTTTTCAAAGTACGAGGTCTCCGACTTTGAACCTCCTTTCTCTGACTCCTCTGTTAAATGGCCTGGTCATCCTCATTTCCTGAGCAATGGACTTGATTAGGACGTTTCCCCTGATTTCTGGTAGGAGATCGAGCTTGATACTTTTCTCTTCTTCATTTTGCCCATAATCATAAAAAGTTATCCTCGGTGAGGGGATATCAAATTCGATCTGCAATACGGTTTCACTTCCATAAACTAAGTCAAAGGGCATGTGACCAGTTGGCTCTTATACATTAGTTCGATCGGACCAAAGTATGCCTGGGAGATCTTCGACTCATGATCCTTTCGCTCCGTCAAACATCTTCTTATGCCCTTTGAGGATGACTTTATTGGCTGCCTCGGCTTGCCTGTTTGTTTGTGGTCGACTAACTGCAGAGAACTTTGTTTTTTTGCCAAAACGAGCACAATAAGCTTTGGTGGGTCCACTGTTGAATTGTCGACCGTTGTCTGAGAGGAGTGCTTGGGGTACATCGAAACGAGTAATGATGTTTTTCCATATGAAGTTTTGTACTTGGTTATCTGAAATGGTGCCTAAGGAATCTGCTTTGACCCACTTGGTGAAATAGTCGACTGCAACTAATAAGAATTGCCTTCCACCAGATGCGGTTGGGAATGGTCCTAAGATGTCCATACCTCATTGATCGAACGACAGAGTAACTTTCCTAGTGGTGAGAGGGATGGCAGGTTGTCGATGTACATGGGCTTATACTTGGCAGTTATGGCAATTCCTAATCAGACCCTTGGCATCTTGCATCAACGTGGGCCAATAATATCCGGCCCGAAGGGCTTTTCCAGCTATAGTTAGAGCTCCTTGATGACTGCCACACGTTCCTTCATGTATTTCTCGAAGCACTTGTTGACCTTCTTCGAACGTCACACAACTTAACAGTGGGTGTGTGAACGACTTCTTATATAACAAATGATCATGTAAGAGGAACCAATTCGAACAGCGTTGAATTCTTTCTACTTCCTATTCATCTTCTGGAAGTTTTTTTTCTTCGAGGTATTCGCGGATGTTTTTCATCCAATCATTCGAGTGGTCTATGCTGTGGATGAGGAGTTGACTGTTGATACTTGGCCTGTACAAAAATTCCAATGAGATAGTTTGAGGTTCTAACCTAGAGGCTGAGCTTGCCATTCGAGATAGTGCATCCGCCTGCTGGTTTTCGGACCTTGGGATGTGTTGGATTGTGAACTTGGTGAATTTTTTCTGCTGCTATTTCACTTTACCTAGGTACATCCTCATGCCATCCTCTTTTGCCTCGAAATCTCCTTTAACATGACCGACAACCAGCTGTGAGTCTGTCTTAACTGTTATTTCATTATCCCCATTCGAGAGGCATAGCTTCAATCCCAGCAACCAGGCTTCATATTCAGCTTCATTGTTCGACGCAGCAAAATCAAACTTTATTGCATTCTCCAGTTTTTTAGAGTGGGTCTATTATCAAGAGCCCGGCTCCACACCCTGCTTTCAAAGAAGAACCATCTACGAAAAGTTTCCATGTCCCGGTTAGGGTGGCGATCTCGGTCTCAGATGGGCATTCAACGATAAAATCTGCTAAGGACTGGGCTTTTAATGCTCATCGAGGTTTAAATTCCAGGCCAAAATTAGATAAATGGTTAGCCTATTTGATAACCCGGTTAGAGCCATTTCTACTTTCAATTAGCTTTTTGAGTGGCTGGCTGGTGAGCACTTTAATTGGGTGAGCTTGGAAGTAAGGCTTTAGCTTTCGACTAGCCATTACTAGTGCGAAAATCGTCTTTTTTGACGGAGGATATCTGCTTTCAGCCCCTCGAAAGGCGTGGATGATGAAGTAGACTGGGTGTTGTTGCTTTTCTTGTTCAGCAACTAAAACCGCACTTAGCGCAATTTCCGAAACTGCGAGGTACATGAATAGCATTTCTCCCGGCAAGGGTGAAACGAGCTTTGGTAGTGATGCTAAGTGTGCTTTTAGTTGTAGGAATGCCTGTTCAACTTCGTTATCCCACTCGAAGCATGGCTTCTTTAAGGTATTGAAAAAGTGCAAACTTTTGTCAGCTGATCGTGACAGAACGCAGCCATGCACCCCGTTAATCATTGAACCTGCTTAACAGTTCGAGGGGATTTCATATTGATTATTGCTTCGACTTTGTCGGGGTTGGCTTCGATGCCCCATTCATCAACCAGGAATCCAAGACACTTTCCTCCTCGAACTCCGAAAACACACTTTTTAGGGTTAAGTTTCATGTTGTATTTGTGGAGAGTGGATAGTTTCTCTCAAGTCTTGGACAAGTTTTTCGACCAGCTTGCTTTTGAGGATCATGTCGTTCACATATACTTTGACATTGCGTCCTAGATGTTTCTCGAACATTTTATTGACTAGACGCTGATATGTATCCCCTGCGTTCTTAAGTCCGAACGACATGGCTATTAAACAGTAAATCTCGGAGCTTGTGATAAACGCGGTATGCACATGAGCTTCCTCGGCTAGGGGAATTTGGTGATATCCGGCGTTTGCATCCATGAAGCTAAATAAAGCGTGTCCAGCAGTAGAATCGACTAGCGTATCGATTTTTGGAAATGGAAAATCATCTTTGGGGAAAGCTTTGTTAAGATCTGTAAAATCGACGCACATACGCCATGACCCGTTGGGCTTTCGAACCAGCACAACGTTGGAAAGCCATTCGGTGTATTGGCATTCCCTGATTAATCCAGCACTTAACAACTTCTTCATTTCTTCGGTTGCCGCCTTATTTCTCTCGACGCCCTGGTGCCTCAACTTCTGTTTGATGGGCTTGTATCCAAATTTGATATTCAACTGATGTTTGGTGACCGAGGGGTCTATCCCTGGCATTTCATCAGCAAAAAATGCGAACACCTTTTGATAATCTCGAAGGAGTGCCACTAATTCATCTCGAACGACCTGGTATCGGGTGGTTATATATTAGGGCCAGTGATCAATGTCGTCTTAATCCTGTCAAACGACTCCAGACAAGCATCAGTGAATACAAATGTGGCATCCTTAAGCAACAATTGAGTGAAGGGTTTTCCAATTTTTGAAAAATCTTTTATAAACCTGCGATAAAACCCCGCATGACCAAGGAAACTTCTTACTCCTTTGACATTCATTGGAGGGGGGAGTTTCTCAATCACTTTAATTTTTGCTCTATCAACCTGAATGCCATGCTCAGAAATCAAATGACCCAACACAACACCTTCATTGACCATAGAATGACATTTTCCCAATTTAAAACAAGGTTCACTTCAGCACATCTTTTCAATACCTTGGATAAATTATGCGAGGCAAACATGAAAATCAGACCCATAAACACTAAAATCATCCATAAATACTTCCATGATATTTTCAATGAAATCAGAGAATATGGCCATCATAAAGCGCTGAAAAGTAGTTGGGGCATTACACAATCCAAATGACATTCTACGATAGGCAAAAGTACCATAAGGACATGCAAAAGTAGTCTTTTCTTAATCATCTAGGTGGATAGGAATTTGGGAAAATCCAAAATATCCATCCAGATAACAGAAAAAGCTACGCTTAGCTAACCTTTCCAAAATCTGATCAATAAAGGGAAGGGGAAAATGGTCCTTCTGGGTGGCATTATTAAGTCTACGATAATTAATTCACATTCTTCACCCTGTCACTGTCCGGGTAGGGATTAAATCACCCTTATCATTTTTCACAACACTTGTCCCTCCATTCTTAGGAATTACTTGCACAAGACTAACCCGCTTAGAATCAACAAAAGGATAAATAATGTCTGCATCTAACAAATTCATGTTCTCTTTCTTCACTACCTCTTGCATGTTAGGATTTAAACGCCTTTGAGGTTGAATGCAAAGGCGGTGATTTTCCTCAAGATTTCTACGATGCATACAAAAGTCAAGACTAATGCCCTTAAGATCGTCAATACTATACCCTATAGCCTTCTTTTGCATACGAAGCACTGTAAGCAATTGTTCCAATTGGCTATCTGTTAGTTTAGTACTAACAATCACAATATATTGTTCCTTATCATCTAGAAAAGCATATTTCAAGTGGAAGGGGAGTGGTTTAAGTTCTACCTTTGTTACCTAAGGTGTAGAGGTAGAATACACATGTTCCATTACCACAAACTCTTATCCCTTTTCAGTAGTAGGGCCCTCCAAATCAGAAATATAGGCGTCGACTTCAGTATCGTCGCCTGATGGATCTCCCATAGTAAGTGCTACCTTTAGAGGTTTAGCACCAAATATCTGCGGGAATGCAGATAAAACAGCTCTGTCCATAACATCAATCATGCAACAAGATTCCTCAAGCATAGGAGACTTCACAACATTGATTAGTTTAAATGTCACTGTATCATCACCAACACTCAAAGTCAAAGACCCAGACTTGACATCAATTACAGCACCAGCGGTACACAAAAATGGTCTACCCAAAATAATAGGAATTTGGGCATCCTCCTCCATGTCAAACACAACAAAATCCACATGGATGTAAAACTTTTCTACCCTAATAGGGACGTCTTCTAAAATACCTGGAGGGTATTTAATAGAACGGTCAGACATATGCAAAATAATTCACTTAAGTGCCCCCATGTTCCGTTTTTTTACAGAAAGACAATGGCATGACAAATAAAGACGCACCTAAATCACATAATGCTTTATCAATGAATAAGGCACCTACATGACATGGGATGGAAAAACTACCAGGATCTTTCAATTTAGGTGGAGATTTATTTTGCAAAACAACACTACACTCTTCAGTTAGAGCAACTCTATCTACCCCACCAACATTTTTCTTATTAGTAATCATTTCCTCAAAAACTTGTCATAAACAGGTACTTGAGAAATAAGTTTTGTGAAAAGGGCCGTTATCTCAAGGTTCTTGACCACAGCCAAGAACTTACCAAGTTGTTGATCTACTTTGGACTTCTGCATCCTATGAGGAAAAGGTATCCTTATTGTAAAAGGCGTTTCCGAAACCTTTTGCTTCATTGTCTGTTCAGCTTCCTCAGGCAATTCGATCTTAGACGTCGAATCCTTCTCCAAATCCTCCTCTACTACCTCCTTCTCTGTGCTAGGGGCAACATCATCATCAATGGGAATATGAGGAGTAGCATAAGCAATGCCACTATGGAGTGTAACGACATTTGCTTGATCCTTCTACATAGGCTTCCCAGGCAATTGTCCCTGCTGCCTCTGAGCATTGTTTCCTATTAATTGGGCAATCTGAGTCTCGAGAAGTTTGATGTGCTTCTATTGAGCCAGATTATGCTTCTCTTGAGCTCTTTGTGCCTCCTCATTAGTTTTCTGCGTTCCCAGCATCAACTTTATCAGTTTAGATGTAGTAGGATCTTGTGGGGTTACATTTTGTGGTGCTGGCTGAAAATTCTGTTGAGCAGGTCTTTGAAAACCAAGGGGATTTTGAGAATTCCCTTGATTTTGGTAATAGTGGGCTCTTAGGTTGTTTTGTGGAGGCTAATAGGAATTTTGTGGATGTGGGTTCTGAACATTGTTGCTTCTATAGGAAAGAAGTGGGTTATCTCTCCACCCAAGATTTTAGGTATTTGAGTATGGATTATCTCTGCTAAAAAGCATTTGCCTGCCCCATCTGATTCTGGCCAAACTGAAAATCATGGCCAAAGTGGCCCTGACTACCACACACCTCGCAGTAAGATGAGGTAATGTGTAACAGCCCGGATTTACCGACCAACTTAATTAGAGCTAAACACAGCGAAAACCTTAATCCGGACTATTACCATCACACTCCTCGTCCTAAAACGAAGAGTATGGAATCCTGAAAACCTGAACTTTTTAAAACTTTAACTATAAAACATTAACACTAAATGAAGTTATCTAAATGATCTGAATGGTATTAATTAAATAATAAAAGTCTACAGAAAATTCGGCAGAGCTCCATTTGAAATACGAACCGCCTAAAATTTAACTTAGGACTTGCTTCCAAACTATGAACCTGTATATCATTTTAATATATTTCCAGCATCTATTCTCAGCTTCTACTTTACAAATTCCTATTTAAAAACTATTTACAACATAACTAAATATTACACTATTACAAAGTCGATCGTCCTCGCCTCAATACATATAAAGATAATTGCAATAAGAATTCCTGCATCAAAGCTTCATAACTTCACTGCTTCCACCTGAAACTAATACGACACTGCCACCCACCCAAGTGACAGGCCACAGAAATGACAAAACAAACATTTGACTCCCATCAGCAACGCGCTGAGTACTAAACCCGTAAAATAAGTAATACATGCTTTGGTGGCTTTTGTTTAATACACTCATCACATATATTCACAACAATTCACATAAACTCTATATATACTTCAAATCACTTACTAAACAATATACAACAGTATACAACTCTTATTGAAACCGTAGTTCATAAGGAAAGGTAATAGCGATATAATATTTATTTGAAAACTCGGCTTATTTTCAAAACATTTAAGTTTCTTACAAGAAACATTCATTTCCATTTCTTATCTCGGTGTGAACGCGAGTGGAGAGGGGTACAACGTACCGGCTGTCTCCAAACTGTTGAGGGTCGTCACCCCACCTTTTATGTTCTGCTTGCAAGACTTAACTGGACATGTTCTTCAACGTCAGGATTTCGCCCCTCCTGATTGGGTAACAGCTAGGGAATACCCGCCCTAACCCGGGTGCATGTTCACAACCCCATTTCACCATTCTTATTTATATTATATATATATTCAACGTAGTAAGTGGCGACTCATTCACCTTATTTCACATATCACATATCACATTGTAACACATTCTCATAAATATCACACTTTAATACTCGTAAATCAAGTTTCATATAAAAAAATAATCAATTTGGAAATCATTTCACACAATCTCAAAATATATATTCTTAGCATACATGTTACTTCAATATTAATATCCTCAACTTGATCCGCAGCCTCTAAAACCTTCATAACAAATGTCTTTCCCAAATTGATCGAGATAGTTACCTTAATCTTAATAACCTCAACATAACTATTCAGTAATCATTCACACACATAGCTATTTCCATCTACCTTAGACTTCAACAATAAACGAGCAATCTCAATATATCCTGAAACAACTATCTTACATACCCTCTTCTAATTAGACTCCTATGTAAAATCTTTCCCATATCCTTTGATAACTAATCCTCAATTACTGGATTCTAAATACCAATAGGATGTTCCCATGTCTCGATTTATCTCTCAAAAAGCTATATTTATATAGCTACCATTCTTTACCAAATCACCAGTATTTTATTTCCGAGTTCATGTAACCCTTACTAACATTAACTATTATTGCTAGTGGCAGTTTTTAAGACCAATATCAAGTTATTCTAGACAACAACTATTCTTATTCTTTGAGCTTTCATATTCCAACTCTAAATTACAACCTTATCACAATTAATGAAGTTGTTGATTTACTATCATGATAGACCTTAGCTCGTTCACTAACCAATTAACTTTTGTCGCATTAGCTTTTAAACCATTTAGAACTAATCTCAATACTAATGACATATATAGGTTAATATTAAACTCTAAATGGGTCTATTCTATATTCTTGATTACTATTCGTTTGACACCTAAGTCATCATCGTTCTTAGACGAAAACCACAATTAATGACACTTATACAATATATATAATTTAACGAGAACTCTGAGAGCTTGTATTCAATTCATATTTATAAGCTGCTACTAACTAATGGATATCTTTTAGACTTGGACTTAAGTTTCTTAATTACACTTAACTAACTCAGTTCTTTTAGTCCAAGACTAATTGACTTAATTCTATAAGCCGATTCAAATCACTTTCCAAATGAATAGTGACCCAATCCCTTACTAAAATTCTATATATTAACATCATTCAACTCTATTTGATAGACTAACTTGAGTTTTCTTATTGACATACTGACCAAGTCCCTAATTCAGTTCTTTAATTCCAAATCTATCTTATTTTCAACAACCTATTGATCATTAGATTCCATTACTGATCCGATTTCGGATATACATGTTAACTCAGATTATTAACCAGCTACTAACTAAACAAAACGCAAGCTTTCCACTCCTCTTTCGATTCCCAGAATCACAACATCCCATAATTTTCAACCAGCACTAGCTTGAGCCATCTATTCCAATCTTAACAGAATTCATACCTTAACCCAATCCTATACTGATTTTCATAATTCAGATTCTAATATCAATGTTATTAACATCCAGAGATACATACTCTAATGGAGCCCAAATTCGGGAAATAATATCACCCAATTTACTTCAAATCAATCTACTACCAATTTCCACAACATAGAATCAATACTTAATTTCCATTAATTCAGTAACAACATCACAAACAGACTTCATAGAATTCATAAACAATTTGAGAAATCTATCAAGTAAAGTATATAGATTCAGTCTAGTAAATTAAGAAATATCAATTCCATGTGAAAGTGTTTAGTACCTCAGTTAAATAAGCAAGAACGGCAGTGAAGGTGGTGGTATACGGTGGTTCATGGCCCTTCACCCAATCTTCTTTATCCTTTTCTCTAAACATCTCAATTTAGGGTTGAACTCTGAAATTAAGCTAAGGTTTTGATATAATACACTTCTCCCTCTTCTTCCCGTGCCTATTTTCTTGCCGGAGAACGGCCTGAAACGGTGTGGCTAGGTCCGACGGTGGTCGGCTCTCATTCGCCTGTCCCCCGTCGTGCTCCCCTTTCTCTTTTCTTCAAATTTCTTCGTCCTCCATCTCGCGCCGCCTCCACGCATCCATCAACTCCGCCCCTCCATCTTCCTCCTCTCTCTTTCTCTTCTCGCTCTTTCTTTTCCCTCTCTCTTCCTCGTCCTCTTCCTCTGTTTCTCTCATCCTCACCCCCTGTTCTTCTCTCTTTCGCTTTCTGTTTCTGTTGTGGAAACACCCCCCTTTCCCCTTTTGTCTTCTTTTTTTTTATTCAATTGATGAGTCCCCCTCTTGTTCTAATTTCATGACACACAACACCTCTTCCCTTCCCTTCCATTGCCACGCCACCCTCTTCATTTCCTTTTTTTATTTTTTTATTTTTTAAATCTAACCTATCAAATAAATCACCACCCTCTAATATATTTATTTTTGCACATACATAAATATAATTAATTTATCTATTTGAAATATAAATCTCACTAAAACTAATAATTCAAGCCCATTTCTCATATTAATATAAAACTCTAAATTATTAAAAGTAATCCCATTAAAATAATTTAAAATAATTACGTCAATAAATATAGCACAACTTCTTAATAATAATAATAAAATCAAATATAAGTTTTCATTTAAAACACAAGGGTTTCAGCAATTAATTAAGCTAATATTATAATTAACAATTAATAAAGGTGCTCCTAAAACAGAGCTATTACATAATGGGTGCAACAACTAACATAGCATTGATACTCATAGGGGATGTAGAGGAACTAGAAGGCTTCAAATTGTCAAACTTCTGATTTAATTGCGCCACTTGAGATGCAAGTAATGAAATGGCGTCAACATCAAGTACCTTCTTAGTTTGACTCCGAGATGAGGATTGATCATTGACAGCAAGATTATCTAGGAAGTCATAACCTTCATCAACTGCTTTGTCTAAAAAGACTCCTCCTACAGACGAATCAACAATACTCTTCGTCTTGGGCTGCCAACCATTGTAGAAAGTTTGCGTCAGAAACAACTGTATACAGCAAATTTCGCAGTCTAAATAAATAAACCAAGAATAATGTAACAAAGATAAATTTATAATGATAATGTATTGGGTACAATCTCTGTATTACAGTTTATATAAAATAAACTAAGTCCTCTGATTCTGTTCCGCAGCTTGATGTCGACACGTGTTGATGGCGACTTTGAATTGAGTGTTGGATGACGTTCTGTCAACGTCAACTTGAATCTGAGTGTTGGATGACGTTTTGTCAACGTCAACCTGAGTCTGAGTGTGGGATGACGTTTTGTTAACGTCAACTCGAGTTTGAGTGTAGGTTGACGTTTTGTCAACGTCAACCTGAGTTTAAGTCTTCTGACCTCTATAACTGAAGGTGGAGAGGTCTATTTATAGGGGATGGAAACCCAACCTGGACTTTTGGTGGTGTGGGCTTGGGCCTGTTTATGCTTGGTAGTCTTTTCACTTTGTCCATTTAACCATCTGTTTTGGGCTAGTAATATGGACTGACCCAAATATTTTACAACCCAAATATTTTACAACCCAAATTATGTTTATTTAATTTGGTCATTATTTAGGTGGCCTAAATTTATTAAATTGGGCTATTATTTCTTTTAGCTCCAGACTAATTAATTTAATTTTAATGTAAAACACTAATAAATTTTTAGTGTCTACAAATTGCCCCCTCGAGACTATGTCACATACACATTTTGGGTGTTTAGTAGTGACGGAGTCTTGATGAATTTAAATTTTGACTTGATAAATTTTTATTTTTATTTTACATAGAGTTATTAACTGATTATAACTCCAACAAGTCTTGGATCCTAAAACTTAATCGTATTAGAAGTATTTGATTTGTTTCTTGTAAAAGATTAAAGAAAAATCTATCTTTTATATGCTTGGTTTAACCGACTAAGCATAACTTTATCTTGTATAAACCTAGTCTTGGTTGGCTGACTTGCCGCTGAAACTATGGAAAGCAAAGAAGAGGTAGATTTTTTTTTGGCCCATCACTTGAAGGAGATGTCTCATGCTTCATTGATCTTTATATTCCATAATTGTCTTGGTTTGTCTTTTAGTCCTGTATCATCACCACTCATAAATATTAATATTCAGTGGTGCAATTCTCTTTCTCTTTGTTTAATTTTTTTTTTGTGTCTTTGATCATTACGCATCAGCATACACATCTCCCCCCTTTTTTTTGCTTTAACCCCATTAACAAGATGATTTTTTTTCTTTGTATGAAAGGTTTTGGTATTGATTTTGTAAAAATTGTTGGGTTTTTTTTATGACATGGGTGTGAATTATTTTGTGGGTTTTGATTATTGTGAGTTTTCATGATGTGGGCAGTATTGGCTGTGATTGTCTTTGTTTCAAAAACAAATTGTTGTTCTTTGCCAAGGTGCTCAAGATTTTTTTTCCTAGCAGTTTGATTTTTTTATCATGGCACACTCTTTTTTTAGATTTCCTTGATCTTGATCTCTGTACCGATAGACAATTGATGTTAACGTCTTTCTCTTTGGTTTTCTCATGAGTCTGCAGTACTACGTTATATAAGAAGTTAGACACAACTTAATCCCCTTTTTTTTTTTTTGTGACTGAATTTTGTGGTTCGATCTCGTGACTCTTGTCGTCAACGAGTAGTTAGAAGTTTCGAACTTTTGAAGGTATAATATTTTTTTACCTTATTGCTCAAAATTCTTCTTTATTTTGTTATTTGTTTTGCATATCGTGTCGTCGTATGGCTCCTTTTTTGTTTGTTGTCAAGCAGGAAACAGTTTTTGAAGACACTTGTAGAAGACCATCGTGATGTTCCATCATGCTGGTCGTGATGAGTTCATCGGAGGTGTTAGGTCATCATGCTAGTCATGATGAACCTATCATCTTTAGATGGTATTTGAAGACACTTGTAGAAGGCCGTCGTGATGTTCCATCCATGCTGGTCGTGATAAGTTCATCAGAGGTGTTAGGTCATCATTCTAGTCGTGATGAACCTATCATGTTTAGATGGTTTTTGAAGACACTTGTAGAAGGCCGTCGTGATGTTCCATCATGTTGGTCGTGATGAGTTCATCGGAGGTGTTAGGTCATCATGCTAGTCGTAATGAACCTATCATCTTTAGATGGTATTTGAAGACACTTGTAGAAGGTCGTCGTGATGTTCCATCATGTTGGTCGTGATGAGTTCATCGGAGGTGTTGGGTCATCATGCTGGTCGTGATGAACCTATCATCTTTAGATGGTATTTGAAGACACTATAGAAGACCATCGTGATGGGCCATCACGTTGTGCTCAACCCATGCATGACAAAAGGTACTTGATTCCCTCTATTTTTTTATTATTATTTGCATGATAGTCGACCTAATGCTAATAAACAATAATTTCCTTATAATTTATCTTCATCATATTTGGCACAATGAGACGGTCATTTGTAATACATCTTCATGCTAATCGAATTCCAACCTTATTTTGAGATTTTGAGTGACGAGTTTGAGTGGCAACTTGAATATGAGGTTCAGATGACACACTTGAGGGTTAACCAAATTTGAGGTTAGGATGACACGTTTTTTGCCTCTACCTAAATTTGGAGTTAAGATGTCATGTTTTGGCGTCAACCTAAGTTTAAGGCGATGACATGTTTAGGATGTCAACCAAATTTAAGGTTAGGGTGACACGTTTAGGGTGTCAACCTAGGTTTGATGTTAGGATGACACGTTTAGGGTGTCAACCTAAGTTTGATGTTAGGATGACACATTTTGAGTGTCAACCAAATTTGAGGTTAGGGTGACATGTTTAGGATGTCAACCTAAGTTTGAGGTTAGGGTAACACGTTTTGAGTGTCAACCAAAATTGGGGTTAGGATGGCATGTGTAAACGTCAACCTGAATTTGAAGTGAGGGCATCTCCTTGACACCACTTGAGGCAAACATTGCAAAAGGGCTTTAGCTAAGCTAGAGGCTACTCCAACCCTGAATGTTGATGAAGTAGACTAACTTGAAGATCATATGAGACCCATTCAAGAGCTCCAATCTTTGAAACACTTTGAGTGTATGGATTCTAAGTGACCCTACCCTTTTTTCGGTTAGATTAGGATCTTTTTTTTTGCTTTTCTATTTTTATTACACTTTTTTTTGTGCTAGACCATAACATTCTATTCACGTTTATGAATAAAAAGTCCTTTCTTTTGTTTCGCCGTTCACAGTTTACACTCCTTCGGGCCAGGAGTAGCATATTTTTTTTATTTCACCGTTCACAGTTTATACTCTTGCGGGCCTGGAGTATTACAATGAAGATTTTTTTTTGTCGTGGCTGCACTTGAAACTTTTTATTTTTCAAACTGCCTACGTACTTGCAAATTGATTATCAAATGACCTTGCAAGACCAAGCCAACGTAGTTCAAGTGATGCAAATTTTTTTATTTTTTTTTGCATGAGCAATTTACCCTCTTACTTAGGAGCTTACATGAGCTTACAACTTTAACAATAATATCTCTTCAGGAACTTGCCGTTGATAGGTCCTACACGTAATCCTTCAGCGTCAACAATTTTGTAGGCTCCATTAGTGTAGACCTCCTGTACCACATAAGGACCATCCCATTTCGAAGTGAACTTACTCCATGTTTTGCGAGAAGGAATGATGGGTCTTCTTATAGCTAGAACCATATCTCCTACTTGAAAGGAGCGAGGTCTGACTTTCTTGTTGAAGGCGCGTGACGGACGGGCCTGGTAACACTCTGATTTTTTTTGTGCTTGAATCCATTTTTCATCAAGTGCTTCTAACTCGGCCAGTCGAAGGCTATCATTTTCATCACTTGTCAAACCTTCTTGTTTGGCTATTCGCAATGAAGGGATTTGAAGTTCTAGGGGTAAAACAGCTTCAACACTGTACACCAACGCATATGGGGTTGACTGTGTTGCGGATTTGTATGTCGTTTTGTATGCCCAGAGGGCCTCCCCTATTTTTTCATGCCAGTCACGCTTGGATTTGGCAACAACTTTGCTCAACAACTTGCACAATGTCTTGTTGAAAGCTTCAGCTAAACCGTTTGCGGGTGCATTGTACATCGATGACTTATGTTGAGTGAACTTGAACTTCTCACATAAACTGTTCATTAACTTATTGTAGAATGGCGTTCCATTGTCAGTGACAATTCGTCGGGGTACTCCATACCTGTATATAATGTGAGTGCGAATGAAGTCAACAACATTCTCCTTTTTGACTTCCCAAAGAGGAATAACTTCTCCCCAATTAGAAAAGTAGTCTGTAGCTGCCAAGATGTATGTGTGTCGCGCAGATGATTTTGGCATGATTGGACCAACTACATCAAGTCCCCATGCTTAAAAGGGCCAGGATGCAACTGTGGGATGTAAGGGTTCCGGAGGTTGATGTATGAAATTAGCATGGAATTGATAAGCTTCACACTTTCTTGCGTAATCCATGCTGTCTTGCACCATAGTTGGCCAGTAATAGCCCATCCTTATCATGCGGTCATACAATTTTGGACCTGACTAGTGAGCACCACATACCCCAAAGTGAACTTCCGCTATTGTTTGTTTTGCTTCTTCATCTCCTAGACATCTCAACCATAGCCCATGAAAGGACCGTCGGTACAGTGTTCCCTTATAATATATGAGGCATGGGGCTTGATATCACGTATTTATATAGACTTTTCTCCCTTATTTACGAGCTAAATTGTTCGTCATTTGAGCTCTTCGGAGCTATTTTGTGCTAACTATCATATATAGTTGTTATTTTGTGTTTTAGTGTTGAATTGCAGGTTTTAGGGAGTTTTCTCCTCATTTCCGAGCAATTTGGAAGCAACCACGGCTTTACGAGATGTTATGAGGCACGTAGGATGGCTCACGAGCTTTATGGGTAGTTTAGGAGGTCCCAAGATCTCTAAACGTGAAGAATTGAGAGCTAAAGAGTCGAAAAGGAGCTTCCCGTACACTGATCAGGCAAGAAATGGCCCGATCGGGTGATGATTTATTGATCGGGCGGTAAAGTTTCGTACCTGATCGGGCGGACATCACCCGATCCCATCGGGTGGAAAAACGAAGAAAATTGGTTGGCATTTTTTAAGCCCAACCCGATCGGGCAAACAAGGCCCAATCGGGTGGGTGATCGGGCGGAGCTAATTTGACAAAGTCTCGTTGCTGTACGTGTTGTGCTGCATAAGGATCGAAATTTGAGCCTTTTTACCCCAGGCCCGATCGGGCATAGTTAGCCCACCCGATCGGGTGGAGGTCCAGCCTCCCCTTTGCCAACATTACCGCATGCGAGAAGGGAGAAATGCTGCTGGGCCAGGCCCACTAATCTATGTTGTTGTGCTGCATACAAGAAGGAGAAGCGCTGGGATGCTTTTACTGTAGACCCGATCATGGACCCGATCAGGCCCTTGATCGAGTGAGGCCAAAAAGTTTGTTTTGCTGCTGCTGTATGCTTCGTTTCTAGGAAGCAAGTGTTGGATTTTTTTTAACTATGGACCCGATCGGGTGGCCCTTTGCCCGATCGGGTCCCGCGCTCGTATTTGCGGAAATGTTATCTTTATTTCCGTTTTTAATTAGACTTTGGGGGGGTAATATAAATACCTTTTCCTCATTATTTTTAGAGACATCTTTTATTCAGTTTTATTTCGATAGTTCTTAGCTTAGTTTTATTCTAATTTAAACACTTTAGATTAGATTAAAGGTGATTGAACCTCGGATTCGATTTTAATAAAAGTTCTTGCTTTCCGTCAATTGGTATTATTCTCTACTCTAATCTCTTTTATTATTCTTGATTGCTTAGTTTAATTATTTATTCATTCATGATGCAATTATTAGGGTTTCATATTAGATTTATTATTGGTGATTCAATTATGAGTGAGTAGTTTAATTTCTAGGGATTTAGAGAGGGAAGCCATTTTCATACCATGATTATTTGAATTGCTATTAGTTTCTAGGGTTTGATGAGATAGGTTATGGTGTGATTTGTTCTTATTGAGTAATTAACGTTATTACGCAGTTTCTTTGATTACTTGAGGTTAATAATCGTTAGCACAGATCCGTCTTACTTTTAGAGGCCTGGTACACACCAGTAATTCTGAATATGTTTGTGAACGTTCTGCATATGTTGAATTATGGGCGTTGAGACTTAACCATAGCTTGACACGGCTCTAATCTATCGATTCTCGACCTAGGTTTTGATAGTTGTTTGATCCTTTGATTGGTATAAGCATGGTGGACCGAACTAATTCCCTAGACCTTTAATTCATAGAGTAAAATCACTCTTTATATTGCTTTCTAGTATTTAATTATTAGTTCAGCTCATTTCTTATCTGATCTTGTCTGAAGTAGCTGTTTAGCTAAATATTAACTTAGAACTCCGTCTCTCTATGGATTCAACCCTACTTCCCTTAACTGCCATTGTAAGAGGACTTAGGTTTATCTTTGATTAGGTGATACGGCTTTAGCCTATCAAATATTGGCGCCGTTGCAAGGGAGACGGCTAGTTTTCTAAGTTTTTGTTTGGTTTTTTGGTCTACTTCTCTGTGCCTCATTAGAACTTCATTGTTCCAATTGAGGTACGTTTTACTGCTTCTTTTTGTTTCTTTTTCTATGCCTAGGTCTCAAAGAAGAGGTACCCTCGTTCCTGAGGATCCCGATTTGACAAAGACACTCAGGCAACTTCGAAAGAAAAATCATAGAGAAAAGCAGTCTGTTCATCTGAACACCACTGGATCAAACACCTCGAGTTCAGTTATGTCTAAATCACTGAAGTCATATGGGGTGCCCAACCCAGATGGTCTCTCCACTGGACCTACTATGCCCACCATCGCCGCAAGAAATTTTGAAATTAAGCCTGGACTCATCAGCATGGTTCCGCAAAATCAGTTTGGTGGGCATCCTACTGAAGACCCGGCAAATCATTTGCAGCGGTTTCAACAGCTTTGTCGAACCGTCAAGCATGCCGACGTCACTCCAGATCAACTAAAGGTCATGTTGTTCGAGTTCTCATTGAGAGATAGAGCCCAGAAATGGTTGAACGACGTGAAAGAAACATAATGGAGTGAGATTTCTGCTGCATTTCTGAGAGAGTACTATCCACCTACAAAGACAGCAGAAATCAGAAACAAACTAGCCATGTTTTCCCAAGAGTCTGATGAAACATTACGGGAAGCGTGGGCTAGGTTCAGAGATTTACAGAGAGAGTGTCCACATCACAACATGGACAAATGGTTCTTGACGCAGACATTCTACAATGGTATGCAGCCTCTGATGAAGAGTATAGTTTACTCGTCTGCAGGAGGAGTTTTTCTTAATAAGGAAGTGGATGTAGGCTATGATTTTCTATCAAACCTTGCAGCCAATGATCATTCCACTTCCCGCAGCCTCACGAGGAAAGTATTGGAGGTAGATGTCATTGCATTATTTACTTTGCAGATAGCGAAGCTGAGCCAGCAGATTAACACCTTCAAATCCTCTTCCTCGACAACACCCCCCTTGAGCATTAAGGCTATGTCTACCGTAGCACCCATTACCTCATCTTACTGCGAGGTATGTGGTGTTCAGGGTCACTTTGGGCATGACTGTCAGTTCATTCAACTTAAGATGGAGAAGGCAAACGCCTTTCAACAGAGACAACCAAACTTCCCCCCTCCACATAACTACCGAAATCCACAAAACCATCAACCTCCACCTCCACAAAACCATCCTAAACCCTCATACTATCAAACTTCACAAAACTTTCAGAGACCTCCACCATAAAACTTCCATAACCCCAATAACTTCCAAGCTCCACAAAATTTTCACACCCCACCTCCACAAATCAATAACCCACAAGAGCCTTCCATGTCTGAAGTGATGAAGCTGATGTTGAGCATGAAAAAGACTAATGAGGAGGCGCAAAGAGTTCAAGAGCGACAAATGCTAGCTAGGCAGAGAGCTAATGAGGAAGCACAAAAAGCCCAAGAGAAGCACATCAAACTTCTCGAGACTCAAATTGTACAATTAGCAAGCACTAATGCTCAGAGGTGTTAAGGGGAATTGCCAGGGCAACCCATTCAGAGAGAGCACGTGAATGCCATCACTCTTCAGAGTGGCATTGTTATGATGCCCCTCCAATGCCCATTGATGATGTTACCCCAACTACGGGGAAGAAGAAGGTGGTAGAGGAAAAAAAAGGGATGAGTTCGACGTCTGAAGTCGACTTATCTGAGGAAGCTGAACAGACAGGGAAGAAAAAGGAGAAGGTTTCTGAAATGACTTTTACACCAAGGCTACCTTTTCCTCACAGGATGCAGCAATCAAAGGTCGATCAGCAGTTTGGTAAGTTCTTGGCTATGGTCAAGAACCTTGAGGTAACGATTCCATTCACATATTTAATTACCCAAGTCCCTGTTTATGCCAAATTTCTCAAAGATATGATAACTAAGAAAAGAGACTTTGGTGGGGTAGAACGTGTCGCTCTTAGTGAAGAGTGTAGTGCTTTTATTCATAATAAAACCCCACCAAAGTTGAAAGATCCTGGTAGTTTTTCTATTCCCTGCCATCTTGGACCTATTTTCATTGATAAAGCTTTGTGTGATTTAATTAGGTGCTTCTGTTTCTGTTATGCCATTATTTGTTTATAAGAAACTGAACATGGGAGCACTCAAATGCACACAAATCACTCTACAGATGGCTGATCGTTCTATAAAATATCCCCTAGGTGTTTTAGAGGACGTCCTGTGAGGGTCGGTTTATTCTACATTCCTGTTGATTTTGTGGTGCTAGATATGGATGAGGATGCCCAGATTCCTATTATTCTGGTTAGGCCGTTTTTGTGTACTGCTGGTGCTGTCATTGATGTCAAGTATGGGTCTTTAACTCTGAGTGTTGGTGATGATAAAGTGATTTTTAAACTAACCAAGGCTGTTAAGGCACCTATGCTTGAACAATCTTGTTGCAGGGTTAAGGTTTTGGATGAAGTAGGTGTGGAGAAGGTTCCAATTCCACCTAAGGTTGCTTCACCGTCTGGAGGTATCATAAAGAACATTTGGAGAAGGAAAGTGTTTGATGAGCGTGGCTCTCACTGCCAAGCCCCTCCTATTTGAGAGATGGAGGTATTATGGTCGTGCGGGACCTTTATAAACCAGCGCTGTGCGAGAGGCAACTCGTATTTTTCCCTTTTTTCCTTTTCTTTTTATTTTTCTTCTTTTTAGTGAGTGAGAGTGAGGGTACTAACGTTGTTTTTCCTCTTAGCATCGTCCTTTGTTACCTTTTGGCATTGAGGACATTGCCAAGTTCAGCTTGGGGGAGGATTTCTGTTTGTATTCTCTATCTCTTTTACTGCTTTCTAGGATAGATTTACTGCTTTTGAAAAATACTGAAAAAATAAAAAAAATATGGTTCCCGTGACTGGTTTCGTTGCCTCCCTGTGCCCCTGTTTTGCTCTTATTGAAAATGATTTGACTATGTTTTCTGGATAGCTGGGCATTTGTGATCTTGAGGCTATGATTTGATGTTTGATTGCTATGATTTCGAGCGATTTTGGATTATGTTACACTACATTGTGCTGCATGCCTAATTTGGTTAGACTGTGATGCCTCTTTGTAGCCTATTGGATTCATTTTATTATCCAGCCTGTCTTTGTGTGTTAGTTCCTCTTTAGTTAATTGATCTTGACTTTGACTTCGTACTTGTCTGATGTTCGATGACTTGTAGCATTTGCTGTGATAGAGGTGTTCTTTTGTCTGATTCTTGAGCCTCAGAGTGAATTTTTGATATACTTTTATCCTCCTTAGCCCCGCTGAGCCTAATGACTTGTTTCATGGTACTTAATCCCCTATTACCATAGCCTTTATTTCGATATTATTTCCAAGCCTAGCTTGGGGGAGCTTTTGTATGGGTTGAGTTTGATATTGGTTCCATGGTTTGGTTTGGTTGTTGAGGAATTAAAAGTGTATTTGTTGTGGTTTGAGGGTGAGAAAAAGAAAAAGAAAAAGCAAAATTCGAGTTGCGTGAATGAAGTTCAGAAAAATGAAAGAAAAATAAAATAAAAGATAAAAAGAATTCAAAGTTCTTTCATTCACGTACGTTCATAAAGAAAATTTCGCTTCATTGCTTGAAAATTAGGTTTCTTATGAGTCTCATTGATTTATGAGAGTTGGGTTATTTCATGGTTATATGGTGTTGTTGGGAATTGTTTAGGCCATCTTAGGCCTTGTTTGAGTGATTCATGCTCCCCCTTTCTTGGTTTTTCCACCACATTACCTTAAGATATCCCCTACCTCTTACCTAAGCCCCATTACAACCTTATAAAGTCCTCTTGAGCTAGTGTCTTCATTGTTTATTGTATTGATTTCGATTCAGTTTGGCAAAGTTAATGAATATTTCTGCTAATTGAGTCGACTTGGCTAGGATGAGCGTCATTTAACCTTCTTTAACACATGAGAGTGTGAGTGGGAAGGGCATTTATGGTCAGGTTGGTGAGTGTTCGGGCATATTCTTTGCCTGCCACAAAATTGAGAGGAATGACACCTTTGTGAGAGCCTTTTCAGGATTTGTATGCCTTGTGGATGCTTGAAATTGATGAATTGCTTGGATGATTGGTGGTTGGATGGATATGATTAGCCGAACTTGAATTTTGCCTACTTGAACGATTCTTAGTCTTGAAAACGTTTTGAGCTTTGATTGATTTTTATCTATGGGGTGAGGCAATCTATTCCATGTTCATGTTCTATTTGCTTGAGGACAAGCAAAGGTTTAGATTAGGGGAGGTTGTTCATGTTCACGTATTTATATAGACTTTTCTCCCTTATTTACGAGCTAAATTGTGCGTCATTTGAGCTCTTCGGAGCTATTTTGTGCTAACTATCGTATATAGTTGTGGTTTTGTGTTTTTGTTTTGAATTGCAGAGTTTTCTCCTCATTTTCGAGCTATTTGGAAGTAATCACGGCTTTACGAGATGTTACGAGGCACGTAGGATGGCTCACGAGCTTTATGGGTAGTTTAGGAGGTCCCAAGACCTCTAAACGTGAAGAATTGAGAGCTAAAGAGTCAAAATGGAGCTTCCCGTACACTGATCGGGCAAGAATTGGCCCGATCGAGCGGTAAAGTTTCGTACCCAATCTGGCGGACATCACCCGATCCCATCGGGTGGAAAAACGAAGAAAATTGGTTGGCATTTTTTAAGCCCAACCCGATCGGGCAAACAAGGCCCAAACGGGTGGGTGATCGGGCGGAGCTAATTTGACAAAGTCTCGTAGATGTACGTATTGCGTTGAATAAGGATCGAAATTTGAGGCTTTTTACCCCATGCCTCCCCGATCCGGCCGATCCGGCATAGTCAGCCTACCCGATCGGGTGGAGGCCCAGCCTCCCCTTTGCCAACATTGCCGCATGCGAGAAGGGAGAAATGCTGCTGAGCCAGGCCCACTAATCTATGTTGCTGCGCTGCATACAAGAAGGAGAAGCGATGGTGTTGTATTCACTGTTTTAATGATGGCAAATAATGTTTTTGGACTTTATAGTAAAATGTATATAAATCATTTTTATCATTTCATCTGTTGGATTAATAATTAGTTTAATTTTAACTTGTGGAGAAATGTGTAAGGGTTTAACTTAATCAAGTTATTTAAATTAATTATTATATTCACTAAAATAAATAATGTTTTGAACTTAGGTTTATTTCATATACTTAGATTTTATTTAGGTTTTAATTTTATATTTATCCGTTCTTTATTTATTTTATTACTTATGGAAATAATTAATTTAATTATGACTTGTGGAGAAAAGGTTATGAGTTTAACCTGGTCAAGTTATTTTAAATTAATTATTAAGCACTCAAATAGATATAATGTTATTTGCTTTGAATTAACCTAATTACATGGAATATTATTTTAAATAAAATAAAATTCCATGATATTAGATGGAGTATTTCTTGATGTGTTTATGCAGATTTGAACGAGTCAAATCTAGTGTAACAAACACTATGTCCATGCGCTTGACGAAGAAAACTGCCCAGCCAGCCTGTTCCTAGAATCTAGGAAGTCAGTTCCTAGAATCCAGGAAGTCAGTTGACTGACTACTAAGTCAGTTCCTACAATCTAGGAAGTGCAGCAACCAACTATGACCACTACCAACAGCATGCTACGATTGTGGAGGAAGTGTTAACTGAGTATGTAACAACTTTGCAACAACTTGCTGATTATAAGGAGCGTGTGACAACCAAGACTTACTCAGCAACTAATTCTGTTAGCAGTTCCAGGTTTCTAGGAACAACCAGAAACTTACTAGTCAGTTAGTTCCTGGAATCTAGGAGGTCTAACTAACCACCAAGTATTCAGCACTTAATAAGCTAACTACATGCTAATTTAGTGGAGATTGTGGCTGACTAAGACATGGACTTATTGGGCAAGCTTCATGAGAATAATGGCTACAAACATGGAGATCATGGCCTACAATTAAGCAGCCATTACTACCTTGAAGAGCAAGAATAGGAGGTTGTTTAAACTCCTATAAATAATGTGAAGGTTGCACAGAATGAAGACTAAGACTTTCCAGAATTTAATGTTCATATATATTTAGAAAGTTTTCATTCTATTTACTCCTCTTCATAGCAAATATATTGTATTCGTATTTGAGTGTTGGGTGAGAGAAATTTAAGAGAAAAACTTGTGTAATCAAGAGAGAAAAAAAGAGAAAGAGAAGACTTCGAGTGAAGTCAAGTGAGAAGACTTCGAGTGAGAAATTCACGTGTTCAGGGGGAACAAGGTGACTGGGAACAAGTTCCTAGAGGGACAGGGTGAAGTTCCTAGAGGAGCAGGGTCAAGTTCCTAGAGGAGCAGGGTCAAGTTCCTAGAGGAACAGGGTTAAGTTCCTAGAGGAACAGAGTGAGAAGTGATTTATAATAGGTTGTATTGAGTAGTAAACGCTATTATAAATAAGAGAAGGCAGGGTTTCTTCGTACAGAATTTTGGAAGAGAACCTTTTTAAAAGTATCTCTATATGTTCCTACTCTTTGTTTCTGTTCTTTTTAGCTTATTATCTTTTGTTTTTCTAAGAGTTTTTAAATTCCGCAAAAAGTGTCTAAAATCCCCACAACTACAATTCACCCCCCCTCTTGTAGTTGATCTAGTGTTCATACTAGACTAACAATTGGTATTAGAGCCTGTTCCTCCAGAATCAGCTAACACTGAGGAGACAGTTCCTGGCAGATATGAATACTATGGGAGCAAAGCTAGACGAAGGCTACTCAACCCAACGTCCACATATGTTCAATGGCAAGTACTATCCATACTGGAAGAATCGAAAGGAGATCTTTATAAAAGCTGAAAACTACCAAGTATGGAGAGTGATTGAACTAGGTGACTTTGAAGTAACAGAGAAAAACGAAAAGGGAGAAGTGGTTCCAAAATCACTCGAAGATTATGACAAAGTTGATTTTGTCAAGATGAAGATTTTTAACATGGCCAAGAGAATTCTTCACTGTGGTCTTGGTCCTCATGAACATAATAGAGTCATGGGATGTAAGACTGCCAAGCAAATGTGGAAACTTCTCCAAGTGACTCATGAAGGAACAAGCGAAGTCAAGAGATCTAAGATTGACATGCTCATGCATAAGTATGAGTTGTTCCATATGAAACCTATGAAGTCGGTTCATGATATGCTCACAAGGTTCTTAAACATTATTAATGAACTAGACTCCCTAGGCAAGTCCACCAATCCAGAGGAACAGGTACGAAAAGTTCTAAGGAGTCTTCCACAAGATGACAAATGGATGGCCAAGGTGATAGCTTTACAGGAAACCAAGGATTTCACATGATTCAATATTAAACCACCTGCTGGATCCTTGATGACTCATGAGCTGCACCTAGGAACTCATGATGTTGATCCTAGCAGGCCTAAAGATCTAGCTCTCAAGTCAGAGGAACAAGCAGATTCAGAAACTGACGATGAAGAAGCAATTATGATCATAAAAAAATTCAAGAAGTTCTTTAACAAGAACTACAAGGGAAATAATGCAAGGAAATCAACAAAGATGAGCTGTCACAAATGTGAAAGTCAGGACCATTTCATAAAAGAGTGTCCACTATGGGAGAATGAAAAAGGAAAAGGAAAATTCAAGGAGAAGGGCAAGGAACTACAGAAGTCTTTCTCAGAGACTGATATGAGAAGGGCCATGATAGCAGCATGGGGGGAATTTGACTCAGACGAGGAGCGGGATCAACCTGATGAGGTAGCTGCAAATCTCTGTCTCATGACAAAGATCGATGAACAAGAGAAACCATCTAACCATGAGGTATGTTTAAATTCTATTGAAGAGGAACTTATAGAATTTAGTAAACTTCTTAATTTATTAATTGAGACATTAGATGATTATCAAGAAGTTTGCTTAAAAGGGGATCAAGTAGAACAAGATTTAAATATTACTAAAGAACACACTACTTGGCCTAGAGACTTGGAGTTCAATAATGAGGAAACATTTTTTGAGCTTTTTGACAGAAATAGAATTATTCAAGAAACTTTTGAAAGTGTGAAATATGATGATTTTATCTTAAATATAGAATTGGCAGAATTGAAACTCTTTGTTCCTGAAGGAACAGTCCCTTCTTCTAGTACCAGAATGGATTTGAAAAAATCAAACTCGATTATGAGAATGTCTTAAAAGAAAATAAGGTACTGAAGAAGGAACTGAGATCCTCAAGGAAAAGGAACAAGCTTCCTGACGTGGTTAGTTGGATTCATACCTATCAAAACAAAGGAAAGGAAGGTCTTAGTTTCAATCACAAAAAGAGGTATAAAAATAAAAAATATATTGATTTGCCAAGGAACGAAGTTTGTTCCTTATGTGGGAAAAATTGTCATCTAGTGACTGACTGTTCCTCCAAGAAGGAACGAGTTGATAAGAATTCTGATTTCATTAAAAATTTCAGGAAAATTACAAATGATTCAAGTCGTACAAGGGAACCCAAATCAGACCGGGTTCCTACCACTAACTAATTGTTGTGGTTGCAGACTAAAGTGAGGGGAAACAACCTGTGGTACCTCTATAGCGGTTGTTCTAACCTTATGACTCGTAACAAATTAAAGTTTCTCTCACTTTTACTTTAAGAAAGAGGAACTGTGACCTTTGGTGACAATCTTACATGTAATATATTAGTAGTAGGTAAGATTGGCAAACTTAGTCACATTCCACTTATTTTTTGTCGAGGGTTTATAGCTTAGTGTACTTAGTATTTTTTTAAAATTTTGTGACAAAGGGAATATTGTGAAGTTTACTAAAGAGTTTTGTGTATTTAGCAATAACTGTACAGGTAAAAGGATACTGGAAGGAACTAGGAAAAGGAATACATAAGTTATAGACCTCAACCTGGTTTCTAGGAGCAATCTTACATGCTCAAGTATGAATAAAAAACAGAACATAGTGATGTTTTGATTTATGACGCTGACTATGCTGGAGACTTGGTAAATCGAAAAAGCACTTCTGGAATTATTCAGTTCCTAGGAACAAGCTTAGTTTCTTGGAGCTCAAAGAAACAACACACTGTTGCTCTCTCAACAGCAGAAGGAACAAGCAACTGGTACGTGATTTTGGTATTAAATACAAATGTGTTCCTACTTTCTGTGATGATATAAGTGCTTCATGTATATTCAAGGACCCATGCATCATTCTAAGGTTAAGCATATTCATATTGAGCTTCATTTCTTAAGGACTATGTTGATAATGGTTTATTTAAAGTTGTATTGTGTCCTACTTGAAATCAAATTGCTATTATCTTGACCAATCCTCTCTTTAGAGAAAAATTTGAAAAGATTTGTTTGGAACTAGGGATGATCAGAATAGTATGAAAGTGCCTTTAGTATTAACTCTCTATGTTACATTCTTTTCTAAGTGTGCCCTGCAATTTTCATGAATTTTTATTCATACACCTTCAGTGAAGGATAAGGACTCACATTAGTCTCTATAATATTCTCCTTATTGTCCTCACTAGTACATTGAGTAAATAATAATGGAGCATATGTATTTTAGTTTGAAGTGTATCATTTACAATACTTCAAATTTTCTTTCATTTTCTTTTCTTCTTTCATTTTCATTCATTTTTCTTTTCTTTATTTTTTCGAATTCTTCTTCTTCCATTCCCACTTTATTAATTGCAATGGTTCAACTAAAGATTAAGTTCAAAACCTTAATTCGAAAAGTTAATGTCTTAAGAGAAAGGGAAAGTCACAAAATTGATTGCTTGATAAAACCTCCCAAACATCCCATCATCAAACCCCTCACTCCATCATTTTATTTTACTTTACCATCAACCCAAAGAAAATTATCCATCTCCTTCTCCAAGATACCAAATCCTTCACCAATGGCACCCAAACAAAAGAAAATGAAACCTTCCATGTTTCTGATAGTGTTTTGTGTTGATATGGCATAGTGTGTCGATGAGGGTTTGTATGAGGAAGAGATGAATGCATTTTGTTCTAAGTTTGAAAATGATGATGGTTGGTGTCTTAGTATTTGATATCACGTATTTATATAGTCTTTTCTCCCTTATTTACAAGCTAATTTGTGCGTCATTGGAGCTCTTGGGAGCTAGTTTGTGCTAACTTTCGTTTATAGTTGTGGTTTCGTGTTTTAGTGTTGAATTGCAGGTCTTATGGAGTTTTCTCCTTATTCTCGAGCCATTTGGAAGCAACCACGGCTTTACGAGGCACGTAGGATGGCTCACGAACTTTATGGGTAGTTTAGGAGGTCCCAAGACCCCTAAACGTGAAGATTAGAAAGCCAAAGAGTCAAAAAGGAGGTTTCCGTGCACTGATCGGGCAGAAATGGCCCGATCGGGCGAAAATACATTGATCGGGTATAGAAGTTGCGGACCCGATCGGGCAAGGCTTGCCCGATCGCATCAGGCGAGCACACATGCACCAGGCCCGATCGGGCATCCATCGCCCGACCCGATCGAGTCCAGTGCTGCTACATCTCACCTTGGAGCTGCAGAAGAGGCGAGTTCAATGGCCCAAATATGTCGCCTGGCCCGATCGGGTGGATGCCCATGGCCCGATCGGGTGGGCCGTTAAAATAAGATTAATGCTTGCTGCTGTACACGAAGGCCCAAAACGCAAGATTTGAAGTTTTGTACCGCGGCCCGATCGGGTGGGTGCCTCGGGCCCGATCGTGTCTGGTACATTTATACGCGGAATTTGACTTTCGTTTTCCGTTTTAATTAGACTTGAGGGGTATTATAAATACCCGTTTTTCTCATTATGAGGGGAGATATTTTATTCATCTTTTTACTGCTTTAGACTAGTTTATTTCTCATTGTTCTTAGTCTAGTTTAAACACTTTAGATTAATTTAGAGGTGATCAAACCTATTTCGATTTCAATGAAAGTTCCTGCTTTCCGTCAATTGGTACTCTTTCCTACCCTAATCTCTTTTGTTATTCTTGATTGCTTAATTTATTTATTTAATCGTTCATGATGCAATTGTTAGGGTTTCATATTAGTTTTGTCATTGTTAATTCGATCATGTCTGAGTAGTCTCTTTCTAGGGTGTTAGATAGGAAAGCCATGTTTATACCATGATTGTGATTTAGATTTCTATCAATTTCTAGGGCTTGATTAGGGTGATTGTGATGTGGTTTGTTCTTTATTGAGTAATTAATATTATTGCGCAGTTTCATTGGTTGCTTGTGGTTAATAGTTGTTTGCACAGATCCGTCTTACGACTAGAGGCCTAGGACACGTCAGTAGTTCTGATTACGTTAGTGAACATGCGGCGTATGTTGAACTATGAGCGTTGAGTCTTAACCATAGCTCAACATAGGCTCTAATCCCCCGACTCTTGACTTAGGTTTTGATAGTAGTTGACCTTGTTTGATTGGTATAAGCATGGTGGACCGACCTAATACCCTAGGTTTTTAGTCCATAGTCAATTCTTCGATTTATCCCGTCTTCTGTAGTTTATTTATTAGTTTAATTAATTCGTCCCTGATTTCATCTGGAGTAGCTGAATTGGTTGAATATTGATTTAGAAACTCTGTCTCCCTGTGGATTCGACCCTGCTTCCACTGACTACCTAGTTAGAGGTCTGTAGGTTTATTTTTGATTAGGTGATACGACTTTAACATATCAGTATTGTTGTAAAAAAAAATTGGGAGTGACTTGTTTGGTGTTCCTGCTGAAAGGTACAAAGAGTATGTGAAGGGAAAGTCCAAATTGAATAGATTTGGAGCAAACAATGACGAAATATTATATTTCTTTGGTGAGCACTCATCTGACCTGTCCCTGGACCAAAAAGACCTTAGCTACATTCATAAATTTCTATTTCAATTGGTTTGACAGTTCCTTGTTCCCTGTACCTCCAAAAGAAACCAAGCTAAATTATTATCTCTCTCTCATGTATTGCCTTGCTCATAACATCAAAATTAATCCTCTTGCCTTGATTATTACCCACTGCATTTTGTTCACAAAAATCGCATAGCCTATGGAAATTTGATATTCTTTTTCCGGAAAAATGCAAAGTCAAACTCCCCTCCAAAAGCTCCTTTGAACTTGAACCAGAAAATAATCTTACCAAAGATATCCTCTAAAGATTGAGTTTGAGAATGAGAGGTGGAAATTTGGAGTATGAGGAGGAAAAGATAAGGGTCAAGGTGGAGAAAGTTGAATCAGTAAAGAGACAAAGATAAGAGGAACAGGGTCATACACACAGTCAGGAAGAGTCAAGACTGGCACAACCTAAGTTCCCAAGGAACCTAGGAAGAGTGACATTTGCGAGAATATTTATTGATACATCTTTTATTATCCGCAAACACCCTGATCCCAGTCCCTTCCCTCTATCTAAGGATATAAATAATTTGAGTTTTTGGACTTCTACTTAATTAACCATTGAACAATTGCACTATTTTCTTTTCATTTCTTTTCTTTCTTGTGTCCTCCTTAGACATAAGAACTCTTGAGCAATTTTCATTTCTTTCTTCATCCATATCCTACATCTCTTTTGGCGATTTGAACTATGTTCCTGATTGCTTCTTGCATTGATATGTTTGTTCCTGCTTTAAATACTCTTGGAATGTTTGGATGGCTAATATTATGAGATAACAATGTTAGAGCTACTGACTTGACTTTAGACTGTTGACTCTACTAGTGTTGCAGGTTCACTACTTAGTTTTGATGATGACAAAAGGGGGAAGAGTTATTGGCATGATTAAAAAATTCTGAAACTACTTAGTTCCTACCGCTTATCTTGATTATCTTCTTGTCTTCCCTATAGTCATAGAATCGAAGTAATAGATATTCTTTTATTCTTTCATTCTTTTATTAATTTTACTATCTTTTGCCAATTATTTGCCATCATCAAAAAGGGGGAATATTGTTGTATTCACTGTTTTAATGATGACAAATAATGTTTTTGGACTTTATAGTAAAATGTATATAAATCGTTTTTATCATTTTATTTGTTGGATTAATAATTAGTTTAATTTTAACTTGTGGAGAAATGGTTAACAGTTTAACCTAATCAAGTTATTTAAATTAATTATTATATTCACTAAAATAAATAATGTTTTGAACTTAGGTTTATTTAATAGATTTAGATTTTATTTAGGATTTAATTTTATATTTATCCGTTCTTTATTTATTTTATGACTTATGGAAAAATTAATTTAATTATAACTTGTGGAGAAAAGGTTATGAGTTTAACCTAGTCAAGTTATTTTCAATTAATTATTAAGCACTCAAATAGATATAATGTTATTTGCTTTGAATTAACCTAATTACATGGAATATTATTTTAAATAAAATAAAATTCCATGATATTAGATGGAGCATTTCTTGATGTGTTTATGTAGATTTCAACGAGTCAAATCTAGTGTAACAAACACTATTTCCATGCGCTTGAAGAAGAAAACTGCCCAGCCAGCCTGTTCCTAGAATCTAGGAAGTCAGTTCCTAGAATCCAGGAAGTCAGTTGACTGACTACTAAGTCAGTTCCTACAATCTAGGAAGTGCAACAACCAACTATGACCACTACCAACAGCATGCTACGATTGTGGAGGAAGTGTTAACTGAGTATGTAACAACTTAGCAAAAATTTGCTGATTATAAGGAGCGTGTAACAACCAAGACTTACTCAGCAACTAATTCTGTTAGCAGTTCCTGGTTTCTAGGAACAACCAGAAACTGACTGGTCAGTTAGTTACAGGAATCTAGGAGGTCTAACTAACCACCAAGTATTCAGCACTCAACAAGCTAACTACATGCTGATTTAGTGGAGTGTGGCTGACTAAGACATGGACTTATTGGGCAAGCTTCATGTGAATAATGGCTACAAACATGGAGATCATGGCTTACAATTAAGCAGCCATAACTACCTTGAAGAGCAAGAATAGGAAGTTGTTTAAACTCCTATAAATAATGTGAAGGCTGCACAGAATGAAGACTAAGACTTTCCAGAATTTAATGTTCATATATATTTAGGAAGTTTTCATTCTATTTACTCCTCTTCATAGCAAATATATTGTATTCGTTTTTTAGTGTTGGGTGAGAGAAATTAAAGAGAAAAACTTGTGTAATCAAGAGAGAAAGAGAAGACTTCGAGTGAAGTCAAGTGAGAAGACTTCGAGTGAGGTCGAGTGAGAAAGTCACGTGATCAGGGGGAACAAAGTGACTTGGAACAAGTTCCTAGAGGAACAGGGTCAAGTTCTTAGAGGAGAAGGGTCAAGTTCCTAGAGGAACATCGTTAACTTCCTAGAGGAACAGAGTGAGAAGTGATTTATAATAGGTGGTATTGAGTTGTAAACGCTATTATAAATAAGAGAAGGCAGGGTTTCTTCCTAGAGAATTTTGGAAGAGAACCTTGTTAAAAGTATCTCTATGTGTTCCTACTCTTTATTTCTATTCTTTTTAGCTTATTATCTTTTGTTTATCTAAGAGTTTTTAAATTCCACAAAAAGTGTCTAAAATCCCCACAACTACAATTCACCCCCCTCTTTTAGTTGATCTAGTGTTCATAATAGACTAATAACTGGGATGCTTTTCCTGTACACCCGATCATGGAGCCGATCGGGCCACTGATCGGGGAGGCCCAAAAGTTGGTTTTGCTGCTGCTGTATGCTTCGTTTCTAGGAAGCAAGTGTTGGATTTTTTACTATGGACCCGATCGAGTGGCCCTTTGCCCGATCGGGTCCCGCACTCGTATTCGCGGAAATCTTATCTTCATTTCCGTTTTTAATTAGACTTTGGGGGTATTATAAATACCTTTTCCTCATTATTTTTAGAGACATCTTTTATTCAGTTTTATTTTGATAGTTCTTAGCTTAGTTTTATTTTAATTTAAACACTTTAGATTAGATTAAAGGTGACTGAACCTCGGATTCGATTTTAATAAAAGTTCTTGCTTTCCGTCAATTGGTATTCTTCTCCACGCTAATCTCTTTTATTATTCTTGATTGCTTAGTTTAATTATTTATTCAATCATGATGCAATTATTAGGGTTTCATATTAGATTTATTATTGTTAATTCAATTATGAGTGAGTAGTTTAATTTCTAGGGATTTAGAGAGGGAAGCCATGTTTATACCATGATTATTTGACTTGCTATTAGTTTCTAGGGTTTGATGAGATAGGTTATGGTGTGATTTGTTCTTATTGAGTAATTAACGTTATTACGCAGTTTCTTTGATTAATTGAGGTTAATAATCGTTTGCACAGATCCTCTTACTTTTAGAGGCCTAGTACACACCACTAATGCTTATTATATTTGTGAACGTGCTGCATATGTTGAATTATGGGCGTTGAGACTTATCCATAGCTTGACACGACTCTAATCTATCGATCCTCGACCTAGGTTTTGATACTTGTTTGATCCTTTGATTGGTATAAGCATGGTGGACCGAACTAATTCCTTAGACCTTTAATTCATAGAGTAAAATCCCTCTTTATATTGCTTTCTAGTAGTTAATTATTAGTTCAGCTCATTTCTTATCTGATCTTGTCTGAAGTAGCTGTTTAGCTAAATATTAACTTAGAACTCCATCTCTCTGTGGATTCGACCCTACTTTCCTTGACTGCCATTGTTAGAGGACTTAGGTTTATCTTTGATTAGGTGATATGACTTTAGCCTATCAGGGCTCGACGACGAATTTCCATTTTATGCTTTGCATCACTTGGCAGTTTTTCATGAGCCAAGTAATCAATAATTGGTTGACGGCAATATTCTTCGTCAATTTGATAGACAGATATGATGTCAACCTGTTCAATATCCTCTTCGTCCAAGGTGGTAATCAAGACTTCTGCCATATCTTCTTCATCTGGAGCAACAACCCAGCATTTGCAAACGAGTACTACTGTAGTGTCCTCTGCCCCCAGTGCCAAGGTGGCTGCAAGCCCAGCAAGTGCGTCAGCCATTTTGTTGGCACTCCTTATGACATGCTTTAATTTGAAGGTATCGAGCTTATCGAGTAACTTCAATGCTTGTTTATGATAAGGGACCAGATCTTCCTTTTTTTACTTCATACTCTCCTGAAAGTTGCTTTAAAACCAACTCCGAGTCACCATAAATGTCTAAGTCTTTGAGTCCCATTTCAGTTGCCATTTTTAGACCTAGTATGAGCGCTTGATACTCGGCCATGTTATTTGTGCATAATTGAGTCAACACAAAAGAGTACGTCAGTACATGCTTTTTGGGGATATGAAGACAACTCCTGCTCCCGCACCGTCTCGACGAGCAGCACCGTCAAAGTACATTTGCCATGGCGGGATTATGTCAATGAAAAATATATCTTCGCCCGGCAAGTCATCTGAAATCTCCCACTCTGCTGGCACTGGATGATGTGCAAAGAAGTCGGCTATTGCTTGTCCCTTGACAGCCTTTTGAGGGATGTACACAATGTCATATTGTTTTATGAGCATGGCCCAAAATTTCCCTGAGGTAACGCCAAACGCACACTTGAGAGGGTTCATTTTCAGTTGGCATTCCCGTAGTCTTTGAAAGACTTTACGAAGATCATGTAAATGGTTCTCCCTCTTTTTTGATTTGACCAACAAGTCATCTACATAACATTCCACAATCTTGTGCATCATGTCTTCAATGATCTTCTCCATTGCGCGTTGATACGTAGCTCCAGCGTTCTTTAACCCAAATGGCATGACCACATAGCAAAATATTCCTTTTGGGGTACGAAAAGCGGTGGCCTCTTGATCTTCAGGTGCCATGAGTATTTGATTGTAACCAGCAGTACAATTCATAAATGACAAGGCTTCATGACCAGTAGTAGCGTCAATCATTATTTCCACCACAGGAAGTGGGAAATCATTTTAGACAAGCTTCATTTAGGTCACGGAAATCTACACAGATTCGCAATTGCCCGCTTTTCTTTCTCACTGAAACAATTTTTGCTACCCATGTGGGATACTTAACTTCACGAATGAACCCTGCATCGATGAGCTTGTTTACTTCAGATTCGATTTCGGGAATCATTTCAGGTCTGAAACGTCTTTGGGACTGTTTCTATGGGTTCATGCCTTTTTTGACGGCTAGTCGGTGGACAGCGACTTTTTGGTCGAGTCCAGGCATCTCCTTGTAACTCCATGCAAAGACATATTTGTATTCAGAGAGTAGGTTGAAGTACTCTTATTCTTCTTCCTGTGATAGATGTGCACTAATATAGACGGGGCGTGGCTCGTCTGGAGTCCCTAGGTTTAACTCTTTTAGATCATCCACAGTGGTTTGCCCCCCGTCCTCAAGGGATTTGGGTGCCTGGTTTGTCTTCACTTCTTCGTCACTATCATGAGCTTCATGGCCTGTGATATGGTTTGAAGACACAAGTTCAAAACTTTCCTCTTCTTTTCGATCAGACGGGGTACTCTGGTTGGTATGTACCACAAGCCTCCCCTTCACTTTTAAGGGTCCATGCTCAATGATGTCTACCACTTGTGTGCGTTTCATGCGAGAAGGCCCAACACTCTTAAGGTCACCGTCTTCTTTGACTCTGTCCTCCCTCCTTCCAATGCGACTCATCACTGATTGCCTTTGTCGATAGTTACTTGATGCTGACATGCCTAGGCAATCAAAAACTTGTGCTTTCTTCTTAAAAGGGAGAGCGTTTTTATGTGGAATGTGACCTTTTAAATCCGTACCCTCTTTCTTTCCATTCCCTCTAAGCCTTCCAAATACATATTCACGCTTCTTAGGGGCAGGTGGTTGCAGCCGATCAAAACTGACACCCTTGGATTAGCTGTATTATTTTCACCTTCTTTCTCCTTGGCCTCCTCAGCAGTAATATACTGTGTAGAAGAAAGGTTCTTCCTATGTCGTGCAGAAATCCGAATAGGTGTTGAGGTTCGAATCCCAAACCTGATTTAGTTTGTTGAACCACAGTACCATGTTCTTGTAATCTCTTCTGTGTATCATTAAGTCCATGAGATTTTACTTCAATGACCCTTCCCATAGGTGCTGGGTTTTCAAAGTCATAACCAGATTTTGCCAAGAGATTATAGGCATTGGGATCAAATCTAACCCTTATTAATCCATTTTCTTCTAGCTGTCTCCTCGGATTATGAGATTGGAGGCTTGGAAATTTGACTTTGGTTGGCCTTAGACAAGGGAAGCATTGTTTCATTCTTCAAAGTTTGAAGAGTACTTACGTCCACCCGTGCATCTATCTTTGGCTCACTTTTAAATCTTGGCATCCTGTTAATGGGGACTCCCCTTCCTTACGAAGAGACTTGGGAACATATCTCAAGACTGAAGTTCTTGATGTTGCCCCCATGTCTTTCACAGGCTAAGCGACACTTTGTTCATTCATCTTTCCCATGTATTGTTGCTTGTCATTACTAGGTGACTTGCTAGAGTTTGAAGATGAAGGAATATCTTCATTTTTCTTAACGCCCCTTTTACCTGTCGAGGTAATTTGAGATGGTAACATCTCACTTGAGGCTCCGTCGTCTTCAAAAAACTTAGCATCAGCAAAGTAGGAATATGCTTTGCTAAAGGGTTTAACATCCGCATTTATTTTCTTCTCACCTCCACGATAGTACTTAAGACATTGATGGAGGGTTGATGCGACTACACCATTTTCATGAAGCCAAGGCCTTCCAAGCAACATCTTATATGATGTCTTTGTGTCAATCACATGGAAGAGGGTGGATGAAGTTAGTTCTCCCATACTCAGGTCCAGGCGTATAATGCCTATTGCACGCTAACTATTTAGATCGAATCCTTGAATCACTATACGACTATTAGATAACTCCTCCATTGTAATCCCTAATTAATTCATAGTGTTTTTTGGCATGATGTTGACAGCTGAGCCTCCGTCTACTAAAATGTGGTTAATCCTTTGACCAATTATGTAGCCAGAGACAAACAATGGTCGGTTGTGAGGTTTTGAACCTAACAACAGATCCACATCTGTAAAGGCTAAGGCAGAATTACAAGATGCACAATTAGCAGAACTTTCAATGAGTTCCTCGACCACTTTTATCTTGTCAGCATACAATTCTGGTTGCTGAAGTGCAGGAGCCACTTGCTAACACATTTCTCGAGGCAGTTTGAAGATTTGCCCCCATCCCAACCGCGTTGGAAGGGACTATAACACAGTTAAAACTTTCGAGTCTATTTCAGCCCCGGAATGTTGAAGTGTCAGTTTGAAAGACACTTTGCTCTCTTTAGCAAGAGAATTCTCTTCCACATTGTCGTCCATTACTTCTTGCTCATTCTCCATAAAGGAGACAGTGTTTACAGTAACCACAGTAAACTAATCTTCGGGAAAAAATTCCTCTAAGATCATGGGCGTAAGAGGCTCTTGTTCAAGTGAATCAATGGGAATGACTTGTGTCTTGACACTTTTCTTTGGCTTCTTCTTCCCTTTCGAGCGCTTAGGGCCTTCTTCCTTTTTTGCTTCTTTTGTCGGCGGAAAGGTTGCGACTGCAGCCTTATTTGCTTTCTAAGCCTCCTTCTTCTGACCAATGTCCACCCTTCATCATCTTCTTCGTGATGGGCGATAACCAAAGTTTCATGTTCAACATGTGACATGTTGGCAATTGGGGTACTTGGTCTTGCCACAAACACAGTTACAGGCTCCAAACTTCCGAACTGCAAAATTTAAGCTTGCCATGGAGATTCTATCATAGCGGATGCATGATTAGTCTCAACAGTTTCATCGAGGTCCAACTCGATTCTCCCATCCTTTGCTAGCTGCATGATTTTTTCTTTAAGTGTTATTCACTTCTCGATGGGGTGACTAAACATCCTATGGTATCGACAGTAGTTGGGGTTATAAGTCTTGCCAACATCTGCGGGCCGTTTAGGTTCGGGAAGCTCAATGACCTTATTCTCAAGCAACTCATCTAGCATTCCGGAAAAGTCAGAATCCGGGAATGGGTACTTCTTTGCCTGCAATTCTTTTAAGGTGGGCCTATCCTTCTTAGGCTTTCTTGAGGATGAACTCCTTTTATCTTCAGTGCTCGCCTTTCCAGAAATCTTGACAGGTCCAGAAGTGGTTGTGATCGACATTGACTCCTTAGTTGAACTTTTCGAAGACGTGTCGCTTTTCTTGAAATCTTTCTTTTCCTTCTTCATTTCATAAGAAGAGTGACTTTTACCACGATTATCGGCTATGGTGAGCTCCATGTCATGAGCTCGAGTAGCTAACTCTTGGAAAGACCTAGGCTTTATACCTTGCAAGATATAAAGCAAATCCCAGTCTATTCCCTGTATACACATCTCGACAGCAGATACTTCAGTCAAACGGTCTTTGCACTCTAAACTCAGAGCACGCCATCGGTTGATGTAATCAATGACCGGCTCGTCTTTCCACTGATGAGTTTTAGTTAACTCAATCATGCTAGCTACACGTTGAGTGCTGTAAAACCTATTCTGGAACTCTATCTCCATTTCGTCCCAACTATCAATGGATTCTGGAGATAAGTCTGTGTACTAGTTAAAGGCGATGCCTTTGAGGGAGCGAACAAACTGTTTCAATAGCAAGTCGCCTGTAGTGTTGGCATTATTGCACGTCTCTATAAAGTGGGCGACGTGTTGTTTAGGACTTCCCTTCCCATCAAATTGCTGAAACTTGGGGGGTTGGTAACCATGGGGCATTCTGAAGGTTTCACATACGCAATATATCGATTCTCCTTGTGTAAGGTTTCACATAGCGCTGACTACCTTGAGAACCTTCCCCAAGTTGACCCTTGACAGCGTTAGCTATCATATCTTGGACTTGTTTAGCAGTCAATGGAATGTGAGAGTTAATCTTTCACAGATTTATCACTCTCACTTCCGCTTTCACTGTCACTATGCTTAGATGATCCATCCATTAAACTTTTCTCAAGCTTCTTGTTCAGGGTAGCGATTTGATCATTCTGATGTTTGATTTGAGCATCCTTTTCCTCTCCATCTTTTATCAATTTTTGGAGTAGGTTATTCATCTCAGCAAGTTTCTCTTCAATAGTTTTTGTTGAAGTCACCATGACAGCGGCAGTGAATGACTTAGAAACTTGAGATGATCTTTCTATGTCAGGGGTCTCAAGAGTTGAAGAGGCAGAGGAATCACTACTGGATTCAGTATCACCGTCGACCCTATATGGATTAAAGAGGGACTGGTACGAACGACCAATCTCTCAAACACGTTTAGTTGGAGTTTGCTTCCATTTGAGGGGAGCAGCAGATGGTTGGTTATGTTCAGCTGCAGAGCTAGAGCCAAACACTGGCGCTTCACGCTCTTCGATGAAACAAGACGTAATGGCATTTTCAGAAACAGTTTGCCTAACTGATTTGCGTTGACGGGTAGGGATTGTCGCAGCTCGTAGGCTTGCAGCAGCAGTGGCGACAGCAAATTTCTTCATTCCTCTTGTGTTACACGAAGAGTCAGGTCGGCAATGAAGTCACCTAGTGTCAAAGCCTTTCGCTGGGTAGCATCAGAGGTGTCAGTGAACTCAATAATGTTCTTCCTTGAGGCCATTGATCTTACAGTAGCTGATTTTTTTTCTTTCTTTATGAAATAGAGATGAGAGGCAGAGATTGTCCCACCGGGCGTGCCAAAATTTGTATACAACAAATTTCGCAATCTAAATAAATAAACCAACAATAATGTAACAAAGATAAATTTATATTGATAATGTATTGGGTACAATCACTGTATTACAGTTTATATAAAATAAACTAAGTCCTCTGATTCTGTTCCGCAGCTTGATGTCAACACGTGTTGATGGCGACTTTAACTTGAGTGTTGGATGAAGTTCTGTCAACGTCAACTTGAATCTGAGTGTTGGATGACGTTCTGTCAACGTCAACCTGAGTCTAAGTGTGGGATAACGTTTTGTTAACGTCAACCTGAGTTTCAGTGTAGGGTGACGTTTTGTCAACGTCAACCTGAGTTTGAGTTTTTTGTTTTGGTTTATTCGAATGAGGGCTGGCACAGCTTGAATCTCAGTCGAATGTGTTTGAGTTTCTCTGAACAGTCGGCACGAATTTGATGTGCTTATTAATTACTTCCAGAGAGGATTTCCAAGAGAAATTTGAGAGCTCTTGAGAATAATGATCTTCCGACCTCTATAACTGAAGGTGGAGAGGTCTATTTATAGGGTATGGAAACCCAACCTGGACTTTTGGTGGTGTGGGCTTGGGCCTATTTATGCTTGGTAGTCTTTTCACTTTGTCCATTTAACCATCTGTTTTGGGCTAGTAATATGGACTGACCCAAATATTTTACAACCCAAATTATGTTTATTTAATTTGGGCATTATTTAGGTGGCCTAAATTAATTAAATTGGGCTATTATTTCTTTTAGCTCTAGACTAATTAATTTAATTTTAATGTAAAACACTAATAAATTTTTAGTGTCTACAACAACTTGTCCATATTATGATGTGGACACTCCCTCTATAAGTCTCTGAATCTAGTCCATGCTTCCCTCAATGTATCATCTGGATCTTGGAAAAACGTGGCTAACTTATTTGTGATATTTGTTGTCTTTGTGGAAGGGTAATATTCTTTGAGGAATGCAGCATATATCCCCGACTATTCTGTCTCAGTGATGTCATTGAACCACTTTTGAGCTTTGTCTCTGAGTGAAAACTCAAACAACATGACCTTCAACTGCTCAGGTGTGACTCCTTGATGTTTAACACTTCTACAGAGCTGTTGGAATCTCTGCAGATGATTGGCCGGATCTTCCATAGGATGTCCCCCAAACTGATTCTGCTGCCCCATGTTGATGAGAGCAGGCTTGATCTCAAAATTGTTGGCAGCGATGGTGGGCATTGGTGGACCAGTGGGAATGCCCTTAGGATTAGGCACCCCATAAGACTTCAATGACTTTACCATTGGTGGTGAAAAAGTCTCTGAATCAGGTTTCTCTTGATCAAACTCTTTTCTAAGGTCCCGAAGTATCGCTTCTGTATCGGGATCTCCTGGAAATATATGCTTTCTTTTTGTATCTGGACATAAAAAAGAAACAACAAGATACTCGTGAGAGTGACCACAATTGGAACGGGAGGTTCCAATGAGGCAAAAAGAAGTACGCTAATTAATCTAATAAAAATTAGAAAACTAGTCGTCTCCCAGGCAATGGCGCCAAAATTTGATAGGCTAAATTCGTATCACCTAATCAAAGATAATTCCTAAAGTTTTCTAACAACAATAGTCAAGGGAAGTAGGGTCGAGTCCACAGGGAGACAGTGTTTCTATGTTAACATTCAATCAAATTACTAATTCAGATGAAATTCTAGAAGAAAGACTGAACTACTAATTAAACTAAGGAAACAGAATTAAACTAGAGATTTATCTATGAATTAAAAGTCTAGGGCGATAGTTCGGTCCACCATGCTTATACCATTCAAGAGGTTCAAACAACTAACATCACCTTGGTTTAGAGTCAAAGGATTAGAGCAAGTGTTAAGCTTATGGTCCGGTCTCAACGCTCATGATTCAACATATGCAGTATGGTCACATACATAATCAGAATCACTAATGTTTTCTAAGCCTCTAAAAGTAAGACTGATATGTACGAACGATTATTAGCTAGACATAACTCATGAAATTGGCCACTAACATAAATTATGGATTCACGAACAAATCACATTATAATTGCTCTAATCGAAACCTAGAAAATGTTGCAATTCAAATAGCAATCATGCCATAAACATGGTTTTTGTCCCTAAAACCCTAAACTATGAAAGACAAAAACAATTCTATGTAAAGATTCATAATTGACAATGAAAGCAATAATCAATCACAAATAATCTAAGTATTAATAAATAAGAACGAGACGAAAATAAAGAGATTACCGAAATTGAGTGTGAAATATGAACTATAATCAACGATCCAAACTTTAACAATGGAGAGAAAACTAGAGTTTTAATACTAGGGCTTAATCAAATAACAATGAAAATAAGATGTCTCTAAAAATAAACTAAGTGTTGTATTTATACTAAGTCTAAAAACGATAGAAAAAGGATTAAAAACGGGCGGCAAAACACACCTAAAATAACATCCGCCCGATCGGGCAAAACCGCCTGATGAGATCGGCCGGATCATTGTTCCTCAAAATAAGGCCTGGCAGCATTCAGCAAAGCGCCCTATGGGTCTAGACAAATCCGACCGATCGGGTGACTCTTACGTCTTTTCAGATTCCAAGCAGCAAGCATAGCAGGGGCAACTGGGCATGGTAGAAAACCGCCCAATGGTTTTGGGCTAGATCGCCCGATGGTGTTGGGCTAGATCTCCCGATCGGGCATTTTAACGATCTTCCAGCAGAACGATTTCGCCCGGTCAGGCGATACTGCCAGGTGGTATCGGGCGAACTGCAATTTCACTTCCTTTGGCTCTTTGAGCCAAAACTTCGATCCAATGATGCCTCTAAGCCTATGGAGAGTGGCCTTAGAGCTCCACAACTCAGCATATATGCCTCATAACTCCGCCTATCATATGTTGATGCTCAAAATAGCAGAAAATAGGGAGAAAACTCCCTAAAACCTGTAATTCAACATAAAACACGCAAAGCACAACTAGATAGAGGAGTTAGCATAAAAGAGCTCCTAAGAGCGTAGTTTGACGTACATTTTAGCTCAAAAGTAGGGGGGAAAACCTATACAAAATAACATGATATTACTTACCCAAATGAAATGGCTATTGATATTGTGATCAGGTCCTTGCATGAAACATTTCAAAACTTTCGTTTTAATTTCTACATGCAAGGAGGGGAGACTACCTTTCAAGAGGTGCATGGGATGCTTGTTTAGGCTGAGAGGAGCTTACCTCCTAAACTGGAGCATAAAGATATTCTCATGGTTAGGAAGGGTAAACAGTGCAAGAAGAAAGGGACTACTAAAGGGAAGAACAAGGGCAAGTCTATTGCAAAGGTGACTCCTAAACCAAAGGTCACTCCTAAGGCTAAAGTAGAAGCACTACATGAGTGTTACCACTGTCACAAGATTGGCCATTGGAAGAGGAATTGTCCCGTTTATCTGGAGGAGGAGAAGAATGGTGCTTGACTTCAGGTATATATGTTATAGAAGTTAATTTAGCTCCAACTACTTCTTGGTATCGATACTGGTTGTGGTTCTCACATTATTAGTAATGTGTAGGGACTAAGAAGAAGTGGGAGTTTGGGAAAAGGTGAAGTAGATCTCCGAGTGGGCAATGGAGTACGAGTTACTGATTTGGCTGTTAGGGATTATAATTTACATTTGCCGTCTGGTTTAATATTAGAACTCAATAATTTTTATTACGTTCCTGTTATTACCAAAAACATAGTTTCGATTCCAGTTTTGGATTCTGAAGGTTTTTCATTTAATATTAATACTAATTGTTGTTCTGCTTATTTGAATGATGTTTTCAATGTTTCTGCTAAATTATCACATGGTTTGTATGTTCTAGACTTACAAAATCATATCTATCATATAGATAGCAAGAAACAAAAAACAAATGATTCAAACCCTACTTATCTATGGCATTGTCGATTAGGACACATAAACTCAAAACGTATAGAGAATCTACATAAAGATGGATTTCTCAAATCATTTGACTTTGAATCTTTGTTGTATGCTAGTTTTGCTTAATGGGGAAAATGACTAAGTCACCTTTTACCGGCTCAAGTGAAACGGGCAATGACCTTTTACCTCTCACACATACCGATATATGTGGACCTATGAGTACTACGGCTAGGGGAGGGTACATCTACTTCATCACTTTTATAGACGATGTAAGTAGATATGGGTATGACTACTTAATGAAGCAAAAGTCTTAATCATTTGAAAAGTTCAAATAATTCCAAAATGAATTGCAAAACCAGCTTGGTAAGAAAATAAAGGCATTGCGATATGATCATGGTGGTGAGTATTTGAGCCAAGAATTTGGTAATCATTTGAAAGATTGTGGAATACTTTTACAACTGACTCCACCAGGCACACCACAATGGAATGGCGTTTCTGAAAGGGGGAATCGGACCCTATTAGATATGGTACGATATATGATGAGTCTTTCTGATCTTCCCATTTCTTTCTGGGGTTTTTCTCTAGAAACAGTTGCATTTACACTCAACAGGGCTCTTTCAAAGCAGTAGATAACCAAATCTGACAAGTGTCTATTTGTGGGTTATCCCAACGAGACCAAGGTGTATTACTTCTACAACCGTAGCAAAAACGAAGTGTTTGTTTCTCGCGATGGTGTCTTCCTTGAAAAATAATTTGTTTCCAATAAGACAAGTGGGAGAAATATATATATCACGAAGAAGTTCGAGATGAGCAACAAATGGATGTGGTTAACACCCCATTAGAGGCAGCCCGACACTAAAATGCTTAGGAGGAGGTGAATCCTTTCCACGAACCTCCTACCATCCCACTTGGATCTAATCCATGCGAAATTTCTGAGTCTAACGACCGAGATCCTTCTCCTGTTGTTCCCCAACGTAGATCTAGTAGGACCATCATATTATCAAGGAAATAAATTGATTTCCTTTTGACTGAAAGTTCTGAATTAATGGTTTTAAAAAGTGAAGAACCTACTAGCTATAAAGATGCTTTGAAGAGTCAGGACTCCGAGATATGGCTTGAAGCCATGAAATCCTAAATGGAGGCTATATTTGAAAATCAAGTATGGGACTTGGTTAATTTGCCTGATGGAGTAAAACCCATTGGATTCAAATGGATTTTCAAGTTGAAAATAGACAAAGAAGACAACATTAGTGTTTTCAAAGCTAGGTTAGTGGAAAAATGTTTTAGGCTAGTTCATGGTATAGACTATGACGAAACCTTCTCCCCAATAACCATGCTAAAATCCATTAGGATAATCCTTGCGATTGCTGCATTTCATGACTATGAAATATGGCAAATGGATGTCAAAATCGCCTTCTTGAATGGGTTTTAAAAGAGGATCTGTATATGACACAACCTCAAGGTTTTGAAGATCCAGAAAATCTATGGATGGTATGCAAGCTTAAGAAGTCCATTTATGGACTAAAGCAAGCATCTAGGAGTTGGAAGCTTAGATTTGACGAGGCAGTCAAAAAGTTTGGTTTCCCTCATAAATGAAGAGGAATCTTATGTATATAAGAAATTAAGTGGGAGTAGTATAACCTTTCTAGTCTTGTATGTGGATGACATACTTCTTATAGGAAATGACAAAGTCATGTTGAGTCAGTCAAAGGATGGCTTAAGAATTGTTTCTCTATGAAAGACTTAAGAGAAGCAGAGTACATCTTGGGAATCAAGATTTATAGAGATAGATCTACAAGGCTTATATGACTTAGTCAAGGAACTTATATTGATAAGGATCTTACTAGGTTCAAGATGGAAAACTCTAAGAGAGGTTTCATTCCCATGTAACACGACACATCACTTGGCAAGACTCATTGTTCTTCAACACCTGATGAGGTCAAGAGAATGTGTAATGTTCCCTATGCTTCAGCGATAGGTTACATTATGTAAACTATGATTTGCACTAGACCATATGTTGCATATGCTTTGCGTATATATAGAAGATAAGGCTAACCCAGGTGACGCACACTAGATGGACGCAAATAATATCCTCAAGTATTGACGAAGAACTAAGGATCACTTCTAGGTATATGGTGGAGAAAGAGAGTTGGTTGTTACTGGATACACCTATGCGAGCTTCCAGAGTGACAAAGATGATTTCTAATCCCAATCTGGTTTTATTTTTTGTCTAAATGGAGGAGCTATGAGCTGGAAGAGTTCCAAACAAAGTACCATCGCAGATTCTACAACAGAGGCAGAGTACATTGCAGCAGCTGATGTGGCAAAGGAAGGTGTTTGGATCAACAAGATCATTTCAGAACTTAGTATAGTTCCTAGCATGGAGAATGGGATTGAGTTATTTTGCGACAACAATGGTGCCATTGCTTAATCGAAGGAACCTAGATCACATCAGAGATCCAAACACGTGCTCGGAAAATTTCATCTTATTCGAGAGATTGTTGGAAGGGATGATGTAAAAGTAAGCAAGGTTTACACTGCTGAGAATGTGGCAGACCCACTTACTAAACTGCTTGCTCAACCTAAGCATGAGTGTCATACTATGTTGAAACATATGGGAGAATGGCTTTAGGTTGTTTACTTCATGTTTGCTATGTAAAGACTTTCATTATGTTCTAAATGTTTATCAATAAAATAAAATATTTACCTTTTATTTAATCGTTTGGTTTAGCGTTGAATAAAATGTCCAAATAATTTGTGAATTCAAATAGTAATTATCGAAAAAGTTTTGATAATGGAACCCTATAAAGTGAACTGAATCACAACGTTATTTAAACTCCCTATTGCAAATCACTAAATTGGACATAAGTGATTTATGTAAAGGCTAGTGTATAATTAATTGATACCGTAGTTCCATGGGCTATGAAAACATAGAGATGTTTAATTGATTATATGGATGTATATTTGATACATTGTGACTTGACCTAATTAGATTCTAAAAGTAGAATCAAAATATAATATATTTGGTGAATTCCTCAGACATGAGTATGTCATGATTACCACAATATAATTAGTTTAACCTTGACATTGTTAAACGCCCTACCGTAAAAGGAGGTTATAAAGCCAATTCTCAGGTCAGCTAAAAGTTGAGTGGAAGTTATGGTCATACAAGAGTGGATAGGTCCTCCTATTAGATAGAAATGGGTAGGCCTCTTGATGAGCGAGAACTGAAAATTTCATGGCCATGCGGAATGCGATTAAAGTGTTAATCCTTTATGAGTTCGAACTCAATAATCAAGAACCAAAATTTGAGAATGACATTGTGTTATAAAATTTGGCATTAAGAGACTTAAGTAGTTTGACATTGCGTACTTGTCTTACGGATAAGTGGGAGATTGAAGGAATATGTCCTTAGACAATTTCCGGAATTACTGAATATAAATAGGATTGCATTTATAGAGATAATATAGTTAATTGTTTCAGTAGCCGTATTTACTTGCTAGAGAATAAGTTACGGTTTGTAGGCAAATTGGTTTGGGCCTACAACTAATATGATTAATCCTATGAGGTCACACTAAGTAACACCAATTAATGAATAAATTAAAAGCCCATAAAGGCTTATAGGTGGCCGGCCACTAGAAGGGTGATTAGGGTTTTAGGTTTTCCTTTTCTCTTAAACTAATCTCTATTTATTATATATTTATATAGTAAGAAGAGAGATAGAGAATTCAGTGAGTCAATAACTTGACACAAAAGAGAGAAAAAGAAAAACCCTTCTCCCTCTTTAGTCTAGGCACCTAACCCATCAAAAGTAAGAGAGTGAATAGTTCATACTCTTCCGTTCTAGCAGACGTGGGTATTAATTGGTGTTCGTGGACTAAGTAGAGGAATTACAAGTGTGGTTCTCTATCACTGGAGTAATCAAATTCGTGATTATACTTTGCATTATTCAGACTCTTCATACCTGTTCAAGTCGCGTGACAACTGGTCAGTAAATAAGCAATTATATATAATTCGATTAAACGTTATACATGATTATGTGATAGATTTTAGGAAATAGTTTCCTGCAATTCCGCAATTCGCATCTATATGTTCCTACAGGATGAAGCTAAAATGTTGTAGTATCATAGAACAAAATTCAAACTCAAAAAAATGAAACTAGAAGACAAGGAAAACAAAAGAGAAAGACACATGGTATGCTATATTATAGGGAAATTCCCAATGGTGGCCCTCAGGTTTTAGAAATTCTCAGTGGTGGAAATTTCAAAAAAACTTTCCCATTGGTAGCCTTGCTTTACAAATTATTCCTAGATATAGCCTTAATGAAGAATATTTCGTTAATAATAAAGCATATTGCGTTAGTTAATCGTTAAGACGGTCACTCGCACGTAAAAAGAGGTCTTTTCGGTCTTTTTTTCTTCCTATTTTGACATAATAATCGAACTTTTAGGGTAAAACTAACCCCCTAAATTTAACTTTTAGAATCGATTTTGAGGTCGAAATTGGAAAAAACAATCTGAAATGCCTCGTTTTATGTGTGAATGTCCGCTGTAACGGTTCACTGGTGAAATATGCTTTATTATTAACGAATATTTTTGGATAAGGTTATGCTTGGGAATAATTTGTAAAGCAGGGCTACCAATGGAAAAGTTTTTTTGAAATTTCCATCATTGGGAATTTCTAATACCTAAGGGCCACCATTTGGAATTTTCCTATATTAAATGATTCCAACTAACAACCTATATTATGTTTGCAACGAAAGTAAGAAACAATAAAAGAACGACAATACAAAATGAGGGGAATGAATAAACACGAGGAAGAAAGCTGAAAGAATGAAAAAAAAAAGGACCAAAATGCGAACAACAATATTTTAATAACTAAATAAACTTGAGACTGAACAATATATCAATTAAGGATGTTGGCACAATGGTTTATCAAATACAAAACTAAGTTTGATAAAACTATTAATATGTTCTTTTTTAGATCCTACAAAATGAGGATGTTACATGGGTTGTTGCTAACGCTGCTACACAAAGAGATACTTCCATTTATGTAAATTTGGAACAGCTGTTGTAGGAAGTTTAAATCTTGTAGTCAAATTTCTTATTTGATGTAGATGACCTTAGTCCATCCCCATGGCGTTATGAATCTTTATTTGTTAATTAAAACACATGCAGGGGCTGCATAAAAAATACTCTTATACGACATTAATCCAAAGCATTGAAGTACTAAAACTTAATAAAGAATTGTCTCACAAACATAAATCAATGAGACTACCATACAAAATATATAGACCGTAAAAAAAGGCACGTGATATGATAGGAAAATAAAATAGCATTAACAGGTGGTAAAACCATCCTAAAGATCTAGATACCATAAAGGACAATTTAACAAAATTCATAATAATTGTCCGTATAGATGTTCATGCAAACATTGAAAACAAAAAGGTATGTGGAAAATGCCCATTAAGTCGTATTTCAAAAAAATACAATAAAGCAACAACAAAAAAAGAAAGGAAAATCTACAAAAAAAATATAAGTTCATGACAAATAATAAATAAAGAATCAATTAACAATGAAATTGTAAGAAAGTATAACACAATGAAACTAACCTGGGGCATCGCCCGAGCGCCAACACTAGTAATCCCTAAAAATTAGACCCGAAATGACAACACAAATTCAATCTGAATTATGCTAATCCAAACTGTACCGTCAAGCGTGAATCTCCAATACAAAATAAACCAAGCATGAAATCTAATGTTTTGTTATTTACTTTCATATTAGTCAAAAGCTATTACTATTTATAATTTTTAAATCAAAGTATCTTATTTTACTTACATAGATCCGAAAAGACCAAGCCTAACCCGAAGCATCCTTGAAGTACCCGACACATACTCGATCCAAATGAATCATTTGCCACCTCTATTAAGAATGCACTTTTTTGCCCAAATCGTTGTTTGGGCACTTGTACGAAAAAATTGGTAGAATCTTGAACGCGTCTAAATCTTATTCATCCATGATTAATACATTATAAACATCAGTTATGTTTCATTGTTCAGTCATCTAGGTAATTAGTGCCACTAATTACACAACAAACTTAAGCTACTCATTTCATGAGGCTTGCAATTTCTCTTACACAACTAGCTTATGCTGAAGCACTAAATGCTCTCAACGCGATTAAATATTTAAATTCTTTACCATAATTGGAATATTATACTTCATATATCACAACAAATTGAATCAAAAAGAGTTGAAATGACTCATTCTTGTGCTTGGAAAGGCTTGTATTTCTTGACAGAACCAACAAGTCCCTGGATTGACCCAGCTGCGGCTATCAATGACACTACCAAGCAAGCATAGCTAAGCGTTTTTAGAGCTATCCACTTTGACGAGTACTTGGGCACCTTAGCTTGTGCAATGTGCATCTCGACGGGGAAAAAGACGGTCAATGGCCAAAACGATATTGATCCTAACAAACCAAGGAAATCGTTGAAGAAGGGGAATAACATAGCTAGTACTGCTGTTACTATCACATATGATGTCCTCCATACAAGTCTGAACCAGTTGAAGTAGTAAATTCCGTTGCCAAATGGGATCTCAATAGGGTGCTCCCTTGTTATGAATTTGTTTTCTGGCCAATGCTTCCTCGACCATGACTCAACAAAACCAAATACGGGTTGTGTGAAAACCTACGTAAAATACGATCCTTAATCATGTCGTTCATCTCATAAGAAAAAGTTTACCTAGTAAGCACCAACTAGATAAACTGGTAAGAAAACACGTAAAATACAATCGTTAATCATGAATGAAATGTACCTGGTAAGCACCAACTAGATGAACTGCAATGCAAACGTTGGCAAAATCAACAAGCCAAAAAGGTTCGTAAAATCCAAATCCAGTCAAGAAATTCCCAGGGGCTTCATTACCAAATGCAGCATAACCAACGCAACCACAAAGGATATAGAAGAGGCTGGTGGTGGATACCCCAACCAAGGATGCCTTCTTCATTACTTTGTTTTCTGGAGGGGATGATTTTAGTGTGTCCTGCCAGCATGAATCAGATTCAAAATCTCATGGTGAATTTGTTGCAAATAAAGTCGATAAGAGTTTGACAATGACAATTGACATACCAAAAAGGATTGTAAAGGATGGAGCAAACAGGAATAAGACTACATTAGCATTTTACTTTATTTAACAAAATAAGGAAACAAAGCATAAAAAGAAAAATCCAAAATATTTTAAGTAGGCTTATGTTTCAATTTGTTAGTGAACTAACATGGATTATGGAAAAGCCCATGGGGTTGGGCAATTCACTGTATTGTTTATGATGCATGATTTGATTTAATATTTTTCAAGGAAGCTTGTGTCCTTAGGACCAAATGGGCGAAACATGTTGAGAATGTCAATGCGTCAAAGTCAAGTTTTGATCTTAGGTGTTCTTGATCAAGATATGGCTACGAAGTATTTATACTTCAACACAACAACAAAAAATACTTGGTCAATCATCACGATAACTACTATATTCTTTAGAACAATCTCTACATGAAATTGAACAAGGAACCGATAGTATTTCAGGCTATTTCATAAAGATGAAGATGATTTGGGATGATGTGAATGCTTTAGATCCTTTATCTATTTGCTCATGTGTCTTGTGTGCTTGTGGAATCAGACAACGATTATTGAACTCTTAGCAAAATAAGAGGCTTATTAAATTTTTGATGAAGTTGAATGAAAAGTTATGAAGTTGTAGAACATACTTATGTTGAATCATCTTACACCTATATCCCATACTTATAGGTTGTTAGTTCAAGAAGAAAAACATAGATGGCTATTCGAAACCACTACACCAGTCTCACACTTTAAAGAGTCGAATTTTCAAAAAAGAAGATTCATTGATGACATGCAACCAAGAAACACTACATATACTAAATCTTCTTACAATAATGATCAAAGAAGAAAAGTATGTCGATCATTTCAAGATCCCAGGCCATAGTATGTTCAGGGTGTTATAGGCTACATAGTTTTCCAAAAAAAAATTGAAGTTCAATTCATCTTATAGGAGTTATAGAGGAAAAAGGATTGTTGCTATTACTCATGATGAAGATGCATAATATTCTCATACGGACACACACACCAACATGCTCACTCCTATGCAATGCAACAAAATCATTGGTATGATCAACAACAAACAACCTGAAGTCAAAGTAGTTAATGATTTCAAGCCTGCATCTGCTCATGCAGCAGGTAATTTTTGTTTATTTACTTTAGTGCAACATGACTGGATTGTTGAGTGTGGAGTCACATATCATAATTGTTATGATTTGTCCATGTTTACTTCTCATCATACCCTTCCTGGATTAATTAAAAAAAATATTACCATCTCTAATGGAAGTAGAGTTCTCATCACTAGATTGGTGATAAAACTCTTGCACACGGCACTTTCATGAAAGATGTTCTATATATTCCTAAATTCAAGTTTGACTTGATTTCTATCCTTAAGATTTGTCAAGATCTATTGTGATGACTGATAACACATGTATTCTTCAGAGACTCTGCCCCCACATCTTCTTGGTAGCCTACACAAAGGTTATAGTATGTTGAGACTTCTCTTATTCAACTTCTACAAGGCTTAGTTTCAGTCTCTAAGCAATATCTTGCAACTATTGTTGACCATAGCTCAAATGAGGCCAAACTGTGGCATCTCATAATGCGACATGCTCCTTTCTCACATTTGACTTATGTTCTCTCTCAATGTGATATACATGCTCTTCTAATGATGTGTTCTATCAGACTTGTTCACTTGCTAGACAAATTAGATTCTCTTTTCCATTTATTTCACTAAAAACTTTGAGATCTTTCCAATTGTTGCATCTTGATATATATATATGGGGTCCTTATAAAAAGTCAACACACTCCAATTGTAGAATGTTTATGACAATTGTTAATGGTTTTAGAAGAATGAGTTGGATATATTACATACATCAAATCAGATGCAGTTTCTATCCTTAAAAAATTTTCTTGCTTACGTAGAAAGTCAGTTTCATGTTCTGTCCAATGTGTTAGAAGTAGTAATGCCAAGAAATTATGTGAGGGCTCTATGAAACTTGGTATCTCAAAAGAGGGATTGAACACCATAAAATTTTGTCTTGATACACCTCAACAAAATGGTGTAGTAGCCAGGAAACATAGGTACCTATTAGAGACCGTTAGAGCTCTCTATTTTTAGTATAAACTTCTTATTTAATTTTAGGAGAATGTGTAGAGTGTGCAACACATTTGATCAATAGGATCCTTCCTCAAGTTTACATAACACGAGTACACATGAGAAGTAATTTGGTGTCCCTCCTTCACTTGAACACTTAAAAGTATTTGGGTGTTTATGTTTTGTATCCATTTTCAAACAAGGTAGAACAAATTTTGATCCTTGAGATGTCATTTTTCAACAACAACCTTTCCTTTTCATTACACTACTACTCTAAAACCTTTTCAATACTTTCTTCCTACAACTACTTGCTTCACTCATTTCCTTAATACTTATGTTGTTCCTAAAGTTTTTCAACCTATTCACGCTCCTACTACCAGAATCTCATAGGCCCCCACTCATTTGCAAAATCTTTCTACTATTCCCACTGAACATTGGTGTAACCTTATTAGTTACTCTCCTTTTCCTAGTTCACACAAAGCTCTCAATTCCTCTGCTCTTTCATTGGTCGAACCATCTATATATAAGTAAGCTTTCAAGGATCCTAGATGGGTTGATGTTATGTCCAAAAGTGATAAAAGCTCTTGAACAAAATCACACTTGGCCTCTTGTTGATCTCCTTCTCATCATAAAAATTGTTTAGGTTGTAAATGGGTTCTTAAGATCAAGTTGAAGGCTGAGGGGTGTGTTCAAAGATTTAAAGCTAGATTGGTGGCCAAATGCTACCTTAGCAGTTTCGGATATTGGTTACCAGGAAACTTTCAATCCTATAGTCAAGATGGCTACTGTGAGGTGTATCTTAGTTGTTGCAATAGAGCTTGTCCTCTCTATCAATTAGATGTCAAAAATGCATTTTTGCATGGAGATTTAGCAAAAGATGTTTATATGACACTTCCCGAAGGAGTTGCTAATCTAACAAACAAAGTTGGCAGACTTGTCAAATTCTTATACGGCATTAAACAAGCCTCAATAGAGTGGTTTGCCAAGCTTGTGGCTGAATTTCCCTAAGTTTCATTTAGTCTAGAAGTGATCATTCACTTTTTCTAAAATCATCTTCAAGTCACATTACTATAGTGGTGGTTTATGTAGATGATATTATTGTCATATGCAATGATTCTCATTCTATCCTTATTTGAAAGCTCATTTGTATTACACTTTTAGCATCAAGGATTTGAACATCTCAAACTTCTTTCTTGGCTTAGAGGTGGGATATCTACCTACGGAAATATGTCTCTCTCAAAACAAGTATACTGGAGAAATGTTGCACTCTTATCCTCCTACCTCTCACAAAGCTGCAGTCACTCCTCTCCTTTTACATCCCAAATTATCAGCAAAAGAAGGGCCTTTGTATGATGATCCTTAGAATATGTAGATGCACTGTGGGAAACTCAACTTTCTTACTCATACTACGCCAGATTTGGCCTTCACTGTGCAACATTTGAGTCAATTTCTTCAAGCACCAACATTACCTTATCATACTGCCTTGCAAGACACTCTTAAATATGTCGCTACAACAGCTGGTCAAGGCATCTTACTCAAAGCCCCAAATCACCTTATATTTTGACTAGGGGTCTGTTTAGATAGTAGAAGATCTATTTCAAACTACCTAACGTTGCTTTGATAATCATCCATCAGTTGTAAGTGTAAGAAACAAAATTTTGTTTCTAAGAGCTCTTATGAGACTAAGTATAAGGCTATGGTCTCCGCCTTTTCTGAGATTACTTGCTTGCTTAGGTTGCTTGATGAACTTAGTGTTTCTTTACTCAAACCCATCAATTTACACTGTGACAATCAAAGTGCTTTCATATTGCTAAGAATCTTATACATCATAAATATCAAGCATATTTAGATAGATGTTCACTTCACAAGGGACAAAGTCTTGAAAGACTTGATACTACTTACCTATTTGCCTACTCACTCTCCATTGGTTGATCTTTTTACTAAGATTCTTCCTTTTCTAATACACTCAATTGTGTCCAAATTAGGCATGTCTCCCACGTCTAGTTTGAGGGGGAATGTTGAGAATGTCAATGAGTCAAAGTCAAGCTCACCTACAACTTCATGATCTACACTACACTAGATTGCTTCTCTTAGATTATGTTAGAGAAGCTTAATTAATTATGTTTTCAGTATCTTGTAATAGCTCACTATAATTAGAGGTTTGTAATAACTCAACTCTAATTGTTTAATCAGTCATTTCATTTTAACTATTAATAATATCAAGTTCTCTCTCTCTCGTTTCTCTCTAAAATTATCTGCATCTCTTTCACTAACTCTCAAGCTACAACTATGGAATAATGGTGATCATGTTCATGTTAGCTTGATTTTTCAATACTTTAACAAAACAAGATATTTTTCTCGAATGTTTTTTTATTAATTTCCCCCTATCTTATTGGTTTTCCCTATCATTTCACAAGATGTTTAAGCTGGTCCAATAATCAAGTTTACTTTGATATTTCTCTCCATAAGAAAATACCGAACATTAAATGTGACTGATATATCAAGAGACAAACGAAATATGAGGCTATATTCTTTTCAACTTATTTTTAATTATTTTAACTTATCTGAACTTATTTGGACTTGTCATAAAATATTATTTTCGTATTAGACATTTTTTGACCTTATTAGACCTTACTTGACCTTATTTACCTTATTAGATGAAACCTTACCCGTTATTTTTCGACCTTATTTGACCTTATTAGAACTTATTTTTTCAGATAAGGACTGAAAATAATTTGAAAAGAACGGACCCTGATTAGAAGACAATGGCAATACCAAAACATACTTCGTCTGTTATGATTTAGTTGCAACATGAAAGACATACGCGAAGCCGAGCAAATCCCCTCTCTCATATGCATAATTTTAGAAGAGAGATAGAGAAATATGAAAAGGTAGACCAATACGATGATAAAAGAGATAGTAATGTTGTAGAAAACATAGTAGTATTCTTGATTTATCGTAGAAAATAAGGAATGTACTTACCCAAACATGATTTTTTTTCCAATAAAGTCACTCTTTTTTGTGAAAACCAATTGAAAGTATAATAATTTATTTGTTAAGCGGATGGTAATTTGAAAAAATTCCATAGCATAAGGTTTTATAACTTTGGAGATGTTTGGAATTGGCTGGTGGTTGTTGGTTGTTGGTTGTTGGTTGTTGGTTGTTGGTTGTTGGCTGAGATTTTATATGCTGGCTGGTTTCATCGAACTTTTAGTGCCTTATTTGACCGGCTGTATAATTGTTGGTTGTTAAAAAAAAGTGTTTGGTAAATCTGGTTGTTATTGCCGGCTGTATGGTACAAAATGGAAACAAAAGTCAAAAGGCATCCAAAAAGCTGGTAAAAGTATCTTCTAGCTTTTGGCTGAAAAGTCGGCTTTTCAACCACTGTAAAAGCCAAATATCAAACACTTTTTTGGCTATTTGACTAGAAACACAAGTCAAAAGCCAATAAAAAAAGTCACCAGAAGTCATTTGCCAAACACTCCCTTTATTTGCACCTTCAAAATTATATATGTTGGCCTCGATGTGCCATTAATATTGACAACATCTCGTACTGAGCCATCTAGACCAACGAGATCCAAGGTGGTAATCTCTACTTTATCTATCTATCTAAAAGAGAGTTACAACTAAAAATGATAGCAATGGTTGAGAAACTTGAGATCACTTTGATACGAGATAGTAATGCTTATATACAACACACATTTGATATTAATTAACATAAAACAAACAAGTGTAGCATCTCTTATGCAGTGATATAGTAGAATGCAGGGAAATCTAGATCATGACCTCTACATCGATTCGTGTTTTGGTCCCCAGTCTACCAAGGTGGTCTTGTCAATTCTCAATGGCTGGAACGGATTTTTCGCTTCACCTTGTCCCATTCGAAATTGTTATTGTCCGTCTATATTTACACACCAAGTGCATTTTCTTTTCTAACTCTATGAAAGAACAATCTTACCTAATTATGAATTTATGATGAACATCTACAACTAACATGTAAAGGGGTTAGCGTTTGTACCACAAAGTCATGTTCCTAAAAAAAAACAAAGTCATGTTCTGTGGCTTCGCTCGCATCTTCAAAATTACTATATTCTTTTTAGGCAAATTTGTCAGAAACAACCTTTTAAATACACTTTTTTGTGAGAAACAACCTTTTAAATTTTTTTTGCGAGAAACAACCTTGTATATTTTTTTGCGAGAAACAACCTTTTAAATTTTTTTTGCGAGAAACAACCTTGTATATTTTTTTTTGCAAGAAACAACCTTGTATAATTATTTTTTTGCGAGAACACCTTATAACTCCTTTCCGGCGTTGACCACAAGTTTCCGGCAAATTTGACTTGGTCAAGGCCGGAAACTTGTGGTCAACGCCGGAAAGGAGTTATAAGGTGTTCTCGCAAAAAAATAATTATATAAGGTTGTTTCTCGAAAAAAAATATACAAGGTTGTTTCTCGCAAAAAAATTTAAAAGGTTGTTTCTCGCAAAAAGTGTATTTAAAAGGTTGTTTCTGACAAATTTTCCCTCTTTTTATATTCAATTAGTAATCATGTTTCACCATATCTTTTGTGAATCACACCTTTTTGATGTGACAATGCCTATTGTCTAGACTAGAGTTATTCGGGTTAGCAAATGGACCAAATTTAAGCTCCATGAGAAATCGTTTCCTTTCCTTTTGTTTTCTACTTCAATTTTCTGAAATTCTTGACTGTGAAATGAGGAAAGAATAACACATTTTGTGGCTTTGTATAAACATTAAGTGGTCCAATATTCTTTGTGGGGGACATGATTTAAAATCAATCATTTTAAATGAAGATTGTAATAACATTCTAAATGTTATATATATTTTATAGTTATATTTGGTATACATAGTATGAAAAACAAAATATGAACATTGGCAGAGCCAAGAGGTGGGTAGGGTAATTAGTAGGAGTGAGGATCTTCTCCAGTGATTTACCTAAATTACACCAAGGGTTGGGGTGATTAGGAGATTCCGGCCCAAGGTTATCCTCTCCCCATAGTGTAAATAAAAGTAATGGACATCCATTGCAATGGAGAGGATCCTGACTCAATTAGTAGATAATGCACAAAGGAGTACATGGTACTCCGATTTACATCAAAAGCATTTTAATGTACACAAGTAAAATTAATAAAATTCAATAAATTAACTGGTGCCACTAAACTTGAAATTTGTTCACTAATCTTACGCAAATGTACATTCTCGATATTGAACATGTTCAGTTAGAAATACCATATGTACATCATAAACTACACTCAAATTGTTTTAAAAAGATTGTTCACAGTAAATTTACTTATGTTCATTTATATAACTTTATTGTTCACTATAGTTATTCAAGATGTTCATTTATTTATATTAAATGTTCATTATAAAATTACGTCCAATTTCAAAAAAAAATTGTTCCAATAAACTTTAACATTTGTTCCTTTATATGACTTTTTTGTTCATTATGGTTATCAAATATGTTCATTTATTGATTTCAAATGTTCATTGTAAAATCAACTTGATTTCTCATTTAACTTTGACATGTTTTTACATAAATTTAATATTCATTTACAATGAACATTTGATATCAATTTATGAACATATTGAATAACCAAAATGAACATTAGTATTATCTAAAAATATATGTCAAAGTTATTTCGCAGTATTTTTCTTTTTTTTTGAAATTGAGTGTGATTTTATAATGAACATTTGATATCAATAAATGAATATCTTAAATAACGATAATGAACAATAAGAAAGTTAATTGGAATAAAAACTTCTTTGAAATTAAGGTGATTTTACAATGAACATTTAAAAACTTCTATAATATTAGAGACATGTAGTATTGGTAAAAGTATAGTATAATATCAATAAAAATAAATTTAGAAAAAAGAAACAAGATAGAAAATACGAATAATATATATAATCAATACCAATACCAATACCAATACCAATACCAATAATAAGTATAATATCAACACCAATTTCCAACACTATATAGATTAATACCAACTTTATAAAAATCATATAAAATTGTGTCAAATAACATTACGTCCTCTAATCTAATCGTTAGAGGTTTTTTCATCCCTTCTCAACCCGAAAGTAAACACAGTTTTTCAACATGGACTCCCTAAGTTAGTCATAAGTTGCGGAATGTCGGCGGGAATTCTTTGGAGAAGACCAAAACTGTGGTGAGAAAAAACATCATTAAAGTGGGGAGACAGTTGAAAACAAAGGTCAAAAAGACTCAAAATCGCGGAAATTAATGGGATGAAAGACGATCCACGGCACGTGGGGCATTTGCTTTTGCGACCGTTCACACCATTAAACACTCATCTTTACACGCACTCAAAATTCCATTTCATGCAACATGGGCGCCATTACTTGTAGATAGTGAAAGACCAAGGGCCATCACTACTTCTAACTAATTTCAAGCCATATATTTACTTCAACCACCCACAAATATTCAAAAACATCATACTAGGATTAGGCACTAATCTTAGGAGTTTCATTTTCTTTGGTCGCTTTTGGTTATAGGAAAAACGCATAATACTAAAAGAAAATAGCAAAGTCAGATTGTCAAAAGAACTTCCACAGGAGAAAAAGTTAGGATACCCTCATGTTAGTATATACAATATATCATAAAAAAGATGATTATATAGACAATATTATAGTAATATTATCTCGAAAAACTTTGTTGAATAAGGCTTTGTTCTTTTTGGCTCAAAACAGTTAAACATGTCTGACTTGAATTAAATGAAACAGTGAGACATGAAAGCAAAAGTAATGTATAGAGTTTAACTGAGATCAACTGTACTGAAAATAACTTAATAGAAAATTTGATACGAAGAACAAGCCCTGAATGTGTACTAATAAATTTGATATCATTATTTTTTTGTGACATAAGGAGTCATGAAGGTGACATGATAATTAATACAAGACCTCTCTTGAAATTTGAAGGATTATTCAAACGATTTAAGTTTCCTTCACTTTGAAATTAGATACAATAATTACTGAAATTCATTGTTTCTTATGAGGTTAGTGAACTTTAAAATTCTAATACGATCGCTACAAGAGAATCAGTTAGACCTTTAAAGGTAAAGTTGGATGTGGATGGAAAGGTCACATATTTGAAAAAGATGTAGAATAAGTTAACCAAAGACTTTTCAACATAGCAATGATAATCATAGTTAAGGAAGTAAATTCAAAATCAGCTCTGACTAGTAGTCAAAGAGTGAATAACCAAATAAAAATTCTCAAACCCTCAAATAATTCAACGTATGAAAGCAAGATATTACATGAGTAGCCGCAAATGAAGTAACATGTTTTTTTGAAAGATCGTATTATTCTGAAATTGGGAAATTAGTACCAGTCATTGGTGGTTGTTAGAAAGTTAAAATTGTGTCATCTACATCTTGCATTTGGTAAAACTCTAGAAATATAGAAGAAGTGAGGATCATCTCCAGTGAATTATTAAAATTACACTAAAGCTTGATAGTGATTGAGAGGTTCCATTTCCAATCTATCCTCTTTATATAGTGTAAATAAAAATACTGGATATCGTGTATACTGAAGAGGATCTGGAATCTAAAACAGAGTGTGATAAGGAATAAGCAAGACAAAAATAAAACCATAATTAACTCAAGGTCGTGTCACAAGCGTAACGGTGTAGAAGAGCAGTAAATTCGAGCACGCATCTCAACTCACTAGTTTGTGCGTCACAAGCGACCATTTGGCGCACCATATCAATTATCAACCTCATTCTCCATGCATACTGACCCACGATTTAAGCATAAGAATCCAAATTCTTGTCCTAATAGTATAAGGAAGAAGTTTGTGTATGTGGATAGTCCTTCCACGTAACTATGTCGATACAATTGCACTCGAATAATTTATAGGCGTATCTTTTTCCATATGGCGAACCAAATTGTGTAAACAGTCTTCATGATACTTTGTATACATTTCTTCTTAATTGAAATTTATAAAAAAAAGTATGTTTCATTACCATGTATAACAGGACAAAGCATGTTCCATACTTCCATTACCATGTGGACAAACTATTGCTCAGGGGCGGATGAATCTTTATACTTATACTTATAAAGTCATCTGATCCCACTTAAATTAGAGCAGTGTTCAATTTTTCGCTTAAAATTTGAAATTTTTGTATAGTACTATAACAAATTTGACTACCTAACTCCAATTATAATTTTAAAAATTTCTTTAACCCCCAATAATTGTTTTTCTCCAAATACTTTTTATTTGCAATAAATGTTAACTTTTTTTGTAATAGATACTCCCTCCGTTCTCTAATGTTGTTCCCATTTGAAATCGGAGAGAGAATTAAGAAAAAAGAATCTTTGATGAAATGACATTTAATGAATACATATTGATAGGTTTATTATTGAAATTTATCTTACCAAAGCATAGTAAAAGTGACAAAAAGTCATCAATGCAAAGAAGTTACAACTTACCATGCAAAGCATAAAGATCATCATTTTATTTCAACCAATGAAATTGTAAAGTAATTTGACTTTAGGTGGGTTAAATTTAGAAAGATTTTAAATGGGAACAACTTAAAGGAACACCAAATCGGGAAATGAAAACAACATTTGGGAACGAAGGGAGTAATAGTTTAGTAACGAAACTAGTTTTAGCAAACTAGCTACTTAAATTAAATTAGTTAGTACATTTGTTCCTACGTAAATTAAGCTTGATTTCCTATGTTAGTGATTGCTTAAAATACGGCTAAAATACACTATCCAGCATGCAAACTGGGCGCAACGAATATTCTTGGATAACTCATTGATTAATGAAGTTGATTTCTATATAATTCATGCAAAAAGTAATTGAAGGTTGTTTTGAAAAAACCTTTCTTTTACGATTTTAATAAACATATTTTTTTGCCTTGTACTATCATAATTCATATGTATGAATTCGATTGGGATCAAACTATTTCTTATTGTGGTAATATTAATAAAATTTAGGATAAATGTGGAAATTGCATTATTTTTTCTTAATAATAGAAACTAGAAACATGTAATTAATTTCAAATATCTAAAGTAGGGAAGACAAATATTGCTACCAAAAGATTAGTTAATGTAGTAATAGAAATACTTGCCTGGATCTCGATGAGGACATTAGAATAAGCATAGGCAAAGGCAATATCGCCTATAGCTTGAAAACACCTCCACACTTTGTCTGCGCTACTCACGTCCACTCCAACCGTTACCCCTGTCAATGATGTCCTCCCTATTCCCCCACCTTCAACACCAATATTTCGGACCATTGTTACAACATAGTTACACTTGAGGACAACAACAGCCACATAGGAGTAAATATATTCGTTTTTCCTTTTTATTATTTTCCATATAAAACTTATATTATTATTGAAGGCCTAAATCTTTTTGCAGATGAATCATATGTAGCTATATATCTTCAACTAGATTGGATAATTCTTCGATTAGTACAAGTTTGTTTATAATTGTAAGTTGAACTATATCAGCCACTATGGTACAACATACCAAATCATGCGAACTCAATTGATAAACTGAAAAAAGTTGTTTAGATACGAAGAAAAAGTGTCACTTTTGCTTTTAAATACTCATCATAAAATTTATTGTTTGTACATCGAAATTCTCTGAAAAGATTTTACCCATTATTAGCCGACAAAAATTTGTGTGCAATTTGTAGAGTCAGTATTTTTTGTACACTTTCTCTATTTTATAGCTATGAAACCGTGATAAATTGACTATTATGTTTATCAATGTACATCTCTAATTAATATCAACCTTTTTGATTAATAATAAGTACACTTAGAAATAATTCATATAGTAAAAATGTACATCAACATTGATACAATAATGCTTTACATAATCGCATGAACAATTTAAATATAAATAAATGGATGCGGTCTACGCTTGTACATGGTCAAACATTGCCTTTCATTCATGACCCAAGTTATGTTTTTTTTTACTTCCTTCATTTTAAATTAAAATGATATATTGTTGCTTTTACGGATACTTGCAACAGATGGAATATGGGGAATTCCTAGGCAAAATTTGTTAATGATGGATAAAAGTGTAATTTGGTAAAAGTAAGAGAGATAAATTACATGTGATTAGGAAAAAGAGGAAACGAGAGAAAAAACAAAAACAAGTATACATGGGGTCGGTACCATAGGTAGTTTATTGTGAAAAATTTTACCATAAGAAGAAAGGAGAGAAATGTTTGCAAGTATTATGTTACACATATTTTTGGAAAATGTTGTAAGTAATGTGTTACGTAGGGAGTGAATGTGTTTAGAGTATAAATAATAGTGAAGTTAGTGGTTTGGTACCCCCACTCCCTTTTGAAGTGAATGTTGTTAATGATGTGTTTGGAAGAAAAATAAGGGCACACAGGTCATTTCACAAGCAAAAAGTTACCATATAAAGCAAAAAACCAAAATATGTCATTTATTTTGAAATACTCCAAAATAGAAATGTATCATTTATTTAAAAATGAGGAAGTATAAAAAAATTGGTTTGTCATTCAAATACAGTATGAGATAAATATTGGACGCACATAAGAAAAGAAAATGAGAAAAGGAAAATGGTGGTCCGAGAAAAGATATATTATACGTACCTACAACTTTGGCAATGGAGAGAGCGAGGCCAATAGAAGCGTAGGTAAAAGACATAACAGCTGCGACCATAGAAAGCCAAGAGAGCTCGTGAAAGTTGGGAATTTGGCTGAGCAGAATTTGTATGCACCCGAATATTATCATAAACGGATTGTTTGACGTGTTGCACTTCACATGGTGCCCGTGCTTGTGGAAACAGTTCGACCTCTTTACCGCTCTGTTTCATTTCCCAACATCACATTACGGAGTAATACACTTTATTAACACATGATTGAAAAACACCTAAAATTAGTACTTGTTTTGGAATAGATTGCTATTGCTAATTCCATTCTAAAGTGCTCCCTGCACCAGTTGAGCAAATACTTATTGCATGTTAATTATAGAATTATAAAGTGTTTATTTAGAGTTGTAATATCGGAAATTAAGGTTATATTTTTATTTATTTTTAGTTAATTGATCTTTGGTAAGACTGTTTGACCGTTATAACTGTTAGACGAGTTCTACACATTAGGCCCAAATGCGCGAACACTAAGAAGCAGTCATGTGATTGTTGTTTTTAACTTTTGACCCGAAAATCGTAACTAAAAACCCCTATAACTTTTGACCCCAAAGCCATAGCTACTAACCCAAAAACAATAACTATCAGAAAATGTTAAGTATGGGCCTAGTCAGTCAATAAATAAGAGAGATTGTTCACTTCACAAGACCAAAGGATATTCCACCTTAAAACCATAAGGTAATAAGGGGAGTAGGCCCTAAGCTTTATTAGGTGTACATGTCTCTTGGTTATCTTTAACATAAAAAACAACTAATAGTCAGAATGTCAACTAAGTGAAATACCCAAAATTTGACTGGAATTTACGTAGTTTCGTTGTCAACAACTCATCCTTTCGCAACCCCAGCCCTTGCAGGACACAAATACCACATTAGTGTGCTAGAAACCTCCGCCCCCAACTTCATTACGCTCAATTTTAACGGCTCCTCTAATCAAACCTCGACTGCCTTTGGCATTGTCCTACGTACATCTACTAGGCTAATCCTCAAAGCTATAGCTTACAGTCTTGGCAATTGTCTCCTCTGATTGATAATGCTACAGCCCTATGCAACGGGCTTATTCATGCCAAACATATGGAATTCAAATATCTTAGAAGAAAAGTAGATAACTTCGTTTTCATCAAGGTGCTAAAAAGAAATTTTGGGACTCTTTGGTGTATTCAGACGCTTATAGATGAATTCTGCCACCTCCTCACTAAAATTCGTTCGACTTCAGCGCATTATATTTTTAGAGAAGCAATCTGATCGCGGACTACTTTTCTAAGAAAGGACATCAAATTACTATATAAAGCCAAACGTTCGATGTACTTGACGATCCTACAATTTGTCGATTTTCTTTATTAAATAGCTTGGCAACACACTTGAAAAAAGGGTTCCTATAATTTATTTTGTACCTTATTAAAAAAGAAGAAAGAATATTTTTTTATCAACGGAAGACTTACTTGAAGGATAGAATTTCCGATAACTCAAAGGCATTAACAACATGTTTGGTATGTGGAAATGAGAATTTCAATCTCTTATTCTTAAAATCCTTTGTTTGTTTATGTGGAATTTGTTTAGTTAAACGGATTAAAAATGGGAATATTCGGGCTATATTCCCACACTTTTATTACTTAGGGGAGCTGGTAATAGAAGTGGCATTCCTCCACTTAAGCGAAATGACAATAATGTCCTCATTTCATATATCATTCCCAATTAGTCACAAGGGTAAACTAGTTAATCTTATCTTATTTCCCATACTATTCCCAATTATATTGCCAAACAAGGGACAAGGATTATTTAATTAATTCCCATCTTACAACTCTTATGCTCAATCTCATTTTTTTATTGTCTGAATTCTCATTCCCACATACCAAACGCTCCATAATTAGTATTTTTATTTTTTATGGTAAGAAAAAGTGGCCCGGATCCCGCTCGAGTTTCAATGAGACCGGCATTTGAGAGTAGGGGAGAATCCCTACGCTCAAAGTGCCTCAATTAGGGATTGAAACCTTGAGGTTGGATGAATACTCTCCTTACTACTAGACCAAATACTACTTAATCCATAATTAGTATATAGAATGACTAATGTGCTATCTTACATACTTGATTGCTCTTTAGAATGCTTTTTGACCTTGTAATTTCATATTTTCAAATAAGTAAATAAAAGCCTTTTGACCAACAAAGATGACCTTTTACTTCCATTCATATCAATGAGTGATCAAAATTCTTCCGTTCAAAACACCTTTACAGCTTTACTGATCCGGTCTATCCAAATTCTTTATCTTAAATTTCTTTCTAATTTGTTACAATTCGTTGCAAAAGACCTTCTAGAATTTTTTTTGAAAGAACATCTTACCTCACAAACACACATATTACACACCTTATTGTCATATTTCGATCAAGATGGAGGTCATTGACCAAATACTTAATCATATATCACGGTTTTTTAGTGACTCAAAAGGATACTTGTGAGTTGTGAGTTATAGCGATGTAGTTCGTACCCCACTCAGCTAGTTCTTAGGAGTAAGTTGTATAAGCCAAATATAAATAAATGCCGGTTTCTTTATCCACATTGATTATAAATTAAAGGGGAATCTTTGAGACTTTGACTTACACCATGCTAATAGACGCAGTAATGGTGTATCCAATTGATACGCCTACCAAATTAACGTATTGAGCTAAGCCACATAGTTGAACTTTCCTGCCACCTGAACAAGAACATAACGTTTCAACAAACCGTCAAATTTAATTTGTGAAAAACCCAATGCAACACTTTGCATTTATCTCTTATACATATATCCCCCCACCCCAAAAAAAGAAAAACATTTTCTATATTAAAAAGATGATAAGGTATTTACAAAAAAGGTCATAGATCCTAATAAATAAATAAAAGGAAAGAGTATAAAGTGCAAGAGTTAGTTGCGTAATTACAATTGGTGTAAGATAATGAAATTTTTTTATCTTTTAATTGAGTCAGATCGTTAGTTTTAGCTAATTAAAAGCTATTAAAAAACACGGTCTAACTTTATAAAAATCAGACTAACTTAATTTAATCACTTTATTCAAAAAATTCATCACTTTATTCAAAAGGTGCTTCATTCGCTTCTTTCTATTAGGCTTGGGCTGTTTTATTCAAAAAGGTGCTTCATTCGCTTCTTTCTATTAGGCTTGGGCTGTTCGGTCTCTTATAATACCAACTCATAGCCAATTAGTCAATTTCCAACTTGTCGTTGTGGTTACAAAAGGGTTGTGCGGACGCAATGGTTAGGAACTCCCCTTAGAAGTTGTTAGGCGAGCAGCCACATGCTCGGCCAAGCACGCTTGCAACACGTGACTTTGATTTGCGTCGTTTATTTTGACGCGGTTTTGTGATATATGATTTCTTGTGGGGGTCTTTTCCTTGATCTCATAGCGGAAAAACTGAGTTGTAGCTCCAAAGAGTTTTATAAGCTTGAAGAGAGGATATAAAGGAGAAAACTAAAAATAGGTTGACTGAACAAACAATAAGAGAGCTTTGTGAGCCACTAAAACTTTGTCCAGTTTATCTTATATAAATAATATCAATTTTATTGAGTCTTTTAATAGTCGTGAAATGGTAACAAAAGTTACCCATGAACTTGTGTGTTGACTCCTCGCTTTAGTTTGCATTATTCTTCCTTGATTCATTACTCTTTGCCTAGTTTTTACTCCAATTTTTCATAATAGCAATGTCTAAATTGTAAAGAATAACAATTCAAATGTTCAAACTTTGTTAAAGCTCGTGAGAATAATTGATGATTCCGGCATGAGTTCTATTAATTGATTTTTTTAACTCCCTCAAGCACCTTAACCAAAAAGGTTGAAAATTTTAACAAACTTATCATTTATGTAAGCTAAATTAAGTTACATGTCAAACATACTTTAGTAAACGTAAGAATTTGCAATGCATGGTAATTACACAATCGATGCCAAAATAAGTGTCAATTACCAGATGGCCCACTCCCTCCCCGGCCTCAATCCCTAAAATTTAGGAAAACGGATGAAAAAAGCGCTCCATCTGCTATTGTGATTGTCTGATTTTGATTGTTTTGTCTTTTAAAAACGGTATTTAGGCCCGGATGATGTTCGCGACTTTTTGCACATTGTAATTTAATAATAGTAAAAAATAATTCAAAAATTAATATAAATTTTAAAAAATTACTAATTAACTCTTGGTATCAATTTATACATTACTATTGATTTTGATAGAAGAACTAAGATGTAAGAGTGGTGGTTAAAAGTCTTTAGTTCATACTCAAGGTTATGGATTTCAATCTTTACGTTGACATTTTTTTAAATACGAGAAAGAAGTGGATAGATGTCATGCAAAGAGAGTTGGTAACATGTGGCTGATTTTAATTATTGCCTACACTTTTTAATTTACTTCCTCCATTTCTTTTTAATTGCAACAATTGCCAAAAATGGAAATATCAAATTAATTGCAACAAATGTTTTCTTTCCTTTTAAACAAGTCATTTCTTTCTATCTCTCTGTTCATGATATGCCCCACTTTCTCTCTCCCTCACTTTCACACTCACACTCAAATTTTACCAAGGAGTCCACCCACTTGAGTTTGTTGCAATTAAAAAGAAACAGATGAAGTATATATATGGATAGATATGTAATTATGTAGTGTTCACTCTTAGTGTAACAAACTAAAAGAAGAAATACTTCCTCCGTTCCAAATTAAATGCAACAGTCAATATTTTGCATTATTCACAGTATATACTTTGATTAAAATTTGAGCTTTACACATAATGAACAACATAATCAAGTGGGATCTTGTTAGATTCGTCTCGTTAAATACTTTCGTAATATCAACTTTTGATAATTTTTACTTATATATTATAGTAGATATTAACCGTTAAAATTATGCCTCGACAAGCGTAAAAGGTGAATTGTTGCATTTAATTTGGAACTGAAGAAGTATTGTTTATTAAATTAATATTGGTGCATGTCCATTGAAGCCCGTTTTTAATATTTAACTAGTTTATAGACTTGGGTGATGCTACAAGATTGTTGAGTTACAAAAGTAATGGTTAAAAATAATGAATATCGTTTAACGTGAAAAATTGTAATTAGAAAAGATAAGTATCTCATTTATAATTTGGATTTTGAAAAATTGCAAATTAACTCTTGGTTTAATTTATATATCACCATTTTTTTAATAGAATAAATAATAATAGTATCTTAGACTCGTGGACCGTGGTTGGAATTCTTTCTTTTAAACTTAGGTTGCAGGTTCGAATCTTAACATTGACAAAAATTTATAATATTTCCTTCGTATCTTTTTAGGTGTCGTACTTTCTTTTTGGGGGCAATTCATTCGCTCTATCTCTACCCAATATATTAATTTTGATTTGATTGATTCTTTACATAAATGTTTGCAGAGAAAAAAAAGAGGAATGGAAAATAAATGAGAGCATAAGGAGACAGGAAAGAGAAAGGTAATAAATAAAACTAGGGGAGTTGTACTAAATTTAATGCCCTTAAGAGTTGTAAATATTTCACATTAGGTAGAAATTGGGTCTGGGCAATTCAACACAAAGATGAGAGGGAGTTATTGATATAACGTATTTACATAGAGTTTTCTCCCTTATTTACAAGCTAATTTGTGCGTCATTGGAGCTCTTGGGAGCTATTTTGTGCTAACTATCGTATGTAGTTGTGGTTTCGTGTTTTAGTATTGAATTGCAGGTTTTATGGAGTTTTCTCCTTATTCCCGAGCCTTTTGGAAGCAACCACGGCTTTACGAGATGTTACGAGGCACGTAGGATGGCTCACGAGCTTTACGGATAGTTTAGGAGGTCCCAAGACCCCTAAACATGAAGATTAGAGAGCCAAAGAGTCAAGAAGGAGGTTTCCGTGCACTGATCGGGCAGAAATGGCCCGATCGGGCGAATAAATATTGATCGGGTATGAAAGTTGCGGGCCCGATCGGGCGAGGAAGCATGTCCCCAGACCCGATCGGGTGACTACCGCCCGACCCGATCGGGTGGAGTGTTGCTTGGTCTCGTAGCGGTGCTACAGGCGAGGGGAACACGCTGGCCCAAGTTGTAGCCAGGCCCGATCGGGTGGCAGCCTCGGGCCCGATCGGGTGGGCCGCTTTTCTCGCCTTATTGCTGCACTGCTGCTGCCAGAGCCCAGGAGTGAAGATTGGGGGAACTTGTATGTGGACCCGATCGGGTACTGTGCTCGGGCCCGATCGGGTCTGGTGCTTTAATCGCGCTTTTTCACTTTTTGTTTCCGTTTTTAGTGAACTTGAGGAGGTATTATAAATACCTTTTCCTCATTATTTTAGAGGGATCTTTTATTCATCTTTCATTAGGTTTAGACTAGTTTTATTCTTCATTGTTCTTAGTTTAATTCAAACACTTTAGATTAATTTAGAGGTGATCAAACCTATTTCAATTTCAATAAAAGTTTCTGCTTTCCGTCAATTGGTACTCTTCTCTACTCTTTATCTCTTTAATTACTTTGATTGCTTAGTTTATTTATTTAATCGTTCATGATGCAATTGTTAAGGTTTTATATTAGTTTTATTATTGTTAATTCGATCATGAGTGAGTAGTCTCTTTCTAGGGTGTTAGATAGGAAAGCCATGTTTATACCATGATTGTGATTTAGACTCTTATTGATTTCTAGGGCTTGATTAGGGTGATTGTGATGTGATTTGTTCTTTATTGAGTAATTAACGTTATTGCGCAGTTTCGTTGGTTGCTTGTGGTTAATAGTTGTTTGCACAGATCCGTCTTACGACTAGAGGCCTAGGACACGTCAATAGTTCTGATTACGTTAGTGAACATGCGGCGTATGTTGAATTATGAGTGTTGAGTTTTAACCATAGCTCAACATAGGCTCTAATCCCCCGACTCTTGACTTAGGTTTTGATAGTAGTTGACCCTATTTGATTAATATAAGCATGGTGGACCGACCTAATACCCTAGACTTTTATTCCATAGTTTAATCCTCGATTTATTCCGTCTTCTGTAGTCTATTCTTTAGTTTAATTAATTCCTTCCTGATTTCATCTGGAGTAGCTGAATTGGTTGAATATTGATTTAGAAACTCTGTCTCCCTATGAATTCGACCCTGCTTCCACTGACTACCTAGTTAGAGGTCCGTAGGTTTATTTTTGATTAGATGACACGACTAAAACCTATCAGTTATATGTAAATTGTAAAACGAATCATACAGTGATAGAAGGACTAAGTTATAAGGTGGATATGTTTCTGGTCCTTCCACACTCAACAATGCGGTAACACAAGTAAAAGATGGGAAAAGAAGAAATGCAAAAAAAGGAATGTTACCTAAATTGGCTCTGACAACTTCCATGTATGTGTAATTTCTCTTGCCAGTAACAGGGTCAGGTGAACGGTAGCCGTCGGCGAGCATAGTTGAGGTCATGTATGTTATGAATGAGAAAGCCATCAGTACTGCGGGACCCACCGCCCATCCTAGCTGCGCTATCGCCCATGCCAACGACAGCACTCCTGACCCTATCACCGCCGTTATTATGTGTGCACTCGCCGTCATCACCGTCCCTTCATTTTTTTTATTAATTAAAAAAAGGAGTTAATTACGGCAGCCCAAAAAGATAATAAAAAGGTGCATGATACTAATTTTAAAAATGACAACACAAAATCGAAAAGTTTTGTTTTGTGAATTTCCAAGATTTCGTTTTTGTGCGTAGCATTGAAAATTATGTAAACGGATACGAAATCGTGCGAGGATCCTCTGCAGTGAATCACCTAGGTTATATCAAAGAGTTGGGAGTAATTTAGAGATTTTATCGTAAATTTATCCTCTTTCTACAGTGTAAATAGGAGTACTGAACATCCGGTGTACTACAAAGGATCCTTACTCAAATGGACTTAAAGATTTTTTTAAGACAGACGGAAGAATTGAGGGGTGGGTAAGTACCATTTCGTTTTTGACGGCCATCATCGTCAAGGTTTTTGTCCAAATCATGGACATTTGCACCATGGCCACCTTGTTCTATGTAGAGATTGTTGTTGTTGTTGTTGTTGTGAGAGACCATGGTTTTTCAAGGACTCACTTGAATGAGAGAGTGGTGTTGTTGAGTTGATAGTTGAAATGAGACAGGGGTTGAAGCAAAGTGAATGAGGTTTATTTATAAGGAATTAAGTTGAATAGTGGTGTTAGAAATCAGTGTCCAAAAAGTAGGGGAAAAAGGAGATGCGTAATTAATAGCCGTGGGAATCTAAAGTCAAAATTTGGGGAGTGTAGAGAATGCGTGACTGGGATGATATTCATAGTGACTCAATCGGGTATCATCATCATTCATCATAACATTAGGGAAACTTCGTTCTTAATAGATTCCGATTTGGATGTTACGATGCTGTGATTCCAATCCACAAATATGTGACCAATCCCAAATTTAGGTACAATATTAATGTTAATTAGATGATAAAATGAAAATTAGATATGAGGTATAATTACCGTTTTTGGTGAAGTTGTAGAGTTAATAACCACAAGTTTAATTTGAGGGGTTTAAACTCATCTTTGATCAGATTTAAGAAGTGATTTCATCACTTTCGTGTATTATTTACTATATAACTAAAGAGAAGGTATTGGGTCAAACGCGTCCGACCATAACATTTGGTCGGACGACTTTCAGTTGGTTTCATTTTTTTTCAGTTGGTTTCTTTTTTTTCAGTTCGTTTCATTTTTTTCCAATTGGTTTTAATTTTTTTCAGTTGGTTTCAATTTTGTTTCAGTTAATCTTTTTTATTTCAGTTGGATGTCTTTTAAGTTCAGTTACTTATCTTATTGTTTCATTTATGTGTTTTAGTCTAACTGAAAAAAAATCTTAAGTAAATGAAAAAAATAAGTTATAAATGAAAGCAAATTAGAAGCAAATGAAAAGAAAAAGGGAGTAACTAAAACCTTCATCCTTTTAACTGAAACACTAATCCTTTTAACTAAAATCATATCTGAACAACTCTCGTCATTCCTCATTGTCAACAAATCCTGCAACTTCTTTCACAAATGCTCATCTTCATTTCTGGGATTCCAAAAGGGTTTATTTACGCTTTGCCTTATCTGGGTTTTTGTTGTAAATTATGAATTTTGATTTGAGCAGCCATGAATTGACGAACTGAGAAGCACCGCACCCGACTCGTGAAGAAGGAGAACTCACTGGTTGGCTGTGGCGGCAGCGGAGGAAGAAGAAGATGAAGAATAAAGAGCAGCGGTGCGTCGGCAGCGGAGGAAGAAGATGAAGAAGAAGGAGCAGCGGCGCAACGATGGCGGAGGAAGAAGATGAAGAAGAAGGAGCAGCGGCGCCGTTCTCACGGCTTCGTCCGACAAAACATATTGGGTCAAACTGTCTGACCCAATAGTTTCACATAACTAAAACATATATGTAAGATATTATGGTCTTGTGGTATGACTCTGCTAATCTTATTTGATTCCCCTAAACCGATCTTAAATATTGTTTGAAAAGATACTTATGTCCAGCAACAGATTCAAACTATGAAACTACATATGCCCCCAATGGATGCAACTAACAATGGTCATAATATACAAGTCTAAGATAAGCCCAAGCCAAAAAACAATAAAGCCTATGAAATACTTAATAATATTCTAATAAGTAGGATCTTGATCCTGATAACCTTAATTATATTATCAGTATAATAACGTACGAAATCGTGGGTTCAAAATTTGTTGTTAACCTTTGTATGTTAAATCGAATCTTGATTTTTTTTTCGTTGATAAATTAAAATACCTTTCTTTCTAATAAGTTTGGGAGAATGTACGTGATATTGAATACTTGGCATAACTTTGTAATGGCAATAAGCTGAAAAAGAAATTTAGAATAACCTTCTAGTTAGAGATGGTAAAATCCAACGGATGATCAGTCACCCGCTCCAACCGAAAAAGAAAAAAGGGTAAAAAAATCAAACTAAATGGATGATAGTCGTGTGGCGGGTGAGCGGATAACGTGTGATGGATGGAATTAGGGTGAAACTTTCACCCATCACCCGACCCACCACCCGTTTACCACCCGCTCCATCATCCATTTATTTCATTTCATAAATTTTTTATCATTTTTTCATATTAGTATAATTTATTTATTTATAATCATTATTTGACATGTTTCATGACCTTAACTTATCTTAATTTAACATGCAATAATGTATAAATTATCATTTTTGCAAGTTTGATATATTTTTCTAATCGAATTCTCTTAAATGGATGTCCACCCTGCCCACCGGTTCACACTCAGGTGATGGATGGACGGACGGAATACGGATGATGATCCTGCTGGGTGACAGATGGATGGGTGAGAGTTGGTGTAAACTGGTGATGGATGCGGGTGATAGCTCACCCGATCCAAATCCCACCCGTTGCCATCCCTACTTTTAGTAAGGGCTAAACCTATTTTTATCGTATATAATTTGATAGAGTTAAGAAGATAGATTGAGTACACGAAATATCTGTAACATAATCTATAAGACGATCCACATTGATGATAGAATAAAGACATTGCAATGGCTCGAAGAAGAACATACTGTCGTGGTAAGAGATTAGTGGCTTGTAAGAAATTACAACCAAACAATAATAATAGTGGTAATCGCTACTGGCCGAAATTCTCTCTAAGGTTAACATTGTGAGGTAAATTATCACCACTAATGAACTAAGCTTTGGCAAAATGCACACCAGAATAATAATAATAAACTAAGCTTTGGAGAAATGCATGAAAATTAGGAAGAAAAGAAAGAGAAGAGAATGAGAGAATGATTGGATGAAGAATAGAAGCAGCAGGAATCCATTTTTATAGAAACAAGCCAGACCAAAAAACATAAGGTAATAATGGTCGGAGGAAATTAAGTGTTTCAATTAGTTTTGTAATGATAATAACAAAATGTTACACTTCGTGACGCACACCCGACCAAGTCCAAGAAAAGAATGCAATTCAACTATAATTCCATGATCCCATATCCCATTCCCATGATCCACACCCCAATCCTATCCGACCAAGTCTGGTCCGGACGAGCAGTGCGACTGCGCGTCTGGTAGCAAGCCCAAGCACAAGAAGTCCACCATAAACGTCGCAAAATAGAAGTGGAAGGAAGTGATAATATTAACAAAATTAAAAGAAATTTTCACTCCCATGATCAATGTGGAACTGTTGGAAAAACCAAGAGTTGGATTTTTTAGCCTTATTTCCAACAATCCCCAAAAAGACTATAAAAAGCAAGAGAAAATCTTGGGTAAGGAAACGAAGGTATTTAAGCATCACCATTCTTTCGTTTTGAATTGATATATAGTTAAATGAGAAAACAACTTACTTTCTACTGAGTGAATTTCTTTTAAACTTTAAGATCTCGAGGATACGTCAAAAACACTTTAAATCCATGAACAAACCTTGAGTCTCATAAGTGTTGTGGAAGACAACTCATTCTTTCCTAGAATGCTGCTAAACCTCCACATTTACTTAGGTAGTCCATCAAGTGTTTTAAAAAACATTACCTCAAAGGATATGGAACCATTAATGTACAAGTTCAACCTTACAACATAAAACCATAAAGTGCGTCTCCATAGCATTACCAAAAAGGCTATGGATTTAACAAGCACTACCATGCGCCATAGAGAGGGAAAATGTAGTGCATGTTAAGATTCTATGACTTCATTTGACCATAACCGGGAGTCCACTATATAATCTAAACTCATGGAATTTATCCCCAGCCCCGTCGACGACTCAAGGACAAATCTCCTTAATTACCCCTTAGTAAGGGGGTCAACAAGATTTCTTTAGTACCTCACACAGTCAAATTAAATCACCTCTTTTTTCATGAGTTGTTTAACAACCCCACGTTTGATCCTTGTTTGTCTCTCCTTACTATTATTGACATTGTTCTTAATGACTCCAATGCTTGTTTGAGAGTCACAATAAAAAGGGGCATGTGACCCTATCCCCCATGATTGCATGTTAGATAATAAGGTTCTCAACCATTCAAATTCTTACCTTGCTAACTCAAGAGAAATGAACTCGAACTCCACGGTGGAATGTGTTTTACAAATCTTTTTTGACGACTTCCATGATATAGCACCATCGTACCACCAAGAGTAAGCACATATCCACTTATTGAGATTACATGAAACACAATTTGCATCAAATGATCCTTCAAGCACACAAAAAATTAAAATCATGCAAACATAAATCAATAATTCCTTTCAGGTCAGGTATCTAAAAAGAAGATAAAGAGCATTATAATGTTATATATATTCTGTAATTTTTAAGGGTATTTTATTGTCCAAAGTATTTAATTAAGGAGCGTTTAAATAAGTTATTTTTTTGAATGCTTAGTATTGAAATCATATTATATATTTTAATATAATATTAAGCCTACTTTATGATTTAAAGGATTTAAGTTAGGATTATAATTGAAGTCGTATTTTAAGAAGATGTTCCATGGCCTTATTGGGCTTGATTTCGTTTTTAAAAACGGGGTTTCATTATAGGGCTTAAAAAATTGTTCCATGACCTTATTGGGCTTGATGTCGTTTGTTAAGAGTCCATTAGGGTTTGATTACGGAGTAAAGAGGAACCCGTTGCTCATCTTTTCACTCGAGAAATATAATTTATTCTCTCTTTTTCTCCCTACTTTCCATTGTTTAAATTCATGTGTTTAAAGGTTATTTGTTGTTGTAAAATTATAAAGTTCATATGTATGGATTCATCTTTTCACAAGGATTAATTTAACATCAATTTTGTTTAAGTTGCAACAATAAAGATTCAATTTTTATTTGTGGATGTATGTGTTTCGAGTGAATGGGAGGGGGAGGGGGTGCCTCAATCTGTGTGTCGTCACCCGTTCACCACCATACCGTCGTTGACAGCCTAGTGCTACGTGCTGTGTGAGGATTTTGAGAAATTAAACTTAGATATCGTTAAGTAGGGGGAGTTAGAAGAGAGGTTGAGCGCATTGCCGCTTAAGTTTTCACTCTTTATGAGATTATATCAACCAATTTCGAGATTCAATGTTGGATATGATCTGTGAGCTCATAAAGGAAGACAAATATGAAAGATTTCTTTTCACTGGGATGGGAGTATTCATTCCAAGGGATGCTGGTGTGTATCAGAGAGCTGTAAGGAATTGAAGAAGAGGATCATGTTACAGGTCACAATTTGAAACTTTCATGCTAGAGGATTTTTTTCCTTTAGTGGAGTAGTATATTGATGAGGAGCCTATATAGGATGCGTTGTTTAAGGAGGAAGCATTGCTTAAGGTTTTGGTGCACTAGGATATTCGAGAGATCTACTACTGGAATGATCATAATAAGAACGATGCTATTTTATACGAGTTGATACGTTTTGAGACAATCGAGATCGATGGAGGGAGACTTTGAAGAAATCTTGAGAAAGAGTTTGAGGTGGAAGAAATCCTTGTGATTCAACCCATTTTAGCTGCGATTGACATACCGTCTGATGATGGTGAGATGCTAGAGAGGAGAGTTAATCATGATTTTGACATCTAGGACTACCATGCGAGGAAATACCTTGAAGATGCTATTATTGTTTGAGGAAACTACAAGCACAAAAGACAACTATAGAGTATTAGATAATAATTGTAGCAATTGTTATTTATTACATAGATTTTTTATCCATAAAAATAAGTATTAAGCACAAGAGAGAGAATAATTTATTTTACTTAGAGTAGTAGTACGCCTGGGGGGAGGGAATTTTTTTCTCTTATTATTTTGACTAATACTATGATGTTTTGGAACTTACATTTGAATAAATAGTTTCTTTACTTTATTTTGTTAATAAAGTATATTTGATTGTGAAATTGTGAACGGATTGGTGGAACTACTTGCTATAGTAGCATGGAAACGTAGGGAGATTGTTGGCTATGTGAGCCATGTATTGTGGAGGAACTTTATGTATTGCTATATGTAAAACTATGTGTATACAGGAAGAATAGTATTGTTTATTACTCTAAGTACAAGTAATTGTAATTTGCATTAAACGTTGTGCAGGATTCAACCATGCCTCCACTATCGAGAAACCGTAGAGCTACTCGTTCATCATGAAGAGCTTTGATTGAACTAGTGATGTTTTTGCTAGGAAAAGGGTAGGTTCACGTCAGCACTTGAGTTAACAGTTCTAGGTGGAACAACATCTTATGAAGTTTATACTGATGCTTCGAAGAATAGATTGTGTATTAATCGAAAATCGTAAGCTGATACCTTATGTGTCTCGTCAATTAAAGACCCATGAAGTGAATTATGCTATGCATAATTTAGAGCTTGTATCGATTGTTTTCGCGCATAAGGTTTGGAGACCTTACTTGTTTGGGGGTAAAGACGAAGGTGTAACAAATCATAAGAGTTTGAAGTACTAGTATACTGAGAAAGATTTGAACATAAGACAATGTAAATGGTTAGAATTGATCAAAAGTTATGACTTGGAGTTGATTTACCATGAGGGTAAAGTGAACGTAGTTGTAGATGCTTTGAGTAGAAAACCTATTGACATAGTAGCTTAGTTGTCATTACCTCTAAAACTGTGTGGGGACTTTAAGAAATTGGACTTATAGATCGTTTAGTATAAGGAGTTAGAAGAGAGATTGAGCGTGTTGTCGATTCCACGTCATTTTTTATGAGATTATAGAAAGCCAATATGGAGAGTCTAGGTTCAATAATATCCGCGAGTTCATAAAGGAAGACAAATCTTAGGGATTTTCCGTTCCCGAGGAAGGAGTTGTAAGGACCTGAAGGACATATCATGTTAGAAGGTCACAATTCAAAAGTTTCAATTAACTCTGCACGGTTCGCCATGCCCCAGTCCATAGTCTTTGACAATGGTCCATAATTTGAGACACCCAAGCTGAAGGATTGGCTGGCTAAGAGAGATATAAGTGGACACTTTGCCGCTGTTGCACTCCCCCAAGCCAATGGGCAAGTTGAATCATTCAAAAAGATTCTATCCAACGGCAATAAGAAAAAACTTGACAATGCAAGAGGCTTATGGGTGGAAGAACTACAGTTGGTCTTATGGTCAGTAAGGACGACAACAAAGAACTCCACTGGAGAAACGCCATTCATGCTGGTGTATGATACTGAGGTCGTCTTGCCAATTGAGGTAGAAGAACCTACTATGAGAGTTATGCTTTACTCAGAGGAAGCAAATTGGGCAGCCATGAGGAACCTTAGATCAGTTTATTGAAGTTAGAGGCAATGCTCTCTTGAGGATGCAGCTCTACAAACTCCATATGGCCCGAGAATTTAACAAACGGGTCACTCGTCGTCCACTGAAAGTAGGTGATCTTGTGCTGAGAAAGATGGAGGAAGGGGGACGAGCTAAGGACCAAGGCAAGCTGACGCCTAACTGGGAAGGCCCTTACTTGATTGAGGAAGAAGTTCGAAGCGGTACTCATCGATTACACGACATGGAAGGTCGACCCATTTTCAGAACTTGGAATTCAGATAATCTTAAGAAGTTTCATATTTAGAGTTATCAACAAGTTGTATTAAACTAAGTGCCACTGCACAGAATTGTATACATGTACACTCGGTCATTCCGCTGTGGCAAAATCATTAATACAATTATCTTCCTTATTATAAACACTTGGTGTAAATTATATCTAAATTTGTTTTTATACCAACTAGACGCTAAGAAAACTTTGTTGAATTCAGATTGGGGATCAAAGCTCCGCCTTATTTCTTTTTAATAGGAGGTTAAATAGTAGTAGAAACATTCATGATAAAGAAATCCCCAACTAAGACACCCTTTCGCCCACAAACTCCCCACCACAAGTCATTACAACCTTATTAGCGTCAAAAAGAATTTTTAAAATAATATTTGTTTAACAAGGCACCATACACTAGGTTGCGACACATAGTAGAACCATACAATACATTTGATAGAGAGAGGGTTTTTTCATAGGTAAGTTTTAGACTGACCTTTTTCCGAACAATAACTCCAATAGTAGCATCATTGTCTATATAGACACATTCACCTTGAGTAGCTTCCTAGAAGTTATAGGGTGACTCCTTATTTGGATAAAAAGGTCTTGAAGCCTCAGTGTCCAGGATCCAGTTAGTAATGTTCTCGACTAGGTTGGCTTGAACGACCACTACAATGACAATGTCTCAGTTTCAACGTGGTTGGTCTGACCTACTTTATTTTGGTTGAAACCTTGGTGGTGAGGGCATTATGTCTCATGGTCAGACTTTTCACAAAATAAGGAATACACATTTCTGAATCTTGCTCTCAGATTTTTTAAGATTTATTCTGGTTCTTGTTATTAACCTTCTCCTACACTAAACGGAGAGGCAGCCACAACAAACTAAAGATTTGAGCATCATCTCAGTGGCGGTGACGACTCAAATCTATGATTTTCAGACTTTAAGGCTTGGGTTTTGAAAATCCTAGGTCGATAGAAACACAAGAGATTTTTCCTTTGACCAAGGAAAGGTTGTAGGTAGGAAGCTAGAGGAGATTTCATAAGGGGCGGTCTACGTCGGTGAAAGGGTTAGGGAGTATCTAGAAAGAAAGAATAACCCTTTTCTCTAAAACTCTTAAAGTTCACATGGTCTTAGGAAAATAAGTATAAATAAATATTACCTAGAGACTATATTGTAATTATACGAGAAACGAACAAAATTGCCCTTATTGATTTCCAAAAGATCATCTATATACACCAAATTCTAATTTCTTTCCATAAACTAGCATCATAATTTCATAATTGTGATACTACCTATCAGGCTATCCTACTATTATAAGGAGTGTTTCACCCTCATCTTATCAAGTAGAAAGATGTTAACAGTATCATACACCTATATAAGTAAAAATATTTCCTCTTAAGAAATAAAGTAAAAAATACGGCCACTAAGTTTTGAACCCACAATCTCATGGTGAATAAGGTAGCAAATCTACCACGACTTTAATAACACAAATAATGCTAACAATAGTCATAGAAAGGGAAAAATTTTCAAGAATATAAGGATTTAGATCTTGTCTTGGATTGAAAGGGGTAGGATGGCAACAATAGAGGTGTCTTGGATTGAAAGGTGTAGGATGGCAACGATAGAGTCGAAAATAAGTTGTACTAAAGAAAAAAAAAACATAATAATATTAAACAAGATGATACAAAGTAAGTCCTATAAGTGATTTGAATATGATAGAGCGAGTATCATTTTGCTTACAGAAGATCCATACTTAAGAGGTTTCAAGTCTATAAGTAGTAAAACAACATATTAAAATTCGTAATTAATAGGTTGTGTGACACATTGTTGAAAGATCCATACTTAAGAGGTTTCAACTAGTATGTCGGATCACAGCATTTGATTTTAGTTTCATAACTGGATTATGATCATATCACACTAACTTTTTACATGCACAAGTAACATTATTAGATCTTACCAATATTAAAATTCTAGAAACATTAAGATCTAGTAAGAATGGGGATTGATTCTATTTTTTTCGGATTTTAGCATCATATGACATATAGGTCGGGTTTTTTAACCACCATAAAAGTCATGCTCATAAATTTTAGAATTTAAGTGGTGTACTTTCTAACTATACTCTATTATAACCCAATTTTCTTAAACTCTTTTAATATACTCATACAAAGAGCTTTTGAGGATGAAAAACAAAATTAGATAATATGATCACATTAATTTCAGTTAATCATCTAATATATTCCCCCACAAACTTGTACTACCAAATAAAATAAACTTTTAATTTCACCTATAATTTATAGGTAAAATTATTCATAAAATTGAAGAATAAAATAATCAATTTTGAACATAAATTACCCTAAATTTAGGGTACTTAGTTCAACAAATATTTGGACTTAAACTTTTTTAATTAAAAAGTAAGAATGACTTCGAAAGATACATTTAAAAATTTCATTTGAAACTATATAAAATAATGCATTTTCCATCTAATTTTGATAAATCATATTAATCAATTGCATGTAATGACCCCTCACAATACGATAGAACAACTAGTTCCACCTCTATCATTGGGTGTCCAATTTTTCATTTTTTAAGCCAAAGAATTATTTTCACCAACCATGTGGGGAATTTAAAAAGATTATTATGAAAAATCATGTTGATCAAACAATTTTTCTAAAAAAATTACATTGTTAAAGAAACATTATTTGCAAAATGAATATTCCTAATACTAGGTTTATATAAATGGATGGAATATTAAATTTCTCTATCTTTATTTTTGTATACTCCCACCGTCCCATATTACTTGATACAGTTTGACCATCACAAAGTTTTAGGAGTGTTATTTGACTTGTTTATTTTATCGTGAGTAGTTAGTTGTTGGTATTATTTAAGTCCATACAGTACGATCTGGGCCATGGGTGTATTGCAAAAAGTAAAATAAAAAGTTAAAGAGAGAGAATGCAATAGGAAAAATATGGACCCATTTCATAATAAAAAAATACAAGTATATTTTTAGGGTAGGACCATGCTATTTTTAGAAGTGTATAAAGTAATATGGGACGCACGAATATAGGAAGTATATCAAGTAATATGGGACGGAGGGTGTATATAATAGAGTGGGAACAATCTCTTGGATATATTATAAATGAAAACCAAATTGATGTATTTTCATATAAATTTACTTATTAGTATTAAACATTTATAGAAAGTAATCGCAAATAATGCCTTCAAATACAATTTTGAGGCGAATTTTGTGATTTCTTTACCATTTAGTCTATGACAAGTATATTGAATCTTTATGTTTATGGAAACATATACTTCCCTTCCAATAAATCCTTTACACACTTACTTTATTTTCCTTGTTTTTCTTTTATCCACATTTTCACTTGGAAGGATCATATATTTAATTGATTAATATGTTTCACGAAATTGTAGAAGAATAATATAAATTTCTACGGATAAAGATTCAAATATTTTAATAAATAATATGAATTTTTTCATTAGCTATGCAGAATAGTATGGGGCTTAGTGTATGTAGGATGTTTAAAGTATAATATGTTGAAAATTTGTATAAATTATATAGTAGAATTTAAAAGCTATTTATAGAGTTAAAAAGAAACATGTTTTTTCAATTTACCTACGTTATACCATCAGAATAGTATAACTCTGGTGAACCTCGTATTCCTTTTAACTAATTAAGTTTAAAATTCATATAAGAAAATTGTTAAAACTTTTATTTTTGCTAAATATTTCCCCTCTATTAAATCACAAGTAAATAATGAGAAACAAACTTAATAAGATTCTAAATAATAATATTTGTTATATGCAAATTTAAATATAAATAAATAAGGGGGTGCCCAATTAGGTTAAAAAGCTAGAACATATTGTAACATAGTAGAAATAGGCAATCTCTTGAGTTATATACACATCCAAATGAAGGAATATGTCCTTAGACAATTTCCGCAATTACTAAATATAAATGGGATTGTATTTATGGAGATAATATAGTTAATTATTTTAGTAACCGTATTTGCTTGCTAGAGAATAAATTACGGTTTGTAGACAAATTGGTTCGGGCCTACAACTAAGTTAATTAATCCTATGAGGTCACACAGAGTAACACTGATTAATAAATAAATTATAAGCCCATAAAGGCTTATAAGGGCCGGCCACTATTAGGGTGATTAGGGTTTTAGTTTGTTCCTTTCCTCTTAACCTAATCTCTATTTATTATATATAGATATAATAAGAAGAGAGATGATGCAATTCAGTTAGTCAGTAACTTGACACAAAAGAGAGAAAAAGAAAAACCCTTCTCCCTCTTTAGTCTAGGCGCCTATCCCATCAAAAGTAAGAGAGTGAATAGTTCATACTCTTCCGTTCTAGCAGACGTGGGTATTAATCGGTGTTCGTGGACTAAGTAGAGGAATTGCAATTGTAGTTCTTTATCTCTAAAGTAACCAGATCTGCAATAATACTTTGTAGTATTCAAACCCTACATACATGTTCAAGTCGTGAATAAAAGGTTTGTGTATTCTCTACTCTATGTATCGATTCATATATTGTTATGCATGCGATTCTGTTATAGATGTTAGGAAATTGTTTCCTGAAATTCCGCTATTCGCATCTATGAATTCCTACAGTGGTATCAGTTTTAGCCTCTTGCATAATTTTATATGATCAAGTTCATAATTTTAATTCAATTCAAGGAGAATTTTTAATATGTGTTAATTTGCAAGATTAATATGTTGATATTAATAAATTGAAAAGCATAAATTTTATGAATTTTATGTTAAAAATTGCCCAAAAAAAAAAAAAAAATTGTTTTTGATTTAATTTACGGAAATTTAAATCGAAATTTTTTTTTTGGTTTTGTTCGACCTAGTTTGGTCGAAATTCTTGCTCCCAAATTCAGCAATTCAATGTGTTTATTTTGTAAAATTGAATTAGGGCTTTGATTTGTTTTGATTTGAATTGCAAATTGATGTATTTAATTGTGATTTTCGTTTCGAAATCAAATAGTTTGATTCGAAACAATCAAAAACCCTAATTTTTTCCCCAATTCGTTTTATGGTTTAATATCTGCAATTGAGTTGTACTTTGTTAACCAAATTGTGTTTATAAGCTTATTGTAAGTTTATATCACAAAACAAAACCAAAAATTAGTTGTTTTGGCCGAAAATCTTTCGTCTTTTGGTTTGAAAACAACCCAGATTTTACGAAAATGTTTTCGAAAATTCTGGGCTACTCCTTGCTTTTTCCGGCGAGTATGGCGGCAATCCAGTTGCTTCGTTTGACCGACATCACTCCGGCGATCCACCACCATCCCTCCGGCGGGTCGCACGCGTGACTGGAGCCCTGTGTGGTTGCGTCACTACTGCGGATCTGGTGGTCGCGAGAAGCCAGCAGCCCTGTGCTGCTTTCGCGGGCCAGCAGCTGGGCTGGGCTGGGCTGCGGGCCTCCGCCGGGCCTAGCTCAGTCCATCTATTTTTTTTTTTTTGTTTTTTGGTTAATGGTGATTTAAATTCTGATTTATTGATTTTCTTTGGGCAAAAGTTATAAAATTTTCAATTATGCAAATTAATATTAATGGAGATTAATATCATATTAAAGTTGTAATTGAATGAAAAGAATGAAAGTTTCCTTATTAGTTATATTCTTAAATTTGTTAAGATGACTAATTTTAGGAAAATTATTAATTCGATTAATATTTCCTAAATATTTTCTAACTTAAAGTTGTTAAGTTTTAAAATTATAATGGAAAATTTTATTTTCTCATTAATCGTTAATGGAGTAAATAAATTTTTTATTATATTATTGTGTTATTTTTTTGCTTGCATTTTATTTTCTAAATAAATGCGTGAATGTTTTATATATTTTGGAAATATTTGTTATTACCCATTAAACGTTAATGGAGTAAATAAGTTATGATTTATAATATGATGATATTATATTTCTTTCATGAATGCATATAATATGTCTGATATTATACTGCGTCGATATCTTTTATAATATGTTGATATTATAATTTTGCTTAGATGTATATTATAATATGTTTGATATTATATTTGCACAATCGTGACTGGTATGGCCCAAATTAGGATAGAAAATACGATATGTGCATCGTTATGTATTTTTGTAATTAAAATACGATCTGCGTGTCGTTTGTATTATTGTAATTTAAATTCTTTGCTTAGAATAATTTAAATGAAGATCAAGATTGAAGTTCCATGGAGAATCAAGGATGGAGATCCAAGAAAGTCCCAAGGGAGGATTCATGAAGATTAGATTTTCTAGATTTAGGGGCCATACTAGGATCGCGTTTTAAGTTCTTTTTTTGATTGCTTATGCATTTAATTTCATTTAAATTCTCGCTCAAGTTCATGTGTGGTTATTTATGTAATGTGTTCACCTTTTAATATAACCAACATAATAAACTTGAGTCCCCAAGGGTGATATTGAGTTTAAATGCTTTTCCAAACAACACCTATAAAGCCTTAGATCATGAGTAATAGGTTCTGCCAAAGCAGGGTGTTGCTCATAATTCTGAGGATAGTAGGGTAGGTTTTTTGAAACTTACATGTTAATGTTTGGTTTGACTCAACAAAATCATCAAAAGATAAAGTTTTGGGTTTTGAAGCAGTGAGATAGGAGTTTATAAAGAGTTATTAACCTATCTACCAAGAATTATAAATTGTTATAATTAGTAAAGTGGTTTACTTACCTCTATCACTATCTTTAAAGGCAGGGCCAAAGTCCGTTTAATTTTAGTGGGAGGGGATCTTGGTTATTTCTTTATTCAATATGGGGTTTTATATTTTGAATAAAGTATTAATAGTTGTTTAAATTTGTTTAAATAACCATCATTGATAAACTTTTTGATTGAATGCTTGTTTACTATTTTTTGTAGTCATGTCTAACAACAACAACAATCACTCTGGCTATAATTTGCGCTTTATTCTTGCAAAAGAAAAACTCAACCAAGAGAACTTCCTAGACTGGGAGAGAAATCTGAGAATAGTTCTCAGAAATGAAAGGAGAGAAACTGTTCTTGAAACTCCTATTCCTGCACTTCCCGAGAATTCTCGCCAAGCTGATAGGATAGCTAGGCAAATACTCATAAACAAATCTGTGCCTGTCACATGTTTGATGCTTGCATGTATGGAACCTGACTTTCATAAACGTTTTGAAGGAATGGATGCCTATACAATAATCCAACAGTTGCGAACCTTTTTTCAAAAGCATCTTAGGTTGGAGAGGTTCGAAGTGAACCGCAAGCTTGTTGAGTGTAATATGGAGAAAGGAAAATCAGTTGGTCCCCACGTGTTCAAAATGATTAGTCATTTTGAGCAAATGACCAAGTTGGGATTTTCCTATCCCAAAGAGATAGCAATTGATATGATCATCAATTCACTCACTGATGCATATAAGAACTTTAGTTTGAACTTCTATATGCAAGGAGGGGAAAAGACCATACAAGAGTTGCATGGTATACTGATTCAGGCTGAAAGGAGCTTGCCTACTGAGCCCATAAAGGAGCATAAGGATGTTTTGATGGTGCAAAAGGGCAAGGGGCTCAAGAAGCACGGAGTTCCGTCTAAGAAGGGTAAGGGCAAAGGCAAACAAGTTGCTGAGCCCAACACTTCTGAGGAGCCAAAGGCAACACCTAAAGCCATAGTAGCAATACATGAGTGCTACTATTGTCACAAGGTGGGTCATAGGAAGAGGAACTGCCCTAAGTATCTGGAGTACAAGAAGACTAGAGCTTCTTCTTCAGGTATTTATGTTATAGAGATAACTTAAACTACTTTTGCATCATGTGTATTTGATACTAGATGTAGTTCTCACATTATCTGTAATGTGCAAGATCTAAAAAGAAGTAGGAGACACGCTTAATGGAGAGGTAGAATTGCAAGTTGGCAATGGAGCTCGAGTTGCCGCCTAGGCAGTGGGAGTTTTCAGTCTATCTTTACATTATGGATTTATTTTGAGACTTAATAATTGTTGTTATGTTTTAAAATATTGCTGAACACTATTTCAGTTTCTGTTTTGGATTCTGAAGTTTTCTCATTCACAATAAAGAAGAATTGGTTTTCTTCTTATTTGAATGATATGTTCTGTATCTCTACTAAGTTATCAAATGGTTTGTATGTTCCACAAACACATATCTATAAAAATAGCGAGAAACATAAGTCAAATGAATTAAACCCAATACACCTATGACATTGTCGATTAGACTACATAAGTACAAAACGAATTGAGAAATTACATAAAGATGGAGTTCTCAAAATCATTTGATTTTGAATCATCTGATGTGTGAGTTTTGCTTAATGGGAAAAATGACAAAGTCTCTTTTCACTAGTTCGAGTGAAAGGGCCAATGACCTCTTCGTCCTCATACATACGGATGTGTATGGACCTAAGAATACATTGGCTAGGGGAGGGTAAGTTACTTAATTACTTTTACTGATGATGTAAGCACATATTGATATGTTTACCTCACGCGGCATAAGTTGGAGGCCTTTGAAAAATTCAAAGAATTCCAAAATGAAGTACAAAACTGACTTGGCAAGAAGATTAAATCTTTATGATCTGGTCATGGAGGGGATATCTGAGTCAAAAGTTCGGTGATCATTTGAAAGATTGTGGAATATTTTCACAAATCAACTTCAATAGGAAATTCCACAATTCAGTGGTGTTTCCGAGAGAAGGAATTGCAACCTATTAGATATGGTACGATCCATGATGAGTCTTGCTGATCTCTCTATATTTCTTTTGGGATTTTCTCTTGATACAATTGCGCTTACACTCAATAGGACTCCATCCAAAGCAGTAGATTAGACTCCATATGAGATATGGTCAGAACCGTTCCTAAAATGTCTTTTCTAAGGGTTTAGGGTGTGAAGTTTATGTAAAACGTTTACTATCTGATAAATTAGCACCCAAATCTAAAAAGTGTTTCTTTGTGGGATATCCCAAAGAGACCTAGGGATATTATTTGTACCACCGTAGCGAAAACAAAGTGTTTGTTGCTCGCTATAGTGTCTTCCTTGAAAATAAGTTTATTTCCAAAGAAGACAAGTGGGAGAAATGTATATATATCTCGAAGAAATTCGAGATGAGCAACAAATGGGTGAGGTTAACACCTCATTAGAGGCGGACCGGCATGAAAATGTTGGGGGGGGGGGTAGTAAATCCTATCCACGAACCTCCTACCGTCCCACTTGGATCGAATCCATGCGAAGCTTCTAAGTCTAACGACCGAGATTCTTCTTCTGTTGTTCCCCTACGTAGATCTCATAGGATCACCATTCCATCAAGAAAATATGTTGATTTTCTTTCGACGGAAAGTTCTAAAATAACGATTTTAGTAAGTTGTGAGCCTATCAGCTACAAAGATGCTTTGGAGGACCAGGACTCCTAGAAATGGCGTGAAGCCATGAGATCCGAAATGGAATCTATGTCTGAAAATCAAGTATGGGACTTGGTTGATTTGCCTGATGGCGTGAGACCCATTGGAAGCAAATGAATTTTCAATTTGAAAACAGACAAAGACTGAAACATTAGTGTTTTCAAAGCTACGATAGTGGCAAAAGGTTTCTGTCATATTCATGGTATAAACTATGAATTTAACCTTTCCCTAGTAGCCATCCATTAGGATAATCCTTGCAATTGCCGCATTTCATATGAAATACGACAAATGGATGTAAAAACCGCTTTCTTGAACGGGTTCTTGAAAGAGGATGTGTATATGACACGACCTCAAGGCTTTGAACATCCAACAAATTCAGGGAAGGTATGCAAGCTTAAGAAATCCATTTATGGATTGAAGCAAGCATACAGGAGTTAGAACCTCAGATTTGATTAGGCAATCAAAAAGTTTGTTTTCCTCATAAATGAAGAGAAATCTTGTGTATACAAGAAATTGAGTGGGAGTAATATAACAATTTTAGTCTTGTATGTGGAAGACATACTTCTCATAGGAAATGATAAGTCGTGCTTGAGTCAGTCAAAGGATGGCTTAAAAATCGTTTATCTATGAAAGACTTAGGAGAGGCAGAGTATATTTTGGGAATAAAGATCTATAGAGATAGATCTAAAAAGGCTGATTGAACTTAGTCAAGGAACTAATATAGATAAGGTTCTTGCTAGCTTCAAGCTGGAAAACTCTAAGAGAGATTTCAATTCCATGAAACATGGCATATCACTTGGCAAGACTCCGTGTCCTTCGACACCTGATGAAGTCAAGAGATTGAGTAATGTTCCCTATGCTTCTGCATTAGGTTCCATTATGTATGCATGCTATGCTTTGCACTCAACCAGATGTTGCCTATACTACGAGTAAATGCAACATATACCAGTCTTATCCAAGTTACACGCACTAGATGAGTGCAAAGAATATCCTTATGTACTTACGAAGAACTGAGGATCATTGATTGGTATATGGTGGAGAAATTGAGTTTGTTGTTAATGATAGGCATATACGAATTACCAAAGTGACAAAGATGATTTCCGATCTCCATCTGGTTTCATTCTTTGTCCCAATGGAGAAGTTATGAGCTGTAAGAGTTCTATACTGAATAAGCAAGATTCATATTGATGAGAATGTGGGAGATCCGCAAACTAAACCTGTTGCTCGACCTAAGCATGAAGGTCATACTAGGTCTATGGGCTTAAGCATATAAAAGAATGGCTTTATAATGCTTACTTTATGTTTGCATTTGTAAAGACATTGATTATGCTTGGAATTGTTTACCAATAAAAATCTACATTCTTATTTAATTTGTTTAGTATTAAATAAGATGTCCAAATAAATTGTGTTTTGAAATAGGATCATCATAAACGTTGTGATGAATGGAACCCTATATAGTGAACAAAAACCACAGTTTATAATATGTCCCTAGTCTAAGGCACTGAATTGGACATAAGTGACTTGTTAAAAGACTAGCATAATGTTAATTGATAGCGCAGTTCCTTGGGCTATAGAGACATAGGGATGTCAAATTAACAAATATGGATGTATGATTGATACATTGAGACTTGACCTAATTAGATTCTAATAGTAGAATCGGAATGTCTATATTTAATAGATTCCTTGGACATGAGTATGTCCTAATAACCATGATATGATTAGTTTAGCTTTGACATTGTTAAACACCGTGCCGTAAAAGGAGGTTATAAAGGCAATGCTCAGGTTGGCTAAGAATTGAGTGGGAGTTATGGTCATACAAGATTGAATAAGTCCTCCTATTTGATAGGAATGGTGTCTGGGCCTCTTGATGAGGGAGAATTGTAAAAACGCATGGCCATGCTAAAATGAGATTAAAGAGTTGATCTTCAGTTGAACAATTCAACCTCGGTGATCAAGAAACATATTTGAGTATATAACATCGTGTTATCAAATTTGGCATTAAGAGACTTAAGGAATTTAATATTGCGTACTTGTCTTACGGACAAGTGGGAGATTGAAGGAATATGTCCTTAGACAATTTCCGCAATTACTAAATATAAATGGGATTGTATTTATGGAGATAATATAGTTAATTATTTTAGTAACCGTATTTGCTTGCTAGAGAATAAATTACGGTTTGTAGACAAATTGGTTTGGGCCTACAACTAAGTTAATTAATCCTATGAGGTCACACAGAGTAACACTGATTAATAAATAAATTATAAGCCCATAAAGGCTTATAAGGGCCGGCCACTATTAGGGTGATTAGGGTTTTAGTTTGTTCCTTTCCTCTTAACCTAATCTCTATTTATTATATATAGATATAATAAGAAGAGAGATGATGCAATTCAGTTAGTCAGTAACTTGACACAAAAGAGAGAAAAAGAAAAACCCTTCTCCCTCTTTAGTCTAGGCGCCTATCCCATCAAAAGTAAGAGAGTGAATAGTTCATACTCTTCCGTTCTAGCAGACGTGGGTATTAATCGGTGTTCGTGGACTAAGTAGAGGAATTGCAATTGTAGTTCTTTATCTCTAAAGTAACCAGATCTGCAATAATACTTTGTAGTATTCAAACCCTACATACCTGTTCAAGTCGTGAATAAAAGGTTTGTGTATTCTCTACTCTATGTATCGATTCATATATTGTTATGCATGCGATTCTGTTATAGATGTTAGGAAATTGTTTCCTGAAATTCCGCTATTCGCATCTATGAATTCCTACACCAAAATGGGAAAAAGTCTAGTTTGGTAACGTGTTGATCTAAGCTTTATTGTGTTCAACAAACATGTAGGGGATTAGTTTGATGACATTTGTTGTATACTAAGGCATAAAGGTTTCACATAGAAACATAAATGATGTATATGAAAATTAGGGTATCAACTCTATCTATTAGCTACATTGTAGTAAAAATTATTTACAACTTCGTGATGTGTTATACCACGTTTTAATTAATACACGAAACATTTATTTATCTTTGAAAAAATTGTTCACCAGATCGCCAACAAGAGTAAAGGGACGAAATTAATAATATCCGTACTCTAGACTTAAATCCCTAAAGAAAAAAATACTCTAGACTTCAATGCATTTATCCTAAGAGGAGTATATCATAAATTTTTTGTGTAGAAAACGGATAGATGAGATATGTCAATACTCATTAGTCATTACTCACTACATACAATTAAAAATATGAAGATTTTTAATTTAAAAAAAACCTTACCTACGACCCTTATTTTACAACTATGTAAAAAAGCAACCTTAGTAATAATTTCTTTTGTGTTTAATGCATGCAATATTTAAATTATTAATTATATTCATGTCTGTAAACTTACACACACAGAAACCAAAATTTTCATTTTCACGAACTGAGCAAATAGCATAGGCCAAGAAGTTTGCGTAACTAGAAATCATCTACAAATGATAAATGTAAAGTTTTTAGATTCATGCTTTAATTTCTAAATCTTTTAAGAATTTACTTTTTTCATCTTGATATCCTCTAAGATCTCGATCCTCCTTTTCATTCTCCAATCAATATCCTAAGACCTTTAAGATTTGTAGTTAAATCAACTATATAAAAATAAATCAAAAACTACTTTTTGGTTTGCAGACCGTATTTAGGATACAAAAATATAAAATGCGTAGCAGTCCATATTTTCTGCCGTGATTTGGATATATATTTTTCATTAAACATTCAAGCAAAATAAGTATTCATTCACCTATTTCTAAAGTAAGTGACCCAATCAATATTAAATATTTTAATGTCAAGACAATAAACTAAACTAATGAACTACTCTGTTTCAATTATTATATCAATGTAGAAATTGAAATTTGAATTCAATAGTAAATTAAATTGCAATAGAACCTATAACTAGTACTTACAAGAATCTAAAACCCAAAAGCTAAAACTTCGACTATAACTTAGTTTCCTTTAAAAGGCTAACTAATATGGGTTAGTAATATTTAATCCATTTCTAACCAAAAATACTTCTAACTTATTATCTTTACAAATAATGGTACAGGCTTACGAATCTAGTTCCACAGACCTAGGCTTGCATGCCTATTGTCGAAGCCAGGCTAGTAGCAAGGCCAATACAACCGGATAACTTAGGAGGCTGACCCTACTACGAGGTAGGCCTAACATGCTAGATAGAAGTGCCTCAAGCCAAGATACGATGTCTGATTTGTTGTCCTTAAGCTTACCTATACATTTTTTTTATCAAAAAAATCTTTTTAGATAATACATAAGGTGTATTTTTATCCAAGAATTAGTGAAGGAGCTTCTTAGGATACTATATCAGTTATAGGAACCTAAGAAGAACCCATATTCGGATTCGCATCAATTGATATTAGAGCACAAGAACCAAAGAAGGCACGTAAGAGCGTGTGGCTAATGTGTTGAAGCCAAATGTTTATGGTGGCAACATAATATCCTAAGCAACTGTATCCCAACATTTAATTGCAATTACAATAGTAATGGAATCAAAACAACAAAAACTGTTTGACGTAAAATGATTGGAAGTTAGCTGACTAGTCAGTTTCTACGGTAACTTTAAAATCCTTGTTCATCATTACAAGGCCTTTTGAGTTGATTTTTTTCTTAAAGCTGGTTATTTTTATGTCTAATTTGCACTTGTAAGGTTACGAACTTTTCAAAGCCTTTTCATATTTATACGGGTGCATTTTTGGTGAATTGGTGTAAATCGCTGATAGGCTAAAATCGTATCACCTAATCAAAGATAAATTCTAAGTCCTCTAACAATGATAGTCAAGGGAAGTAGGGTCGAATCCACAGAGAGACAGAGTGTCTAAGCTAATATTCAGCTAAACAGCTACTTCAGACAAGATCAGATAGAAATCAGCTGAACTACTATTTAAACTAAAGAAAGCAATATAAAGGCGGGAATCAAAATATAAATTAAAGGTCTAAGGTATTATATTAGTTCGGGCCACCATGCTTATACCAATCAAAAGGATCAAACAACTATCAGAACCTAGGTCAAGAATCGATATATTAGAGCACGTGTTAAGCGATGGTTAAGACTCAACACTCATAGTTCAACATATGCCCCATGTTCACTAACATAATCAGAATTACTGATGTGTACTAGGGCCTCTAAAATTAAGACGGATCCGTGCAAACAATTGTTAACCACAAGCAATCAATAAAACTGCGCAATAACATCAATTACTCGTTAATAGCAATTGAAAAGTAATTTATGGTATAAACATGGTTTTCCTCCCTAAAACCCCAAAAATAAAACTGCTCACTCATCATTGAATCAACAATAACAAATCTAATATAAAAATCTAAACTTTGCATCATAAACTAATTACTTAAGCAATCAAGGATTGATATCACGTATTTATATAGAGTTTTCTCCCTTATTCACAAGCTAATTTGTGCGTCATTGGAGCTCTTGGGAGCTATTTTGTGCAAACTATCGTATATAGTTGTGGTTTCGTGTTTTTGTATTGAATTGCAGGTTTTATGGAGTTTTCTCCTTATTCCCGATCCTTTTGGAAGCAACCACGGCTTTACGAGATGTTACGAGGCAGTAGGATAGCTCACGAGTTTTATGGGTAGTTTAGGAGGTCCCAAGACCCCTAAACGTGAAGTTTATAGAGCCAAAGAGTCAAAAAGGAGGTTTCCGTACTCCGATCGGGCGAAATTACATTGATCGGGTATTGAAGTTGCGGACCCGATCGGGCAAGGCTTGCCCGATCAGATCGGGCGAACATCATTGCACCAGACCCGATCGGGCGTAGTGTGCCCGACCCGATCGGGCTGGGGGCTGCTACATCTCATTGTGACGCTGCTTGAAAGGCGTCTTTCCTAGGCCATAATGCGCCCAGGCCCGATCGGGTGGATGCCTTGGGCCCGATCGGGTGGGCCGCATTTCATTAAATCAGGTTGCTGGGCTGCTGCGTAGACGACGAGAAGCAAAAGGAGGCTATTTGGTATTTGACCCGATCAGGTGGAGGCCTCGGGCCCGATCGGGTCTGGCGCCATTCATCGCGGATTTCGTCTTTTATTTCCTATTTTTAATTAGACTTGAGGGGTATTATAAATACCGTTTTCCTCATTATTTAGAGATCATCTTTTATTCATCTTTCATTAGCTTTAGACTAGTTTTATTCTTCATTGTTCATAGTTCAATTCAAACACTTTAGATTAATTTAGAGGTGATCAAACCTATTTCGATTTCAATAAAGTTCCTGCTTTCCGTTAATTGGTATTCTTTCTTACCCTAATCTCTTTTATTATTCTCAATTGCTTAGTTTATTTATTTAATCGTTCATGATGCAATTGTTAGGGTTTCATATTAGTTTTGTCGTTGTTAATTCGATCATGTCTGAGTAGTCTCTTTCTAGGGTGTTAGATAGGAAAGCCATGTTTATACCATGATTGTGATTTAGACTCTTATTGATTTCTAGGGATTGATTAGGGTGATTGTGATGTGGTTTGTTCTTTATTGAGTAATTAACGTTATTGCGCAGTTTCGTTGGTTGCTTGTGGTTAATAGTTGTTTGCACAGATCCGTCTTACGACTAGAGGCCTAGGACACGTCAGTAGTTCTGATTACGTTAGTGAACATGCGGCGTATGTTGAACTATGAGCGTTGAGTCTTAACCATAGCTCAACATAGGCTCTAATTCCCGACTCTTGACCTAGGTTTTGATAGTAGTTGACCCTATTTGATTGGTATAAGCATGGTGGACCGACCTAATACCCTAGACTTTTATTCCATAGTTTAATCCTCGATTTATTCCGTCTTTTGTAGTCGATTCTTTAGTTTAATTATTTCTTCCCTGATTTCATCTGGAGTAGCTGAATAGGTTGAATATTAATTTAGAAACTCTGTCTCCCTGTGGATTCGACCCTGCTTCCACTGACTACCTAGTTAGAGGTCCGTAGGTTTATTTTTGATTAGGTGACACGACTAAAACCTATCAAGGATTAAACAAAGAAACTAAGAGAGAATAAAAATACCGAATGACGAAAGCAATAACTTTAACTCAAATTCCAAGGTTCGATCTCCTCCAAACTAATCTAAAGTGTTTAATTTAAGAAAGCAATTAAAACTAAACTAATGAAAGCTGAAAATAATATGAAAAAAGGTGTCTCTAAAATAAAAGAGTTTAGCTATTTATAATAGCCCCTAAAACTAATTAGAAAACGGAAATAAAAGATAGATTTTGGGTTCCGTGTGCCCGGTTCCCGATCGGGTGGCCCTTTAGCCCCTACAACTAATTAGAAAACGGAAATAAAAGATAGATTTTGGGTTCCGCGTGCCCGGTACCCGATCGGGTAAAGGGCCACCCGATCGGGCCAATACAAAAATCAGCCCAGCCAATTCCCTTCCTTTGCCCAACAAACACAGTAGAAATGATGTTGGACTGGACCTCACCCGATTGGGTCCATAGTACCCGACTGGATTGGGTGAGTGCATCTTGTCCCAGCTTATTCCCTTTGGCATACGCATAGCAAGAAGCAACAAAATGAGCTTTGGCCTGACTGCCCGATAAGGCCTTGGTTGCCCGAGCCCATCGGGTTGGCACAATTCCAGTCCAGCAGCTCTTCATCGCACTAGCAAGCAGCAACAACATATTTTAGGTTCGCCTGATTGGGTCGGGCCAAGCCCGCCCGATCGGGTACGAAACCCTATCACCTGATCATAATATTCTTTGCCCAATCGGGCCATATTCTGCCCGATCAGAATACGGGTCAGCTCCATTGGCTTGTTTCTTTAGCATTTTTGCACTCAATCTTGAAGTTTAGAGGTCTCGGGACCTCTATATTCATCCGTAATGCTCGTGATGACTTATACATGCCTCATAACAACTCGTAAAGTCGTGGTTGCTTCCAAATAGCTCGAAAATAAGGAAAAAAAAAATTCCCTAAAACCTGCAATTCAACATGAATACACAAAACCACACTATTTAGCTCATAAATAAGGGGAAAACCCTATATAAATACATGATATCAACCGCACTTATCTGGACCAGATTTACAAAAACAAAAACTGCAAATTTTTGGATTGGTGTTTTTATGTGAAACTTTTGTGGAGTGCTCCTAACACGTATATTTACATACTCAAAATTGTTCACTTGATTAGGACTTATTTTAGTTGGTTTTTAAAGCATAGAGTTCCAACCAAAAAGTCTGGGTAGATTTCTGTTTGTTTGCTCTCTGTTGTTGTGTAATTGTACTCCTAGTATGGTTTCTTATGTTCATAATCATAGTATGAGAAAGCATATGCTAGGATACAAAGAGATCAACAAGTTGTACAAGATATAAAGTATCCACCAACTATTGAAGAACGGATAGCACGAATACCAAGAGAGAAAGTGAAGATTGAGTTATGGATAGCACGAATACCAAGAACAAGATGAACATCTTGTTTCTCTTACTGACATGAAAGAGGAAACACAACCAAGAAGAAGAAGTTCTTAATAGTTCATAAAATACTTTAACAAGAAGAGCATGAAAGACAACTTATATCTCCAGTTGATATACTAGAGCATGAATTAAGTTCATTTCAGGTTCTAAGGAAGGAGAACAAACCTTGGAAACTCCAAATATTGAAGAACAATCATTTGAGTTATCCACAAAAGAGACAGAGTCCGGAAACTCAAGACGTTTGATTCTCCAAGATACTATGTTCATGTGCAATCAAGTTTTGGTCCTCTCGATACAACTTATCATTCAGTCTTTAAAGCCCCTTCAACTTTATCCATGGAAGCATTGAAAGTAAAGAAGAAAAGAGTTCATGGTTCTCATCATCTTTGTTTTCTAATTTGGATGATTTCTTAGTAATTCGAGTTCGTACATACTTGAACTTGAGGATAATTTCTTTTCGCAGAAGGAGGGAATGATGATATCTCATTCGAATCTTGTTACGGTTTTTGTTTAGCTTTGTCTAAAGTTGGTTGTAATACTTAAGGCTGCTTATTTTCTTATTTAAATAAGCTTATTAAGGGTTTTTGTGATGTTTTTGTAACTAATTTACTACTATTTGTGTTAGTTAAAGTTTAGGTTAAGCTCTTAGGATAGCTAGACTAGTATATTTAGTTTTACTGTTTTAACATGGCTTGTTTGTAAGCTAGTTTTTGTTAGCTTAATGATGTTAAACGGGGATGAAATTTTGTAAGTAAGCAAGTGACACATGAGTAAATTCACCTATGTGCTTAAGAATCACATTGAAGGACAGAAGGAGAAAAACCATCAAAGGGGGTAACCACCTTGTAACACTCTAGATTCACGTGAATCTAGGCAATTTTTGGTCGCTTCTGGGCAGCCATATTTTTGGACCAAATTGTAGCAAATCTACCTTGGTTGGATAGGCCTTAAAGTATAGTAAAGCCTCCTATTGGTTGCTATGGATTGCAAGATCAACCAATGGCAAGCAAGCCACCTTTTTTTGAGATGTGTGCCCAAACACATATTTTTCTTAGTACAGTGGGTTTTCATTGGTTCTTCAATTACTATAAATATGTAAATCCTCTTAACTTGTAGACAGAGACTTCGATGAATGAAATTGGAGCTTTTAAGCTTTGTTCAAATTTGAAAGTATTTTATCCAAATTTTTCTTGTGTTTTAAGGAGTGAATTTATACATAAAACCCTTAAATTAAGTGAGTGAAGTGTAGCTTGAGAGATTTTAGGTTAATTAGTGAGTGAATCTAATCATTAGTTTTAGGTGAGGGAATACTTAAACTTAATTTAGAACCCTTACGCAATCTTAAGTGAGTGAAACTTATGAGAACCTAAACAAAATGCATACCTGAATTCACATCATTATATCTATAGAGAGAGAAAGAGAGACAGAGAGAGAGTCAGGATCCACTAAAAACCACAAGTTTCCTGAAAACTGTGAAAACTTGAAAAAGGGATACATATGAGTTTTACATGATATCAGCGTTGTGGAAGTATTTATGGATGATTTTGATGCTTTCCTGCATAATCTATCTATAGTGCTTAAAAGATGTGTTGAGCTAAACCTGTTGCTGAACTGGGAAAAGTGTCACTTCATGGTCAACGAAAGTGTTGTTCTTGGTGATGTATCACATTTATATATAGTTTTTAGATGCATTTAGATTGCATTTAGAACTCCTTTTTGAGCATTTAGGTGCATAATGACATGAATTACGTAAGTTGTGCTCTACTACTCCCCGTTTGTGTGTTTCGATGATTTTCAGGTTATTTTGATACAAAGTGATCATGAGCACCAAGGATGTAGCCTATTAATCATTTAAGATGAAGGTAGCTTGCACAAGGATCACAATGCATCCGTTTGGGACAATTTGAGTTGGAATGAAGCAAAGAGTTAGTGAAACAAGTGCCAAAACTGACACACGTTCACTATTTTTATTATAACTTTTGATATCAAATTGATAATCAAGAAATTATAATTGGGTTGGATTCTAGACTTCAAGAGATTTCCAATGATAGGTCACACGCCCCAATCGGACTTCTACTTTGAGAGATACGACCTTTGCAAGTTGATGCATAATTGCAGTTTACGCACCCGATCGCAGGAATTGACCCGATCGGGCCTGAAGCACGGACAGTTCTTTTCCGAAATTCTATATTTTTTTAAATTAGACTTTGGGGTATTATAAATACCTTTTCCTCATATCTTTTATTATCTTTTCATTAGCTTTAGACGCTAGTTTTATTCTTCATTGTTCTTAGCTTAGTTTAAACACTTAGATTAGATTAAAGGTGATTGAACCTATTCAATTTCAATAAAAGTTCTTGCTTTCCGTCAATTGGTATTCTTCTCTACTCTAATCTATTTTATTATTCCTAATTGCTTAGCTTAATTATTTATTCATTCATGATGTAATTATTAGGGTTTCATATTAGATTGTTTATTGTTGACTCAATTATGAGTGAGTAGTTCAATTTCTAAGGTATTAGGGAGGGAAACCATGTTTATACCATGATTATTTGAATTACTATTAGTTTCTAGGGTTTGATGAGATAGGTTATGGTGTGATTTGTTCTTATTGAGTAATTAACGTTATTGCGCAGTTTCTTTGATTACTTGAGGTTAATAATTGTTTGCACAGATCCGTCTTACTTTTAGAGGCCTAGTACACACCAGTAATTCTGATTATGTTTGTGAACATGCTGCATATGTTGAATTATGGACGTTGAGACTTAACCATAGCTTGACACGTGTTCTAATCTATCAATTCTCGACCTAGGTTCTGATAGTTGTTTGATCCTTTGATTGGTATAAGCATGGTGGACCGAACTAATTCCCTAGACCTTTAATTCATAGTTAAATTCCGATCTTTATATTGCTTTCTAGTAGTTAATTATTAGTTCAGCTAAATTCTATCTGATTTTTGTCTGAAGTAGCTTTTTAGCTGAATATTAACTTAGAACTCCGTCTCTCTGTGGATTCGACCCTACTTCCCTTGACTACCATTGTTAGAGGACTTGGGTTTATCTTTGATTAGGTGATACGACTTTAGCCTATCACTTGGTCATTTAATTTCGGTGTGTGGCATTTAGTTTGACTGAGCAATTCAGGTGATTAAGAAACTTTCCCCTCTGATAAATGTCAAGGGAGTGAGAAGTTTCCTTGGTCACGCGGGGTTTTACAGACGGCGTATAAAAGGCTTTTCGAAAATTGCTAAACCCCTCACTCAATTATTGACTTATTGCTCAAGGATGACATTTGTTTTTACTGATGCTTTTTTGAAGTCTTTTGACAGGATTAAGAAAACGCTGATAAATGTCCCCATTATACAGCAGCCTAATTGGGATCTTCCCTTTGAGATCATGTGCAATGCTAGCGATTATGTTGTTGGGGCAGTGCTTGGCCAAAGGAAGGACAAAGGGCTTCATGCTATCTACTATGCTAGAAAATCCTTCGACGAAGCCCAGGTAAATCATGCAATGAGAAGGAATTGCTGGCGATACTTTACGCATTGGAAAAGTTGCAGACCTATCTCATAAGTTTGAAGGTGATAAGGCACACTGACCATGCTGCACTGAAGTTCTTGTTGGCCAAGGAGGAGGCTAAGCCTAGATTGATCAAATGGATATCATTGCTGCAGGAGTTTGATTTGGATATCAAAGACATCACTACTACATTGAAGGGCTAATGCAACCCTTAAAAGCGTTGCATTATGTGGCTATAAGCGTTGCAATAGATCAAATGCAACGCTTTGAAAGCGCTGCATACACTTTTGCTGCATTTGATCAAATGCAACGCTTTCTCCCTTCAAATGCAACACTGGCTTGAAAATCCATTAAAGCGTTGCAATAGATTTTAAAGCGTTGCATTTAATAGACAATTGCAACGCTTATTTTCACATTGCAAAAGCAACGTTTTATCAAGTTGCAACGCTTAATAGGAGAGCAAATGCAACGTTTCTCATCTATTGGTATATTTGCCTACTATTATGCCTGCTATATATTATACATACCTATTCCTGCAGCTAGCCATATTTAATACAAATATTTTATGCAATACTTCACAAATACTAGTGACCAACCAATAATAAATATATTGAATAAATATATACAATACAACTTAAAATAAAATGTTAGTTACAATACATTAAGTTTCATCAACTTACAATGAAATAAAAACTTAATCTAAGACAAGTCTAAAATTAACTTAGAATAGAAACTAAAACGAGCCTAAGTCACTTGTCTCTAATACTACCCAATGAATTATTGAAACGTCCAAATATCCAAAAATCATTTTATATAAAATATATAAAGCCCATAAAAGGATCAACCATCACACATTAGCAAATTGACGGATCCATAATGTCATACATTATCTTCGACCTCCTCATTCAAATCACCTACAAGTTTACAAATAAAATTAGTAATGTCGCATATATTAATGAGATAAACGGTAAAATTCTAGCAAAATTTAGATAGAGTTTTATTTGTAAAATGGACTCCCATATTATGAAAAATATGATGATTTGTATTTAAAACTAGCCACAATCAATTACATCCAATAGTGGACATAAGATCTCAAAGAAAAATATGAAATATGACAGCAAAATAAATCTAACACAGTTCGTCTCACAGAGAGACTTCAATCATCCAAGTAAAACTCCAGTTCCAAGCTCCACTTTGTATGTCATTGTCACCTTACCTCAAATCCTATCCCTTATTTTACCTCTTCATAACAGCCCAAAGTTCTTTACAATGACAAACACTAGGAAGTAGGGAGTAGCAATCGCCACCAAGAGAACAACACAACACAGAACAACACAACACCAGCAGGCAGGGAACAAGGAGGACAACAACACAACAGCAACAAGTCATCGGACATTTATGAATATGCCCATAACACACAAAGAGTTCTCTCACCCACCTTTTTCCTTCTTATGTTTTATATAACACCCCTAGATACACATATAAATACTTAATTGTCAAATAATTCACAACTCAGATGAAAAACACGCCAACTACAACTAAAATTCAAAGCGATCGACTGCAGATCTGTCAATGATGAGCAGGCTCCAATTTATGATGAGATAATCATGAGAAGGTTGAACTACAAAACCATATCACAGTTGTTGGATATGGTACACTTACTGATGACCTTAAGAATGAAAATTTTAAGGTATGAAGTATTGAATAATGAGTCTAAGGTACTATACAATGGGAAACCCACTAAAACTTGCCACAAGCAGCAATCATACTCATTAAACAATGGCTATTGATCATGTACACTTTTGACCTGACATAACAACATACTCTAGTTTAGCTTTTATATTCGAACCCTTTGATCATATAGTGATTGTATATTTATGTGGTTGACTGTTTAAGCACAATAGTTGGAGTTGGGATCCTATTAACGAGCTCAAACTCTTCGAGATGCTCTCACTGATTTTTTGGGTAATTTATTGATTACATTCTTAGTTGAAACGTTAAAGGTTTCTTCCTCAATTAAGTTTTTCGAATATGACGAACTATGACAGATACCGCTATCTTTTGTTTCGCATCTCTGCAAGCTGCTTGCTCATGATCATTAGGAATGTCTCTATACATATGATTTAATACGAAAGAGACGTCTTTGAGGCACCACCATCTTTTATTCTATAGCCTTTGTTACGACCAAGGACATACAAAATGACTGAAACTAAACAAATCTCAAGTACTATTTAAAGAAAGCGGTATCAGTATTATAATGTTCACCCAAGTGAGTTGCACCATCAATCCCATACCATAAAGCAGTCTGGGAATTCTAATCATTCAATTTTAAGCTTGTCAATCATAGAAAACTAGACAGTAAAACCTTATTAAATCTGTAATTAAGTACCAAAGCTAGTGTCTTGAGCAAAATCAGAGACCACTCAATTAACCCAAATATAGTAGTAATGCTGAAGCAACAAGAATATAATTTACAGAAAATACAATACCCAAGCAATCTTCTGTTTTCCTTTATTCCAAAAAGATTATGTTGTTCAAAGTAAATGTAGATCCCAGTTTGGCTCTATTTTAAGAATCAGCTACTTTTATCTCAAAACAAAAAGTTTGGTCACAACACCCATCAGCAACTAGAAACTACTCTTGCAAATAAGAATGCGGGCATGTTATTGGTTATACTAGTATTATCATTAATCACCAGAATAGATGACTTCCAATTTTTTTGCTAGAAACTACTCAAATTGAGTTGATATTACTCAAACTTACTAAAGTGAAAATGAATACAGCTTTTTTGCGTTGTGCAATTAGCTCATACTTAATACCTCAATTTCGGTGTGATTTGCAATCCAAGCAAAGATTAAACATAAAGTAAGACAAGTAGCGGTCAAAATTCCAAATTAAACTCAAACCAAATACCCCAAATAGGGAAATTAGACAAATTGAAAAAGATTATCAGTCAAATAGAACTAGGAGCTTACCTCTTTCGCACAATTGACTGCTTGGGAGTTGCTTGGCAGTTGGTAGGGCAACGAGAGATGAATCTTGGGCATTAGGCACTAGACAAATGGAACGAGATTAGTCGAGCAGCAGTGGGTGTTCCTAGGCAGTCGAGCAGCAACTTTTAAGGCAGTCGAGCAATGCAACGAACTCAAAAAGAATAATCCGATCAAACATATATTATTAATTTAACTAGTCTCTCTGTAAATTTGCCACAAATTCAACAAAATTCGAGACAGAAGTTAGATGATAAGAGAAAAACATAGAAATAGAAGGAGAGAATAGTATAGAGAAGAGATGAAAGGATTACTAGTAGACAGCAATGCAGGAAGTGGTCTAGAAAGATCCTCCAATATTTTAAGGGTATGCTTCGACTCCGTGAAAGAAGCTCCGGAGCTCAGCGACACCCTAAAATCCAACAAAATTCACTTCCCTTGGACAAAAGTGAGAGTGAGAATTGAGAAAGAGGTAGTTATCAAGTTAGGCAAACAACTACATATGATGCTGCTTTTCAATAACAATCGAACAATAAAATTTTAATTGAATAGCACTGCAAACTCACCACAACATATTGAATTAGTTAGGTTAACTCAAACCAAAACTTGATATAGGAAATTCTTTTGAGGGGAAAAACTATTAGGTAGTTCTTAGAAATATTACTTCCATTTCCAATGATCTTAAAAAATGGACCACTAGATATGCTTCTAAGATCAACAAAGAAAAGAATTAAGCAATCACACTAAAGGCAATGACAAAAATTAAATCTTTAATCATGTATATGAATCCATAACCATCATCCATATTAACAGATTTCCACTTGAAAAACCTAATCAAAAGAATTAAACAATTATCCTAAAATTGTAAACTCTAATAAGGAAAGGTAATGACTAGGAAATAGTTGATAATTACACCATCAAATTGGAAATTAGAACCTTTAAGGTCTAGTGACAAAGTTTCAAATTTCAATTGAGTAGGTAGAAGGAGTTCTAAGAGGAAGAAGTATATGAAAATAGGATAGGAGTTAGAAGGTCTATTGACGGAAGCTACTGATGGAGGCCATTAATTAGTACCGTAGGGAGTTTGAAAAGAAGAATGCTTTATTACGAAGTAGCACCAAACGGGCATTGATTGTTCACAACATCATAATACACAGTGCCCCCTCCCTCCTCGGATACGATCACCAAACGGGCAATGATTGTTCACAAAACTCCATAAACGACCAATTTGCCAGTTCGATAACACGTTAAGAGGTTTTCAACGAAATTCTATGACAAATCCGATGAACTATGACAAAACTTATCACATAACCCTCATGCGGCCAAAACAGAAATTAATGCAGAAAAACTCTTACAGAATCCCCCGATCAAACATATATTATCAATTTAACTAGTATCTCTTTAAATTTATACCAAATTCCACTAAGTTCGAGACAGAAGCTACAAAATAAGCGAAAAACAAAGAAATTGAAGGAGAGAAAAGTATAGCGGAGATATGAAAGGATTACCAACACTGCAGGAAGTGGGAGGGTCGCTTTGAAGATCCTTCAATTTCTTAAGAATACGCTTCGACGCCATGAAAGAAGCTTGAGAGTAATAGACTAAAATCGTATCATCTATTCAAGGATAATTCTTACAGTCTCTGATAGTCAGTGGAAGCATGGTCAAATACGTAGGGAGACAGAGTTTCTATATTAATATTCAACCAACTAACTAATTCAGATGAAAATCAGAGAAGATTGACTGAACTAATAATTAAATTAAGGAAGACGAGAATTAAACTGAGGATTTAACTATGGAATAAAAGCCTAGGGTATTAGGTCAGTCCACCATGCTTATACCAATCAAATAGGGTCAACCACTATCAAAACCTAATTCAAGAGTCGAGGGATTAGAGCATGTGTTGAGCTATGGTTAAGCCTCAACGCTTATAGTTCAACATACGCCGCATGTTCACTAACGTAATCAGAACTACTGATGTGTCCTAGGCCTCTAATCGTAAGACGGATCTGTGCAAACAACTATTAACCACAAGTAATCAATGAAATTGGCCACTAACATCAATCACTAATTAGGAACAAACCACATCACAATCACCCTAATCAAGCCCTAGAAATCGATAGGAATCTAAACAACAATCATGGTATAAACATGGCTTCCCTATCTAACACCCTAGAAAGAGAACTACTCATACATGATCGAATTGACAATAACAAAACTAATTGGAAACCCTAAGAATTGCATCATGAACTAATTGAATAATCAACAATTAAACTAGATCAATCAAGAGATAAGAATAATGCAATAAGAAAGAAGATTATCAAATTGACAGAAAGCGGTAACTTTAATTGAATTGAATCAAGGTTTGATCTCCTCTACAATGGAAGCTAATGAAAACTAACTTTAAGAGCTCTCTAATTGTTCAAGATAATAAACGATACATGTAAAAATAACCTAAAAAGTATTTATAGTCTTCTAGGAAAGCAATAAGATAGAATGGAAAAGACGCAAAATCACATCTTCCGTGTCTTCCACCCGATCGGGTAAAGGGCCGCCCGATCGGGCCTGGGAACAGCTTTTCAGTGGCAACAAATTAGTGTGCACCCGACGGCATCGGGCGATGAGCACCCGATCGGGGCCGCAACATTTGCACCCGATCGGGCAAGGCTGCCCGATGTCATCAGGCGAAGCTCTTCTTTGGCATCTTCAGGATAAGCCAAAAAGACTAAGTATCAGTCCACCCGATGGGATCGGGCAATGCCGCCCGATCGGGCGATGAATTTGAACTTTTGGCCATAACAGATCGTACCCGATCGAGCGGTGGTTGCCCGACCCGATCGGGCGGAACAAATCTCTTGCTTGCTTCATGTTTGGCTTCAGACGCCAAGTCTTTTAACAGTTCTTCTTCATAAGGGGGTTTGAATACCGTCTCGAGACCGCCTATATGCCTCATAACCTTCCGCTATAGTGTGGTGATCAAAACGCCAAGTAAATAGGGTGTTTTTCCCTAAAAACCTGCAAAACGATATGAAACAGACAAACCACAATTATATCGAAATAGTTAGCATTAATAGCTCCTAAGAGCGTCAATATCGCACAATTTAGCTTGTAAAGAAAGGGAAAAACTCTATAAGAAATCAATATATCAAATTCCCCAAGCTAAACCTTTGCTTGTCCTCAAGCAAATAGAACATGATCATGGAATATATTGCCTCACCCCATAGATAAAACAATCCAAGCTCAAAACATTTTCAAGACTAAGAATCGTTCAAGCAGGCATAATTCAAGTTCGGCTAATCAAATTCATCCAACCACCAATCATCCAAGCAATTCATCAAATTCAAGTGGCTACAAGGCATACAAATCCTGAAAAGGTGCTCACAAAGGGTGTCACTCCTCTCAATTTTGTGGTAGGCAAAGAATGTGCCCGAACACTCACCAACCCGATCATAAATGCCCTTCTCACTCACACTCTCATGTGTTTAAGAAGGTAGAACGACGCTCATCCTAGTCAAGTCGACTCAATTGGCAAACATACTCTTCAATTTTGACAAACTGACTTAAAATTCAATCCAATTAACAATGCAAACACAAGCTCAAGAGGACTTTGTAGGGTTGTAATGGGGCTTAGGTAAGAGGTAGGAGTTAACTTTAGGAAATGTGGTGGAAAAACCAAGGATGGGGGAGCGAAGATTCCTTTAAACAAGGCCTAAGAGGCCTAAACGACTCCCAACAACACCATATAACCGCAAGAAAACTCCCAACTCTATATGAATCAATGTAAGCTCACAACATACCCAACTTTTAATCAATATAGCACATGTATTTTCTTTCTTTGCAAACATACGTGAATGAAGGACTTTGAATTCTTTTGAATTTATTTTTCTTTATCTTTCATTTTTTTCAAACCAAGCATTCACGCAACTCTAACATTGCTTTTTCTTTTCTTTTTCTCAAACTTAAACCTCATCAAAACACTTTTAATTCCGCAAGACCAAACCAAACCAAGAAATAAATTTCAAACTCAACCCACAAATGCTCCCCCATGGGCTTATATCGAAATATAACGGCCATGGGCTTATAATGAGGGTTTAGTAACATAAAACAGATTATTTAGGCTCAGTGGGGCTAAGCGGGTAAAAGTATATCAGAAAATGCACTCTGAGGCTTAAGAATCAGACAAAAGAACGCCTCTATCACAGCAAATGCTACAAGTCATCGAAAATCAAATAAGTACGAAGTCAAAATCAAGATCAATTCGCCAAAGAGGAACTAACACACATAAAAAGACTGGATAATGCAATGGATCCAATAGGCTTACAAAGAGGCCTCACAGTCTAACCAATTCAGGTATGCAGCACAAGATAGTATAGTATAACCAGAAATTGCTCGATATCAAAGCAGTCAAACATCAAATAAAAGCCTCAAAATCACAAATGCCCAGCTATCTAGAAAACAAAGTCAAATCATTTTCAATAAAAGCACAACGAGGGGCACAGGTAGGCAATCAAACCAGTCATGATCAATCATATTTTTTTTATTTTTTTTTCATTTTTTTTCAAAGCTGTAAACTATTCTATCAAAGCTTTAAAACTACACTAGAAAGTAGTAAACTACACTAGAAAGCAGTAAAGAGAGTACCTACAGTGAGAGGTCCTCCCCCAAGATGAACGAGGCAATGTCCTCATTGCAACGAGGGAGAGGAGAGAACAAGGGCATCTGCTGCCCATATCATCATCTGTGGGGGCACCAAAGAAGCCTCCACCGGACGTACCACCACGATCTGTGTAGCCACCACCTGCGGGATCACCTGAAAAACCACCCATACCTCCAACAAAGCCACCGGTACCGGTATCAAAGCCGCCACCTAGACCACTACCCACTAGGCCAAAGTCCTCTAAGGAGACGGACTGCCGTGCGGGCTCCTCCTCCTCATCCTCTACCATGTCATCAGTCGTACCGGCAGGCTGGCCATAGCTCGGGTTCCAATGGTACCACGAGGGGTGTTGAGCAGACTGCTCAATGATGCCACGCCTGCAATAGTCATCGTACAGAGGATAAAGGGCGAAGTCCTGATCCTCGGCCAATGTGTCTATGCGTCTCCCCATCTGATCAACACGGGTGTAAAGTTGGTCAATGCGAGTACCATATCCCGTTAGGGTGGCGGTATTCGCGTTGACCATCTCTTCCATCCGTCCCATTCCCGCCTCCATTCGACCTAGGGTCGACATCATGCCTGTAAAATCAAAAGTGTGCGGGGGAGGGGGAGGAGGGGGAGGAGCAGAAGTAGAGGCTCCCTCGTCAAAGATCGGCATATGACGCCTATGGTATGAACGGCGAGGGGGCTCGGGGTCAGGGACAATGAGGTCAACTCCCTCTATAGGGAGTACGTAGCTCTCCTGACGAGGCCGCAAGCGGGCTCTAGGGTCGGGCAAGGTGATGGACTTTTTGGATTTAATCATCCACTGAAATCTCTGGTCAGGTAAGCAGTGGAGGACCTTGAGGGTGTTAAGGTATGTAAGGTCGATGAGGGTAGGACCGAGGACGGGGGTACGCTGGGTCTCATCAAAGCCAGTAATTAGCCGGGCAAACAAAGTAATCAACCCCCCGTTTACTAGCCGCCTAGGTGTCCATGTACCGTCATCCCTAAGCTTAGGGAGCGAGTTCGAGATACGCTCGAACTGGATAGATATGTGGTGGGCTAAATTATACTGAAATGATTCTCTAGATCCCTTGGCGATGTAGCTACCTATGACGACCAACTCGTCCTCTCGGACCAAGTGACCTTCATAACGCCCTAATAGTGTTTGGGCCATGAACCTTATCCCGATGCTAATGATTGGGTGATGAAAGTTCGCCCAATGACATTTTTGGATGTCAAAAGGCTCGGTGTCCCCTGTGAGCATGAAATAAATGTGGGCCATTTTGAAATTTTCAGGTGGGTAGTAGTCGCCCCGTACTTGTAACTGAAGAACCCCCGCAAATTCCCGAAGGGTGAGTGAGTGTTCTTGGTTCAATAGTCTGTAATGGACATGGGTAACTGGACCGACCCTAGGCTTAGTCAGACCAAAACTACTGAAAAATTCATAGACCAATGGAGCATAAGTATTAAGATGCACATTATACAATGATTCCATACCCAAACTTTTCATGAATTCTTTGAAATCTTCAGTCAAACCCAATTTAGATAAAAGTTCGAGATCTAGAAAACGAGTAGGGAGTACCTCACGTTTTTTGAATCGAAGAAACTTTTCTCTGTGCTCATCATCCCGGAAAATGATTTCCGGGTATTGGGGATCTCTAGGGACTTGTGGTGGTGGTGGTGGTGGTGGAGGAGGAGTAGCTTCCCTCCTAGATCGCGAGCTTTCGCCTCGAATTAATCTTCTAAACTTGCTTGTCATTGATGATTTGTCAATCTTAAACCCTTTCTAACACAAAAAATGGAGTTTGGAAGAGTGGTGAAGAGAAAAGAGAAGGGTGGGAAGATTTTTGTGAGTGGAAAAATGGTGGGATGGAGGATGAAAGGAGAAAAGGAAGAAATTTTATGAAGTTTGAAAGAAAAAGGATGAAGATTTAAGGAGAAAAATGGTGTTTTAATGGAGGTTGGGGTTTGAGAGGTTGATTGGGTAGGTTAAAGATGAAGAGAGAGTGTGAGATGAGAGAAAGAGAAAAGGAATAAGTGGTAGAAAAGGAATGAAGGCTCAAAATATTCGGTGTTCTGGTCGCAGGCCCGATCGGGCAACAGTTGCCCGATCCGATCGGGTGGGGAAATTTTTTAGTGAAGGTGTTTTTTGCCGTCCACCCGATCGGGCAACTGATCGGGCAGTCATTTACTGATGGGGTGCTAGGGTTTTGCACCTGATCGGGCAATGGTTGCCCGATGCCATCGGGTGGAGCACCTTTCTGTCATCTGAATTTTTTACCTTCACCCGATCGGGCAAGCCTTCGGGCAGATGAATTTCCATCGGGTGCCAAGGTCTCGCACCCGATCGGGCACACCTTGCCCGATGCCATCGGGTGGCCCTCTTTTCTACTACTTCAACTTTTTTTGTATCCACCCGATCGGGTGGTGTTCACCCGACGCCTTCGGACGAACTCCTATTCAGTAAGTAGCTCACCTTTTTGCTAAGTTGGGGCGTGTATGGCCAAAGGTTTGCTCAAATAGCATGTCTGCACATCAAAAAACATAATCTAGGAGCTCATTAGTACCCTCACGCTCTCTCACATGCTACAAACTACGAAACAAAGAAAAAAAGAAAAACTAACTAAGGGATACGGGTTGCCTCCCGCAAAGCGCTGGTTTATCAAGGTCCCGCACGACCGTATTCTCTAGTCAGATGAATCAAGTGGGGAGGGATCAAAGCGAATATCCTCCACACAACCAACAAAAGCACTCTCATGGTACAGCTTCAGACGTTGTCCATTTGCTTTGAACTTCTCTCCTTTTTGGTTGACAACCTCGATGGCACCATGTGCCTTCACTTCTGTCACCTCGAATGGTCCAGACCATCGAGATTTGAGCTTTTCATGAAACAGTCTCAACCTGGAATTGAACAATAAGACCTTGTCGCCAACCTTGAACTCTCTTTTGCCTATCATCTTATCATGCAACTTCTTCGTTTGCTCTTTGTAGAGCCTATGATTCTCATAAGCATCCAAACATAGCTCATCTAACTCATTGAGTTGAAGAAGTCATGCTTCACCTGCAGCTGTCAAATCAAGGTTAATCTCTTTGACCGCCCACGCAGAAAGATACTCCATTCCACTGGCAAATGGCAAGCTTTGCCATAAACCATTCGATAGGGTGTGGTACCCAAAGAAGTCTTAAAAGCAGTGCGGAGCGCCCAAAGAGAATCATCAAGTTTCAAGGACCAATCTTTTCTAGCTTTAGTGACCACTTTCTCAAGAATCTTCTTAATCTTCCTATTGGACACTTCTACTTGACCACTAGTCTGAGGGTGGTAGGATAGACCGTCCTTGTGGGTGACTCTATCTTTTTTCAATAGGGCCTTGAAGGTGCTCTTATGAAAGTGAGAACCTCCATCGCTAATTACAACACGAGGGACACCAAAACGGGGAAAGATTATTTTCTTAAACATTTTCATCACAACCTTAGAATCATTGGTTGGTGATGCTATAGCTTCTACCCATTTGGTCACATAGTCGACAGCCACTAAAATATACCTATTCCCACAAGAGGTAGGAAAGGGTCCCATAAAATCAATTCCCCACACATCAAAAGGTTCGACCTCTAGAATCCCACTCTGTGCATCTCTTGCCTTTTTGAAATATTACCCGTCCTCTGACAAGCATCACAAGACAAACAAAAGGCACGGGCATCTTTGAAAATCGAAGGCCAATAGAAACCACTATGTAGGACTCGAAAACCAGTCGCTTGGGAACCTAGATGGCCACTAGAAGGCATACTATGACAATGTAGCAAAACACCTTCCATTTCCCAATCAGGAATGCAACGACGAAATATTCCGCCAGAGCATTTCTTATATAGGAAAGGATCCTCCCAAAAATACATTCTAGACTCATGATAAAACTTTTTGCGTTGCTGATATGTAAGATTAGGAGGATGGGAACCACTAACACAATAGTTTGCAAAATCAGCATACCAAGGAGATTTAGACGACACAGAAAACAAATGATCATCAGGCAAAGAGTCATCTATAGGAGGGTCAGAAGGTGATCCAAACCTCAACCTAGAAAGGTGGTCGGCGACCACATTCTCAGCACCCTTCTTATCTTTGATTTCCAAGTCGAACTCTTGTAGCAAAAGAATCCATCTGATGAGTCTAGGTTTGGCCTCCTTCTTGGCCATCAAGTACTTCAAAGCAGCAAGGTTAGTATGTACTATAACCTTCGAACCTATCTGATAGGTTCGAAATTTGTCCAAGGCATAGACTATGGCTAGCAACTCCTTCTCTGTCGTAGCATAATTAACTTGGGCTGGATCCAAGGTTTTGCTGGCATAGTGAATAACATGGAGTAGTTTATCCTTCCGCTGACCAAATACTGCCCCTATCGCATAGTCACTAGCATCGCACATGATCTCAAAAAGGAGATTCCAATCTGGGGGTTGTATAATAGAGGCAGTGATCAATGCTGTCTTTATCCTGTCAAAAGACTCCAGACAATCATTAGTAAAATAGAACGTGACACCCTTTAGCAACAATTGAGTGAGGGGTTTCGCAATTTTCGAAAAATCTTTGATAAACCTGCGATAAAACCCCGCGTGACCAAGGAAACTCCTCACTCCTTTGACATTCATTGGAGGGGGAAGTTTCTCGATCACCTTAATCTTTGCTCTATCACTTGGATGCCATGCTCAAAAATCAAATGACCCAAAACGACACCTTCATTCACCATGAAGTGACATTTTTTCCAATTCAGCACAAGGTTTGCCTCAACACATCTTTTAAGCACTTTTGACAAATTATGCAGGTAAACATCAAAATCAGAACCATAAACACTGAAATCATCCATAAACACTTCCATGATATTTTCAATAAAATCAGAGAATATGGCCATCATGCAGTGTTGGAAAGTAGCGAGAGCGTTACACAATCCAAATGGCATCCTACGATATGCGAAGGTGCCATAAGGACATGTAAACGTAGTCTTTTCCTGATCATCTAGATGGATCGGGATTTGGAAAAAGCCAGAATATCCATCCAAATAACAGAATTAGGTATGTTTGGCTAGCCTTTCCAACATCTGATCAATAAAGGGAAGGGGGAAATGGTCTTTTAGAGTGGCATTATTAAGTCTACGATAATCAATGCACATACGCCACCAGGTGACAGTCCTGGTAGGAATTAAATCACCTTTTTCATTTTCAACAACAGTGGTCCCCCCCTTCTTGGGAACCACTTGTACATGACTGACCCACTTCGAATCAGCAATGGGATAAATGATCCCTGCATCTAACAATTTCATAATTTCTTTCTTTACCACCTCTTGCATATTAGGACTCAAACGTCTCTGAGGTTGAATGCAAGGGAGGTTACCTCTTCCAGATTAATACGATGCATACAAAAATTAGGACTAATGCCCTTCAGATCATCAATACTATAGCAAACTTTTCAATTGGCTATCTGTGAGTTTAGTACTGACAATGACAATTCACAGGACATTCTTCCTTATCATCTAAAAATGCATACTTCAAATGAGAGGGTAGTGGTTTGACTTCCACCTTAGTTACCTGAGGAGCAGAACTAGAGCATACACTTTCAAGTACCACAGTTTCCTGTTCTTGTTCAGCTCCATGGCCCTCTAAATCAGCAAGACAATATCGATGCCTAATGAATCACTATCAGTCAATGCTACCTCCAATGGGTCAGCATCACGTATCTGCTAAAATGCAGACATCACAGCTTTGTCTACCACATCAATCCGGGAACAAAATTCTTCAAGCATAGGAGACTTCATAGCATTGGTTAGTTTAAAAGTGACAGTATCATCACCAACACTCAAAGTCAATGACCCTGACTTGACATCAATAACAGCACCTGCAGTGCACAAAAATGGTCTGCCCAATATAATAGGAATTTGGGCATCCTCTTCCATATCCAACACAACAAAATCCACAGGAATGTAAAACTTTCCCACCCTAACAGGGACGTCTTCTAAAACACCTAGAGGGTATTTTATAGAACGGTCAACCATCTGCAAAGTAATTTGAGTGCACTTAAGTGCCTTCATATTCAGTTTAGTGCAGACAGACAATGGCATGACAGACACAGATGCACCTAAATCACATAAAGCTTTATCAATAAAAAGTGCACCTACATGACATGGGATTGAAAAGCTACCAGAGTCTTTTAATTTAGGTGGAGATTTATTTTGCAAAACGGCACTACACTCTTCAGTGAGTGCGACTCTATCTACCCCACTAAAATCCTTCTTTTTTGTGATCATCTCCTTCAAAAACTTAGCATAAACAGGCACTTGAGAAATAAATTCTGTGAAAGGAACCGTTACCTCAAGGTTGTTGACCATAGCCAAGAACTTACCAAGTTATTGATCCACCTTGGACTTTTGCATTCGATGAGGAAAAGGCAATCTTGGTGTAAAAGGTGTATCATAAACCTTCTCCTTCTCTTTCTTCTTTTCTGCTTGTTCAGCTGTCTCAGATAGTTCGACATCAGACGTCGAATTCTTCTCCAATTCCTTATCTACTACCTCCTTCTCCTTGCTAGGGGCAGTATCATCATCAACTGGCATAGGAGGAGCAGCATAAGCAGTGCCGCTACGAAGAGTAACGGCGTTTGCTTTGTCCCTCTGTAATGCTTGCCCTGGCAAGTGTCCCTGCTGCCTCTGAGCATTATTCTCTGCCAATTGAGCAATCTGAGTCTCGAGAAGTTTTATGTGCTTCTTTTGGGCTCTCTGTGCATCCTCATTGGCTTTCTGCTTAACCAACAAATGTTTCTCTTGAGCTTTCCGTGCCTCCTCATTTGTCTTTTGCATAGACAATACTAGTTTCATCAGTTCAGATGTGCTAGGCTCTTGTGGGGCTAAATTTTGTGGTGCTGGCTAGGAATTCTGATGGGCAGGTCTTTGGAAACCAGGGGGATTGTGAGAATTCCCTTGGTTTTGGTAGTAGTTGGGTTTTGGGTTGTTATGTGAAGGCTGATAGGAATTTAGTGGAGGGTGGTAGGAATTTTGTGGCTGTGGGTTCTGAACATTGTTGCTTCTATAGGAGAGAAGTGGATTGTCTTTCCAACCAGGATTGTATGTGTTGGAGTAGGGGTTATTTGGCTGTCTTTGCTGAAAAGCATTCGCCTGCTCCATCTGATTCTGATCGAACTGACTATCATGGCCGAAGTGACCCTGAATACCACACACCTCGCAGTAAGATGAGGTGATTGTTTCAACTACCGACATGGCATTGATGCTCATAGGCGGAGGTGTTGAACTAGAAGACTTCATTATTTGTAATTGCTGAGTCAGTTGCGCCATCTGAGAGGTAAGCAATGAAATAGCATCAACTTCAAGTACCTTCTTAGTCAAACTCCTAGATGATGAATGGTCATTTGCTGCGAGATTTGCTAGGAAGTCATAACCCTCATCAACTGCCTTGTCTAGAAAGACTCCTCCTGTAGATGAATCAACAGTACTCTTCGTCTGGGGCTGCAGACCATTGTAAAAAGTCTGCGTCAGAAACCACTTGTCCATATCATGATGTGGACATTCCCTCTGTAGGTCTCTGAATCTAGTCCACGCTTCCCTCAATGTCTCATCTGGCTCTTGGGAAAACGTGGCCAACTTGTTTCTAATTTCTGTTGTTTTTGTGGGAGGGTAATACTCATGAAGGAATGCAGCAGAAATCGCCGACCATTCTGTCTCAGTGATATCGCTGAACCACCTCTGAGCCTTGTCTCTGAGTGAGAACTCAAATAACATAACTTTCAGCTGCTCAGGTGTGACTCCTTGATGTTTAACAGTTCTGCAGAGTTGTTGAAATCTCTGCAGATGGTTGGCCGGATCTTTAAAAGGATGTCCACCAAACTGATTCTGCTGCACCATATTAATTAGTGCAGGCTTAATCTCAAAGTTGTTTGCAGCAATAGTGGGCATCTGTGGACCTGTGGGTATGCCTTCAGGATTAGGCACCCCATAAGATTTCAGTGACTTCGCCATTGGTAATATGGAAATCTCTGAATCTGGCTTTTCTTGTTCAAATTCTGCTCTAAGATCCCGAAGTATTGCTTCTGTATCGGGATCTCCAGGAATTATGTGAGTTTTCTTTTGATACCTGGACATAAAAGAGAAACAACAAGATAAGCGTGATACCGACCTCAACTAGAACGGGAGGTTCCAATGAGGCAAAAAGAAGTACGCTAATTAATCGAATAAAAACTAAAAAACTAGCCGTCTCCGTGGCAATGGTGCCAAAATTTGATAGGCTAAAGTCGTGCCACCTATTCAAAAATAATTCCTACAGTCCTCTAACAATGGTAGTTAGTGGAAGCAGGGTCGAATCCGCAGGGAGACAGAGTTTCTATATTAATATTAAACCAACTAACTACTTCAGATGGAAATCATAGAAGATTGACTGAACTAATAATTAAACTTAGGAAGACGAGAATTAAACTGAGGATTTAACTATGGAATAAAAGCCTAGGGTATTAGGTCGGTCCACCATGCATATACCAATCAAATAGGGTCAAGCACTATCGAAACCTAATTCAAGAGTCGAGGGATTAGAGCATGTGCTGAGCTATGGTTAAGTCTCAACGCTCATAGTTCAACATACGCCACATGTTCACTAACGTAATCAGAACTAGTGAATTGTCCTAGGCCTCTAATCGTAAGACGGATCTGTGCAAACAACTATTAACCACAAGTAATCAATGAAATTGGCCACTAACATCATTCACTAATTAAGAACAAACCACATCACAATCACTTTAATCAAGCCCTAGAAATCGATAGGAATCTAAACAACAATCATGGTATAAACATGGCTTCCCTATCTAACACCATGGAAACAGAACTACTCAGACATGATCGAATTGACAATAACAAAACTAATTGGAAACCCTAAGAATTGCATCATGAACTAATTGAATAATCAACAATTAAACTAGATCAATCAAGAGATAAGAATAAAGCAATAAGAAAGAAGATTACCAAATTGACAGAAAGCGGTAACTTTAATTGAATTGAATCAAGGTTTGATCTCCTCTACAATGGAAACTAATGAAAAGTAACTTTAAGAGCTCTCTAATTGTTCAAGATAATAAAAGATACATGTAGAAATAACCTAAAAAGTATTTATAGTCTTCTAGGAAAGCAATAAGATAGAATGGAAAAGACGCAAAATCGCGTCTTCCGTGTCTTCCACCCGATCGGGCAAAGGGCCTCCCGATCGGGCCTGGGAACAACTTTTCAGTGGCAACAAAACAGTGTGCACCCGACGACATCGGGCGATGAGCACCTGATCGGGGCCACAACATTTGCACCCGATCGGGCAAGGCTGGCCGATGTCATCGGGCGAAGCTCTTCTTTGGCATCTTCAGAATCCGCCAAAAAGACTAAGTATCAGTCCACCCGATGGGATCGGGCAACGCCGCTCGATCGGGTGGAGAATTTGAACTTTTGACCATAGAAAATCGTACCCGATCGGGCGGAACAAATCTCTTGCTTGCTTCATGTTTGGCTTCAGACGCCAAGTCTTTTAACAGTTCTTCTTCACAAGGGGGTTCGAATACCGTCTCAAGACCGCCTATATGCCTCATAACCTTCCGCTATAGTGTGGTGATCAAAACGCCAAGTAAATAGGGAGTTTTTCCCTAAAAACCTGCAAAACGATATAAAACAGACAAACCACAACTATATTTAAATAGTTAGCATAAATAGCTCCTAAGAGCGTCAATATCACACAATTTAGCTTGTAAAGGAAAGGAAAAACTCTATAAGCAATCAATATATCAGAGAGCTCCACGAAATCCTAGAATTTAATGAAATTCACTTTTGTCGGACAAAAGAGAGAGACAGAGTGAGTGAGAATCAAGAAAGAGTTAGGGATAGGGTTTGGGTTAGGGATGAAAGAAGCTTGAGATGCTCTGGCGTGGTCTGCTATGCTGCGATAGGGTTTGAGAAAATGAGGGGGAAATTGGTTTAGGGATGAAATTGAGTTAGGGATGGGTTTTAAATTTGGCAAAATAAAAATAGCGCCATGCTTTTCCGCCTATAAGCCTTTTCTATTATTATTATTTTAATAATATTTACAAAAGTGTTGCAATTGCTGGAAAAGATATTGCAAACCTTATATATAATCGTTGCAATAGCTAGTATCATATTTCAGGAAGCGTTGCATTAGCATCAAGGTCGTTGCATTAGCTCCATAAATACAACGCTTTTCCATAGGTGTTGCATTTAAATCGTTGCAGTACCGCTTTATTGTAGTAGTGCAAGAAAGGTGCTGAGAATTTGGTCGTGGAACATCTCTTCATGTTGAGGTTTGAGTCGGATTTCGATTCTCCTATAGATGATTGTTTCCCTAATGATCATTTATTTATGTTTCTTCACAATCCCCCTGGTATGCTGATTATGCTAATTTTTGTGTCGATGGTTCTCATCCTCCCGGTCTTACATATCAGTAAAGAAAAAAGTTTTATCATGATGTTAAGAGATTCATTTGGGAGGACCGACTGTTATATATAAAATATTCTGATTGGGTGTTCCGTAGATGTATTGTAGAATGGGAAATTGAGGGGGTCCTTAAATACTGTCACAGTATGCCATATAGTGGCCATTAAGGTTCCTAAGCGACTGCATATAAAGTCTTACACTGCGGTTTTCATTGGCCTACTGTTTTTAGGGATGCACGTGCTTTTGGGTGTCTTGTGATGCGTATGAGAGGCCTGGTAATATTTCTAAGAGGCAAGATATGCCACAGAGTGGAATCTCAGAGGTAAAATATTTTGATGTTTGGGGGATAGATTTTATGAAACCTTTTCCTACCTCCTATGGGAATAAGTACATTTTAGTAGATGTTTACTAGGTGACTAAATGGGTGGAGGCAAACCAATGACTCTAAGGTTGTGATAAGGATTTTTAAAAAGATAAATTTTCCACGTTTTTGATGTCCCTAGAGTTACCATTAATGATGCAGGTTCTCACTTCCATAAGAGCACCACCAAACCTTAACTTAAAAAACATGGGGTCATACACAAAGGATTTTACCACCCCCAGATTTGTGGCCAAGTAGAAGTGTCTAATAGGCATATTAAAAGAATTCTTGAGACAGTGGTCACTAAACCTGTGAGGGATTTGTTTCTTAAGCTTGATGATTCTCTTTGGGTCCTACACATTGCTTTTAGGACTCCTTTAGGGACAATTCCTTATTGACTAGTCTATGATAAAGCTTTTCATTTGCCAATAGAGATGGAGTATTTATCTGGGTGGGTGATCAAGGTGATTAACCTTGATCTAGTAGTTACAAGTGAAGCGCACCTTCAAAGAGTTGGATGAGCTTCAAATGGAAGCTTGTAAAGTATAGGCTCTACAAGGAGCAAACGAAGAAATTGTATAATAAGATTATTCAAAAGAGATAGCTCTAAGTGGGCGACAAAGTACTATTGTTCAACTCCAGGTTAATGTTGTTCTTTATAAAGCTGGAGTCTCAATGGTCAGAAGCATTTGAGGTTAATGATGTGAAGCGGCATGGAGCTGTGGAAGTTGTTTACAAAGAGGGTGAGAAGTTTAAGGTAATTGGACATCATCTGAAACTATACCACTAGGGTGCTTTCATAGGTTGGGTGACGGAAACTGATCACTTTGAGTCTCCTCTTCCTGATGATAACTGATTGCAGAGATAACACGGTCGTGCAGGAACTTTATAAATCAGGGATTTGCGGGAGGCAACCCGTATTGTCTTCTTCTTTCTTTAATTTTTTATTTTGGTTTCCTTTTGGAGAGAGAGTAAGAGTACTGACTTTTAAATGCTGAAGAAATTATGCAGGAAGTCCAAAGTTTAGAATACCACATCTCTATGTGAAGTAGTTATGAAATTTTAAAATGGGATAAAAGAAGGTTGTCCGGTCTCCCAGGTAAAGGCCGCCCTTTCGGGGGGGACATTTTTTGCCAAGTCGGGCGAGACCTTCTGAATGAGCGCGCGAGCGAGAGCGTGGGACATTTTTGGAAAAAATATAAATTTTGGCCGCCCGATCGACCAGGTCCACTTCGCTCGACCAGGTTTTTTTCAAAGGGATTGAATTTCAACCCCCCTTTCCCACTTTCTCCTCATTCCTTCTCACACTCAACCAAAAAAATTTGCCCACTCACTCTCTTCTTCCCTTCTCCTTCCTTTCACATCTCCATTAAAACAGTTGTCTAAAACCCCTATCTTCCTCCATTTTTTTTACTCTTTTCTCCTTCTATTTGTCTCCTACCTTCACAAATCATCACTATTTACTTCGTACTCCATAAAAAGCTTTCACTCTCTCCATGGCTAACCGACCACGTAAAATGAGAAATAAAGACGTTGCAGGACCTTCCACCTCGCAGGCTCCTCAAATTCCATCGGATCTAACACTTCCTCACGTTGCCTTCACAGATCTGGAGCAACGTGAGAAGTTTGATAAGCTTTGATACTATCCCCTAGTTACTACATGTTTTGTAGATCCTAACTGTTTTCAACTTCTAGGAATTTACCAGGAAACTAAGACTTTATTTGAAAAACATGGTATGGGTTATGTTTGGCCTGTTCCTCTATACTTATGTTGATTTAGCCTTGGAGTTTTTATCTTCCCTGGTTGTAGGGAATAACAATTTGGGTATTCGTTTTCGAATTCTGTGTCAGGATAGACTCTTGACTTTGGAACGCCTGGCTGCTATTATTTGACTAACTTTGACGGGGGGACTTACACGACCGAACATGGGCATCGCCATTTTGTGGAAAATGTTCATAGGTCGTGACGACTGCAACACCAAGCACTTGCCTGCTAATTAATCTCACCAGTCCTCCCTGATATACCTTCAGAGGTTCTTAGTGAGGACCTTTTTCGGGAGCCTTGAGCCCGTTGCCATGCAGACCCATGAGGTGCAATTACTAGGGGAGTTTCTGTGCCCCAATTATAAATATTCATTAGGCATTCCCTCCCTTTTGTTAGACATCTTTAGAAGGAATCTAAAAAGTTTCCTAAGTTTATTGAGGATGGCACTAACCGTGCCAGTCCTATTGCCTTGGGTGGTCTAATCGCCGAAATTAATTGTTACTATGTGTTCATTGAGAACCAAGATATTGCATGTGACATGCCCCCCGACCTCGATCTTAAGTACCTCCACAAAGCGTCAAGGATCACCTTCTAGTCATCGAACTATTATCACTAGATTATCGGTAGAAGAAAGTCTATCTTGCTTCAAGACCCATCCCACACCCGTATGTTGTCAGGTGTTGGCTCATACTTATTGCCCATGAGGAGCAACGAGGGTTAGCCTCAATGGGCCCCCGCTCAGCTGCAAAGATCGGTTCGAGTCTACTATAACGACCCTCTCGGTGCTGAGGAGGCTTCCTCTTCTTCTATCTTGTTAACCTTATGATGGCAGTTCTTAACCGTCTTTGGCCTATCCAGCAGTCCATCATTTCACATATGGATACCTCGGTCCAATCCACCATAAATGGACGCCTCACTCTCTTGACACAAGGCTTACCGCCCTTGAGTCTGATGTGAGGTTGGCCTTGCACCCTGTATACGTTGATTACTTTACACGGGGACTGATGTCTAAATCTGCTCAACACCCCTCCTTGTTTACCCCTCCCCCCTCAGTCTCACGATTTTGGTGACTCCTCCATGAACTATGGGGACCCATCAATATCAATATACTATTCTTATGATGTAGGTAATTTTAGTGTCGTTGTTAAAGGTATAGGTGGTGGCGGTGGTGACGATGAAGAGGACGATTAGGAGGTTGACAGGGAGGGGGGATGAGATAATGATGAGGATGACTTGGAGGATTCTGACTAGCTGCCCTATACTATGTGGGCTATTCCTCTTTATTGCTACAATGAGGCCATTGTCGAGTTCAGCTTTGGGGGGGATTACGTGAGCATTGCTTTCTTTTCTCTCCTCTTATTGCTTTTTAGTGTAGATTAGAAGAGTTTTATGGCTTTCATAGGATAGATTTACTACTTTCAAAATAATTTGAAAAAATGAAGAAAAAAATACGAGCTGATTTGAGCATGTTGAACTGTATGATTGTTTTCATGTGCCCCATTATTGTTTTTGAACTGTTTTGGACTCTTTATTTTTGATGGTTTGGCATGAGGATTTATAGGTCTTGATTTGATTTCCGATCTACTTTGACCTTTTTTGGCCTGATTCTTGTGACACTTTCTCTGAGTGTAGAGCCAAGTCATCAGTTAGACTTTGAGTTTATGCCATTGGATACCTATTTTCATCCCGTCTTTCCTTTTGTTGTGTGATAGTTCCTCGTTATGTCATTGATATTGGTCTTGCTTCTTTACTCTTTAATGTCTGTCATGAATGCGCATTGATATTGTTATATAATATGAGCACTATAAGAGGGGGGTGAATTATAGTGAGAGAATATGCTATACTTTTTGCGGAAATAAAATCTAGCTAGGGAACACGAAGAGGGAACACGAGATATTTTAGTGAGGAAAAACTTCCTAGGCCCAATAGGAAGAAACGACCTCGACCACAAGGGATTTTGACTCTAAACTTTCCACTATAATAGGCCAAACGACTCTTTTTACAAACATATTACTTTTCTCTCGGGCCACAACTTGAGCTCTAAAACTCAAGTTCCCAGCAACAGTTCCCACAATGTTGTTCCTCTCGAAGTTCCTTTCTTTCTCTTTCTCACGCTTCACTCAAAGCTTCTCACACTTACAAAGAATTCACTCAAACCCTTACCCAAAAATACAATATGTAAATGGAAGAGTATAAACTCGATTAAAGTAAGTATGAATTCTCTTGGGAACGACACTGACTCTTTAAGACACTAAGAATATTTGGCTAAGTGAGACACATTAATTTCAAGGTATTAGGCGCCTATTTATATTATGTTAAGGCAAGACCATAACGTAAGTCCACTTACCCATGATGTCCATTACTACAATTAATTTATTTTTTATTTAATCTATACTTGAGAATTAAATAACCAAGCTTATTATGAAGTGTGTTACTACACCCAGGTTCACAATTATGGTAAATGGTTCTATGCATGGTTTTTTTGCATCCAAAAGGGGTTTGAGGCAAGGAGATCCAATGTCCCCCTTGTTGTTTGTTATTTGTATGGAGTACTTGTCTAGGTTGATGAAAAGAGTGATGGAAAACTCTTACTTTGAGTTTCATCCAAGGTGTAAGAGACCTCAATTGAACCATCTAGTGTTTGCTGATGATGTCATTCTGGTGTGTAAGGGTTCTTTCCCTGCTGTCTATGTGATGATACAGAGTTTCAAGCTGTTTTCAGAGACCTCTAGACTGCAGATCAATGGTGACAAGTCTGATTTTTATAATGCTGGGGTAGATGATGCTACTGTGTAGAGAATTAAACTTGCCACTGGTTTCAAACATAGTAAGCACCCTTTCAGATATCTTGGGGTGCCAATTGTGCTAAAAGGATCTCTGTGGCTTCCTGTGATGCTATTGTTGAAAGGATGTGTATGAGAATTAAAGTATGGAGTTCTAGACATCTATCTTATGCTGCTAGAATTCTACTTATTAATTCTTTTTTATTGAGTTTGCATGTGTATTGGGCACAGGTGTTCACTATCCCTAAAATTGTGTTTCATGAGGTTGAGAAAGTGTGTAGAGCATTCCTCTGGAGTGGCTGCTATTACAGCACTAAAGCAGGTAATGTTAATTGGGATGTTGTTTGTTCCCCTAAACAAGCTGGGGGACTTGGAGTGAGAAAGATTACTGTTTGGAATAAGGCAGCCTTGGCTAAGTATGTGTGGGCCTTGGAAACCAAACAGGATAGTGTATGGATCAGGTGGGTTCACTTTGTGTATATTAAGGAAGAGGATTGGTGGGAGTATTCCCCCCTGCTGAGAGTAGTTGGTATTGGAAACAGGTTTGCCAGGTTAAGGAGGAATTGAAGCAGATTATTTCTCGAATTGATTTGAACAATTTGCACCCTTTTAGTGTTAAAAAAATCTATGATCTAATGATTGGTGGGTCTGAGAAGATTCACTGTAATAAATTTGTTTGGAATAGAATATCTATTCCTAAACACAGAATGATATGCTGCTTAGTAATGGATGGAAGGCTGAAAACCACTGATAGGCTGCTCCAAATAGGGGTAACTAGCTCTGTTGACTGCCTCCTCTGTGCTGGGGGCTGTGAATCTAATGTTCACTTATTCTTCAGTTGATCTTATGCTTAGAAGTGTTTGAAGGACATATTGCTATGGCTATAGGTGAAGAGTAATCAGGGGAACTACTACAGACTCCTATATTGTATCCACAGAAAAAAGGAGGAGTAAAGCTCAGAAGCAGGTTATAACTGCTTGTTTAAATGCACTAGTATATTTTGTTTGGCAGGCTAGGAATGATTCTAGATGGAATGATGTAGTTTGGCTGCCAAGAGTTTTAGTTAAAAGAGTTCAGAGCTCAGTTTGCTTGAGATTAAGGGGGGTAAAACCCCAGAAGCTTAGTAGTAGTGATAGTCAATGGATACAAAATCTGTGTATTGAGATGTATAGTTGAACAGTGTTTTCCTTTCTGTTAGATAGAGGGGTCCAACCTAGTTGGTTTGCTCTTCTAACAGTCTGGTTTTAGGATGTATTGTTGTTTATATTTTGGATGTGAATATAGCTCTTACTTACTTAGCAAAAAAAAAAAATCAAGCCCATTACTCCACAAACAGTAAACGTGTAGCAGTAAGCTTAAACGTGATATTAGTTTGCTTGGGGAGTAATTAAATTATTTGCTTTAAATACTTTTAGGAAAATATCTTTTACAAATAATTTAAACATAACCGAAAATCATAATTAAGTTTTAAAAGAAAAACCTTTTAAAACTGAAAATCAGTTTAAGTTTAATAAAATATAAAAGATAATATTTAAAACGATTTTGACCTTATCCTAATTAAATCAGAAAATCATTTTAAATAAATTCCTAACAAACTAACAACTAACTCCTAAAGTCATGGACTAAGTCAAAACTAACTAAAGACTCTCTAACAACCTTACTTGGGCGCACAACAAAGTTAGGCGCACAACTTGGGATATGTTAGATGTTCCTAAAGTCTTTTCTAGGTCTGTTCCCTAACCTTGTTCCTAAGAGTGCCAGTATATGTTCATGTCATGGAACAGAACCAAGTTCCGTTTGAGAATTCAACACAAACTAGATTAAGTATTTACTCAACCTTAACAAGAAGATATCAAATACATCCTAATGCATTCTAATCTTCACTCCAAGCTTGATACTTCATCTTTCGAACATCTTCACTTTGATCTTTGATTAATTCTCCAATTTAATCTTCGATCAAGTATTCTCTTTGCTCGAGAGTGAATTACCTAGCAATATCATAATTGAAACACAATATGTCTTTTGTTGGTTAAGTCATCTTCAAAACTCAAGGGTCAACAATTTCCCCCTTTTTGAAGATGGCAACAAAAGGCATATACTAAATAAACATATTTAATTATAAACAAGTCATATTAAACTATTTAACAAAGTAATTGAACTAATTTAAAACAAGTTCTAATAGACTATTTAATTTATTTTAACTTTAGAGAAAAAAGATTTTCGAAACTAGAGAACATGCATCAAGGCTAGAAAAATTTACTCTTTGCCTTTCTCTTTCCCCCATTGGCATCTTCAAAAACTTTATTCCATGATTTCGAAAAGATGAAAGTTATCTATCAAAACACATCACACCACCAAACTTAGTTAGAAGTAAGTTGGTTAGTATAAGTAAAGTAAGCATTCAACTCTCAAAACCGCAATCTAATAATATTAGCCATTCAAAAGACGCACACATGCAAAAAGATTCAACTTAAGATTAGTGAATTAATTTAGTTCCATTGTATCATGCATAAGAAGGAAAGAAACTAAAACATTGTTCCCATAGTTAAAGAAAAGAAAGAAAGATTAAACTAAGAGTAGTGTTTAGGCTTGAGGAGAGGGGGGTTGTTCGACTTCTTCCACCATATCATTGAGTTTCTTCATCACTTCCTTATGGTTGCGTTCCACGGTTTGAGAAAGCTTGAATATCATGGATTCCAATAGCATCATGTTGTCGTTCACCTTTTGGAGCGCCACAAGATTCGTCTTTAGATGATCCATTAGAACCTCTTGAACCATAACCGCCTTATCCACCTTTTCCGATAACCCTTTGACAATTTTGTTCACATCGTGAGCTTCTTGAGCAAATTCCATCATAGCCTTCGATTGACCCATAACCAAAGTAAACAAATGATCCAACCTTTGAGCATGTGCAAAGGTATAAGTAGCACCAATGGTGGGGTTTGGAGATGTAGATGAGGAAGGCTTTTGTGGTGTGGTTGCGTCAGTGGGTTCCTTATAGTCAAGAACAGCTGTTTGTTCCTTAGGGATGGGAACAGCAGCTGGTTCCTTTCCCTTGGGAACAGTAGTGGTAAATTGTTTGGAAGGAGGAGGGATTGCTAAGTTTTGTGGCTTGTTGTGTTTGGGAGAGGCAGTTTTTGGTGGTGAAGTTTTCATAGGAGCAGGAGATTGTTCCCTTGATGAAGGAACACAAGCTTCATAAGCTTCTTTAGTGATTAATTGAACTTCATCATCTCAACAACATCATCATCAAGCACAAAGGAAGGAGAGCTCAATACCTTCAAATTTCGAATGCGCCTACTTGATCTAGGAGCATGTAAAACAGGAGTCTCCTTCTCCAGTTCATCCTTATCAACAACCTTCTTCCCTTTAGCCTTTTCTTTTTGTTCTTTTTCTTTTTCTATTTTTAAATTTTTTTATTTTTCTTTTATTTTTCAATTTTTTTCTTTTTCTTCTTCTTTTTCAATTTCTACCTCATAATCAGTTTCCTCATTTTCTTCTTCACCGTCTATCTCATCATCATCCAAGTTTGAACGCCCTTGCACAACTTCCCCATCGACAATTGAGACATTAAAATTATTGAGTGCCTTAGTGTTCAACAAATTCCCCGTTGTAACACTAACTTGATGAACCCCATCAAGCTTTACATTGAATTTCTTTAGTATAACCGTGATAAGGGCTCCATATCCTATAACAACTCCATTTTCAATACAATGATTCAAGTGTTGAATCATAAGGGAGGGAAAATTTATTGGTTTATGATATGCAAGGCAATGGATGTAAATCAAATCTAACATGCCAACCAAAGCACGTCTACAAAGACGAGGTAAAAGTGTCTTTTTGAGTAGATGAAAGAGAATTTTGTGGAATGGGGACAGCTGATTATGATCTATAGAGGTAGCACCTCTTTTACACCCATATTTCACCACTAGATCCGTAAAGGAAATGTCCAAAAAAGGATATACCCCGCGCTGTTTCTTAAAATACACATATGTTCCCTTCACAGGAACACCAAACAATTTCCGTAAAGAATCACAATTAAAATCGGTTCGTGTTCCACTAACTAGGGTTGAACAATTTTTCTCCTCATCCATCGAAAAATTTTCACAGAATTCATCCATCAACTTGGGAACGAGCCATTGACCATAGCAATTTTCAAATAGTAGTTCCCAACCCTGAAATTTGAGAATCTCTAGCAATTGATGGAAATTAACCCTTCTACACCATGAAAGATCAATATATAAACCCGAAACATACCTAGATGGGGTCGATTTCCTTCTCGCCATTTTTGTTGTTCCTTTTCTGGGAACAACATGTTCCCCCTCAGATTTTGCATGTGACCCTTCGATTTCCATCTCCATGGCTTCTTCACTCTGTTTCCTCTTTCTCAAAGCTCGTGTGGGTGGATTGGGAGAGATATCCATGGGAGTTGGTGAGTCTTTGTGAGTACAAGAGGGAGAGGGTTTTTGGATTTTAGTTTGAGTGGGGAGGAATTGATTTATTGTGAGATACATTTTTGTGGAAAAAGGGGCTCCTTTTTATTTGGGTGAATGCTGCAATCTTTAGTTGAGTGGGAAAGCTTAAGATTAGTTGAATGGAGGTAATTAATGAGGAGTTTAATGAAGAAGATGAAGAGTTTAATCAAAATTTGATTAATCCGTGTAAGGAACACGGTTTGGAGAAAATAATAAAGAAAATTAATGAAAAGAATATAAGATAATATTTCCCAACTAATTTGAGAGATATTAGGAGGAAATAAAGGGAATATAATCAGATTTTCAGGAGAAAAAATTTGAAAAAAATATTTTTGGATTTTATTTATATTTCGAAAATTTGAAAAGAAATCCTAAGACTAATACGCTGGGAACAGCGTTTTTGGGAACAACGGATGGGAACAGAGAAACTTGCTACTTTCGAACGCAATTAACCTTTTAATCCCATGTTAATTCTTAAGGCATAGAATTGTCTAAAGAACACTAAGGATAATATTATTGGACATTAGTGAGTAGTTTTCAGACAAATTCACTCATACATATGTGATAAGAGGTTTTTAGTGTGTCGTTAAGGCACTAAGAACCGCTTAGCAAACAAAACTTATAAACCTAACGAGCAACTACTAAGAACGTAGTAATGGCAAGTCAAGGGTCGAACCACAAGGAAATTGGGATTGACTATAGTCTACTAAGTCCAAAACTACCTAAGTGAAGGGTTTTTGGGGTTTGAGATTGAATTAGGTACCAACTAATCAACTAGCTATCGAAAACCAACTAATAATTAAATAGGAGAATTAATATAATTAGGAAAACACTAGAGTTCGGGCTACTCGTATGAACTTGGGCTAGACAACGATAATCAACACTATAGAGAATCACAACGATGACAATACAAGGTTAAGTTTCCCTCTAATTTACTTGAGTCCTCTCTCGAATGGTCCTCAAGAGTAATCTATTAATCAACCAACCAAATCCTCTTTCGAATGGTCACTGGTCAATTGATTAATAGATTCAATGAGATCGGAAAACCCCTAATTAAAGGATCACCTTAATTCCTACCCAATCCCTTGGTCTAGAATTCAAGTCGAAACAGGGAATGACAAAAGGGATTAAAGTTCGATTAAGAACAATAGAAACCCTAAGTGCCCTAGCATAAATGTGATCAAGATCTATCCTAGGTGTTGTAACATATTAAAAGAGGACACATGGTCCAGTCACAGACTGCCACGTGGCCCAATGAATTGGTGACACGTGGCTCATCCCCTCAATGACACTTGGCATCATACAAAATGATAGCTTATGACCTCACAAAATTGAATAGAGAGGCCCAATTATTCCCTAAAGGAAGGAATAATCAGCCCAAATCCCCATAAGAGGAAGAGAGTGATTGGTTAAAAGGCTCAAGGCAATAACACTATGACAAGTGTCACCCTCTCATTGCCCAACCAATCACATCCCTCTATTTTAGGGTCTCCTTTCTATACATAGACACTATAAATAGCTCCTCATAATCAGGTAAAAGGGGACCTAAGATACTCTCTTAAACTTACTCTTTTAAATTTCACACTCAGATTTTATCTCTAGAATACTGACTTAAGCATCGGAGAGGGAATCAAACCCAAACCTCCGGTTTGGTTTTCCCCTTTTTTGCAGGTTAGGAAACGAAGCTACATCTCTGCACAACCCTCCCAAAATTCATCAACCCTACACCTGTCCATCATCAGGACAAACCTTGTTTACGAAAAGTAAACAGAAAACATTTGGCGCCATCTGTGGGGAGGCGTGGAGATGACAGATTGCAACTCGTCCAACCGAGGACAAAGGATGAGTCCTTATGTACAAGTCAATGACACAGTGGATGATGAACGTCTGCCCAGACGACGAGACAGACCGCGACAAAATGATCCGGTCGGAGCAGTTTTAGAGCCCAATCCTGCTCTTTCGGTCACGGCGACTCACTTGGAAAATGCTCTAAACGAGTTTCAAGCCAAGCAAGTCATCCAGGAACAGATTAAGAGTAATATGCTGTTCTTCAGGGTAGGCCCTCAGCCTGATTCTAGGCCTACACCCAGAAGAGGAGCTTCTCAGGAGAACGTAGCTAGACCAAGCGGGGCTAGACGACCGGAGGAAGCCTGGAGGTTGTCTAGGGGAAGGCAGCCTGCTCGTAGTGAGCAACCAAGTCGTTTAGACTGGAATCTAGTGGTCACCAACCCGGTGAACAGACCAGTAGATGGCCGTCGGATGGAAACGGACGCTTGAGAGTACTTACAAGCAAAAAGGGTGGCAGCACAACAACGTTAGGCTACTGGATCAACGCCTTTCTTGCAGGACCCACCCTGAGAATTAGGAGTCACACTATGGAGCAAGGGAGAACCCCGTCCATCTATGAGCCTCGTCAGGAGAGAACGGTGGTTCAGCCCAATGTCTACCGAAGAACCTCTCAGCAGAATGTTTATAGGCGAGAGTCTTAGGAGGTCAGTTCGTCAAATCCAGTTCTCAGGGAATGCAGGAGAAATACAGTACCAGTTGATGCATATATCAGGGAGCTCCGCATAGATTGGCCTACGCCTTTCTCAGCCAGAATAATGCAAGCCCGTCCGTGTCCTAAGGTTAAGCTACCCACCATTGATCCGTTCGATGGCACAACCGATCCAGATGATCATCTTTCAGCATACAAACATCAGATGTACGTCCAGGCTATGGACGATGCTACATGGTGTAGGAGCTTTCCAGCTACCCTGAAAGGGGTTGCTCAGAAGTGGTTTAACAATTTACCAGCAAATTCCATCAACAATTTTAAAGAGTTGAGTTACTCGTTTACTAGTCACTTTGTAGCCAATCGGCAGGAACAGAAAACCAGTATTCATTTGGGGAAGATTGTCCAGGGCCCAAAAGAGTCTTTGAGAAGTTTTGTGAAGAGATCTAACCTTAAAGCCCTTCAGATCCACTACTTGAATGCTGGTGTAGCATTTGATGCATTCATTCGGGGACTTCGTCCAGGGAGTTTTAAGTTCAACCTAGTCAAGAAGAAAGTAAGCACCTTGGCTGAAGCCCTCAGGGAAGCCGAAGCTTTCATACATGCGACAGAGGTGTGTGCCGAAGCTAAACACTCAGAGTCTAAGAAGCCCGAGGAGCCTGTTCAAAAACCTATGAACAATCCTAAGAAGGCTGAGACCTGGGTAGTATCTTCAGGTACAACCCCGTCAAGAAGAGAGAAAAGAAAGGAAAGGGTTGTGTCAGCTGGGCCTATTGAGTTTAATAAGGATCAGTACTCTATCCTTATGGAGATCAAGGACCAGCATGAACTTAAAGCCCCAGCAGAGATAAAGAAGCCTTACAAGAATCGAGACAAAAGCAAGTATTGTCACTTCCACAAGGATTGTGGGCATGAAACCAATGAGTGTAAACATTTGAAGAGAGCTTTGGAGCATCTTGCGAAGCAGGGAAAGATGTACCAGTATGTGTCTCGGGAAGGTCGTTTTCAAAGGATTTTCGGCAAAGTAAGAAGAAAAAAGTGCCACCACTGATGAAGATGTAGTTTTGGTTATATCCGGCGGATTTGCAGCCGGAGGACCAACTTTGAGAGGGCATAAGAATTATGTTAGAGAGCTCGGCCAGGTGTTGCTAACAGGAAAAACTAAGGTGGACCCGTCACGCTTGGTGACGGTGAGTGAGGGTGATCGTGGTAAGATCAGAACTCCTCATGATGACCCGTTCGCCGTAGAGATGAAGATAGCAAACTTGAAAGTACGAAGGATCCTTATAGACACTGGCAGCTCGACTGACATTATTAGCGTTGATTGCCTGTCACGACTCAAGTTTGATGAAAAAGACCTCCTTCCAGTCCATCATCCAATCATAGGATTTGGGGAGGAATCATTCATCCAGTAGAGATGGTGTCGTTACCCGTCAGAGTTGGAGAGAAAGATCGAAGTAGAACCATGTTCATAAAGTTTTTGGTTGTCAAAGATCTGACAGCATATAATGTAATTCTGGGACGTCCCACTCTCAACAACATTAAGGCGGTCATTGTCACTCATCTGATGTTGATGAAGTTTGAGTGTCACGATGGCCAGGTTAGTACGTTCTATGGAGACCAGCGGGCCGCTAGAGAGTGCTACCTTACTACCTTAAAACCTTCGTCATGGAAGTTGAATGAAGCTGAGCCCATGGATGTAGACAAGCCCAAAGAGGCTGGGGCAGAGACAGTAGGAACGTCCAGGATGAAAGAAGTGAAATTTTAGACGCACGCTGCTTCCGTAGGGAAGCCATCAGGAGAAAGAGATGAATTGTATGTTACTTCCGAAAGGAAGACGGCAAGAGATCTTCCTAGTAAGAAAAGGAAGTTCGCCCAGGTCAAGGAAGAACCAAGGTCTTCAGCCGAGGTGATGACGATTGCAAGCCTGACTCTTGATCGTCCTAAGCCTGCTGAAGCTCCCTTAAGCATTTGTTTAGATGATTCTCATCCAAAGAGGATTTTGCAGATTGGAGCGGGTTTAAATCCCGAGTTACAGGGAGCTATTATCTCACTGTTGAAGGAATATCAAGATATCTTTGCCTATGGGGCAGAAGAAATGCCGGTAATTAACCCAGAAGTGGCTGTTCATCGGCTAAATGTTGATCCAGCCAGAAAACCGGTCAGGCAGAAGAAGAGACATTTGGGACCCATCAGGAATCAAGTTGTAGACGACGAGGTCAGAAAACTGCTTGAGGCAGGCTTCATCAAGGAAACCCACTATCCAGATTGGTTGCAAACGTGGTAATGGTTCCCAAGCCGAATGGAACTTGGAGGATGTGTGTTGACTACATAGACTTGAACCAGGCTTGCCCAAAAGACAGTTTTCCTTTGCCCAAGCTGGACCGTCTGGTAGACTCGAATGCCGGGCATGCGTTGCTGAGCTTCATGGATGCTTATTCAGGGTTTCATCAGATCCCTATGCTGCCGGAGGACCAGGATAAAACCTCATTTATAACTGAAAAGGGGTTGTATGGCTGGCTGATGATGCCCTTTGGTTTGAGAAATGCCCCGAAAACCTTTCAGAGGCTTATCAACCAGATCTTTTCACCTCAGTTGGGACGTAATCTGGAAGCATACATTGACGACATGATCGTCAAGAGCCAAGAGGAAAAGGATCATGTCACAAATTTACGTGAAACTTTTGAAACTTTGCGCAAGTATAAACTAAGACTTAACCCAAAGAAGTGTGTTTTTGGGGTCTCGGCTGGCAAGTTCCTAGGTTTTCTGGTAGATCAGTGTGGGATAGAGGCAAACCCTGAAAAGATTCAAGCTATACTCGATATGAAACCTCCAACAAAGATTAAGGAAGTACAGCGGCTTACTGGCTGTCTAGCGGCTGTGGGACGATTTTTGTCCAAGTCGGGTGACAAGTGTTATCATTTTTTTGGAACAATAAAGAAGAAAGAAAAACTTCAATGGACCCCTGAAGCAGACGAGGCCTTACTTGAAATCAAGAAGTATTTACAGCAGCTCCCTCGTCTGATAAGTCGAGTGGTTGGAGAAAAGTTGTATGTCTATCTGGCTGTTTCTCTGAAGCAGTCAGTGCAGTGCTGTTAGTCGAGAGGGATGCTATACAAATCCCTGTATACTTTGCGAGTCAAGTACTCAAAGATGCCGAGAGACGATATACTACAGTTGAGAAGTTTGGTTTGGCATTAGTGGTGGCTAGCCGGAAGCTAAGGCCCTATTTCCTGGCTCATAGTATTGTTGTTTATACTGACCAGCCGCTAAAGCAAGTTTTACAGAAGCTGGAGGCGGTTGGGAGGATGCTCAAATGGGCGAATGAACTAAATATGTTCGACATTACCTTTGAGCCAAGGAAAGCGATTAAGGGACAGGCTTTGGCAGACTTTATAGCTGAATTAACCCGTCCAATACTTTATCCAGCGAAGGACCCCTCTGAGGGCAGCCAAAGTTGGAAGCTGATGGTGGATGGCTTATCTACTGCCCAGGGTAGTGGGGCAAGCCTGGTATGTCAGTCACCTGAAGGTGATAAGTATGAATCGCCTTGCGGTTCAAATTCCCAGCCTCCAATAACGAAGCCAAATATGAAGCCTTGTTGGCTGGAATTCGGATATGCCGAGCAGCTGGTGCGAGGGAACTAGAAGCAAGGTCAGACTCCCTTCTGGTAGTCAGCCAGGTCAATGGAGACTTGAATGAAAAGAAGCCTCCATGGCTAAGTATGTTCAGCTGGTAAAGGAAGAGACCAAGCAGCTACATCGGTTCACCTTGGTACAAGTACCTAGGTCTGAGAATCATCAAGCTGATGCTCTATCAAAACTAGCTAGTTCAGCTTTAGGTGACGCTCCTCGAACTGTATTCTGGGAAGTATAAGAGAAGAAGAGCATTGACCAGGAGGAAGTGATGTTTTTAAGTAGAGGAAACAATTGGATGGATCCCATACTTCATTACAAGAAGACCGGTCAGTTACCAGAAGATCCGGTAGAAGCAAAATATGTTAAAGCTCGTGATTAGTGGTTCAAAATTTGGGATGAGACGTTGTATAAGAAATTATACGATCGTCCATTGATGAAGTGTATCACTAGAGAAGACGGCCTGGAGGTACTTAAGGATTTACATGAGGGCTCTTGTGCCTCACACATAGGTGGCCAGTCACTGGCTACAAAGGCGCGCAGGACTGGTTATTTCTGGCCGACACTGAATGCGGACGCCATGGAATATGCTAAAAAATGTGACAGCTGCCAGAAGCATGGCCATCTCTTTAAGAGACCGTCCAACTTCCTGACCCCTGTCCTGACCCCCTTGCCATTTGCTAAATGGGGAATGGACATTCTAGGTCCTTTCCCTATGGTGGCCGGCCAGACAAAGTTCGTGATTGTGGCTGTGGATTACTTCTCGAAGTGGGTTGAAGCTGAAGCAATTAGGGGCATAAAGACGAATGACGTAAAAAGGTTCATCTGGAAAAACATAATAACGAGATTTGGGATGCCCCAGTCGATAGTGTTTGACAATGGACCCCAGTTTGAGACCCCTAAGCTGAAGGATTGGCTCACAGAGAGGGATATTAAATCCCACTTTGCTTCTGTTGCCCATCCACAGGCAAATGGCCAGGTAGAGGCTTTCAACAAGATCATATCAGAAGGCATCAAGAAGAAGTTAGAAAATGCCAAGGGTTTCTGGGTGGAAGAGCTTCAGCTGGTTCTCTGGTCCATCAGAACGACTGCCAAGAATTCAACTGGGGAAACTCCTTTTATGCTGGTTTATGGAACAGAGGCTGTCCTCCCTATTGAAATTGAAGAACCTATCCTCCGTGTGATGTTGTATTCAGAAGAGACCAACTGGGCAGCTATGCGTCTGGCATTAGACCAGCTGCCGGAAGTCCGAGGCAATGCTCTTTTGAGGATGGAACTGTACAAGTTACGGATGGCAAGGGGGTTCAACAAACGGGTAACCAGAGGACCTCTCAAAATAGGGGACCTGGTTCTTCGAAAGATGGAGGCTGTAGGACGAGCAAAGGAACTTGGCAAACTAACCCCGAATTGGGAAGGACCTTATCAAGTGGTCGAAGAAGTTCGTAGCAGTACGTTTAAGCTACAAGACTTAGATGGACGCCCAATACCACGAACCTGGAACTTTGATAATCTGAAGAAGTACTATGTTTAATCAAGTACGAAGTTTTTTTTACAAGTTGTTAACGAAGTGCTACAGCACAGAAAATCTTTTAGAAATGTATTACATTTACCTTAGCCTAGGCTAAGCAAACTTCATATCAATACATATTCTAAATTCTGGTCTATGGTTTGAGTTGCTAGATTATATATGGGATAACTGATAGTCTATAACTCGTTCTACCACACACTCAGCAAGGGGCATTTTATTATCCAAAGCCATCTTGGCGCATTTTACCATTGATGGACGAAAGATGGTTATTAGATAATAAACCATAGAGGACCATTATGTAAGACAGATATTACTTCCTAAAGGAAGACGTCTGTAAAAACCATCACAACTTGTCCAAGTAAAACAATTTTACCATTGATGAACGAAAGATGGTTATTAGATAATAAACCATAGAGGACCATTATGTAAGACAGATATTACTTCCTAAAGGAAGACGTCTGCAAAAACCATCACAACTTGTCCAAGTAATAACTGATGAATAAAGACTCCTTGATTAAAGGTTCCTACTTTAATAAGAAGCAATTAGTACATCGTCTAAATCCAAGATCATTAAAACTTTGAAAATAGACGTACACTGCTTCCTAAAGGAAGCCGGCCAAAGAGACGTATTTCCTTAGTAAAGGAAATCCCCGTCATAACACCTTAAATTAATCAAAGGTGTTATTTCCTAAAGGAAACCGGCCAAAATGAGAAGCCTTAGTAAAGATGGTCTCATTACTTACAAAAGGCGTGGACTAGACACTCACCTTCATACGATGCTCTTGTCTAGACGTAGAACAACAGCCATCCGAAGAAGGGGGGCATACAGTAACAATCCAGCTAGGAAAGAATAATCCTTGGACGTCTTCTTTTGAACATTACATTGGTATTTAACCAATAGTAAGTTCAAGAAAGAAAACGTCAAAAGAATAATCCTTAGATGTCTTCCTTTGAACATTACATTGGTATTTAACCAATAGTAAGTTCAAGAAGGAAAACGTCCAAAGAGTAATCCTTAGACGATGTCCTTTAAACTTTACTTTGCTTAAATACCAATAGTTAGTTCAAGAAGGAAGACGTCTAAGGAATAAACCTTAGACGTCTTACTTTAAACATTATTCGTCTAGGAGCTAGACTGCAGCTTCTAAATTACATGTCCGTCTGAGCAGCCGATATCACAATAAAATAAACATTGCTTCTTCAAGAAAGCCGTCAGAAAATATTCATAATGTAAAGGTCGTCTTGACACAACAGAGACAACACTCGTCCAAGAGGTTTATGTACTGTGGGGCAACGATCGTTTATGAATGGCCAAGAAAAGGCAGGACGATTGTCATTGCCAAAAGGAGGCAGGACGAGTGTCCGTCACAGTCCACTGTTATCTTGGCCGCATTCCTTCGTGGGGCAACGATCGTTTATGAATGGCCAAGAAAAGGCAGGACGATTATCATTGCCAAAAGGAGGCAGGACGAGTGTCCGTCACAGTCCACTGTTTATCTTGGCCGCATTCCTTCATAGGGCAACGGTTGTTTAGACAATTTGTCAATCCAAGACGAGTATCTTTGACTCCTTAAGGATGAGTAAGCTGATTACTTAGCCAAATTAGCATGTTGGAGTTTCCTCGTCGGATCAGTTGTTATCCGTCTAATAAATGTGACCCAAGACGAGTTACGCTGGTCATTGAAGACGAGTTATGCTGGTCATTGGCTCCTACTGGACGGGCATGGTGATTACTTAGTTAAGTTGGAGTTCCTTGTCTGAGCATAGTTTATCATTTAAAAGATTCGACCCAAGACGAGTTAAGGTTGGTCAAAGGTTCCTCTACACAAGTAAGTTGATTACTTGGCAAAAAATAGCATGCTTGATGTTCCTCGTCCGAAGAGTATATTTTCCGTCCAAAGGATCTGATCAAGATCATCTTAGGTTGATCTTTGATCCCTCCTTAGACGAAGTAAGAGTATACTTAGAAAAGTGATTTAAGATGAGCAAGATGGAAAAAGGCAATCATATGGAACTACTTTTAAGAGAAATTACTAGAATAAACATAAAATAAGCCAGCTGAAAGAAGGATACTCATTTGGGCAACTCATTCAAGTGGACGAAAGTGGGTGCCAAAATTCACAAAAGTACAGCACTACTGAGTTTCCATGCTACTACAACAAAACCAAACGACAAAAGATACCTCCTAATGTGATTACAAAGCATTGGAGTTTCAGCAAAATAACCATGAAGTACAACAAAAATACTTAGTCAAAATTACAGCAAGAGGAGCGTCCTGATCTGGTTGTGGGCCAAGACTTGATGACAGTTGCGTACTTCTTCAACTTGTCAAGCTGAGCCTGAATATCTTTCCTGCCCTCCTTGCTGGGTACTTGGTGCAAGCTTTCTTAGACTTGCACCAGTTCTTATAGAACCGCCCCCTGACTTCCTCACTCAAATGAGTAGCCCAAATGAGAAGGGAAGGAAGCAGGAGGACGGCGGATTTAGACGTTGGGAAGAGGAATAGTTTCATCCTCCTCCATGGAGGCATCATCTAGAGGCTCTTTGTCCCCCAACTCCTCTTCCTCGTCTGTCTCCTCGAAAGCAGGGGGATCTACGCGACGAACTCTGGCGTTGTGACACTCCTCCTGGAATTCAAGTCGGCGTTGAAACCGGCTCACTTGGTCAGGTTCAGCCATCATCTCAATGGCTTTGATTCCCCATCCTTTGGCTGTTTCCAAGGACTCGGAGAAGGCTTTGAGGACATCCTTGAAGTCCAGCTTAGCTTGATTCTTCAACTAATCCACCTCTGCTGTGAGTTCAGAAATTTTGGCCCCAAGCTCAGCCGAGGTAGCAGCAGCAGCATCCTTCTCCTTCTTCAAGTCGTCCAAGAGAACATCCCGATCCAGGAGCCACTCTTCCTTCTCCTTCAGCAGGTCAGTGATCTTTAGCAAGTGAAGCTTGTTGGACGACTCCAGCTCAGCCGACTGCTTCTCCAAGGCCTCTAGACTCTGCCTGTGATAGATGTTCATCTCCTCAACAGTAACTATGGCCTGGTCTCCGGCCTTAGTCACTTTTTGAACACAGGAAGAGTTCTCCTTACGAAGGACACTTACATACCCTTCCAAGGCCATGCTCCGGGCGAATGCCTGAACAAAAGGGAAATTTACCAAGTTAGCAAGCTATGTTATAAGAAGTGAAACACAATAACAATGAAGTTAAGAAGCTAAGAGAAGGAAGTACCTCGGCCAAGAGTTGAGACAAGTAGCCCACATGTCCAGCAGTGGCTCCCCTCAGACTGTCGACGTACTCATGAGGGAAGGCGTCATAGACGTCCTTCTTTATTTTCTTCCTCTCGACCAAGGAGTACTTAGAAAATGAGGGGATGGCCTCGTCGGGCTCAGAAGCCGACTCATCCACGACTGGAGCTTTTCCCTTATCTGAAAAGGATGAAGCATCAGTTCGGCGAATAGGGATGACCACTGCAAGCTTGTTAGGAGGACTAATCGAGCGTCCACCAACCCGCAGCGTTCTGACAACGTTGGAACAATATAACTCACCCGACGAGACAGACTTTGTCCTGAATGGATGAGGCATTTGCCCCACCAGCTGAGCTACAGCCCCAGAGTAGGCCGAGGTACCAGGATCAACCGCAACCGGATTTCACAGCTCTTCATAATTCAAACCAGCTGCGTCCAGCTGGTTTTCCAGATCGATGGGACTAGACGACGCTCTAGCTCCCAGTGTGACGGCCGGTGGCGGCAGGACCACCGGATCAGTAGGCTTTGTCCCTTTCTCGCCGGAAGGGATAGGTTCCTTGCGGACAGACGAACTCGCCTGCCCAACCCTCTTTGCCGGAGCAAAGGACTTTGGTTTTGGTTTTTTGAGAGAAGAAGCTTGTTCCCCTGAAGCAGAAGGCCGCTTCTTCGACGAAGCGGTCGGCTTGGCAATAGCCGCTCTTGCCGTCGGCGAATTCTTCTGCACAAAAACAATAACCAAGTCAGATTACTATCCAAAACCGAAAATGGCCCCAGGAAGCAAACCGGCCAGAACAAGCCTTCGTCCAGAAAAATCATCTAGAACTTACCAAAGGTAGTTCAGTGAAGGAAGCCGTCTGTGGCTAGACGTTTTCCTTCAAGGAACCACCTTCGGTCAAGAAACATGACAAGGACGGAGACATACACCAACCGAAGGTCGTTCAGTGAAGGAAGCCGTCTGTGGCCAGACGTTTTCCTTCAAGGAACCACCTTCGGCCAAGAAACATGTCAAGGACGAAGATCTAAAGTAGACTAAAGGTTGTTCAGTAAAGAAAACCGTCTGTGGCCTGACGTTTTTCTTCAAGGAACCATCTTCGGTCGGGATTTAGACAAAGGTCTAAACGAACACGACCAAAGGATGATTTACAAAGAAGTCCGTCTACATCCAGATGTCTTCCTTCACAAAGAGGCCTTGGTTTTATGGCTGGACGGACGAAGATGATTTACAAAGAGGTCCGTCCACACAAATATATATATATATATATATATATATATAAATTTACTAGAGTTCCCTCTCGTTTCTTATGAGGGGCCTTTGAATGCTCCGCCCACAGATCGCCGCCGAACTTACTCATGTTTATTTCTCCCTTCCAAGCGGCTAGAATCCTTCTTCTTGCCGACTCTGCACAAAGAAATTATTTGGTTAAGTTCAAAATTGAAAATACTTTAACAGACAGTTGGGGCAAGACCAGGACAGTACCTGGATCTTCGCCCTCCTTCAGTCCAGCTGCAACCAAAAATTCTTCATTGAAAAACATCTCTTTGAAGGGAATCCAACCACTTGGTCCCTTCAAAGCTATCTTTTTTGGCTTTGGGCACCCGGCTTCCCCATGCCCAGGGTGAATGTACTCCATGGCCGTGAAGTGAGCTACCACGTCATCATCATACTTATTCTCTAAATCTAGTATTGGGGTACCTCGTCCAACATTGGTTACAGCTCGGTATTGGTACCTATAGGGCTCGGCTGTCTCTGCGTCTGGTGCTTGGACGAACAGAAACTCCGATTTCCAGTTATGCATCTTTGTTGGTTTCCCAAAAATAGTCATATACCCGGCTCTATTACAGACGCTGTACCAGGTCCCCTCTATGGTCTTTTGAAGTTGACAGACATAGTGTATGTGGGTGAAGGCATTAAGATAAGACCAGGCCATATAGCTCACAGGTAGCAATAAAAGTTAAAATATTTAGCCAGGCATTGGGGGCCAGCTGATTATGACCTGTGCTATAGTGTCTAAGGAATTCATGAATGAAGGGGTGAAAAGGAAATCTAAGTCCGGCATCTAAGGCCAGCCTATACACAGCAAACTAGTTGGGTGTCGCATGGAAAATTGTGTCCTCCTTTTAGGAAGGACGAATTTGAAGCCAACCATGGGCATCTCTTTATTTAGACGACTCGCATTCGGCCCATACTTCTCCAACCAGTATATATCCACACATACATACGTCGGGTCAGAAAGAGGACCCAGACGTTCCCGAAGTTCAGCAGAGGTAGTAGAAGGTTCTGATCCTTCTTCTTCGTCCTCATCTTCCTCATCGTCTGGGACCCTTCCAGACAGTTCGGCTTCATCCTGATCCTCCAAAGTCTCGAAGTCATACTCGGCTAGAGGGTCAACCTCTAATGGTTGGATCTCTTCCACTCTATCATTTTCCTCTCTCTCAGGAACTCTCCCAGTTGATTCTTCCATCTCAGAACTGGAGGAAGGGAGGATTAGTGAACGTCTCAGACGCGTCGTTTGCTTGACGCGCGCCAGATTACCCTGCAAAGGCAGAGACTGGGTCGTCGGAAAAGGGTCGAACGTTCTTATTAAATAAAAGAAGTATTCAGCCGAGATGAGCCCAACTCTAGAAACAGTGGAGGATGAAAAAGAATCCGCTCTAGGGTTAGCATCCTCCATGGGTTGGCCGGGGTTATGGGATGAGGTAAATGACACCATTTTATTTCAAAAAAGAAAAGAATCAAAGAAAGAAAAGAAGAAAAGTAAAAGGAGAAAGGGGAGATACCTGACTAAAGATCTGGACAAACCCTCTTCGCCTTTTCTACAAGTCACGCCGTTCTCAGCAATGGTCAAAGTCAAAACCCCCAAAGTCAACTTTCTCCGACAAATAAAGGAAGAAATGCTCTTTTTACCCAGAGCTTATCTCTCTAAAAAACTTTCTCTCTCTAAAAAACTTTCTCTCTCTAGAATTTTCACAAAAATGAAAGTGAAAAATGAAGTGGGGAGGGGGGTATTTATAGGGAGGTAAAAACCTTCCCTCTCCCCAAACAGTGTCATCACACGTGTCAGCACCGTGTGGTGTACACGTCACTTCACTTACTTCTGATTGGAGGAAAAGTCAGTTAAACTCCTAAACAGTACGATGAATATCAGAAGTTACTCTCAGTAAAAAGGCTTTAATCAGACAAGACCCAGATCAAACCCCTTTTAGGGGCAAATTTTGTAACATATCAAAAGAGGACACGTGGTCCAGTCACAGACTGCCACGTGGCCCAATAAATTGGTGACACGTGGCTCATCCCCTCAATGACACTTGGCAGCGTACGAAAGGATAGCTTATGACCTCACAAAACTGAATAGAGAGGCCCAATTATTCCCTAAAGGAAGGAATAATCAGCCCAAATCCCCATAAGAGGAAGATAGTAATTGGTTAAAAGGCTCAAGGCAATAAAACTATGACAAGTGTCACCCTCTCACTGCCCAACCAATCACATCCCTCTATTTTAGGGTGCTCCTTTCTATACATAGACATTATAAATAGCTCCTCATAGTCAGGTAAAAGGGGATCTCAGCTACTCGCTTAAACTTACTCTGTCAAAATTCACACTCAGATTTTATCTCTAGAATACTAACTTAAGCATCGGAGAGGGAATCAAACACAAACCTCCAGTTTGGTTTTCCCCTTTTTTGCAGGTTAAGAAACGAAGCTACATCAATGCACAAGCCTCCTAAAATTCATCAACCCTACACATGTCCATCATCCGGACAAACCTTGTTTACGAAAAGTAAACAGAAAACACTAGGGTGTCAAAACACCACATTCAATGTATAGACAATCAATTGAATCATAAAAAGCGTTAACAATCTCTATTAAGCCCTTAATTCATACTTTCGCCTAAACCCTAGATAATGAATTACTCACTAATCATGGATTCTAAGAAATAGAGATTAAATAAATTTAACATGATAAACAAAGCAATAGAAATAAAGAAAAGAGATTGAAAGAGAATTACTTGAATTGAATTAAGGATTCGATCTTTAAAGTTGCACAATTGAGAAAACTAAGAGTTTAGAGAGAGTTTAGGGCTAAGCAAAAATAATTAGAGTCTAAGAGTAAGAGATAATGTTGACCTCTAAGCTACAAAACTAATTAAAAGGTTCATTAAACTAAGACGGAGAAAACGGGTCAAAGCCCGAAAGTAGGTCGACACGGTCGTGTCCAAAACGACACGGCCGTGTAGACCTGTTACACAAATTTTTCAACGTTTCTTCAAAGTTCCTGCCTCTGTGCTCAAATGGCTACACGGTCGTGTCCAGAATGACACGGCCGTGTAGACCAGAAGTCCAAGAATCCTCAGCATTCCAAATGCTTACTGCCATGCTAGAAAAAGTGCTACACGGTCGTGTCCAAAATGACACGGCCGTGTAGGCCTGGTTTCCACTCTTCAAAGCTAATCAGTTTGAAACTGATCCTCGGAGGTAAGAGTTACACGGTCGTGTCAAATGCCACACGACCGTGTAGACCTGATTCGTGCTCTTCCAAGCCCTAGCCTCCATCCAAGGGTCTCCAAAACCCAAAGTGCTCCAAATACCTGTTACTTAGCCTGGAAATCATCCAAAACAACTAAACGAGTAGTGAAACGACAATTTAACTCAAAGTAATCAAAACCATGCAATGCAAGGCTAAAATGCTCTAATCTATATGCAACGACACTAAAAATGCAGCATGGATAAGCACAATAAAGTGCTTATCAAACTCCCTCAAGCTACTCCGATTGCTTGTCCTCAAGCGAACAAACGATAGACATAGGGAAAGAGTTCTATGACCCCTCACAATGATACGCATGCCAAGATGAATTATGTAGACCTTCAAACATTTTCAACAACCAATGCAACTATCAAGCCTTAAAGTTTAAAGCACAAGGAAAAGCAACCAATCTTGCCACAAGTTCTCCCCCAAGCTTGGCTCAGTCATATAGATAGTAGCTCTCACTTTAGTCGTGCGCACTTCTCTCGTGTGTTTAAGTAGGTCAAATGAATGCTCAAAGCTCAATTCCATCGACTATATCCTACCATAGGCTTGCATATCATCTCACTCTCCGTCGCATAAAGACCAAAGTTTGCATCAAGAATCAAGAGGACTTAGTCAAGGTTGTAACGTAGGCTTAGGGTAAGGGTGTGGTAGCATTTGGGATCGTGGTGTTAAAGAGGGGAAAGTGAAACTTCAAACTTAGCACCTTTCTAAAAGCACAAAACCCACCCTACTAAGATTTGAACGCTCTACACAACCTATTACAAGCTCTCCTCTTATTTTAGCATCTCAATCTTCCTTATTGCGATTTTTGAACACATCACAAATCCTTTTTTCCGCTTTTTCATTTCATTTTTTTTTTTTGTGGATTGTGGTGATTTTAGAAGAAGGAAAAAAATGAGAACTTCAATGTATAGTAAGGAGGCGAACTCAAATAACACATGAGTTTTAACCAAACACAAAGTCGAACACCTACACCAAGTCATTCTCGTAACACCCATCAATATGTTTCACCCCATCTAAGTAGTTTCACAATCCCCTAGGTAAGGAGATAAGTAATAAGCTAGAGATGTGGTTAACAAAGAAAACAAGCTTAGGCTCACAAGGGCTTCAAAGAAGGATAACTAGGTGAGGGTGGCCTTTGGCAATGTGGCTCAAGTAACATGAAAGCCTCAATCACATTCAAGACGAAAACAAGTCAAGCGTATTCAAGGAGAATCAATGCAAGTTCTAGAGAATATTCATCAAGGAAGAGCATCACACAACAAGCAGATAAGACTGAAAAGATGTCAGTCTATAAGACTATAAAAACATGCTCACAAAGGGTAAATCTACCAACATTAGTCGAGCCGCACAAGAGGGAGAACAATCATACCGCAACCCACCAATTCCTTGGCCTACTAGAGACTATCAAAGCATTCCCTTTTTTTTTTTCAGGTCATCAAGAAAAACACATGCATACCAAGGGCGGAGTCCAGACCTAAATGCAATCGATATGCACATGCAAGGCTAAAGAAATCTATGTGCACCCTAAACATGATACTAAATATGCAACTAACGCAAACTATATATACATCCTCCCCCAAGCTAAACCACACAGTCCCCTCACTGTGAAAAGTCTAAAGATAACATAAACAAGGGGGGGAAAGAATCCCGACTCACTAGTCGGGAGGGGGGTGGGAGCTAGAGCTACCAGGGTACCAACCACTGCGCCTACCCTAATCCTGCAGATCAGAGCGAAGCCCTCGGAACTCCGAGGTCATCGCGGAGAAACTGTCCTGCAAGGACTGGTAGTACTGTTGAGTAGTGGTCTGGGACTCCTGTAAAGAATGGACCTCTGACCTGAGGGACTGAAAGTCCATGCGTAATCCGCCCATCCCCTGTTGGAGGTCAGCCAGCTGCTGCTCCACAGAACCAAACGCCCCTTGGGGGGCCTGTGCACCCTGTGCTCTCTCTCCTTCTTCTTCTTCTTCTCCTCTTCCTCCATCAACCTGCATGTAAGCCTCGCCACCCTCAATGCCCCTTGTAGGCCACTCATAATCCGGCTCAAAAATCCAGTTGGCCTGATCATAAATAGGGGTTTTTGAAGGATCTGGATGGATTGCGTAATTCTAATGGTTTACCTTCCAAATATACCCGCCATTCAGGCCCAAGGATGAGATCCACCCCATAGTCTGATAAGAGCTAAGGTCGAGCAGAGTGGATCCTGGGACAGGCTGAAATCCTGCATAATCAATACCATAAGAAATAGCAAGTAAAGTAATCATCCCCCCCACCAAGATGTCGTCGGACCCCTTATGGGCCACATCCTCAAGGTGCTTGATAAGTACTTTATTGTGCCTATCCATGCTGCATTTTTAGTGTCGATGCATATAGATTTAGAGCATTTTAGTCTTGAATTGCATGGTTTTGATTCCTTTGAGCTAAATGGTTGCTTCACTACTCGTTTAGTTGTTTTGGATGATTTTCAGACTAACTAACAGGTTTTTGAAGTCATATATGATCATTTGAAGATTAGTTATGGATTGTTGCAATTCAAATGGACATAAATTTTGATCCTTAAATTGGATTAAGGTGATTCTGGTGGGAGGTGTTAGTTCGTTTTGATAGCTTTCCAACGACTGGTCATGAGCCCAATTCCGATAAGGGACGAGAGAGATAAGATCGTTCAAAATTGAGTTGTCCGCTGACCAGCAGGTCACCACGGTCGTGGGGACCTGTAGCGAGCAAAACAGACTGTTGAAGATTGGAAACTGATCCTATGAAAGTCAGGGGCCACGGTCGTGGTGATTTCACCACGACCGTGGTGACCTGACTTCGGGTGTTGACCCGTTTTCTCCGTCTTAGTTTAATGACTCTTTTAATTAGTTTTTTTAGCTTAGACTCGACATTACTTCATACTTAGTTTCTAATAAACTCTCTCTTAGCCCTAAAACTCTCTCAAACACTAGTTTACTCCTTTGTTTCATTATTGAAGATCGAATTCATCAATTAATTCAAGTAATTTCTCTTCTATCTCTTTCCTTTAATCTTATTGCTTAGTTTTTGATGTTGAATTTATTGAATCTTAATTGCTTAGAATCCATGGTTAGTGAGTAGTTCATTATCTAGGGTTTGGGCAAAAGTATGAATTAAGGGCTTATTGTAGATTATCTATGCTTTTTATAATTCAATTGTTTGTCTATGCATTGAATGTGGTGTTTTGACACCCTAGGATAGATCTTGATCACGTTTATGCTAGGGCACTTAGGGTCTTTATTGTTCTTAATCGAACTCTAATCCCTTTTGTCATTCCCATGTTTCGACTTGGTTTCTAGACCAAGGGATTGGGTAGGAATTAAGGGGATCCTTTAATTAGGGGTTTTTCGAACTTAATGAATTTATTAATCAACGGACCAAAGACCATTCGAAAGAGGATTTGGTTGGTTGATTAATCGATTACTCTTGAGGACCATTCGAGAGAGGACTAAAGTAAATTAGAGGGGAACTTAACCTTGTATTGACTCCGTTGTGAATCACCATAGCGTTGATTATCGTTGTCTAGCCCAGGTTCATACGAGTAGCCCGAACTCTAGTGTCTTCCTTATCATATTAATCCTCTTTTTTTTTTTATTAGTTGGTATTCATTATCTAGTTAATTAGTCGGTTACTTACTCAATCTTAAACCCCCAAAAACCCTTCACTTAGGCAGTTTCGGACTTAGTGGACTAAAGTCAATCCCGATTTCCTTGTGGTTCGACCCTTGACTTGCCATTACTACGTGCTTAATAGTTGCTTGTTAGGCTTATAAATTGTGTTTGCTAAGCGGTTCTTAGTGCCTTAACGACACGCTAAAAACCTCTTATCAAAATGGCGTCGTTGCGGGAAATTGTGCTATTGATTGAAGTTTACTTGAGTTTAGTATTGCTTGAGTGATTTTTTCTTTTTTTTAGACTGTGTTCTTATTTGCTAACCCTCTGCTTAGCTTTGTTGTGGTACATGAGAAGGAGAGCTCACGGTTCACCCATCTTACCTTTAGATCCGGAAATCAATCGCACCTTGCGAAAGCTTCGGGGAGGTTTGGAACGGTTGACTTTGAGTTCTGCACCAGCTTCACCAGTCTCAAGTTCTACAAGTGAAAGTGAATCAGATATGGGTGAGGAAAATGGACAACTTTTCAGGGATTTTGGAAATCCGGGGTCCTATGTTTTACAGGGTGGAATTCGACTCCCCACAACCACTACAAATTTCAGCATTCACCCCCAATTCACACAGATGGTGAAAGCAGAGCAATTTAGTGGAGGGTCGGATGAGGATCCCCGTGATCATCTTGATCGATTTCTGGAGATTTGTGCTATGATAACAACAAATGATGTCGCTCCAGACTACATCAAGATGCATCTCTTCCGGTCTTCTCTTTCCGGAAAGGCAAAGACTTGGCTCAAGAGGTTGCCTGCTAACTCTCTCACTACATGGGAGCAGGTTACATTGGCTTTCCTGAATAAGTATCTCCCAGAGTCAAAGACCGCAGATATCAGGAGGCAAATCTCCACTTTTGAGCAGGATTGTGATGAGACACTTGCGGAGGCTTGGGAAAGGTTTAGGGAATTGACTCGTTCGTGTCCTCACCATGAGTTCAATCAAAACCTACTGATGAGGTTCTTCTATGATGGCCTTGATCCTATGTCACGTGCTAATCTTGATGCTGGAGCGGGAGGTCAACTTTCTAAGATCCCGCAAGACCAATTAGAGGCCACCATAGAAGAAGTGATCAAGAATTACTCATGGGGTGGAAGAAGGAGAGGTGCTCAACAGAAGAAGGGTGGAAAGTTTGATTTGGACCCAATGGATCAAATTCAAGCGAAAATGGATCTACTTGACAAGAAGCTCTCGAAGATCACCCTTGGATCATCTAGTCCCTCACAAGTGAATGCTTTCTCTTGTGACATTTGTGGTGGTACAAACCACGATACCTCTTATTGTGGAGGATCTCAGTCGGAGCATGTGGCGGCAATGAATAGTAGAGGAGAGGGGTACCAAGGTAACCAAGGTTATAGGAGCAATCAACAAGGAGGGTGGAGACAACCTCAACAAAGCTACAACCAAGGCTACAACCAACCTCAATTAGGGTATGGAGATCGAACAGTCAATTGTTGCCAAAAGAATTGTTCGTTGTAAGAGGACACCCGCGCACTCTTAGGCCCAAGGGCCCCACCCTTTGGCCACCCAAATGCATCATTCATGGCCCCTATGTTCATAGTGTAGGTCCGGCCGAGTAGGTTGCAGGTCATGGTCCTAGGGTTCCTACTTCCTTCCGCTCTACGAACAGAAAGGGTGGAGAGGAATTCCAAGGTGAGACTTCTGTAGGTGTATGCATGCAAGTTTAGCTAATTTGTCCACCCAACCCCATAAAAAAGTTGTTGAACGTCAGCTTGAATCCAAAGGGCCGCGGCGGCGTTCGCATCATAGAATTTGGTCGGCCGAACGGTTCTCCTAGTAAGTCTCATAAAGGCTCTAAGGTGGTCGGAATTGGTGAAATTAATCCCGAGGGTATCGATTTGTGGAGGATGGATGGGTGGTGGAGGTGGTCGTGGTGATTGGTTGCGGAGGTTTGAGGTACTTGTTTGCATTGCCTGGTTCCTACGGCTTCTAGAGGCCATGATAACATTGAATTGCCAAGCAAAGGGTCAAACAAACACAACAAGGTGCACACAAGTCCACACTACAAATCGAGAAGACAACAAACCACAACAACAATCCACAATGAGATGTTCCTCACCAAATAACAAGCAACACCACTCAATTCAAACCAAATCAATTGTCAACAATCAACAAACCACAAACTACAACTAACTTCAAAAAATTTCAAACAAAAAGTAAGAAATCAAGAGAGGAAAGTGTATACCAATCTAATGGTGGGAGTAAATCCCACAAATGAACCTTCGGCAAAGGTTAATGATGATGTTGAGTGAAGATTGTCTTCCAATTGCAATGAAATCCTTCACCAAGCACTTTCCCCAAATTGGAGAAGTTAGGGTTTGTGGAAAATTGTGGTTTGTGGAAAATTGTGGTTTGTGGAAGAGAAAGGTATGAATAGAGGTAGGTGATGAAGATGGGAGAGGAAATGAGTGATTTTAATGGTGTATTGGTGGTGAATGAGGGAGTAGTGAGGGAGATTGGAGTAGAGAGGAGGGGGGTTTAGTGAGAGAGAGAGGAGGGCTTCAAAAATATGGTTATGTGATAATGAAAAACCAAGCCCTTTCCCGTGGTTAATGTCAGCGCTAACAGGGGTACACGGTCGTGTCGATTTTGACACGACCGTGTTGCCCAAATTTCCACTAGGCAGAAAACTTTTGAACTGTAGGGCTACACGGTCGTGTCGAAATTGACACGGCCGTGTAGACCTACAGTTCTACACTCTCTCGTTCCTTTTTTTGCTTTGCCTCCCCTTTTTTTTTTGTTTTTCTTTTCTATTTTTTTTTTTTTTTATATAGCAGTAAACTAAACTACACTAAAACAAAAAAAAATAAAAGAAAATAAAATCAAACTACCTAGTCCTAAAAGAAATACTTGGGTTGCCTCTCAAGAAGCGCTTCTTTAAAGTCATTAGCTTGACTAAGAGGACTCTCCTCTCAATGATGGTGCTCGGGTGAGCAAAGTATCAAACATCCCACGAAACCAATGACGTGGTTGTCGTGGTAGAGCTTCAAGCGTTGGCCATTAACCAAAAAGGGACTCTCATCCCCCACTATCTCATATGCTCCATAGGGGGTAGTCTTCACTACTTCAAATGGCCCCGACCACTTTGATTTAAGCTTCCCGGGAAAAAGCTTAAGCCTTGAGTTAAACAACAAGACCTTGTCCCCAAACCAAAATTCTCTTTGTTGTATCCGTTAGTCGTGCCACTTCTTTGTTCGCTCCTTATACAAGCGCGAACTCTCATAAGCATCAAATCGGAGCTCCTCTAGTTCTACCAACTTCTCCTTTCGAGCTTCCCCCGCCAAAGTAAGATCCATATTAAGCTCTTTGATTGCCCACCAAGCTCGATGTTCAAGTTCAACGGGCAAGTGACAACCTTCCCATACACAAGACGATAGGGGGTGGTGCCTATAGGAGTTTTGAAAGCGGTGCGAAGAGCCCAAAGAGTATCATCTAGCCTCATAGACCAATCCTTCCTAGTCTTGTTCACCACTCTCTCAAGCACATTCTTCACCTATCGATTCGAGACCTCAACTTGGCCTTGAGTTTGGGAATGGTATGGAAGTCCCACCTTATGATTGACCTCATACTTCTTCAAAAGAGTTTCTAATTGCTTCTTAGCAAAGTGTGAACCACCATCACTTATCAACACACGAGGCAACCCAAATCTAGGAAAAATGATCTTCTTCAAGAGCTTCATGATAACCTTGTGATCGTTGATGGGGGAAGCGATCGCTTCGACCCACTTGGTCATGTAGTCCACCGCTACAAGAATGTACATATTCCCCATAGATGGCACAAAGGGCCCCATGAAGTCAACTCCCCACACATCAAAGGGCTCAACCTCAAGAATATTTTGTTGCGGCATCTCGTTCCTCTTGGTGATCCCACCGCTTCGTTGACACCTATCACAACTCAAGAAAAATCCTCTAGCATCCTTTTGCATGTGAGGCCAAAACAATCCACTTTGGAGCGCCTTAGCAACAGTTTTGCCCGCTCCACCATGTCCTCCACATGCCAAAGTATGGCAATGATTCAACACAAAATGAATCTCATGATTGGGCACACACCTCCTAAAAACAGAGTCAGCACACCTCTTGAACAATAGAGGATCGTCCCAATAGTATCTACACACCTCCTTGAAGAACCTCTTCCTTTGCTGAGAAGTAAGACCATGAGGTTCAATCCCACAAGCCAAATAGTTCGCGAAGTCCGCCAACCATGGGACCTCATTATTTATGATAGCAAAGAGGTGTTCTTCCTTCAAATCATCATTAATGGGGGAGTCCTTGAGATCATCATCTCTCTCATTAAAGGAGAGGCGAGAGAGATGGTCAGCTACCAAATTTTCCGTCCCCTTCTTCTCCTTCATCACAAAATCAAATTCCTGAAGAAGTAGGACCCACCTAATGAGCCTTGGCTTTGCATCTTTTTTGCTCATCAAGTATCGGAACGCAGAATGGTTCCTGTAGACAATAGCCTTATAGCAAGTCAAGTACGAACGGAACTTATCAAATGCGAACACTACGGCCAACATCTCCTTTTCCGTAGTGGCATAGTTCCGTTGTGCGTCATCCAAAGTCCTACTTGCATAGGCTATCACATGGAGCTTGCCTTCCTGTCATTGCCTAAGTACAACTCCCACTGCAAAGTCACTAGCATCTCACATTAGTTGAAAAGGCAAGCTCCAATTAGGAGCTTGCACAATAGGAGCAGAAGTAAGGGCTCTTTTTAAGGTTTGAAAAGCCTCGATACAAGACTCATCAAACCTAAATTCAACTTCCTTTTGAAGTAGATTCGTCAATGCTTTGGCAATTTTAGAAAAATCCTTGATGAAACGCCGGTAAAAACTAGCATGTCCAAGGAAAGCACGAACTCCCGTCACCGAATTTGGTGGCGGGAGTTTCTCAATTACCGAAACCTTTGCCGGATCTACCTCAATGCCCTTACTAGACACTTTATGACCAAGCACAATACCTTCTTCAACCATGAAATGACACTTTTCCCAATTCAATACTAGGTTCGTCTCTTGACACCTTTTTAACACAAGTTCAAGATTAGCAAGACATTTGTCAAAAGAGGAACCACACACACTAAAGTCATCCATGAAAACCTCAATAGAATCCTCCAACATGTCAGAAAAGATCGCCGTCATACACCTTTAAAAAGTAGATGGGGCATTACACAAACCAAAAGCCATCTTTCGATAAGCGAATGTCCCATATGAACAAGTAAATGTGGTTTTGTCTTGATCATCCGGATGAATCGAAATTTGAAAGAATCCGGAATAACCATCAAGAAAACAAAAGTGTGAATGACGGGCAAGCCTTTCCAACATTTGGTTAATAAAAGGGAGGGGGAAATGATCTTTTCAGGTGGACTTATTCAATTTTCTGTAATCGATGCAAACTCTCCACCCAGTCACAGTTCTAGTAGAAATAGTTTCCCTTTTCTCATTCTCAACAATAGTCATGCCTCCTTTCTTAGGAACCACGTGAATCGGGCTCACCCGTTTGCTATCGGAAATAGCATATTCCCGCGTCACGCAATTTCATAAACTCCTTTTTAACCACCTCTTTGAGGTTGGGATTAAGTCTTCTTTGAGGCTCAATGGAGGAGGCATACTATCGGTGAGATGGATACGATGCATAGCAAGGGAAGGACTTATCCCCTTAAGGTTATCATTCGAGTACCCAATGACATCCCTATATTTTCTCAATATCTCAATCAACTTAGATACAGAGATGTCATCAAGAGCCGAATTGACAATAACGGGATAAGCACATTCATCATCAAGGAAAACATATTTAAGGGAGCGGGGAAGGGGTTTGAACTCTACCTTTGGAGGAGGCTTAGTACTCTCCTCCTTAGCAACGGAAGTGGCTAGGACCTCAAATCCCGATCCAAGTGTTTCCTCAACGGTAGCACCATCGAGAAGCATAGAGAATTCTTTCACCTCTTCCACATCTAAACTCGGCTCCTCAGTGATAGAAGCATAGAGCTCATCCTCAGTGTGTACTTCCCTCTCAAATCCCTCCATCTCACTCTCCACATGACTAACTCGGCAAACCCTTTCAATCATAGGCTTCCTCAATGTCTTGGAGAACTCAAAGATAACCTTTTCATTGGCGACTTCAACAGTGATGGTGTCATTTCTACAATTTATCACGGCGCCCAATGTCTTAAGAGCCTCCCTTCCAAGAATGAGAGGAGTTTCGGATCTTCCTCCATGTCCATTACCACAAAATTACAAGGCAAAAACACATGCCCAACTTGGATTGGAACATCTTCAACTCCCATGCGGGACCCTAACAGTTCGGTCCGCCAATTGGATCGTCTTCCTTGAAGGAAGAAGAGGAAAATGAAGGTGCTTGGCTATGGAGAGAGGCATCATGCTCACACTTGCCCCCAAATCGACCAACGCACCCTTAGGCACAAAGTCCCCTATCTTCACAGGCAATGTGAAACTTCCAGGATCTCTTTACTTCTTGGGCATAGCACTTTTTCACAAGAGCATTCACTTGGTATGGCAATGTAATGAGCTCATCTTATAACTTTCGCTTGTTGGAGAGGATCTCCTTCAAGAACTTGGCATAGGCCGGCATTTGAGACATGGCCACAAGGAATGGGATGTTGATTTGAAGACTCTTCATGACGTTGAGGAACTTAGTGAATTTGTCGCTCAACTTCCTCTCCACTAACCTTTGAGGATATGGGACCAGTGGCACATAGGTCTTAGGTGGAGGAGGTGTTGCCAATGGAGCATTGTCACCATCTTGCTCATGAGTCTCCTCCATCTCCTTGTCCTCTTCTCTTCTTTCAACATCAACTTCTCTCTCAATTTATTCCCCTTGAGCATCATTCTCAACCTCCTCAACTTCACTTCCCTCACACTCATTTGGCATCTTGGGGCCCTCATAGTTCGTTCCTGACCTCAAATGGATGGCTTTGGCTTGATGAAGGTTAGGGTTGGGAATAGATTGGCTTGGAAGTTGATTTGTGGGGTGAGAAGGGTTCTTCTCGGCCACTTGAGCTAATTGGGTTTCAAGCATTTTGTTGTGAGCTTGTAACTCTTGAAACCTTTGGTCATAGCTATGAATAGCTTGGCTTTGTATAGCAAGGGTTTGGGTGATGCTTTGGAGTTGTTGAAGAATTTGGGAGGTAGGGTCGGGGGATGGAGTAGGTTCGAGATTTGGCTTAGGAAATGGTGGGTTTTGAGGGGCCTTTTGGAAGTTGGATCGTTGATGAGGGGCTTGATAAGTGTTAGAGTTTTGAGAGGAGGATCCACCTTGATTGTAACTTTGAATAAACCCTTGTTGAGGTTGATTAAAGCCTTGTTGAGGTGGATTCCACCCTAGTTGAGGTTGGTTATAGCCTTGTTGAGGTTGTCTCCACCCTCCTTGTTGATTGCTCCTATAACCTTGGTTACCTTGATAACCCTCTCCTCTACTATTCATCGGCGCCACATGCTCTGACTGAGATCCTCCACAATAAGAGGTATCATGGTTTGTACCACCACAAATGTCACAAGAGAAAGCATTCACTTGTGAGGGACTAGATGATGCAAGGGTGATCTTTGAGAGCTTCTTGTCTAGTTGATCCATCTTCGCTTGAATTTGGTCCATTGGGTCCAACTCAAACTTTCCACCCTTCTTAGGTTGAGCACCTCTCCTTCTTCCACCCCATGAGTAGTTCTTGATCACTTCTTCTATGGTGGCCTCTAATTGGTCTTGCGGGATCTTAGAAAGTTGACCTCCCGCTCCAGCATCAAGGTTAGTACGTGACATAGGATCAAGACCATCATAGAAGAACCTCGTCAGTAGATTTTGATTGAACTCATGGTGAGGACACGAACGAATCAATTCCCTAAACCTTTCCCAAGCCTTCGCAAGTGTCTCTTCACATTCTTGCTCGAAAGAGGAGATTTGCCTCCTAATATCTGCGGTCTTTGACTCTGGCATATACTTCTTCAGAAAACCCAATGTAACTTGCTCCCATGTAGTGAGGGAGTTAGCAGGCAAGATCTTGAGCCAAGACTTTGCCTTTCCGGAAAGAGAAGACCGGAAGAGATGCATCTTGATGTAGTCTGGATCGACATCATTCGTCGTTATCATAGCACAAATCTCCAGAAACCGATCAATATGGTCAAGTGGATCCTCATCCAACCCTCCACAAAATTGCTCTGCTTTCACCATCCGTGTGTACTGAGGGTGAATGCTGAAATTTGTAGTTGTTGTGGGGAGTCGAATTCCACCCTGTAAAACATAGGACCCCAGATTTCCGAAATCCCTGAAAAGCTGTCCATTTTCCTCACCCATGTCTGATTCACTTTCACTTGTCGAACTTGAGATTAGTGAAGCTGGAGCAGAACTCAAGGTCAACCGTTCCAAACCTTCCCGAAGCTTTTGCAAGGTTCGATTGATTTCCGGATCTAAAGGTAAGATGGGTGAACTGTGAGCTCTCCTTCTCATGTAACACAACAGAGCCAAGCAGAGGGTTAGGAAATAACAACACAGCCAAAAACAAAAGAAAAATCATGTAAGCAATACTAAACTCAAGTAAACTTCAATCAATAGCACAATCTCCCGGCAACGACGCCATTTTGATAAGATATTTTTAGTGTGTCGTTAAGGCACTAAGAACCGCTTAGCAAATAAAACTTATAAACCTAACGAGCAACTACTAAGAACGTAGTAATGGCAATTCAAGGGTCGAACCACAAGGAAATTGGGATTGACTATAGTCTACTAAGTCCAAAACTACCTAAGTGAAGGGTTTTTGGGGTTTGAGATTGAATTAGGTACCAACTAATCAACTAGCTATCGAAAACCAACTAATAATCAAATAGGAGAATTAATGTAATTAGGAAAACACTAGAGTTCGGGCTACTCGTATGAACTTGGGCTAGACAACGATAATCAACACTATAGAGAATCACAACGATGACAATACAAGGTTAAGTTTCCCTCTAATTTACTTGAGTCCTCTCTCGAATGGTCCTCAAGAGTAATCAACTAATCAACCAACCAAATCCTCTTTCGAATGGTCTTTGGTCAATTGATTAATAGATTCAATGAGATCGGAAAACCCCTAATTAAAGGATCCCCTTAATTCCTACCCAATCCCTTGCTCTAGAAATCAAGTCGAAACATGGGAATGACAAAAGGGATTAAAGTTCGATTAAGAACAATAGAAACCCTAAGTGCCCTAGCATAAATGTGATCAAGATCTATCCTAGGGTGTCAAAACACCACATTCACTGCATAGACAATCAATTGAATCATAAAAAGCCTTAATAATCTATATTAAGCCCTTAATTCATACTTTCGCCCAAACCCTAGATAATGAACTACTCACTAATCATGGATTCTAATCAATAGAGATTAAATAAATTCAACATGATAAACAAAGCAATAAAAATAAAGAAAAGAGATTGAAAGAGAATTACTTGAATTGAATTAAGGATTCGATCTTCAAAAGTTGCACAATTGAGAAAACTAAGAGTTAGCAAAAATAATTAGAGTCTAAGAGTAAGAGATAATGTCGACCTCTAAGCTACAAAACTAATTAAAAGGTTCATTAAACTAAGACGGAGAAAACTGGTCAAAGCTCGAAAGCAGGTCGACACGGTCGTGTCCAAAACGACACGGCCGTGTAGACCTGTTACACAAATTTTTCAGCGTTACTTCAAAGTTCCTGCCTCTGTGCTCAAATGGCTACACGGTCGTGTCCAGAATGGCACGGCCGTGTAGACCTGACGTCCAAGAATCCTCAGCATTCCAAATGCTTACTGCCATGCTAGAAAAAGTGCTACACGGTCGTGTCCAAAATGACACGGCCATGTAGGCCTGGTTTCCACTCTTCAAAGCTAATCAGTTAGAAACTGATCCTCGGAGGTAAAAGCTACACGGTCGTGTCAAATGTCACACGACCGTGTAGAGCTGCTTCGTGCTCTTCCAAGCCCTAGCCTCCATCCAAGGGTCTCCAAATACCCAAAGTGCTCCAAATACCTGTTAGTTAGCCTGGAAATCATCCAAAATAACTAAACGAGTAGTGAAACGACAATTTAACCCAAAGTAATCAAAACCATGCAATGCAAGACTAAAATTCTCTAATCTATATGCAACGACATTAAAAATGCAGCATGGATAAGCACAATAAAGTACTTATCAATATGAAATAATCATATAAAAGTTGTGATGCATTTAAATAAATAAATTCACCAAAATTTATTCACATGTAAATAATGCCAAAGATTAAAATCAATAGGGAGAAAGATTATAGCAACTATTTCAACTTAATCAAGCCAAGTTCAAGCCTCAGTTTTTCAAACCGATCTCTATTTAAGGGCTTTGTCAGAATATCAGCAATCTGACGTTCAGTTTTACAAAAATTCCATTTTAATTAGGCCCTTTTTAACGTTGTCCTTAAGAAAATGATGTCTAATATGAATATGTTTAACTCTAGAATGATGCACGGGATCTTTTGAAATACTAATAGCACTAGTACTATCACAATAGATAGGAATCAAAGTAGATTTCATAGTCACATAGTTGTTATTTTATCCAAAGCATTTGGGAACAACATACTTCTGCTGCAACATATTCAGCCTTGGTTGTAGATAAAGCAACTGTGTTTTGCTTCTTGGTACTCCAAGAAACTAAACTATGACTAAGGAATTGAACCATACCTAATTTACTCTTTCTATTGACTATATCACCCGCATAATCAGCATCTGCAAGTCCTTTCAATTCAAAGGTATCACTTCTCGAATAGAACAAGCTCAAATCGTTTGTTCCTTTGAGGTATCTAAGGATTCTCTTCACTGCTGTGAGATAAGATTCCTTTGGATTGGCTTCAAATCTAGCACATAGACCTACACTAAAATCAATATAAGTAGGACTTGCAGTTAGATATAATAATGAGCCAATCATACCTCGATACTTGGTTTGATCCATACTTGTTCCTATAGCATCCTCGTCCAACCTAGTTGAAGTTCCCATATGTGTATGGTTTATTTTTGAAGCTTCCAAACCATACTTTTTCAGCAGTTCCTTGATATACTTTTTTTGATGGATATAGATTCCTTCTTCTGTTTGTTTAATTTGTAGCCCCAAGAAGAAATTAAGCTCACCCATCATACTCATTTCGAACTCTTTACTCATGAGATTAGCAAAGTCCTTGCACAAAGATTCATTAGTGGCACCAAATATAATATCATCAACATATATTTGAACTACTAATAAATGTTTCCCTTTCGATTTCAAAAACATGGTCCTGTCTAATTTTCCTCTTTTAAACTAATTTTCAAGAAGGAACTTTGAAAGTCTTTCATACCATACTCTTGGAGCTTGCTTTAACCCATAAAGAGCTTTGACAAGGTTAAAGACATGATTTGGAAAATCTTTATTTTCAAAACCAGGAGGTTGTTCCACAAAAACCTCTTCATTAAGATAGTCATTTAAAAATGCACATTTCACATCCATTTGATATAATTTAAAATTCATGAAAGCTGCAAATGCGATAAATATTCTAATTGCTTCCAATCTAGCAACAGGAGCAAAAGTTTCCTCGTAATCAATACCTTCATGTTGATTGTATCCTTTCACAACCAAACGAGCCTTGTTTCTCACAACGGTTCCGAACTCATCTAACTTGTTCCTAAACACCCATTTCAAACCAATAATCTTGTTGTGTTTTAGGTTTAGGTTCAAGGTGCCAAAACTTGTTCATTTCAAATTGATGGAGTTCATCTTGCATAGCCACAATCCAATCAGCATTAGTGAGAGCTTCTTCATGGTTCCTGGGTTCCATCATAGAAAGAAAAGCATGAAAAGCACAAAAAAAATTAATTTGAGATCTCGTTTGAGTTCCCTTGTTAATGTCACTGATAATGAGTTCCACTAGATGGGAACGCCGATGTCTCCAAGGATATGGTTGGAAATCCTAGATGGGAACTTGATTTCCTTGTGCAGATTCTTGATCATCTTCATGTTCTTGGGAACCAGGTTCAACAATAGTGGATTCATTCACTAGTGTATCCTCACCTAGTTCTCCGTCGGTGTTGGGATCATGAACAGGATGTTGTTCCTTTGGCTTTGTTTCCATGACTTCTTCTTCTCCCAAAATCTCATCAGTGATTTGATCTTTTGTCAAACCTATCTCGAAGTCATCTTCAACCTGTGTGCTTGGAACAAATTTATTCGTTTCATCAAAAATAATATGTACACTTTCTTCTACACACATGGTCCTCTTATTATAAACTCTATAAGCCTTACTACTTGAAGCGTAACCTAAAAATACCGCTTCGTCACTCCTAGCATCAAATTTCCCAAGACTTTGTTTCCCATTATTATGAACGAAACATTTACATCCAAATGTCCTGAAATAGGTAATATTGGGCTTTTTACCAAAATAAAGCTCATAAGGGGTTTTGTTCACTAAAGGTCTCACCATGGCACGGTTTATAATGTGACAAGCAGTATTCACAGCTTCGGCCCAAAAGTTCCTAGGAAGTCCACTAGCTAACAACATAGTTCTAGCCATTTCCCCTAAGGTTCTATTCTTCCTTTCAACAACACCATTTTGTTGACGTGTCCTACGGGCGGAAAAATTGTGGTCCAAGCCATGTTCCCTACTATAGTCGTCAAACTTAAAGTTCTCAAATTCCTTTCCATGATCGGATCATATGTGCAACAGTTTTTGACCACTCAAATTTTGAACTTTCTTTGCAATTACTAAGAACTCATCATAGGTCTCATCCTTGCTTGAAAGAAATATAACCCAAGTAAATCTAGAATAGTCATCCACAATTACTAGCACATACTTCTTGCCACTCCTACTTTGTATCCTCATTGGTCCACACAAATCCATATAAATTAGCTCTAATGGTCCAGTGGTACTTACCACGTTTTTGGACGTAAAGGAGGACCTTACATGCTTTCTTCTCGCACACGCATCACAAACTCGATCTATGTGAAACTTAATTGAAGGTAAACCTAAAACTAGTTCTTTCGATCGAAGTTTGTCAAGCAAAGAAAAACTAGCATGTCCAAGACGCATATGCCATAATAATGGATCATCATCAATAACACTAAGGCATGTAAATTGATTTTCGGGAACAAGGTTAAGATCCACAACATATGTGTTCCCTTTCCATGTTCCTTCTAAAACAAACATCCTTAGTGCTTTTGTTGACGATCAAACACTTTTCGCTATTAAACTTCACATTGTTCCCCTTATCACAGAATTGGGAAATACTCAACAAGTTATGCTTTAAACCATCAACTAGAAAAATATTATATATGCAATGTGACGATGACTTACCAACTTTGCCCATGGCAATTATGTTGCCTTTCATGTTGTCACCAAAAGTCACACTTCCACCATCATAGGCAGAGAATGAGAGGAATCTTGATTTATCTCCAGTCATATGCTTAGAACAACCACTGTCTAGGTACCATGTGTTGTTCCCCCTCACTCTAGCCTACAAGAAAACTAATTGTTAGAGTTAGGAACCCAATCTTTCTTGGGTTCCTTTCCTTCATTAACATTAGATTTCTCTTTCCAAGTTAATTTGCTTGTTTCCAAGTTTTTGTCTAATCGACCAAGTCTAATAAGACATGAGTTCCTATAATGACTAGTTTTCCCACAAAACATCCAAACTTTATCACTTGGTAAATCAGCTCTCTTTTTAGGTTTTTCAAACTTCTTTTTGTGATTGAAGCCAAGACCTTCAGTTTGTTTGTATTGAGGGTTTTTTATCCAATTAGGAATAGGAAGGAACTTCTTCTTGTTCCTACTTAAGTTCAGTTCCCCTTCAAGTTCCTTGTTTTCTTTTTCCACAAACGAAACATGATTTTTCAATTCTCTTATTTCAGTTTTGAAACTTTGTAAGGGAACTGACTTAATGTCACTCACTTTAGGAAAAAACTCTTTCAATTGAGATAACTCAAGGCTTAATAAGTAGTTCTCATTTTTAAAAATTTCGAAATTCTCTTTTAAACTTAGAATTTTATCGAACAGTTGGAAAAATCTTTTTTCAATATCGGTTCGAATAATTAAGCCATGAGGTATGTTCCTTTGCAACATTTAAAGCATGTTGACTTTGTTTCAACTTAATAGACTCATCTTTTCAATCATTTACAGCATCAAGAATAAATTCAAATAATTGCTCTTTGCTTAAAGAATTAAGATGAGTTTTAATAGTGTCTAAACTTGCCTCAAGAGATTCGATCTCATCATCAGATTCGGAATTGTCGAGTGCCATGAGGCAAAAGTTTGTTGTTTTCTCATTAGGTTGAGGATCATCTTCTTCCTCGGAATCAGATTCTCCCCATGCAGCAACCATTGCTTTCTTCAAGTCGGATCTGGTATAGGACCTCTTGTACTCCTTGTTCCTATCTTTTCTTCGTTCCTTCCTTTGCCTTTGTCTTGTTCCCATTGGGGACATTCTTTAATAAAGTGATCGGAACTGCCACATTCATGACAAACAGGTTTGTTAGAAAATTTCTTGTTTTTACCTTTGTAGTCTCCATTATTCATGTTCCTAAAAATCCTTTTGAATTTTCGGACCATGAAAGCGGATTCCTCTTCGTCTGTTTCCGAGTCATCACTTTCATCGACTTTTAAGGAAATCGACTTCTGTTTGGACATATCTCCATTTTCATTGTCCAAGTGTAGCTCGTGATTCATAAGGGAACCAGCAAGTTGTTCCAGATTGAACTTCGTAAAGTCCTTAGTTTCCTGCAAGGCCGTAACCTTAGCCATCCAATGATCCCTAGGAAGGCTCCTTAGGACCTTACGCACCTGTTCCTCAGAGGTTACCACTTTTCCAAGAGAGGTTAGCTCATTAATAATATTTGTAAAGCGAGTAAACATCTCTTGTACAGACTCTTTTGATTTCATTTGAAAAAGTTCATATTGGTTCATCAAAAGGTCTATTTTTGATCTTTTAACTTCACTCGTATCTTCATGAGTGACTTCAAGTAGATCCCAAATTTATTTTGCGGTTTTGCATCCCATGACACGATTGTGTTCGTGGGGTCCAAGACCACAGTGAAGCAGTTTAATGGCAAGAGCATTAATTTTCATTTTTTTGAAATCAGCTTTGTCGAAACCAGAGATGGATTTAGAAATTACCTCGTTCTTGTCATTAGTGGTAGTGACTTCAAAGTTGCCTATCTCTATGACTCGCCATACCTGATAATTGTCGGCTTTGATGAAGATCTCCATTCTATTCTTCCAGTAGGTATAGAACTTGCCGTTGAACATTGGTGGCCTCTGTGTAGAGTACCCTTCTTCCAGTTTCTCTCTGGTATTCATATTATCCAAGATCTCGAACTCAACAGCGTTTCCTGTGTTTTTAGAGTTCCCGCTCTGATACCAATTGTTATATAATATGAGCACTATAAGAGGGGGGTGAATTATAGTGAGAGAATATGATATACTTTTTGCGGAAATAAAAGCTAGCTAGGGAACACGAAGAGGGAACACGAGATATTTTAGCGAGGAAAAACTTCTTAGGCCCAATAAGAAGAAACGACCTCGACCACAAGGAAATTTCGACTCTAAACTTTCCACTATAATAGGCCAAACGACTCTGTTGACTAACCTTTTACTTTTCTCTCGGGCCACAACTTGAGTTCCTAAACTCAAGTTCCCAACAACAGTTCCCACAACTGTTGCTCCTCTCGAACTTCCCTCGAAGTTCCTTTCTTTCTCTTTCTCACGCTTCACTCAAAGCTTCTCACACTTACAAAGAGTTCACTCAAACCCTTACCTAAAAATACAATATGTAAAACAATGGAAGAGTATAAACTCGAATAAAGTAAATATGAATTCTCTTGGGAACGGCACTGACTCTTTAAGACACTATGAATATTTGGCTAAGTCAGACACACTAATTTCAAGGTATTAGGTGCCTATTTATATTATGCTAAGGCAAGATCATAACTTAAGTCCACTAACCCATGATGTCCATCACTATAATTAATTTATTTTTTATTTAATCTTTACTTGAGAATTAAATAACCATTAACTCACTACTTAGCTTAATAGGAGAAGCAGTAAAGTATAACGTGGTTTATAAAACTTGAAGTCTAATTAAACTAATTAAAATAAATTAAGGCTTTAATAAAATAATCAAGCCCATTACTCCACAAACAGTAAACGTGTAGCAGTAAGGTTAAACGTGATATTAGTTTGCTTGGGGAGTAATCAAATTATTTTCATTAAATAGTTTTTAGGAAAATATCTTTTATAAATAATTTAAACATAACCGAAAATCATAATTAATATTTAAAAGAAAAACCTTTTAAAACTGAAAATCAGTTTAAGTTTAATACAATATAAAAGATAATATTTAAATAGATTTTGACCTTATGCTAATTAAATCAGAAAATCATTTTAAATAAATTCCTAACAAACTAACAACTAACTCCTAAAGTCATGAACTAAGTCAAAACTAACTAAAGACTCTCTAACAACCTTACTTGGGCGCACAACAATGTTAGGCGCACAACTTGGGATATGTTAGTTGTTCCCAAAGTCTTTTCTAGGTCTATTCCCTAACCTTGTTCCTAAGAGTGCCAATGTTTGTTCCTGTCATGGGAACAGAACCAAGTTTCGTTTGAGAATTCAACACAAACTAGATTTAGTATTTACTCAACCTTAACAAGAAGATATTAAATACATCCTAATGTATTCTAATCTTCACTCCAAGCTTGATACTTCATCTTTCGAATATATTCACTTCGATCTTTGATTAATTATCCAATTTAATTTTCGATCAAGTATTCTCTTTGCTCGAGAGTGAATTACCTAGCAATATCATAAGTGAAACACAATATGTCTTTTGTTGGTTAAGTCATCTTCAAAACTCAAGGGTCAACAGATATGGTTGAGGCGTTCATTTTTATTGTTTGAGCTCCAGAGCCACATTGATTACATTATACCGACTCTAGCCCTTCTGATCCTTTTTAGACTTTCGTGGTTACTACTCACATTACAAGCCCTAGCCTTACATGATCTTGTCCTAAGCTCGGCTTGGGGGAGTATTAGTAGTGACTTGGATTGGTTTTGATGAGATTTTCTCAAGTGTAGTTTGTTGGTTGTATTTATGTTATTAGACCTTGTATGATGTAAAAGCTCATAGTTGCAAAGATTGAAAAATGAGAACGTATTGTGTCAGACGCGTCTGACCATAACATTTGGTCAGACCACTTCAGTTCGTTTTAGTTTTTTTCAGTTGGATGTATTTTGATTTTAGTTGTTCAGTGGATAAGTTCAGTTGGACCTTCTATTCTTTCAGTTGGACCTTCTATTCTTTCAGTTGGATGTATTTTGATTGTAGTTGTTTAGTGGATCCTTCTATTCTTTCAGTTGCATGTGTTTTAAGTTCAGTTGGACCTTCTATTCATTCAGTTGGAACCAACTGAAAGAATAAAGGTAACAAACTGAAAGAATAAAGTGACCAACTGAAAGGAAAAACCAACCAACTGAAAGAATAAAGTGACCAACTGAAAGGATAAACCAACCAACTGAAAGAACAAACTTTCAACCTTTCGACCTAAATCACCTCATATTACACAATAGAAAACAAATTTGCAAAAAAACAAAAAACAAAAAGATCAAAAGTAAGTGAACTGACTGACCTAGCAAAGATGTAATTGAAGAGAGCAGTTCTAGCGCCTCCAACATGGAGATTTCCAGTTGAAGAAGGAGCGAATCAAACTCTAACTTCGCCGTCGTTCTTCTTCGGAAGTGGAGAAACTGAAGAGGCGAAAATGGAGAAGTTGCGGGAGAAGTTACGACGAAAGGTGCGGTGGAGAGAAAGTTAAGATTGATTCACCAACGATAAAAGGCAAGCAGAGAGAACAGGAAGTGCGGACATGGTGGGGTCGGTGGTGTCGGCGGAGAGGAAGGAGGAAGGAGCGGCGCCGATGGCGGGACTACGTCTGATAGTAAGATTCAGTCAGACGATCTGACCCAATACTTTCACTTGAAGAAATCGTTGAAAAAGAACGAAATTGAGCAAGGAACTTCATCAGAAATATAAATGGTAAAAAAGATTGAGATGTTTGAGTAAATGTGGTACATGAGTAAAAAATTGTCGAGTTGGTTCTTGTGAGATGTTGATTCGAAGAGTTTGAAAGGTCACATTGACGTTGTGTTTACCTAGTATATGCTCCTCTAGGTCGGTTGTACCACCACATCTCCAAAAAAACTCCCACGCCCTTTATGTCACGGTCCGAGTGCATTGACTCCGGATCATGTGGCACGTGAAGTATGAGCACTCGGTATTCGAAATGGTACTCTTGTCTATTGGCGACAAGAGCACGAGAAAAGGGTCGATCGGGCGCTCGTATGCACAAGGCGGCACGAGCGGGGCCGAAGATAGGATATATCTGTTTTGAGCTTGGGTGGGCACTTTATAATTAGTGGCGGCACAAGGTCTAAGTTGACCAACAACAAAAACACAATATTATAAAACAAGCAACAAATAATAGGAGGTGTCAAGTTTTCTTCATTAACCTTTACCCCCTAAAGAGTCCTAAATGTGAGATAGTACGTATTTTTCAGCGAACGATGTTTTTGCATTAACTCTATAATGAAACTTTAAAGCTATAAAAGAGTACTAAAACATAAACTAAAGCATTGGATAGCATAAAATAAGGCAAATACAAGTAAAGACAGGTTGAATTCTAACACTTTGCATCAGTCACGTTACAACCTTAGAAAGTCCTCTTGGTGCATTACATAGTTGGATGGATAGTGAGTTTTTTTCCAATTCTGAAGATTATTCTTATATCTGAATCGACTAAACTAGGTTGAGTGTGACATATGACCTTCTAAACACATACGTGTTGTGAGTTGGGAAGGGACATTTGGTTGAGTTGGAGAGCGATCGGGCACATCTTTTGCCTGCCACAAAATTTGAGAGGAGTGTCTCCCGTGTGAGTGTCTTCTTAGTATTTGCGAGATGCATTTAGCCTTGCTTGATTGCTATACATATTGATTGGTTATTGGATTGAGAATCATTGACCAATGATGATCCTTGCATACTGGATTAGTCTTGGGCTAATTGATTTCGTTGAACTAATTGTTTGTATCCGAATGGAGTGAATAGGGGTGTTCAAGTTCTGGAAAAATGGCCCGGACCGGACCGGTTTGGTCTGGACCGAGACTGGACCGGTTTGGTCTGGACCGAGACTGGACCGGATCGGTTTGGTCTGGACCGAGACCGAACCGGTTTATTTTTTATTCGGTCTTTGGTCCGCAAATTTTGAATATTCGGTCCTCGGTCTGGTCCGGTCTAAACCCGAATTTTTCCGGTTTGGACCGGTTAGACTTTTTATTTAAAGTGTATTGAAACTTAAACATTAGTATAGTACTTTAGATTCTAGGTCTTCTCACACCCATACTCCCGGTCCTCCAAACTTGAAAAGTGAAAATTATAAAACAATTTTAGCCTATTATATGATTATTATAGGAGAAAAAACTAAATTAAATTTTTGGTCTGATCGGTCCGATTTTCGGTTCGGTCCCTATTATTTCCACCCGGTCCCATCTCAAGACCGGTTTTAGGTCTCCATTTTCCAAAAGTTTCGGTCTCAGTCCATGGCCGGTCCGGTCCGAGACCGATGAACACCGCTAGGGGTGAGACAATTATATGTTAGTTACAATTATGTGACCTATGACATAGACAACATAACTTGAATAAAAATCATACTAAGAAGTATGATGCCAACAATCTCGAGCCTCTTTTATTGATTTCCTTAAACAACTTTCTTCCATGATATTGAATATATACTTAAATAAAAGAAAACATTGATAAGAATGATATAAACTATTGGTCATCTTCTATAAAAGGTCTGTATTATTGATAATACATAAAAGGTCTGAACTATTACCCCAATTTGACAAAACAATCTGATTGACCGGTTTAGGATAATAGTTCAGCCCTGTTATAATAGGTAAACCGGTCAATGGGATTGCTTTTGTCAAATTAGGGTAATAGTTCATCCCCTTTATGGATTATCAATAGTACAGACCTTTATCGAAGATGGCCAATAATTTATACTTTCTTATCAATTGTTCCTAATAAAATTAATGATCAAAGTTCGACCTTAGTAATTGAAAGTGATAATTTTAGGGGGAATGAGGGTGAATGGGTGATAATTAAAATTGTATCACTGGGATATAAATAAAAAAACATAAATTTTGAATTTTTAGAGTTTGAAAAAACCATTTCATTGATATCAATAAAGAATCCCCATGGTATGAAACGCGACCACTGACTTTTAGAAGGGTTCTTCCTTCTTTCTAGAAATCAAAGAACTGAGGTTTGAAATCCAAACCCCTCTCAATTCTTCTTCTATGAGAACTCCAATTGGATCCTTCCATGAAATAAAATCCCTCTCAATTCCTCTTATATGAGAACTCCAATTGGCTCCTTCCATGATATCTTTCGTGGCTTCAACCATAGCTTCCTTCACTTGCTTAACAAGGATTTAAACCTTGTCTTAATCTACTCATATTTTGTAGCATTTTTTACTGCTTCTGGTCGTCGCTGCCATCGCTCAATTTTTTAAATAAGGAGGTTAAAGTTATACATCGCCTAGCCACCATAAGTCGAACTCCCATCTCTGTTTGTGTACCGCGACGCCACATGATGCAACATGTCAACATAGTCCATCTCGCACATTCGATGTAGCCATCACACTGCAAAGCCTGCAACCACCCGTCCCCCACACAACTATTCTTCTCCGACAACTTAGGCTCATGGAAGACAGATCCAACCCCCAACGAGTTCTCTAAAGTATGTAACTTTGGTCTTTGAAATCCTAAAGATTACCTTCGGTGCTGCAATATAAAAAAAGTTCATGTTTAAGTTTATACACTAGGAGTGTTTTTTGGTTCGCCTTATCCCCTCAAGTGCACCTCTATGAAATTGCCTTGCCTAGCACTGTGTAAATAATGTTTGAGAACTACATGATGTAAAGGCAAAACAAGAAAAAGACCATTGAAGCTTTGAGCGAATGATAGATAAAAATTCCATATCAAAATGTTTGCCATCTGATATCTAAAGCGACTCCGAGGATCAAGGACCATGATTTAAAGCCACATTTCCAAGGGAAAATATAACATCTACATATGTTTCTTATAGGACGCCCATTAACAAAAGATCAGTGGCATAGCTGATGGCATACTATAGTAGAAATCCTATTTTCTCATGCATGTAGTACAGTAGTAGCCATCTACAGTCATATGCAATCTAACAGATGGTGACACTAAGCAATAATATTAACTAGGAGTACATAGGAAAACAATAACAGAACTCTATAAAAAATGTTTCTTGATAAAATCTAAGAACAGCTATTACATTTGAATATAGTATTATAACGAGCTAAGAAATAAACCCCAACCCTCCTTTTTCTATCCTAAGAACTAAAGTATCATGTGTTTCTAGTTTCTACCAACTATATTTGACTATTGACATCACAGATCGGAAAAACAAACCCTCTTTCAAACATATATTTCGATCAAACCATGTCAGGCCTTGTTCAATTTATATCCTCTACTTGAACTATATAATTAATTCGAAACTTGAGACCCTGCCATAGCAGAATACAGCATCTCATTGCCAACAGTTGATCTTAATTGCCTGATGAACAAATCTTTGGCCATGAGCCCAGCCTGAAACATGTCAGAGGAAACCACACTTAGAGAACTCAACATAGCATACTCCTTGTTTCAACAAATTTGCTTCCTATACAAAATATTGCAGGTAAAAGAATTGGAATAATAGTTCGTAAAACTGAGTTACATACTTACATTCACTACAATGGTCACTACAACAAGAAACAAGAGTCTCGCATGCCCAAAGTCAATGGATGCAGACACTTCAGCATAAAATACTTCAGCATGTATGAACAAAATGGTGTTTCAAGAGTAAACAGGTACCAACATTTGTAGAAGCTAAAATATAGTCAAGTGCAAAACTTGTCCATGCATTACATGAGGATAGCAGCGGATTTACAACTGAAACTAGTACTTAGACCCGTGCGATGCTCCGGAAATATTGTGCATCAAAATTTACTAATAGTTGAAAATAATTAGTGTCATTTAGGGGGAAAAACTTATGATTAAAAGAAGATACAAAAATCATCTCATTTATAATAACGATTTTGAAAGTTACAACTTTAACTTAGATTTCACTCATATATCATTGATTTTGATAGAAGAAACGATAATAGTATGTTAGAGTAATGGTTGAAGCTCTTTTCTTGCATGACACGTGCCCGATTGCAACACTTGCCTACATTGTTTAATATATATATAGATTTAAAATACCAGCCACAATCAAAGCTATTGTTGCCTGATTATAATGTAATTGTGTAATAATTACAGATATCGTTTAAGATCAAGTGCCACCTATAATCATAAAACTGAAATTCACCATAACAGCTTATAACCAAAGTTGTTGCTTGTTTATAATGCAAATGTGTAATAAGTAAAGATGTCATTGAAGATCAAGTACCGCCTATAACCATCAAAACTAATCAATCTTAACAGTTCTTTTTATTTCTGATCGAATCAATCTTAACAGTTAGTTGTTATCTATTCCGTGGAAAATACTGGACAATAACGGATAGGATATATACGAAGATACCTTAAAAGACATGCACAAAGCCTTCAGTTTTTCAAGTTTGGCAGCAGGAAGCAGAGCCCTCAACTTGGAAAAAAATAACTTGGCAGAAATTGGTCCATTGGGTATCCACTTCATGAGCTCATCTCCTTCCTTTGTTCCTAACAGGAAATAAAAGAAACAGTTTTCACTATTAAGAGTACTAACAATTTCTACGATGGCACCAAAGCGGCCATGGCATTTCCTTCAACCAATTCCATGAACGGACACTTAAAACTCACCTGGTTTGCAATCAGAACATTTGTAGCTCACTACATGCTCAGGGAGTATGTGCGTATTCATATTGGTGGTTGCCACCACATAACATCTGGGGTTCACAAGATTATCCGCCCTGGTATCTAGAGCAACCCCAGACTGAAAATACTGCTGCGACCCTTCGACAACATTGCCCAAGATAACCCGGCACAATACAACATGCTTTTCACCATCGTCATCCGCCTGAGCAAATGCATCACTGAAGAGCATATCAAACCACCAAAGTGAACACTAAGCAATCACATAAGATATACATACTACATAAATTCCACAAACGAACATCAAAATTCTATTAAAAAGAGTATAATATTACCTAATATGTGGGAAACGAACGGGAGATAAATAAACACCAAAAGCATGAGAAGCATTAGTTTGTTGGCGAAACCCATGAGCCAGTATATCAAAAACAAGTTTCTTGGATGTCCCATGCCAAGCCAACGCAGTGTTGGAGCAAGCGACACCACCACAAGTACCCTGGGTGTTCTGAATTTGGTTATGGAAAGCTTCCCAACGCGCCTTTTCTATAGGGCCAGTATGAACAAACTGACGTATGGCAGTAATCTGAACTCCGGGATGAACAATCTTCATCCCATTCATAAACAAATCCTTTACATCCCCAAATGCTCTCTCCCCTTCAGACACCAACCTGACATTAGGCCATCTAAGCTTCTGTAAAGACTCAAGACACTGCTGTTTTCGATTCCCATCCCCATTTTCACTATTGCGAAAACTAGCAGCAGTATCTTCTTCATCACAAACCCTCTTTCTCTTTCCATTACTATTGTTCTTGTTCTTGTTATTAATCTTGTCATTATCAATAATATGATCATCTATCTTAATCTCTATCTCAATCTTTGAAATAGTATCATTGCTACTATGTTCATCATCTTGTTCTTGTTCTTGTTGGTGTTCTTGTTCTTGTTCGTGTTCGTCGTCATCATGATCAAGTAAGGATTCATCAATAAAGAATTTGGGAAAAAAGCAATTACCCTTTACATCAATCCAAGCAATAGATCTTCGCAAACCAGTAGTACCAACCTCAATCTTTAACATCCGATAAAAGTCAAAGATAAATGGATTACCTTGAACTTCAATCTGAAACATAGGAATACGGTTTGAAAAAGCAGAAATAACCCGTGACAGAACATCACCAAAGAATTCAACCCACTCGCCTCCACACCATTCCATAAACCTCTCAGGCACATCGCTGCGCTTAAAATTATGGAAGTTATGAAGCATTGATTGGCTTAAAACACAGTTACGATAGCACTTCCATTCATGATCCCCTTCATTCCTACTTGAACTTGGTTTTAGATACACTGGCTCCATTTTATTTTCAGTTCAGGGACTCCAACAGAAGGTTTGAAGAGAATGGGGTTATCATTTTATAGCCTTGCGGTTTAAGGAACTCAAATTATGGCTTTGTATAAGCCTGATTTGAGTGATCAAGTCGGTTTCATAGGGTTATTATTGTCTTTTTAAGGTCATTTCTGGTATGGTGGCGGTTCCTTTTAGTTGGGTCAATTAATTATTTAATAGAAAAGGAAGCAAATCAGAGAATAAGAACGTTACAATTTCTGGGGGTTTTATATGGGAGAGTCAGCGGATATAAATTGACTTGCGGATTAAGTTTAAGATCTGTGTTGATTTTAATTTCTTACGCCCAAAGCAAAGACTTTTAATAATTAATACTCATATGTCGTGGAAAGTCCACCTTTTGACTTTACTCCCTCGTTCCTACTACCCTACCACTATTTACAAAAATGCTTTTTAATATCAATAAAACAAATTTATCAAAGGGAATTCATATACATGCGCATTAAGAAAAGGCTATGGAGAGCTTTAATTAAGTCGTTTTATAATGTTTTAGGGGTCCAGGGCGAAATAAGAGTTAAGGGTCTTTTATGTTTTAATCCTATGAATCTTTAAAAAGTACTTCTTCCGTTTCTTTTTAATTGCAACAAACTCAAGTGGGTGGATTCCTAGGCAAAATTTTAGTGTGAGTATGAAACGGATGAAGAGAGAAAGTGGGGCATGTGATAAGGAGAGAGATAGAGAGAAATGACTAGTAAAAAAGGAAAGAAAACATTTGTTGCAATTAATTTGATATTTCCACTTTTGGCAAATGTTACAATTAAAAAGAAACGAAAGAAGTATTTTATTACACTAAATAAAAGTTATTTTCCGTTCATACAAATTCCAATTTTGTATTAATATAGAGTAATATGAGTTATAAATAATAGTTGTGTATAATTTCAATAACAAAAGACTATATCTCCTCTTTTATACATTTATGTGTTTCATTTATCGAGTAATAATGATATTATGATTAACGATCTTCCTGTAATCAAAAATTATATTATGATTCTTAATCAATCTTTTACTAAGCTTTCACTTCTTGGATATAAACAATTTTATAATAATATTGGTTTTGGAAAGCTGAAATGATCTTGCGAAGAATGGGTTTCAGTCTCTCAGCTAAAATTTTTGTGATAATTTTTTTAGCTATTATCGAAAAGGCTAATAAGGCTGAGAAAATCTATGTTGTCGATAAAAATTACTCTTCAACTGCCTTGTCTCAAATTGCATTAATTTCTTCCCAGACATTTGTTTTCATTAGACGGTTGTTCTTGGTCTTATTAACTCGCCCAACTCTTAACATGAGTAAGGAAGAGCACTAAGTCTTTCTTACCCCTATCCAAGCTACTATTGTCTTAAAGGAGTTGAGCCTTAATTACTCACACCAAATTTATGAGACTGTGCTCTTTTGATGATGCAAATGACTTGAATAACGTGCCTCAATTCGAACAAGTACTTTTTCAACTCGTCAAACAAGTAAGACAATATTTCCACGTCACAATCCTCGCCCCGTACTTAAAGTGAGACGTCTCACATTTATGAAAGGTAAGTTCGCCTGATATTTCTCATAAACTGATCTTATTTACTTGGACGAGGATGGCTTGTAGATGCAAGGTGTCTAGCCACATGAGTAGCTAAACCGGTTTTATGTTAAAGTTAGCTCAGTCACTTTCCTTCTCAATTAAGATTTGTTTGTCAATATTGTGAAAGATAAGACAGATTGATTTATCTTATCCACCATTTATCTTTATTTGGACGAGAATGGCTTGCATAAACAAGGTGTTCAAGTAGCTTTCGGTAATGGCTAAAAGACGTCCTAATAATCTTCCAGCCGAATTCCTTCTTTTACTCGCATTCGTCTAGAATCATTGTTTTCCTTACTAGGATCAATGGTTCTCTTGGCGACTTCTTTCGTGAAGCAGAGTTCGTCTCTGTTTTGGTCAAGAATGGAGTCGAGCTTATTGGGAGGTTTTTAATGTTTGGATTAAGAGCCTTACTAGGATTCATTAATATTTAACCAAGTCTCTTGATGACCACCTTCTTGAGTTGTATTAGTTGTTTATTCTTTCTAAATAGTTCAATTTCACAATTAGTCTCTTTTAGAGTGTTGGACGATCATTATATGCTCCAAGTTAAATAACTTAGAAAAATAAAAACATGAAAGTAAATGAGAGATGTAGAATTGTATTATGTAAATTTCGCTTGGCCGTAAATCAATCTACATGTATGCATTTCTAAACTTTAATGTGCTTTAGAACTTATTTTGTTAAAATGAAAATTACATTTGCTGTCAGCTTAGATGTAATTGTCTAAGTTTCATGTCCCAAGAATTGGACGACCCTCCTTGTCTTGCAGCCGACAGGTATCATCTCTCAATTCTTCAATAATTACTAAGGCTCTTCCCAATTCGGGATCAGTTTTCCTAGCTCATTTGCCCTTCCGAAAGCGTCCATTTTTCTCAGGACCAAGCCACACACTTTAATTGGGCGGCAGAAAACTCTCTTGATGGACTCTCTTTTCATCCTTAAATTTTACAGATGCATCCTAGCAAGGCATTGCCCCTTATTCCAGGCATCTAATCCAAAGCTATTTTCATGGCCGCCTAGTTGGCATTCTCGTCATATAACGTGACTCTAAGAGATGGCTCCTCCATTCTATGGGTAGGAAAGCTTCGTTCCATAAATTAGCATAAATTGGGTCTCTCCTATCGAGTTACTTGCAATCGTCCTGACGTACAAAAAGGACCAGCTGAATCTCTTCCACCCACATCCCCTTGGCATTTTCTAACTTCTTCTTTATGCCGCTGGAAAGTATCTTGTTAAAGGATTATTCTTGTCCATTGGCTTGCAAAGTGACTTTTGATGTCTCTTTCGGCCATACATTCTTTCGACTTTGGCGTCTCTAACTAGGGGCTATTATCATACACAATTGACCGAGGCATGGTAAAAAAAAAAAGTGATGACATTCTCCCAAATGAAACTCTTCACATCATACGTTGTGATCCCTCTTACAGCCTCGACCTCGACCCACCTTATGGGGTAGTTGAAAGCAACCATAACAAATTTCTTTTGCCTTGAGACTTTTGGGAACGGTTCATTGATGATGTCCCACTTTGAGAACAGCAAGTGAAACAATACTAGCTGATGGAGATTATTGTGCTTCTGACAACTATCACACTTCCTTACATAGTCCATCGCGTCGACTTTCAAAATCAGCCAGTAATGCCCCATCCTTAATGATTTTTCCCCTAAAACCCGACCTCTGATATGGAAGGCACAATCTCCCTCATGAAATTCTTTAGGACATCCATGCTTTCATCTCCGGTTAGGCACTTCGGCAGGGGCTTGTTAGAAGTTATTTTGTAGAATGCTCTTCTCCACAACTCTTGACATATTGTGCCCCCAAGGGATCACTAAGAAGCTTGCTCGTGGCTTTTTACTTCAAAGTAGGATCCATCTAAGACGGACCTCTGTCTAGAAATAGAGTCTCATCCTTTTCAATGGTTTCCTGACGAGTACCTCTCGGATACTGTTATCACAAGCTGCAGAACTAGCTAGCTTGGACAGCTCATCCGCTTGGTGATTTTTTCAAACTTCTCAAACTTTGACCATGAAGCCGAGGAACTTACTGGTCGTAACCTCAAACACACCTCTTTGGGTTCAGTTGCAGCTTGTAGTTCCTCAACTTCTCAAATATTTCTTCTAAGTCGGCTATATGGTTGTGTTCCTGCTAGCTTTTGAAGATCATGTCGTCAATATATATTTCAATATTCCTCCCTTATTGCCTTTGAAACACGGTGTTAACCAGCCGTTGAAAGGTGGTTGGAGCATTTCTCAGGCCGAAGGGCATGACCAGCCAACCATACAACCGCTTCTCAGTGATAAAGGATGTTTTGTGTTGATAGTCTTATCTCAATGAAATCTAGGGGAACCTAGAGTAAGCTTACATTTAGCTTAGGAAAGCATAACCTACTGTCGAATCAACGAAACGGTCCAAGTTAGTTAGCGGGAAGCTATCCTTTGGACATGTTTTGTTCAGATCAGTGTAATCTACGCACATTGTCCAAATCCCATTTAGCTTGGGAATCATGACGACGTTTGCAACCCATTCCGGGAAGAAATTTTCCTTGATGAAGTTTGTATCTAACAGTTTATGGACTTCATCGTCCACAACCTGATTGCGGGCTTTGCCTAGAGGTCTTTTCCTCTAATGAACCGGCTTGGACTTTGGGTCCACGTTTAATTAGTGAACGCCTACAGCAAGATCTATCTCCATCATCTCTTTCACGTTAAAAGCAAACATAACTTGCTATTCTTTCTACAAACGGATCAAAACTTCTTTAAGCACAAGGCTAAGGAGGATCCCACTTTGACAGTGCTCTGGACGAGCTTTACTCGGGGGTTATAAACGTTCCAAAACTGGGCCTATGATGGACAAGACTTCCTCTTTAGAACAAGGTTCTTCATAAATCTTTACCAACTTCGTTTTATTTTCATGGGCAGCTTCAAACGCCTTCCTCCTCAAAGCAACTTGCAGCTGGGAAATTTTAGTCGCCTTCCTTGAAGAGGTATAGTGAAGTTGAGATTTTTCCTCATTTCTCCAAGATGAGGACCAAGGTCGTCCATAGCATTCCTTAGTTGTTTGTTGGTCCTCATAGATGCTTCTTATACTTTTATCATCGCACTCAAACTTCATAAGCATCAAATGAGTAACAATCGCAACTTTGATACGGTTGAGAGTACGTCATTAATGTTGTATGCCGTCAAGTCCTTTATTACCAAGAACTTGATGAAGATGGTCTTTGATTGCTCTTATAAGTAAGGTTACAATTCCCATAGGGTGAATAATCCCTCCGTCAAACCCTAAAATTAGGTGATTACCGTATCAACTACTCTTCATCACTAGTAGAATAATAGCTATTTGAGGCGTCAAAAATTAGCATATTTGAGGCGTTTTTAGTATAGCATCAAACAAGGGGGCCACAAATAGAACATCTATTTGAGGCGTTTTAAAAACGCCTCAAATGGTACCTATTTGAGGCGTTTTTTAGGTTTAAACGCCTCAAATACAAGCACCATTTGAGGCGTTTATTCCTAAAAACGCCTCAAATAGGTCACATGAGACATAAAAAATAAAAATTGATTTGCTGCTTCTGATTCTAAAACGCCTCAAAACTGATTTTTTTTATTTTAAAAAAAATACAATAGCAAGAAGACTTGGCAGCACTTAATCTGTAGCATAAAAAACCAAATATCAAAACATGTAATCCAACCAAAATAACAATTTCCAAAATCAACAAACACAACATTACAACAACAGACCCTTCATTCGAATCAACATCATTTGTCATTTCTTGTCGAGCATACGTCTCAAAGAGCAGCGCGTACATATAAATTAAGTTACAAAACATTAGAAAGAGATACAATGGTTTAACTGAACAATCAACAGGAGCCTCAAGGACAAATCCCTTAAGAGGCAGAGCTTTAGGACCTTGACATTGATCTTCTTTACTGCTTCTGCTTTGAAAAGTCTAAATAGATCAATAAGCACTACAACAGTCAGGTCAGTCACATGATATGAGGGAAAAGTAGTGCTAATATTGAATCGAGATGCGAAGGGACCGTATAGACGTACCTCCATCAGCAGAATCGGGGAGAAAATTCTCAATACTTGGGTACTCTCTGGGCATTGTCAACGATAAGACTACAACAAGAATGTGTAAGAAGAATCAATACTTGGTCAATAGATCAAATCAAAATAAGTTGACAACCTCCGGGCAAATGCAGATCTCAAATGATGGAACCTAAAAATCAAGACAGGCCCTACTCACAGAAGAATCAAATAGGCCAAGTTTCAGGATACTCACAGGCATCATCGCTGCAAATTGACATCAGTGGTTAGTTAGAAGCTGCATTTAAAAGAAAGAAATTGCAAGTAGGCCAAGTTTAAATTCTATCCAGTAAAAAAAATTATTCTCAAAATGCTGCTAAGAAGTACAGAGTGCGTCACAACTCACAACCTACAAACCAAACGTTTCACAAAATGTAATAAATAACAATATGCAACAACATTTTAATAACTCCTGCTGCTATACTCCTACATTAGTATATACAAGATACAAATAAAGATTGTGTATGCATCAGCCATCTAAATCAGTTTTTTTGGACGGCTGAGCAAACAGGGGAGCAAAATAGCTGAGTTCCTCTCCGGGATTAACCAGCTGAACACTGTCATTCGCGATACCACATGGAGAAGAGATGCCAGATTTACCAGACCGTGATACTAGTCCTTCAAGACACTGGCACTGGCTACCAGAACATGCCAAATACGGGTCACAAGGCTCGGGTGTTTGACATCGATTACTAGGTATTTTCATTTGAGAAGCAACCTTTGATGTACCACGTCCAATGCTATTGAAGGGTAAAGACCCATCACTCACTAAGACCGCAATCCAAATTGAAAAGGATTGCATTAACATCCGTTGGGAACAAAATCATTTGGGCCTCTAAACAGGATAACCTGCTTTGCTTGGATTCCAAGACCCAACTGCTGCTATTAATCCATCAGTCTTCACACAATTTATAAAAGGATTGCATTAACATTCTCTTATATTTCAGTTAGCAAGCATCATGGGACAACGGGAGTATAATGTTGTCTGTTTCAAACAGATCTTATCGTAATCACAAAGATAAATTATGCTCAATGGAATTTCCGCTTCATATTTAGCAAAACATTAAATGTGTCATCATAGCTCTGTTCACCCTGCACTTTCCTTAACAAACCAAACACTGCTGATACAATTCTAAGATCCTCAGAGGAAATCAAAATTAAGATATTGGCAACAATAATTGTAAACAAGAAATAAAGAAAGCATATCCAATAAACTTGTACATTAAGCAACAAGCAATCAGGTGGGCTCAACGCGCTAACATCATAACAGCATCTAGATAAGAAATCAAGCCAAAACAAAATCAGAATATAGCAAAATATATCACACAACACGTAATCTCTTAAATAAAACAAAGTCCATATATCCATTACTTCATGACAGAACGAGAAAACATGAAAACAAGTAACGGATATAAGAGTATTTTAAAAAGAATAGAATTTCACACGACAGTCTGACTTTCTATTTAGCAACAGACAATAATTCAATAAAACAAATAAACTATAGCCCATCAGACATAGTGAGAACCTAATGCAACAATGCCATATTACTTGCGAAAGTCAAGTTGACAGTTACCTGTTCTTTCATCTTATCTTGAAAAGTTGATGGCAGCATGTTTGGAAATAATTTAAGGAATACTGGCAGCAAGAACTCCATGAACGGGACAATGATAAAAACTGCAACTGGAACTAGCCTGAAGATATCAGTTGTAGTGCGGGTGAGTTGTTGTCTCTCCCTCCTTGATAGACTCTTGCCACTGGCAAGCTTCAAAAGCAGCCTCGAGCTTATTCTAACATCAGCCCAGAGTAACTTTGTGCCCAACCAATAGTGCTGCATCGTAGATTTAAATTCATCCTTCCAATGCCGAAGCTTAACAGCCGAGTCCGCCCTACATTAATGAAGCATATACTCACGTAAGCAAACCTTTAGAAGAATTTTGTATACTAGATGTTTAAAGCTTTACCTGTTCATTGAAGCGATAACCCTCAAGGCAGGTCCAATCCCTAGAATTCTAGCCCAGATTCTTTCCAGTACTGATTTTTCACTCTTTTGAGCTTCTTGCATTTGCTTAGCTTTGGCTTTGGCTTTAGCTTTAGCTGAACTGAGGCCTTCAACAGCTTGATCACATTCTTCCGGAGAAGGTTCTTTTGACTGAGAAGCAACCTTATCTTCATTTTTGTCACTACCATCACGGAACTCTGGTTGACCTGCTGTAGCTGTTGAAGAGTAGCGCAAGGATTGTGACAGCCAGGTCGCTACTATAGAAGATCCATAGTACAGGTTGGTTATTGAAAATGACTCCCTCTCTTTCCTCGAATCAGAATCCACAGAAGGAACAGCAGCAGCCCAATTTGGATCCCGTGAGTGAGGAACAGAAGATAACTGTCCGTGCTCAAAACTTGAAAAACAACGAAACGAAGCATTGGAGTGAGTTCATGCATTGACAAGGTCTCTTCTCCTTCGCAAGATTGCTCTTGTAGCCATGACCAACTATTAGGCTTAGCATAGTAAAACTAAATCTAACCTAAATCTCTTTCCGGATCACTACAATGTTAATACCCATGGAACGATGGAGTTCCCCCTCAATCATGCAACAATTAAGAATTCCAACTCTGGTTAAACCTCTGAAAGAAACAAGATAACGAAACTAAAAGATTATGTCTACTTGAGCAAGTAACATGAGAAATACAGTTGGGAAGTAGTATGTATGATCTTATAAAGTAAAGGAAAAAAAACATGGAAAATACGTAAGGACAAACATACCAATTTCCACAGTGAAGAATAAGAACCTGTCAAATGAAAATGGAGTCACTAAGATATCACTATGACCATTGGCATTCACACATCAAAGTAACAAACAGCAGGTGACCTTCATTATTTGGAATTCAAATACATGTCAGTGATATCGCGTATTTATATAGACTTTTCTCCCTTATTTACTAGCTAATTTGTGCGTCATTGGAGCTCTTGGGAGCTATTTTGTGCTAACTATCGTATATAGTTGTGGCTTCGTGTTTTAGTGTTGAATTGCAGGTTTTAGGGAGTTTTCTCCTTATTCCCGAGCCAATTGGAAGCAACCACGGCTTTACGAGATGTTACGGGGCACGTACGAAGTCTCACGAGTTCTATGGGTAGTTTAGGAGGTCCCAAGACCCCTAAACGTGAAGTTTAGAGGGCCAAAGAGTCAAAATGAAGTTTTCCGTACTCTGATCGGGCAAAAATGGCCCGATCGGGCGAAGATATATTGATCGGGTACAAAAGTTGCGGACTCGATCGGGCAAGACTTGCCCGATCCGATCGGGCGAGAGACACGATCGGGCAAAAATGACCCGATCGGGTGGGTGATCGGGCGAACTCAATTTTGTGTTAAATGGTACTGGCTGCGTTGAATAAAGTCCAAAATTGCTGCTGGACCAAAATGGACGCCAACCCGATCGGGCAATGAGGCCCAACCCGATCGGGCCTGCACATTGTCATGATTTGCGTATAAACTTGATGTGCTGCCTCCTCCACTAATTAAAGTGCTGCTGGGCTTTGATCCCCATTGGCCAGCACAACCAATTGTTGTGTTGCCATTGCGGTACAAGACAAAGTACCCAGGCCCACTAATTTGATGTTTATGCTGTTTGTGTGCTGATTCAATCCAGCTGGGCCACGCTTCCTTGCACCCGATCTGCCACCCGATCGGGCCTGAGATCGGGTGGAGCCCAATTTCTCTACTCATGTTGCTGTGGGCTGCGTAAGGCATAAAAAGAAGTTGGAAATATTTTCACTATGGACCCGATCGGGTGGTCCTTTGCCCGATCGGGTCCCGTACTCGTTTACGCGGATTTCGACTTTTGATTCCCATTTTAATTAGACTTGAGGGGGTATTATAAATACTTTTTCCCTCATTATTTAGGGGGATCTTTTATTCACCTTTTAAAGCTTTAGACTAGTTTTATTTCTCATTGTTCTTAGTTTAATTCAAACACTTTAGATTAATTTAGAGGTGATTGAACCTATTCGATTTCAATAAAAGTTCCTGCTTTCCGTCAATTGGTACTCTTTCCTACCCTAATCTCTGTTATTATTCTTGATTGCTTAGTTTATTTATTTAATCATTCATGATGCAATTGTTAGGGTTTCATATTAGTTTTGTCGTTGTTAATTCGATTATGAGTGAGTAGTTCCCTTTCTAGGGTGTTAAATAGGGAAGCCATGTTTATACCATGATTGTGATTTAGATTTCTATTGATTTCTAGGGCTTGATTAGGGTGATTGTGATGTGGTTTGCTCTTTGTTGAGTAATTAATGTCAGTGTACAATTTCATTGATTGCTTGTGGTTAATAGTTGTTTGCACAGATTCGTCTTACGACTAGAGGCCTAGGACACATCAGTAGTTCTGATTACGTTAGTGACCATGCGGCGTATGTTGAACTATGGGCGTTGATCTTAACCATAGCTCAACTCGTGCTCTAATCCCCCGACTCTTGACTTAGGTTTTGGTAGTAGTTGACCCTATTTGATTGGTATAAGCATGGTGGACCGACCTAATACCCTAGGTTTTTAGTCCATAGCTAAAACCCTCGATTTATTCCGTCTTCTGTAGTTTATTCTTTAGTTTAATTAATTCATCCCTGATTTCATCTGTAGTAGCTGAATTGGTTGAATATTAATTTAGAAACTCTGTCTCCCTGTGGATTCGACCCTGCTTCCACTGACTACCTTAGTTAGAAGTCTGTAGGTTTATTTTTGATTAGGTGACACGACTAAACCTTATCAGTCAGCCAAGAAAGAAAGATAACAACTTTAGGAAAAGGTTACTTTACCAATACCATTTTCTTGTGGTTCCTGGTTGACCTGACTCGTTAAATGAAAGGATGGAAATCCCCATTTCTACTCCTCTCCCTAAAAACGTTTCTGTAGCATTAATCAAATACACATAATAACTAGCTCTAACAGCAAATGCTATCAAAAATTCATTAACACAACCTAAGATTATGAAGTACAAGGAGAGAAAAAAACCTAACTCGGAGCTGGATGGGAAGCAGATGCCTAAGATGGAGAAAAAGCCCTAATATTTTGGCAAAACCAGGAGCAAATGAACGAGTGACAGAGAAGAAGAGACACCATAAGTCAATGCCTACGATATGTTAATTTCTCAAACAATAATCAACTCAGACAAACCTCATCTCAAATTCTACGCAAATTTACTTATATTAACAAATTTGAACACAATAAAACCCAGATTCTGTATAGTTACTTATATTAACAGACAAAATATAATCCATTTGCATACAACAATTGCAAAAGCCTAGGTTAAAGTTCACAAATCAAGCCTAAACTAAATCATTCAGATATTCAGCATATATAAGGTCCCAAAACATGAAAATCAATTAAATATCAAGAATTAAAAAGTTAGGGTTTGTGAAATTTACCCAAAGAAGTGTGAAACACTTCCTACTTAAACCCAAAGATAAGAAAATTTGCTGAAAAGAACTGAATTTGAAGTGTCAGTGTTGAAATCGTTCCTTCTGCTACTTTGTTTGTGTGCTAAACTCAAACAGGTGACACCGGGAGCAGAGGAAGCCATGACAGAGACAAAATCGCCCTTGGGCTTGTGGTTTAACTTCTGATAGAGAAAGCGTTTTGAGGAGAGAGAAGCTCAGCAACCTAACTACGCGGGTTGTTTACATATTAGGTTATGAGGCGTTTTTTATCAAATAACTATTGTGTTTTAAAAATAAAATAAAAGTCACTAAACATTTTTGCTGCTATTAAGCTGAAATGCCTCAAATCAAGAGCCTCAATTAGATGTTTTTCTACTAGTGCATCAAACTTCAACTGCTACAAGCAATCAACGGAAATGATGTCAGTTTAGCTCCGGTAACCATCAAAATTCTCCTAGCTCTTGTATGAGCGACCTTTATCAATACCAGCAACGGTCATCGTGGGGGTTCTTAAGCTGCTCTAAAAATATGGGTTCATTTTCCCTTGCCTGACTAACTCTTCAAGAGCTCGATGTTTCTAACATCCATTGGTCTCTTGGCCGCAATCCTTGTGGAAATGGCAGCATTTTCTTCTATCACGGTTCTTATAGTGCAGGCTCATCTCAGCCGGAGCTTTTAGATCATGTTGATATTTGACCTCCATCAAGATAAAGTAAGGATCCTTGTAGAATTCAATCAGATCTCCAGAATCGTCCCTACTTATTTTCTCCCCATATGGAAGTGCTCTTGGCTAGAGTTCAGTCAGGATTCAAGACTTCTTGGGATCTCTATTTTTACTTGTACCACCTCTTCACCCTTCTTTTAGCCGAGGTGTTTTGCCTCAGCACACACCTTTGTGGTATGGATAAAGGCATCAGCCTCCTTTAATGCTTCAGATAGAGTATCCACTTTCTTTTTTACCTGAACGAACTTGAAACTCCCCGGCTGATGTCATCGTACGAAAGCATCAAAAGCTACTCCTACATTCAAATCGTGGATCTGAAGAGCCTCGTGGGGGAAATCTCTTGACGAAACGTCTAAGAGATTCCTTGGGCGCTTGGATTTCCTCATATGTATGATGGTCTTTTGCTCTTGTCGATTTGCCACAAAATGATGAGTGAATAGGAGTTTGGTGGGAGGTTATTAAACCATTTTTTCGCTGCTCCTTTATGGATTGCAGGAAAATGTTTGCACCATGTGGCATCATCCAGAGTTGTACATAAACCTGATGCTTGTAAGTAGACAATTAATCATCTGGAACAGTAGTAGCATTGAAAGTCCCAATAGACAACAACTTGACCTTAGGATAATGGGAGCATTCATTGTTTTGGCCGAGAATGAGGTTGGCTAGTTGATATGAAGTGCCTCCACCTACCTGGCGATGCCAGGCGAAAGGTTGGATTTCCTTCATCGCATGTTCAGACGACCTAGTTTGGTACTCAACCTAGTGATATGCCAAAGGTTGTTGAGCACTTCATTCTTAATGAGGACAGAGCAAGAAGTCGACTTTTGACCCTCCATTTGAAAGCGAATGATCAGAGGTGGTCCTTGAGATATGGAGTAGCACTAGTGGCCTTCTCGACCCCCAAAATATTAGCACGTATTAGTTCGTAGAGGATCCATCCGAGAGCACCCTCTTGAGCCAACTTTCTTGGGCTTCAACCACTACATTTCAGTTGTGCCTCCTTGGTTGTTCACTCCTAGGCAGCAGCTTTCCTTTTGAAACCCTCTGGGAGTTTTCCGACATGCAGACTAGGTCCTGAATCCACAAGCTGGGTCTAAACTAGACGTGGAGCCTTAGAGGGAGCACCCCGCTTTCAAGAACATCATATTGTTTTTTATTTGTTCTTGGACGATAGCAACCATCTAAGACGTTTCCAAACGGACAATCAAGATTTTTGAGATACGGTTCACAAGCTGGACGATCATCTTCTGTTGTGAATTATACCTAAACTTGCATGATTTTGTTGTGTGCGGCGTTTTTACGAGTGACTATCAATCATTGGCATACCCCCCATATTGTGGAACTAATTACTATTGTGTACTTCTTAAGGATGTAAATGTAATTTCTAAAGACTTGAGCATGCAACAAACTCATTCGCCTTTCTGCACAAAGTGAACCAACTCAAATCTAATTTCCATTACATTCCCATGCTTCTAGATATTCGAAAATTTACACACATCTTAGGGTTCACTTTTCATAATAGTGTAAAATAGATGTTACAAAACCAAATATTTACTACTACTACTGCTTACAAGTACTGCACATGCACCAACAATGACTTAAGTGTTATACTTCCTTCGTTTCAAATTAGTTGCAACATTTCATGTTTACATACCTTGATTTTGCACATTAACACCTTTAATTAACAACAACAATAAAGCCTTAGTCCCAAAATGATTGGGAATGGCTAACTTAGTTATCAATAGTAAAAATTATAAAAAATTGATATTAAAAGAATGCACCAAAGACGAATCTAACAAGGCTCGTAGACTATATTTTTCCTAGCATATAAATCACTAATGAAAGCGTATGAAGTAAATATTAAACATTATACAAATGATACTACTATTTTGAAACATAGGAAATGTTTCAGCTCAACCAGCCAACAAGTAAAATAATCAATCACAACTTAAAAGTTGGATGTTTTTCAAGTTGAAGAGTTGCATTGCTTGGATATAGTTCGAATTGTTGGATATACTGAAGCAGAAGATGAAGGCACTATTGAAAGAAAGCATATCGCTGTTATGTGAGCTAATTAACTGAACATTAACTTCATTTCATGCACTAACTTCGTTTCGTGAAATGTGCACTAACAGAAGGTACAAAGAGGGAAGGGGGTTCGATGTTACATATTAACGACAACAATAAAATGACTACTACCTAAATGTGGCCATGTGAAAAAAGGCAGCCATAAACAACTTCAAAACGTCAAGAAGATTCTTTGTCAAGCATAACAAATGCTTGAATAAGACTCTGAGCAGCATGAGTCTGTTCAGGAGTTCCAGAAATGATGATAAGAGTTTCAGGTGCACCTTGTTTGGGGTCAGTGATGGTAATCTTCGCATCAGATATCTGCACAGCAGGCAATCACAAGCTTTATGTAATAATAATATTGGAGAAATCATTTCATTAACAAACTAAAAGTTGTCGGGAAGATTTTGAACAGAAAAACGACATTTGCTTAGCTGCATCAGTAAACTATAGAAAGAAGGTTACAAAAAATAATATGTATGCAATCTAGATCATCTAATCATCCTTCTCGAAAATTGTTGATCGATTTCTTCGGCTTTTGGGGATGGTTAATATTGAAGCTTAAGAAGTGTAATAAGGGCTTAATTGACGCTAATCATGCAAATGTGTTAATTAGAACCAATTAGTTTAGTTTAGTTTTAAACTTAACTTGGTTAGTCCAAGTTTGAGAACTGCGCACAAATCTTTTTTGGTCATCGTGAGCAATCTACAAGGAACTTCTAATTATTCCTTTTTTGTTGGATTGCTAACATCTTAAAGATTTATCCTACAAATTTTGGTGATGTCATGAAGAAATTAATGCTCAGTAGCCTTCAACATGGAATGTTATTTTGGAATCAGTTTTCTACGTTTTAGAATAGCTTGCTTGTAAGCTGGGTTTTGTAGGTTCAATAAATTATTGCAAGCAAGCAGGTGCCACATGTGGGAGTTTATCTATGTTCTTAAGATGCTCATTTGAAGTAAGTGAGAGAAAACCCAGCCAAGGAGGAAACCTCTCTGCAACACCGCCATTACCAACGTGAATGTGCAGCGAGTTTGTTTTGTTATGGGAAGCAGCCATTTGTTGTCCAATTAGGGAAACTCTTCGCGAAACTCTTGAAGTCTACAAAAAGCTCCCACTGGTTTCATAGGAAAAGGATAAGCCAATAAGGAGATATAGCCGAAATGGTGAAGGTGTACTGATCAGAAAAGTTGCAACAACTTACACGAGTTTATTTTGTTTTATCTTGTATTTCCTTGCTTAGTTATTACTTTAGGTGATATACTTTGTACTATAAATAGCCAAGAGCTATTAGGCTGTAGGAGTGTTGTTTTTCAATGAAAAGTTAAGATTTAAGCTTGTTTTGAGTGGTAGAAGTATTAATCAAAGATTCATCTTGTGTTAAAGGAGTGAACTTAAACCAAACTTAACCTCAGAGAGTTTAGATTGATTAGTAAGTGAAGCTAATCAAATCTATTCTCGTATCCTTCCTAAATCATATTACCTCCGTTCCAAGTGCATTGCAACATAGGGGGTTGGCACATTTATTAAGAAGAGCAAAAAAGTGGGTCATCTTCCCCACTTGCATCAAGTGATAATAAGTAATGAAGAGAGAAAGGTTGCACATGTGATCTTTTTGGTGATTAAAATAGAAAGGTTGCAATTAATATGAAATTGCCAAATAAGGTAAAGGTTGCAATACACTTGGAACGGAGGTAGTAAATTCTTGGTGAGTAGAGCCTGAGACTTTATTTAGAATCCTTACGCAGTCTTAAGCGAGTGAAGCTTAGAACCTAAGAAAAATCCTTAATGGGATTCGCGTCAAAAAATGTAATCCTTTCCCAACTCCCCATAATTAACTCCATCAACGAACTACTACCTATTGTGCTCCAGTTGGGGCTCCCAATTATTTTCCCTCATTCCACCAAATGGTTCTTTCACCTTACATTCACCCTCGTTCAAATTATATGAAACACCTTCTATTTTCGATAGTACACCTTCGATTTTCATTAGTTCAAAACTCAAAGACCTCCTGACATTAGTCCTTTCTATATCTCTCCTTATCCAAAAAGGTTTGGGGCGGCCAACGCAAAACAAAGTCCCATATCATGACATGAATCTATGAAAATCATTGGGGCGTCCCCTTCACAACGCGTCGCTGCACTTCATAGGCCCGGGGTAGTGATAAGTATGCAAAGGTTGCTAGGTCATTACGTGGTGTCAAATATACAACGGTAATAGGATGCATTTTGGAATATGGAACATTAGCTCTTTGACGGGAAGATCGACAAAGGTGGTGGAGGTTATAAAGAGGCATAAGATTCATATAATGTGTCTAAAAGAGACTAACTGGGTTGACGGGACCGCAAGAAATTAGCCCCATAGGGTTCTAAGCTTTGGTATTCCAGATTGGAAAAGAGTAGGAACACAGTGCCCATAATCATGATAAAGAGTACATTGACGATGTAGTGGAAGTTTAAAAAGAGGAGTGACCAAATTATGAGTATTAGGTTAATTATAGGGTTGAAGTTGTAACTACCATAAGCGCTTATGTACCATATGTAGGATTGGATGCATCTATTAAACTAGAATTTGGGGAGGGTTCAAAGGAGGTTGTGCGTATTAGTGAAGAAAATGATGACCGTTAGGGATCTCAACATGTGGGCACTAGTCAAATTGGCTTTGAGAGCATTCATGGAGGTTTTGGGTATGGGAAAAGAGATGAAGCAAGATGTGGTATCTTGGATTTTATTAGCATATGGTCTTGGTATTATGAACACTTGGTATAAGAAAAGATGGTCCCACCTTGTGACATATACGAGTGGAGGTAACGCGACTCACATAGACTTCTTTTTAGTAAGGAATGTCTAGCGGAAGGCTCATCCACCCAACATAGGCTAGCAGTGCTTGAATTTTCGGGGTCGCTTTAACAAAGCGAAGACCTAACATTGAGAACTTTTTAGCTAAGATGGCTAGTAATGATGTGTAATCTAAAGGTATGCAAATGAATATAACCATAGTATAAAGGAAGCGTCGAGAGATGCCTTAAAAAGTCTAAAGGAAATGTACTAGTAAATAAGGAAACATACGGGTGGAACAAGAAGGTGAGATCAGCGGTAAAGAGCAACCGAATAAACTATTGGGGAAAGATAGAACTATGAGAAGTACATAGAGGTTAGAAGTGAAGCAAAGAAGGCGATACGAGATGCTAAAGCAAAGGTATATCTAAGAGCCTTATGCAAGATTAGATATGAAACAAAAGGAAAAAGACATTTATAGAATTGAGCGTATGAGGGAAGGAAGACGTGAGACATAGGGAAGGTTCAATGTGTCAAGGGTGTCAACCAAAGAATTCTTGTTAAGAATGAGGAAGGATAAATGGAGATCGTACTTTGATACCTTGTTCAATGATGATCATGCGCAAACATATCGTGGATGTACACATCCCGCCAAGTATGTTAAACAGAGAGTTTAGGAGAAGAATTCAAAAGGGTGAAGCCATAACAACATTAAAAAAGATGGGGATTGAAGAAAGCTATGGGACTAAATTTGGAGGTGTTTGGGGGATAGGAATCGAATGATTGACAAACTTATAGAAACAACAAAATGTCATCGCAGTGGAGGAAGAGTGTTTTGGATCTTTTGTATAAGAACAAAGGTGAAGTCCAAAATTGTACCAACTATCGAGGAATTAAACTAATGATACATATGGTGAAACTCGAGTGAATAAGCATTAGGAGACGTGACAATGTTGGAGAACCAATTTGGGTTACAGAGGCAGAGGCAGACAATAAAACATACAGAGATAGGAAGAGGGATCTACATATGATTTACATTGATTTGGAAAGGAATATGATAAAGTACCAATACTTTTAGTAGGCGTCAGCAAAGAAAGGTATTTATAGATATCATCAAGGACATGTATAAGGGGGTCACTCGCGAGCTACCGTGGAAAAGACAAAAGATTGCATTAAGGTTTTGCGCTTAGTGCCTTCCTCTTTGATCTAGTCATGGACATATTAACGATATCAATGCAGGATGAAATACCGTGGTGCACGATGTTTTCAAACAATTCTGTGTTAATTGATGAGACAAAAGACGGTTTTGAAAGTAAGTTGCAATTTGTGGTATTTGATTGAGCACAAGCAAAACAAAGTATTTTCCGTAAAAGTTCAACGAGGCAAAGACGGTCACAGTAGATGGCATGGTCAAGGATTGGACGGCTTTCGTTATTGGATCTATTCTCCAAAAGGATGGAAAAGTCGACGAAGATGTGACTCATGGAATTAGCGTCGGTTGGTCAAAGTGGAAAAGTGTCATCGGGTTCTTTCGTGATTCTGGTTGTCCTCATAGATTGAAGGGAAATTCTACCACACAGTAATTAGGCTTGCTTTGTTATATGGCATCAAGTATTGGGATGAATGTGGCAAAGATGTTGAAATGTGTATGTTACAGTAGATGTGTGGCCACACAAGACAAGACCGATTTAGAATTTAGGTGATTCGATAGAAAGTTTGAATTGCTTCTATTGAAGAAAAGATGAGGGAAAATCACTTAAGATGATTCGGCCAAGTGAGACACGAACCAAATGATGCGGTAGTTAGAAAACTTGAAGATTGGAGCTGCAAAGAAGATGATTTGGATGAAGGTAATTGGAAGTAATGAGTTAATTTGGGATCGATGAGAGCATAGCATTGGAGAGAGTTGAGGAAGGAAAGGATTCACGTGGAGGAAAGGTGTGATTACCTTATTTATTTGTTTATTTGCATTTTGTTTGTTCGTCTTCACGTACGAATTTATTTTTTAATTTTGTCACACTTGTCAATGCTCTCTTTATCTCAACGGTTTCAGATTTCGATTCATGTTAGCCTCAAAATCATTTTAGGAATAAGGTTTTGTTGTTGTTGATGTCTCTCTTCTTCCTTTAAACCTTGTTTTAGAGGAAATCGAACCGACTAACTAGAGTGGACCTCAACTGAATGGACCTTATCTAAATGGTGAATTGAATGAACCTAAAATGAGCTGAAATGAAATCATTGAATCAATAGAACCGAAAGAAATGGAAGAATGATGTTGAAAAAAAGGTCGAGAGTATTAAAACACCATAAACATGCCATATAACAGCTAGAAATAAAGAGTAGACCAGCAAAATCTTTCAATCTACTACAAAGTGCACATTGAACTTCAAAGGAAACTAAAATTGAAGTGATATGGGCCATTGATGTTCTTCTGGATGATGTAGGAGTTTTTAGTTTAGAAATGTTGCTCATGCGCCACGACCTTGTTGATGTGTTTAGTTAGTTGCAGAGCTAGACTATACAAGATGCTATTCTTCTCATTGTAGGATTAAATACAATTAACATAATATAACGCTCAATTGATGCATCACTTACCGATTCCTCCTACTCTAAATGTACCTTATCTTTTTAGTTCCCCGCAACTTCTTCAAGGGCATACTACTAGGCATACTTTAAACACTCCATCTCGGACCGATGAATCTAAAGCGGTCGGAAGACGACTACGTTTTGACCCATACACATCCAATCTCACATTTCAGGCTTCGTTTATTACATCTCAAATGACAAATTCCGGACACAAGTTCAAACAAGTTTTTAAAAACGAGCTACAAAGTTCATTTCAAAACTCAGAATAGTTCGGACAAGGGGCTTTACAGGTGAAGATATATGAAGCCAAATTCCTCTCTCTACTAAATTCCAGAATATGCCCTACATACTTAGTTGCAAAGGGTCCAGGAGCCTAGGCGCACCGAGGTGCAAAAGGTCCCCGGAGCCTAGGCGCGAGGCAAAGGTGCGAGGCGCAGGCGAAGGAGCGCGCTTCTTGTAGGCGAGGTGCATCTTTATTTAATTTTTATTTTTTGAAATTAATTTAATTTTTCTGGTTATTGTGGTTTAAATTACTTTATTTTACTATATCCTTTCTAATATATTTAAAAATTAAACTTATATAGAGGTAAAAATAATATATAAGTATATAACAAATGAATACAGAATTTTAAAAGAGCCAAAGCAACAAAAACAGTAAAACTGATCAAATCTAAAGAAAGCAAAGGAAAATCAAAGTAATTAAAATGTTGAATCAGCAGTAAAGTAATCCCCCATGTGATGTTATGATGCCAACTACACTTACAAGAGAATAAAGCCATGAAAAGAGGAAGAAGTGAAGAACAGCGACTCTTTTGGAAAAAATCGGCATCCGCCACCCTAAATATCGTCGATGATCGGCAAAGATCACAGATCTCTGCTCATCTCTGGCCGGAGGTTTCTGTCAGAGTTTATGTGGGTGGCTTTCTTCGATTACAAATGATTCTCAAATTAGGGTTTTCAGAATTTGGGGTTTTTTTTAAGGGTACAAATTAAAGCAAGTATATGAAATTAAATGAGGGATTGTGGTCGAATTTGACTCAAAAGGCCTTGGTAAGTCTTAATTTTGTGATTTTTAGAACTCCTAAACTCAGATCTTTTATTTTCTCTCCCGTTTCTACAAGAAGCGGCAAAGCGTTGCGCCTTGCACCACTTCAGAAGTCTTCGCGCACTTTTTTAAACTAAGCATACATATCTGCTCCTTTTAGGAGAAAAGCATATAACTAAGAATTCTCTAGTATATACTACCATGTTTTTATTTGATAGGGACATTTTAACTTTTGTTACTATTTAACCATCTTATGGTATTTATACGTGACAAAAAAACATAGTCATTTGATATTTTGTTTGATTCAACTATTCATAATCGTTACTCATGTTCAATTAGAGATATTTGTAGACTGTGGTTAAATTATCTGCATTCGCAAGCGTAAAAAGTGCAAATGTCAAGAAGTAGGTAAAAGCCTTTGAACACACACCAATACTGAATAATTAATATATTTTGAACATACGAGCAAAACCTATCAGCATAGAAAGTTTCTCTATGCCTAAAAAATATGTATGCTAAAAGATGGTTTTTAGTATGTCTAGCTCTATTTTTGTTGAAAATCAACATTGTACCCTCACCTTTTCTGAAGTATCCACGGTAGCCCATGGTTTATAAGTGTGTCAATGAGGTCCAAGTAATATTTCTTTACAAACTAATTTATGTTGTATTGATAATTTTGTGTTCTAATCTCAATTTCAGGTTTGAAACCAAACTAATTACTCAAAACTTCTTGTTATGAAATGGAATACGATGCTTCAAGTTAATTTACCCTACTTTATAACAAGGAATTTGGCTAATTTTATAAGTTTAAACCCCTGCAACTGAGTTTAGAAACAATCTTGTATTCCCTTCCCATTCGTCTGTTCCTCTTCTATGGTTATGATTTGTATTTAACAACTAAATTTTCTCACTTTACCCCTTCCTGGTTCCTATCCCACAGATACTCTTTCTCTTAGTTTTTCTAACATAAACCCCACATATCACAGTTGCTATATGTTGCTATGGATGTAAACATGTAGACGTAAAAATAGAGCAGAAGGAGTATTTTATTAACTTATTAACCGGAAGATAATCGTAAAGACATCATTGCGACACTTGTAAAACCGTTAGGGTAATGAGGAAATTTTTTACATATAATACAACCTTAGTTTAAAAAAGCACGCCTCAGGCGAGGCGCTAGTGATGGCGCTTTCCAAACCTGAATGTAGGCGCGCTTTTTGGTGCGCTTCTAAAGAGGCGCAAGACGCAGTGCTTTGCCGCTTCTTGTACAAACGGGAGAGAAAGTAGCAGAACTGAGTTTAGAAGTTAAAAAAATCACAAAACTAAGACTTACCCAGGCCTTTTGAGTCAAATTCGACCACAATCTCTCTTTTAATTTCATATAATTGCAGTAAATTGAACCCTAAATAAAAAACCCCACATTGTTCAAACCCTAACATAAACTCTGACACAACCTCCAGCCAGAGATGAATCTGCCGCAGGCGTGTGGTTACTGATTTCTTCCAGAAGAGTCGTTGTTCTTCACTTCCTCCCCTTTTCTTCTCTTGTTACTTGTTTACGGTAGTAATATACATGGCTTTATTCTCTTTTAAATATGAATGACATCATAACATCACATGGGAGATTATTTACTGCTGACTCAACACTTCAATTACTTTGACTTTCCATAGCTTTCTTTAGATTTGACCCGTTTTACAGTTTTTGTTGCTTTGGCTCTTTTAAAATTTTGTATTCATTTGTGATACTTCCTCCGTTTTTTATTAATTGTGATACTTTTGATTTTACGGACTCTTAAACAATTTTTGAAGAGGAAAGAGATGGAGAGAAAGAAAGAAGGGGACCCATGTTATAGGAGAGATGGAGATAAAGATTTACCTAGAAAAGTGTCACAACTAATTCCAAACTTCCTTATATGGAAAGTGTCACAATTAATAAAAATAGGAAGTATTTTTTTTACCTCTACATAAGTTTAATTTTTAAATATATTAGAAAAAATATAGTAAAATAAAATAATTTATACCATAATAACCAGAAAAATTAAAATAAATTTTAAAAAAGAAAAATTAGATAAAGATGCGCCTCGCCTACAAGAAGTGGGTGCCTTCGCCCTTAGTTTTAAAAAGCGCAAGGCGTACCGAGGCGCAAAGGATCCCCGGAGCCTAGGCGCAAGGCGCAAGGCGAAGGCGCGCGCCTCTCGTAGGCGAGGCGCATATTTATTATTCAATATTTTTATTTTTATTTTTCTGGTATAAAATATTAACTTGGTAAGTAAAGCCAAGATTTATGCATAAATTAAACTTCAAATAGAGAGTTAAAATACAAATATATAAAAAGAAATTTAAAATAACCATAATAAGCATAAACAAGAAATAAGGTGACAGCATGTGTTGGTCAAACTAGAGAGACCAAAGAGGAAATTGGTGCTCACTCAGCAATAAAGACATAACCTATTATTTATGAATCTGCCACGAGCCATTTAGAAACTGAAAGACGGATAAAAAGAACTAAAGCAACAGCGAAATAAGTACGAACAGCAAGCAGTCGACTATGTCGTAGTAAATGGGCCCTACAGCCACTGGCGACCGGCGAAGATCAATGGTAACTAACAGAAGGAAGTTTCTGTCTCAAACAAAGTCGGCGTCGCTCTTCGATTCAGTTCGTTCTGAAATTAGGGTTTATGCCGATTTGGGGATTTTTTTGTTAGGGTTAAATCTCAGCAATTTACCTCAATTAAATGAGGGATCTTGCACGAATTTGACTGAAACGGTGTGGGTAAGGTTTAATTTCGAGTAAATTTGATCCTTTCTACTTCAAAACTCAAATTTATTCTTTCTCTCTCCTATTTCTACAACAAGCGGCAAAGGCGCAGCGCCTTACGCCTCCACCAAGGCGGCCAAAGGCGTGCGCCTAGCTGCGCCTTGACGAAAACACCTCGCTTCCGTTGGAAAAAGCGAGCATCCCTGCGCCGCGCTTGGGGCGCCTTAGGCGCGCTTTTTTAAACTAAGCCTTCGCCTTGCCTCGCACTTAGGGACTGTTTAAATTTACTGAAAACAACTGAACTGAACTGATTGGAACTGAATTGAATTGAATTGAATTTAATAAATATATATATAATATTCAAAAAATAATAATATGAATATTAAATAATAATCATGATGATAGGTAATAATAATGAATAATTATTAATAAATAATAATAATTGTATTTTGGATATTTTTAAATGATAATTATAAATAAATAATATTAATAATTATAAATAAATAATATTAATAATTATAAATTAATAATAATAATGATTAATGATTATAATGATAATTAATAACAATTATTTTATAGTCTTTGTGTTAATATATTAATACCTGATGGTGATTATATAATAACAATAATATCTTAGAATTAAATTAAAATTACTATTTTAATTATTAGATTTAATTATATATTAATATTTAGTAATAAAATAATGATTTGGTCGGACCGTTCAAAATTACATCATAAACCATTTTGACGTGATTTGATTGGATTATGGGCTGAAAACATTTGTGTTTTTAACCTAAACCATGTTCCTCTTGAATGATACTAGTAATGCTAATGAATAAAGCTATAATAAACAAAATTGTATACAGATAATAATAATAATAATACTTAATACTACCTCAGTCCGTCCCATATTAGTTGCAACAATAGGTTGGGCACAAAGTTTTAGGAAGTTAGTAGAGTAGGGTATAGGTTGTATTAATTTATTATAAAGGTTGATGTGATAGAAAGTGATAGGTGGGTGGATGTGTGAGTAGTTTAATGTTTTTTACATTAAATAATAAATGAGTGGGGTCATATGTAAGGTGACATATTATAAAAAATAGTGGGTCCTTTCCTAATATAGAAGTGTTGCAACTAATGTGGGGACAACCATATATGGAAAGTGTTGCAACTAATGTGGGACGGAGGGAGTAATAATGATATAAAAATAAATAATAATAATAATAATAATAGCAATTAGTAAAATAAATTAGACCAACATAATAATATTTAACAAGATGGTTATAAAAGAATGGAGCTGAACTGAACTGATTGGAGCTGAGCTGAACTGATTGGAGCTGAACTGAACTAGATTGAAATTAAGCTGAAATGAACAGACCCTTAGGCTCTAGGGACCCTTTGCGCCTCGGTGCGCCTCGCGCCTTTTCAAACTAAGAATACAACATAGATTCTCAACAAGCCCAAAGGAACTCGATAGAAAAAACCAAAAAGAATAATTAATATGACTAAAACAAATTTCTATTATGTTTAAGATGTTTACTTTATGTTTTGAATACTTTAGTCGTATGTCCTAGAATCCAAACTTATTTCATGTTTAAAAGAACCTAAGAGTATCATAAAAGGAACATTTGTATTTTTAAAATTATTATTATTATTATTATTATACTTTCTGTTTCTAAATAGTGATACACTTCTTGTTTACATGTTTGCCAATGCATTATTTTAACCATTAATATCTACAATTACCAATAAGTAAAATTATAAAAAGTTGATATTAAAATAATTTACTTTGACACGAATCTAGCAAGATCGCACATGACTAGGTTTTTCCCAAAATGTAAATCACCAAAGCTAATTAAAGTCTAAACTATGAATAGTAAACACTATGCAAATGTGTCACTTATTTAGAAACGGATGAAGTATATAAAACAAGCTCAAAATATTTACAAAAAAAGAGTGGGAAGCCGAGATACTATCTCTCTCCTTTATTATTACTAGTCATATATGCACGCATTCATGTAATATTCTGCATGAATATGTTAACAATAAGTTTGTTTAGGATGTTTTGTATTTCTTTTTTTCAAAATTTAAAAATGTGAAACGGTTAGTTATGGAGTAAGTTGTACCACTTAATTAGGAATTAAAAAAAAAATTGTTGATTTTTGTTGTCCCCCTACTCTTCACTTATAGAATAGAGGTTGTTATTATCATTTTTCTATTATTATTATTATTATTATTATTATTATTATTATTATTGTTGTTGTTGTTATTGTTGTCGTCGTCGTCGTCGTCGTCATTTTTGTTATTATTATTTTCACCAACTAGAATTTTCCGCTCCACACCTAATTTGAAATTCCCCCATGTGGTAAGCGTCACAACTAAAAAGACGGCGGAAGTATTAAATTTTCACTAATTTCGTTTTTCATTCTTTCACTTTTCCTACTACCAATATATGCATTTCAGCATGTTAAGGTGATTTACGTGCAGACATCCAAAATCAGAACTTGGAAACTGATCAAAATTTTCACATTCCTTTCAGCCAGAAGCAAAAGAATATGCAGCATGATGATATACCTGCCGGATTTGTCTCAAACATCCACCATCCTCTCCGTATATTGAAGGTACAAGAGAACTGGGAACTACTACTTCCACGGTCGTATTTGTGATCACAGCTTGCTGGCTTCCCCTTTACATAACAAAAGATATGACATTAGCAAATCAATTAAAGATTCAAAACACATTAACACATACAGCAGCCACTGAGATTCTGTGATAGAAGATACCCTCCGAATACAGACAGCCGTCTCGGCGGGGGTCCACCATAATCTAACATGCCCATAGGACCACCTTCAATTAAATTCTAAAAGCCAGTAGGAGAAACCAGTTAATAACAAAAGTCCACAATGGTAATGAGATAGCTACCAATAAGAATACAGATCATATTATTAACATAGCATAATCATACCAAAAAGAAGTAACCAGCACACTTGGTAAAGGGAAAGAGGGGGGGGATAAAGAACAAATATCAGTACCTGTGGGTGCCATGGTCTTTCAGAAATATTAGGCTTTCCTTGCCTGTGAATATCATGCAGGAATGGTTGATGTTCATCATGAGGATGAAAGCCACCATTTAAAGGAGGAGCACCAATAGAATCAAAATTTCTAAACGAAGGGCCTAATATTGGAAACATTCCAGGAGGAGAGACTTCTCGTCTTGCCATAAATGAAGGAAGAGGGGGAGCTCGATCTGGGAATGCAAGATTTGAAGGGTGATTAATAGAAGGAAATGCATCACGGAAGAAATGATGCTGTAGTCTTGTGGTTATCTGCAAAAGTGCTTCTTGAACTACCTCCAGTTCCCCATTTATCTGGAAACAATGACTACATAAGACAGTAATAATAAATCGCGTTGCAAACTATACATAAATGTACACTTACAGTAACTTACACAGAAAAAACATCAAACTACGCTGTATATCGGATACCTAGTGACTAAACAAATACAGTATATCATTTTTGCAAAACTGGACATGACGAAAAGTCGTGCTAATATAAAAAATGCAAAATAGTGCCATACTGTCATTCTTGTAGATCCTTATATGTACAAACTTATCCAACTAAAATGAATACCTGAACTACTTCATTTTCAGATGCACTCTTAGGGATCTGATCTTTCCCCAAAATACGAATATAAGCCCCAGTAACCTTCCGCATCTCAGCAATAATAGAGCCACCTTTACCTAGAAGGCAGCCAATTTGATTGGAGGAAACAAGAAGCTTGGCTGTTACACCCTTCTCCTTGCTATCAGCTGTAGCTTTGGCTATTCGGTTTTGCACACGAAGAACTGCATCTTGTACCGCAGAAATCCTATCATCTGGGTGCTGCATAAATTAAGCAACGGATATTAGCCTCCTCATAGGATAGTATTTGGTCTAAAGCAATAATATTGTAATAGTTGCAATAAGCATGAATCAGCTGACTGATATGCCATAACATACCGCTGGACCAGATATAACTATCATGCGTTCCTCTCCATCAGAAGTGCCTTCAAGAACTTTAATCTCACACCCTGATTCATGCTGTAGAGTCTTAATAATAGCTCCTCCCTTCCCAATCACACCTCCTACCCTATCATCAGGGCAGAGTAACCGCAGGGTGAAAAAGTCAGGTGCATCCATTCTTCCAGGCATAAAATTTTCATGGAACTTGGAAAACAATGAGGGAACACTTGAATGAAATTCAGCACTATCACGAAATCCGCCACCAAAAGATGCGCCGTGCGAAGGCAGGGAACGGATAGGATAGGATTCAGGCCTTGATAGATGATTGTTGTGTGAAGGAAATGCAGGCCCAGAGTTATTAGAGGGAAACGAATCATCATCTTGAGATGCATTTTCCAGAATCTGATCGGAAACAGTTCTGATTGCTTTCTTTACAGCATCAGCTACCCCTGTGATCTGCAATTAGAATGTGACCATATGAGGCAAAGTGATTTTATATGTAATAAAAATAAAAGAACAAGACAAATTGAATTTTCTTCTGGACAAGAGCACCCAAGTCCAACATTTACACACAATTCCCAACATGCTTGTGATATATTTTTCACGTTCATATTTCTGTGACCAAATGAGTCAAAGATGAACAGAAAAACTGACAAAATCAGGAGGAGAGCAAAGAGATCTGTCAATTTATAAAATGAAGTCAAAGAATTGCCATCTCTGATCAAAGGAAAAACTTAATATGAAGAGTTAACACGAATTCCCATAATTTAATGGATCAACAGAAGAAAGGGATTTCTTTTTCTTATTTTCATAGTTCAGGTGCACAGCGCAGAGTGCAACGTTTACATGGCAACAATATTATACTAGCATATCTAGAATTAAAGCACAGCATATTAACAAGGAAAATTTGTTAGAAAGGACCTTTTAAAAGAGTTTTTTTGTGAGAAAGGACCTTTTAAAATTTTTTTGGCTTTTTACAACCTTATACAAAAAAAAATTTGTGAGAAGAGACCTTGAGCTTGTTTTCCAACGTTGACCACCGGAAACCGGCGTTGACTAATATTTTCTCACAAAAAAAAACTCCTCTAAAAGGTCCTTTCATTAACACCCCCACCTCTCTCTCCTCCCCCACCCACATCCAACCTCCTCCCTTAACCAGCCACCGCCAACCTCACCCCCACCCCATCTTTGCTGGAGTTTGCCGACGAGGCTACCCACCACACAGTACCCACAACCCTACAGCAGCCTCCATCCATTGTTGTCCCTCTCTCCTCTCAATCCCCTGCCTCATGGTATTGAGATGGAAGCTCAGAAAGAAGATGCTGGCAATGGTGTTGAAGACGGGGAGCCTGATAATGTTGAGAGGAAGCTTTGATAGAAGGGCCCATCCACTGTCACATAATTCGCTGGGGTGGTGTGCGAATTTCGAATTGGTTCGATCGAATTCGTTCCCAATTCGCAATTCACAATTCGCCAATTTGCCTAAAATCAAAGCTCTATGCTGCGAATTCCGTTCCCGAATTCGTTCCCCGTTCCAGAGCGATCTACGAATTATGTGACACTGGGCCCATCAATGTTGATGAGAATGTAAATCCCGATGGTATGGAGATGGGAGTTGAGAAAGAAGAGGCTGGCATTGGTGTTGAGAACCCACAGTATGGTTTATTGCTGAATCTGCCGTAGCTGAGGAAGCTGGTTTGAGTGAGTGAAAGGCGAGCAGGGGAGGACGAGGAAGGTGGTCGTGTCGACGGCGGTGGTGGTGTGCGTTCGTGGTGGTGTAGGTCCATGGTGGCGCAACCACGAGGATGAGAGAGGAAGCGAAAAGAAACAGAAGACTAGATTAGGATTGTAAATAGAAAGAAAATATTAGTCAACGCCGGTTTCCGGTGGTCAACGTCGGAAAACAAGCTCAAGGTCTCTTCTCGCAAAAAAAATTTTGTTTAAGGTTGTTAAAAGCCAAAAAAAATTAAAAGGTCCTTTCTCACAAATAACCTCTTTTAAAAGGTCCTTTCTGACAAATTTTCCTATTAACAATGAGGCAACGTGACCATTTACTTTAGCATTAAATATTTAAACAGGAGTTCTGCCAGGAGAAATGACACAAACTAAACCAAAATATGGTCAAGATCTTGGCATGATGACAACTAACAAAAAAGATGCTAGAGCAACCTGGCTTAAAAATGAATGTATTGACGGATGACAACAATAATTTGAAATGTTGTAATTCGAAAGATCGAGATCATAAATACCTGAACGACTTCGTCAGCTGAAGAGGCACATAGGGGGAGTTTATCTCGGGGAAGAACACGAATCTGAGCACCACTTTCAGCAGACATTTGCTTAATGACAGAGCCACCCCTCCCCAGAAGGCATCCCACTTGACCGGAAAGCACAAGTAACCTCAAAGTGACTGTAGCAGATACATTGTTATTTTCATTAGTGTCTTCTCTCTCCCCCTCCGCTTCAAAAAATTTTGTAAACACGAGTAACAAAGCACTTTGCACAGATGAAGTCAATTTCTTGGACAGTAGATCTTCAGTAATTGTAGGAGTTTCCTTGTCGGCATCATTTACACTGTGATGTTCGGAATTACCTTGCTCTTTGGCTGACTTAGATTCCTCATGGTCGTTCTTGTCATTTGGATTGCTGCTCTCAGCTTCTTTATCAGGGCCCATAATAAAGATTACCCTCTCATCACATCCAGGAATAGAGTCATCAATTCGGACCTTGGCACCAGTTTCTTGGCGTATTTGTGATATAATACTGCTCTCATTTCCAATTACACTTTCAACCCTAGAAGATGGACAGAGCACACGAAAAACAGCACCTCCAGACGAGCTCTTCCTGGGCTGTTTTGTTGAGTTATGACTTGCCGACTTTTGAACCTTCTTTCCATTTGAGTCTTCATGATTTCGATTATGTTGCCTCTTAGCAGGTGTTAAAGAAAGAGACATACTGAGCTGAAAGTGCTAAAGACACAGCCTTATCTGCATGGAGTTCAGCACAGAATAAGAAGTAAGTTATTTGGGAGCTACTCGAACTATTAGTTGGGCCTTCTTTGGCACTAAAAGTGCGTTCTCTTCACTTGATCTTCCCATAACTTATCTAGATTTATTAGCCCTGAATTGCCTTAGTCAAACTAATCTAAAGTTAAGGCGGCGAAGTTAACTTGTCTCAACTCATAGGCTGTGAAGTGAGCTAACTTATTGGCCCTGACCTTAACTTATTAGAGCTTATTAGCCCATACCATACTTGTTAAAACTTATTTGGACTATTTTCCTCAAATAAGTAAAAACAAAATGAGTTGAAAGTCGTAGACCATGTTCTCGTCAAATGAAGTTCATTTTTACTGAACTGAACTTATTTTTGCTGAACTGAACTTATTTTTGTTGAACCGGACTTATTTTTACCTATTTATGTTGTTTTTCTTCTTTGCCATTTTTACTGAACTGAATTTATTTTTACTAAACTGAACTTATAAGTATTAAATTAAACTTATTAGTATTGAACTGAACTTATTTTTAATGAACTGAATCTATTATCGAGAACAGGGCCTTAGTAATTTAATAAAGATAGAAGATTGTGGACAACTATTACCTAGAGAATTAGACAGATATTTCCGCTCCTTTTATTGTTTTTTCACAATCTAGAGGTCTAATGTTTACCATATACTATATTTGTAGTTATGCATTGAAAAAATTAAAAAGTCGGTACTATGAAATTACACATCAAATAAACCTAATAAGATACGGCATGATAATTTTGTTATCGAATTTAATCGAAGCAACATTAGCATTTTTAAGGTTAAAACTTAAACATCATTCTATTATACTAAAAGAGCTCCAAAAAAATTCCTAAAATAGCTTACCTTTTCCTTGCCCAATCCCCTAAAAGCTTCTACTATTTTTTCCTATTTTTTTACGTTACTCCAACTTTAATTTAATCGCTTATGGAATTTTAAAAAGGAAATATGATATTTGAGGCAATATGATAATTGAGGCAATTTATTCCAATTCTCAAAGATTATATGAATAGTAATAATTGAGATGAATGAAATAAATAAATAAAACTACTCCAATTTTTTCTTATTCTCAAAGAACTAATTAGACGTTACACCTATTTTGACACATATAAAATCATTGGCTTGTGTGCATTAATTTATATTTTTAAATATCAAAGTGAGTACAAATATACATGGTTGATAAGTTAATAAAATGTAGTACAAATAAAATAGATATTTCCTTCATTTCACATAAATTGTTACACTTCTTGTTTCCACGCGCCAAAAGCCTAAATATCTATAGTTGTGTATTTGTCAAAATTACGGTCAATGGCGAAGCTAGAATTGACAATTTGAAAAAAAAAATGTATGAAACGGAAAAAATGTTAGTATGGAGATTTGAACACGAATTTCATGAGTTGTTTGCTCTATTTATGATTAAAAATCAACTAAGTCAACTAGTCAAGTCTATTTAGTGACATTATACTATATTATATCCTATATATACATTAAAAAATTTTGACCTTGTGGTGCGCAACCTGCACACCATCCCCCCTCCTTGTGCCACTTATTAGAGTTGTATATTTGTAAACATTATAAACTGTAGATTTTAATAAATGTACATCAAGTTGAATCCAACAAGATCTCACATGACTATAATTTTCCTTACATATAAATTAAAAACGACACTAAAAGTGAGCTTCGTGAATAGTATTTACGATACAAATGTTACATTCTTTGCTAAATGGAGAGAGTATATTGAATCACATCAACAAAATAATTCTTGGAAAATAAATGATAATACTCCATCCGTTTTATAATGTTCTACTCAATTAATATTACTACAAAAACCAAGGCAAATAGGAGAGAATGTATGAAAATGGGTCCTTTTTATTTATTTGAATAGAAGAAATAATGTGGTTATGAGAGAATTTAGAATTATGTGGGCTCAAGAAGAGTGGGGTAAAGTAGTGTAAAAAGGAAATAAACCTCCACCGTTTTACGAATAAAGTAAAAGTGTCTAAAACTGACTTAAGCGGAAAGTGAGTATAAGTAAAACAACTTTGTATATAAAACAACTAAAAGGTACACATTGACCTACAAATGCTTATGTTAGATTCATTGAAAGATTGGAGATCATAGAAAAAATCATGATTGTAAATGTTATATTTTTATACAAAATTTTACATTATTTCGTACGTAACGCGTGCATATAGGGCTAGTTATTTTATATTTGACCCTTAGATGCTTAAGAAGGGTGTTTAGTACATGAAATGTGAGAAGTTTCATAAGATAAAAAAGAAAAGGAAGAATTACAAAGGAGGACTAAAGATCCACCAAAGTACCCATATACTTCCTTGTTTCTTTTCAAGTGCTACCAAGCATATTAATACCAAGCATTGGCACACAGGTTCTTTAGCGACCATCTCTTTTGCCATCGGTTTAAGATGAATATGGACGATTCATGTTAGCCGATCTCAAATCATTTTAGAGATAAGGTTTTATTGTTGTTGTTAGACTAGAGTAGTTAAGTGGGCAAATTGTTTACAATACTTTTAGACTTGGTAACCAAACCACTCCTTTTAAGGAGTTAATTTTTTTCTGAAAAAACTTATCCGTTTACCTAGTCTACCATGCTCCTTAAATTGTATATCAATCCGTCCGCCATAGATTGCTGCTTTCAACTTTCCAACTTCACATACTTTGTAAGTATGTCAAATATGTTAATGACCTTCCAAATCAATCTCTCTAATTATCCTAAATAAAACTTCACACAAGAACTGCTCGACTATAGCCTTCTTAAATAAAGTCTCTAATGAATCCCAACAATACAAAGGGTACGTTCTTTTCGCCTTAAAAAGATATTCCAGTGCCATAAATTAGATGATAAAAGAAGTTTAGCTAAGTTCAAACCATCCAACAAATTCTAACATATTATGCATGATCTTTAATAAGTTCCAATACCTTCATATAGGCTCAAATAAGTTCAAATAAGTTTCAATGAAAAGTAAAAATGAAATGAAGAAACACACCCTACCCTAAGTAGTCCAATTATGGAAGAAACTGAAAATTTTCAAATTAGCTTTTGCAATTAACTTGCCATCCAACTGAAAATTTGAAATTAGAAAAATAAACAATAAAAATATCCTTGAAGACTGAATCTTACCACGGTGGCGAAATACCACAATTGGCCTGTTACTGATTTGATGCGGATTGGTGTCTTATGCGGTGCTGCTCCGCAAGCGAAATGTTGCCTGGTCCGGTGGTGCGGGCGTGGATGGGTGGAGATTGGAGAATGGAGATTGATGAGAAGCGAAAGGGGATTTAGGGCTTAGGGTTTGCCTGTAACATTCGTCATTTGGACAGTGCTAGTTTTTCTTCTTTTTTTTTTGATTTTAAGTGAAGAAAGTGTAAGTTTCAAATGAATCACTTCTAATTAAGTATTTTAAGGCCCGTATATTTCAGTTTAATTTCAGTTCAGTTCATTTCAGTTTAATTTTAGTTCAGTTCAGTTCAGCTTCAATCAATTCAGTTTAGTTCAGCTCGGCTCCAATCAATTCAGTTTAGTTTAGTTTTTTTTTTGCTAATTTATTTATTTATGTGATTTAGCTAATGATATTGATAATGACAATTTAGTTTAGACATGTCTTATGTCTAATGATATTACTAATGATAATTAAGCCAAATTCATACTTTTTAATAGATTACAACAACAAGAACACAAAGTCTTATAAAAGACGGTCTTACGTTAAGTTTAACGTAAGACCAGTCCAATAGGCCTATTTAACAATCTCCATCAAATATCTCTCTCTCCTGCTCCTTCCAATCCTCCATTCCCACCACTGCTTTGCTGTCAAAGGTTTTCTCCCGTGAAGATAAGCTCACCAAGAAACCTTCTTCATCACCTCCTCAACCTCTTCATCGTCCATCTCGGAGTCGCCACCTCCGCCGTCGGCAGCTCCATCGTCAAAAAAGACACGGCAATTGCGTCATTTGAGGGGAGGAAAGAGGGATTTGGTGGAGAGAGGAGAGAGTGTGGTGGTGGATGATGAAGGAGAGAGAAGTGGGAATTGTGAAAATGTGGGTTTTGGAGTGATGAATTGCATGGGAAGAGGAAGAAGGAAGGAGTTGCCATGGAGATGGTGAAACTGAATGAAAGTGGGGAAGAAGGTTTAAGGAGGGGATAGTGGATTGAATTACAGGATTTCATCATTTGATGCTTTAATGGCAGATATGAATGCAACCATACTCGGGCTACCATACGCCTTAGTCCGCCATTAACGAGGGGTAATACTAAGAGTCGAATTTTGCAGAACTAGAGTGAAATCTGAAGGTTTTTTTGTACTTTAATGGCGAAAATGGTAATCAGGCGTCTTTCCTCCCCTGTTACACGTGTCAGTTTCAAAAGTTGACGTTTTAAAAACAAAAGTTAAACTTTTTGATCCATTTGTTAATATCATAACCCGTTTCAATTTCTAATTAAAGTTAATGATATAGGGTAAAAAGTTAAATATTTTTTGCTTATAAGTTAAGGTTTTTTGTCGAATAGTTAAGATTTATTATGTATTATATATGTATATTCCAAAATTCCAAGTTGATGTTGGATTTAAAAGTTAGCTTTCAAGGTTTAAAAGTTGATCTTTCAATTCTATTTGTTAAACAAATAACTTATGTTAATATTTAAAAGTTAATGGTTTTAGGTTCAAAAGTTAAGTTTATAAGCTTAAAAGTTAACAATTTTAGCCGATTTGTTAATATTGATTCCACATATAGTATTAGTTATGGATTTTTATGCAAAAGTTAAGGTTTTAGGTTGAAAAGTTAGAAAAACGCAAAAGTTAAGGTTTTGGGTCGAAAAGTTAAAAAATCAATTTGTCTGAGACAGCTCAGCCTGTGGCGCGCGCGTAATTGGGCTTATTTGGGCTGGTATGAGGTTAAGGCTTAACCTAAGACCGTCTTATAATAAACCTACTCCAACAAGAATAACAATAACAATAACAATAATAATAATTGTTGTGACATGGCCAAAGCGGAGATGTGGACCAATAGAGAAGTGCCACGAGTCCCAATCACCACGTGACACGTGGGCCAATAAACACACGACATGTGTCGGAGTCTAAAGAGTGACACTTGGCACCAGTAGAAAATGACCTGATGACCTCACCATTTCTGAATAAAGAGGCCCATTTATTCCCTAAAGGAGGGAATAATCAACCCAAATCTCAATGAAAGGCAGCAAATGATTGGTTAAGGAGACCAAGGCACTAGGAGAGCGACAAGTGTCACCTTTCCATTTCCTAACCAATCACCTCCCTTTATTTCAGGGTGCTCTTTCCATTCACCAACACTATAAATAGTTCCTAGATTTCAGGTAAAAGATAGAATCTCACCTACTCCCTAAACTTACTCTGTCAAAATACAATCAGAATTTCTCTTGCTCAAATACAGACTTAAGCATCGGAGGGGGAATCAATTTCCAAACCTCTAGGGTTGGTTTCCTTATTTTCAGGTCTGAATCCGAAGCAACAAGCATCTATGCACAAGTCTTGATAAAGAACTCAGTTATTATGAGTTGGAAGAAGAACTTAGCTTTCTATAGCTAAGAACATTTGGCGCCGTCTATGGGGAGACGTAGAGATGACTGACTGCCATTCGTCCAACCAAGTCCGAAATCAGGGTCAGCAACTAGTATTGGAGGATACTGTATAGGACGAGCGTCCACCAAGAGGAAGAGATTGACCTCGTCTGGAGAGGGTAGATGTGGTGATAGAAGAAAATCTGGATCGTCCTGTAACAGGCGCCCATCTGGAGAATGTTCTGAACGACTTTCAATCGAAAGTCGCGGCTATTGTTGAGGAACAGATCAAGAGTAACATGTTATGCTTTCAGCATAATGGAGCTACGATTGCACCAAAGGAGCCTCTTCGTGGACGATCACAAGTAGATATGGCAGGACCTAGTCGTCCTACTCGTCCGGCTAGTAAGAGAAAACGTCCAGTAAGAAGTGAATAGGAGGAGGCTAGGTTGGAATCTAATGGTAAGATCTAAAGAAGATCGCCAAATAGATGAGCATCGCATGGCGACGGATGCCCGAGATTATGTGCAGGCGAAAAGGGTGGCTGCTCTTCAGAGGTCAGTCACAGGATCTACATCTTATTTAAGGGATCCCCCGCTCAGAGTCTTCTCCCAGACGGAGGTAGTGGGTCCCGCACCCACACTTCGACGTCACCTGGAAGAGACTGTGAGTCAGCCAAATGTATATCGTCAAGGGACCCCAGCACATACTTTATCAATCAGGCAATATCGTCAAGACTATATGCCCGACGATAGGGGAATGGGGGCCTTATGCATTGATTTGCCAACCCCTTTCTCGGCTAGGATTATGGAAGCTCCTCCATGTCCCAAAGTCAAGCTGTCAACAGTTGAACCTTTTGATGGTACAACCGATCCCGATGATCATTTGTCAGCATATAAGCACCAGATGTATGTCCAGGCCTGGACGATGCTACTTGGTGTAAGAATTTCCCGGCTACCCTTAAGGGGGTAGCTCAGAAGTGGTTCAACAATCTTCCAGCCAATTCAGTGAACAATTTCACCGACCTTAGTTTGTTGTTTACCAGTCATTTTGTAGCCAATCGTCAAGGGTAGAAGACCAGCATGCATTTGGGTAAGGTTGTTCAGGGACCCAAGGAAGCTTTGTGCAGCTTTGTAAAGAGATTTAACTTTTGAGGCTCTTCAGATACAAGATCTGAATGCGGGAGTAGCTTTTGATGCTTCCATCAGGGGATTACGCCCAAGGAGCTTTAAGTTTGATTTGGTTAAGAAGAAGGTGACCACTCTATCTGAAGCCCTGAAAGAGGTTGAAGCCTTCATACATGCAACGGAGGTTTGTGCTGAAACCAAACACCCTGAGTCTAAGAAGCCCGAGTACTCTGTTCCCATTAAAAAGAACAACCCTAAGAAGGCTGAGACCTGGACGATAGCTTCAACAACGACCTCGTTTAAGAAGGGAAAACGTTTCTTAAACGGAGAGAAAGAGAGGCCACAATGTCATTAGAGTCTATAGAGTTCAATAAGGATCAATACTCCATCCTTATGGAGATTAAAGATCATCATGATCTCAAGGCTCCGGCTGAAATGAAGACATCCTAGCGGAATAGAGACAGAAGGAAGTATTGCCATTTTCATAAAGATTGTGGTCATGAGACGAATGAGTGTAAGCATTTCATAAAAGTTTTAGAGGAATTAGCCCGACAGGGAAAGATGAATACCTACCTCCCTCAAGGAGGTAAGAAATTTAAAAAAGAAATGATCGGTTTGGAAAGAAGAAAGAAACTGAGAGTACAGATGAAGACGTGGTATTAGTTATCTCATGAGGATTTGCTTCCAGAGGATCAACCAACAGGGGGACATAAGAGTTATCTCAGAGAACTTGGTCAATATCTACTGATGAATGACACCAAAGTTGAGCCTTTTCCTAAGGTGGCCGTCAGTGAGAGTATGATGAGTCATATTGATATACGTCTTTCATGATGCATTTAGGTTGCAATTTAGGATCATTTAGTTGCATTTTAATCCATAATTGCATATAATTACTTAAGTTGAAAAAATATTACTCTTGTGTATGTTTTCGAAGTTTTTGATAGTTTTCAGGTATTGAGAGCACAATTGGAGTATTGTTGGACAAGATTAAGCATGAGAAGCATCTAGGAAGGAGCTAAGTCAAATGAGAAGTCCAAAGCGCATCTTCGAGTTAGATTGCAACACCAAACATAGAGGAAACATATTAAAAGAAGTATGAAAATCTCTACAGAGATCGGAATTAAGTGATTCCAGTGGTGTTGGAAACTAGACTTGAAGAGCTTTCCAACGATGTATCACACGCCCAAATACGACTTCTAGTTTGTGAGATATGGTCTTTGCAAGTGGACACTGTTTTGAGGAATGAAAACCCGCGCACGCGGGTTATTCCGTGTAGCTTATAGTCGAATAAGGCCTTATCTTTTGACGAATTTAGCTCTATTTTTCTAGTTGTTTTAGGAATAGAAAGGTATAAAGACTCAAGGGAATATTATTATTTCCTATCTTATTTTCTATTTTATTTTTCTATCATTAATTCATTTTAGATTAAAATTCTTTTTCTCTCAATTAGTTAAGAACCCTAGTTTTGCTTTTTCCCCAATTTACATTGAATTTTCAATATAAGTTTTGATTTTGCAACATTGGTTCTACAATTGGTATTATATCTCTTCTCTTCTTATTTCTATTCAATCCTTGATTATTAATTCATGTCGGCTTATTTAATTATAAATATGTTTTCCCCAATTATGATTGAGTAGTCTATTTCAAGGGTTTAAGGGGATCCATGATCAATTATGAAGGGATGTCTATAAAGTATTGATTTTTGATGATGTATGTTGATTCTTATTGAATGTTTTTATGTCTATTCAATCCAATTTGGCTAGATTTGATTGTTATAGTGTTGCAATATTAGGTTACGTGCCGAGAGGTATAAACTTGATATTAAGGCTAGTTTCAATAGGTAGAATTGGTATTAATAAATTACAAGAGCCTGTTAATACCGTTCTATGGTTGATTTTGACTCGAGAGAGCAAATCAACCTATTTAACTGCATTATTCATTATTGATTGTTGCGTTTCATCCTAAAATATGGATCATTGGTGAACCTATGCCTTAGACTCTTTATTATTGATATTTTTGATATAGTTACCCACAACACTCGTTCTCTACAATCTAGATTTGACCGACAATTTGGAAAAGAACATTGTTTCTTTGTGGATTCGACCCTGCTTCCCTGATTACTATTTGTTAGAGGACTTTAGGATTACTTTTGATTAGGTGATACGACTTTAGCCTGTTAGAGTGATAGAGGAGAGTTGAGAACCTCTCATGATGACCCACTGGTAGTAGAAGTGAAGACAACCAATTTAAAAGTTAGAAGGATCTTGATCGACACAGGTAGCTCAACTGATATAATCAGTATTGATTGTCTGTCTCGGCTAAAGTTCGATGAGAATCAACTGCTCCCTGTCCACCATCCTATCATTAGGTTTGTGGGAGAAGTTATCCATCCAATAGGGACAGTGTCATTGCCCGTCCGGGGTGGAGAAAAAGAAAAGTCCAGAACCCTCTTTATCAAGTTCCTGGTGGTAAGGGATCTCACGGCTTACAATGTCATCCTGGGTCGGCCAGCACTCAATCATATCAAGGCGGTGGTGGTTACACACTTGATGCTGATGAAATTCAAGTGTGGTGACGGCCAGGTTGGAGCACTATACGGTGATCAAAGAACAGCAAGGGAGTGTTACTTGACCACGTTAAGGCCTTCGTCTTGGAAGAGGGAAGAGAAAAATGAGGGGATGACAGACAAAGTTGACAAGACCGCTGAAACTCTGATCCCGACTTCGTCCAGCCGAAGGGGATTATATAAAACTCAAACGAAGATTGCTTCCTCAAGGAAGGCGTCTGAAGATCTGCCGAGTAAAAAGAGGAAGTTAACCACAGTAAAAGAAGAGCATGTGACTTCATTAGAGGTTATGGCTATTATGGGAATGCCCACTAAACGTCCAGAACCTGTAGATGAGCCCATCACTGTTTATTTAGATGAAACTCGTCCAAAGAGAACTCTTCAGCTGGGTTCATCTCTTGATCCTGAATTAAAAGAGATGTTGGTAAGTTTACTTAGAGAGTTTCAAGATGTATTTTCTTACAACACGAAGGAGATGCCCAGGATTGGAAGTTGTCGTTCATCTGCTGAATGTTGATCTATCCAAGAAGCCCGTTCGTCAGAAAAAGAGGCATCTTGGCCCAGCTAGAAATCAGGTTGTAGACGAGGAAGTAAAGAGATTGATGGATGCAGGTTTCATCAAAGAAACTCACTATCCTGACTGGATAGAAAATATAATTATGGTGCCTAAGCCTAATGGAACATGGAGAATGTGTGTGGACTACATAGATCTCAACAAGGCTTGCCCCAAAGATAACTTGCCAGCTCAGCTGCCTGTAACACGTTTATAACGGTTTTTTTGGGAAATCAAGGAAAGGAAAAGTATAGACGAAGAAGTTATGTTTCTTAGCCGAGGAAACACATAGATGGAACCAATCATCCATTTCAAGAAGACTGGTCAATTACCAGAGGATCCTATTGAATCCAAGTATATCAGAGCGAGGGATAACTAGTTTCTGCTGTGGGATGAAACTTTGTACAAGAAATCTTTTAATCGACCACTTATGAAGTGCATAACTAAGGCTGATGGTATGGAAGTCCTGAGAGAATTACATGAGGGTTCATGCGCTTCTCATATAGGTGGGCATGCTTTGGCTGAGAAGGCCTTCAGAACGGGATATTATTGTCCAACACTTCGGTAAGATGCTATGAAATACGTCAGGAAATGTGTTAATTGTCAAAAACGTGGAAATCTTCATCAAAAACCTTCAAATTTACTCACTCCAATTATTTTCCCTTTACCCTTTTCCAAATGGGGCATGGATATACTTGGGACATTCCCTCTAGCTGCGGGGCAGAAGAAGTTCTTGATAGTCGTTGTAGACTACTTTAGCAAGTGGGTAGAGGCCGAGGCTGTCAGGGGCATCACCACTAAGGATGTGAAGAGTTTCATATGGAAGAAGATCATAACCAGATTCGGCATGCCCCAGTCCATAGTCTTTGACAATTTCCACAATTTGATACACCCAAGCTGAGGGATTGGTTGGCTGAGAGAGATATCAGGGCACACTTTGCTGCAGTAGCACATCCTCAAGCAAATGGACAGGTTGAGTCATGCAACAAGATCTTATCAAATGGCATTAAGAAAAAACTTGATGATGCAAAAGGTTTGTGGGTAGAGGAACTACAACTAGTCTTATGGCCTGTAAGGACGACAACAAAGAATTTCAATGGTGAAACTCCTTTCATGTTGGTGTATGGTACTGAAGTTGTCCTTCCAATAGAAGTAGAAGAACCTATTCTAAGAGTCATGCTTTATTCAGAAGAAGCAAATTGGACAGGTATGAGGACAGCCCTAGACCAGCTGCGAGAGGTCAGGGGCAATGCTCTCCTAAGGATGCAGCTCTATAAGCTCCGTATGACTCGCGAATTTAACAAACGAGTTACTCGTCATCCACTAAAAGTAGGTGATCTTGTGCTAAAAAAGATGGAGGCAGTGGGACGAGCAAAGGAGGAAGACAAGCTGACACCGAACTGGGAAGGCCCTTACCTAATTGTGGAAAGAGTTAGAAGTGGTACTTATCGTCTACAAGATATGGAGGGTCGGCCCATTTTCAGAACCTGGAATTCGGATAATTTTAAGAAATTTCATGTTTAATGTTATCGGCAGTACGTATTAATCTAAGTGCCACGGCACAGGATTGTATACATGAACATTCAGTCGTTTGGCTGAGCAAAAATCATTAATACAATTCTTTTTCCTTGATGTAAGTTATATTTGCACTTATTTGTAAATTTCCTTTTTACTACAAACCGTCTTCGACTACTCATATTGTTCTCAGGACGAAGAGGGGGCTTTCCTAGCCATTTAAGAATAGTGAAAAACCTTAGTAAAGGTTCACCTATCATGAATATGTTCGTCCCAAAAGATGACAAATTTTACAAAGATAATGTCATTTTAAAACGAACATGGCTTCCTAAAGGAAGCCGGCTGAAATGTGACGCAACTTAGTAAAGTTTGGTACATATAGTCGTCAGAAAGCTCTTTATAGCTATAAGACGAACATTGCTTCCTCAAGAAAGCTAGCCAGAAATCAGACAAAACGAGATTCGGTTTGGTACATATGGTCGTCAGAAAGCTATTTATAGCTATAAGACGAACATTGCTTCCTCAAGGAAGCCAGCCAGAAATTAGACCAAACGAGATTCGGTTTGGCACATATGGTCGTCCGAAAGCCATTTATGGCTATAAGACGAGCATTTCTCCCTCAAGGAAGTCAGCCAGGACACATGCTCATGTACTTAATAATCCAAACGAACTGTCGTGTCTGAAGAAGGTCGTCTTGACCCAACAATCAACACTTCCAATGTACGTCTAGACTCTATAGTTTGGCCGCCTTCCTTCACGAAGCAATGTCCGTTTAAAGACATGCTAAAGGAAAGGTCAGGACGAGCAGGAATCGAAGTAAAGAAGAACAAAGATAAAATGCATTTAAGTCAACGCACTTCTTCGTCTGAAGAAGGCCAATTTCCAAACGGAAACTAAGGTTACTTAGACGGAGAAAGCGTTGACGGTCGACTATAAATCAAACGAGCTTGGCCGCTTTCCTTCTTGAGCAACGATCTGGTAAGACAGACAGTTGCCCACGAAGGGGGGGGGCAGATACCCAGGTGGTTCTTGGACGAGTTAAGTTGATCCTTAGCCCTTTCTAGACGGGTTAGGTGGATACTTAGCAAAAATTTGATGATTGGAACATGTCCGGTCAGAAAAGGAGATTGGTTCCTGGACGAGTTAAGTTGATCCTTAGCCCTTTCTAGACTGGTTAGGTGGATACTTAGCAAAATTTCATAATTGGAACATATCAGGACAGAAAAGGAGATTCGTTCCCGGACGAGTTAAGTTGAACCTTAACTCTTTTTAGACGGTTTAAGTGGATACTTAGCGAAAATTTCATGATTGGAACATGTCCGGTCACAAAAGGAGATTAGTTCCCGGATGAGTTAAGTTGAACCTTAGCTCTATTTAGACTGGTTAAGTGGATACTTAGCGAAAATTTGATGGTTGGAACATGTCCTGTCAGAAAAGGAGATTTATCCCGGACAAGTTAAGTTTGTGATATAATAACACTTAGCAAAAAATTCTGCATTTGCGATACAATCATTCAAGGAAAGCTATTTCATACGAGTTATTGGAATACTTGGAAAATTTTTATACAATTAAGCATTAGACAAGCAAAGCGAAAGAAAGCTATTCATTCAGATGGACGAAAGTTGGTTGCCAAAATCCGCAAAATACAGAGCAGTTGAGTTTCCATGTTACTACAATAAAACTAGACAGAAATTGATTAATTAAATTACAATGCATTGAGAGACAGCCTGAATGAGCCAAAAGTTACACTAGCCAAAAGTGGACGAGGGGTGTCTGCTGAGTTCCTTTAACATCTTCAGCCAAAAGGGATGTATTCTGTGCCTTCCTCGCTGTCATACTTCTTCGAGTACTTGGTGCAAGCCTTTACCAATTCTTATAGAACCGCCTCGTAATTTCCTCACTCAAATGAGTAGCAAGGAAAGAAGGCGGACGATAAAATTAGACATTAAGAGGAGGAATAGGGTCATCCTCCTCCATGACGGCATCATCTTGAGGATCTTCGTCCTCCAACTCCTCTACCTCGTCTGAATCCTCGAAAAAAGGAGGTTTTTCATTACGAATCTTGGCCTTATGACACTCCTCCTAGAATTCAAGCCGGCGTTGAAACCGATTCACTTGGTTAGGATCGACCATCATCTCCATGGCCTTGATTCCCTAACCTCTGGCCGTTTCCAAGGACTCAGTAAAGGCTTTGAGGGCGTCCTGGAAGTCCTGCTTTGCTTGGTTCTTCAGCTGAGCTACTTTTGCTGTGAATTCAGAAATTTTATTTTTAAGCTCAGCCGAGGTGACAGCAGCAACCTCCTTCTCCTTTTCCTGGTCGTCCAGCATGACATCTCTGGCCAGGTGCCACTCTTGCTTTTCCTTGAGCAGCTCATTGATCTTGATCAAATGAAGCTTGTTAGCTGACTCAAGCTCAGCCGAGCGCTTCTCCATGGCCTCCATCCTCTGCTTATGTTGAATCCTCAACCCCTCACAAGTCACTATGGCCGTATCACCAGCCGTAGTTGCCTTGTGGACGAAGGCAAAGTTCTCCTTGCGAAGGTCCTTCACATAGTTCTCCAAAACTATGCTCCGGACGTACATCTAAAAAGACAAAAAAAAACTAATTAAGTTAGAATATGACATAAACTAGTAAAAGGACAGAAAATGAAGAAAGTCAGGAGAAAAATGATACCTCGGCAGAGAGATGGGATAGGTAGCCCACATGTCCAGCTGCGGCTCCCCTCATCCCTTCGACATAATCCTTGGGGAAGGAGTTAACGGCGTCCTTATTTATCTTCTTCTTCTATGCCGAGGTGAACTTAGCAAAGGAGGGTGATGGCCTCGTCTAGAGACTCTGCATCCGACCAATCCACGGCCGGAGACTTTCCTCTATCTAAAAAAGATGAACTATTAGTTCTGCGAACAGGGATGACCACTGCAAGTTCGTTGGATGGACTCATCGATCGTCCATCAACTCGCAAAGTTCGGACCCAGTTGGAATGGTATAACTCACCAGAAGAGGAAGACTTCGTCCTGTAAGAGTGAGGCATTTGCCTCACCAGCTGAGCCACAGCCCAGTGTAGGGCGTGATCCCAGGAAAGACCGCGTCCGGTTGTGATGATTCCTCAAGATTCAAACCAGCTGCGTCCAGCTGCTTTCCAAGTCTATAGGAGTGGACGACTCTCCAGCTCCTACTGTGGTAACTGGTGATGGTAAGATCACCAGATCAGAAGGCTTTCTCCCCTTTTCGCCGGAGGGGATAGGTGTCTTACAGACAGACGAACTCGCCTGACCGACCTTCTTTGCCAGAGCAAAAGACTTAGATTTTTTGGGGGAAGAAGGTTTTCCCCTCGAAGCGGCCGGCCGTTTCCTTGATGAGGTCGGCTTGGCAACGGTAGCTTTCACCGTCGGCGAATTTCTCTACAAGACACTAATCACCAAATTAGGCTCAAAATAGAATCCTGTCTAAAAAACGAAGATTGCTTCAAGAAGGAATACGGCTAGGGCCAGCTGACCTCTTATAAGCCTAAAATGCCAACTTAAAGGTTATTCAGTGAAGGAAGCCGCCCAAAGCTGGTTGTTTTCCTTATTTGAACAACCTTCGTCCTCAAGGGACCAAGGACGAAGGTAACAACAGACCGAGGGTTCCTCCAAGAAGGAATCCGTCTTGATCCAGATGTTTTCCTTCTTTGAGCAACCTTCGTTCACAAAGAAAATCATCAGACGCGCGAGAACATTGACGCTTTCCTTCTAAAAGTGGTCCTCTTCTGAAATGGTCTTCAGATGAGGAAAGATTAGGAAGAAGCCCGTCCTTACCCTGATGTCTTGGTTCAATAGGCAGTCTTCTTAAAAAAAAATTGTGTGTTTACCATTATATCTTCCCTCTTCTTAGACGGAGCCTTCGAATGCTCCGTCCATAGATTTCCGCCGAATTGGCTCATATTGGTCTCTCCTTTCCAAGATGGTGGAAGTCTTCTTCTTGCTGGTTCTGTTCACAAAGAAACCAGATCTAGAATTACATTCACAATTATTTGGGCAAGACTAGGACAATACCTGGATCATCGCCCTACTTTAGTCCAGCGGCTATCAAAAACCTCTCATTAAAAAATATTTTCTTAAAGGGAATCCAACCAGCCGGTCCTTTCAAAGCGACTTTCTTAGGCTTTGGGCATCCTGGCTCCCCAAGCCCAGGATGGATGTACTCGATGGCCGAGAAATGGGCTACCACTGCATCGTCATATTTATTTTCTAACTCTAATATGGGGGCACCACGTCCTATATTAGTCATAGCCCTATTTTTGTATCTATAAGTAGCCGTCTCTATGTCTGGAGCTTGGACAAACACAAACTCCGACTTCCAGTTGTTCATTTTCGATGGCTTCTCAAAGACGGTCAAGAACCATGCCCTATTGCACACACTATACCAAGTTCCCCCTATTGTCTTTTGAAGCTGAGAAACATAATGTATGTGGGTGAAAGCATTAAGGGATAAAACTAAGCTACACAGCTCACAAGTGGCAATAAAGGACAAGATGATCAGCCAAGCGTTGGGGGCCAACTAGTTGTGACCTATGTTATAGTGCCTAAGAACTTTAATAATAAAGGGATGAAAAGGAAATCTAAGCCCGGCATCCAAAACTAACCTATATACAGCTAATTGGCCGGGTGGGGCATGAAAAATTGTGTCCTCTTTTTTAGGGAGGACGAAGTAAAAATCGGTCATGGGCATTTCCCTGTTCAGACGGCTTCCATCTAGCCCATACTTCTCTAACCAGTTAATATCCACACATACATAAGCAGGGTCAGAAAGAGGACCTAAACGGTCCCTCAGCTCAGCCGAAGTAGTGGAGGGATCAGACTCTTCCTCCCCTTATTCCTCATCATCTTCCTCGTGTGAGACTCTTCCAGACAGGCCAGCTTTACCTTGGTTATTCACCGAGTCTTCTGGATCATATTCAGCCAAAGGGTCAATTTCCAATGGCTGAATCTCTTCTACTATGTCGGTTTCCTCTCTCTCACGACCTCTCCCAGTAGACTCTTCCATCTCAGAACTGGAGGAGGGGAGGATTAGTGAACGTCGTAGACGTACCGATTGTTTGTCGCGCGACAGATTACCCTGCACAGGCAGAGACTGGGTCGTCGTAAATGGGTCATACGCTCTATTTAAATAAAAATAGCGATACTCGGTCGAGATGGGCCGAACTCTAGAGACAACCGACGATGAAAAAGAATCGGCTCTAGGGTTAGCATCTTCCATGGGCTGGCCGGGGTTATTGGACGAGGTGAAAGACACCATTTTATTTTAAAAATAAAAGAATAAAGAAGAAAAACAAAAGGAAAGAAGAGGGAAATACCTGACTAAGATCTGGACGGAGATGTGAAAGACTTTTTCTTCGCCTTTTCTACAAGTCACGACGCTCTCAACAAAGTCAAAGTATTAATCCCCAGACCAAACTCCCCTCAACAATCATTTGCTGCCTTTTATAACTATAGAAGCCAAAAAAAGAAAGTGACAAATGAAATGTTGAGGGGGTATTTATAGGGGGTAAAAACTCTCCCCCTTCCAAAACAGTTGTCTTCCACGCGTCGTTGCCCCATAGGTGACACATCACCTTTTGCTTTTCTGATTGGAGGGAAAAGTCAGTTAAACTTCCAAACAATATGAAAGTTTAAGAAGTTACTCTCAATAAAAGGGTATTAATAAGTCAAGACCCAGGTCAACTACCTTTTAGGGGCAAATGTTGTGGCCAAAGTGGGCATGTGGACCAATAGAGAAGTGCCACGAGTCCCAATCACCACGTGACTCGTGGGCCAATACACACACGACATGTGTCGGAGTCAAAGAGTGACACTTGGAACCAATAGAAAAAGACCTGATGACCTCACCATTTCTGAATAAAGACACCCACTTATTCCCTAAAGGAGGGAATAATCAGCCCAATCCCAATGAAAGGCAGCAAATGATTGGTTAAGGAGACCAAGGCACTAGGAGAGCGACAAGTGTCACCTTTCCATTGCCTAACCAATCACCTCTCTCTATTTTAGGGTGCTCCTTCTCATTCACCAACACTATAAATAGTTCCTAGAAATCAGGTAAAAGATAGAATCTCACCTACTCCCTAAACTTACTCTGTTAAAATAAAATTAGAATTTCTCTTGCTCAAATAATGACTTAAGCATCGGAGAGGGAATCAATTTCCAAACCTCTGGGGTTGGTTTCCTTATTTGCAGGTCTGGATCTGAATCAACAAGCATCTCTACACAAGTCTCGATAAAGAACTCAGTTACTACGAGTTGGAAGAAGAACTTAGCTTTCTATAGCTAACAATAATAATAATAATTATTATTATTATAACATTCATAATAATAATAATAATAATATTCATTGTTGAAATGGTTATATTTTTTAATACACATTTTTATAGTTCAACTATAATGCAAAATAATAGTACTACAAAACATGTACAAGTACTAGTTTAATAAAAAATACCCTCTTAAATTATGCGGGTCGGCAGGTCGGGTTTAATAACTCAAGCAAAATGGCTTAATAACTCATGTAGTCCGTAAGTCAGGAATAAAATAAAATGGCTTAATAACTCATATAGTCCGTAAGTCAGGAATAAAATAAAATATAAAAAACAAATATTAGCCAACCCATTAGCATTGCGAACATAACATTATATATTTATACAGCATACTAATAAACAGGAAGCTAATTATATTTTAGTAACCTTATGACTATAATTATACTAAGTTTTCAATTAATTGTCCAATTTTATCGTGTAAGCTTGTGACTATAATTATTGATGAAAGCCAAATAGCAAAATTATTGTGATTATCCTAATTCCTTCTTTTCATTATAAAAGCTTTTAGTTCAGTTCAGTTCAGTTGAGTTCAGCTCCAATCAGTTTAGTTCAGCTTCAATCAGTTCAGTTTAGTTGTTTTCAGTATATCTAAACAGGCCCTTAGTCGAACCGGTGGTGGAACTCTATGCGAGGATACGGCAAAAGCTAACCCGACTTGCTAATCTATATCTATACTATAAGGCCTTGTTTAGTTCACATTAAAATAATAATATTCAGGAGAAATAAGTTCAGTTCAGTAAAGATAAGTTCAATTCAGCAAAGATAAGTTCAGTTCGGTAAAAATAAGTTTAGTTCAATAAAAATAAGTTATGTTCAGTAAAATCAGTAGTGCAAAGAAGAAAAAACAATATGAATCAGTAGGAATAAGTTCAGTAAAAATAAGTTCAATTCAGTAGAAATAAGTTTAGTTCAGTAAAAATAAGTTCAACTGAACATGGCATAAGGGAAGAGGGGTAGACACCAGAATTAAGAAAAGAAAAAACAAATAAAACAAATAAAGGAAGTTATTAAGTAATTAAGTTTTATTTCCAAACTTAGTCATCAGATTTTTAGCAAAAAAATGTTTAAAACTTCAAATTAAAATGTTTAAAAATCTACAAAGTAAAAACAATTTTAAAAATATCAATGATTAAATTTTCTTGAGATCTATAAATAGACACCCGCATTGCTATATTTTTATACACTTTTTATTTTTCAAAAATTTCAAATACATGAGTAGTTAATTGCTCATAATTTAAGCGTAGCATATCAAATTGATCATAAAACGTGATAAAGTATTTAAGGATGAGAGAGAAAGTGATAGAGGGAAAGAAATGTTACTCATGAGTCATGGTTCCAGTGACATCTACCAGTCATCTTTTTAAAGTTTTTTGTCTTTTTGGAGGTTTGTTTTTAAATGACTATTGTTAATTTACTCTCTAATATTTATTACTCTTTTTTATGTATTTAGATTATTTTCACTATTTAACCTCTTTTGAGATTACAATTACACCCTTTAGAAAATAAAATGACTAGAATTCAACGATTATTTTTAAAAGTAAGAAATTATGTATACATGTAACGCCCCGAAAACGGGTGCCTTAATTAATCACCATTAACAATAACTAATCACAAGATTTGCGGAAGCGTTTCCTTAAACCTGTGGGTTATGGCCCACCAATAATATAAAATTCTTACAAAAGCTCATTATCTCATAATTACAACTAAGACCTTAAATACTTGCTTCATCTCATTTCTTGAAATCCATCCTAAGCACTTGCTTTCCACGGATCCATCCCGATACTTCTTTCATAACCTAAGCTTCGTTCAGAAGAAAAATAGAGAAACAAGAAAAGACAAAAAAACATTCCAAAATGAGTGGAAAACTCGTAACTTTACTCCAGCCCGTAAAAATGGTTTTGGTTCGAAAACATTTGCATTTACAGGCACATATATCCAGGAGATAAAGCAGACATGTACTTCACATGTAAATCATATTTCCTTGAAATAAGACAATAATCATATAAATCATAATTGACCTATGATACTCACGTTCATACGATACATGCAATCATGTTAACGGACACTTTCATACTTCATAGGAATATACATAAACTGTGTAAAACTTGGATGCTAAACCATGTTAGAATTTGACGTCATGCATCTCACAATCACGTTAATTACTTTAAGTACAATGACGTGTCATGAACAATATGTACTGAGCATTATGTAAATCCATTACGTTAAAATGTAACCTCAAACTTTAAACAGAAGGAAAGAATAATTCAATCATTTATGATTACAGTATGATTCATAATAACCCATAATTCTTTTTTAATCAGCTTGTTGGACATTATTTTAGCTGGTGGGACGTCTCCCACAACGGGCCAGTGCCCCAGTAAAAGAGCCAGTGCTCATCAGTAATAACAGTAGTGGGCCAGTGCCCTAGTAACAGTAAACAGCTCGGTACGTGCACGACCATCAGTCAGGATATATACAGCTAACAAACCAATTCTTTCACTTGAACTTATCATGTTTCATAATTTATAATATCTATCAGTGATATTCCGTATACTTTAATCATTCAGCTCAGCTCTACCTTTATATAGGTAGTAAAATCATAACATAAACAATATTCATCATTCGTAAGCTTTCAATTGCTTCCTTATGAAATGTTCATTGAGCATTCATAATAACATTGGGTTATAAAGCATTCATAGTTCCGTCATTTATAAAGTATAACGCCTCCCATGATTCATCAAGCAACATACTTAATCCATTCACATAATCATACGACACTTATTAAGATTCCGTAATTCCCATTATTTTGCTTATCATGTTTCATGACTTTATTAACGTGTTCCTAGACACTTAACTCGCTTCACATATTCTTAATCATTTCATAGTAACCGTTATTGCACAACAACATTTTAGACATAGACTCAGACTTAAGATTACTTTTAATAAGTCACATAACTCAGAACCGACATTCTTTACTTAAACATTAAATAATCATATGAACAATAATTAGATTAATAACTCACGTTAACATCAAGTTTCATATAAACATGAATAAAGCCGTAAAATCATACTTTTACTTAACCACATACTTTCAGACATATTAATGATGAAATATACTTTTACTCACACCAAAGTAAAATATTGCTCCAATTTTTTCTCTCTCTAGAACCGAGAGTCAGCTCCCTCCTCTTGAGGTTGTTCTCACAAAGTGAGTTAGGGTTTTAGATTTAATTTTTACTCTTATTTGCCACTGTAGCATGCAACTTTGACTGCTTCTCCCAATCTTCTTCCATTGCTTGTGTAGCTTCATCAAGCTACCAGCCAATCAATAGCTAGATACCTAGCAACCAATAAACGCCATTAGAATGTGCAGGTGAAACGCTGCATGCACGCCAACTCCTTCACCAACAGCAAGAAAATCTTGCACAGCTTCCAAGAGTGAACAACAGCTTGGAGCTCCACAACTCTGATCTTCTATAAATCACACCAAAAGCTGGAGCATTAAAGCCATTACAGCTTTCTACCAACAATATACCCTTCTTATTCCTTGTGAAATCCAAATTTCGCCTTTTCCTATACCCTCTTTATTGCTACTTCCTGTTCCGATTCTCTCTTTAACCTTTCTCAATAGTTTTATCTCTACTACAAACTCGAAACTCTTCACACAAAAACCACATACCTAAACCACCTTTCAAGCTTCCAAATCTTCCATGGCCCAACCAAACGAATGGGGGAGGTTTAGAGCTGGCGTTTTTGTAAACCCTGAAGATGATAATACCCAGACTCTAGAAATACAATGGGGTTACTCTGTTCTTGGCGTTTTTGTGGGTCCAAACCCACCTCCAGTTACGGTGGTTCAAGGGCTTATTAATTCACAATAGAGTTCCTTGGCTTCTGTCCTAGTCTCCAGAACAGGTAACTTCTTTGTTTTCCAATGTGAAAATAACTATGATATGGAAGGTTTGATAAACCAACATACAACTATCATAGATGGTAGAATCATAACCTTTAGAAGATGCAACTGGTTTACTGTTCCACATGCAATTAATTTTGATATGGCTAGACTGTGGGTTAGAATGCATGGAGTACCATTAGGTTATTTGGAACCAACTTGGACTAATAGGATTTTAAGCCATATTGGGATGGTAGATATGATAGAGTATGATGGTAACCCTCTCCCTCAATTCCCATATCTTAGAGGAAGAGTTTATATTGACCTTTCTAGACCTTTAATTCCGGGCTGTTACTTACCTATTCACAACAATAGAGTGATTTGGGTAGACTTTAGATATGAAGGGCTTTTTAGGTTTTGCAAGAATTGTGGTTGTGCTGGACATTACACTAGGTATTGTACCTTGTCTTCTCAGGAAGCTAGAAGGAGAATTCAAAGCAGAATTCAAGAGTTTGAGCAAGGAGGCCTGTTAGTTATTTATGGACCTTCCCATTACCCATACTACTCTAATATTCTTGAGGGATCTCTAGATCGATTTCGCAGTAGAAACACAAGAGTAAACCTAGTGGAGAATGGGGAACCGGAAAATGGAGTGCAAAACCAATACCTCACACCTGATATGCTACTGGATTTAAGTTCTTACTCAGAGGAGTTGGGAGAAGGAGATTACATGACAGGAGATGAGGAGTTTGACTCTTCTGATGAAGCAGACAACCTACACCAAGCACATGCAAACAACAATGATCAGGGTGCTTCTCTACTACCTAAGGTAACATTGGTTCCTCCTTCAGGCACTCGTTTTGGTTTACCTTTGGACCCTCAGGCAGAGTTTAATGTCTCCAGGAACACCAACCCTATGACATTTAACCCCAGACATAATCCTAATACTGCTCCTTCTCATAATCCCTACTATGAAGTAGGAGAATCCTCAAACCAACCTATGCAAGACAACCCACCTATGAATGCATCAACAGATTTTAACATGATCTTAAATGAAAGAGGCCTTAATCCACCAACAGAACCACTTGACCAAACCAATAACTATTCTCTCTTTTCTAACCCTCCTTTCCCTAGCCAGCAACAAAATGTTATTCAGTCCCAACACATCATGCATCACTCAAACACTCAACCTAGACAACATTTACGCATACAAATACCACCTAACTCCTTCTATGAGGAACTGGTTGAACACCAACCAGTGTATCTAAACCACCCTCAGCAGGAGGAAGTTCCCCAAGTTCCAAACCCACATGTGACCTTATTCCATACTCTAGGTATAGAAGCCTGGGCCAAGATACCTTTTACTGAACACCTTCAATATCAACAAATTAACCAAACTGGTTCAATAGCAAACACCAACCTTGAGCCTCAAGCTCACCTCACCAATTCAACAACAAACCCTACCCTACCACATCATTTCCCAAACCTTGATCCTTCAGCCCATATTGCTCGAGGACCTAGACTGGGGGGCTAATCCAACCTACAGGCCTAGTACCAAGGTCTACTGTTCTTCAAGAGGCAAGTAGACGTCTGAAAAGGTATCTCCAAACTTTCCAAAATCAAGCTCGTATCCATCCCCTAACCACATTTGGAGATCACCAATTTGTCTATAATGCTCCTCTTCAGCCCCTGGAACCTCTAAACCAGGAACACAATCCACCCAACTCACCAGTTTCACCTAATCCCAGTAATCATTCACCAACTACTGAACATCCTAAACAGGTTCTGCAACAGATTATTCACTCTTGGTCTAATAAAAGACCTAGAAGCAGGAAGATGAAAAAAACAGCTTCAGCTGGGAATCTCTTACAGCAGGATGAGTTAGAGTGTGATTGGTACTTAAAAAGGAGGAGGCAAAGATTGGAAATGTGGGAAAGCAAGGGAGGTTTCAACCTTTGGCATAAGGAGGGACACTCTAAATCTCTAAAGGCTAAAGCTATTACAGACCCTCAAATGGGTTTTGATTTGGGGGTTGAAGCTGGTGAAGAGATACTGTCAGCTGCTAGCAATAAGTACTATGATGCCAATGAAAGAAACAAGTTATTGCAAGAACAACAAAAGAAAAGAACAAGACAGGAAGATTTAGAATCATATGGCATGATCATGGAAACTGATGAAGAAACAGCAGGAAGTGACATGGACATTGACTGTACCTTAGGGCTTAAGCTATGCTCCAGCTCAGGTAAAAGGAAAAAGGAAGATGATGACTCTGAAGGTGGGGTGGCTGGCCTTACACAGCCCCAGACCCCATTATGAAACTTCTAGCTATGAATTGTAGGGGTTTGAATGATCCTGACTCCCCTACAATTCCTTACTTGCATTGGATGATCAATGCAAAGAGACCTATGTTTATGTTTCTAGCTGAGACTAAATGCCCAGTAGACAAAGCTTGTCTTCCTTTTGTTTCTACTAACCCTAATTTTGTGCATAGTAGTGATGCCATTGGGACCAAGGGTGGTTTGTTGGTTCTTGCTTGGACAAATGTAGTAGTTTCGTTTCCTGTTTGTTCTCCTAACTTTATAGTTTGTAAGCTGGTATTCCCAAATAGTATTGAACTATTTATGTGCTTTGTTTACGGTTCCCCGGTGTTGGAAGAAAGACCTCGAGTTTGGAGGCAATTAACGGATATTTTAAATTCCAACCCGAAATGTCTTTTATTGGGAGATTTTAACCAATTAGAAACCCTAGATGATAAGTTTGGGGTTCTAATAATATCCGAGGATGGGATGAATTTATAGATTGGAGATTAAACTCAAACTTAATTAACGTTCCTTTCTCGGGGCCTAAATTTACTTGGTGCAATAAAAGGTTTAACAATGGACTAATCATGGAAAGACTAGATAGAGGTTATATGACTAATGATTGGTTTGAAGAGTTTCCTGAAAGTCATATCACTAATCAACCTTTTACGACCTCTGACCATGCAGCTATCTTGTTTGATACGGAACGCCAAAACCCACATAATACTCGACCCTATCAATTAGAGAATTGGTGTCTAAAACAACAAGAAATTATCAATATCATTCAAGAAGTTTGGAACACAACCCATCCAGGGTCGGCTATGTTTTCTTTATGTAGAAAATGTGGTACGACAAGACATTGTATTCAGAAATGGTGCTTAAATTTTAGGCATTTTAGAGGTATAAATTGGAGGAGAATAACCATTGAACTAGCTAAAAGAGGAACCTCCATCCAAACCTTAAACCAAGCTAAGGCTTATGGCCTATATGCTCATGAAAAAATGGATGATTATACCTTAAGCAACACTTACTGGAAGCAGAGAGGGAAAATAAAGTGGATTCAAGATGGGGATCTTCCTACAAAAATCCTATACCATAAGCCAAAGCAGAAACAGAAATGAAATGAAATTGTGATGCTGAGAAATAATAACGGGGAATGGGTGGAAGGGAAAGATCAGATAACACAGTTGGTTACGAACTTATGGAAATCAATTTTTACCTCAAATACAGACTTTATTTCTAACCCTACAGGAGAAGCTGATCTCCTACTCAGGGAACTTGACCTCCCTTGCCTTTCAGAAGATCAAAAATTTGACCTGACAATACCTCTTACTTCCACAGAAATTAAAAAAGCCATGTTCTCTATCAAAGGTTCCAAATCCCCGGGGCCGGATGGAATGTCTGCGGAGTTTTTTCAAACACACTGGCACATGGTTGGAGGATCAGTGATTCAAGCCATAAAGCATGTTTTTGATACCGGGAATCTCTTGAAAGAATGGAATAGAACAATAATGATCCTGATCCCGAAGGTAGCCTCACCGGAGGAAGTTGGACAGCTACGTCCCATCAGCCTGTGTAATACCATCTACAAATGCCTTTCAAAATGTATGGTAAACAGAATGAAAAAGACCCTTCCTGCACTCATCTCATATTATCAACTAACTTTTGTCCCAGGTAGACATATGACGGATAATGTTTTGCTTAGTCAAGAACTACTTCATATGATAAATTCAACTAAAAGTACTACACATCCTAAAGTTGCAGTTAAAATTGACATGAGTAAAGCTTATGATCGGGTCGAATGGCATTTCCTCCTAAAAGTGCTTCAGGCCTATGGCTTCCCACCTGCCTGGATTCATCTAATACAACAATGCATCATTATAGTTTCATTCAAGATACTAGTTAATAACAACCTTTCAGAGCAGTTTGTGCCGGAATGTGGGTTACGTCAAGGTGACCCCCTATCTCCATACCTGTTCCTCTTTTGTATAGTCATTCTCTCTCGGACTCTAAGTATATCGGAGGAAATTAAACTGTTTAAAGGAATTAAAATAGCACGTATAGGACCTGCAATCTCCCACCTTTTTTCGCAAATGATGCAATGCTTTTCTTCCATGCTAATAAGGAGTCCTGTACAGCAATAGCCACCATTCTGGGACGCTTTGCTAAAGTGTCGGGGCAACAGCTAAACCTGAATAAATCCTTCGTCAAATATAGCCCTGCTATCACAGTAGAAGATCGAGAATCTTGTACTAACATCCTCCGTATGCCAGCTGTAAGTACTATGAGTCACCATTTAGGCTCTCCAATTTATCTAATTGGCAAGAAAAAACAGCACTACCAATTTCTGGTCGACAAGATTCTGAAAAGATTCTTACTTGGAACTCAACAACGTTTTCTCAATCAGTTAAGATCCTGCTAATTAATACAGTCTTAGTCCCAATGGTTTCACATGTCATGAACAGTACTCTACTTCCAAAATCGATTCTGAATAAGATCGATTCCCTCATGATCAAGTTCCTATGGACAAAAGAAGGGGCAGGGGTTCACTAGATCAATAAGGAAACTGTCCAACTCCCAAAAGGAATGGGAGGGATGGGAGTTCGAAATATAGAGGCAGTTAATCATTCCCTCTTAATGAAACAAATCTGGAGAATGCATGTGAATCCTCAGTTGCTGGTTTCCCAAGTAATAGGAGGACGCCTAAAAATTCTGAGTTCGTTGACAAACCCGAATATCACAAACCGGTACTCTGCTGCTACAGGAAATAAATCATTCACCACAAGAGGATTGGAAAAAGTAGGCACTAGATACATGTCGGGTTATGCTGGGAAAATTGGCAACGGCGCTCTGGTTAAGGCTTTTCAGCACCCATGGGTTAACGACAACATTCCCAAGAGTAAAGATAGTACCCAAGCAAGGACCATAAATGATTGGAAGGTGGAAGAGTTCCTTTCTAATGATACTAGGAGTTGGGATGGTGATAAAGTGCGGAAATACTTTGCGACGGAGGATGCAATCAATATCCTGGCGCTAGAAGTGCCACAGGATCAGGAAGCCGACTCTATCTATGGGAACCATACAAGATCAGGAATGTTCACCACCAAATCTGGGTATGCTTTCTTCATGAACCAAGCTCGGAGAATAAACTAGGGAGAGGAAGGGAACGATATAGGAGAGTCGAAAGTGGCAAAGAAAATTTGGCACTCCCATCTGCCCCCGAAATGGAAGCTCTTTTTATGGAAAGCATGGAAAAATATTTTGCCAACAAAAGATAACCTCCTTACCCGGAAGATTATACAGGAGGAGAACTGCCCCCTCTGTCTAGTTTTTACTGAAACGGCATTGCATCTCTTTTGTCAATGTCCAATAGTTAGCAGCTTGTGGCACGACACGCCGACTCTTAGACCAACAAATCTCACTGGGACTACCAACAACTTCAGGGAAATCGTGCATAACACAATTGAGAATATTCCTAATTCGATAATCCGCGAGGAAGGAAATATTGCGACCTTTACCATAACCTTATGGACCATTTGGTGCACAAGAAACAATGTTGCCTTCCGCAATGCGAATGTTGATTTAGCCCAGATGCGGGAACTATGAAATAGAGCTTGGGAGGAAATGGAAACCTACAGTAACAGAGCCCAAGGACAGGACAGGGGTAATCAGGTCTATACGGGAAGGGATCCGGATCACCCACCAGGTTTTAATTTAGCCAACATAGGCCAAAGGATATTTGGATCACCAGAAGCCATTATAGAAACAGATGGTTCCTGGGACAAAGAGACTAAAGCGGCAGGGATGGCTTGGCTTCTGAAGGGCCCACACCCTCATCCACACCCAGGAGAAAATAACGAGTGCATCATAGGAGGAGGAACTTATGGGACGGCCACTTCGGCTCTACACTCAGAGGCCAAAGCGTGTCTCCTAGCAATTGAATGGGCAATCAGTCAACAACTACACCAAGTCCAATTCCAAACTGACTCGACAGAGCTGATAAACCTTCTGCGTACAAAAGTTCCACCAACAATAACGATAAAATGGACCCTGAAAGCAATCCATTTGAAAGCAAAAGACCTTAACTGGTGTACCATCTTGAAGATGCAGCGTCAGGAAGTTCGTCAAGCCCACAGAATAGCTAATGTTTGTCGCCATAATTTAATTGATTTTCATTCTTAGTACTAGTTTACAGTTTAGCAGGTGTCAAAATAAAAACATAAGCATGAATCATGGATTAATTGTAACTATAAATTAATAGTAATTTACATATACATGCTTTTACTCGAATAAACATATAACATGATCATATTTCATAAATTATTACTTAAACATACCATGGTCATTTAACTTGCATTATTCACATTTAAAAGAAATTCATACATAAATATAAATTCAATAAACTTTAAATAAACTTTAGATAATATCATGAATCTAATTTAAATAACATAAATTGGATTATCATAGTACAAAGGCTCACATAATCGCATTTTAACATACGGGCATGTAGTCTAATGCTGGACATAAAGGTTACTTTAACCGTTCAATCCATAATATAGTCATAACTCCAAGAACGTCATCCATTGACTTTTCTAATTCCCACATTCCGATTATCGCTCCAAATACATCAATAAAATGATAATTATCAGAATCAACCCAACTTATAACTATAATTACGACGTTTCCTTAATGACTCGTTTTTCGAAAATCTTTAATTAAAACGTTATTCTTAGAAATAGTAATTTAGCTAAATAATTATATTTTCCAAAATTATTAATATAAATGATTATCTAAAATACTATAGAACTTAATTGGGTAAATGAGTTTTTACCTTTTGAGGTCAAATATTGACTTTGGGCTTTTTAATTCCAAAACGAAAAACTGTTAAATCAGTTTCTTAAAGTTGAACAAGAGAATGCAGGGGAGAGCATAGGAGAGGAAGGTTGCGGCAGGGGCAACGGTGGTGTCGTGGTTGCTGGGGACTGGTGGGCTGGTTTCGGGTCGTCTGGTGGCCGGATCAGGAGGCGGCGGTATCAATGTGTGGTGGTGGTTCACGAATACTCAAGCGTGGTCGGAAGAGAAACAGGGATGATGGTGCGGCTGTGTGCGTGAGGACGAAAGGAGGAGAGGTGACGGTGGCTGAATGCAGTGCTTGGTGGCTGTTATGGGTGGTCGAAGATGAAAAAAGGTGGGCGAAAGTGGTGATGCAAGTCCGGGCAAATTGTGAGTGTTGTTTTCCGGCGAGTTGGGAGTCGGGAAAGCTCAAACTAAGGCCTTTAATGGCTGAAAATTGTTAGAACAAGAAGAGGTGGATGAAAGCTATAAACTTTGTGGTTGGGTTTTGTATGAGCTTGGAAGATAGTTCTATTTATAGCTTTTTTATTGGAGATATTCAATTTCAAGTTGAACTCTTCTCCAAATGGATAAGAGGATAACTATCAATGAGGATGAAGATGATGATACTTATCTTGAAGCATTCATTATTCACTATCCTAATCTGATAACTCATGCTCATACTTATCTTGTTTGCAGCTTTAAGCTCATCCATATCTTACCTCTTGTCTGCTCCAATGGTGAGAAAGAAAATGAAGCAGGAGGTGGAGGGAAAACTTTCTCTTTTAATTTTCTGGTTTGCTTTTTAGGTACAATAGCATTTGGGTTGGGCTTGGAACTTGTATTTGGACTATAAGATGGTTACGAATTGAACTCACAAGCTTACTAAAGCATTTCAATTTTCCTAATTAGTATTAATAATCAATATAATTAGTACTTAAAATAACTTTAAAGTTTAATCAAAATATATTTTAATTAGAAACTTTAATACTTATTCATTAAAATAACAAGGTCGTATTTAAGTTAATAATCCTAATTATTAAATAATCAAAATAGGGTTAAAAATCGGGATATTACAATACACTTCACTGGAAAATTTACAATGTAGTTTCCCCCAAATTCTTATATATAAATATTTCGTACGAGGCACGCATCACGTGCAATTTTCAAAAACTAGTATCTCAAATTTGGTATTTGAATAAAATACAAAAAATATATATTTGAAAAGTACACATTGTGACGAATCAAATCAGATCCCACACAAGTCAATTTTCCGTTACGTATATAAACTCAAAAACAGTCAAAGTGGCAAAGTGAAGACACACTCAAGTCATAGTCTAGCATCTGATGTCCTTAGAGCTAAATACACCAACAGTAGACATGGACTAACCTTTTTCAGAAAGAGATCTCACATTTGGCAAGACATTGGGAAAGGTTGGGATAGTTTCACTAACTAAACCCTTTAGTCCATTGGTGATGGAATACAAATCTCATTCTGGTTATATAACTGGACTAGGAACGTGTTGTAACATATTAAAAGAGGACACGTGGTCCAGGCAAAGGCTGCCACGTGGCCCAATGAATTGGTGACACGTGGCTTATCCCCTCATTGACACTTGGCAGCATATTAAAGGATAGCTGATGATATCACCAAAACTGAATAAAAGAGGCCCAATTATTTCCTAAAGGGAGGAATAATCAGCCCAAATCCCCATAAGAGGAAGAAAGTGATTGGATAAAGGGCTTAAGGCCATAAGACCATGACAAGTGTCGCCCTCTCATTGCCCAACCAATCACATCCCTCTATTTTAGGATGCTCCTTTCTATACATAGATACTATAAATAGCTCCTCATAATCAGGTAAAAGGGACACAACTACTCTCTTAAACTTACACTGTCAAAATTTATACTCAGATTTTATCTATAGTATACTGACTTAAGCATCGGAGAGGGAATCAAACCCAAACCTCCGGTTTGGTTTTCCCCTTTTTTGCAGGTTTGGAAACGAAGCTACGTCTCTGCACAAGCCTCCCAAATTCATCAACCCTACACCTGTCCATCATCAGGACAAACCTTGTTTACGAAAAGTATACTTAAAACATTTGGCGCCGTCTGTGGGGAGGCGCGGAGATGACAGATTGCAATTCGTCCAACCGAGGACAAAGGATGAGTCCTTATGTACAAGTCAATGACACAGTCGATGATGAACGTCCACCTAGGGGACGGGACGGACAACGATAAAATGATCCCGTCGGGGCAGTCTTAGAGCCCGACCCTGCTCTCCCGGTCACGGCGGCTCATTTAGAAAATGCCCTAAATGAGTTTCAAGCCAGGATGGCCCAAGTCGTCCAGGAGCAGATTAAGAGCAACATGTTGTTCTTCCGACTAGGCTCCCAACCGGATTCTAGGCCCACTCCTAGAAGATGAGCTTCTCAGGAGAATGTAGCTGGACCAAGCGGGGCTAGACGACCAGAGGAAGCCCGAAGGACTTCTAGGGGAAGGCAGCCTGCTCGTAGTGAGCAACCACGTCGTCTAGACTGGAATCTGGTGGACACCAATCTAGCGAACAGACCAGTGGACGGTCGTCGAACGGAGACGGACGCACGGGAGTACTTGCAAGCAAAGAGGGTAGCGGCTCAACGAAGGTCGGCTACTGGATCAACGCCATACTTGCAGGACCCCACCCTGAGGATCCGGAGTCACACTATGGAGCAAGGAAGGACCCCGTCTATCTATGAGCCTCGTCAGGAGTAAACGGTGGTTCAGCCCAATGTCTACCGGAGGACTTCTCAGCAGAATGTTTATAGGCGAGGGTCCCAGGAGGTCAGTTCGTCAAATCTAGTTCTCAGGGAATGCTGGAGAGATACGGTACCAGTTGATGCACGTTTAAGGGAGCTCCGCATAGATTGGCCGACGCCTTTCTCAGCCAGAATAATTCAAGCCCCTCCATGTTCTAAGGTTAATCTACCCACCATTGATCCGTTCGATGGCACTACTGATCCAGATGATCATCTTTCAGCATACAAACATCAAATGTACGTCCAGGCTGTGGACGATGCTACATGGTGTAAGAACTTCCCAGCTACCCTGAAAGGGGTCGCTCAGAAGTGGTTTAACAATTTACCAGCAAATTCCATCAACAATTTTACTGAGTTGAGTAACTCATTTACTAGTCACTTTATAGCCAATCGGCAGGAACAGAAGACCAGTATTCATTTGGGGAAGATTGTCCAAGCCCCAAAAGAGTCTCTGAGAAGTTTTGTGAAGAGATTTAATCTTGAAGCTCTCCAGATCCACGACTTGAATGCTGGTGTAGCATTTGATTCATTCATTCGAGGACTTCATGCAGGAAGCTTTAAGTTCGACTTAGTCAAAAGAAAAAGTAAGCACTTTGGCCGAAGCTCTAAGGGAAGCCGAAGCTTTTATACATGCGACAAAGGTGTGTGCTGAAGCTAAACACTCAGAGTCTAAGAAGCCCGAGGAGCCTGTTAAAAAACCTAAGAACAATCCTAAGAAGGCTGAGACCTGGGTAGTATCTTCAAGCACAACCCCGTCAAGAAGAGAGAAAAGAAAAGAAAGGGCTGTGTCGGCTGAGCCTATCGAGTGTAATAAGGATCAGTATTCGATCCTTATGGAGATCAAGGACCAGCATGAACTTAAAGCCCCAGCAGAGATGAAGACGCCTTACAAGAATCGAGACAGAAGCAAGTATTATCACTTCCACAAGGATTGTGGGCATGAAACCAATGAGTGTAAACATTTGAAGAGAGCTTTGGAGAATCTTGCAAAGCAGGGAAAGATGAACTAGTATGTGTCTCGGGAAGGTCGTTTTCAGAAGAAGGATTTTCGGCAAAGTAAGAAGAAATAAAGTGCTAGCACTGATGAAGATGTAGTTTTGGTGATATCCGGCGGATTTGCAGCCGGAGGACTAACTTTGAGAGGGCACAAAAATTATGTTAGAGAGCTCGGCCAAGTGTTGCTAACAGGAAAAACTAAGGTGGACCCGTTCCCCTTGGTGACGGTGAGTGAGGGTGATCGTGGTCAGATTAGAACCCCTCATGATGATCCTCTAGTCGTAGAGATGAAGATAGCCAACCTGAAAGTAAGAAGGATCCTTATAGACACTGGCAGCTCGACTGACATTATTAGTGCTGATTGTTTGTCAAGACTAACACTTTGTTTGGATACCAAAGAAGAAGGGAAAGGAAGGGGAGGGAGAGAGGGGGAAGGGGAAGGAAGAGAAAGGGAGGGGAGAGGTGTGGTCCATTTTCCCTCCAAATCTTTCCAATTTTGGAGGGATTATGCTTATTAAAGAAGGAGGGAAAATGGATCACTCCCTCTCTCTCCCCTTCCCTCCCCCAACCATGTATCCAAACACGTGATATTGTCCCCTCCCTTTCCCTTCTCTTCCTTTCCTTCCATTTCCTTTTATCCAAACAACCTGTAAAGTTTGATGAAAAAGACCTCCTTCTAGTCCATCATCCGATTATAGGATTTGGAGGTGGAATCATTCATCCGGTAGGGATGGTGTCGTTACCCGTCCGATTGGGAGAGAAAGATAGGAGTAGAACTATGTTCATAAAGTTTTTGGTTGTCAAGGATCTGACAGCATACAATGTAATTCTGGGACGTCCTACTCTCAATAACATTAAGGCGGTCATTGTCACTCATCTAATGTTGATGAAGTTTGAGTGTGACGATGGCCAAGTTAGCACAATCTACGGAGACCAGCGGGCCGTTAGAGAGTGCTATCTTACCACCTTAAAACCTTCGTCATGGAAGTTGAGTGAAGCTGAGCCCATGGACGTAGACGAGCCCAAAGAGGCTGGGGCAGAGACAGTAGGAACGTCCAGAATGAAAGAAGAGAAATTTCAGACGCATGCTGCTTCCATAAGGAAGCCGTCAGGAGAAAGAAATGAACTGTATGTTACTCCAGAAAGGAAAATGGCAAGAGATCTGCCCAGTAAGAAAAGGAAGTTCTCCCAGGAAAACGACCGTCTTGATCGTCCTAAGCCTACTGAAGCTCCTTTAAGCATTTGTTTAGATGATTCTCGTCCAAAGAGGACTTTACAGATTGGAGCAGGTTTGAAGCCGAGTTGCAAGGAGCTATCATCACACTGTTGAAGGAATGTCAGGATATCTTTGCCTATGGGGCTGAAGAGATGCCGGGAATTGACCCCGAAGTGGCTGTTCATCGGCTAAACGTTAATCCAGCCAGAAAACCGATCAGGCAGAAGAAGAGACATTTGGGACCTGTCAGGAATCAAGCTGTAGACGACGAGGTCATAAAACTTCTTGAGGCAGGTTTCATCAAAGAAACCCACTATCTAGATTGGGTGGCAAACGTGGTAATGGTCCCCAAGCCGAATGGAACGTAGAGGATGTGTGTTGACTATACGGACCTGAACCAGGCTTGCCCCAATGATAGTTTTCCTTTGCCCAAGCTGGACCGTCTGGTAGACTCGACGGCCGGGCATGCGTTGCTGAGCTTCATGAATGCTTATTCAGGGTTTCATCAGATCCCAATGCTGCCGGAGGACCAGGATAAGACTTCATTTATAACAGAAAAGGGGTTGTATGGCTGGCCAATGATGCCTTTTGGTTTGAGAAATGCCCCGACAACTTTTCAGAGGCTTATCAACCAGATCTTTTCACCTCAGTTGGGACGTAATCTGGAAGCATACATTGACGATATGATCGTCAAAAGCCAAGAGGAAAAAGATCATGTCGCAGATCTGCGCAAAACTTTTGAAACATTGCGCAAGTATAAACTAAGACTTAATCCAAAGAAGTGCGTTTTTGGGGTTTCGGCTGGAAAGTTCCTGGGGTTTCTAGTAGATCAGCGTGGGATAGAAGCAAATCCTGAAAAAATCCAAGCTATACTCGATATGAAGCCTCCAACAAAGGTTAAGGAAGTACAGCGGCTGACTGGCTGTCTAGCGGCTGTGGGACGATTTTTGTCCAAGTCGGGTGACAAGTGTCATCATTTTTTTGCAACGATAAAGAAGAAAGCAAAGTTTCAGTGGAATCCTGAAGCAGATGAAGCCTTACTTGAAATCAAGAAGCATTTACAGCAGCTCCCTCGCCTGATAAGTCCGGTGGTCGGGGAAAAGTTATATGTTTATCTGGCCGTTTCTCCTGAAGCAGTCAATGCCGTACTGTTAGCTGAGAGAGATGCTATACAAATCCCAATATACTTTGTGAGTCAAGTACTCAAGGATGCAGAGAGCAGATATACTACAGTGGAGAAGTTCGGTCTGGCCTTAGTAGTAGCTAGTCGGAAGCTAAGGCCCTATTTTCTGGCTCATAGTATAGTTGTTTATACAGATCAGCCGCTAAAGCAAGTTTTACAGAAGCTAGAGGCGGCTGGGAGGATGCTCAAATGGGCGAATGAACTAAAGATGTTCGACATTACCTTTGAGCCAAGGAAAGCGATTAAGGGACAGGCTTTGGCAGAGTTTATAGCTGAACTAACCCGTCCAATACTTGATCCAGTAAAGGATCCCTCTGAGGGCAGCCAAAGTTGGAAGCTGATGGTGGATAGCTCATCTAATGCCCAGGGTAGTGGGGCAGGCTTGGTATGTCAGTCACCTGAAGGTGATAAATATGAATATGCCTTGCGGTTTAAATTCCCAGCCTCCAATAACGAAGCTAAATATGAAGCCTTGCTAGCTGGAATTCGAATATGCCGAGCAGCTGGAGCAAGGGAATTGGAAGCCAAGTCAGACTCCCTTCTCGTAGTCAGCCAGGTGAATGGGGAATATGAATGCAAAGAGGCCTCGATGGCCAAGTATGTTCAGCTGGTGAAGGAAGAGATCAAGCAGTTTGAACGGTTTACTTTGGTACAAGTACCTAGGTCTGAGAACCATTAAGTTGATGCTCTATCAAAACTGGCTAGTTCAGCTTTAGGTGACGCTCCTCGAACTGTATTCTGGGAAGTACAAGAGAAGAAGAGCATAGATCAGGAGGAAGTGATTTTCTGAGTAGAGGGAACAATTGGATGGATCCCATACTTCATTACAAGAAGACCGGGCAGTTACCAGAAGATCCGGCAGAGGCAAAATATGTTAAGGCTCGTGATAAGTGGTTCGAGGTTTGGGATCAAACATTGTACAAGAAATCATATGATCGTCCGTTGTTGAAGTGTATTACCAGGGAAGATGGCCTTGAGGTACTGAAGGACTTGCATGAGGGCTCTTGCGCCTCATATATTGGCAGCCAAGCACTGGCTGAGAAGGCACGCATGACTGGCTATTTCTGGCCGACATTAAATGCTGATGCCATGGACTATGCAAAAAAATGCGACAGCTGCCAGAAGCATGGCCATCTCTTTAAGCGACCGTCCAACTTCCTGACCCCTGTCCTGACTCCTTTGCCGTTTGCTAAATGGGGAATGGATATTCTAGGACCTTTCCCTATGGTGGCTGACCAGAAGAAATTCGTGATTGTGGCTGTGGATTACTTCTCGAAGTGGGTTGAAGCTGAAGTTGTAAGGGGCATAAAGACGATGACGTAAAAAGGTTCATCTGGAAAAACATCATAACGAGATTTGGGATGCCCCAGTCGATAGTGTTTGACAATGGACCCCAGTTTGAGACCCCTAAGCTGAAGGATTGGCTTACAGAGAGGGATATTAAATCCCACTTTGCTTCTGTTGCTCACCCACAGGAAAATGGCCAAGTAGAGGCTTTCAACAAGTTAATATCAGAAGGCATCAAGAAGAAGCTAGAAAATGCCAAGGGTTTTTGGGTGGAAGAGCTTCAGCTGGTCCTGTGGTCCATTAGAACAACTGCCAAGAATTCTACAGGGGAAACGCCCTTCATGCTAGTCTATGGAACAGAAGCTGTCCTACCCATTGAAATTGAAGAACCCACCCTCCGCGTCATGTTATATTCAGAAGAGACTAACTGGGCAGCAATGCGTCTGGCATTGGACAAGTTGCCAGAAGTCCGAGGTAATGCTCTCTTGAGGATGGAATTGTATAAGTTACGGATGGCTAGGGAGTTCAACAAACGGGTAACCAGACGACCTCTCAAAATAGGGGATCTGGTTCTTCGAAAGATGGAGGTTGTAGGACGAGCAAAGGAACTTGGCAAACTTACCCCGAATTGGGAAGGACCTTATCTGGTCGTCGAAGAAGTGCGTAGTGGTACGTTTAAACTACAAGACTTGGATGGACGCCCTATACCACGAACCTGTAATTCTGATAATCTGAAGAAGTACTATGTTTAATCAAGTACGAAGTTTTTTACAAGTTGTAAATGAAGTGCTACGGCACAGAAAAATATTTTAGAAATGTATTACATGTACCTTAGCCTAGGCTAAGAAAACTTCATATCAATAAATATTCTAAATTCTGGTCTATGGTTTGAGTTGCTAGATTATATATGGGCTAGCTGATATTCTATGACTCGTTCTACCACACACTCAGCAAGGGGCATTTTATTATCCAAAGCCATCTTGGGGCATTTTACCATTGATGGACGAATGATGGCTATGAGATAATAACCATAAAAGACCATTATGAAAGACAGATATTACTTCCTAAAGGAAGACGTCTACAAAAATCATCACAATCTGTGCAAGACATAACTGATGAATAAAGACTCCTTGATTAAAGGTGCCTACTTTAACAAGAAGCAATTAGTAAATCGTCTAAAAACAAGTTCACTAAAACTTTGAAAATGGACGAACACTGCTTCCTAAAGGAAGCCGGCTAGAGAGACGTATTTGCTTAGTAAAGGAAATCCCCGTCATAACACCTTAAATTAATCAAAGGTGTTATTTCCTAAAGGAAACCGGCCAAAATGAGACGACTTAGTAAAGAAGGTCTCATTACTTACAAAAGGTGTGGACTAGACACTCACCTTCATACGATGCCTTCGTCTAAGAATAGTCTAATAGCCATCCTAAGAAGGGGGGCATACAGTACCAGTCCAGCAAGGAAAGAATAATCCTTGGACGCCTTCAACATTACATTGGTACTTAACCAATAGTTAGTTCAATAAGAATAACGTCTGAAGAGTAATCCTTAGATGTCTTCCTTCGAATCTCACTTTTGGTATTTAATCGATAGTTAGTTCAAGAAGGAAAACGTCCGAAGAATAGTCCTTAGACGTCTTCCTTTGAATCTCACTTTTGGTATTTAACCAATAGTTAGTTCAACAAGGAGTACGTCTAGGAAATAAACATGTCTTCCTATAAACATTATTCGTCCAAAAGTTAGACTACAGCTCCTTAACTACATGTCAGTCAGGGCCGCCGTCATCAATAAAGTGAACATTGCTTCTTTAAGGAAGTCGTCTGAACATATTTATAATGTTAAGGTCGTCTTGACACAGCAGAGAAAACACACGTCCAAGAGGATTATGTACTGGCCGCCTTCCTTCGTGGGGCAACGATCGTTTATAACTAGTCAAGAAAAGGCAGGACGAGTGTCATTGCCAAAAGGAGGCAGGACGAGTATCCATCATAGTCCAAGGGGTAGAGAAAAGACTCGTCTAGAGGTTTATCTTGGCCGCATTCCTTAATGGGTCAATGGTTGTTTAGACAATTTGTCAAGCCAAGACGAGTATCTTTGATTCCTGATGGACGAGTAACCTGATAACTTATAAAAAATTGCATGTTGAAGTTTCCTGGTCGGAACAGCTACTATCCATCTAATGTATGTGACCCAGGACGAGTTATGCTGGTCACTGGCTCCTACTGAACAGCAAAGTTTATCGTCAAAATGGAATCGTCCAAAGACGAGTTAAGATTGGTCAACAGTTCCTTTAGACGAGTAAGTTAATTACTTGGCAAAAAGTGGCATGCTTGATTGATCAAGATCGTCCTAGATTGATCCTTGATCAAGATCGTCCTGGATTGATCCTTGATCCCTCCTTAGACGAAGAAAGGGTATACTTGGAAAATTTTGGTTGATCTTTGCATGTTTGATTAGAACATTTTCGTACAAAAGAGTGATTCAAGATGAGCAAGATAGAAACAGGCAATCACATGGAACTACCTTTAACACAAATTACTAGAATAAACATTGGACAAGCCAGTTGAAAGAAGGATTCTCATTTGGGCTACTCATTCAAGTGGACGAAAGTGGGTGCCAAAATTCACAAAAGTACATCACTAATGAGTTTCCATGTTACTACAACAAAACCAAACGGCAAAAGAAACCTCCTAATGTGATTACAAAGCACTAGAATTTCAGCAAAATATCCATGAAGTACAAACAAAATACTTAGTTAAAATTACAGCAAGAGGAGCGTCTGATATGGTTGTGGGCCAAGACTTGATGACAGTTGCGTACTTCTTCAACTTGTCAAGCTGAGCCTGAATATCTTTCCTGCCCTCCTTGCTGAGTACTTGGTGCAAGCTTTCTTAGACTTGCACCAGTTCTTATAGAACCGCCCCCTGACTTCCTCACTCAAATGAGTAGCCCAAATGAGAAGGGAAGGAAGCAGGAGGACGGTTGATTTAGACATTGGGAGGAGGAATAGTTTCATCCTCCTCCATGGCGGTATCATCTTCAACTTCTTCGTCCCCCAACTCCTAGTCCTCGTCTGTTTCCTTGAAGACAGGGGGATCTTCGCCACGATTTTTGGCCTTGTGACACTCCTCCTGGAATTCAAGTCGGCGTTTAAACCGGCTCACTTTGTCAGGTTCAGCCATCATCTCCATGGCTTTAATCCCCCATCCTTTGGCCGTTTCCAAGGACTCAGAGAAGGCTTTGAGGGCATCCTTGAAGTCCAGCTGAGCTTGATTATTCAGCCGTTCCACTTCTGTTGTGAGTTCAGAAATTTGGCCCCAAGCTCAGCCGAGATAGCAGCAGCAGCATCCTTCAGGTCGTCCATGATAACATCCCGAGCCAGGAGCCACTCTTGCTTCTCCTTCAGAAAGCCAGTGATCTTCTCTAAGTGTAGCTTATTGGACGACTCCAGCTCAGCCGACCGCTTCTCCAAAGCTTCCAGACTCTGCCTGTGGTAGATGTTCATCTCCTCGACAGTAACTATGCCCTGATCTTCGGCTTCAGTTACTTTCTTAACACAAGCAGAGTTCTCCTTACGAAGACAACTAACATACCCCTCCAAGGCCATGCTCCGAGCGAACGCTTGAACAAAAGTGAAATTTACCAAGTTAGCAAGCTAGGTTGTAAGAAGTTTAACATGATAAACAGTGAAGAAGCTAAGAAAGGGAAGTACCTCGGCCAAGAGTTGAGACAAGTAGCCCACGTGTCCAGCCGTGGCCCCCCTCAGATTGTCGACGTACTCATGAGGGAAGGCGCCATAGACATCCTTCTTTATTTTCTTCCTCTTAACCGAGGAGTACTTAGCAAATGAGGGGATGGCCTCGTCGTGCTCAGAAGCCGACTCATCCACGGCTGGAGCTTTTCCCTTATCTGAAAAAGATGAAGCATTAGTTCGGCGTATAGGGATGACCACTGCAAACTTGTTGGACGGACTCATCGATTGTCCACCAACCCGTAGCGTGCTGACAATGTTGGAATAATATAACTCACCCGACGAAGCGGACTTTGTCCTGAATTAATGAGGCATTTGCCCCACCAGCCTAGCTACTGACCCTGAGTAGGCCGAAGCACCAGGATTTACCGCGTCCGGATTTGACAGCTCTTCATAATTCAAACCAGCTGCATCCAGCTGGTTTTCCACATCAATGGGACTGGACGATCCCCCAGCCCCCAGTGTGACGGCCGGTGGTGGCAGGACCACTGGATCAGTAGGCTTTCTCCCTTTCTTGACGGAAGGGATAGGTGCCCTACGGACAGAAGAACTCGCCTGCCCAACCCTCTTTGCCGGAGCAAAAGACTTTGTTTTGGTTTTTTGAGGGGTGAAGCTTGTTCCCCTGAAGCAGCTGGCCGCTTCTTCGACGATGTCGGCTTGGCAATAGCTGCCCTTGCCGCTGGTGAATGTTTCTGCACAACAATTAACCAAGTCACATTAATATCCAAAACCGAAGATGGTACCAAGAAGAAAACCGACCAGAAAAACTCTTCGTCCAGAAAAGTCACCTAGAACCAACCAAAGCCTGTTCAATGAAGGAAGTCGTCTGTGGCCAGACGTTTTCCTTCAAGAAATCACCTTCGTTCAGAAACGTGACAAGGACGAAGACATACACCAACCAAAGGTTGTTCAGTGAAGGAAGCCGTCTGCACCCAGACGTTTTCCTTCACGAAACCACCTTCGGTCAGAAAGATATAAAGGACAAAGATCTAAAATGGATCAAAGGCCATTCAGCAAAGAAAACCGTCCACCCTGACGTTTTCCTTCAAGGACCAACCTTCGGTCAAGAATAGGACAAAGGTCCGGACGAACACAAAGCCAAGGATCATTTATAAAGAAGCCCGTCTAAATCCAGACGTCTTCGTTCACAAAGAGGCCTTGGTTTTATGATTGAACTGACGGAGATGATTTATAAAGAGGTCCGTCTCAAAAAAAAAAAAAAGTTACCAGAGTTTCCTCTCTTTTCTTATGTGGAGCTTTTGAATGCTCCGCCCACAGGTTGCCGCCGAACTTACTCATGTCTACTTCTCCTTTCCAAGCGGCTAGGATACTTCTTCTTACCGGCTCTGCATAAAGAAATTATTTGGTTAAGTACAAAATGGAAAATACTTTAACAGGCTGTTGGGCAAGACCAGGACAGTACCTGGATCTTCGCCCTCCTTTAGTCCAGCGGCAACCAAAAATCGCTCATTGCAAAACATATCTTTGAAGGGAATCCAACCACTTGGTCCCTTCAAAGCTATCTTTTTTGGCTTTGGGCGCCCGGCTTCCCCATGCCCGGGGTGAATGTACTCCATGGCCATGAAGTGAGCTACCACGACGTCATCATATTTGTTCTCTAACTCTAGTATTGGGGCACCCCGTCCAACATTGGTTACCGCCCGGTTGTAATACTTATAGGGCTCGGCTGTCTCTGCGTCGAGAGCTTGGACGAACAAAAGTTCCGATTTCCAGTTATGCATCTTTGTTGGTTTCCCAAAAACAGTCATATACCCGGCTCTATTACAGACATTGTACCAGGTTCCCTCCATGGCCTTTTGAACTTGACAGACATAGTGTATGAGGGTGAAGGCATTAAGGGACAGGACCAGGCCATATAGCTCACTGGTAGCAATAAAAGTTAGAATATTCTGCCAGGCATTGGGGGCCAGCTGATTATGACCTAAGCTATAGTGTCTAAGAACTTTATGAATGAAAGGGTGAAAAGGAAATCTAAGTTCGGCATCTAAAGCTAGTCTATACACAACAAACTGGTTGGGTGCCGCATGGAAAATCGTGTCCTCCTTTTTAGGAAGGACGAGTTTGAAGCCAACCATGGGCATTTCCTTATTTAGACGACTTGCATTCGCCCCATACCTCTCCAACCAATCTATATCCACACATACATATGCCGGGTCAGAAAGAGGACCCTGACGTTCCCTAAGTTCAGTAGAGGTGGTAGAAGGTTTTGACCCTTCTTCTTCGTCCTCATCTTCCTCACCGTCTGGGACCCTTCCAGATGGTCCGGCTTCATCTTGTTCCTCCGAAGCCTCGAAGTCATATTCGTCCAGAGGGTTAACCTCCAATGGCTGAATCTCTTCCACTCTATCACTTTCCTGTCTTTTAGGAACTCTCCCAGTTGATTCTTCCATTTCAGAACTGGAGGAGGGGAGAATTAGTGAACGTCTTAGACGCGCTGTTTGCTTGACGCGCGCCAGATTACCCTGCAAAGGCAGAGACTGGGTCGTCGGAAACGGGTCGAACGTTCTTATTAAATAATAGAAGTATTCAGCCGAGATGGGCCCAACTCTAGAGACAACGGAGGATGAAAAAGAGTCCGCTCTAGGGTTAGCGTCCTCCATGGGTTGGCCGGGGTTATTGGATGAGGTAAATGACACCAATTTATTTCAAAAAAGAAAAGAATCAAAGAAAAGAAGGAAAGTAAAAGGAGAAAGGGGAGATACCTGACTAAAAATCTGGACGGACCCTCTTCGCTTTTTCTACAACTCACGCCGCCCTCAGCAATGGTCAAAGTCAAAATTCTCCAAAGTCAACTTCCTCCAACAAATAAAAAACAAGAATTCTCTTTTACCCAGAGCTTATCTCTCTAGAAAATTGTCTCTCTAAAAGTTTTGCAAAGATGAAAGTGAAAAACTGAAATGGAGGAGGGGTATTTATAGAGAGGTAAAAACCTTCTCTCTCCCAAACAGTGTCATCACACGTGTATGCACCGGGTGGTGAACACGTCACCCCACTTACTTCTGATTGGAGGAAAAGTCAGTTAAACTCCTAAACAGTACGATGAATATCAGCAGTTACTCTCAGTAAAAGGGCTTTCATCAGATAAGACCCATATTAAACCCCTTTTAGGGGCAAATGTTGTAACATATTAAAAGAGGACACGTGGTCCAGGCAAAGGCTGCCACGTGGCCCAATGAATTAGTGACACGTGGCTTATCCCCCTCATTGACACTTGGCAGCATATTAAAGGATAGCTGATGATATCACCAAAACTGAATAAAAGAGGCCCAATTATTCCCTAAAGGGAGGAATAATCAGCCTAAATCCCCATAAGAGGAAGAAAGTGATTGGATAAAGGGCTTAAGGCAATAAGACCATGACAAGTGTCGCCCTCCCATTGCCCAACCAATCACATCCCTCTATTTTAGGATGCTCCTTTCTATACATAGATACTATTAATAGCTCCTCATAATCAGGTAAAAGGGACACAACTACTCTCTTAAACTTACTTTGTCAAAATTTATACTCATATTTTATCTATAGTATACTGACTTAAGCATCGGAGAGGGAATCAAACCCAAACCTCCGGTTTGATTTCCCCCTTTTTGTAGGTTCGGAAACGAAGCTACGTCTCTGCACAAGCCTCCCAAATTCATCAACCCTACACCTGTCCATCATCCGGACAAACCTTGTTTACGAAAAGTTTACTTAAAACAGAACGGATCCCTAAGGAGCTTAATCAGTGGACCACTCACTAGAGAAGACATTAACCTTACTGCGTTTGACTATTTAATTGATGGGAATTGGTCCTTAGACCAGATCTCCTTTGTCCTACCTAATGAACTTATGAACTTCATTCTAGCTTTGTTTATTCCTGCTTCTGGTAATGACGAGTTCACTTGTTCCCTTGCCTAAGGGAGATATTTTAACACCAAGACCACTTATGTTAAGCTTTGCCACCAACATTTCAACCCCGCCCTTTCCTCACACCATCTCTTACTTATTACCAAAATTGTTAGGAGTTCCAAAAGGTGGGGAAAAGCTATCGGACAACAACTTACCTCCTTAGATCAAATTTTTTCTCTAGTTAGTTTTCTGGGATGTTTTTACTAGTGAGAAACACATGCACATTAAAGGAATCCCATTAGCTAATACCTGTCCATTCTGTCCTAATACACCATAAATATAGCATCATGTCCTGAGACAATGTCCATTAGATGAGGGTATATGGAACTGTTTTGTCCAAGTACCACGAGATTTCAACACATGCAATGATGTGAAGTGGCTAACTGATAACCTGTTTAGCCACGAAGAGTGTAATATGACACCTTGGAACATACAATTTGGGAAGGATGTTGGAAAATATGGAAGAAAAGAAATGTTTGGGTGTTTGAAAAGAAAACAAGAAAACCCAAACTGTCTACCAACAACTTCTCCATCTTACAAGAGAAATTTATATAAAAAATAACACAGCCAGGAGCGAGAGCAGCTCCATCGAAAGCTTAGAAATATATCCTAATCACTGCATGATCAAAGTGGATGCATCCTACTTTTTTTTATCATTCTCTCTACCTTTTTTACTTTTTTCGTTACTTTTGCACTTTATATTTGGTACGCGCGAAAAAGCAAACGTCCCTATTGAAAAATGGAGAGTGTATTAATTATTAATTACTCCCTCCGTTCCCTTTTGATGTTCCCATTTTCCGTATTAGGCCGTTTCTAAAAGTTGTTTCCATATTGAATCTTTTCCATTTTAAGAACATTTATTTCTCCATCTTACCCTTCAACAACCAAATATTTACAACACTTTTTACTTTTTGTGTTACACAGGGCTCACTTTAAAATAATTTCTTTCTCAATCACTCACTTTTCTTTCTATCTCTCTTACTTTTTCAAAAGCAAAAGGTACAAAAGTACAATTTATACAATATAAAATTCAAAAGATTCTCATCCACATCAATTTGCATTGGTTTTCCCCCATATTCCATATGGGAACATCAAAAGGGAACGGAGGGAGTATTACTCATTAGATCCCATGTTAGTTGTAATAATTTGACTTTTACACTATTCATATGTCTTACTTTGACCGTGATTTTTAACTAACATATAAAACCAAATGTTTGTAAATAAGATATTCTTAGATTTGTCTCAATGGATAATTTGACATATCAAATTTTCATAAATTTTACTAATTAATAGTTAGATATATTAATGGTCAAAGTTGTGTATTGACAAGTGTGTCAGTCAAACTGTTACAATTAATATGAGACGAAGATAATATTACTTAGAATTATAAATACTTATTATTTAATATTCATCAATATTATTATTTACTGATTATTTATATATTTATTAGAAGTCACATCAGTTCATTTCATTTTAATTCAGCTTCAATAAATTCAGTTCAGTTCAGATGAAATCAGACGGATAGAAGAGATCCTCAATATGGATTGCGAGAAGGAGATAGTATTACTTAGAATTATAAATACTTATTATTTAATATTCATCATTATTATTATTTACTGATTATTTATATATTTATTACAAGTCACTTCAGTTCAGTTTATTTTAGTTCGATTCAGTTCAATTTAGCTCTAATAAATTTAATTCAGTTCAAGTTCAGATTAAATTAGATGAAGAGTAAACCCTAAAGACCTCAATATGCATTGCGAGGTTGTTGTTTTGAACTCTCTTTTAATTTTTTTAAAAAAGAAAAGGAAATAAAGAAGGTTTTTCTTGTCAGGGAAACAATTTACCCTGTATTATGTATATCCACGTGTGCTGCTGTAACCACTCAGTCTCTTCATCCCACCTCCCTCTCTCTCCCTATGTCTTCCCGCCTTTTGCCTATTTACAATTTACCGCAGTCCCTCACTATTCTTTCTACCACAAAAGCCCATTCATTTACACCCGTCGATCATCAAAACCCCCGTCTCACCTATTTAATCAACGGATGCAAATTCTCCCAATCCTACGTTTACATGAGTTTGGTTAGCTACAGCTCAACATTTGTGGGACCCTTTCTCTCTCACTCACTTGTTTCATTAATTCATTCATTCAAACGTCCACGTGGCTTCCCCACATTGGCTCCTTCCCAACTCGGAAATTGTATAAAAAAAACTATAGTGAAGAGGGCCCCACTTGAAGGACTCGAGAGATACCCCAAGCATAGGTTTGGTGACAGCCTGTCAACAGCTGTACTCCATCCACCCTGCAACTAATGCCCCTCCATTTCTCTTTTCTGATGAGAGATATTGATGGAAAGGAAAAGTGTCAAAAAAGATTGATTTTCTCCACAAAAATACAAAAATCATAAACCCACACAAATTTAACTTTTTTTTTGTTCCCGCAAAAACCCATTGAAGAATTGAAGATGATTGTTAGTAATTTTCATTGTTTGAAGGAATTTGGGATACACAACCCACATTAAAACTCTCTCGCACATCCCGAAATGCATCCAGTTGTTCTACTACTAATTCCAAGGCCGATTTGCTAACATACGCCTCCTCCCTCTTTGATTCAAATACTACTACCATTATCATCTAATAATCAACCCACTTTTTTGGTGCATAATAATAATAGTGGAATTGAGAAAAGAATGGACCCATGTCCGTATGTGCGACTATCAGTGGGAAACCTGGCGTTGAAAGTACCAGTAGCAGCAAAAGCAGCAAGTACAGTAATCCACCCAACTTCATCCCCATGTTTTTGTAAGATCAAACTCAAGGGATTCCCAGCTTATACAGCCGTAATCCCTTACCTTCCACCTGAAAACAATAATCCAGACACAATCCAACACCAACCTCAGCCTTTCGCCGCTACCTATCATTTAAGCATGGATGACCTCTTTAAACTCGCTAAAAAATCCATTTTTGCTGCCAAATTGGTACTCAAGATCTCTATCTTTACAGGAAGGATTGGAGCAAGTTGTGGGGTTAAAAACTCTGGTAGGTTGTTGGGTAAGGTTTCTGTACCCTTGGATCTTAAGGGTTGTGAATCTAAAGGTGTTGTTTTCTATAATGGTTGGATTTCTATTGGCAAAGGAACTAAACAATCATCATCATCTGGTTCTTCCGAATTTCACTTATATGTGAGAGCTGATCCTGATCCTAGGTTTGTTTTTCAGTTTGATGGTGAACCTGAGTGTAGTCCTCAGGTTTTTCAGATTAAAGGCAATATTCGTCAACCTGTTTTTACCTGCAACTTTAGCTTCCGTACCAACAACATCAACAACATCAACAACTCTTCTTCTAACCATCATCGTCGTTCCAGGTATACTCAACTTCTCTCTTTCATTTATATCCGAAAAACGATCATCATAATCTCTAAGTAGTTTTTGTCCGTCAATATGATATGACATTACATATATTTAATTATGTTATATGTTTATTAGTGATAATGTCCTATTCCGTTGAAGAAATAAATAATGATATAGAAGACTTATGATAGTTTCAAGAGAATTCCGAATTTGACTTTGGAAATGTGATGATAGTCTGTGTGTTTTGAGTGTACAGATCATCGGAGCAAGGAAGTGGGAGAGGGTGGTTGAGTTCGTTTGGAAGTGAAAGAGAGAGACCTGGAAAAGAAAGAAAAGGGTGGTCAATCACAGTTCACGACTTATCCGGATCACCAGTAGCAGCTGCATCCATGGTTACACCTTTTGTAGCATCTCCAGGTTCAGACAGAGTGAGCCGGTCCAACCCAGGTTCATGGCTTATCCTTAGACCTGGTGATGGAACATGGAAGCCATGGGGTCGTCTCGAGGCGTGGAGAGAGAGAGGAGCCAATGATGGGTTAGGGTATAAGTTCGAGCTGATATCGGATATGAACGCCAATGCAGGGGTCGTATTAGCTGAGTCGACTATTAACACGGCTAAAGGAGGGAAGTTCTCAATCGACTTAGGGTCTGCTCAGTTCATTAGCAATAATAATAGTAGTAACTGTCAATCTGGAATGGGGTTGTGGGGATACGATGCGTATAAAGGGTTTGTGATGGCGGCGCGTGTAGAAGGGGAAGGGAAGTGTAGTAAGCCAACGGTGGAGGTAAGTGTGCAGCACGTGAGTTGCACTGAGGATGTGGCTGCATACATGGCGCTTGCAGCTGCTGTTGATCTTAGTATTGATGCTTGTAGGCTTTTCTCTCAGAAACTTAGAAAGGAGCTTTGCCAGAGTAATTATCTGGGTACCTGACTCACTCTATTCCCTTTTTCTTTTCTTTTTTTGTTTTGTTTTTTTTTTGGGTTTTGGACTTGGTTAAGTTTTGGGTAATTTGTAGGGAGACTAGCGAGTTTTATCAACTTTGTACTCCGTCGACTATTTTAGATGGGTTTAGTACTACTACAACTATTACTATTAGCAGCTACTAACCGGTTGGTGGGTGGGGGCGTTTAACTGTGTATAGTAGGGAAAGTAAGATTTCCTCAACCGCATAGGAGGGTAAATCTATTTTTAAGTGGTCTGTGTAAGATCTTCTTGTATCCTTTTTTTTCTTCTTCTAAAAAACAAGATCGAGTTTGATTTTTCATGGAATTGCATCTTTTTAGACCTTCTTTAGTTGCAGATCTTGCAGTTGGAAATGATACTCCTTAGTGTACCTATCTCTATGTACACCCAGACCCAAGAGATCTAGGCCCAATATCTAAACAATCCCGCCACTATTGCAAACACTACCCAAATAAAACAAAAATTAAGTGAAAAAAGAAACCCAACCGAATTCTCTACAAGAAATCCTCTTTTCTCTCTCTCCTCTCTACCTCCTCTGTATCTCTCTTCTACTCGAGCAGCTACTGGAAATCATAACAAAATTCTTTGTTAAGACAACAACAATTTACACACACAAATACGGTCAGAAATCTAGTTAAAGTAACTATGAGATTTTCATTTTTATTTTAGCATGATTGCAATATCCAGAAATGTCGGCATACTGAAATAAATAATTTAATACACTAATTCAAATTTCAAATTTTAACCTTGAACAAGTGAGATAACCCAATTTGCCAATTCCAACTAAAATACAACTCTGTTCCCTAATGTTGTTCCCATTTCCCAATTTGATATTCCCTTTAGTTGTTCTCATTTACAATTTTTCTAAATTTAAATCACATAAAGTCAAATCAATTTGCAATCTCATTGATTTAAATCAAAATATAACCCTTATGCTTTGCATAGTAAGTTTTGTTTTCTTTCCTTTTTTGATATTTTACCTTTGCAATGCTTTGGTGAGATAACTATTGAATAATAAACTCTAAAATATGCATTTTTTAAATGTAATTTTACCAAAGAATCATTTTTCTCAATCCTCTTTCCCATTCCATATGGGAACATCAAAAGGGAACGGATGGAGTATATATTTGCAGTTGCATAAATTAAGTTCCACAAATTAATGCACCTAGATACCCAATTGTTAATTGAAAATAACACATAAATATTTAAGAAAACAAATTAGGAAAGGAAAGAGTAAAGTTACAAAGTTAGGGTTTTAGTGTTTTAGACCTGGTCTTTACCTTAAAAATAAGTTTATAAAAGAAAAATTAATCGGTAAATTTAGTTAGTAAAAATTAATTGTAATAAGTTTATTTTTAGTAAAAATTAGTTTATTTCACCAAAAATCACCTAAATATAGTAAGGCCTTAGCATAAATGACTACTTGAATATATTTTATTAATTAGGGAAGCTAGCTATTGTAAGCTTAACAAGAAAAATCCTAACTAACTAGACTTGGAAAATTTAAACCTACGGCTAACAATATTGCCTAAAATTATAAACATTCTAAACAAACAATCTAAAGCCAACCTTTAACAAAACAATATAAAGCTAACCCCTTAAAAAACAATACAAAGCTAATTAAAAGAAGATAGAAGATACATGTTGTAACATGTGTGAGCTAAGTCCCACATCGGAAAATTTGGTGGGATATGCTTAGCATATAAGTCAAGTCGGCAACTCCTCCTATTACCATATGGTTTTGGGATGAAACCTCACTTGGGCTTGTGTACTAGGTTCCAGCTCCCCCGTCCGTCTCTCTCTCCCGCCCCAACAAGTGGTATCAGAGCCCAAGGTTCGGCATGGGCATTGGGTCCAAGAACTACAATCCTGGTGGGTCCTTTCCAGATTGGATGCTACAATACTTTGAGTGGTTGCCTGGCCCAATTCAGTTCAAGGGGGAGAGAAAATCTGGTAGGCTCACACATGAGGGGGAGATTAGTTGTAACATGTGTGAGCTAAGTCCCACATCGGAAAATATGGTGGGATATGCTTAGCATATAAGTCAAGTGGGCTACTCCTCCTATTACCATATGGTTTTGGGATGGAACCTCACTTGGGCTTGTGTGCTAGGTTCCGACTCCCCCGTCCGTCTCTCTCTCCCGCCCCAACAATACATAATGGTACAAAACACAAAGTAGTTAAAATAAAGGCCCACTCAAAAGACAAAACCATAAGAATGTGTTGGGAGGGAGTTATTTATCAGATCGGGTTAGAAGCATGCGGACCACCAAGCTGCTAGCATTGTTGATGATTTTTTGCGCAGAAAATTATTTTATCCTTTTTACAATGGGAAAACTGGGTGAGTATTTCCGAAAAAACACTGGGTTCAGCTGAACCCAATGAATCCATAGTAGATCCGCCTCTGATTGCAATTCATGTTAATATCTACCTTGATTTTGGTTTACTCAAACGAGTAATTGTTAGTTTTGTATGATAATTCGGGAATGAGTATGCAAATGGTTAGATGACTATGAATTGCATGAAACATTCAAATATGTGAGTGTTTAAATGAATATGGGAAGTGTTCAAATGAGTACGAAATATTCAAATGATTATGAGTTAGACAAATGAGTATGAATTACCGAAATGAGTATAAGTCAGTTAAATAAGTACAATTTATCAAAATCAGCATGAGTCAGCCAAATGAGTATGCATGAGTCAGCTAAATAAGTACGATTTATCAAAATGAGCACGAGTCAGCTAAATGAGTACGACTTATTAAAATGTGTTTGAATCAGTATAATGAGTACGACTTATCGATGAGTATGATAAGCTAAATGAGTGTCGAAAGTGTCCAACTGAGTATGAATTGTATGAAAATATCAAAAGAGTAAAATTGGACGATGAGTATGAATTGCATGCAAATATATTATCGAAAGGAGTATGAAAATTGTCCAATAAATGATATGAAAATATCCAAAAATGTAAAAGTGTTTAATGAGAACTTATTCAAGTTAAAATGTGTAAGGAAATATTCATGAGTTATGAGCATACTAGTGTTTAGATGAGTTTGGACATATTTTAGGTATTGTGCAAACTTTTAATACTTCCCTTGTTTCAAAATAGATGATACATTTGCATATTTGTTTACTATTCATGGTTTACACTTTAATTAGTTTTGGTGATTTATATTTTAGGAAAAATATAGTCATGTGAGTTCTTATTAGATTCATCTCAATGTGTATTTTTTTAATATCAACTTTTTTATAATTATTACTTATTGATAATTATAGATATTAATGTTTAAAATAATACAATGACAAGTTTGAAAACATGAAGTATATCATCTATTTTGAAACGGAGGAAGTATGAGACTTTTAAAGGGATAAAATGGAGAAATGAAGTCATGAGAAGAGCGAGAGCAAAGAGAGAAAAAAAGGAGAAATAACAGTTAGAATATAAGAAAACCAACCAGGGCATTAAGGGAAAAGAAAAACTGGAGCTAAAATGCATTCTTGACCCTCCTATTGTCTATTATTACTTAAACTACCCTTGGGAATACATACATCTATGTACTCCCAGGTGTATGGCATAATTTGTGATTTGGTTGTACCTAGGTACTTGTACGTCTTAGAAATTTTTTCCCATAAATTTGAACTTTATATGAGAAGTAATCCTTATTCAATTTGATTTTATCAACGAAACAAATTTATAGTGGTTTCTGGTTTGGGTTCAAGTTTACTATTCTTTTTTTTTTGTTAAGAATGTCTTCAAATGGATGATGCGAAAATTTAAAGAGCTATAAAAGCGTGATTTCTCCATGAAAAGAGGTTTAATTATTTGATAGAACACATTTTAGATGGACAATTTACAATAAATTTCAACAATATACCCTATGTAATGTTGACCTGCTATTTTCATTATTAAATCTACAACATTCATTCGAAAAATAAAAGATCCAGAATTCCAGTGCCAAGAAGTTATTCATGGGATACTTGAGGATTCAACATTACAGTACATACAACGTACAAGGAAAATGAGACTAGAAACACTAACAAAAGAAATCAAAAGGAAAAAAAAGAGAGATTAAGACAGCATGAGTTTATAGATACCAGAATTGAAGATGGTGCAGGTAAGTAAAAAATTGAAAGGAAGATTTGGTGACAAAAAGTAATTTTAGAAATTAAAGGAAAAAAGAGATATAAATGTGAAAAAAGAATTTTCTTTAATTTGAAAAATTAAAACGAGAGAAGAGGAAGACTAAAAGAACTAAGAAAGGAAGAGATATTTATCTGGATTAACAATGCATACTGACAAAACTGTATTGGGTCAAAACGGGAGAGTATGTTCGATGAAATAATTTCTTAGAAGTATTACCACATCCTCAAGGATTAGGTCCCCTTTTTACAGGTCAATGGAATCTTTATGCTCGAATTGTATTAGTGTCTATAATGGATTTCTTCTGTGAGTTTGTCACTAGGTATTTGACCAAATAGGATCGTCCAATTCCTATAGAACCTATCACTAAAATACCTCTAGAGGGGGATAGGGCTTAGCGGAGCGCAACGGCAAAAGCACTCTGCTAGCACGACACTGACACCGAGAGACGAAAGCTAGGGGAGCGACACGTCTTGCTTTTACTGCGATATCGGGAGTTAGTCTACGTATTGCTTGAGCGAATTTTTATTTAGATTTTGAGTTTAACACTTAGGTTATGAATGTAGATATTTAATCAATTATAAATACAAGCAACTAGTGTATTTTAAACTATTTTTTTAGTTTTTGTGTTACAATACTAATCATTGTTCGACAATATAATATATATTTATAACAAGGAGAACTCTATATGGTAGCACCGTACTTTTCATTTTTACCATTGGTAGCCAAAAGTTAGGAAATGTCTACATGGTAACCTCTAACTTATTTTTTTGTATATTCAATAACCAAAACCAATTAAAAATCAATCTAAATATTAAAAAAATCATTTTTAACAATTATAAAATCATTCTAAATACAAAACAAAATCATGTATATCTCCCCCTCCCCCCCCCAAAAAAATACCAACCCCCATCCACACCACCCCCACCCCTCCCCTCCCATGTCATCCTTCCCCAGCCCCTCCCCTACCCCTGCCACCCCTCCCCACACACGAAATCCCCTCCCAGCCCATGCCCTTCCACGCCACCCACTCCCTCAACCCTTCAACCCCCAATCCTCTCTCCAGTGGCATCTTGCAAGCAGCACCCCATCCGCATCTTCCCACCACGCGTCGCCCCACCACCACCTAGAATCACTTGTCTCTAACAAAATAACCGGGAGAACCATCGATCTCGAACCATCCACCAAGCACCGATCGAAGGGGAGTGGAAGAGATGGGGTTTTGGCCTTTTGGGGAAGGGGTGGGGGAGTTATTGCTATGAGAATGGGGTTTCGGGGGGGGGGTGGGGAGTGACTGTCGGGGGATGGGGGTTTCGGGGGTGGGGAGTGGCTGCCGGGGAAAGGGGAGTGGAAGAGATGCTGGGGTGGGGGGTGGCTAGGGGTGGGAAAGAGGAGGGGGAGGGGGAAGTTTGGGTGGGCGGGTATTTTGGGGGGAGAAGTTTTTATCTTGATTTTTTTTTTGTATTTAAAATAATTTTATAATTGGTTTGATTATTGAATATACAAAAAAAATAAGTTAGAGGCTACCATGTAGACATTTCCTAACTTTTGGCTACCAATGGTAAAAATGAAAAGTACGGGGCTACCATATGGAATTTCCCTTAAAACAACGTAGTTGATATTAGATGAGTTTGGGGTGATGTTATTGTTGGTAAATTTAATTGTTACAATTTAAACAATTCAAAAAAGTTTAAAAAGTTTTAAATTAACTTCAATTCAATTCAGTTTATAACAATTTAAATCAGATTACATTATTTTTGATTTGATACAGTTCAGTTCATAACGATATTTCAAGCAGTTAATTCAGTTTGGTTCAGTTACAGTTCAATTCCATTTCGATTAACTACATTCTTAGTTTAAAAGGCGCGAGGTGCAAAGGGTTCCTAGAGCCTAGGCGCAAGGCGCGCGCCTTTCATAGGCAAGACGCACTTTTATTTTTTAATTAAACTTTTTTTGGATTACGATTAAGTGTACAAAAAATAACAAATTTAAAATAAATTTAAATTTTTTTTGTGGGGTCATAGTGACTCCTTACTACTGCTTTGACTTTCAAACAAAAATACCAAAGTAAATTCTCTACATAGAAGAGAAAGAGAAGGCACTTGCTTGAAAAAGATAAAAAAAGGTACGACATAATGAGATATCACAGAAGGAAAAGAGAGAGAAGACAACATTGAGAAACTCACGCGATAAAGCACAAACACCATGACCACCGGAGCTTCCACCGGGACTTACTAGAGGTGGCTGGCCTGTGTATTCTGTCACAGTCGGAGAGAAGGCAACCATCAATTGCTGTCGATTCACGACTTAGGATTTCCAATTAGGGTTTTTGAATTGCGGTTTCAATTTATAAAATTTTGTGCAATTATGTTAGGGCTTTTGCTTGAAAATGACAAATAAAGCTTATGTAAGTCTTAATTTCAATAAATATTGTTTTTTTTCCCACTCACATATTCAAATCTAATCGTGTTCCTCGAAAGCGACCCGAGGCTCGCCTCGCCCAAGGCGCGCACCTTAGTGCACCTTTCTGAAAACGCCTCGCCTTGTCTTGTGGAGGCGTTTTGATCGTCGTCGAGCTCACCTTGTGCCTAAACTAGGTGTTAGATATGCCTTGAATTATTTGTTGGTTCGAATAACCAAGCACGAATGAGTCTGGGTCTAGGGGTGAAACGCCTTGGTGGGGGTAAGGAGGCAACGCCCCCCTTGGCTTTTCGGGTATTATAAGATTTAGCTAAACCTTATGTTCTATTATGGGTTAGGCCCAAATCTGTTTAGTTTAACTCTAAGGGTGTTTATATAAACTCTTAGGTTAAACCTATAGCTATATTCACTATATCTGATTATCTTAGTGTTGCTTAACACTAATCTGTATTCTCTCCTAATAAAACTACTCTCCCTCTAAACTCTGTGTGTGATTGACGCTTTTACGTTCTTTATCATTCTTTAGCGCCTTGTCTGTTACAACACTAAGAGTACAATTCACGTTCATTTAGTTGGTTTCAGTTCTTTTTTTCAGTTACCGATCATTTCGGTTCACTTAATTCGGTTCAATTGGCAATCAGTTAAGAATTCTCAACCAAATTGACAGACAACTCTAGTTGTAAGGCATTGCCCAGGGTGAAACTTCAGATCGTGGCCTAAACTGAAATGCAGGCATGCCCGGGGGTTTTGTGGTGAGTTACTTTCTCATATTAGTGTAGTGGCCTTATAATGCCAATTAGAAGATACAAAGACAAACTTATTATCCATCTGGCTCACCTCCTACTTCTTATCCCATGCTAGTTCTATGCGATAATTATGACCATCCAAAACTTGGGTAGAAATACAAATATAGAGTAACATAGGATTAAAATTCATATGATTCATAAAAACAGAGATTACAAAGACATTTCACCAAACAGTTGATAGACATAAAAACAAAAGTAAAAAAAGAAGAAGAAACAAACGGAAACGAAAATTACTCAGATTGAGACTCAGGAGTAGAGGAAGATGAATCAAAATCATCAGAGACAAGTGTCCAATCAGCAGGAAGAGGAGGGAGAGGAGCATAAACAGTAGGACGGCGTTTAATATCCCAAGGCTGAGTCTTCTTGGGTCTCGTCTTACGGTGATGAGCTGTTGCCTTCTTCTGCGGCCTCGACGAACACTCTATCACTACTCCTACGTTGTTTGCAGGTTGTAATCCCAAGCTCACTGTCCTTCCACTTCCACCGCTGATGTTTCCCACCATTGGGACTCTAGTCCCAAATATGGCTGACACTGACATTCTTTTTTGGGTCTGTTTATCTCTCTATCTCTAACTATGGAGTTTGTCGTGGTAGTAATGTTTTCGACCTCTCATGAATTTGCCTTATCCTCTTCTCAATCGCATTTTATGAACTCTTCTTGCCAATTGGGCCGGGGATTCATTCTACTTATTCTTAAACCAGCTGCCTTGGCCCATATAATTGTAGACATTCACATTAGACTGTGCCTATAACAATAAAATAATACTCTATTTATTCCATATTAGATGATAAAGTTTGATTGACATAAAGTTTTAAAAGTGTTATTTGACTAATTTATTTTGTTGATAGTAATTGATTTTTGGTACTCGTATTTGTTATAGTATATAAAGTACGTGTTGGTGGGGCGTATCATAGGGGTTTGAGGTGGGTGAGGTTAATAAATTAATTATATGTGAGACCTATTAGTATTAAATAATAAAATTTACTATTGTACTCCCATGACATTTATAGAAGTGTATCAACTGTTGTTTATAACTTTTCGTAAACTGAATATTCCTGGATGGTGTACAAGTGTAGGGTTGATAAATCTGGGAGGTTTGTGTAGAGATGTAGCTCCGTTCCTGATCCTGCAAAAAAGGGAACCCAACCCAGAGTTTTGGGAGATGATTTCCTATCCGATGCCTAAGTCAGTTTCAGGTTGATAAAAAAGGGATAGAGAGAGTGTATATTTTGGCAGAGTAAGTTGGTTTTTTTTGGAAGGTGATGTGGTGGATCCCTGACCAGATCTCGACTAGCACAGTTTCTTGATCTGGTGTTTGCGAGGCCCGACATTTGAGAGCAGGGGGAATGGTAAGGGGATTCCCACCACCAAATGCCCCTAGTGGGATTTGATCCCATGACCTTCATGAGGTCAAACCTTTACCACTAGACCAAGCCAAGCTTTGTAAGGCAGAGTAAGTTTAGAGCATTCAAATTAGTTACCTTTTAACTTGAAATTTAGGACTATTTATAGCATTTGGTCTGAAGTAGGTGCCAACCTACCGTAGTGGCCTCTGATTCGATGAGCAATTAGAGTGTGCCACGTGTCAACCTTCTAATGGCTGCCTAGCCTTGTCCAATCAGTGTCCACCTTCTTTTGGGATTTGGGCATGATTATTCTTCTCAGAGATACAAATGAGCTATTTAAGGTTTGAAGAATATTCCCTAAAAAGGGATATTATTCCTTTCCTCACACTCCCTTGATAGGCGCCACATGGCCCTCTAGTAATATGCCACGTGGAATAGGGGTAGCCATAACAATATTTGCCCCTAAAAGGGAATCTATCTGAATCCAATACTGATATATTTCCTTTTATCAGTAATACTAATTCCAGTTTTACTGAAGTAAGTTTAAATGTATTGAAGGAAAAATCAATCAGACACTGTTGACTGTTGACATGCCCCTCTCACTGCATGACACGTGTCATTTTTACTGTGGGAGGGGAAAGGTTTTTTACCCTCCTATAAAAGCCCCTCTTCCCTCCTCATTTCCTCATTTAATTTTCAAGATTTTGAGAGGATTTTAGAGAGAGATTTTAGAGAGAGGTTTTTGAGAGATTTTTAGAGAGAGAGAGTACAAATCGTCTGAAGAGTCACTCTGTCTGTCTCCAGCCTACCTGTTAGTGTTCGTCAGGTATCTTTCCTCCTTCCATACTTATTATTTATTCATTTATTCTTTTAAATAAATGGAATCCTCATCCTCGTCCAACACCCCTGGCCGTCTGAGAGAGTGTCTAGGCCCTAGAAATAAACTCCAAACATTCTCGAGTTCTTCTAAAGTTGGACCTTTTTTAGGCGGTCCCTTTGTGTATGTTTATACCCACCAACCTTGTCCGATGTCCCAGTCTCTACCTGTGCAGGGTGTTCTGGCGCGCGTCAAGCAAACTGCTCGTTTAAGACGATAGCTCATCCTCCCAGCTTCTAGCTCTAAGATGGAGGAATCAACTGGCCGAGGCCCGGAGAGAAATCCTCCTGAGAGTTCTGGACGATCTCCTCATGGAGACGATGACCAACTAGAAATATAACTTCGACCCCTTTCTGAACCAGAACCATCCACAACAGGCCCATCAGGAGTTCAAAGAGAGGAAATTCCCATCTATGACTGTGTTGTTGACGAGGATCTCGCAGGAGATGACGAAGATGTTATGGATGAAGATGATGACGAGATTGAGGCTGACGATGGGGCCCAAGAAGAAACTGTAGAGGAAGCAAAGGGAGAGGACGAGGAAGATAATGAGGATGAGGGAAGTGCTTCACCCACTCCGTCATGAATACGGAGGTCCTTAGGGGACTTAGCTGACCCTAGGTCAATAAAAATAGACAAGGCTTGGCTAAAGAAACTTGGATCTGATCCCCATCATCTATGGGCGGCCATCCCCATAACAGACTATGAATTTGTTATTCCCTCTAAGGGAAAGGCCAATTTTGATGTCAAACGCGGCCAGTTCCCTGTTTATAAGCTGGCCTTAGATTATGGGCTTAGGTTTCCTCTTCATCCTTTTATAGAAGAGATATTCCATCACTGTAACCTCGGCCAAAGTCAATTGGCCCCAAATGCCTGGCATAATGTTTTGACCTTCATAGCTACGTGTGAGCTTAGAGGTTATCCCCTATCCTTGGCCGCTTTCACACACATGCACTATTTATCCAAGATGCCGAAGACAGTTGACGGATCTTGGTTTAGTATATGCAATCGACCTGGATTCATGACGGCTTGGGGTAAATCGTCAAAGATGCATGGCTGGAAGTCCCACTTCCTTTATCTCCATGCCCCTGACGAAGATACAACCAAACGTTTTTGGTACCGTAGTCATGCGGTTACCAACACTGGTCGTGGAGCTCCCCTTCTAGGTCTGGAGAATAAACATGACGACCGTGTGGTTGCCCACTTCAAGGTGTTGGAATACCAAAAGGAAGGTTGTCCAACCATCAAAGGCCCTGCCGGCTGGATACCCTTCAAAGACAGATTTTATAGGAGCAAGTTTTTAGTGGCCGCTAGTCTTTGGTTGGGCGAGGATAAAGGTACTCCATTCTTTACAACTTTCCTCTGCCACTATATTATGTCTTTATCTTACTTGTTTTCATCGTTTTGTCTGTTAGAGGAAGCCATATCACTTCTCCTTCCCAAAGAGGAGAAATGGACTATGGAAGTTTTGCACATAAGCTGCGTCTGGAGGCAGCCAAGAAGCCTGCAGAAAAACGGGGGGCCACCCTGGTAAGACATCCTTTTTCTTTCTCTTTCCTAGAAATTTAAACATAATGGTTGCTTGGAAAGGGAAAACGTCCAGACATTGAGTCTTTCAATGAAGGAAGGCGTCCTAATGTTGAATTTGGACGTCTCCCTTAGAAAACATCTTTTGTTCAAGGACCCATCTTTTTCAGAGAAGGAAGGCGTCCAGACTTCAAAAACCTTGGACGTTTTCCTTTATAAAGTAGTTTCATTTATAAGCCCAAACTGCTCAAAGAAGGAAGGCTTCCAGACTTCAAAAACCTTGGACATTTTCCTTTATAAAGTAGTGATAGGTTTTAGTTGTATCATCTATTCAAAGATAAACCTACAGTCCTCAAACTATGGTAGTCAAGGGAAGCAGGGTCGAATCCACAGGGAGACAGAGTTTCTAAATTAATATCCAATCAATTCAGCTACTTCAGATGAAATCAGAGAAGAATTAACTGAACTAAAGATTAAGCTAAGGAAGACAGATTAAATCGAGGAATTGACTATGGACTAACAACCTAGGGTATTAGGTCGGTCCACCATCTTATACCAATCAAATAGGGTCAACTACTATCAAAACCTAAGTCAAGAGTCGGGGGATTAGAGCATGTGTTGAGCTATGGTTAAGACTCAACGCTCATAGTTCAACATACGCCGCATGTTCACTAACGTAATCAGAACTACTGACGTGTCCTAGGCCTCTAGTCGTAAGACGGATCTGTGCAAACAACTATTAACCACAAGCAATCAATGAAATTGTACAGTGACATTAATTATTCAATAAGAACAAACCACATCACAATCACCCTAATCAAGCCCTAGAAATTGATAGAAATCTAAATCACAATCATGGTATAAACATGGCTTTCCTATCTAACACCCTAGAAAGAGAACTACTCACCCATAATCGAATTAACAACAACAAAACTAATATGAAACCCTAACAATTGCATCATGAATAATTAAATAACTAAGCTAAGCAATTAAGAATAGCAAAAGAGATTAGGGCAAAGAAGAATACCAATTGACAGAAAGCAGGAACTTTTATTGAAATCGAATAGGTTCAATCACCTTTAATCTAATCTAAAGTGTTTAAACTAGGCTAAGAACAATGAGAAATAAACTAGAGTGTAAAGCAGTAAAAAAAGATCTCTCTCAATAATGAGGAAAAAGGTATTTATAATACCCCTCAAGTCCAGCTAAAAACGGAATAAAAAAACAAAATAACGCGTTCCGGGCACAGGACCCGATCGGGCCCACACACATTGGCAGCACACTTTGATTTTTGGACTTGGCGTAGCAGCAGCAGCGAAGAAATGGCGAAGTATGCGGTCCACCCGATCGGGCCCGAGTACATTACCCGATCGGGCCTGGAGACATAATGGCCAAGCACTTCGTTTTTCTACGTACAACAGCAGCAGCTCTCAAATGACACTTGGGCCAGCCACCCGATCGGGTCGGGCAGCGGGTGCCCGATCGGATCTGGTGCATGTCCTTTCGCCCGATCTGATCGGGCACGGCTTGCCCGATCGGGTCCGCGACTTCTGTACCAGATCATAAATACTTCGCCCGATCGGGTCATTTTTGCCCGATCGGAGTACGGAAATCTCCTTTTTGACTCTTCGGCTCTATAATCTTCACTTTTAGGGGTCTTGGAACCTCCTAAACTACCCATAAAACTCGTGAGCCATCTACGTGCCCCGTAACATCTCGTAAAGCCGTGGTTGCTTCCAAATGGCTCGGGAATAAGGAGAAAACTCCCTAAAACCTGCAATTCAACACTAAAACACAAAACCACAACTATATACGATAGTTAGCACAAAATAGCTCCCAAGAGCTGACGCACAAATTAGCTTGTAAATAAGGGAGAAAAGTCTATATAAATACGCGATATCAAACTCCCCCAAGCTAAACCTTTTCTTGTCCTCAAGCAAACAGAACATGAACATAGAATAGATTGCCTCACCCCATAGATAAAAACAAATCAAAGCTCAAAACATTTTCAAGACTAAGAATCGTTCAAGCAGGCATAATTCAAGTTTGGCTAATCAAATCCATCCAACCACCAATCATCCAAGCAATTTATCAAATTCAAGCATCCACAAGGCATACAAGTCTTAAAAAGGCTCTCACAGGGGTGTCACTCCTCTCTATTTTGTGGCAGGCAAAGGATATGCCCGAACACTCACCAACCCGACCATAAATACCCTTCCCACTCACACTCTCATGTGTTTAAGAAGGTTCAATGACGCTCATCCTAGTCAAGTCAACTCTATTAGCAGACATACTCTTTAACTTTGACAAACTGACTCGAAATCAATCAAATGAACAGTGCAGACACGAGCTCAAGAGGACTTTAGAGGGTTGTAATGGGGCTTAGGTAAGAGGTAGGGGATACTTTTGGGTAATGTGGTGGAAAAACCAAGAAAGGGGGAGCATGAATCATTCAAACAAGGCCTAAGATGGCCTACACAACTCCCAACAACACCATAAAACCATGTAAAGTAACCCAACTCTCATAAATCAATGAAAAACTCATGAAAACCCAATTTTCAAGCAATGAAGCGAATATTTCTGTAAGAACGTACGTGAATCAAAGAACTTCGAATTCTTTTGAACTTTTATTTCATTTTTTCTTTCATTTTTCTGAACTTCATTCACGCAACTCTAATTTTGCTTTTTCTTTTCTTTTTCTGACATTCAAACCACAACAAATACACTTTTAATTCCTCAAAAACCAAACAAAACCATGAAACCAATCTCAAACTCAACCCATACAAAAGCTCCCCCATGCTAGGCTTGGAAATAATATCAAAATAAAGGTCATGAGCTCATAATAAGGGTTAAAGTAACATGAAACAAGTCATTAGGCTCAGCGGGGCTAAGGAGGATAAAAATATATCAAAAACTCACTCTGAGGCTCAAGAATCAGACAAAGAACGCCTCTATCACAGCAAATGCTACATGTCATAAAAAATCAGACAAGTACGAAGTCAAAGTCAAGATCAATCAACTAAAGAGGAACTAAAACATAAAAACAGACTGGATAATAATATGAATCCAATAGGCTACAAAGAGGCCTCACAGTCTAACCAATTCAGGTATGCAGCACAAATTGGTCTAGTATAATCCAAAAATGCTCGAAATCATAGCAATCAAACATCAAATCATAGCCTTAAGATCACAAATGCCCAGCTATCCAGAAAACATAGTCAAATCGTTTTCAAATAGAGCACAACAAGGGGCACAGGGAGGCAACTAAACCAGTCATGGGAACCATATTTTTTTGATTTTTTTCAGAATTTTTCGAAAGCAGTAAATCTATCCTAGAAAGCAGTAAAAGAGATAGAGAATACAAACAGAACTCCTCCCCCAAGATGAACTTGGCAGTGTCCTCAAAGCCAAAAGGTGATAAGGACTATGCTAAGAGGAAAAACAATGTTAGTATCCTCTTTCTCGCTCACAAAAAGAAGAAAAATAAAAATAAAAATAAAAAATGAAAAGAAAAGGAAAAAGGGAAAGAATACGAGTTGCCTCTCGCACAGCGCTGGTTTATAGAGGTCCCGCACGACCATAATCCTCCCTCTCTCAAATAGGAGGGGCTTGGCAGTGAGTGCCACCCTCATCAAACATCTTTCTCCTCCAAATGTTCTTGATAATGCCTCCAGACGGCGAGGCAACCTTAGGTGTAGTTGGAACCTTCTCCACACCTACTTCATCCAACACTTCATCCCTGCAACAAGATTGTTCTAGCATAGGTGCCTTAACAGCATTGGTTAGTTTAAAAATCACTTTATCATCACCAACACTCAGAGTTAAAGACCCAGACTTGACATCAATGACAGCACCAGCAGTACACAAAAATGGCCTACCCAAAATAATAGGAATCTGGGCATCCTCATCCATATCTAACACCAAAAAATCAACAGGAATATAGAATTTCCCAACCCTCACAGGAACGTCCTCTAAAACACCTAGAGGGTATTTTATAGAACGATCTGCCATCTGTAAAGTGATTTGTGTGCATTTAAGTGCTCCAATGTTCAGTTTCTTAAAAACAGATAATGGCATAACAGAAACAGAAGCACCTAAATCACACAAAGCCTTATCAATAAAAATAGGTCCAAGATGGCAGGGAATAGAAAAACTACCAGGATCTTTTAACTTTGGTGGGGTTTTATTTTGGATAAAAGCACTACACTCTTCAGTAAGAGCGACACGTTCTACCCCACCAAAGTCTCTTTTCTTAGTGATCATGTCTTTCAGAAATTTGGCATAAATAAGCACTTGGGTAATTAAATCAGTGAATGGAATCGTTACCTCAAGGTTCTTGACCATAGCCAAGAACTTACCAAACTGCTGATCGACCTTTGATTGTTGCATCCTGTGAGGAAAAGGTAGCCTTGGTGTAAAAGGCGTTTCAGAAACCTTCTCCTTTTTCTTTCCTGTCTGTTCAGCTTCTGCAGATAAATCGACTTCAGACGTCGAAATCTTCCTTTTTCCTTCCTCGACCACCCTCTTCTTCCCTGCAGTTGGGGTAACCTCATCAACGGGCAATGAGGGGCATCATATGCAATGCCACTACGAAGGGTAATGGCATTCACATGTTCTCTCTGAACGGGTTGCCCTGTCAATTATCCCTGCTGCCTCTGTGCATTAGTTTCTGCCAATTAAGCAACTTGAGCCTCGAGAAGTTTGATGTGCTTCTCTTGGGCCCTCCGTGCTTCCTCTTGGGCCCTCCGTGCTTCCTCATTTGCCTTTTGCATAGACAATATCAGTTTCATCAGTTCAGAATTGCTAGGCTCTTGTGGGTTATTGTTTTGTGGAGGTGGGGTGGGAAAATTTTGTGGGGTTTGGAAATTATTGTGGTTGTGGAAGTTATGTGATGGGGGTCTCTGAAAGTTTTGTGGGGTTTGATGGTAAGAGGGTTTAGGATAGTTTTGTGGAGGTGGAAGTTGATGGTTTTGTGGGTTTTGGTAGTTATGTGGAGGGGGAAGGTTTGTGGCCTTTGTTGAAAGGCGTTTGCCTGCTCCATCTGAAGTTTACTGAACTGACAGTCATGCCCAAAGTGACCCTGAACACCACATACCTCGCAGTAAGATGAGGTAATGGGTGCTACGGCAGACATATCATTAATACTCAAAGGCGGAGGTGTTGAACTAGAGGACTTCATTAGCTGCTGAGTTAGTTGCGCCATCTGAGATGTAAGCAATGAAATAACGTCAACTTCAAGTACCTTCTTAGTCAAACTCCTAGATGATGAATGGTCATTGGCTGCAAGATTTGCTAGGAATTCATAACCCTCATCAACTGCCTTGTCTAAAAAGACTCCTCCTGCAGATGAATCAACAATACTTTTCGTCTGAGGCTGCAGACCATTGTAGAATGTCTGCTTCAAGAACCATTTGTCCATGTTGTGGTGTGGACACTCTCTCTGTAAATCCCCAAACCTAGCCCACGCTTCCCGTAATGTTTCATCAGGCTCTTGGGAAAACGTGGCTAGCTTGTTTCTGATTTCTGCTGTTTTAGTAGGTGGGTAATACTCTCTCAGAAATGCAGCAGAAATCTCACTCCATTCAGTTTCCTTCACGTCGTTCAACCATTTCTGGGCTCTATCTCTTGATGAAAACTCGAACAACATGACTTTGAGTTGATCTGGAGTGACACCGGCATGTTTAACGGTTCGACAAAGCTGTTGAAATCGTTGTAGATGATTTGCCGGGTCTTCAGCAGGATGCCCACCAAACTGATTTTGCTGAACCATGCTGATGAGTCCAGGCTTAATCTCAAAATTTGCTGCGGCAATGGTGGGCATAGTAGGTCCAGTGGAGAGACCATCTGGGTTGGGCACCCCATATGACTTTAGTGATTTAGCCATAACTGAACTCAAGGTGTCTACTCCAGAGGTGTTCAGCTGAACAGACTGCTTTTCTTTCTGTTTTTTCTTTCGAATCCGCCTGATTGTCCTAGTAAGATCGGGATCCGCTGGGATGGGGGAACCAGTTCTTTGAGACCTGGGCATACAAAAGAAACAAAAAGAAGCAGTAAAACGTACCTCAATTGGAACAATGAAGTTCCAATGAGGCACAGAGAAGTAGACCAAATAATCAAATAAAAACTTAGAAAATTAGCCGTCTCCCCGGCAACGGCACCAAAATTTGATAGGTTTTAGTCGTATCACCTATTCAAAGATAAACCTACAGTTCTCTAACTATGGTAGTCAAGGGAAGCAGGGTCGATTCCACAGGGAGACAGACTTTCTAAATTAATATTCAATCAATTCAGCTACTTCAGATGAAATCAGAGAAGAATTAACTGAACTAAAGATTAAGCTAAGGAAGACAGATTAAATCGAGGAATTGACTATGGACTAACAACCTAGGGTATTAGGTCGGTCCACCATGCTTATACCAATCAAATAGGGTCAACTACTATCAAAACCTAAGTCAAGAGTCGGGGGATTAGAGCATGTGTTGAGCTATGGTTAAGACTCAACGCTCATAGTTCAACATACGCCGCATGTTCACTAACGTAATCAGAAGTACTGACGTGTCCTAGGCCTCTAGTCCTAAGACGGATCTGTGCAAACAACTATTAACCACAAGCAATCAATGAAATTGTACACTGACATTAATTACTCAATAAGAACAAACCACATCACAATCACCCTAATCAAGCCCTAGAAATTGATAGAAATCTAAATCACAATCATGGTATAAACATGGCTTTCCTATCTAACACCCTAGAAAGAGAACTACTCACCCATAATCGAATTAACAACAACAAAACTAATATGAAAGCCTAACAATTGCATCATGAATAATTAAATAACTAAGCTAAGCAATTAAGAATAGAAAAAGAGATTAGGGCAAAGAAGAATACCAATTGACAGAAAGCAGAAACTTTTATTGAAATCGAATAGGTTCAATCACCTTTAATCTAATCTAAAGTGTTTAAACTAGGCTAAGAACAATGAGAAATAAACTAGAGTGTAAAGCAGTAAATAATATCTCTCTCAATAATGAGGAAAAAGGTATTTATAATACCCCTCAAGTCCAGCTAAAAACGGAATAAAAAAAATGAAATAACGCGTTGCGGGCACAAGACCCGATCGGGCCAACTGCCACCCGATCGGGCCCACACACATTAGCAGCACACTTTGATTTTTGGACTTGGCGTAGCAGCAGCAGCGAAGAAATGGCGAAGTATGCGGTCCACCCGATCGGGCCCGAGTACATTACCCGATCGGGCCTGGAGACATAATGGCCCAGCACTTCGTTTTTCTACGTACAACAGCAGCAGCTCTCAAATGACACTTGGGCCAGCCACCCGATCGGGTCGGGCAGCGGGTGCCCGATCGGGTCTGGTGCATGTCCTTTCGCCCGATCTGATCGGGCACGGCTTGCCCGATTGGTTTCGCGACTTCTGTACCCGATCATAAATACTTCGCCCGATCGGGTCATTTTTGCCCGATCGGAGTACGGAAATCTTTTGACTCTTTGGCTCTCTAATCTTCACGTTTAGGGGTCTTGGGACCTCCTAAACTACCCATAAAACTTGTGAGCCATCTACGTGCCCCATAGCATCTCGTAAAGCCGTGGTTGCTTCCAAATGGCTCGGGAATAAGGAGAAAACTCCCTAAAACCTGCAATTCAACACTAAAACACAAAACCACAACTATATACGATAGTTAGCACAAAATAGCTCCCCAGAGCTCCAATGACGCACAAATTATCTATTAAATAAGGGAGAAAAGTCTATATAAATACGCGATATCAAGTAGTTTCATTTATAAGCCCAAACTGCTCAAAGAAGGAAGGCGTCTAGAATTCAAAAACCTTGGACGTTTTCCTTTAGGAGAGAGTTTGGGTTTTATTGGTGAAGCTGAATTGGAAAGGCGTCCAGACTCCCGGATCCTGGATGCTTTCCTTTCACAAGCATAATGAATCTAAAAATCTAACTATAATACATTTCATTTAGGCAAAGGCTCCTACTACTACGGTTGCAGATAAGGCCACGTCCAAGCCTGCCAGTGCAGTGCCGGTGGCTAGGAAGAGAACTGCGCCAACACCTGCCGAGGAGAAATCTCAGGCTTAGAAGAGCAAAAGCACCTTCAAGAAGAAGGCTACGACGTCTAGTATGTCGCCGGCCTTGGAAGCTACTCCCGTCAGCCAATTAGCTGTTGGTGTACCACGTCGTCCTGACGGAGGTAAGGTTACATGGGGAGAGATTTCCTCCACCCCTTCTGTCTCAAACAAGGCGGAAATTCTCCCCTTAGCTGATTTTTCAATTTAGCCGGACGCGGCTGATAAACCTGGATTTGTTGAAGTGGGGGACCCGGACGCGGCAACCCCCCAAGTCTCGGCCTATAGCGGAGCTGTAGCCCGGCTGGAAAGTCAAATGCATGCATCCTACCGTGGTAGGTCTCTGTCTTTTGGCGAGTCTTATTATCCAAACATGGTCAGAACATTGAGAATTGGTGGACGGTCGCAGAGCCCGTCAAATAGACGAACAATGGTTCTTCCTGTCTTCATGTCTAATCCTTCCTTTGTTACATATAAGGGCAAAGAGCCTATGGCCGAGGGCCTTGAGGACGAGGATTACCCTGACGAGCCTTTTCCCTCTTTTGCCAAGTACTCCAAAATGGAAAGGGGACAGGTGAAGCGTGAAGTTTTTGACGCTTTCCTTGAGGCTTATGTCAAGAGTTTAAGGGGAGCTGCTGCTGGTCATTTGGGCTATGTGACCCAGCTGACTGCTGAAGTAAGTATTGTTTCCTTCCTTTATCATACTTAAACACATTTTGGTTGTTTTCCTGTCATCTAACTTGATTTTACTTTTCAGGCTTTTGCTCGTTCTCTGATGGCGGAGGACTTCATCAGGGACCTCCGGCGGGAAAATAGGTTGCTGGTTCGTAAATTCACTGATGCCGGGGACAAGGCCATACTGGAAATGGAGACTCTGAGCTTGGAGCATGCTCAGAGTATGAGGGCCATGGAAAAGCAGGCGGCTGACATGAACAATATGAACAAGCGCCTATTGTTGAGTGTGGGGAGCCTGCAGGCCGAAGTTGATCGGCTGAGGGATCAGATGGACACCACCACTGAGCCCATCAAGGAGGAGAAAAGGCCGGCCCTCATTAACGCAACCTTGTTCAAGCAGTCCAATGTATGGCTAACTGCTGAAGTGGCTCGTCAGAAGCGCTTAAGAGAGCGTGATTTTGAGGACGCCATCAAGAGCTTTACTGATGCTGAAGTCCAGGCTAAGAAATGGGCCATCAAAGCATTTGATATGCTGGCCTACCCAGAAGAGGTGCCTAGGTTTGAGAGAAGGCTGCTGTTCCAAGAGGAATGTTCTAAGGCTCGGCTGTGCAATGAAGAACCCCCAAAATTCATAGATTCTAACGGGGAGGAATATATAGAGCCTGGTGCTACAGCCGATGACAACTTGGAGTTTCCTGAGAACCCAGATCGAAGAAACCGTGGAACCTACTCCTGACGAGTAATTGGTGCAAGTCTAAGAAGAAGGCTTTCACTAAGTACTCCAAGAAGTATGACAGCGAAGAGGGCAGGGAAGATATTCAGGCTCAGCTTGACAAGTTGAAGAAGTACGCAACTGTTATCAGAGTCTTGGCCCACAACCAGATCATGACGCTTCTATTGCTGTCATCTTTTGTAATTTTGGCTAAGTGTTTTTGTTGTAATCGTCAACATTTTGATTAAATCCTGATGTATTAGCATAGTATTTTGGTAGATCATCCATGCTTAGTTCTAGACTTGAATGACGATCTTGTAAACTTGCTTTGTACTTCGGCAGTCCAAAGCTCGTCCAGAAGTAGCTTTTTAGTTCTAGACTTGAATGACGATCTTGTAAACTTGCTTTGTCTTCGGCAGTCATTGCTCATCCGGAAGTAGCTTTTTAGTTCTAGACTTGAATGACGATCTTGTAAACTTGTTTTGTACTTCAGTAGTCATTGCTCGTCCAGAAGTAACTTTCTTTATGGTATGTTTGGGAACATATAATTCATTTGAAATTCTGGATTTGAGTAAAATCTGCTGTTTGGCAAGCCCATAATTTGCAATTCTGAAGTTAGCCCAATTCCTTAGGTAATTAAAGAAGCCTATGAATGGGTAATTGTAAATGACATATACTGGCCTGTCATTTGGAATTCTCCATCTCCCCAAACATTTTAATCTCCTCGATCATCTATCCCACAAGTTTCTTTCTCTCTCCTTAATAAATCTCCATGGCCATTGCCATCCTCTTTTTTCTTCTTCATTCTAGATCTCATCTAGTTGCCGGTCATCGTTCATTGAACTTCTTGTCATCTCTTCAGTCTCTTTGTTGCTCTTCCTCACGCCGGAGTCACGGTGTTCGTTGGTGATCTCCTGTCAGCCGTCAAATTCAAATCACTGCCTTTCCCGTGTAAGTGTTTGTGAGGAGAGAGAAAGAGGGGAAAATATCAGGTGTTTGTGTGGTGTGCCGGTGGACTTAGAGGCGTAGGTGGTGGTAGAGGAGACAAGTGATAACATTCCAATTGCAAATTCTAATCATTTTCCAATCAACCCATGGAATGTAGATTCATGGATTTAGAAATTCCTGTGTTCACCAAACATGTGATTTGGATTTTAAAAGTTGGAATTTCAATTTCCAGAATTGAAAATAGGGAATTGAAATGAATTCCACATTGCCAAACACTACCTTAATATATATTTGTGAAGGTTTACAAACTTCCTTTTTTGTCTTGCCCCTGTTCTAATTTCTTCTTGTTTGTTAGAAAATGACTAAGTTATTAAATCAGCAAACTTGTATACTTCCTCCGTTTCTAAATAAGTGACACACTTTCCTAATATGGAAATGTCACAATAAGTGACACCAAGCTCAAAATAGGACATTTAAAATGATAAAATTACATGATTACCCTTACTCAAGCAATATATATCCAATTGTTTATTTAGTTAAAGTACCCTTTCTCTTTTTATTTGTGGTCCCCAACTTTCTCTCTCTAACCTCCTTGGTTTCCCCCCACTTTCTCTATGTTCCACTTATTTAGAAACGGAGGAAGTATATGATAAGGAAGGAGTCCAAGATCTATCCTTTGGAAGTTTTCCCTCTTGAACAGAACATTGGCTAAGTACCAATTTGATGTTCAAAGGAAGGCGTTCAAGATCTATCCTTTGGACGTTTTCCTTTTTGAACAGATCAATGGCTAAGTACCAATTTGATGTTCAAAGAAGGCGTCCAAGATCTATCCTTTGGACGTTTTCCTTCTTGAATATATCAATGGCTAAGTACCAATTTGATGTTCAAAGGAAAGCGTCCAAGATGTATTCTTTGGACGTTTTCCTTCTTGAACAGAACATTGGCTAAGTACCTATTTGATGTTCAAAGGAAGGCGTCCAAGATCTACCCTTTGGACGTTTTCCTTCTTGAACAGATCAATGGTTAAGTACCAATGTTCTTTTCAAAGGAAGGCATCCAAGATCTCTTCTTTGGACGTTATCCTTTAAACAGAACATTGGCTAAGTGCCAAATTGATGTTCAAAGGAAGGCGTCTAAGATCTATCCTTTGGACGTTTTCCTTTGAACAGAACATTGGCTAAGTGCCAAATTGATGTTTAAAGGAAGGCGTCCAAGATATATTCTTTGGACGTCTCTAGTTTTTGTTGGGCTAGTATTGTATGCCCTCTTCTTAGGAAAGCCGTTTGTCTACGTTCAGACGAAGGCATCATATGAAGGTGAGTGTCTAGTCCACACCATTGTTGAATAATGAGACCTTCTTTACTAAGGCGTCTCATTGTGGCCGGTTTCCTTTTAGGAAATAACACCTTTTGATAGTTTTAGGTATTATGACGGGGATTTCTTTTACTAAGGAAATGCGTCTCTCTAGTTGGCTTCCTTTAGGAAGCGATATTCGCCCATTTTTAAAAGTTTTGTGTTAACTTAATTATAGACGATCTACTAGTTGCTGCTTGTTAAGCTAGAGTCACTTATTTAAGCCATTGATCTACCAATGGCAAAATGCCCCAAAGTTGGGGTTCTTAACAAGAAGTCTTTATTCACTTATCATCATCCACATCTTAGACAAGCTTTGTGATGGTTTTTGCAGACGTTTTCCTTTAGGAAGCAATGTTTGTCTTACATGATGGTCCTTTAGGGTTTATTATCTTATAATTGTCTTTCTTCCATCAATGGTAAAATGCCCCAAGATGACTATAGATAATAAAATGCCCCATGCTGAGTGTAGATGGAACTATTTATAAACTAACAATTACCCCATATATAATCTAACATGTTGAACCATAGACCAGAATTTAGAATATGTATTGATATGAAGTTTGCTTAGCCTAGGCTAAGGTACATGTAATACATTTCTAAAAGATTTTTCTTGTGCCGTAGCATTTCATTTACAACTTGAAAAAAAAAGTTGTACTTGATTAAACATAGTACTTCTTTAAGTTGTCAGAATTCCAAGTTCATGGTATTGGACGTCTGTCCAGATCTTGTAGCTTAAACGTACCATTACGGACTTCTTCGACCAGCAGGTATGGTCCCTCCCAGTTCGGGGTCAGCTTGCCAAGATCCTTGGCCCGTCCAACATCTTCCATCTTCATGAGAACCAAATCCCCTGTTTTGAGAGGTCGTCTGGTTACTCGCTTCTTGAATTCCCTTGCTATCCGTAACTTATACAGCTCCATCCTCAAAAGGGCATTTCCTCGGACCTCTGACAACTGGTCTAAAGCAAGACACATTGCATCCCAGTTGGCCTCTTCAGAATATAACATAACTCGAAGGGTAGGCTCTTCAATTTCGATGGGAAGGACAACCTCTGTTCCATAAACTAGCATGAAGGGCGTTTCCCCTGTTGAATTTTTGGCTGTTCTCCTGATGGACCATAGAACTAGCTGAAGCTCTTCAACCCAAAACCCTTTGGCATTCTCCAACTTCTTCTTTATTCCCTCAGATATGATCTTGTTGAAGGCCTTTACCTGGCCGTTCGCTTGTGGATGGGTAACTGAAGCAAAGTGAGATATAATATCCCTTTTTGTGAGCCAATCTTTCAACTTGGGGGTCTCAAATTGTGTACCATTATCAAAAACTATAGACTGGGGCATCCCAAATCTCGTTATGATATTCTTCCAAATAAACCTCTTTACATCATTTGCTGTTATGCCCCTAACAGCTTCAGCTTCCACCCACTTTGAAAATTAATCCACAGCCACTATGACAAATTTTTTCTGGCCAACAACCATAGGAAAAGGACCTAGAATATCCATTCCCCATTTGGCAAACGACAAGGGGGTCAGGATAGGGGTTAGAAATTTGGACGGTCTCTTGAAGAGATGGCCATGCTTCTGGCAACTGTCACATTTCCTTTCATAAGCCATGGCGTCTGCATTTAGTGTCGGCCAAAAGTAACCAGTCCTGAGCGTTTTCTTTGCAAGTGCTTGTCCACCGATGTGTGAGGTACAAGAGCCCTCATGTAACTCTTTAAGCACCTCCATGTATTCCTCTTTAGTAATGCATTTCAAAAGCGGACGATCATAAGACTTTTTATACAAGGTTTCATCCCAGACTTCAAACCACTTATCACGAGCTTTAACATATTTGGCCTCAGCCGGGTCTTCTGGTAATTTACCATTCTTTTTATAAAGAAGTACATAATCCATCTAGTTATTACCTCGACTCAAAAACATCGCTTCCTCCTGATTAATGCTCTTCTTTTCCTGTACTTCCCAGAATACGGTTCTTGGAGCATCACCTAAAGCTGAACTGGCAAGTTTTGAGAGTGCATCGGCTTGATGATTCTCAGACTTGGGCACCTGTATCAAGGTGAACCGATCTAACTGCTCGATTTCTGCTTTTACAAGCTGAACATACTTGGCCATGGAAGCTTCCTTGCATTCATAATCCCCATTCACCTGGCTGACTACCAGGAGGGAATCCGACCTTGCCTCTATTTCTCTAGCTCCAACTGCTCGACACATCCGAATTCCAGCCAGTAAGGCTTCATATTCGGCTTCATTTTTAGAGGCCGGGAATTGAAAACGCAAGGCGTACTCAAACTTGTCACCCTCAGGCGAATGGCAAACAAAACCTGCCCCACTGCCTTGTGCTGTAGACTAAACATCAACCATCAACGTCCATAATTTCCTGCGCTCAAAAGGGTCTTTTACTGAATCAAAATCTGGCCGGGTAAGTTCTGCTTTAAAATCCGGCAAGGCCTGCCCTTTAATAGCTTTCCTCGGCTCAAATGATATGTCAAACATTTTAAGTTCATTAGCCCACTTGAGCATTCTCCCAGCCGTTTCTAGCTTCTGTAAGACTTGCCTCATTGGCTGGTCAGTATATACTACAATACTATAAGCCAGAAAATAAGGTCTTAACTTTAGGCTGACCATGACTAAGGCTAGACTAAATTTCTCAACTGTAGTATATCGGCCTTCGGCATCCTTGAGTACGTGGCTTACAAAGTACATTGGGATCTGTATAGCGTCCTTCTCAGCTAACAACACCGCACTGACTGTTTCAGGGGAAACAACTAGATAGACAAATAATTTTTCTCCTACAACTGGGCTTATCAGACGAGGAAGCTGCTGTAAATGTTTTTTAACTTCTTGCAAAGCTTCGTCTGCTTAAGTTGTCCATTGAAATTTGGCCTTCTTCTTTATAGTTACAAAGAAATGGTGACATTTGTCACCAGACTTGGACAAAAATCTCCCTACAGCCGCTAGACAACCAGTAAGCCGTTGTACTTCCTTGATCTTTGTTGGAGATTTCATAGCAAGTATAGCTTAGATTTTTTCAAGATTCGCTTCTATTCCACGCTGATCTACCAAAAACCCCAGAAACTTTCCAGACGAGACTCCAAAAACACACTTCTTTGGGTTGAGCCTCAGTTTATATTTTCGTAAGGTTTCAAAGGTTACACGTAGATCCTCGATATGATCCTTGTCCTCCTAGCTCTTGACAATCATATCATCAATATAAGCTTCTAGATTGCGACCCAGCTGAGGTGAATTTTTTTTTGTTGATAAGCATTTGGAAAGTTGCTGGAGCATTCCTCAAGCCGAAGGGCATCATAAGCCAGCCATATAGCCCTTTTTCAGTAATGAAGGAGGTCTTATCTTGATCCTCAAGCAACATAGGAATTTGATGAAATCCTGAATAAGCGTCCATAAAGCTCAGCAAGGCATGCCCAACCGTATATTCTACTAGACGATCTAGCTTTGGCAAAGGAAAGTTATCCTTCGGGCAAGCTTTGTTCAAATCAGTATAATCAACACACATCCTCCAGGTTCCATTCGGCTTAGGAACCATCACCACATTTGCAACCCAGTCTGGATAATGGGTTTCCTTAATAAATCCTGCCTCCAGCAATTTTCTGACTTCCTCATCAACATCCTGATTCCAGACAGGTCCTAAGTGCCTCTTTTTCTGCATGATGGGCTTCCTGGCCGGATCAACATTCAGCCGGTGAACAACTACTTCTGGGTCAATTCCTGGCATTTCATCGGCCCCATATGCAAATACATCTTGATACTCTTTCAATAATGAGATAATAGCCTCCTGTAATTCAGGCTTTAGGGCTGTTCCTATTTGCAAAGTTCTTTCTGGACGAGAATCATCCAAACAAATGCTTAAGGGCGCTTCGGCAGGCTTTGGACGATCGAGAGTCAGACTCGCGATCGTCATTAGCTCGGCCAAAGGCCATGTTTCTTCTTTAATCTGGGCAAACTTCCTTTTCTTATTAGGCAAGTCTCCCGCCGTTTTCCTTACAGGAGCAACATGCAGCTGATTTTTGTCTTCGAACGGCTTCCTTGCGGAAGCAACATGCGACTGAAATTTTCCTTCTTTAATCCTGGACGTTCCACCAACTTCTGCTCCGGCCTCTTTGGGCTCATCTACATCCATAGGTTCAGCTTCGCTCATCTTCCAAGACGAGGGCCTTAAAGTAGTAAGGTAACATTCTCTGGCTGCCCGCTGATCACCATATATAGTACTAACATGACCATTGTCACACTCAAACTTCATGAGCATCAAATGTGAGTGACGATGACCGCCTTGATGTAGTTGAGAGTGGGCCGTCCCAGGATTACATTATACGCAGTCAAGTCCTTGACAACCAAGAATTTTATGAACATTGTCCTACAATGGTCTTTTTCTCCAACTCTGACGGGTAACGACAACTGGGTGAATAACTCCTCCTCCAAAACCTATGATAGGATGGTGGACTGGAAGGAGATCTCTATCATCAAACATGAGCCGTGACAAGCAATCAACACTAATAATATCGGTTGAGCTGCCGGTGTCTATAAGGATCCTTCGCACCTTTAAATTTGTAATCTTCATCTCTACGACAAGAGGGTCATCGTGAGGAGTTCTGATCTTACCATGGTCACACTCACTCACTTCACCAAGGGGAACGGATCCACCTTAGTTTTATCTATTAGCAACACTTGGCCGAGCTCTCGAACATAATTCTTATGTCCACTCAAAGTTGGTCCTCCGGCTGCAAATCCACCAGATATAACCAGGACTACATCTTCATCAGTGCTGACACTTTCCTTCTTCTTGCTTTGCCGAAAATCTTTCTTTTGAAAACTTCCTTCCCGAGACATATATTGGTTCATCTTTCCCTGCTTTGTAAGATGTTCCAATGCTCTCTTCAAATGTTAACACTCGTTTGTTTCATGCCCACAATCCTTGTGGAAGTGACAGTACTTGCTTCTATCTCGATTCTTGCAAGGATTCTTCATCTCAGCCGAGGCTTGAGTTCATGCTGATCCTTGATTTCCATGAGAATAGAGTATTGATCCTTATTAAACTCAATAGGCTCGGCCGAATGAGCTCTTTCCTTTCTTTTCTCTCTTCTTGACGAAGTTGTGCCTAAAGATACTACCTACGTCTCAGCCTTCTTAGGATTGTTCTTTGGCTTTTGAACAGGCTCCTCGGGCTTCTTAGACTCAGAGCGTTAAGACTCTGCACAAACTTCTGTAGCATGTATGAATGCTTCAGCCTCTCTGAGAGCTTCAACTAAGGTGCTTACTTTCTTCTTGACAAGGTCGAACTTAAAACTCCCTCGCCGAAGTCCATGAATGAAGGCATCAAAGGCCACACCTGCATTCAAATCATGAATCTGGAGAGCTTCCAGGTTAAATCTCTTTTCAAAACTTCTCAAAGACTCTTTAGGAGGTTGGACAACCTTTCCCAAATGAATACTGGTTTTCTGTTCTTGCCGATTGGCTACAAAATGACTGGTAAATGAAAAACTCAATTCAGTGAAATTGTTAATAGAATTTGCCGGTAGATTGTTGAACCACTTCTGAGCAACCCCTTTCAAGGTGGCTGGAAAATTTTTACACCAGGTGGCATCGTCGACAACTTGGACGTACATCTGGTGCTTTTATGCCGAAAGGTGATCGTCCGGATCTGTTGTACCGTCAAACGGATCGATGGTTGGTAATTTAACTTTAGGGTAAGGAGGGGCTTTCATAATTCTGGTCGAGAAGGGCGTTGGCCAATCTATGCAAAGCTCCCTGAGATGTGTGTCAACTGGTACTTCATTCGGCCTGCACTCTCGGAGAACTGGGTTGGACGAAGTTTCTTCTTGAGACCCTCGTCGATAAACATTTTGGTGAGAGGTTCTTCGGTAAACATTAGGCTGAATCACTGTCCTCTCTTGACGAGGTTCATGAATCGATAGGGTTCTTTCCTGCTCTATAGTACGACTTCTCATTCTCAGGGTAGGATCCTGCAGGTAGGGTGTCGAACCAGTAGCCGACCTTTGTTGGGCCGCTACTCTTTTCGCCTGTAAGTACTCACAAGCATCAGTTTCCATTCGTCGACTGTCCACTGGTCTATTCACCGGGTTTGTGACCACCAAATTCCAATCCAGGCGACGAGGTTGTTCACTGCAAGCAGGGTGCCTTCCCTTAGACAACCTCCTGGCTTCCTCTGGTCGTCGAGCTCCACTGGGACCAGCGACGTTCTCCTGGGAGGCGCCCCTTCTAGGCGTGGGCCTAGAATCTGGATGGGGACCTACCCTGAAGAATAACATATTGCTCCTTATCTGTTCCTGAACTACTTGAGCCATCTTAGCCTGAAATTCATTTAAAGCATTCTCCAAATGAGCAACAGTAACTAGGAGAGCAGGATTAGGCTCTAATACCACTCCAGTTGGATTGCTTGGACGAGGTCCATCTCGTCCTCTCGGTGGACGCTCGTCATCAACGGTATCGTTAACCTGCACATATGGACTCAGCCTTTGGGCTCAGTTGGATGAGTTACAGTCGGTCATCTCTACGCCTTCCCACAGATGGCGCCAAATGTTGTTTACAACTTTTCGTAAACTGAATATTCTTGGATGGTGTACAAGTGTAGGGTTGATAAATCTGGGAGGCTTGTGTAGAGATGTAACTCCGTTCCTGATCCTGCAAAAAGGGGAACCCAACCCAGAGGTTTGGGAGATGATTCCCCCTCCTATGCCTAAGTCAGTTTCAGGTTGATTAAAAAGGGATAGAGAGAGTGTATATTTTGGCAGAGTAAGTTTAGAGCATTCAAATTAGTTACCTTTTCACCTGAAATTTAGGACTATTTATAGCATTTGGTCTGAAGTAGGTGTCAACCTACCCTAGTGGCCTCTGATTGGCTGAGCAATCAGAGTGTGGCACGTGTCAACCTTCTAATGGCTGCCAAGCCTTGTCCAATCAGTGTCCTCCTTATCTTGGGATTTGGGCCTGATTATTCTTCTCAGAGATACAAAGGGGCTTTTTAAGGTTTGAATAATATTCCCTAAAAAGGGATATTATTCCTTTCCTCACACTCCCTTGATAGGCGCCACATTGCCCTCTAGTAATATGCCACGTGGAATAGGGGTAGCCCTAATTACCCCACAACATCAACTAATTTGAGACAGCCGAATAAAGGAAGTATATCATCTAATATGGGACGGAGGAAGTAATATGCAAGTGCCACAATATAAAAGATATATATTGTTTGATTTTAAATATCGCAAAAGAAAAATTATGTGAAGATTTATAAATTTTAAGAAAAATCATCAAGAGTCTTAAAAATCTATTCTAGATACAAATATTGTAAAAAAACAAAATACAGTAAAAGGTTTTATTAGATGCGCTTCCTTAGATAATGGAACTCTTTTATCCATGTAACATGATAACTGTTGCAACCACATGTTCATCACTTTCTTGCTTAGGATCATATAGTATAAAAGTGTATGGATCAATTAAACATGCTTATAAGTGCTTCTACAAAAATGAGGTTACGATAAACAAGTGTAACTGAATTATGTGGTTATGTGTATATGTACATGTTTTGAAAGATTTTTAATAGTTAATGCGTCAACTTTAATAATCATCTCGACTTGCCTATCAAATAGTGTAACTTTTACCAAGATAATCTCTAGTAACTACCACTAATGCACCTAAGTCGTGGTCTTGATTAATTTCTTCAAATAAGAAACCATCTTGATTGATAGCAAAATTACCCTACAAAGTTAGCTTTTTTTTGATTCCATCCCTGCAAGAATAGAAACCCAAGTATAATTATGTACTTCTTTGCAAATTGATGCATATAATATAAGTTATTTACCCTACATGCAATGTTAGGAATTTAAAAATCTTACTTTGTGTTGTAGACCACTATTTTCCCTCTTTATTAGTTGTCTGTTGCCTCTAACATCTATTGTTTCAGATACATAAATCACCAATCCAATACAAATTTGTTTATGATTTATTGGGTTACTGGTCAGCAGTAAAAGGAGTCCTATGTTAAAATTTGAAATATAAACCAATCCAATACACATTTGTTCTTGTTATATGTTGAAGCATCAACAAACTCTACAAACTTGAAATTGTATTTTGGAACGTCTTCACAGTCATCAAGGAACTTTAAGATTGTAGTCAAACCTCCGAATTTCAGACGTACATTTTTCAAAATATACTTGTAGGTGTAATCAAGTAGCATCATCTCTAACTTAGAAATCTCAAACATTTGTGTATTAATCAATATCAATATCAAATAGAGTTACTTGCACTTCACCACCCTATTTTGAACAAATAATAATATTAGGTTGTCACATTAATAAGAAAGATATTGACGCATACTAATCAATCAGAAAAACAATAAATCATACATTTTTAATCAATGAGTATCATACTCCTTCAACACCGAATGTTTCTTCGTCTATGATTTGCACTTTCATCTAACATCCACAATAAACTTACCCTCGTATTTTCATAAGTGGTATAATAGAAATATAATGACAGAAGTAAATACGGTGCCCATTTCCTACAAACAATGATAATAATAAGGCCCCCATAAACGTAATAGTAGTTTTTTTTGTATATATACAATGAATAAAAACAACATCCATAAGATTTTAATAAGACATGAAATGGTGATGTGTCAAGTTCTCCAACAATATAGTTATCTCTTCCTCATGCTACCCCACACTCCCGTTTCTTTTCCCTGAGCGACTCCAACACTAGCCCCGTTAGCCACCATTCTCCCCGTCAACCCATCCACCTGTTCCAGCTAACCGCCACGACCCTGCCTATGCCGTCACCTGTGCCCCTTGACCTCCCTCTGCTCTACTCTTCCTCTTTAGAAAGAAGCAAACTCTTTTTGTGTGTTATAAAGCTCTTCTTTGACTCATTCAAGCCTCACTTAGGTAAGTATATTTTTTTTTAGATTTCTAATAAGTCTATCTACTTCATAAATATTAGGTTTTAAATCCTTATTTATTAACATTATTATAATTATACTCATATTCATACTCACATTATTATTATTATTTTTATTATTAATTTTTTTGACTTTATTATTATTATTATTATTATTATTAGGAAAAATTGACTGGAATAATCCAAACTATGGCCGTTCCGCCGAGAATAGTCCCTACTATGGGTTATTCCTGTATAATCCCAACTATGAAGGATATCAGCCACAAATGCACCCAACTGACTTGAAACCGGTCAATCAGGTAAAAGTTGACTTTTCATTAAAAACTTTTAATTTTCCTTTTTTTTTCTCCTTTCCACCTTACCCAACCACCACCACAACTCCACCCTCACAATTCACATCAGCCCCCTTGGTGGCTGGTACACAAGCATCACCTCACCCTCATTGCATCCCAACCACCGAAACCGACCACTTTCCCACCCGCCACTACACATTCAGGTCATCCACCACCTTCAACCACCTTCCACTTCTTAAGCAAATCAAAAAGCGAATCGAAGAACCTCCAACAGGTCTTGTCTCTTTGTGTTTGTCAAATACCATTAATTTATTGTAAGTGATGGCAAGAATCTTATATCCAATAGTTCCTGCAATAAATTTTGTCCAGCAAAGTTTATGTCATTCATATTCTTCCACGGCCAAATTCTCTCATTTTCACAAACTGTATAGATAATATATATTCAGAAGTATACTAAACAAAATAAATTACCACTGGAAACAAAGATTCGCGATTTTGTAATTTGTCTCGCCATGAATTGGCGGTTCAGGAACTGCTGCCTCCATGGATTTTCCCTCGCTCATCCCCTTCGATTTCCATGTAACCTGTCTCCCTAATTCCTTGAATCATTTCGAAATTTTGTCACAAAAAATTGAGAGGCAGGTGGTCTAGTTGGGAGTGGTTGGGAATCAAGATGGCGATGCGGGGGTGGGGGATGGGTTGTGAACTGTGATGGATTGTTAGCGGGAGAGAGAGACAAAAGCAGAGGTTAAGAGAAAGAGGAGGGGGCTGGGATTTTTGGTTGATGGGTGGTGAGAGGGAGAATGAGAGTGGCAGCTGCCATTTTTGGTTGTTGGGTGGTGAGGGGGTGGTGGTGAGGGGATGGGTGGTGAATGCGAGTGTTCGCGAGGGCAGGGGTACGGTGTTGGTTGGAGATAGATGGGGAAGAAAGGTGAAAAGGGGGGGAATTTTTTTTATAAATAAAATAAAATAAATTATAAACATCTAATTAAAACGTGACACGTGGCATATTTTACCTGTTAAACAGGTCCCCTTTCGGTTACGGTGCATTTGTGGCTGATATCCCCCATAGTTAGAATTATACAGGAATAACTCATAGTAGGGATTATTCTTAGCGGAACGGACATAGTTTGGATTATTCCAGTCAGTTTTTCCTTATTATTATTATTATTATTATTATCATTATTGTTATTATTATAATAATCAACAAAAAACATAAAACCTACAAGGAATTAATGGGCAACTGAGAAACAATCTGGGCACCCCCTCCTCTACCTATAGCAAACCCTATCCTAGTGAAAATATGGGCAGCAGCACGTGCCCCTATGTCATGAGTCTTCCAGAAGTCCAGAACCCGCTTCAGCAACGTAACAACCACCTTATCCAATTCCCTAAGAGAAGAAAAGGAAAAAGGAAGGAAGCCATACCAATTGCTCGACAACGAGCTTCATACTTGACCCGCTTTCATGAGCCGCATCAGCAACAACACGTCCAGGAACAACGTCAGACAACCCAGACTGGGTCAAAGGAGAAGACCCTTTCAACTCAACACGCACATAGACCACAATCCCAAGAATAAAGAAGCACATCTGCAGGCCTAAGGGCCCCGTCGTTCCCCCAGACAACCTAACGTCAACCTCCTTTCTTGCCCAAATCCCGGACCAGAGTATCCCGAACGACATTATGCTTATATTTAATACCCACAATATCAGCACACGACACCGCATGATCACCAAAAATATCCCCAGCAAAAAACCTAGAGAAAGTAGAGCACGACATAGAAGTAGAGAATAAAGGATCACCCAGCCGGTAACACAACACACTCAGATAAGTTTTAGGGCATATCGTCTGACCTAACCCCGATATAGGTATAGCACGAAGCCAATCTGAGGTGTGATCCCCCTGTTGTGACTCCCACAAAGGTAGTTGTCGAGAAGATAAAGAAAAAGTAGATTCTAAAGGTGCAATCACCTTTGTGAAGTATATATCTGCCAATTTCTTCATAAGTTTAGGGGAAGCGACTACACTTAGGATTACTTAAATGGCAGACTCAAAGTTCTATTAAAAAGACTCAACGCATTCTCAAAGGCACGACCATAACCAACAATACCAGCAGGACGTAGAAGCTTATTCTGTAAACTAGCAGACTGCAAACGAGACGCGGGATAAGCATAATGCCGAACATCACTCGCGCAATAAACACCAAGTCCTCCTAAGACAAAAGGTAAGATAGCAAGTCACCACGGCCAATCGCCAAAATCAGGCCCCGAATCAGTAACAATGCGCTCCAAAGAAGAACGAAGAGCCACGCCCTAAGAAGCAGCAACTCACACTGCGGATCACCAAGCTTAGCAACCTTATCCATAAGCGTAATGGTCTTGGACACTATATGCATCACAAGATCCCCACTGAAAATAGAGTTGGAACTGGCGGGACCACCAACCAATTTTACACCACGCAAAGGTCGTTCAATGTGAGGGAAAGACACCAACAAGCCTACTACGAGGGTCTTCGACAGGCCAGAAAACTTCAATTATTCCCACATTGAGATGTAGCCCGGAACTAGGCCCATCCTCCATAATCAACTCCAAAACCTTCCCCACCACCTAGGTATCACCAATAATGGTGCCATCATCCAAATACCACGCCTGAAGACAGAATTCAAAAGAGTCTCTGATTTTACAAACCAAGGGATGTAAAACCAAATCAAAAAGCAAAGGACCAAGGGGATCACCCTGTTGCACCCTCTGAGACGACCATAAGGTGTGCTCTCCATAATACAATAAGGCTGGATTAGAGTAGAAAAATTCAACCCAACGCAAAATGCCCGGACACCGAAGACAAACTTCATGTAACATGATCTTACGTACAACTATGTTGAAAGCATTTTGAAAATCCACCAACAACAAAGAAAGACCGACATCATTTCCACGATCCTCAACCGACCTGTTTACAGCATGAAGTTTTGCCTCACTACCTGCAGGAACCCCAACACCAAACTGAAGACCATCAAAGTAACCTCCCAAAGATGGCCCCACCAAAACAGCCCCAACCTTCAAAACCAGCCGCCACCAAATAGTACCCACGGTTATCGGACGAATACCACCACCTTGCTTGACAATAGGAGTGAGAGGAGCACTGGCATTGTACTCACCCAAAACTGTAGGACATTTCCCAGTTAAAAAAAGATTAACCACTGATATCACGTATTTATATAGAGTTTTCTCCCTTATTTACAAGCTAATTTGTGCGTCATTGGAGCTCTTGGGAGCTATTTTGTGCTAACTATCGTATATAGTTGTGGTTTTGTGTTTTAGTGTTGAATTGCAGGTTTTAGGGAGTTTTCTCCCTATTCCCGAATCATTTGGAAGCAACCACGGCTTTACGAGATGTTACGAGGCACGTAGGATGGCTCACGAGCTTTACGGATAGTTTAGGAGGTCCCGAGACCCCTAAACGTGAAGATTAGAGAGCCAAAGAGTCAAAAAGGAGGTTTCCGTGCACTGATCGGGCAGAAATGGCCCGATCGGGCAAAAAAATATTGATCGGGTATAGATGTTACGGACCCGATCTGGCGAGGAAGCATGTCCCCAGACCCGATCGGGTGCCCACCGCCCGACCCGATCGGGTCCTTTGCATTTTATGGTTGCTGTTGCTGCTACGCCACAAGACGCCAAACGCTAAGCTTGCTGGGCACCCGATCCACGACCCGATCGGGTGGGTGATCGGGTGGAGGCCCAGTTGGCCTGTCGCTGCTGCGCTGCTGTTATATCAAAGCCCAAACAAAGTTTGCTGAAATGGGTGTGGACCCGATCGGGTACTGTTTTCGGGCCCGATCGGGTCTGGTGCCATTTGTCGCGAATTTCGTCTTTTGCTTCCTATTTTTAATTAGACTTGAGGGGTATTATAAATACCGTTTTCCTCATTATTTAGGGGGATTATTTATTCATCTTTTTACTGCTTTAGACTAGTTTATTTCTCATTGTTCTTAGTCTAGTTTAAACACTTTAGATTAATTTAGAGGTGATCAAACCTATTTTGATTTCAATAAAAGTTCCTGCTTTCCGTCAATTGGTACTCTTTCCTATCCTAATCTCTTTTGTTACTCTTGATTGCTTAATTTATTTCTTAAATCGTTCATGATGCAATTGTTAGGGTTTCATATTAGTTTTATCGTTGTTAATTCGATCATGTCTGAGTAGTCTCTTTCTAGGGTGTTAGATAGGAAAGCAATGTTTATACCATGATTGTGATTTAGATTTCTATCAATTTCTAGGGCTTGATTAGGGTGATTGTGATGTGGTTTGTTCTTTATTGAGTAATTAATGTTATTGCGCAATTTCATTGGTTGCTTGTGGTTAATAGTTGTTTGCACAGATCCGTCTTACGACTAGAGGCCTAGGACACATCAGTAGTTCTGATTACGTTAGTGACCATGCGGCGTATGTTGAACTATGAGCGTTGATCTTAACCATAGCTCAACATAGGCTCTAATCCCCCGACTCTTGACTTAGGTTTTGGTAGTAGTTGACCCTATTTGATTGGTATAAGCATGGTGGACCGACCTAATACCCTAGGTTTTTAGTCCATAGTCAATTCCTCGATTTATCCCGTCTTCTGTAGTTTATTTAATAGTTTAATTAATTCTTCCCTGATTTCATATGGAGTAGTTGAATTGGTTGAATATTGATTTAGAAACTCTGTCTCCCTGTGGATTCGACCCTGCTTCCACTGACTACCTAATTAGAGGTCTGCAGGTTTATTTTTGATTAGGTGATACGACTTTAACCTAACTCATCTGAAATAGCCATCGCTACCCCACTCAAACAATCCTTAAGGTGCTGGGCTCGAAAACCGTCTCTACCACAAGACATACCACGCGGAAAACTCAAAATCCAATCCAAAACAACGACAAATGAAGCAATGAGATGATGGTGGTCAATAGGTATATCCGGCAAGGAAGGAGCCGGCAAAGAAGGGTGCTTGGACTGCAAATCCGCAAGAGTGGCATCAGAATAAGGAGCAATGCAGGAAGAAGAAAGAGTTGGACCGCTGATATCACGTATTTATATAGAGTTTTCTCCCTTATTTACAAGCTAATTTGTGCGTCATTGGAGCTCTTCGTAGCTATTTTATGCTAGGAAAATTCTCTTTGGTAACCCCTAACTTTTAATTTCTCTCAGTGGTAACTTTTTGTTTGGCATATTATCAGTGGTAGACCCTAATTAGTATTTAAATTAAAACTGTAGCATTAATTAGTGTTTAGCCGTTAAACTGCTGTTAGATTACCTTAAACTAGTTGACCCTAAATTAAATTAAACCCCTACCCTTACTCCACTACCTAATTACTCCCTAAGGAAAAGTTTTTCTTCTCCCAAAGTTCAAACTCTCTCCACTCTCATAAACTGTTCACCTTCCTTTTCTACATTCATCTGTGAATTCTTCCTCCATTAATAACGCAACAAAATTTTTATCTTCCATCCAAAATTATTATTTAAGTGCAAGATTATAATAGTTATATCGAAAAGATCTGGGAAAAATCGACATAGGGTATTGGGTTTTGATTGTGATCAAGAATTTTGGTGATTATTTGGGTTAATTTTGGGTCGTTTATAACTTCTTCATCAGCCATCACATTTTCATCTTCTAACACCTAACACCTAACACCTAATTAAAGTAACAACCACCATTAACTTAAATGATTAACATCCTATCATCATCATCATCCCCACCCCTAAACCCAGCCACCCACGAGCCACCCCCAGCCACCCACCCCCAACCCCACCCCCAGCCACCCCACGACCCCCCACCCACAACCCACCTCAATCCAGCTACCCACCCTCACCCTAACCCACAACCCCCACACACAACCCAAACCAAACCCAGCCACAACCACCCAACACTAACCCACCCCTCAACACCAAATAGCCGAAAAACAATAATAAAACACCGGCGACAACTTGGGACAACGTCGCGCAGCACTTGCACCACCGTGGCAACCGGAAAACGCCTTGGGAAGCCGGTGAAATGGGCCGAAATCGCCCAGTAATTTGCGAATAATTACTACTTGATTTCAAAACGAAAACATCCATTTACAACATCAATTTGCAATTCAAAAGTTGACGAATAAAAACCCTCATTCGAATTTAACAAAACTCCAACGATTTTTGTCGAATTTGAGCAATGAATTCGGCCATTCAAGGAGTGTAAAGTTCGAACGTTAATTCCAGAATTTTCAGTGGTGGTTGGAATTAGGGAATAATTAGGTAGTGGAGTTAGGGTAGGGGTTTAATTTAATTTAGGGTCAACTAGTTTAAGGCTAATCTAACAACAGTTAAACGGCTAAACATTAATTACTGCTACAGTTTTAATTTTAATACTAATTAGGGTCTACCACTGATAATATGCCAAACAAAAAGTTACCACTGAGAGAAATAAAAAATTAGGGGCTACCAAAGAGAATTTCCCTTTATGCTAACTATCGTATATAGTTGTGGTTTTGTGTTTTAGTGTTGAATTGCAGGTTGTAGGGAGTTTTCTCCTTATTTTCGAGCTATATGGAAGCAACCGCGGCTTTACGAGATGTTACGAGGCATGTAGGATGGCTCACGAGCTTTATGGGTAGTTCAGGAGGTCCCAAAACCTCTAAACGTGAAGAATTGAGAGCCAAAGAGTAGAAAAAGGAGTTTTTCGTACTTTGATCGGGCAAAAATGGCCCGATCGGGCGAAGATATTGTGATCGGGTAGAGAAGTTGCGGACCCGATCGGGCGAGCATCCATGTGCCCAGACCCGATCGGGCCACATCAGCCCACCCGATTGGGTGGAAGCCCAGCTTCCTTTCTAATAATGCTACTGTGCGCTGAAGAGAGCATCGTTCCTAGGCTCAAAGCTCAGCCCACCCGATCGGGTACTGTCACCCGAAGCCCATCGGGTGGGAGGTCCAAGGCGTGTTGGTGTTGTACGCAAGAAGGGAGGAGCGCTGGGCCCTTGGAGCTGGGCCTTGACCTCCAAAAGGATGCTGCTGCCAGCGTACAAAGGAGAAGCGAAGAGCTAGCCTCATTCCCCAGGCCTGATCGGGCAGGTGCACCCGATCCAGATCGAGTGGGCTAGATTTGCTCCTCTTTAACTGCTTTTTGCGTGAAACAAAATAAGAAAAGTTGGAAATAATTTTTACTATGGACCCGATCGGGTGGCCCTTTGCCCGATCACCCGATCGGGTCCCGTGCTCGTGTCGCGGATTTACTGCTTTAGAAAAATTCTGAAAAAAAAAATAAAAAAAATATGGTTCCATGACTGGTTTAGTTGCCTCCCTGTACTCCTTGTTGTGCTCTAATTGAAATTAATTTGACTCTGTTTTCTGGATAGCTGGGCATTTGTGATCTTGAGGCTATGATTTGATGTTTGATTGCTATGATTTCGAGCAAAATTTGATTATATTAAACCACTTTGTGATGCATACCTGAATTGGTTAGACTGTGAGGCCTCTTTGTAGCCTATTGGATTCATATTATTATCCAGTCTATTCTTGTGTATTAGTTCCTCTTTAGTGGATTGATCTTGACTTTGACTTCGTACTTGTCTGATTTTCGATGACTTGTAGCATTTGCTGTGATAGAGGCGTTCTTTTGTCTTATTCTTGAGCTTCAGAGTGAATTTTTGATATACTTTTATCTACCTTAGCCCCGCCGAGCCTAATGACTTGTTTCGTGATACTTAAACCCTTATTATGAGCCCATGGCCTTCATTTCATATAATTTCCAAGCCTAGCTTGGGGGAGCTTTTGTATGGGTTGAGTTTGAGATTGGTTTCTTGGTTTAGTTTGGTTGTTGAGGAATTTAAAAGTGTATTTATTGTGGTTTGAGAGTGAGAAAAAGAAAAGAAAAAAGCAAAATTAGAGTTGCGTGAATGATGTTCAGAAAAATGAAAGAAAAATGAAATAAAAGTTCAAAAAAATTCGAAGTTCTTTCATTCATGTACGTTCTTAAAGAAATATTCGCTTCATTTCTTGAAAACTGGGTTTGTTATGAGTTTGTCATTGATTTATGAGAGTTGGGTTACTTTTCGTGGCTTTATGGTGTTGTTGGGAGTTGTGTAGGCCATCTTAGGCCTTGTTTGAATGATTTATGCTCCCCCTTTCTTGGTTTTTCCACCACATTACCCAAAAGTATCCCCTACCTCTTACCTAAGCCCCATTACAACCCTCTAAAGTCCTCTTGAGCTCGTGTCTGCAGTGTTCATTTGATTGATTTCGAGTCAGTTTGTCAAAGTTAAATAGTATTTCTGCTAATTGAGTCGACTTGACTAGAATGAGCGTCATTTAACCTTCTTAAACACGTGAGAGTGTGAGTGGGAAGGGTATTTATGGTCGGGTTGGTGAGTGTTCGGGCATATTCTTTGCCTGCCACAAAATAGCGAGGAGTGACACCCTTGTGAGAGCCTTTTCAGGACTTGTATGCCTTGTGGATGCTTGAATTTGATAAATCGCTTGGATGATTGGTGGTTGGATGGATTTGATTAGCCAAACTTGAATTATGCCGGCTTGAACGATTCTTAGTCTTGAAAATGTTTTGAGCTTTGATTGATTTTTATCTATGGGGTGAGGCAGTCTATTCCATGTTCATATTCTGTTTGCTTGAGGACAAGCAAAGGTTTAGCTTGGGGGAGTTTGATATCACGTATTTATATAGAGTTTTCTCCCTTATTTACAAGCTAATTTTTGCGTCATTGGAGCTCTTCGGAGCTATTTTATGCTAAGTATCGTATATAGTTGTGATTTTGTGTTTTAGTGTTGAATTGCAGGTTTTAGGGAGTTTTCTCCTTATTTCCGAGCTATATGGAAGCAACCACGGCTTTACGAGATGTTACGAGGCATGTAGGATGGCTCACGAGCTTTATGGGTAGTTTAGGAGGTCCCAAAACCTCTAAACGTGAAGAATTGAGAGCCAAAGAGTCAAAAAGGAGTTTTCCGTACTTTGATCGGGCAAAAATGGCCCGATCGGGCGAATATATTGTGATCGGGTAGAGAAGTTGCGGACCCGATCGGGCGAGCATCCATGTGCCCAGACCCGATCGGGCCACATCAGCCCACCCGATCGGGTGGAAGCCCAGCTTCCTTTCTAATAATGCTACTGTGCGCTGAAGAGAGCATCGTTCCTGGGCTAAAAGCTCAGCCCACCCGATCGGGTACTGTCACCCGAAGCCCATCGGGTGGGAGGTCCAAGGCGTGTTGGTGCTGTACGCAAGAAGGGAGGAGCGCTGGGCCCTTGGTGCTGGGCCTTGACCTCCAAAAGGATGCTGCTGCCAGCGTACAAAGGAGAAGCGAAGAGCTGGCCTCATTCCCCAGGCCCGATCGGGCAGGTGCACCCGATCCAGATCGGGTGGGCTAGATTTGCTCCTCTTTGACTGCTTTTTGCGTGAAACAAAATAAGAAAAGTTGGAAATAATTTTTACTATGGACCCGATCGGGTGGCCCTTTGCCTGATCGGGTCCCGTGCTCGTGTCGCGGATTTTCTATCTTTTATTTCCGTTTTTAATTAGACTCGAGGGGTATTATAAATACCTTTTCCTCATTATTTTAGAGACATCCTTTTTATCATCTTTTATTCTAGTTTATTTCATATAGCTCTTAGCTTAGTTTAAACACTATAGATTGGATTAAAGGTGACTGAACCTATTCGATTTCAATAAAAGTTCTCGCTTTCTGTCAATTGGTATTCTTCTTTGCCCTAATCTCTTTTATTATTCTTAATTGCTTGGCCTAGTTATTTAATCATTCATAATGCAATTGTTAGGGTTTCATATTAGTTTTATTGTTGTCAATTCAATTATGGTTGAGTAGTTCTCTTTCTAGGGTGTTAGATAGGAAAGCCATGTTTATACCATGATTGTTATTTAGATTTCTATCAATTTCTAGGGCTTGATTAGGGTGATTGTGATGTGGTTTGTTCTTAATTAGTGATTAATGTTAGTGTACAATTTCATTGATTGCTTGTGGTTGATAGTTGTTTGCACAGATCCGTCTTACGACTAGAGGCCTAGGACACGTCAGTAGTTCTGATTACGTTAGTGAAAATGCGGCGTATGTTGAACTATGAGCGTTGAGTCTTAACCATAGCTCAACACATGCTCTAATCCCCCGACTCTTGACTTAGGTTTTGATAGTAGTTGACCTTATTTGATTGGTATAAGCATGGTGGACCGACCTAATACCCTAGGTTTTTAGTCCATAGTTAATTCATCGATTTAATTTGTCTTCCTTAGCCTAATCTTTAGTTCAGTTTATTCTTCCCTGATTTCATCTGGAGTAGCTGATTGATTGAATATTAATATAGAAACTCTGTCTCCCTGTGGATTCGACCCTGCTTCCATTGACTACCATAGTTAGAGGACTGTAGGTTTATATTTGAATAGGTAATACGACTAAATCCAATCAACCGCATCTGTATAATGACCATCACAAATCTTCCTCTTACACTGCTTGATATTCCGCTCACCCAAATCAAGGTCCTCCTCATCAGCCTCAAAGAAAGTAGAAGAATCATTTGGCAAAGTTTCTCTGACAAGGTGCAAACTATCACCCGCTTACCGCATGAACAAATATCACAGGAAATACTTTCTTCCTAACGTTGATGCTTAATAGCAGACTTGCACTCAAGATTACTCCGCGGGTGGAAAGTTTTAAGAGTGCAAATTGGTAACACTAACAGAGACGCAACAAGAAATGTCATCAGGTTTAGAAATAACCTTATCAAGAGCACCTTTCAGAACTCAAGAGAACCCCAAACGACACTTAGGAGGTATAGACTTCACAGTACGAAACCCCTGGGTGAACAAACGATCATGAAGAGCCATATCAAAACCACAAGAATAATCATGCAACGAGCCATCATCATGTCCCTGTTGCATAGATGGAGAAGGAACCTGTGGCTTAGGGATGTCATAAAGCAAAAATCTAACATTACCATCACCCTCATCAAGAGGTGACACAAAATCTGCACCCCGGCCATGAGGACACCTAGTACGAAGAATATGAATTTTGAAACAAACCCCACATAATCAAATCCCCATACGAGCAAAAGTAACCTTTGCCGCGGTAAAAATAGACAAATTAGTAGAAAGAGCATGTCGTGTAGTATCACGTGCACCAGAACAACAATGTCGATGACAAAGGTGTATGAGCAACGAAGTCTTAGTGAGTCCATTACCACCACCATCTTGACACCCACTATGACCTGCAAAAGGGCAATGAAATCGCACAACAACGACTATCACTAGAAGGTAACCGTTCCAGGCACCACGTAGATCCAGATGGACGCTGAAGAAGAAGATGAAAATAAGTAACCAGAAACCCAGGTTAGTGATGAAGCCCAAGGCAAACAAAGCAATACTAACCATGATAATGTCATACACTTAGGTCATGATGATGTCATACACTAAGGTCATGTTGATGTCATTGTCATACACTAAGGTCATGTTGATGTCATTGTCATACACCAAAGCACACTCCTTATCCTTGATCAACCCACTGATCACTCAATTCACTACTCCTTGATCAACACCACTGATCACCCAAATCACAACCACTGATCAACACCAAAACACCACAACACTAACACCAAATCACGTGCACTGATCAACACCAAAACGCCACTGCACTTACACCAAATCGCGCACAAATCCACTGCACTAACACCTGATACACAACACTAATACCAAATCCATTGCACTAACACCAAATACATAACACTAACACCAAAACGCCATTGATCAAACACTACCGTACGAGATAACACAACACCAACACCAACACCAAATCACACACCAAAACGCCACGACGCTAATGTGCACCAAATCGCGAAAAACACCCACTGTCGACTGTCGTACGATGCTGAACCATCAACTACTGCCAACCACTACCGTACGAGATAACAGATTGACCCACGACTAACTCACCGCAGCCAGAGAATGACACGTTGAATTGCCGGAAAACCCGACCCTAACCCCCAACCCTAATCGCCCTAATTATGGAGAAAAATTTATTATTATTATAAAAAAATTCATACAACCTACAAGAAATTAGTGGGTAATCGATATACAATCTGGGCACCCACTCCTCTAGCTATAGCAAACCCTATCCAAGTGAAAATATGGGCAACAGCACGAGCCCCTGTGTCCTGAGTCTTCGAAAAGATCTGAACCCGTTTCAGTCTTCTTATCCAATTCTCTAAGAGAAGAAAAGGAAAAGGGAAGGAAGTCATAATCCATTGCTCCACAACGAGCTTCATACTTGGCCCGCTTCCGACGAGCCGCCTCAACAACAACACGTCCAGGAACAAAGTCAGACAACACGGACTGGGTCAAGGGAGAAGACCATGTCAAGTCGACACACACATCACGACCACGATCCCAAGAATAAAGAAGCACATCTGCAGGCCTGAAGGCCCCGTCTTTCTCCCCAGACAACCCAATGTCAACCTCCTTTCTTGCCGAAATCACAGACCGATAGCAAATATCAACAAGGGTATCCCAAACTATATTATGCCAATGTTTAATACCCACAATATCAGCACACGACACCGCATGATCACCGAAAATATCCCCAACAAAAACACTAGATCAAGCAGCGCACGACATCGAAGTAGAGAACAAAGGAACACCCAATCGGTAACACAACATAGTCCCTACGAGCCCCTACTTCTTTACCTATAGCAAAACTGATCCTAGTAAAGATGTTAAGCAGCAGCTCATGCCCCAATGTCTTGAGCCATAGAGAACTTTTGTATTCGTTTAAGTAAGAAACAACATCATTCTCTAATTCCCCCCAATAAAGAGAAGGAGAAAGGGAGGAAACGATATCCAATAGTCGCACACTTAGCCTCATATTTGACACTTTGCATCGTGCCGCATCAATTACCGCACGACTGGGCACAAAGTCAGACATCCCATATTGTGTCAAGGGAGATGACCCAGTCAGATCAACACACATATTAAGCCCTCCATTCCAAGAGTAAAGTAACATATCTGTTGGATGTAGGGCTACTTCAACTTTTAACAAGAGATGTTACTGTGAAAATATGAGATGCACCCATATCAAATAACATATAAGCAGGAGAGGACTGAAAAAGAAAAGTACTAGTGACGCCATCATGATTATTTTATGCTTCAGCTTTATTTACAACATAAATTTGTGCTTCGTTCCCGTTGTGACGATTCCCACCTGCGCCTTGTTGTTGTTGTGGAATTGACTCTTGTTGCCACCTTGCCTAACTGAACTAGCATTGTAACTTCTCCTTGAAGTTGCATTTCTTTGAGTCCTTTGCACAAGCACAGACCAAACAGACTGGGGGCAAGGATACAGAGGGCAAATAAGGGGTAAGCAACAGAGAAAGGGAATCTTCTTTTAAATTCCAACATTGTAGCTGACCCTACAACAAGCCACCCAACTGCCATCGAAGTCCACCTCACCTAATAAAAACCTAGTGAATAAGCATAAGCAGAAGAGACATACTGAAGTGCAAGGACAAACAAAAATGCAAGAAAAGCAAGAAAATGAGAGAAACAAGAGATTTTTCCAATTCGAAAATGCCCTAAAGGCCATTGAAATAAAAACAATCAACGCAGGCAAAAGAACGAAGCTACTAGCTGATAGGTTTTAGTCGTGTCACCTAATCAAAAATAAACCTACGGACCTCTAACTAGGTGGTCAGTGGAAGCAGGGTCGAATCCACAGGGAGACAGAGTTTCTAAATCAAAATTCAACCAATTCAGCTACTCCAGATGAAATCAGGAAGGAATTAATTAAACTAAAGAATAGACTACAGAAGACGGAATAAATTGAGGATTAAACTATGGAATAAAAACCTAGGGTATTAGGTCGGTCCACCATGCTTATTCCAATCAAATAGGGTCAACTACTATCAAAACCTAAGTCAAGAGTCGGGGGATTAGAGCCTATGTTGAGCTATGGTTAAGACTCAACGCTCATAGTTCAACATACGCCGCATGTTCATTAACGTAATCAGAACTACTGACGTGTCCTAGGCCTCTAGTCGTAAGACGGATCTGTGCAAACAACTATTAACCACAAGCAATCAATGAAATTGTACACTGACATTAATTACTCAATAAGAACAAACCACATCACAATCACCCTAATCAAGCCCTAGAAATTGAAAGAAAGCTAAATCACAATCATGGTATAAACATGGCTTTCCTATCTAACACCCTAGAAAGAGAACTACTCACTCATAATTGAATTGACAACAATAAGACTAATATAAAACCTGATAGGATTTAGTCGTGTCACCTAATCAAAAATAAACCTAAGTCCTCTAACAATAGTAGTCAAGGGAAGTAGGGTCGAATCCACAGAGAGACGGAGTTCTAAGTTAATATTCAGCTAAAAAGCTACTTCAGACAAAAATCAGATAGAAATCAGCTGAACTAATAATTAACTACTAGAAAGCAATATAAAGATCGGAATTTAACTATGAATTAAAGGTCTAGGGAATTAGTTCGGTCCACCATGCTTATACCAATCAAAGGATCAAACAACTATCAGAACCTAGGTCGAGAATCGATAGATTAGAACACGTGTCAAGCTATGGTTAAGTCTCAACGTCCATAATTCAACATATGCAGCATGTTCACAAACATAATCAGAATTACTGGTGTGTACTAGGCCTCTAAAAGTAAGACGGATCTGTGCAAACCATTATTAACCTCAAGTAATCAAAGAAACTGCGCAATAACGTTAATTACTCAATAAGAACAAATCACCCCATAACCTATCTCATCAAACCCTAGAAACTAATAGCAATTCAAATAATCATGATATAAACATGGCTTCCCTCTCTAAATCCCTAGAAATTGAACTACTCACTCATAATTGAGTCAACGATAAACAATCTAATATGAAACCCTAATAATTGTATCATGAATGAATAAATAATTAAGCTAAGCAATTAAGAATAATAAAAGAGATTAAAGTAGAGAAGAATACCAATTGACAGAAAGCAATAACTTTTATTGAAATCGAATCCGAGGTTCAATCACCTTTAATCTAATCTAAAGTGTTTAAACTCAATAAAACTAAGCTAAGAACTATGGAATTAAAACTAGAGAAAAAGATGTCTCTAAAAATATGAGGAATAGCTATTTATAATAGCCCCAAAATCTAATTAAAAAATGAATAGAAAAAGATAGAATTTCGGGAAAAAGAGCTGTCCGTGCTCCAGGCCCGATCGGGTTAATTCCCGCCCGATCGGGTGGCTAAACTGCAATTCTGCATCAACTTGCGAAGGCCGTATCTCTCAAAATAGAAGTCTGATTGGGACGTGAGACCTATCAATGGAAAGCTCTTGAAGTCTAGAATCCAACACAATTGGAATTTCTTGATTATCAATTTTATATCAAAAGTTATAATGAAAATAGTGAAGGTGTGTCAGTTTTGGCACTTCTTTCACTAATTCTTTGCTTCATTCCAACTCAAAATTGTCCCAAACGGATGCATTGTGATCCTTGTGCAAGCTACCTTCATCTTCAATGATTAATAGGCTACATCCTTGGTACTCATGATCACTTTGTATCAAAATATCCTGAAAATCATCGAAACACACAAAACGGGGAGTAGTAGAGCACAACTTATGTAATTCATGTCATTATGCACCTAAATGCTCAAAAAGGAGTTCTAAATGCAATCTAAATGCATCTAAAAACTATATATAAATGTGATACATCAAACTCCCCCAAGCTAAACCTTTGCTTGTCCTCAAGCAAATAAAACATGAACATGGAATAGATTGCCTCACCCCAAAGATAAAAACAATCAAAGCTCAAAATGTTTTCAAGACTAAGAATCGTTCAAGCAGGCAAAATTCAAGTTCGGCTAATCAAATCCATCCAACCACCAATCATCCAAGCAATTTATCAAATTCAAGCATCCACAAGGCATACAAGTCCTGAAAAGGCTTCTCACAAGGGTGTCACTCCTCTCTACTTTGTGGCAGGCAAAGAATATGCTCGAACACTCACCAACCCGACCATAAATACCCTTCCCACTCACACTCTCATGTGTTTAAGAAGGTTCAATGACGTTCATCCTAGTCAAGTCGACTCAATTAGCAGACATACTCTTTAACTTTGACAAACTGACTCGAAATCAATCAAATGAACACTGCAGACACGAGCTCAAGAGGACTTTAGAGGGTTGTAATGGGGCTTAGGTAAAAGGTAGGGAATACTTTTGGGCAATGTGGTGGAAAAACCAAGAAAGGGGGAGCATGAATCATTCAAACAAGGCCTAAGATGGCCTACACAACTCCTAACAACACCATAAAACCACGTAAAGTAACCCAACTCTCATAAATCAATGAACAACTCATAACAAACCCAATTTTCAAGCAATGAAGCAAATATTTCTTTAAGAACGTACGTGAATGAAAGAACTTCGAATTCTTTTGAACTTTTATTTCATTTTTCTGAACTTCATTCACGCAACTCCAAAATTGCTTTTTCTTTTCTTTTTCTCACCCTCAAGCCACAACAAATACACTTTTAAATTCCTCAACAACCAAACTAAACCAAGAAACCAATCTCAACTCAACCCATACAAAAGCTCCCCCAAGCTAGGCTTGGAATAATATCAAGTGAAGGCTTTGGGCTCATAATAGGGGTTTAAGTAACACGAAACAAGTCATTAGGCTCAGCGGGGCTAAGGAGGATAAAAGTATATCAAAAATTCACTCTGAAGCTCAAGAGTAAGACAAAAGAACGCCTCTATCACAGCAAATGCTACAAGTCATCGAAAATCAGACAAGTACGAAGTCAAAGTCAAGATCAATCCACTAAAGAGGAACTAACACACAAGAATAGACTGGATAATAATATAAATCCAATAGGCTACAAAGAGGCCTCACAGTCTAACCAATTCAGGTATGCAGCACAAAGTGGCGTAATATAATCAAACTTTGCTCGAAATCATAGCAATCAAACATCAAATCATAGCCTCAAAATCACAAATGCCCAGCTATCCAGAAAACAAAGTCAGAACACTTTCAAATAGAGCACAACAAGGGGCACAGGGAGGCAACTAAACCAGTCATGGAACCATATTTTTTTGTTTTTGATTTTTTCAGAATTTTTCGAAAGCAGTAAATCTATCCTAGAAAGCAGTAAAAGAGATAGGGAATACAAACAGAACTCTTCCCCCAAGCTGAACTTGGCAGTGTCCTCAATGCCAAAAGGTGATAAGGATTATGCTAAGAGGAAAAACAATGTTAGTACCCTCACTCTCGCTCACAAAAAGGAAGAAAAATAAAAAGAAAAGGAAAAGGGAAAGAAAAATACGAGTTGCCTCTCGCACAGCGCTGGTTTATAAAGGTCCCGTACGACCATAATCCTCCATCTCATTGGAAGAGTCAAATGCCTTGAGTAACTTATCAAATGCGCCTGCAAACATGTCATTGAGCACTAGATATGGCTTGATGACAAGCGCATCTATCTTCACATAAATAATATCAGAGAAAATAACTGATTTGTGAAGATAAGTAAAATCAAAATAAAAGGGAGAAAAGAAGGACAATGAACAAGTTCCCTTTGGTGACGTAGGCTGTGAGGATCTCAAGGAGAGAATAGGAGCAACCGCAACTGTGAGAAAATATGGGGCATGGCGAATAGGGAGAGAAGGGACAAGATTAAGTCTATGTGAAGATGGAATATAGGGACAGGGAATAATAGGCTCAACCGTGACGGTTTTACTTACAATTTCACCATCCTCAATAATGGGCTCGTCAACACAAGGGCTCTCAACCAATAGTTCCTCTTCTATCAAAACATTCATTACATCCACACTCCCCTCAGTCTGATCATGCTTTTCAATATCAGGAGTCAGAGTCTTATCATTCACCTCTAATATGGCATTCTCGACACAATCATCATCACAATCATTATCATCATAAATCGCCCGTTGACCATCAAGTTGCATAGCAAGCGATTTTTCATAATTTGAGACATGTGTGATGTAACACATCAAGTCTTGATTAGATTTTTCAATTCGTTGTGTGAGGTAACACATCAAGTCTTGATTAGATTTTTCAATTCGTTCACCACAAGACTCAATCATCTGCTTAGGTAAATCTAGACTCTCTGAAGATTCAGATTGTGAATAATTATGGACTCCATGTGGGTCAGAATAAGTATAATCAGTTGCATAGGACTCGTTAGGGAAATGGTTAATATCATGGGAATTCATGCACAAATTATTTGGATATTGACAATAAGAATATGCATCAGACACATAACTATTGTAATACCCATTATCAAAATTATATTGCTCTTGTAAACTAGAATACCCATTATTATAGTCTTGCCCCTGATAATTGGAGTATCCATTATTATTGTCATAATGCCCTTGAAAATTAGGGTAACCTTCCCCATACGAATTATAAGCCGGCCACTCCATATAAACTCATGAATAAGAGAGAGAGAAAGAAAGAATTTACAAAAATAAGAAAAATAAAAGAAAAAAATTAATTAAAAAAAAAAAAAAAAAACGTACCTCAATTAGAACAATGAAGTTCCAATGAGGCACAGAGAAGTAGACCAAATAACCAAACAAAAACTTAGAAAACTAGCCGTCTCCCCGGCAACGGCGCCAAAATTTGATAGGATTTAGTCGTGTCACCTAATCAAAAATAAACCTAAGTCCTCTAACAATAGTAGTCAAGGGAAGTAGGGTCGAATCCACAGAGAGACGGAGTTCTAAGTTAATATTCAGCTAAAAAGCTACTTCAGACAAAAATCAGATAGAAATCAGCTGAACTAATAATTAACTACTAGAAAGCAATATAAAGATCGGAATTTAACTATGAATTAAAGGTCTAGGGAATTAGTTCGGTCCACCATGCTTATACCAATCAAAGGATCAAACAACTATCAGAACCTAGGTCGAGAATCGATAGATTAGAACACGTGTCAAGCTATGGTTAAGTCTCAACGTCCATAATTCAACATATGCAGCATGTTCACAAACATAATCAGAATTACTGGTGTGTACTAGGCCTCTAAAAGTAAGACGGATCTGTGCAAACGATTATTAACCTCAAGTAATCAAAGAAACTGCGCAATAACGTTAATTACTCAATAAGAACAAATCACCCCATAACCTATCTCATCAAACCCTAGAAACTAATAGCAATTCAAATAATCATGATATAAACATGGCTTCCCTCTCTAAATCCCTAGAAATTGAACTACTCACTCATAATTGAGTCAACGATAAACAATCTAATATGAAACCCTAATAATTGTATCATGAATGAATAAATAATTAAGCTAAGCAATTAAGAATAATAAAAGAGATTAAAGTAGAGAAGAATACCAATTGACAGAAAGCAATAACTTTTATTGAAATCGAATCCGAGGTTCAATCACCTTTAATCTAATCTAAAGTGTTTAAACTCAATAAAACTAAGCTAAGAACTATGGAATTAAAACTAGAGAAAAAGATGTCTCTAAAAATATGAGGAATAGCTATTTATAATAGCCCCAAAATCTAATTAAAAAATGAATAGAAAAAGATAGAATTTCGGGAAAAAGAGCTGTCCGTGCTCCAGGCCCGATCGGGTTAATTCCCGCCCGATCGGGTTAATTCCCGCCCGATCGGGTGGCTAAACTGCAATTCTGCATCAACTTGCGAAGGCCGTATCTCTCAAAATAGAAGTCTGATTGGGACGTGTGACCTATCATTGGAAAGCTCTTGAAGTCTAGAATCCAACCCAATTGGAATTTCTTGATTATCAATTTTATATCAAAAGTTATAATGAAAATAGTGAAGGTGTGTTAGTTTTGGCACTTCTTTCACTAATTCTTTGCTTCATTCCAACTCAAAATTGTCCCAAACGGATGCATTGTGATCCTTGTGCAAGCTACCTTCATCTTCAATGATTAATAGGCTACATCCTTGGTACTCATGATCACTTTGTATCAAAATATCCTGAAAATCATCGAAACACACAAAACGGGGAGTAGTAGAGCACAACTTATGTAATTCATGTCATTATGCACCTAAATGCTCAAAAAGGAGTTCTAAATGCAATCTAAATGCATCTAAAAACTATATATAAATGTGATACATCAAAACCCTAACAATTGCATCATGAATAATTGAATAAATAAGCTAACCAATTAATAATAATAAAAGAGAATAGAGTAGAGAAGAGTACCAATTGACGGAAAGCAGGAACTTTTATTGAAATCGAAATAGGTTTGATCACCTCTAAATTAATCTAGAGTGTTTGAATTAAACTAAAAGCAATGAAGAATAAAACTAGTCTAAAACCTAATGAAAGATGAATAAAAGATGAATAAAAATCTAGATGTCTCTAAATAATGAGGAAAAGGTATTTATAATACCCCTCAAGTTCACTAAAAACGGGAACAAAAAGTGAAAAAGCGCGATAAAGCACCAGACCCGATCGGGCCCGAGCACAGTACCCGATCGGGTCCACATACAAATTCTCCCAACTTCACTTCTGGGCTCTGGCAGCAGCAATGCAGCAATAAGGCGAGAAAAACGGCCCACCCGATCGGGTCGGGCGGTAGTCACCCGATCGGGTCTGGCGACAAAAAGTACCAGCAAGCTCGCCTCCTCCGCAGCGTCCCAATAAGACCTAGCAGCACTAGACCCGATGGGATCGGGCGGTAGATGCCCGATCGGGTCTGGGCACATGTGTTCTCGCCCGATCTGATCGGGCACGCCTTGCCCGATCGGGTCCGCAACTTTCGTACCCGATCATAATATTTCGCCCGATCGGGCCATTTCTGCCCGATCAGTGCACGGAAACCTCATTTGACTCTTTGGCTCTCTAATCTTCACATTTAGGGGTCTTGGGACCTCCTAAACTATCCATAAAGCTCGTGAGCCATCCTACGTGCCTCGTAACATCTCGTAAAGCCGTGGTTGCTTCCAAAAGGCTCGGGAATAAGGAGAAAACTCCATAAAACCTGCAATTCAATACTAAAACACGAAACCACAACTACATACGACAGTTAGCACAAAATAGCTCCCAAGAGCTCCAATGACGCACAAATTAGCTTGTAAATAAGGGAGAAAACTCTATATAAATACGTGATATCACTAGCCAACTAAGCAACCAAACATGAAAAAATAAAGACAACTAGTACAAAAATGCTCGAGAAAAGAGAGTTACCTGAACAAGTAGAGAAAGGAGTGAAGTGAGAAATGCTAGTAACCCACAAAAAAGTCGAACGAAGTAGAAATTGAAGAATACGAGAAAGATGCAAACAGAAATGAAGAATTCTGCCCTAATTCGCATGGAAATAGCCAGAGAAAGCAAAAGAGATTTCGGAAATAAAGTTGAAGTAGAAACGAAGACGAAAATTTTCCAAAGAGATGAAAATTTGCAATTTCTAGGGTAGATGAACAGTTGAGTGACATATCATTAATCCTCGAAAAGTTGAACAGGCGCCCACTCAATGAGTATGATAAAGAAACTCGATCGAAGAAGGAAGAAGATAAGTCAAAGATTCCCTACTTAAATCCCACCAAGAAAAAGTATTCCCCAACTAAACACAAAACTCTGTGAAAAACATCACTAGGTCTGGGGGCAAATTATGTAGGTCTGTCCGGCAGATTTTGAAGAACGAAAAGAGTAGAGCCGACATAGCAAAACTCATTGAGCAGACTCCTCGGAAGGAGCAGCTAACAATAAGAGATCTGAGAAAGGGCCAAGAGCATAATGAAACAAGTCCATATCGGTCAGACAGGCTCAGATTCCCAAGAAGAGCCTATGTCTCAACTTATCCAAAGTCCACACTATAACTACTGATGCCCATACATGAGATCAGTTTATTCTCTTGTATTGAGAATTGATACATACTTTGCACTCAAATTTCTACACTAAGGCTTAACACTTATGATCTTAGAGCTAACTTAGGCATCAGAGGGGGCACTGCTCGAAAAAACCCTAAAAACCAATGATTGCTTTTCAGGTCACCATCGTGAATTCGTGATAGAGCATTGTTCATCACTTTCCTCACTACACCACCCTTATAATTTCATACAAAAAATATATATTTTATCATCGTTCTCTTCCATCTTTTTGTAGTCGTAAAATTACAACCCTAATTCTTAACTTTGACAAGGTGAGACTACATATGGAGGCAAGAGAGGTAGATGGGGAGGGGTGAGTTGTTTGATCAAAAAAGGTCAAAAGGGGCTTTTGTCTTAATAATTTCATTTTTTAGTTAAACCAAACGACTTACAAAGAACAAAATTATTATTTAGTTTTCTGACATATTTTATTTCCTTTCGACTCTATAATTTGTACCAAAATACCCCTTATAATGCCAAATAATCAACAAGAAAAATAAAATGAGAACCCAGACCGTGGAGCACCAATGTGCAACTGTGCATGCTCTAGTCTAAACTAATAGATGAATATAAAAAAATTGCAGCTTATAAGGGCTAGAGCAATTTTCTTGACAAATGCACATCGAACAATAATTACATAATATTTGAATCGAAAAGACTAGATAAACAACTTTTAGCAATACAATCCGCCTGACAAATTTGTTGAAATTGAACCTTGAGAAATTGACACCAGTTGCACGATTTGGCACGACTTTGAATAGCAAAAATAGGGGATCAATCTTTATTGAGGGCAGACTATGTCATTCTCACATCGCTTTTTTTTGTGAAAAGCTCGACCAGCGAGAAAAGGTGGTAGGTCAAGCTCCTCCGAGATGGTACCATGTAACATCATGACCAAATAACTGAGTCAAACAGAATTAAAAAGTGTTGTCGACGCGCATTTAGAACATCGAAGAGAAGCTAACGCTTCCGCATGGAGAGCACTAGAGACAAAACAATAGGAACCACCACCCTTCAAGGTTGGAAAGGTTCATTGAATTCGATATTGACGGAAAGCTACAGCGGCTGTAACACATAAACCCAGGGAATCATTGATGTTAGCCATTTTGCAATTTGTATAAAAAAATTGTTTAGGAGGGGAAGGCACGAGATTAGGCGCTTCTTGGCATCTTTATCCTACACATAACACTTTTATGTTCATATAACACTCTGGAGGGAACAACATTTCCAGTTTCGACATTAAGAATGCACTTCTACATTTTCCATCCGAATTTTTTTGCACAACCATAAAATTTGCATCAAGCCACCATTTGCAACATGCACAAGGAATATCCAGCGTTGACTCGCAAAAGATGAAGTGATTAACTTGAGGACAAGAAAGATACAAGCAATACCCATACAATTCCAGTTTACACCATTCACCTGCAAGAAAGAATATTGAATGATGTGAGATATTTGCCATTAAGAAAGTCAGAAAATTGACGCAAAATAATTCCATGAGACAGTACCTCCTGCTGTGGAAACAAATCTTCTGATGTTTTTTTCATGACGTCAGACATAAAGGATCCAGCTAAAAGACCAAAGGGCATTACTAATTCCTGATTCCTAGATATAGTAACTAAAAAATCTGACGAAAAGCTCAAGAAGAACCAGGCTACGAAAGACCACTTAAATGCTTCCCGGCCAAGTGACAGTAAGTGTTGCAATCCTCGGTCTTCAGCTTTCTTCCATGGAAAATCTTTAACTGAATCAGGCATAGTTTTCCACAATCGCTCCTTAACACCATTTATTTGCATCTTTGCTGCATCAGGTATCCTGAATTGTGCCATAACTTTTCTAGTTGAAAGATTGTAAGAGACATTCTGATGGGAAGCACAAGCCAAATTACATGTTTGAAGTCGAAACCGAGAAGCACTAAATTCTTTTACCTGTCAGAGTACGAGAAATGCAATCACATACCTCAAATATATATAGAAGAGAGCCGCGGGGGGGGGGGGGGGTTCCTTTTCTAACTTGACAACGCGAAAATGTAAAATATAATGCAGTTGATAGTACCTTCACAAGTTCAAATATTTAATTCTCTAGAAGAGGAGTTTAAGGAACTAAAGTTCATCACAACAACATTAAATCATCACATCTGCAAATGAAGCATCTGTAATTCAAAAATCTTCGCCGTTTTTTGTAAGAAGAAAAGTACCTTCACAAGCTAGATAGAAGTATAATAAAAAGATAATTGCAACCACCGAGAGAGAATATGTGTGCCTAGCAAAGAAGAGTGCCACGAATCAAGTCTTAGTAACCAAGGCAGTAAATTAATGGTGCCAAAGTAATAATAGGTAAGTACCAAAATTTGCGGAAAAAGGCTGGTATTGATGGATGAAGCTCAAGTATCCTCACAAACTTTGTAGACATTGCAGTAATCTAGATCGCTTTCAAGGTACAAGGACTCAATGAGATGACTATTATGCATGACCATTCTCCTTCTCCTCTCACTTTTTAGTACCACCCCACCCCCACTAGTCTTTCTTACTTTCTGCTGCCACTAATTGCTTTTGTCACCAAATCTATGCTGATATGTTCTGGGATTGCTGGTTACCTTTCTGCCTCACTTCTCATATCTCGCTTTGGCTGTCTATCTGTGGGTGGTACGAAGAGCTACGCTGATGTGCCTTGGAGCCTGAAAAGCTCCCACCCGAAAGTGCTCATAAAAATTTTCTCATAGTCTGAAAGAATGGAGGATGGAAGACCATGGACCACCCCCTCAATGGAAATAACAGCCAAAGAGAGAGCAGCAAAAGGGAGTAGACTAAGCAAATGAGAATACTTAGTGAACCTAACCACAAACACTAGGATAGTAATTACCCCCTTAAGGGTAGCAAAACCATTCCATAGAATTCATAGAAATGATATCTCATACTTGGGAAGCGACCGGAAGGGGTTCTAAGAGGCCGAATTGGGTATTTTGTAGGAAGCCTTTTCCTGCCGACAAATGCCACAGTTTGGGACCAGCTTTCTAATGTCCTTTTCGATAGGTCATAATGTGCCACTAACATTCTGCAGCCAGGCAATGGCAAAAGTCTCAGAAGAGCACATGTACAAAGTTGAGGGTAGTAGAATTATTGCTTCGTATGCCCCACGGCAAACCAATGTTGCCCGCTCCCTTATTTACTTCTCTCAGAAATCTATTTCAGTAAGGTTCTTGTTGAATCTCAGCTTTTAAGTCTTCCCAACGAACCCCACTAAAGGTAACTACAGCCTAGCAACATCTCAGACCCCACCTTCGTCACAAGGCATCCACTACCTTAAAGGCGGCATTTGCTTAGGAGTCTTCAGTAAAGGGTAAGAGGATCAACCAATTTCTTTTAAGTTATTTGCTTGGTCTATTTAATGATCCCATTTACCCCTTACTTTTCCCCCAGTCCTCCACTCTCATTCCCTAACCCCCATCAAGGTTTCAGTCCTCCACTCATTCCATGACCCCCACAAAGGTTTCACTTATCCTTTCTCCCCTCTATTTTGTACAATCATATTGACTCATCACTGAGCACCATCTAACACCACAGCTAACGCACCTCCACCACTCCCAATCACTAGTGAGCCAACCACCGCCTAATCCCCCAAGAAACTACCACCCCCGCCCCACCCCCATCCTAGTTTGACTGAAGATGACTCAAAATCAATGATAGACCAAGGATATGAAGGTAGCACTTGTCAATGAAAGACCAATAATTCACTTTAAGTTTCATTTCTTGCCCTTTTTAATAAACTTACTAACTTTATTATTTTGTTCGTGGGTAGCTTGCTCATAGAAAAGGAGGAGTCCATATTGAGGATCAGCTTGTGAGAAGATACACCTCTTATAATTGAACCAAAACATGATATTGTTCGTGTTATAATTGAACCAAAACACGGCAATACTTGAATTTTAAACAATATCAACTGAATTATTCTTGGGTAACTCATCTTAAATTTTTGGGTGATGAATTCTTTCCAAGATATGTTTGATACATAAAATTTTCTTACGTCGAGGTCACAAGCCACATGATCATTTTATTGCCATACTACTCTCGTGGATAAAGCAAAGTATAGTCGTGAATACAATTACCAGTTGTGCTACATTTCCAAACTCCCATGGACATCAGGCCACAATTGTGTCACGTGTCTCAACCATATAGATTCGTGGATATGGCATAGCTATAACATAGAAACCCTATTGACAACTGGTAATATCAATACCTCTTACATTCCTCCTCTTCACCCATCCATCCTCTCACCTTAAATTTCCCTTGGGGGCGTTGGTATGTCATGGAGATAGAGATAGGGTTAAAATTAGAGTTATTCTATCATTGGTATGAACTGAGATAAGATCGGGATAAGTATGAAGTTATATAAAGACCCTTATTATTTTTCTTTCAACCTTCCTTCTTCCTTTCTTTTCGTTAAGGGTATGCTTGTCCTTTTACCCCTTATCCCTATCACCATCCCTTATATCCTCCCTTCCCATGTATTAATTTAAGGCGCTAACCAAATATTTTATCCCTATCCACATCCCCTCCATTATCCATATCCCTTTCAACAAAGGTTTTTTCTCTCGCTTCCTTCCTTATTACGGTCCCTCCTATTTTTTGTCCCTTGAATAAAGGGGGCAAGTTAATGATTCGGACCCCACCTTCCGTCACAAGGCATCCACAAAGGATTTGGTTAGGAGTCTTCAAGAAAGGGTAAGAGAATCAAACAATTCCTTATATGTTATTTCCCCACAGTCCTCCACTCTCATTCCCTAACCGCCATCATGGTTTCAGTCCTCCACTCATTCCATAACCCTCATCAAGGTTTCACTTAACCTTCACTCCTCTACCTTGCATGATCATATTGACGCATCACCTTTAGAAGGCGCGAAGCGCTTCGAAGCGCAAAGGGTCCATGGAGCCTAGGTGAAGGCGCGCGCATTTCGTAAGCGGGGCGTATATTTTATTAGAATCTATTTTTTTACTTGTTTTTTTGGTACTCAATTTTCAGTAGTGGAGTCAAATTATACTTTAACTTCCAAAAAAATAGATAAAAAGGCCTTTAAAAATAAAGGGCAGGGGGACATGTGAATCAATATCCAATTCAATATTTTAATCTTATTTTATTCTCCGCTTATAACATATCCAAACATATGAATTCAACTTTTTAAAAGCCTATGACAAAAGGGAAAAGGAATTTTTTTGAAACACGTCCGTTGGTTGCGGAAGAGAGAAGTGTGGACGAAGAGAGAACTCGGTGGAGAAGTGCGCACAACCGGCGACCAAGTGCAAAGATACAACCACCGACACTCTCTGCCGTGACCCGTGAAGAAACAACCGTCAGATTACTCTCACACCTAAATTAAGGTTTCTCCCAAAATAGGGTTTTTAGTTTGACGTTGAATTTGAAGCAATTTGTTGAAATCAAGGGTTTTGCTCGATTATGATTTCTAAAGCCTAGGTAAGCTTTGATGTGAAGAAAAAACATTTTTTTAAAAAAATCTCAAATCTGGCCACTGTCTTTATTCACCCTAAAAGCGGCACAGGCAAAGCGCCTCGCACTTCTCTAAGGAGGACAAAAGCGCGCGCCTCTAGGAAAACACCTCGCCTTGGTGGCTGGAGGTGTGCGCCTCTTGCGCTTTTTTAAACTAACTGCATCACTAACCACCATCCAATAGAGCCAAACCCACCTCCACCACCCGAACAACCACCACCACCACCACCACTAACAACCACTGCCTAATCCCCCATCAAACTAAACCAACCCCTCCCCCCAAAACCTAGCCCCTCACTGAAAAAGCATCCTCAACCAGAACCCTCTTTGAGACAACCTAACCCCCTTGATTTTTAGCCCACCCTAGTTTAGCTCAAGATGACTCAAAATCAATGATAGACCAAGGATATAATTGCCAATGATTCAAAATCAAAGAACTTGGTGTAATCAAAGTCCAATAATTCACTTAAAGTTCCATTTCTTGCCTTTTAACTAAACTTACTAACTTTATATCTTGTTTGTGGGTAGCTTGCTCATAGATGATGAGAAGTCCAGATTGAAACGTAACTAGTGAGAAGAATCCACTAGTTTTGGAGAGTAGTTTAGGCTTCTATGTGTTGCCGCTTATAATTAAACCAAAATGGAGTGGATACTTGATATTGTTAAGGTTATAATTGAACCAAAGCAGGGTGAATACTTGAATTTCTAGCAATATCAACTAAATTATTCCTTCGAAACTCATCTCAAATTAATTAGTAATGAAATCTATTTCGACGTGTGTTTGATATATAAAATTTTCCCACGTCGAGGTCACAAGCCACATGATTACTTTATTGTCACACTACTCCTGTGGATATAGTAGAGTGTAGTCGTAGTTACAATTATCAGTTGTGCTACATATCCTTATCCCGTGGACATCTAGCCGATGTCAAAGAGTTGTGTCACGTTTCTCTTGACCATATATATATTCGTGGATAAGGCATAGCTATAAACAATTTAAATATCTTAGTGCATTCGTGAGGTTCAAGTGCTGATTTCTTATACGTGGAATTATAACATACTCTATCATTTTGAATCCTACAATATGCATAAGGAGCATGTCCCTCTTTAAGAGCATAGAAGTGCTGTTAACTAAATTCCGGTAATCCTAATACCTATCGTGTACTACACATCCTAAAGATGAAAAACATATTTATAAGTGAAGGAACGTCACATAACCCGATCTCTTATATTCCTCCTCCTCCTCACCCATCCATCCCTTCACCTTATTTCCCCAGGTGATGTTTGGTTTGCCATATGGATTAGGATAGGGATAAGGATAAAAGTTGGTACATGGATGATAAAAATAAAATTAAGAGTTATTCCATGTTTCCTCTTACGATAAGATTGGGATAAATAATGAAGTTACATGGATACCCTTACCATTTTTCTCCAACCTTCCTTCTTCCTTTATTTTCATTAAGGGTATGCTTATCCTTTTACCCCTTATCCCTATCCCTATCTTCATCCTTATACCATCCCTTCCCATACCAGTTATTAATTTAGGGGGATAACTACCGATCTTAACCCTATACCCATCCACCATTATACATATCACTTTAAACAAACAAAGGCTTTCTTTATGCTTCCCTCTCCATCCATATCCCTACTATCTTGTCTTCCTCCATCACAACGCCTCCACTACCTTCATGGGGCGTGGGCATTTGTTTAGGAGTCTCAAGGAAAGAGTAACTGAATCAACTAAGGGGGCGTTTGGATGGGAGAGGGGAAACGGAAAGGAATCAAGAAAGGGTTAGGGGAGGAAAGGAAACCAAAACCCTCAAATTAAAACACTTGTTTGGCAAAGCAAGGGAAATGGTTATGAATATGGGTTATGAATATATTCCTCACGCGTCCTTCTCCGCCGTCATTTCTTCCCCCCATCTGTTCCTCTTCGGCGTGGCTCTCCGACGGGCGATGATGAAGAACAAAAGCCACCGGATCTAACCGACGGGCAACAAACGAAACAAGAAAAGTGGCAGTAAAACGAAGCACCAGATCTAGCCGACGGGCTGGGTAGTTTCCATTGGTGGTTTTGCAGGGGTGGTGGCGGAAATCGAGGCTGGGGAAGAGCTTTTGCGGTTGTGGTGGTTGAAATCGGGGCTGGGGAACGGCTTTTCTCGTGGTGGTGGTGGGAATCGGGGCTGGGGAAGTTTAACCGTGGTGGTGGTGGAAATCGGGGCTCGGGAGGGGTTGTGGTGGTGGAAGTCGGGGTGGGATGGTGGTGGTAGGTTTTCAGGGGTGGCGGTGGTTTAGTGGTGGATTAGGCGGTGGCTCAGTCATTGGTGGTGGTTTTGGTGGTGGAGGTGCGGTGGACGTTGGTGAGCTATGGTGTTGAACGATGGTCAATGACCGGTCAATATATTATATAGAGTAGAGGAGAGAAAAGGTAAGTGAAACCTTGGGGGGTGGTGGGGAATGGGAGTAGAGGACTTTGGGGTAAGAAAGGGGTAAAGGAAATCATTGAATTGACCAAACAAACAACATATAAGGGTTTCATTTTGGTTGATTCCCTTACCCTTTCCTGAAGACCTCAAACCAAACGCCCCCTAATTTCTTATACTTCCTCCGTTTCACTTTAGATGTTACACTTTTTTTCACGCTTATCAAGGAAGCGATTTAAGGGTATAAACGAGTAAATTTTTTGATGAAATTTTGATACAAGCAAGAATGAGATTCCATACAAGCAAAAATGAGATTCTATACTTATTTTTATTAAAATTGGAAAACTAAGAAATATAGAGCGGGCAATATACAATGAGACAATACATGATAACATTTAATTTGTCGGTTGTTCATATGAATATATTCGAAACACTGAATGAAGGCAAAATTCATATAAACATAAGTTATCTTTGTGTTCCTTATAAACTTATCTTTCTAGGTTTTAGACTACTTGAAAAGGCTTTAATCGTAAATTCGTATCACAGATATATAATTGTTTTGTGAAAAAATTGTCAATCATTCAAAATTATGATTTTTGTTTCATCTTTATGAGTTTTCAAGAACTATGAGTACTAATTAAAGCAACTTATGTTGCAACATTGTTAATTTGTATACATTTGTAATCTTGGTGCTACTCCTAACTGAAATTCCTAGCTCCGCCAGACCGCCACTAGTAACAAAACAGGGTGAATACTTCAATTTCTAACAATAGAATTATTCTTGGAAAACTCTTCTCAAATTACTAGGTGATGAAATTTTATCAACATGTGAGTTACATAAATTTTTCCCATGTCGAGGTCACAAGCCACATGATCACTTACACTTTGTTTGGATAGCAAATAAGGAGAGAAAGGAAGGGGAGGGAGAGAGGGGGAAGGGGAGGGAAGAGAGAGGGGGAAGGGGAAAGGTGTGCTCCATTTTCCCTCCAAATCTTTCTAAATGAAGGATGTCACATCACTTTATCTCTTATATTCCCTCTCCTCTTCAATCCATTCTCTCACCTTAAATTTCCCTAGTCCTCTAACTTTTATTCCGACGAGCAAATATAGGAAAAAAACAGATATACAAATGTGTTTTACTGAGAAGAATATTTTTCATGGAAAGTTGTTTTCTGTCCAATCAGAGCCTAAAAGATAAATGAGGTTGTCAATCCTAAAGGAATTTTATTTAGCTGCATAATTGTCTCATTTTTTGATTTCCAATATAGATACTCTTGCTACCTGCATCCCAGAAGGCAGAAACTACTGAAACAAAGTCAAACTACTAACTGTACTGAAATTTATAACAGACCTGGATGCAAATAGCTTCAAATTTTACTAATGACAATTGTTTCTCCATCGACTCGAATTGGTTTAATTCATAAAAATACTAGTTTTAGGCAAAAATCAATGGGATTGCTTGAATAATAAAGTACGAAGTATTCAGCAATAAAGCAGCAACATACAAAAACTAGAATCAACAGCTACAGCTAGTACCAAAAGGTAACGCTATGAAATGACTCTAAATGCAGAGAATTGGAGTAGCAATTAGCCTATAAAAAACGCAATTTGAACAAATACAGCGCTCAACGATTACCAAAAAAAAAAGAAGAAAAAGGAAAGAGTAAGAAACCTGAAACGTGGAAAATGAAACCGTGGAGTGCAGCAGGGCCACCGCCATGTTCTCGCTTGCTGCTTTTCTCGCACTGCGTCTATCCTCCTCGAGTCCTTGTGTCTCAAGCGGTCACTAGTAGTATCCAGACACACATAAAGGTGGGCCTTATTATTCTACACAGTCATTTTGGGCATCTTTATTAACTGAAGAGGTGAGGTAGACACTAAAAAGAATAAAAAAGAAAAATATATAAAATAAATCAATGAGTTTATTAAGTAATTAAGTTTTATTTCCAAATTTAGTTATCAGATTTTTAATAAAAGATGTTCAAAACATCTAAATAAAATATCTAAAAATCTACAAAGTAAAAACAATTAAAAAACATATCAACGATTATATTTTCTTGAGATCTATAGATAGACACTCACTTTGCTATATTTTTATATACTTTTGAATTTTTTTGTTTTGAAATACATGAGTGATTGATTGTTCATGAGTGAAGGCAAATTTGATCAAATTGATCATGATAAAGTATTTTAGCATGAGTGAGAAACATGGTAAAGTATTTTCAAGTACTTTTGAATTTTTTCTCATTTGGACAATGAGCAAAAAATTACCTTACTGGGTACCGTATAACAAAAATTGTTGTTGATGGTGGGGAGTAAGGGATGTTTTCAAAGAAATTTGAGCCAAATTTGAAAACAAAATATGTTGTGTACCTTCACAATTTATCATGTTACAGTAGCCAAAACACATATCGTATGCAAATAAAATTAGGATTTTTTGTTCAAAACCACATAAAATTTTCATCTTTTTAAAAACTCTCACCTTAATGAATTTTTCTTTTAAATTTCCACCTATCATTCCTAATTTTATTAGAAACTCCCACCACTAAATGATTTTTGTTAAATTTTGTTAACAAAACCGTTAAGTGGGTCCCACATATGCATTTTATTGAAGTCAATTTCATTAATTTCAAGGCAAATCCTCAACAAATTTATAGTAAATTTGGAACGAATTACAACTATTTGGAAAGAATTGCAACTATTTCAAGTTCTATTTTGTTAACAAAATGTATATGTGGGTGACCGGCCTCAAAAATGTCATTAGATTCCAAAGCCGATACAAAAGTAATTTAAGTTTCCTAACTCTCCTACTAACATATAGCAAGGGTAAGTCAGGGTCGAATCCTCAGGGAAGTGAACGTAGTACTTATGTTTGTCCAATTAATCCTAGTTCTAAGGGTTTTTGTTTTTGGTTGAGTGGAAAGAATAATGACTAAAAGTACTCTAAACTAAACTAAATGCACAAATGACTCGATTAAAAGGTAGTTTTAAGAATATGAGAGTAAAGACACTAGGAATGCAGCTACACATGGCATTGGGGAGTCAAACGAGAAACCAACTCAAGAAATATAGGGAAAAACTTGTTTCACAATCGAATGGGAAAATACTCTTTTCATAAATTCTCACTACCTCTCTCGAATAGTAGCAAAATAGAGAAAATAAACAACAATAGACCTCTTTCGAATAGCCTATAATCACTTAAAAACTCGCAAATAATCTAGAGTCCTTCAAAGGTATTCCTTCTTAACCTAAGCCAATCTCTTGGTCATAAATTAAAATACAAATTGACTTTAGAAATGAATTTTGAAATAAACATAGACAATGATGATCAAAATCCACAATACAAGTTCATAATCATGGCCAACGATTAGTAACAAGCCCTAAAACATCAATCCATACAAACAATTGATAAACAATCCCCTAACAATTCAAGAACAATAATTTAACTCCCCTTTACCATGTTTCACTACACTCCTAGCATAAAAGACTACTCACTAGACATTATGCAAGGAAATTGAATATAAAATTGATTTAGAATAACAAAAGAAAACATGGTAATTAGATTAGAGATGAGAAATACTTGAGAGAAAGTAGATGAAAACAATTCCAAAAGATGGAGAATGAAATTCCGGAAACAAAATATATAAACTTGCAAGTAATCCAAGCTATAATTCTTGATCAACAATGGAGTTTCTCAATATGGAAGAAGAAGAGAACTCAATAATCTCCCTCTAATCTCTTCAAAAGCTTGCAAAAACTAAGTGTCTCTACAAAATTAGGGCTAAAAAGTATATATACCCTCTAAAAATAACGTAAAAATGAGTCTAACAAAACTTTAAATCGAAAAGGAAAAGTCGGAAATCCGCGTTGTAGGCCTTAAGCGGACGCTTACATAGCTTAAGCGGACGCTCCACAATGCTCAAAAATCCCTGCCAACAAAACCATGGAAATAAGCGGACACTTGAGTCCGCTTAAGCGGACGCTTATGGCATAAGCGGACGCTTATGGCATAAGCGGACGCTAACAATAGCTCAAGCGGACGCTTATGGATTAAAATGTAGCTTCTATGAACTCTTGACAAGTCCAAAGCTTCACTCCATGCATACACAACCATCAAAAGTCTTCCTTGGCATAGAAATAATTCCATTATACATTCACAAGCACTAAGTAGCGTCACGCCATCAAAAATACAAAGCTATAAAATCATCAAAAATGATTATTCATGGCCTCTTCCATTTCCGCACTCGATCCAAAAGCTTTATCTCCTCTCCTCAAGAGCTCCAAAATCATCAAAGTATCTTCCAACCTACACACATGAACAAAAGACACAAGAGGAGACACCAAGACACATCGCGTAACACAAGATTTAGCTTAAAATCATGGTAAAATACCAAAAATCACGCGAGTGCACCAAAATAGGAAGAAAAGAGAAAAGAAGAGAAAAATGGTGTGAAATGAGAGGAAAGATGGTGGAAATGAGGGGAAACATGAGTAAAAAGAGCTCTAAAAGTGGATATAAAATCCACTTATCAGTGGGGCCCACTTAACGGTTTTGTTAATGAAATTTGACAAAAACCGTTAAGTGGTGGGAGTTTTTAATAAAATTGTAAATGGTAAGTGGAATTTTTTTTAAAAAAAATCATTATGGTGGGAGTTTCTAAAAATATGAAAAGTTTAGGTGGTAAGATACGACTATCCATAAAATATCTACTGTAGATTATGAAATTTCATAATAAATTTGTTGTCGCACGCATCGCGTGCATAGAAATCTAGTCCAAATAGACCGCAGCTCGGATGCCAAATTGGAAAAATTGATTTCAACCCGGTCTTTTTGTAACGGTGTTAGCTTTTGGGCAAGTTTGACAATTAGAGTTTTGGGGTAAAAAAAGAGTTTTGGACCACTTTAAGAGTTTTGGACTAGTCAAAACTTTTATAGAGGTGTTTGCTAAAGAGGAGTTTCAAGATAAAGTTTTGGGGGTGAAACTCTCAAAATGAAAATGCAGCTTTTTCTATATATGATTATGTAAGATAATATGTAAATGCCCATAACTATAATACTAATATATTAATTAACATGTATATAAATGTCTTTATACATAAATAAAGGGTAATCAGCTTTGAGCAATCAGCTAAGTTTTACCCAACAAATTCATATGAAAAAAATTAGTCGAATCTGCAGTTAAATCAACTGAATAAAAAGGTAAAACTCTAAACTCTAACTCTGAACTCTATCCGCTAAACTCTAAACTCTATTTGTCACACAGGACCTTTGTTAATTAGTGACAATCCTACCTCTGAATTACATCTGCTCAAAATGAAGCGTTACCACTTGTAACCTGTTTAACCGATTAAAACTGTAAACTTTTATTTTCTTTTTAAATTTTGCTATTTAGAATAAACTAAGCCCAGCCTCTTCCTTGTCAGCTGTCATCCACCATTCCCAACCCCCACCACCCACCCTCTCCCAGCCTACCCCGACCCTCATTCCTCACCCCTCCCTTCTCCTCCCCTTGACAACCAAGCTTTTATCCGTTTATCTCTGGCCTCACCTCATCCTCCCTCTAGTCTCCCTTGGTTTCTCCTTTCGACTACCTGCCTTTTATCGTTGCTGCACTCGTTGTCGTTGTGGAGAAGTTTCGGTAGCCGAACATAGAGGCACAAACTACTCTCTCCAAAGGACCACCGCCACGCCCAGCCTTGTCGCGATGACGCGATCTTAGAGTGGTACCGTCCAGGAGTTCTTGGTTCCTCTTCTCATATCAATTTTAAGTTACTTAATAGAATGACAAAGGGGGGATAAAAAAATAAAAACATTCTCAAATGCAAAAAAGAAACTACTCACGCATACATATTGGGACATTACTCGGGCCCCATACTAGTAATATATTAAAACGCGTGAACACGAGCTTCATGTTGCCGCATATTGCCCCTTGTGACTCGCTAGCATATTGCCGACGTTCGTATTAAATGATACTTCTTTTCAAATCTATATATATATATTAAAACGCGTGAGCAAGCATTGTAATCTTACACATGTCGCTCTATTTCACACGTTGATATAGCGCCACTATACATCTCACATGACAATCCATTCTTTTTTCACCTTCAAAAATGCATGTAAGAAAGTTCGAACCCGCGATCTTTGATTTAGATTGTAGTAACTCTACCACCAAGCTACATCATTTTTTGTTGTCATACTTCAAAAACTAATCCTTTTATCTTACCAAAACCCACAACTTTAAGTAAACACGCATTGTAGTCTGACACATATGTAAGAGAGTTTGAACCAGTAACTTATCATTTGAAATGTAGTAACTCTACCACCAAACTACATCCTTTTTATTGTCATACTCCAATTACTATAATTTTATTTTAAACATAATTTTGAAAAAAAGGAATAATTTTTTGTCGATTCTCTTTGTTTTACTAAAACCTGCAATTTTAAATCTTCTCCAACATTCATCCCCAATCTTCTCCCTGTTCTCTTTCTCATCCTCTTAAATTCCTTCTATATCTTTGTATACATCAAAACCAAAGTCCCGAAGCAAGCAATCTATTATTGATCTAATGAATACTACAAATGAAATATACAACAATTCTCCCCTCAAATATGCATCCTTTCATTTCCTTTCTTAGTTGTTCAAGTTGCTGTCACGCTTTACCTTTCAAAATTCAATTTCAAGATAATTAAAAATTTACTTGCTAATTATTGAAATTAGTTCATAATATTATTCCATAATTTTTCAGCCTAATTAAAATGTAAGACACTAAATAGACCACGGGGTATCGCCCGAGCCCACAAACTAGTAACATGTAACACAAATTTCACCACTAAGTCACCTCCTTTTTTGGTATGTTTCTTTTTACAAACAATATCTTTTCTTTCAATAAAGTAGAGCATTAACCACCAGTCAAAAAGTAATACAAAAACACACAAGTCATATTCATGATTAGATATAACACCTCATTATTCAACCTTTAATAGGTCAATCTTCTATGATACTAAATATACCTTAATTTTCATATTTACTTATACATAAAGATTTGCATGAAAGATAAAAATAGAAGACATATTAAGCTAATAAACATTTGGGAAAATATTGAGAATAAGTCAACCTATAGTCCGTCTTCCAAAATTAAGTTTAACTTTGGGTTATTCTAGAATTAGTTAAGCTTGTGAGGGTTTTCACTGTCAATGAGTACAATATATTATCAACCTGTTATTGTAGGTAAAGACTCTATGTGACTTGTTTTGATTGGTTTAAAATGTAACAACTTCTTTTATTTTTATATTCCCCCTTCCCCTATCTCCTTCCTCCTCCTCTTCGTGCATTATTCAACAAACATCACCTCCTTCCCTTCTCAGCCCTTGCATCTCATGTTCCTTCACCTCTTCCTCCCTCCATCTAAAATCCTCCTCCTCAAAGAGCCCATGACGAAACCGCGATGAAAAAGAAGCACACCTGTTAAGTTTACTTCCAACCGCCATCCTCATAAATATATTTATATTTTCTATCCTCCCACTCAACTCCGCGACTACCAAAATCCCGCCAGTGGCGCTACCTCCAGACTGGTGTCCTCCCAAGTAAGCTTGATTAACGTGTTAAGCTCTTTCATTGTCACCTATTTCAGGTTATCTCGGGACTTGCTGTCAGAGGGTAGAGCATTTCTCATAGCATACATAGCTAATGATTGTTCCAGGTCTGGAATGTGCACCAGTTCCCTGTTTAATCTACAAATGAAGTCTCTCAAACTTTCCTTTGAACCCTACTTCAGTAGTAGGAGCTCGTGAGTGGACTTGTTCCTTTAGCTACCACTGACAAAGTGTTCCTTGAATCTCTTCTTCAGTTCATCGAAATTAGCGACCGTGCCTTGTGGGATGGTTCAAAACCACGTTGACTACCCCTGTCAGGTGATAGTGAAGTGCTTGCACCAGGTGGCCTCGTTATACAGCCTCAGGTCCATGTGTGTTTCGAAAGCAGCGATGTGCTCTCTCGGGTCCCTTTATCGAATCTAAGGTTCGATGGGGTTTTATGCTTTCGTCACCTTTGTCATGTTGATCTCCTTAGTGAATTGAGATTTGGCTGGTGACCTTATCTCGTCTGATCTCAGTGTTGCAGCATGTCTTTCGCTGCTTTTACTGAGGAGATTAGCACGGCAAGGGTGGGGAAAGAAAAACCCCCAACTCTAAGGTCTGCAACGGGTCTGTTTTCTCCAGATCCCTTGTTATTGTAGGGAGAGGTCCCGGCCTACTACTTATTGGTGGCCTGGTGGAGGCTGCTTTTGTCCTTGGCCTTGCGATTGCCTCTGGCTCTGAGGGCTCTCCATGGTGTCTAGGCCTTTTTTCGTTCATTCCTAAGTTCACCGGCAATAACTTCTCTTTATCTTCTGGTGGTAGACCTCAAGCTTGGGTCTGCCATGTACTCAGTGGGTAACTGTTTGACAAAGAAATCTGGATTTTGTTGTTGCATGATTTCATTATCTCATTCACCTTCTGCCTAGCCCTTGTGAATGTGGTTGGAAAGACGCGTCCTGGAGTCAGGCTGAGGTGGGTGGCTCGTTTCATTGTACCCACACATGGGCTCCACCTAACTGGTGGTTTGCCTTGCTCATTTATCATTTGTAGCCTCCTCAACATCGAGTCACGCTCTTGCACTTGGTGCGGGGTGCCCTTGTGGTGGTTGGAGTTTCTCCTTCTTACTATTAGGGAATTTCCCATCTCCTCTATGTACCTTTGTGCGGACCAGAGAGTATTGACTACAGCTTGGAGCTGCAGGAGTTGGCATAGCCGAATTGCTCATTGGTTGATGTGGTGTCCTTGTTGCTGGCGTCCTTGTTGAGGGCATCCTTGTTGAAATCCCTCCACCAACCAAGGTGGTTGATGGGGGGTATGTAGAGCGCGAGAATGGGTAGCATTGCTACTCCTTCCCCTCGATCTAGTAGTTTCCCTCGTGAGGGAATAGCTTTCTTCTCCAGATTCACTAGAAGCGGATGTGTTTGAATAAGAGACCATCATGGCAGAAGTTGTAGACAGACTTTTCTACTCGTGCCCTCCTTTTAGCGCCAAGTTGTTTTTGTATGGAACAACGACTGAGTGTGTGATGGAAACGTAGTGGAAAACGTGGCAATCCAAGCTCCTTTGCGGTGGTAATATACAAAACCAAACACTAACCTCGGGGGTTGCTCCGAGGAACGCCCCTCTTATGCCTAAGTCAGCACCTAGAATGTATTAACAAAGCCTCTAGAGAGAAAGAGTGCTAAGCATGTATTATGGGAATGTTTATGTGAACGTTTGTTTCCCATGCATGGAGCCTGACTATTTATATGGAGGACTTAGGTTTATATTGACCTAAGCTCATTAATGGGCTTTAACTAAGGTGGGCCAAGACATCTAATATTGGGCTTATTACTGGATATTGCTAGCTTTATTTCCCTTCGAGGGATTCTGCCCAGCGTGCTCTGCTCTGCCCAGTCTACCTAGCCTCATCTGACAGGGCGCTCTGCTCGTGGGGTTCTGCTGGGCAGACCCCATAGAATAGTGATAACCAAAAAAAGGTGACACATATGAGCAATAAATAGCAGGGTTTGCGCATCCTCATTAATGGTCATTCGACAAATATTGACAACTTCGATTCTTATTTTTGATAAAGGTGAAAAATACTTCTTTAATACCTATATGTACCCTTTTGATACTTACATGACCATAAAATGGTTTTCACGGTTTTCACTTATATTTTTGTTTTCAGCGGATCTATTCCCATATATGTGATATATATATTGGACACCAAATAAGGAAATGAAAAAATATACCCTAACTACTGTACTAATTCGACAATTAATAGTTTTACGAATTAATTATTAACTGCTTTTTCACACATCGCATGCATTTGACGCTAATATGTAGTATATAAAAAGAGAAATACAATAGTCTCAAACCAATGAAAATACCTAAGGGTTTTGTTTTCATCATCATTACTGAACAAAAACTCAAATAGGGAATTTCTTAATTTATTGGGAGTATTTGGTAATGGCTTTTGAGTGTTAGGGTTTTTTCAAGGGAAAATTGATTAGAATAGTCCCACCTTTGACCGGTCTTCTACCACTGGTACCACCTTCATTTAATCCAGCTATAATCCCACCTTTAACATCCATATTCTCTCATTGGTACAGGATGATAGCAACTTGTTTGACCGACCAAAATTACCGTTGACTTTTATAAAAAAACTTATAAAAAAAATCCCTCCCCAGCCAACCCTTTACCCCCTCCCTTCCCCTTCTCCACCTCTGCCACCCCTCCCCCACTACCGAAAAACACCACCTTCTCCACCTTAGCCCCCTAAAACCACCCCCCTCCCTCCCCCACCCTCGAAAAGACCCTTGCCCCGAAAACACCCCACCCCCGCCGGACGTGGAGAAGGAAGAAAGCTTTGGTAGAGGGTTTTGAGTAGTGTGCGGTGGTTCGGAGGGGGTTTCCGATGCGGTCTGAGGGTAGAGAGGGGGTTTCCGGTGGTTTTTGGTTGTGGGTATGGGGTTTCGAGTGGTGTGCGGTGGTTGTGGGTATGGGGTTTCGAGTGGTGTGTGGTGGTTGGGAGGGGGTTTCAAGTGGTGTATGTTGGTGGGGAGTGGGTTTCCGGTGCGGTCTGGGGTGTGGAGGGGGGTTTTTGGCGCGGTCTGTGTGTGGGGAGAGGGTTTCCGGTGGGGTCTGGTGGTGGGCAATGAGTTTCCGGTGGCAGTAGTGGGGGAAGGGGAGGGGAGGGGAGGGGTGGGGGTTGGCTGGGGGAGGGTGGGTTTTTTTTAGTTTTTATTTAATAACTTTGATTTAAAAGTTTAATTAAAATTTTAAGTTTAAAATATACTTATTTAGCTATTAATCACGTAAGTAGGAAAATTACCCATGATTGTAGGTCACCAACAGGTGAGGGACAAATGAGAGAATACAGGGGTCAAAGGTCGGATTATAGCAGGATTAATTGAAGGTGGTACCAGTGGTGGAAGACCGGCCAAAGATGGAATTTTTCCTATTAATTTTCCCTTTTCTCAATGCCTTCTAACTTTTTCATTCAGTCCAACAGCAAGTATTTGACAAAATTGATTTTTAGTGTAGCATCCATTACCAGTTTCCATCATCCGTTTAAAATAACTTTCACTCATCCATCCATCACTCGGTAAGACTACCATCCATTCACCACCAACGGATGAACCGGGTGGATTGGATAATTTAACAAGAAAAAGTAAATCAAACTTGCAAAAAATGACTTACACGTGAATTTCATGTGAAATTAATATAAGCTATAAAAACACATCAATTAATGATCAAAAAGAAAAAAAAAAGGTGTACCAATGTCAAAAAATAATAAATATTTAAGAAAATGTAAAGAATGAGTCACAGAATGGGTGATAAAGAGGTGATGGGTGATAAAATTTCACCCTAATTTCCATCACCCGCCACCTCACCCATTTAACTCGGTCTTTCACCCTTTTTGTTTTTCGAATTAAACGGGTGATAGATCATCCAATTGATATTGTCATCTCTAATCCAAATTGTGTAAGAAGTTAATTATGTCCGCTGTTAATAAGTAGCTTAGACACGGCCAATCGTAAATTTAATGTTCACTTCTAAAGAAGTGCCTAACCTCCAAATCTTGTCTTAATGACTATTGAAAAAGCAGTAGCCGGTGGTCCTTGCAACTGATGGCAACCTCACAACGTTAATAATACAGAGCTAATGAGATCTAGGACAAATAAAGCAATCAATTGAATGGTAAAAGATAAAGTAACAAATATATTGCGACATTACAAAAAAAATCGGTTATTCCATATTTATAACTTCCGTATCACATCATTTCAGTGCACATCCAACCTACAGCTAGATTACTCACATTTGAATTAAGGGGAAAAGAAGTGTGGCAAACCAATTTATTTTGTTACTGTGGACCTAGTCTTCCTCAATCTGCCCCGGGTAACCCGGATTGCTTCTTCCATTACTGTCTCTTCAGGGGAGGGTGGCGACTTTGCCCCCAAAGACTTTGCCAGTGATTTTTCAGCCTTGGTAGGAGCTGCTTGAATCTGCTTGACATTTGCATTGGTAGTTGCCGATTGGCTTGAGCCCTCAGGTGCAGGAGGCATTGACACAGACTTTTTTAGAGGGCTTGGAGCTGAGGAAGGAGCATTAGGAGCAGATGTAGATGGTTCTTTGGCAGACATCAGCTCCTCTTCCATCTCATTATCTTGACTGGAAGATGTACTTGAAGTAGGAGAGATTGGCTCTTCATCCTGCTGCTGTGTAGTAGCTTGCAATCTAGTAGACGGTTGACGTGGAGGAGCAGCAGCAGGAGTGGCTGCAGTAGCAGCAGCAGTGGCTAAGGCGGCGGCAGCAGCAGTAGCAGTGGCTGAGGCAGTCACAGCAGCAGCAGAAGGTTGTCGGGTTCTTGGAGCTGGTTGTGGCTGCAATTCAAGCAAAGTACATGTTCAAAAAGAAGTCCAAGTTTGTGTGGCTGAGCAGGACAAATATAATACTAGTAAATCAAGATATTAGCATCAGATTGCTGACAAGGATTACACTACTACATGCCCTCTTTGCAGCTTAACAGATATAGTTAGTTAAAGTAACACTAAACAACTATCCTAGATATGGAATGATGCCCTACCTATGTATAAAGCATCACAAATTGAGATTACCCAGTTATAAAATTCGAGAGCAAAACATTGCCCTATGAACCATCAGAAATATTGCGTTGTAACATTAAACAGTATAAATGTATCATTCAACTCAAGTCACCTTATGAGAGATAATAAAAAATTCATCCGTCGAGAGTTCAAAAGCTCTGATAGGTTATTGTCATGTATCGCCATAGTCGAGTGTTGTCAAAAATCTAAAATATTATCACTACTAGGTGATCTGATCATCCATCTCATCCATCACCAGCAGTACGAATTTGGACAACACTCATAATCCAAATAGAGGGATTAGTTCATATTTGGCACAAAATGCTGAATATTTGATACTCTCCATGACACAATTTTCTAAAGGTGGTACGAGAGGCTACCCTGACTGTTTAACGTTTTCTTTCACCAGTTCATCTAGCAAATTGATAACGAAATCATAGCTCTTGAAAGCATGTCGCTCCGCTATTTTCCAGGTGGGTTACAAGTTTAGAGATTGGATACCTGGGTAGAAGTAGAGCGAGCCCTTGGGGTAGATTGTGCCGCAACATACTGCAAAATCTCAAAGACTCTTGTCTGACCATAGCTTGCAGCCTTCTGACAGTACATGAAGGCCATATCCCCGGCTCTAGTTCTTAATTCTAGCAAGTTGCGATCTATGTCGGTCTCATGCTTCGCAACATATGGTTTAAAGAAGGAATCGTATACGTACGTCGTTCCCTGGGGCGAAACAATAAGTCACATAAGAACGACAAACCAGCCATTGATATCAGAATTAAACAAACGTGTTACAATGAAGTATTACCTTTGTCCTAGGATACCACAGGTATATTATGAAAGCCAGTTTAGCTTCACTGTACATGGGAAGCCTAGACAGAGGAAACGTCACCAAAGCATCAATATTCAGATAGTGCACAACCTATTATGGAAAATCAACAACTAATTCAAGCACACTTACCATGAAATAAACGTGTCGCTAACCCTCTCAAAGACCGACAATACAGCAACTAAAATCCTGGAATCATACCCCAAATACAACATGAGAATTGCGAATGAAGTTTATTTCAAGATATTTACTAATCAAACCATTTTTCCAACAAAAAAAAAAGCAACACGGAAGAAGCAAGTCCCGTTAGTCAATACCAATATTGGCACCAAAAGCGAAGCTGCTCTATCTCCGGTTTATTCTTCTCAACAGTTTTAAAACACTCATATGCCGGATAGGCATAACCAAGAATCATCCTACAAAATCATCAATCCAAAAAATCAGAGCTGTCCCTTGAAACCTCATACATATAGAAAGACTATTAACAGGCAACTTACACAAGTCCTCTGGTAAGAAAGTGGCCAATCATTTTGTATTCCTGAAATATACAACAAACCAAAAGCAAAAAAAAAAAAAAGTTAAATCAAGCTAACCAAAAGTCATAAAATGGAGACTTTTACATGTGCAACAACTGGTAGCTTTAACCACTTGTAATGATCTACCTCTTCAACTTTCAGAGATAATGACCAGATGAACAAATTAGAGAATCATTGAACAATTTTAATTGAATCTCAAAATCAAAGCAATAATCAAAACCTAACCATAGTTGCATTAGACCAGAAATTATTAGGTAGTGAGCTAAAAATCAGATATCCTGTGCGATACTTTACATCAAACGGCATTGAAGGAAAGTTAATCCATATGAAATATCAGATTCTTTACATCGAAAAACATTCGAAGCCTAAATCAAAAGCAATGCATTAATTATCAAAAGAAAAACAATAATGAAAATCAAGTTCGAGCAATGAGAATTCAAAAAAACTAGACAAAAAATCAAGATTGAAATCATCATTCCAAAAAAAAAAAACTAAGAAATGAATAGAGGAATAGAAGCAAAATCGAAATCAATAACGCATTTAATGGAACTCAAACAATACAAAGAAATCGCAAAGTATATAAAAATGGGTAGCTAAGGTAGATTATGCTCACCGATAATGAAGAGGAAGAGAGGAGGAGAAGAGAGGAGAGAGAAAAGCTCCGCCGAGAAGCGACGGCGAACCGTTGGAAGTCGGCGGAGAGAGTGAGTGAGAAAAAGTATTGGGACGAGACAGACAGACACAGACTCACTCCCCCTCCCGTTTGTTGATGATATGATATGTTTATTTGTGCCTGTCCGTCCCTCTGTTTTTTCAAATTTTGCTGATTGATTGTGACGCACCTCCTTCTCCTCTCTCTCTCGCTCTCTATTTTTACGGATTTCTTCTAATTTTTTACCATTTCAAATACTATTAATAAACCAAATGGTTCTATTGTTTATATTTTTGTATGGATATTCTTTTTTTTTTGGGGATGAAATGAAAATGACTCGCGGTTGAACGTTTTTAACAGATGGCTGATGTGGCTCGTGGAACTGTAGTGGTTGACACTTGGCAATGTCAAGCCCAAGTTAACGGAAACCTCTTTTCTACGGGAGGAAAGGAATAAGATGTTTTGATGGAAATGACTTTAGAGTGAATCCATTGGTTGGCCAAAAAATTTTGGTCATCAATTATTTAATTAATTTCTCTTCCTTCCACCTTATTGATGACAATCTCATAATCTAACTATTATCAATAAGACCCAATAGTTGATCTTGTTTTTTTGGCCATCACTTTCTCTCTCCTACCTTCTGTCATACCCCACCATATTTTCTCTCTTCTTCTACCCCACAATTAAATACTTATATTTTGGTAATTAACATAATAGCTTATGTTTTAGTAATTATTAATATGGTAAATTTATCATTAGTCATTTGTTATTAATTTTTATTTCAGTTATCGGGATTAAAAGAATCCATATGTAAAGATGCCAAAACGTCTAATTTGCGAGATATTAAAGACTTAAAAAATATGGTCCTAATGCCTAATCAATATCGGATATATGCATATATCCATATATCCATCGTCTCACTTTTTTGGCAGTACATTCCATGAAAATGGTTGTACATTTATTGATAAAAGTAGTATATAACAATCGATATTTTCACAGCTATATAACTATATAGTTTGTATTTGGCATATAATTTTTCATTAAAAAATGTACCACCATACATATTAGAATATACTACCATAGATATGAAATGTACTGCCAAAAAAGTGAGGCGATATATATATACATATATCCGATATTGATTAGGCATTCCTAAGCGTATCTAATTACTTAGCAATTTTAACTTAATTTAGAACCTTCAAATCTTACGTATAGGAAGATATAAATCCGGGAGAAATTATTCCAAAGCTTGACGAAGGAATACATCATTTAAAAGTAGTAAATACGCATACTTAAAGGCTAATACAAGAAAATATATTAAAAACAACATAACACCTTAACTAATGGCCATTAGGACCGAGTTTCAACCAAATATTTTCTACTAGGTCGGATTTGAGATTATTATGCATAGCTTGGTCACGAACTCGAACCCTATTATCCATATATGTTTGTAAATTAGCTATGCGATTCTCACTAGTTTGATAAGTAAAGGGTTCTTCGATTCTCTGTCCACGTCGTTTACTACCAGAAGGACGCAGAGCCTGGTCATACTCACTAGGATCAAAACGAAGAGAATATGAGTCTCGTTCATCTTCAACGATCATGTTGTGGATAATGATGCAAGCTATCATGATTTTTCCTAACATATCTGTATCACGAGCTAGAGCTGGTTGTCGAATAATAGCGAAACGAGCTTGTAGTACCCCAAATGCACGTGTTACATCTTTTCGTACACTCTCCTGAGTCTTGGCGAAAAGACTCTCCTTCTCATTTCTTGGGAGGTTTATCATCGGAATAAATGCTGCCCATTGCGGATATATACCATCTGTGAGATAATATCCCATATCGTATTGTCGATTGTTGACAACATAGTTAACATGAGGTGCACGCCCTTCAAATACTTCGTTAAATAATGGAGATCTATCAAGAACATTTATATCATTACACCTACCAGGTACTCCAAAAAAAGCATGCCATATCCATAGGTCATATGAGGCCACGGCTTCCAAAATCAATGTCGGCTTTCCAGGCCTTCCAGAGTAGAGTCCTTTAAATTATAGTGGGCAATTCTTCCATCGCCAGTGCATGCAATCAATACAACCCAACATGCCCGGGAATCCCCGTTGTTCACCTGCATGTAACAATCGTGCTAAGTCGGCTTCAGTTGGCCTCCTCAAGTATTCATCACTAAAGTGAGAGACCACTCCTTCCACAAAATCTTGTAGTGAATCTCTTATTAGAGATGCACTGATCCTCATATATTCTTCAGCGGAATCCGCCGAAGTTCCATACGCTAATAACCTCATTGCCGCAGTGCATTTTTGTAATGGTGATGCACCTAATCTGCCTGTAGCATTCGGTCGTTGTTGGAAAAATTCATTGCGAGCAGTTAACACTTCGACTATACGAAGAAAGACATGTTTTTGCATGCGAAATCTTCGACGAAAGAGATGTGGAGGGAACACAGGATTTTCAGCAAAATAGTCGTTCCAAAGGCTAGTGTGTCCATCTGCTCGATCTCTTTCTACGGCTACCCTTGCTGCCCTTGGAACTTGGTTTATAGATTGAAAAAATTCAAATGGATTGGAAGTCATTATATTTTCCATCATTTGATCCATCAGATGATTAGCTTCCCTATGCCTTTCATAACGTTGACTATAATCAGAGTTACGAGGTTGAAATATCCTTATTTGTCGGTTACGATTGGCAACATCATCTGATTTGGAAGAGTTAGAAGATGAATTAGAAGTATTTGAATTCGAATCAGATGACATTTATGAAGAATTGGTTGAGGGAAATGTTGTATAAAGGTGAAGATAGATGTGGTTTAAAGGTGCAGTATAATGAACTTTAATAATAGTACATATATATAGGGAAGAATACCCTTAAGTGAATTCAATAGTTACTTCATATTTACTTTGGCAACTTTTGCAATTATAGACTGAGATATTGAATGGTCATTTCACAATTGTTTTTCAGAGCAATAATACAATAGATTGGAAAAGCATTGACAGATCACTTTGTCATTGTTTTTTTGCAGTGAAAGGTCAAATCATCACATGTGTTCTTTACTTAGCTACCAGAGTTATAATGGACTGAAATAAGCAGTGAGTGGTCATTTCATCTATAATAGTAGACTGCAGTAAAATTGAAACACAATTTGAAATTCATATAATTTAAGCTTAATAAAATACAAACTATATTAGCAAAGTAACCATAGCACTTGCAAAGTAACACAAACCATTAAACTAACATACAACCAATCATGGAAATAAAACTTTAACTAAATTTCTCTTCAAGTCTTGTTCTTCTTTAGTTAAGTACTCCTTTGCGGAAAGTACTTTGAATACCTCAATGTTCAGCTTTCTTTGTTTTCTTGCTTCTCTCGCCATGTCTAATTCAACTCTTTTATTCTCGGCTTCCTTTTCAAAGTTCATTTTAGCAACCTCTATATCCTTATCATGCTGCAGCCTAGCAATTTCCAATTCAGTTTGACTTGTCCTTGCTATATTCATTTTCTCAACTTGTTCTATCCATTGTTGAAATGCCTCCGATGGCTTGTTCATTATTTTCCCCTTACCTTTATTCTTACTAGAACTATCGCTTGGCTGTTGGCTTGAACATCCAATATCACCACTTGTTGGTGTATTTGGTTCAGTTGATGTAGAGTAGTTACCGGCTTCATTAATTCGGAACCTTTTTGAGCCACTTTCTTGGGTTGCGGTTTTCTTCTTACACTTCTTAACAGTATCCTCAGTGGGCTTCCATTGTTCAGCTTTACGTAAAATGTCCCAACAATGCTTGTCTTGGAAGTCCCTATGCTCATTGTGGTCACTCTTATAAATAGCAAATGTTGCTTTCATAACATCATCATCGGACTGACCACTCTTCCTTGATGCTTCAGCATGTGCAAACGCACCAACAAATTTGGATACATTTTGATGTATCCTTCTCCAACGACTCCTTAAAGGATCCATTTCTCTAAAGTTTAATCTATCAGACTCTTTGATCCCTTCTTTTCTTTCCGCCCAACATCTCTCTCTAAATTGCCTCACATCCTCAAAAACATTCGCCACTCTTCTAAAAAATTGAAGTCCCTTATGTTTGGTATTAACAGACTTGTCTTGGCTTACCTGGAGCCAAGCCATCACAAGAACCTCATCTTCAGCACGCGACCAAAACTTCCTTCCCTCTTTATGGCCTCTTCTCGAGGACGGGTCTTCAGCACCATCAACACCATGTTCTTCGATTTCTTCATTCTCGTTTTCATCATCATCGCCACCCTCGGATGCTGCAGGAGATGTATATGGGTTCATATTTGAAAAGGTACCTCCACCACGCGGAGTATTGTCTTGTTGTGACATTGGAAGTGTTGTTTCATTATCTTGAGAAAATTGATAGTTTGCGTGTGGTGGAGATGGGAAGTCAGTTTGTGCAAATGGGATATTTGGATTATATTGTGGATATGCACGAGATTGGGGGAAAGATGGTCTATTGGAGAAATTGACATTTTGTTGTGGGTATGGTTGAGAGAATTGAGAGAAACTACCTAAATTAGGTGTTCCATAATTATAATATTGTGAAAAACCTTGAGAATATGGATCCATTTGTGAGTTGAGATCAAGTTGGGAACTAGAATATGTTGGTTGAACATTTGGTTGGTTTGGGGGTTGAAAAGATTTTTTGGATTTTGGGTGAGTTTTGTTAGAGGAGTTTGAAGCCATAATAAACAACTTTTCTTCCCTAATTTTTTTTTTCGTAGAAAATTTATGAATGAAGATTGTTGTAGGAGTAGGTATTTCTGAAGGTTGAAAGAAATATAACTTAGTATTCAAAGTGGATGATAATTGTGAGATAAGTCTTTCCCAAATTGCAAGGAGTGAAAATAACTCAAATAAAAAGTGTGTGGAAATACCTCAAATTTGGACTCTATTTATAGAGAAAAAAAAGTTATGGACATTGGTATAATTTTTTTATTTTTTACTTTGTAAATTGAAAATTATAACCGTTGGAATATTTTGCAACCCAATTAATTAGTCAAACATTAGAGCCGTTGGATGTGTTTTCTACTAGCCGTTGAGATGCAAAAGTGGCAAGCAAATTCAGTCCAAGAATGACGCGTGTCAGCGTGACATTCTTTGCCAAAGAATGGCGACAGATTGCCATGGCAATCTGGCCATGGGTTTCTCTCTCCAATTTACTTCCTTTTATTATTTTTTAATTACAAAAAGTACTCTCTCTCTCCTCACAACCTAGTTTTGGCCAACGGTTGGGCATACTCTTAATGGTTAACAATAATTTATGCCATTGTTAATTTATGCTCAAAATTATAAATTGTTAATCTCATATATATTAGCACAAATATAGGATAGTAATTACATGTTATTATACCAAATTAGTTTGTGGCCCCGGCGATGCCCCGAGTCCATCTTTTATATTAATTGAGTTAAAATAATATCTTCATTGATGATAATTTTTTATTGGCAAAGTCTTATAAAAGACGGTCTTACATTAAGCTTAATGTAAGACCAGCCCAATAAGCCAATGAAAAGCCCAATTTCGCGTGACACGCGCTAAGAAGCCCAGAAAAATTGATTTTTTAACTTTTCAACTTAAAACCTTAAAAGGATCATGAAAATTTAAGGGCATAATTTCATAACAAATTAACCAATTTAAAAGGATCATGAAAATTTGTAATGAAAGAAATTTCTTTACTTTTTCTCAAAGTTAAATTAAAGTAAAAAGAAATGAAGACTAAGAAAATGAAATAATTCATCTCATCTATATTATGCATTTGATTGTAGTTTAATTCTTGATTTTCATTTTAACCCCCATAATAAAAAAAATTTGAAGATAAGAAAACGTATTAAAAGTGTGGTAGAGTAGTGATTAAAACTCTTTATTTCACGTGCGGATGTCATGGGTTCAAAACTCCATATTGATAACCTTTATAATTTAGTCTTTCTTGATTGTCATTTAAACCCCATAATAATATTTTTATTTGTGATAAGAGAGCATTAAGAGTGTGGTAGCGCAATAGTTAAAACTCTTAGTTTCATATGCGGAGGTCATGGGTTCGAAACTCCATATAGACAACATTTATAATTTATTTTTTCTTTCTTGTTGTCATTTAAACCACATAATAATATTCTTATTTATGATAAGAGAAGCATGAAGAGTGTGATAGCACAATGGTTAAAACTCTTTACTTCATATGCGAAGGTCATGGGTTCAAAACTCCATATTGACAACATTTATAATTTTTCTTATGACAATGACGTGGATAAAATGTAATTGAAAAGGGGGATAGCGCCACGTGGCAGACTGCAATACTTGCTTACGATTTTTCATATATATATAGATGGAAAAATTGCCTAGAATAATGCAACCTTTGGGCGATTCGCAAATAATAATGCAACCTAAAGATTATTCTGAAATAATGCAACCTTTATGCCCCATTTATTTTAAATGGGGTAAAATCGGATATAACCTGAATAATAGGTTGAGGGGGACACGTGTCGGCTTGTCATTGGTCCTAATAAACTAATTTTTTTAAAAAAATTAAAAATAAAGATAAAACAAAAAAAAAATCCCCCCTTCCCCTAACCCACCATCACACACAAACCAGCCATCCCTCCCCCACCATGCCCAGCCACCTCCGACCACCTTCCCACTCCCTCTGAAAATGCTCAGCCACCTCCTACCGCCACCGCACTCCCTTCGAAACGCCCAGTCGCCACCTCCAACCTCACCCCACTCCCTTCGAACCCCCTAGCCCACCCCCTTCCAACCCCCTAGCCCACCCCAACCCACCCTCTTCGAACCATCCCAGCCACCGCAACCCAACCCCTTCGAAGCCCCCTAACTACCGCAACCTCACCCAACCCTTCTCCTACCCCCGAAAATCCCACCCCTCCCCTCTTACCTTTCAGATTTCGCGCGCCTCCCGTTCCTCCCCTAACCCCACGTGTTTTCCGGCGACACTAGAGACGAAAGAAAGGGAAAAATTCGTGGTGTGGTGTGGTTCTGAGTAGTTTCCGGCGAGCTAGGGAGGGTTTCCGGCGAGGGTGGGGGCTGGTGTGGTGTGGTTGTGGGTAGTTGCCGGCGAGGGTGGGGCTGGGGGTATTGGCAGGGGGTGGGGGCAGGGGGCTGGGGTTTAGTTTAGGTTTTTTAAATTTTTTTTTAATTTTATTGTTTTAAATTTAAAGTTTTTAATAAAAATTACCTAAGGTTCAGGTTACCGGTCATTTGTCCTGTTTAAAATAAATGGGGTATAAAGGTTGCATTATTCTAGAATAATATTTAGGTTGCATTATTATTTGCGAATCGCCCAAAGGTTGCATTATTCTAGGCAATTTTTCCTATATAGATTACCATTACACCTTTATCTTTTCTAGTAAACAACAATTTAAACTCATCAATTTCGAATTCATATATAAACTTGAGAAGATGCAAATCAAGAAAATCAATTTAAATCCATAACTTTAACCGTTTAGGTCATGTTTTTGAAAAAGAAAAATTATTTTGTTTGTGCAAAGGAGGCCCTTGATATAAACTGTAGAAATCTTACCGTAGTGGAATTGTGCGGCATCCAACAGATACTCAACACGTCTATCATCTGGCAAATCAATACGCATTTGCTTGTATCCATTTACAGGATCGGCCATGAGGGTGTGCAAGCACAACATTCGTGCAGGGCTGGCCTCATGGCACAGGAGCCCAATATATAGAATATTATGTGCTCAAATCATTGCTTAGCCACTTGCAGTTCAGTAGGCTAGATTGGCGCTCACCTTTGATAAGAGATTTTTAGTGTGTCGTTAAGGCACTATGAACCTGTTTCCAAACAATATTTATAAATCTATCGAGCAACTACTATGAACGTAGCAATGGCAACTCAAGGGTAGAACCACAAGGAAAAAGGGATTGACTAAGGTCTATTAAGTCTAAAACTACCTAAGTGAAGGGTTTTTGGGGGTGTGAAGGATTGATTAACTATCAACTAATAACTAGTTAGGAATAACAACTAACAATTAAGTAAGAGATGTAAATATAATAAGGCAAACACTAGAGTTCGGGCTACTAGTATGAATCCGGCTACGCAACAACAACCAATGCAATTACAGTTCAAAGGCGAATATCATGCAAAGTTAAGTTCTCCTCTAAATTACTCGAGTCCTCTCTCGAATGGCCCTCAAGGGTAATCAATTAATTAATCAACTAGATCCTCTCTCGAATGATCTCTGTCAATTGATTAATGGATTCAATAAGCATGGAAAACCCCTAATTCAAGGATCCTCTTAATATCTACCCAAACCCTTGGTCTAGAAATTAAGTTGATTTAAGGGAATGACAAAGAAATCAATATTCAACTAAGAGGAATTGAAATCTAAAAGCCCTAGAATAAAAGTGATCAAGATCTAACCTAGGGGTGTCAAAACACCAAGATCAATGCATAATAATCAATAGAAAACACAATTACATGAACATCATAATTAATCCCTTCATTCAAATTTTTGGCCCAAACCCTAAATAATGAACTACTCGCTAATCATGGATTATAAGAACTGTCTACTTCAGAAAAAATCAGGGAAGAATCAGCTGAACTACTAATTAAACATTAGAAAGCAATATAAAGATGAGAGTTAATCTATGAAATAAAGGTCTAGGGAATTAGTTCGGTCTAACATGCTTATACCAATCAAGGGATCAAACAACTGTCAGAACCTAGGTCAAGAATCGATAGATTAGAGCACATGTCAAGCTATGGTTAAGTCTCAACGCCCATAATTCAACATACGCCACATGTTCACTAACGTAATCAGGATTACTGATGTATACCAGGCCTCTAAAAGTAGGACGGGTCTGTGGAAACAATTATTAACCTCAAGCAATCAATGGAACTGCGCAATAACATTAATTACTCATCAAAGAATATATCACATCATAACCTACCTATCAAACCCTAGAAACTAATAGCAATTCAAATAAATCAAGGTATAAACATGACTTCCCTCTCTAAATCCCTAGAAATTAGACTAACCAGACATGATTGTATGAACAATAATAAAATAGAAATAAAACCCTAATCCTAACATCGTGAATCAATTAATAATTAAGCTAAGCAATCAAAAGTAATTAAAGAGATTAAGAAAGAAGAATAATACCGAATGACGAATAGCAATAACCTATATTGAAATCAAATCCGAGGTTCAATCACCCCTTTAACTAATCTAAAGTGTTTAATGTAATAAAACTCTCTAAAAAACTAAACTAAGAGCAATGCAAATAAACTAGAATATAAGCTGTCTCTGAAATAATGAAGTTAAGATATTTATAATAGCCTCCAAAACTAATTAAAAACGGAATAATAAAAGATAGATTTTCGGAAACGAATGGCCGCAACCCGATTGGGCAAAGGGCCACCCGATCGGGTTGGTACAAAAAATATGGCCAACTTGTTTCCTTTGACTCCACGCAGCAGCAGCATTATTAAACCAAAAATGGGATTCACCCGATCAGCAGGCCGATCGGGTCCACGATCGGGTCCAGGATAGATTCCCAGCTCTTCTCCTTGTACGCAGACTAGAGGCAACATCGCTTGTTGGTAAGCTAGGCCCACCCGATCGGGTCGGGCGCCTACTGCCCGATCGGGTCAGCACACATGAGCCCAGCTTCCTTCTTTCTCCTTGGACGTGCATAGCCAGCGTTGCAATTGTGAATTAGGCCTTGCCCGATCGGGTTGGGCGTAAGATGCCAACTATAGTTTTGTTTGTTTCTTTACCCGATTGGGTCGGGTGATGTCCGCCCGATCGGGCGCGAAACCTTACCACCCGATCAATAAATCTTCGCCCGATCAGTGTACGGGGAAGCTCCTTTTGGAATCTTTGATCTCAATTCTTCACGTTTAGAGGTCTTGGGACCCCCTAAACCATCCATAAAGCTCTTAATCATTCCTAAGTGCCTTGTAATAACTCGTAAAGCCGTGGTTGCTTCCAAATAGCTCGGAAATAAGGAGAAAATTCCCTAAAACCTGCAATTCAATACTAAAACACAAAACCAAGACTATATACGATAATTAGTATAAAATAGCTCCGAAGAGCTCAAATGACGCACGAATTAGCTTAAAAATAGGGGAGAAAACTCTATATAAATACATGATACCAATCATGCCGTATGTAGAGTTAAATTAGAGGTTGAGCTCTCTATCAATTCAACCATCGTGCTTTGAGGAGAACATAGCAAACCAATCTGGAGATGCTAGGTTGGATGTATAGTTGCGTCTTAGGTGATCGTTCGTGGAGTCTATCATTCATTAGGGAATAGAGACGAGCGTAATGGATGTTTCTTATGATAATCTTACTCTGTTTCATCTGCATATAGGTATTTGGATATTATAAGTATTGTTTAGAGGCCATGTGGTTGGTCCTCGTACTTTGTTATTCAAATTGTTTGAGGTTTGATTGAGTATATTTTTTGTTGCGATTAACTAAGAGATATGTTTGACTTTTTAAGTTGAGTTGGCTTTCAAAGGATGGTGACGACGTTGACTTTTCAAGTTTGAATTTTATTGTCCGTTGACTTTACTTTGGTTTGACTTTAAGGAAATTTGGTTTCAACTAAAACCACGATCCTGTTATTTAAATGTTTTAGTTTTGTTAAATGGATATACGAAATTTATAAAGTTTATATAGTAATTAAAGGTTGTAGTTGTTCGAAAGAAGCGTGTTTATATATTCTTCTGACGTAACACATTGGGTTTGTCCTTGTGAAAAAGTGGGGTGGTTATAGAAGGGTTTTAAAGGCAAATCTGGCGGCATTCGGATCTTGGATCTGAAGTGCTTCAAGGTCAAATATCTTAAGAGGACTCCTTAAAGATTCCTTGGGTGCCGGGATTACAATTCCAAGGTGTATGTTGGTCTTTTACTCTTAACGATTGGCGACGAAATGATTTGTGAACAAGTAAATTAGTTTAGTAAAATTATTGACAAGGTTTGGAGGAAGATTGTCGAACCATTTATGGGCTACTCCCTTGAGAGTGATCGGGAAATTCTTGCACCACGTGGCGTCATCCATGGCCTACACTTATATCTGATACTATTAAGCAGACAAGTGATCATCTGAATTAGTGGTACCTTTAAATGGATCAATGGTGGGTAGTTTGATTTTTTGGGTAACGGAGTGAATTCATTATCATGTCCGAGAATGGTGTTGACCAATTGATATGAAGTTCTCCCACCTGTTGCACCAAGGGTTGGTACTCCCTCATTGTGAGTTCAGACGGTCTAGCCTCATACCTAGTTTGGGCTTAAGTCATTGTTTGTTGGACACTAGGCTCTTGATGATATCGGGAAATTAACACCGAGATCCTTTGTCTCTAGGGCTGGAAATGGGTCGTAGGTGGGTCGGAGGTAGGTCAATCCACCTCCACTCACTAGTACTCCATTAGTCACCCAACCCACCCATCATCCACCCAAATTCCTACCCAAAACCAACCCACCCATCATCCACAGGTGATTCAGGTGGATCGGGTGACTAATGGGTTATAGACAACATTGAGAACATGATAAATCGTGCAACAATAATTAACGTATATTTCATTGTCAAACATATTTTCTTAACTATGATTAAAGAGAGTAATAATTTGAGCATATGAAGTGTAAGTTGCATGAGTACTACAAGTTTAATCGTTTAACAAACAATTACTAGCTCATTGATTTAATGTCAAATTCCTCTACATCCTTCCATGAATGAAAAAAGGGAGGGAGTGGCGCCCCTTTTTCAGAAATAAGGTAAGGAATTAGGTTTTAGTTTGTATATTATTAGAAAAAAATTTTATTTTATTTTAATGGATGGATGGATCGGATGATCTGTCGGGTAATGGGTTGGAGGAACCTATACCCACCTCCGACTCGACCCATCACCCGAAACACCCGTCATCTGTCGAGAGCCCTTGTTTAGCGGATTTTCATCCATTTTTTGGGGCCGGGTGGGTCAAACCTCTATCGGGTTAGGGTGACATGCTAGCCCTATTTGTCTCTCTTGATGGGAATAGGAGACTAAAGGTGGGTCCCTTAGAAAAGGAGTAGAACTTGTAGCTGAATTTTGCGAGGTGGCTCCCTCTTAGTGTCTAAGAATTGACGTAGGTAAGTCCTCAAAGTCTCTATCTGAGGAGTAACACCTTGTCCTTTCGGGGCCGCAACTATTACATTTCAATTGAGCCTTCTTGGTTGTTCACTCCTAGGTGGCCTTTTTCCTTTAGATACTCCCTGGTCCAGATGAGACATCCATCCAGCTAAGTATGTCTATGTTTTATTTTCTTTATTTTTCTCTTTTTAAGGGATCACTAAAATAAAGCTATTATCGTAAGACCTTATGTGGTTGCTTTTTCTATGGGCAACCAAATTCCCATGAGTTACATTTTTTCTCCGGAATTATTATATCAAGCCCCCCCTTTTTTGTAAGTTAAAATTCTCATGATTAACAAATTTTCATATGAACAACAAATAACTTTTGACAAATCATGGCAAATACACTGTGAAAATTAAATTCCAATGAATTATAAATTCGAATTTTTAATAGTAATTTTCCATGTCAACCAAACATCTCCTTAACGCAGAAGATAGATAACTTTTTAATTGTACGACTTTGTTGGTTTATTTATAACAATGAAAAGGGAATCGAATGACTTTAATGTTTGTCATGCTACTACTATGAGAAAAGAAACCAGTACATCTATCTCAAAGTGTTGGGTATGATTCTATTTTATTAGACAAAAAATATCTTTTTTTAAAATGCTTTTTCAAAGAAAATTTATTTGTAAATTAGTTATCCTTTGTTTGGTTTGTCACATGAAAAGTGAGAGCAAAAAAGAACAATGGACAAGAAATGGGAGGATAGATGAGATAAAGAAAGAAAGCATGGTAAGAAATAAAGAGAAAATGTAGCTTTCCTCCATCAAGGGAGGAAAATGGTCTTCTATATGAAAAAAATTATATTAAATCATTTTTCCACCATTCACAAACCAAACAAAGAAAATTGAGAAATTGATTTTTTGGGAAAACGTTTTCCTCCCATTCAAAGAAATCGAAGATATATCTCTAATACTTAATGTCCATTTGTAAGTGTTCATACTTGTAAAAGGTTTGGGTGTAGTTTTTGAAAATAATCTAATGCCATTATCCACGATAATGAAATTATATCCACAAATATTGTATAAATTCACATTATCGCTCAATTATACGAATATTTTGTCCACAAATTTCTTCAATTTTATCCACATATATCCACAAATTATACGAATTATACGAATTTCTTCTTCAATATTGCTAAAAGATTCATAAATTTTCTATTTGCGTCGATTTTGGAATTATTGACCGCCATACCATTCACGTAGGTTGGGGAACATGATTTTTCTTTGCTGATACAGGGATAGTTCGCTATTCGAAGTAGCGAATTAAATTCGCTACTTGGAGTAGCGAGTTAGTAAGCAAAACCTCTACTCCAACTAGCGAGTTCTACTTTCCATAACACTCCCCTCCTTCCACGCGTTTTTTAAAATTTTAGTTCTAAGAATATAAAATTGTGATTGGCGGAAGAAACTCACACAAAATAAACATTGCGACAAGAATGAAAACTCTGATCTTCCAAAGAAGTTTGAACATCTATTGAAGAGTAATTATCGATACTTCTATGAGCTTCAAGATAGTTATTTGGTTGACTCTTCCACAAATTTGAGAATTGAACAAACCTAGAAAGATTCTAAGGTGAGTGCAGGATTTCAATTTCTAGTCTTTTTCTTTAAATTTATTTTTTTAAATCAGGGATTTAGTTGAACCCTTCTTGGATACGCAATCAATTGAGGCAATGCAACTATGGAGTGTTAGAAACAATTGGAGGCATTGTATGAGAATCTATACAACTCAGGATTTAGTCGAGAGTTCTGAGAATACTTTGAGAAGTTTTTCTATAGAATTCAGAAAATTATACGCATACAACCGCCACAACACCACCTCATTAATGTCGTTTCGTAGTCACCTTTAACGCTCATTCACCACCAACAAAACCTATTACGAGGTTTTTGTATCAAATTACCAGTATTTTCTTAAAAATGGAGCAAGACCGCTATTTCAAGATAGGTTCAAAATAGGTTTTCCCCATAAACTCGCTACTTCAAGTACCGAGTTTGTACTGAAGCTAGAAAAAATAGGATCGTTCTTGCCCAATCCTACGTGGACGGTATTGTGGTAAATAAGTTTCAAAATTACATATAATGGGAATTTAAGAATCTTGTAGCATTATTGAAGAAAAAACTCCAATTATATATTTTAAAACGCCAGCTCATCTTATAAGAGACCGCTTAATTATAACATTATAATTAGGCAGGCCCAATCCCAAACAATATGAGCTAATTAGCCTTATATTCCAAAATAAGGGGAAGAAAAGGTACAAAAACTGTAGAACGAGAAGTGATGACAATGAGGAAGAATGGAATGCAACTGAGTAACCACATGAAGATGATGATGAGTGATGTGTTTTAAAAGTAATATTGCAAGTGCACGATGTCTGTTGTTAGCAGAACCTTGCAAGTACGGGTTGAATGCACATGGAGACATGTTTTCAAAGTCAATATTCAATTAAAAAGCTACTTCAAACGAAATCAGGGAGAAAACAGGTGAACAATTAATTAAACTAATGAAATCAATATTTATTTAGGGATTTAACTATGAATTAAAGATTATTAGTTCGGTCCACCATACTTATACCAATAAAAAAGGATGAATAACTAACAATATCTAAGTCTAGAGTCGGAGAATCAGAGCCAATGCTAAGCCTACGATCGAGTAATAACGCCCTCGATTCAACATATATGGTACGATCACTCATATTATTGGAAAGCCTTAAAAAGTAAGTCTATGGTCGGGTCAAACTTAAGTTACCAAACATAAACTACGAATTCAAGAACACATCACACTACAATTGCTCTAGTCATAACCTAGAACTAATAACAATTCAAATAATAACATGGCATAAACATGGCTTTCGTCCCTAAAACCCTAGAAAAATGACTACTCACTCATAATTGAATTAACAACAACGAATCTAATATAAAAACCTAAACTTTGCATCATGAACAAATAAAATATATGAACTAAGAAATCAAAGATTAAAGAAATAAATTAGGAATAGAGAACGATAACAATTGACGGAAAGCAATAACTTTTATTGAAAAAATCCAAGGTTCGATCACCTTCGAATTTAAACTAAAGTGTTTAACCTTAAAAAGCTCTAAAAACTGAACTACTAGTGGTCAAATATATGATGCCTGAAAAATGATGAAGTCTAACTATTTAGAATATCCTAGAATCTTTTAAAGACAGTGTGAAAACCTAACCAAAATAGGCTTTCGAGTGCTTGGCCGGATCCGGCGAAATCCGCCCAAAGCCATCGGGAGAAAAGCTCTTTATTTCGGAAATATGACGTGTTGCCCGCCCGATCTATCGTGCGGGAGAATTTTCCTCTTATTTTCAACTATAGCACGCAACTAGAAGAAAATGGGATCAGGCTCGATCGAGCTTAACTGCCCGATGCCATCAGGCGGAAAAACTGGAATTTCGTGTCAACTTACGAAGGTTACGTCTCTCAAACTAGAAGTTCGTTTAGGGCGTGTGACCTATCATTGGAAAGCTCTTGATATATAGATTCTAAACCAATTTAAATTTCTTGATTATCAATTTTCTATTAATATTTATAATCAAAATAGTTAATAGGTGTCCGTTTTGGTACTTCTTTCACTAACTCTTTGCTTCATTCCGACTCAAAATTGTCCCAAACGGATGCGTTGTGATCCTTGTGCAAGCTACTTTAATAATCTTGATCATTTTGTGTCAAAATAACCTGAAAATCATCGAAACACACTGACGAGGAGTAGTAGAGCATAACTTATCTAATTCATATCATTATGCACCTAAATGCTCTAAAAGAAGTTCTACATGCAATCTAAATGCATTTAAAAGTATATATAAATGTGATATATCAATGAGCCACAACAAGATCAGAAGGAGGCATAACAACAAGATGAAAAGCCATATCAAGAAGATTATCCAAAAAAAGATTCGTAAACCTAGGTAAGAAATGTAACTTTAAATTCCTATTTACACTAAATTATTATACCATAGTTGATTTAATACTAAATTAAATTTTAAGTATTTCGTTTTCATATATGCAAATTACAGACTACAAATCTGATTTCACTAATTTCAATCATTTGAGGATCATTTAGATACATTTGTGACCACTTTAAATCATTTTGGAATCATTATAGGTCATTTGACCTAAACTTGATTGGTGATCAGTTTTAGCAGTAAGATTTTGTCTATTTGTGATCACTTCAAATAATTTTAGTAGCCATTATATTTTTATTGTTGATTAGTTTTTTATTATCATTTCTGAGACTCCTTTATAATATGTGGACACTAACAAGACTACAAATCAAACTACTGTCACAGACATTAAGTATCCACTTTAACTCATTTAGTAACCAGTTTAGTTTTATTTGTTAACGCTTTAAGTCAGTCTCCATCAATTTAATGAGAAGTTTCAAATTCAATTGCTTACTGCTTTTCTAATTCTTCTATAGGGATAAACACGCTCTCATTGCAATATATTGTTCTCCTAGTGGATTGTCTAAGCTAAACAAGAAACTCACATCAAACCAAATCATGGATGTGATGAACATGGGATTTGGGGGCATTGCTTAAAATAAAGATGAGTGTCTATTATCAAGGAATGCAGACTGGCTTGTGCAGGAATATAATGCGAAAAGAAACTATTCATAGAGGTTGTAATGTGACTGAAGATGATGTCCATGACATCTTTCTTTTGCCAAAAACTGGGGTTCTTGTTGTGCAAAACTCACTAGCCAAGAGAGAAAATCCTAATGCTTGGGCGACACAGATGTGGCATGAAGAACTCGGGTGTACGGACAACACATAAATCAAGCTGTCTAGACTTGCTGAAGAAATTGAAAAGCTGTCGGAAGGAGGACAAAAATTTCAGAGGTTTTATGCCATGTATGCCTTATCGACACTGCTCACTGCTACTACATACAGCCAAATTGATGGATATATCAAAGGACACTGTTGGATTTGACAACAATCCCAAAGAGTAATTGGTGCAAGTATGTTTTGGACAAGTTAGGAAAAGTTGTGACAACTTGTATCAATAAAAAAGCAAAGAGTCTAGGTGTGTGTATGCTGATACTAAAGCTTGTGTAATTCCACTGTTTGCATTCGAAAGGAAGTAAACCGCCATCTGTCTCCCCTAAACAAGCACTAGACGTATGATAAAATGCGGGGGTGTGTTTTGGAAGAAGTGGCAACACAACAAAATGAAGGATGAAGATTTGGTATGGATGAGTCGGATGTAACAACCTACCCTGTAAGCGCCAATGCGAAACCCACAACTGAAAATGAACGTTGCCACACCATCGAATTTGCTAAACAACAAAATCAACAACCACATCAGTTAGCAGGTCGTCAGTTTAAAGGGATGGTAATAAAAATTTCTGCTAAAAGGGTGATCATAATCAAGCTTTCCAAAGGCACGATGATTGATGAATAAATCGAAAAAACTACATGAGATGTAAGTATTAATTTTTTTTAACTATGTGTATGTTATTTTTAGATGCTATTTTGACATATTGGTATCTATTTGAAAAGCAAGTTCTAATTGGAAGTATGGACTATATAACTCTTTTAGGACTTCTTTAGTACATTTAAGGACCACTTTGGTCCATTTTGGAAATACATTTAGTTAATATGAATATGAAGGACTGAGATATTTTTTGAGTCTTGATTGGTAAGCTCAAGGCTCACTAGTTAGGAGTAGTTTTAGGTCATTTAGATGCATAATAGGTCGTTTAGCATCCATTTCTTTCCCTTTTGCATCCGTTTTCATGATTGCATGTCTTGCATTAGTTTTAGTGCATTTGCATCTAAGTAGGTTGCTTCTAGTTCATTTCATATGCGTTTGCATCCCCCCTCCCTTTATCTAACCTTCTCTTGAGTGTTGCTTGCTTAGACATGATGAAAAAGTTAAGAACCGGGGAGTGGGCGCTCTACTTTGGGCGGAGTGAGCGCTCCGTGAAAAGGAATTTGTAGCAAAAGAGGCAGGAATTTGGAAACCCTAGAGAGACCTTGGAGCGGGCGCTCCAAGGCTGGAGCGGGTCCCTCCACTTTCGGAAGATTTCGGGCTGTTTCGGACGACTTAAGTTACTTTCGGCCGATTTTGCTTTTGTGTTTTACGGCTTTCCTTAGTACTTTTGGGGTATGTAAGCCCATTTTTGTAATATTAAAATACTTAGTTTTAATTTCAAAATTTTATTAGCTTAATTAGAGAGATTCTAGAGTGAGAAGTTGAAGTTTTAGAGAGAGAAAGTAGATCTAGCTTTTGGATATTGATGATTTCAAGCTCTATCAATGGAGGTTTTTGATTGAACTTCTTATATATTTGAGTATTTCTTCTTACCTTTCTATTTATTTGTTTAATACTTAGTTTTATTTTGATTAAGACTTGATTAGTTGTGATTAGTTGTTGATTAGCTTTATCATAATGATTTTCACCATTGTTGATTGAAGCTATTTACTTCATCCTTTCCATGGCTAGGAGTAGTTTATTAGCTACGGGAAGGGGATGAACTTGTTGATCATGTGTTGACCATAAAAGTCAAGCTTGAGGGTTAGACTTAGGTGAGATTATGTTGTCTAGTTTATTTTATTGTCATGTTTAATTGATTGATCACCCTTTGAACTTGATTTGGGAATCCAAGGTGTAGGATTGAGAGATGAAGCCTTGGATTGACCTTAGGCCAATCAATAATTTGACTTCACAATGAGAATAGGTGATTGAGTTCCTACGGCTTTATTTAAATCACTATGAGTTGTGAAAATACTTGATTAGTTAATTTAACCTTGAGAATATGTGAAATTGGTTGATTAAGTCCTCCTAATTAGTTTGAGAAATTAATTATGAAATATTTGAGTGACTTAGTCCCCTAATTGACCCAAACGAATTCCCTTGGCCTGACAAATTGGTTAACAATTGGTTAGCTTGTGAATCCCCTATCCCTAATGTCTCTTTTATATAATTTAAATCCAATCACTTAGTTTGTTTGCTAGTTAATTACTTTATATTTTCTTAGTTAATCATTAATCTTTAAACTCACCCAAAAATAGATTTAGCTTGCTTAATCGATCCAAACTTTGCTTAATCATTGCTTCCTCGTGGATTCGACCCTTTCATACCCTATATTCGTTAAGTTAGGTTACTAATTTGGCACATGCAACGGCCACGTCAAGTCTTCAATTGATATTATGAATTTGAAGGAATTGTTATTTGGGATCTTGTTATATGTAGGATGCTTAATTTTCACATCAGACTACATGAATCAGATCTCACTTAAGCTTATTCGTGGCAATTTATTTCAAGTAACTAGTTTACTTCCTTATGTGACCAGTTTAATTTTTTTGGTAGCCACTTTTTATTAAAAAAAAACATTTGAATCATTTGGTTTTCACTTTAAATGATTTTTTTGTATAATCTAATTTCACTAATTTGTTTGGTATTTGACTTTTATATTTTGTGAAGCCCTTTGATCAAGCTTGATTGAAATTGGGGCATGACCTAGATGTTTGCTACAGCATGCACAACAAGAAGGTTGGAGGAGCTCAAAAAGAGTGCAAGAGAGAACTCTGAACTTGTTGTAACGTATCAAAAGAGGACACGTTGGCCAGTCAAAGACTGCCACGTGGCCCAATAATTGGTGACACGTGGCTCATCCTCCATATGACACTTGGCGGCATACAAGAGGATAAGTTGTGACCTCACCAAAGCTGAATAAAGAGGCCCAATTATTCCCTAAAAGGAAGGAATAATCAGCCCAAATTCCCATAAGAGGAAGAGAATGATTGGTTACAAGGCTCAAGGCAATGAAGCTATGACAAGTGTCACCCTCTCATTGCCCCACCAATCACATCCCTCTATTTTAGGGTGCTCCTTTCTATACATAAACACTATAAATAGCTCCTCAAGATCAGGTAAAAGGGGGATCTCACCTACTCTTAAACTTACTCTGTTAAAATACATACTCAGATTTTAACTCTCTAGAATACTGACTTAAGCATCGGAGAGGGAATCAAACCCAAACCTCCGGGTTGGTTTTCCCCTTTTTTGCAGGTTCGGAAACGAAGCTACATCTCTACACAAGCCTCCCAAATTCATCACCCCTACACCTGTCCTTCATCCAGACAAACCTCGTTTACGAAAAATTAATAGAAAACATTTGGCGCCGTATGTGGGGAGGCGTGGAGATGACATATTGCAATTCGTCCAACCGAGGACAAAGATTGAGTCCTTATGTACAAGTCAATGACACAGTCGATGATGAACGTCCACCCAGAGGACGAGATGGACCTCGTCAGAACGATCCAGTTGGGAGCAGTTTTAGAGCCCAATCCTGCTCTTCCAGTCACTGTGGCTCATTTGGAGAATGCTCTAAACGAGTTTCAAGCCAAAATGGCCCAAGTCGTCCAGGAGCAGATAAAGAATAATATGCCGTTCTTCAGGGTAGGCCCTTAGCCTAATTCTAGGCCTACACCTAGAAGAGGAGCTTCCCAGGAGAATGTAGACGGACCCAGCGGGGTTAGACGACCAGAGGAAGCCCGAAGGTTGTCTAAGGGAAGGCAGTCTGCTTGTAGTGAGCAACCTCGTCGTCTGGGATGGAATTTGGTGGTCACCAACCCGGTGAACAGACCAGTGGACGGTCGTCGGATGGAAACTGACGCTCAAGAGTACTTGCAAACAAAAAGGGTAGCGGCCCAACAAAGGTCGGCTACTGGATCAACGCCTTACTTGCAGGACCCCACCCTGAGAACAAAGAGTCACACTATGGAGCAAGGGAGGACCCCGTCCATCTATGAGCCTCGCCAAGAGAGGGCGGTGGTTCAACCCAATGTCTACCGAAGAACCTCTCAGCAGAATGTTTATAGGCGAGGGTCTCACGAGGTCAGTTCGTCAAATCCAGTTCTCAGAGAATGAAGGAGAAATACAGTACTAGTTGATGCACGTTTCAGGGAGCTCCGCATAGATTGGCCAACGCCTTTCTCAGCCAGAATAATGCAAGCCCCTCCGTGCCCTAAGGTTAAGCTACCCACCATTGATCCGTTTGATGGCACAACCAATCCAGTTGATCATCTTTCAGCATACAAACATCAGATGTACGTCCAGGCTGTGGACGATGCTACTTGGTGTGAGAACTTCCCAGCTACCCTGAAAGGGGTTGCTCAGAAGTGGTTTAACAATTTACCAGCAAATTCCATCAACAATTTTACTAAGTTAAGTTACTCATTTACTAGTCATTTTGTAGCCAATCGGCAGGAACAGAAAACCAGTATTCATTTGGGGAAGATTGTCCAAGCCCCAAAAGAGTCTTTGAGAAGTTTTATGAAGAGATTTAACCTTGAAGCTCACTAGATCCACGACTTGAATGCTGGTGTAGCATTTGATGCATTCATTCGGGGACTTCGTCCAGGAATCTTTAAGTTCGACCTAGTCAAGAAAAAAGTAAGCACTTTGGCTGAAGCTCTCATAGAAGCCGAAGCTTTCATACATTCGATAGAGGTGTGTGCCAAAGCTAAACACTCAGAGTCTAAGAAGCCCAAGGAGCCTGTTCAAAAACCTAAGAACAATCCTAAGAAGGCTGAGACTTGGGTAGTATCTTCAGGTACAACCCCTTTAGGAAAAGGGAAAAGAAAGGAAAGGGCTGTGTCAACTGAGCCTATTGAGTTTAATATGGATCAGTCCTCTATCCTTATGGAAATCAAGGATCAGCATGAACTTAAAGCCCCAGTAGTGATGAAGACGCCTTACAAGAATCGAGACAGAAGCAAGTATTGTCACTTCCACAAGGATTGTGGGCATGAAACCAATGAGTGTAAACATTTGAAGAGAGCTTTGGAGCATCTTTCAAAGCAGGGAATGATGAATTAGTATGTTTCTCGGGAAGGTCGATTTCAGAAGAAGGATTTTCGGTAAAGTAAGAAGAAAGAAAGTGCCAGCACTGATGAAGATGTAGTTTTGGTTATATCCGGTGGATTTGCAACCGGGGGACCAACTTTGAGAGGACATAAGAATTATGTTAGAGAGCTCGGTCAGGTGTTGCTAACAGGAAAAACTAAGGTGGACCCGTTCCCCTTGGTGACGGTGAGTGAGGGTGATCTTGGTAAGATCAGAACTCCTCATGATGACCCTCTCGTCGTAGAAATGAAGATAGCAAACTTGAAAGTACGAAGGATCCTTATAGACACTGGCAGCTCGACTGACATTATTAGCGCTGATTGCTTGTCACGACTCAAGTTTGATGAAAGAGACCTCCTTCCAGTCCATCATCCAATCATAGGATTTGGAGGAGGAGTCATCCATCCAGTAGGGACGGTGTGATATCACGTATTTATATAGAGTTTTCTCCCTTATTTACAAGCTAATTTGTGCGTCATTGGAGCTCTTGGGAGCTATTTTGTGCTAACTATCGTATGTAGTTGTGGTTTCGTGTTTTAGTATTGAATTGCAGGTTTTATGGAGTTTTCTCCTTATTCCCGAGCCTTTTGGAAGCAACCACGGCTTTACGAGATGTTACTAGGCACGTAGGATGGCTCACGAGCTTTATGAATAGTTTAGGAGGTCCCAAGACCCCTAAACGTGAAGATTAGAGAGCCAAAGAGTCAAAAAAGGAGGTTTCCGTGCTTTGATCGGGCAGAAATGGCCCGATCGGGCGAAGTATTTATGATCGGGTATGAAAGTTGCGGACCCGATCGGGCAAGGTGTGCCCGATCAGATCGGGCGAGCATCAATGCACCAGACCCGATCGGGCATAGTGTGCCCGACCCGATCGGGTGGGGGTGCTGCTAGGTCCCATTGTGAAGCTGCGGACGCTAAGAAGCTGCTGAGCTCGTTTGTCGCCTGGCCGGATCGGGTGGCTGCCCAGGGCCCGATCGGGTGGGCCGTAATACTTGGATTGCTGCTTCGCTGCTACTATACGAAGGCCCAGGAGCGCAGATTGGTGACTTTGTACGTCGGCCCGATCGGGTGGATGCCTCGGGCCCGATCGGGTCTGGCGCTCTTTATCGCGCTTTTTCACTTTTTTGTTCCCGTTTTTAGTGAACTTGAGGGGGTATTATAAATACCTTTTCCTCATTATTTAGAGACATCTTTTATTCATCTTTCATTAGGCTTTAGACTAGTTTTATTCTTCATTGTTCTTAGTTTAATTCAAACACTTTAGATTAATTTAGAGGTGATCAAACCTATTTCGATTTCAATAAAAGTTCCTGCTTTCCGTCAATTGGTACTCTTCTCTACTCTTTATCTCTTTAATTACTTTGATTGCTTAGTTTATTTATTTAATCGTTCATGATGCAATTGTTAGGGTTTCATATTAGTTTTGTTGTTGTTAATTCGATTATGAGTGAGTAGTCTCTTTCTAGGGTGTTAGATAGGAAAGCCATGTTTATACCATGATTGTGATTTAGACTCTTATTGATTTCTAGGGCTTGATTAGGGTGATTGTGATGGTGGTTTGTTCTTTATTGAGTAATTAACGTTATTGCGCGGTTTCGTTGGTTGCTTGTGGTTAATAGTTGTTTGCACAGATCCGTCTTACGACTAGAGGCCTAGGACACGTCAGTAGTTCTGATTACGTTAGTGAACATGCGGCGTATGTTGAACTATGAGCGTTGAGTCTTAACCATAGCTCAACATAGGCTCTAATCCCCCGACTCTTGACTTAGGTTTTGATAGCTGTTGACCTTGTTTGATTGGTATAAGCATGGTGGACCGACCTAATACCCTAGGTTTTTATTCCATAGTTAAATCCTTTGTTTAATTCGTCTTTCTCAGCTTAATCATTAGTTTAATTAATTCCTTCCTGATTTCATCTGGAGTAGCTGAATTGGTTGAATATTGATTTAGAAACTCTGTCTCCCTGTGGATTCGACCCTGCTTCCACTGACTACCTTAGTTAGAGGACCGTAGGTTTATTTTTGATTAGGTGATACGACTAAAACCTATCACGGTGTCGTTGCCCGTCAGAGTTGGAGAGAAAGATCGAAGTAGAACCATGTTCATAAAATTCTTGGTTGTCAAAAATCTGACTGCGTATAATGTAATTCTGGGACGTCCCACTCTCAACAACATTAAGACAGTCATTGTCACTCATCTGATGTTGATGAAGTTTGAGTGCGACGATGGCCAGGTTAGTACAATCTATGGAGACTAGCGGGCCGCCAGAGAGTGCTACCTTACTACCTTAAAGCCCTCGTCTTGGAAGTTTAATGAAGCTGAGCCCATGGATGTAGACGAGCCCAAAGAAGAGAAGTTTAAGACGCACGCTGCTTCCGTAAGGAAGCCGTCAGAAGATGAAGAAGAACTGTATGTTACTTCCGAAAGGAAGACGACAAGAGATCTTCCCAGTAAGAAAAGGAAGTTCGCTCAGGTCAAGGAAGAACCAAAGTCTTCAGCTGAGGTTATGACGATCGCAAGCCTGACTCTCGATCGTCCTAAGCCTGCTGAGGCTCCATTAAGCATTTGTTTAGATGATTCTCGTCCAAAAAGGACTTTGCAAATAAGAACGACTTTAAAGCCTGAGCTACAGGAAGCTATTATTTCACTGTTGAAGGAGTATCAGGATGTCTTTGCCTATGGGGCAGATGAAATGCCAGGGATTGACCAAGAAGTGGCTGTTCATCGGCTAAATGTTGATCCAGCTAGAAATCCTATCAGGCAAAAGAAGAGACATTTGGGACTCGTCAGGAATCAAGCTGTGGACGACGAGGTCAGGAAAATGATTGAGGCAGGCTTTATCAAGGAAACCTACTATCCAGATTGGGTTGCAAACGTGGTAATGGTTCCTAAGCCGAATGGAACTTGGAGAATGTGTGTTGACTACACAGACTTAAACCAAGCTTGCCCCAAAGATAGTTTTCCTTTGCCCAAGCTAGATCGTCTGGTAGACTCGACGGCCGGGCATGCGCTGTTGAGCTTTATGGATGCTTATTCAGGGTTTCATCAGATCCCTCTGCTGCCTGAGGATCAGGATAAGACCTCATTTATTACTGAAAAGGGGTTGTATGGCTGGCTTATGATGCCCTTTGGTTTGAGAAATGCCCCAGCAACTTTTCACAGGCTTATCAACCAGATTTTTTCACCTCAGTCGGGTCGTAATCTGGAAGCATACATTGATGATATGATCGTCAAGAGCCAAGAGGATAAGGATCATGTCCCTGATCTACGTGAAACTTTTGAAACTTTGCGCAAATATAAACTAAGACTTAACCCAAAGAAGTGTGTATTTGGGGTTTTGGCTGGCAAGTTTCTGGGTTTTCTGGTAGATCAACGTGGGATAGAGGCAAATCCTGAAAAGATCCAAGCTTTACTCTATATGAAACCTCCAACAAAGATAAAAGAAGTACAGCGGCTTACTGGCTGTTTAGCGGCTGTGGGACGATTTTTGTCCAAGTCGGGTGACAAGTGTCATCATTTCTTTGCAACTATAAAGAAGAAGGCAAAATTTCAATGGACACCTGAAGCGGATGAGGCTTTACATGAAATCAAGAAGCATTTACAGCAGCTCCCTCGTCTGATAAGTCCAGTGGTTGGAGAAAAATTGTATGTCTATTTGGCTGTTTCTCCTGAAGCAGTCAGTGCAGTACTGTTAGCTGAGAGGGATGATAGGTTTTAGTAGTGTCACCTAATCAAAAATAAACCTACGGACCTCTAACTAGGTAGTCAGTGGAAGCAGGGTCGAATCCACAGGGAGACAGAGTTTCTAAATCAAAATTTAACCAATTCAGCTACTCCAGATGAAATCAGGAAGGAAATAATTAAACTAAAGAATAGACTACGGAAGACTGAATAAATCGAGGATTAAACTATGGAATAAAAGTCTAGGGTATTAGGTCGGTCCACCATGCTTATACCAATCAAATAGGGTCAACTACTATTAAAACCTAAGTCAAGAGTCGGGGGATTAGAGCCTATGTTGAGCTATGGTTAAGACTCAACGCTCATAATTCAACATACGCCGCATGTTCACTAACGTAATCAGAACTACTGATGTGTCCTAGGCCTCTATTAACCACAAGCAATCAATGAAATTGTACACTGACATTAATTACTCAATAAGAACAAACCACATCACAATCACCCTAATCAAGCCCTAGAAATTGATAGAAATCTAAATCACAATCATGGTATAAACATGGCTTTCCTATCTAACACCCTAGAAAGAGAACTACTCAGACATGATCGAATTGACAACAACAAAACTAATTGAAAACCCTAAGAATTGCATCATGAACTAATTGAGAAATAAACAATTGAACTAAAGTAATTGAGATAAATAAATAAAGCAATAAGCAAGACGATTACCAAATTGACGGAAAGCGGAAACTTTAATTGAATTGAAATTGTACTTGAATCTCTTCTATAATCCAAAGCAATGATAAACTAGGCTAAGAGTTCTCTAAGTGTTTAAGAATATGAAAAATCCAAAATAAAAATAACCTAAAAGTATTTATAAGTCTTAGGAAAACAATAAGATAGAGGGGGAAAAATAACGAAAATCGCATCCCCGTGTCTTCCACCCGATCGGGCAAAAGGCCGCCCGATCGGGCCTGGGAACAAGTCTTCAGCAGCAACAAAATAGGGTTCACCCGATTGGATCGGGCAGATTCCACCCGATCGGGGCCGCAACCTCAGCACCCGATCGGGCAAGTCCACCCGATGCCATCGGGTGGAAGTCTTCTTCAGCTCACAGAAAAACAGCAAAATGGCTAAGTATTGATCCGCCCGATCACATCGGGCAAGGCCGCCCGATCGGGCGGGAAACCTTGACTTCAGATTCTTCACTCGTACCCGATCGGGCAGTTGTTGCCCGACCCGATCGGGCGAGTCTTCTTCTTGCCTTGCTTTGCTTGGCTTCAGACGCCAAGTCTTTGCACACTTACTTCTTCATAATGGGGTCCAAATACCATCTTGAGACCTCAAAGATGCCCCATAACTTCCCGCTATAGCGTGGTGCTCAAAACATCAAGTAAATAGGGAGTTTTTCCCTAAAACCTGCAAAATGATATAGAACACACAAACCACAACTATATCGAAATAGTTAGCATAAATAGCTCCTAAGAGCATCAATATAGCACAATTTAGCTTGTAAAGAAAGGGAAAAACTCTATAAGATATCGATATATCAAATTCCCCCAAGCTAAACCTTTGCTTGTCCTCAAGCAAACAGCACATGAACATGGAATAGATTGCCTCACCCCATAGATAAAAACAATCAAAGCTCAAAACATTTTCAAGACTAAGAATCGTTCAAGCAGGCAAAATTCAAGTTTGGCTAATCAAATCCATCCAACCACCAATCATTCAAGCAATTTATCAAACTCAAGCATCCACAAGGCATACAAGTCCTGAAAAGGCTCTCACAAGGGTGTCACTCCTCTCTATTTTGTGGCAGGCAAAGAATATGCCCGAACACTCACCGCCCCGACCATAAGTACCCTTCCCACTCACACTCTCATGTGTTTAAGAAGGTTCAATGACGCTCATCCTAGTCAAGTCGACTCAATTAGCAGAAATACTCTTTAACTTTGACAAACTGACTCGAAATCAATCAAATGAACACTGCAGACACAAGCTCAAGAGGACTTTATAGGGTTGTAATGGGGCTTAGGTAAGAGGTAGGGGATGCTTTTGGGTAATGTGGTGGAAAAACCAAGAAGGGGGAGCATAAATCATTCGAACAAGGCCTAAGATGGCCTACACAACTCCCAACAATCACCATAAAACCATGTAAAGTAACCCAACTCTCATAAATCAATGAGAAGCTCATAACAAACCCAATTCTCTAGCAATGGAGCGAATATTCTTTTATGAACGTACGTGAATGAAAGAACTAGAATTCTTTTAAATTTTCATTTCATTTTTCTGAACTTCATTCACGCAACTCTATACTTGCTTTCTTTCTTTTCTCTTTCTCACTCTCAAACCACAGCAAATACACTTTTAAATTCCTCAAAAACCAAACTAAACCAACTAACCAATCTCAAACTCAACCCATACAAAAGCTCCCCCAAGCTAGGCTTGGAATAATATCAAGTGAAGGCTTTTGGCTCATAATAGGGGTTTAAGTAATACGAAACAAGTCATTAGGCTCAGCGGGGCTAAGGAGGATAAAAGTATATCAAAAACTCACTCTGAAGCTCAAGAATAAGACAAAAGAACGCCTCTATCACAGCACATGCTACAAGTCATCTAAAATCAGACAAGTACGAAGTCAAAGTCAAGATCAATCCACTAAAGAGGAACTAACACACAAGAATAGACTGGATAATAATATGAATCCAATAGGCTACAAAGAGGCCTCACAGTCTAACCAATTCAGGTATGCAGCACAAAGTGGTCTAATGTAATCCAGAAATGCTCGAAATCATAGCAATCAAACATCAAATCATAGCCTCAAGATCACAAATGCCCAGCTATCCAGAAAACAAAGTCAAATCAATTTCAAATAGAGCACAACAAGGGGCACAGGGAGGCAACTAAACCAGTCATGGGAACCATATTTTTTTCATTTTTTCAGTATTTTCCGAAAGCAGTAAAACTATTCTAGAAAGCAGTAAAAGAGATAGGGAATACAAACAGAACTCCTCCCCCAAGCTAAACTTGGCAGTGTCCTCAATGCCAAAAGGTGATAAGGACTATGCTAAGAGGAAAAACAATGTTAGTACCCTCACTCTCGCTCACAAAAGGAAGAAAAATAAAAAGAAAAGAAAAAGGGAAAGAAAAGAAAATACGAGTTGCCTCTCGCACAGCGCTGGTTTATAAAGGTCCCGCACGACCATAATCCTCCCTCTCTCAAATAGGAGGGGCTTGGCAATGAGTGCCACCCTCATCAAACATCTTTCTCCTCCAAATGTTCTTGACAATGCCTCCAGACGGTGAGGCAACCTTAGGTGGAATTTGAACCTTCTCCACCCCTACTTCATCTAAAACCTTATCCCTGCAAAAAGATTGTTCAAGCATAGGAGCCTTAACAGCATTGGTTAGTTTAAAAATCACTTTATCATCACCAACACTCAGAGTTAAAGACCCAGTCTTGACATCAATGACAGCACCAGCAGTACACAAAAACGGCCTACCCAAGATAATAGCAATCTGGGCATCCTCATCCATATCTAACACCACAAAATCAACAGGAATATAGAATTTCCCTACCCTAACAGGAACATCCTCTAAAACACCTAGAGGGTATTTTATAGAACGATCCGCCATCTGTAAAGTGATTTGTGTGCATTTAAGGGCTCCCATGTTCAGTTTCTTATAAACAGACAATGGCATTACAGAAACAGAAGCACCTAAATCACACAAAGCCTTATCAATAAAAATAGGTCCAAGATGGCAGGGTATAGAAAAACTACCAGGATCTTTTAACTTTGGTGGGGTTTTATTTTGAATAAAAGCACTACACTCTTTAGTAAGAGCGACACGTTCTACCCCACCAAAGTCTCTTTTCTTAGTAATCATGTCTTTCAGAAATTTGGCATAAACAGGCACTTGGGTAATTAAGTCTGTGAATGGAATCGTTACCTCAAGGTTCTTGACCATAGACAAGAACTTACCAAACTGCTGATCGACCTTGGACTGTTGCATCATGTGAGGAAAAGGTAGCCTTGGTGTAAAAGGCGTTTCAGAAACCTTCTCCTTTTTCTTCCCTGTCTGTTCAGCTTCTGCAGACAAATCGACTTCAGACGTCGAATTCTTTCTTTTTCCTTCCTCTACCACCCTCTTCTTCCCTGCAGTCGGGGTAACCTCATCAATGGGCACTGGAGGGGCATCATATGCAATGCCACTACGAAGAGTGATGGCATTCACATGTTCTCTCTGAACTGGTTGCCCTGGCAATTGTCCCTGCTGCCTCTGTGCATTAGATTCTGCCAACTGGGCAACTTGAGCCTCGAGAAGTTGGATGTGCTTCTCTTGAGCCCTCCTTGTTTCCTCATTTGCCTTTTGCATAGAAAATATCAGTTTCATCAGTTCAGAATTGCTAGGCTCTTGTGGGTTGTTTTGTGGAAGTGGGGTGTGGAAATTTTGTGGAGTTTGGAAGTTATTGGGATGATGGAAGTTTTGTGGTGGTGGTCTTTGGAAATTTTGTGGGGTTTGATGGTATGAAGGTTTAGGGTAGTTTTGTGGAGGTGTAGGTGGAGGTTGATGGTTTTGTGGGTTTTGGTAGTTATGTGAAGGGGGGAAGGTTTGTGGTCTTTGTTGGAAGGCATTAGCCTGCTCCATCTGAAATTGACTGAACTGACAGTCATGCCCAAAGTGACCCTGAACACCACATACCTCGCAGTAAGATGAGGTAATGGGTGCTACTGCAGACATAGCATTGATACTCAGAGGGGGTGCTGCTGAGGAAGAGGAACTGAAGGTGTTAATCTGCTGACTCAGCTTTGCCATCTGCGAAGTCAATAATGCAATGGCATCTACCTCCAGTGTCTTCCTCGTAATGCTTCGGGAAGTGGAATGATCATTGGCTGTGAGGTTTGATAGAAACTCGTAGCCTACATCCACTTCCTTATCCAGAAAAACTCCTCCTGCAGACGAATCCACAATACTCTTCGTCTGAGGCTGCAGACCATTGGAAAATGTCTGCGTCAAGAACCATTTGTCCATGTTGTGGTGTGGACACTCTCTCTGTAAATCTCTAAACCTAGCCCACGCTTCCCTTAATGTTTCATCAGGCTCTTGGGAAAATGTGGCCAGTTTATTTCTGATTTCTGCTGTTTTAGTGGGTGGGTAATACTCTCTCAGAAATGCAGCAGAAATCTCACTCCACTCGGTTTCTTTCACATCGTTCAACCATTTTTGGGCTCTATCTCTCAGTGAAAACTCGAACAACATGACTTTGAGTTGATCTGGAGTGACGCCGGCATGTTTAACGGTTCGACAAAGTTGTTGAAACCGTTGCAGATGATTTGCCGGATCTTCAGTAGGATGCCCACCAAACTGATTTTGCTGGACCATGCTGATGAGTCCAGGCTTAATCTCAAAGTTATTAGCGGCGATGGTGGGCATTGGTGGTCCAGTAGAAAGACCATCTGGGTTGGGCACCCCATATGACTTCAGTGACTTTGACATGACTGAACTCAAGGTGTCTGTTCCAGAGGTGTTCAGCTGAACAGACTGCTTTTCTTTCTGCTTTATCTTTCGGATCCGTCTGATCGTCCTAGTAAGATCGGGGTCCGCTGGAATTGGGGAACCGTTTCTTTGGGACCTGGGCATACAAAAGAAACAAAAAGCAGCAGTAAAACGTACCTCAATTGGAACAATGAAGTTCAAACGAGGTACAGAGAAGTAGACCAAATAATCAAATAAAAATTTAGAGAACTAGCCGTCTCCCCGGCAACGGCGCCAAAATTTGATAGGTTTTAGTCGTGTCACCTAATCAAAAATAAACCTACGGACCTCTAACTAGGTAGTCAGTGGAAGCAGGGTCGAATCCACAGGGAGACAGAGTTTCTAAATCAAAATTTAACCAATTCAGCTACTCCAGATGAAATCAGGAAGGAAATAATTAAACTAAAGAATAGACTACGGAAGACTGAATAAATCGAGGATTAAACTATGGAATAAAAGTCTAGGGTATTAGGTCGGTCCACCATGCTTATACCAATCAAATAGGGTCAACTACTATTAAAACCTAAGTCAAGAGTCGGGGGATTAGAGCCTATGTTGAGCTATGGTTAAGACTCAACGCTCATAATTCAACATACGCCGCATGTTCACTAACGTAATCAGAACTACTGATGTGTCCTAGGCCTCTAGTCGTAAGACGGATCTGTGCAAACAACTATTAACCACAAGCAATCAATGAAATTGTACACTGACATTAATTACTCAATAAGAACAAACCACATCACAATCACCCTAATCAAGCCCTAGAAATTGATAGAAATCTAAATCACAATCATGGTATAAACATGGCTTTCCTATCTAACACCCTAGAAAGAGAACTACTCAGACATGATCGAATTGACAACAACAAAACTAATTGAAAACCCTAAGAATTGCATCATGAACTAATTGAGAAATAAACAATTGAACTAAAGTAATTGAGATAAATAAATAAAGCAATAAGCAAGACGATTACCAAATTGACGGAAAGCGGAAACTTTAATTGAATTGAAATTGTACTTGAATCTCTTCTATAATCCAAAGCAATGATAAACTAGGCTAAGAGTTCTCTAAGTGTTTAAGAATATGAAAAATCCAAAATAAAAATAACCTAAAAGTATTTATAAGTCTTAGGAAAACAATAAGATAGAGGGGGAAAAATAACGAAAATCGCATCCCCGTGTCTTCCACCCGATCGGGCAAAAGGCCGCCCGATCGGGCCTGGGAACAAGTCTTCAGCAGCAACAAAATAGGGTTCACCCGATTGGATCGGGCAGATTCCACCCGATCGGGGCCGCAACCTCAGCACCCGATCGGGCAAGTCCACCCGATGCCATCGGGTGGAAGTCTTCTTCAGCTCACAGAAAAACAGCAAAATGGCTAAGTATTGATCCGCCCGATCACATCGGGCAAGGCCGCCCGATCGGGCGGGAAACCTTGACTTCAGATTCTTCACTCGTACCCGATCGGGCGAGTCTTCTTCTTGCCTTGCTTTGCTTGGCTTCAGACGCCAAGTCTTTGCACACTTACTTCTTCATAATGGGGTCCAAATACCATCTTGAGACCTCAAAGATGCCCCATAACTTCCCGCTATAGCGTGGTGCTCAAAACATCAAGTAAATAGGGAGTTTTTCCCTAAAACCTGCAAAATGATATAGAACACACAAACCACAACTATATCGAAATAGTTAGCATAAATAGCTCCTAAGAGCATCAATATAGCACAATTTAGCTTGTAAAGAAAGGGAAAAACTCTATAAGATATCGATATATCAAGGGATGCTATACAAATCCCTGTATACTTTGTGAGTCAAGTACTCAAAGATGCCGAGAGAAGATATACTACCGTTGAGAAGTTTGGTCTGGCCTTAGTGGTGGCTATCCGGAAGTTAAAGCCTTATTTCCTGGCTCATAGTATTGTCGTGTATACTGACCTGCCGCTAAAGCAAGTTTTATAGAAGCTGGAAGTGACTGGGAGGATGCTCAAATGGGCAAATGAACTAAAGATGTTCGACATAACTATCGAGCCAAGGAAGGCGATTAAAGGGCAGACTTTGGCAGATTTCATAGCTGAACTAACCCGACCAGTACTTGATCCAGTGAAAGACCCTTCCGGGGGCAGTCAAAGTTGGAAGCTGATGGTGGATGGCTCATCTACTGCCCAGTGTAGTGGGGCAGGCCTTGTATGTCAGTCACCTGAAGGTGATAGGTATGAATACGCCTTGCGGTTTAAATTCCCAGCCTCCAATATCGAAGCCGAATATGAATCCTTGTTGGCTGGAATTCGGATATGCCGAGCAGCTGGAGCTAGGGAATTGGAAGCAAAGTCAGACTCCCTCCTGGTAGTCAGCCAGGTCAACAGGGACTATGAATGCAAGGAAGCCACAATGGCCTAGTATGTTCAGCTGGTGAAGGAAGAGATCAAGCAGCTAGACCGGTTCACCTTGGTATAAGTGCCTAGGTCTAAGAATCACCAAGCTGATGCTCTATCAAAACTAGCTAGTTCAGCTTTAGGTGACGCTCCAAGAACTGTATTCTGGGAAGTACAAGATAAGAAGAGCATTGACCAGGAGGAATTGATTTTTATAAGTAGAGAAAACAATTGGATGGATCCCATACTTCATTATAAGAAGACCGATCAGTTACCAGAAGATCCGGCAGAGGCAAAGTATGTTAAAGCTCGTGATAAGTGGTTCAAAATTTGGGATGAGATGTTGTATAAGAAATCATACGATCGTCCGTTGATGAAGTGTATTACTAGAGAAGACGGCCTGGAGGTACTGAAGGAGTTACATGAAGGCTCTTGTGCCTCACACATAGGTGGCCAGGCACTGGCTAAGAAGGCGCTTAGGACTGGTTATTTCTGGCCGACACTGAATGCGGACGCCATGGACTATGCAAAAAAATGTGACAGCTGCCAGAAGCATGTCCATCTCTTTAAGAGACCGTCCAACTTCCTGACCCCTGTCCTGACCCCTGTCCTGACCCCCTTGCCATTTGCTAAATGGGGAATGGACATTCTAGGTCCTTTCTCTATGGTGGCCGGCCAGAAAAAATTCGTGATTGTGGCTGTGGATTACTTCTCGAAGTGGGTTGAAGCTGAAGCAGTTAGGGGCACAAAGACGAATGATGTAAAAAGGTTCATCTGGAAAAACATCATAACGAGATTTGGGATGCCCCAGTCGATAGTGTTTGACAATGGACCCCAGTTTGAGACCCCTAAGCTGAAGGATTGGCTCACAGAGAGGGATATTAAATCCCACTTTGCTTCTGTTGCCCATCCACAGGCGAATGGCCAGGTAGAGGCTTTCAACAAGATCATATCAAAAGGCATCAAGAAGAAGTTAGAAAACGCCAAGGGTTTATGGGTGGAAGAGCTTCAGCTGGTTCTCTGGTCCATCAGAACAACTGCCAAAAATTCAACAGGGGAAACTTCCTTCATGCTGGTTTATGGAACAGAGGCTGTCTTCCCTATTGAAATTGAAGAACCTACCCTCCGTGTGATGTTGTATTCAGAAGAGACCAACTGGGCAGCTATGCGTCTGGCATTGGACCAGCTGCCAGAAGTCCGAGGTAATGCTCTTTTGAGGATGGAGTTGTACAAGTTACGGATGGCTAGGGAGTTCAACAAATGGGTAATTAGACGACCTCTCAAAATAGGGGACCTGGTTCTCCGAAAGATGGAGGCTGTAGGACGAGCAAAGGAACTTGGCAAACTAATCCCGAATTGGAAAGGACCTTATCTGGTGGTCGAAGAAGTTCGTAGCGGTACGTTTAAGCTACAAGACTTGGATGGACGCCCAATACCACGGACCTGGAACTCTGATAATCTGAAGAAGTACTATGTTTAATCAAGTACGAAGTTTTTTTTACAAGTTGTAAATGAAGTGCTACGGCACAGAAAAATCTTTTAGAAATGTATTACATGTACCTTAGCCTAGGCTAAGAAAACTTCAGATCAATACATATTCTAAATTCTGGTCTACGGTTCGAGTTGCTAGATTATATATGGGATAATTGTTAGCCTATAACTTGTTCTTCCAAAAGATTAGCAAGGGGCATTTTATTATCCAAAACCATCTTGGGGCAATTTACCATTGATAGACGAAAGATGGTTATTAGATAATAAACCAGAGAGGATCATTATGTAAGACAGACATTGCTTCCTAAAGGTAAACGTCTGCAAAAATCATCACAATTTGTCCAAGACATATAAGATGAATAAAGACTCCTTGATTAAAGGTTCTTACTTTAACAAGAAGTAACTTGTAGATCGTCTAAATCCCAGTTCACTAAAAACTTCGAAAAATAGACGACCACTGCTTCCTAAAAGGAAGCCAGTCAGTGAGACGTATTTCCTTAGTAAAGGAAATCCCCGTCATAACTCCTAAAATTAATCAAAGGTGTTATTTCCTAAAGGAAACCGGCCAAAATGAGACGCCTTAGTAAAGACGGTCTCATTACTCAGAAAAGGCGTGGACTAGACACTCACCTTCATACGATGCCTTCGTCTAGATATAGACAAACAACCATCCTAAGAAGGGGGGCATACAGTGCTAGTCTGGCAAGGAAAGAATTACCCTTAGACGTCTTCAATATTACTTTGGTATTTAACCAATAGTTTGTTCAAGAAGGAAAACGTCCAAAGAATAATGCTTAGACGTCTTCCTTTGAACTTTACTTTGGTATTTAACCAATAGTTAGTTCAAGAAGGAAAACGTCCAAAGAGCAATCCTTAGACGTCTTCCTTTGAACCTTACTTTGGTATTTAACCAATAGTTAGTTCAAGAAGGAAAACGTCTAAAGAATTAACCATAGACGCCTTCCTTTAAACATTATTCGTCCAGGAGCTAGACTACAGCTTCTTAACTGCATGTCCGTCTGAGCAGGCGTTATCACATTAAAACGAACGTTGCTTCCTTAAGGAAGCCGTCAGAAAATATTCATAATGTGAATGTCATCTTGACACAACAGAGAAAGTACTCGTCCAGAGGTTCATGTTTTGGCCGCTTTCCTTCGTGGGGCAACAGTTGTTCATAAATGGCCAAGAAATGGCAGGACGAGTGTCATTGCCAAAGGGAGGCAGGACGAGTATCCATCACGGTTCAATGGGTAGGGAAAGACTCGTCCACGGTTTGTCTTGGCCGCATTCCTTCATGGGGCAACGGTAGTTTAGACAATTTGTCAAACCAAGACGAGTATCTTTGACTCCTTTTGGACGAGTATGTAGATTACTTAACAAAATGTACATGTTGGAGTTCCTCGTCTGAGCAGCTGTTATCCGTCTAATGGATTCGACCCAAGACGAGTTAAGCTGGTCAAAGATTCCTTTTGGACGAGTATGTTGATTACTTAACAAAATGTACATGTTGGAGTTCCTCGTCTGTGCAGCTGTTATCCGTCTAATGGATTTGACCCAAGACGAGTTAAGCTGGTCAAAGATTCCTTTTGGACGAGTAAGTTGATTACTTAGCAAAAAATGGCATGCTTGGTGCTTCCTCGTCCAAAGAGTGTGTTTTCCGCCCAAAAGATCTGATCAAAGACGACTTAGGCTGATCTTTGATCCCTCCTTAGACGAAGAAAGAGTATACTTAGAAAAAAAGTTCTTTGCATATTTGTCTAGAACATTTTCGTCGAAAAAGTGATTCAAGATGAGCAAGGTGGAAACATGCAATCACATGGAACTACTTTTAAGAGAAATTACTAGAATAAACATTGGACAAGCGAGTTGAAAGAAGGATAATCATTTGGGCTACTCATTCAAGTGGACGAAAGTTGGTGCCAAAATTCACAAAAGTACAGCACTACTGAGTTTACATGCTACTACAACAAAACCAAACGACAAAAAATCTCCTAATGTGATTACAAAGCATTGGGATTTAAGCAAAATATCCATGAAGTACAACAAAAATACTTAGTCAAAATTACAGCAAGAGGAGCGTCCTGATTTGGTTGTGGGCCAAGACTTGATAACAGTTGCGTACTTCTTCAACTTGTCAAGCTGGGCCTGAATATCTTTCCTGCCCTCCTTGCTGAGTACTTGGTGCAAGCCTTTCTTAGACTTGCACCAGTTCTTATAGAATCGCCCCCTGACTTCCTTACTCAAGTGAGTAGCCCAAATGAGAAAGGAAGGAAGCAGGAGGACGATTGATTTAGACGTTGGGAGGAGGAGTAGGTTCATCCTCCTCCATGGCGGCATCATCTTGGGGCTCTTCGTCCCCCAACTCCTCTTCCTCGCCTATCTCCTCGAAAACAGGGGGATCTTCGTGACGAACTCTGGCCTTGTGACACTCCTCCTGGAATTCAAGCCGACGTTGAAACCGGCTCACTTGGTCAGGTTCAGCCATCATCTCCATGGCTTTAAACCCCCACCCTTTGGCCGTTTCCAAGGACTCAGAGAAGGCTTTGAGGGCATCCTTGAAGTCCAGCTGAGCTTGATTTTTCAGCTGATCCACTTCTGCTGTGAGTTCAGAAATTTTGGCCCCAAGCTCAGCCGAGGTAGCAGCAGCGACATCCTTCTCCTTCTTCAGGTCGTCCATGAGAACATCCCGAGCAAGGAGCCACTCTTCCTTCTCCTTCATCAGGGCAGCGATCTTTTGTAGATAGAGCTTGTTGGACGATTCCAGATCAGTCGACCGCTTCTCCAAGGCCTCCAAACTTTGCCTGTGATAGACGTTCATCTCCTCAACAGTAACTATGGCCTGGTCTCCGGCCTTAGTTACATTTTGAACACAGACAGAGTTCTCCTTACGAAGACCACTCACATACCCCTCCAAGGCCATGCTCCAAGCGAATGCCTGAACAGAAGATAAATTTACAAGTTAGAAAGCCATGTAAAAAACAACATGATAATAATGAAGTTAAGAAGCTAAGGGAAGGAGGTACCTCGGCCAGGAGTTGAGACAAGTAGCCCACGTGTCCAGCCGTGGCTCCCATCAGACTGTCGACGTACTCATGAGGGATGGCGTCATAGACATCCTTCTTTATTTTCTTCCTCTCGACCGAGGAGTACTTGGAAAATGAGGGGATGGCCTCGTCGGGCTCAGAAGTCGACTCATCCACGGCTAGAGCCTTTCCCTTATCCGAAAAAGATGAAGCATCAGTTCGGCGAATAGGGATGACCACTGCAAGCTTGTTGGACGGACTCATCGATCGTCCACCAACCCGCAGCGTTCTGACAACGTTGGAATAGTATAACTCACCAGACGAGACCGACTTCGTCCTGAATGGATGAGGCATTTGCCCCACCAGCTGCGCTACTGCCCCTGAGTAGGCCGAGGTACCAGGATTAACCGCGTCCGGATTTGACAGCTCTTCAAAATTCAAACCAGCTGGGTCCAGTTGGTTTTCCCGATCGATGGGACTGGACGACCCTCCAGCTCCCAAAGTGACGGCCGGTGGCGGCAGGACCACCGGATCAGTAGGCTTTCTCCCTTTCTCGCCGGAAGGGATAGGTGCCTTACGGACAGACGAACTTGTCTGCCCAACCTTCTTCGCCGGAGCAAAGGACTTTGGTTTTATTTTTTTGAGGGTTGAAGCTTGTTCCCCTGAAGCAGCTGGCCGCTTCTTGGACGAAGTCGGCTTGGCAATAGCCGCCCTTGCCGACGGTGAATTTTTCTGCACAAAAACAATAACCAAGTCAGATTACTATCCAAAACCGAAGATGGTTCCAAGAAGGAAACCGGCCAGAATAATCCTTCGTCTAGAAAAACCATCTCAGATTACCCAATGGATGTTCAGTAAAGGAAAGCGTCCGTGGCCTGACGTTTTCCTTCAAGGAACCACCTTCGGTCAGAAACATGTCCAGGATGAAGATGTAAATAGACCAAAGGTTGTTCAGTAAAGGAAACCGTCAGTGGCCTGACGTTTTCCTTCAAGGAACCACCTTCGGTCAGAACATGTCCAGGACAAAGATGTAAATAGACCAAAGGTTGTTCAGCGAAGTAAACTGTCTGTGGCCTGACGTTTTCCTTCAAGGAACCACCTTCGATCATAAATTGGACAAAGGTTTAGACAAACCCAAATCCAAGGCTCTTCTCAGAGAAAGCCCGTCTTGGACATTCGTCCTCCATCCAGACGTCTTCCTTCACAAAGAGGCCATGGTTTTATGGTTGAACAGACGAAGATGATTTACAAAGAAGTCAGTCTTAAAAAAAAAAAATTACCGGAGTTTCCTCTCGTTTCTTATGTGGAGCCTTTGAATGCTCCGCCCACAAACCACCACCAAACTTACTCATGTTTACTTCCCCTTTCCAAGCGGCTGGAATCCTTCTTCTTGCCGTCTCAGCATAAAGAAATTATTTGGTTAAGTTCAGAATTGAAAATACTTTAACAGGCAGTTGGGGCAAGACCAGGACCTTACCTGGATCTTCGCCCTCCTTCAGTCCAGCAGCAACCAAAAATCTTTCATTGAAAAACATCTCTTTGAAGGGAACCCAACCAGTCGGACCCTTTAAAGCTATCTTTTTTGGCTTTGGGCACCCTGCTTCCCGATGCCCAGGGTGAATGTATTCCATGGCCGTGAAGTAAGCTACCACGGCATCATCATACTTATTCTCTAAATCTAGTATTGGGGCACCTCATCCTGTATTGGTTACAGCTTGGTTGTGGTACCTATAGGGCTCGACTGTCTCTGCGTCTGGTGCTTGGACGAACGGAAACTCCGATTTCCAGTTATGCATCTTTGATGGTTTCCCAAAAACAGTCAAAAACCCGGCTCTATTACAGACGCTGTACCAGGTCCCCTCTATCATCTTTTGAAGTTGACAGACATAGTGTATGTGGGTAAAGGCATTCAGGGACAAGACCAGGCCACATAGCTCACAGATGGCAATGAAAGTTAAAATATTCAGCCAAGCATTGGGGGCCAGCTGATTATGACCTATGCTATAGTGTCTAAGGATTTCATGAATGAAGGGGTGAAAGGGAAATCTAAGTCCGGCATCTAAGGCCAGCTTACACACAGCAAAGTGGTTGGGGGCCGCATGGAAAATTGTGTCCTCCTTTTTAGGAAGGACGAATTTGAAGCCAATAATAGGCATCTCTTTATTTAGACGACTCACATTCGGCCCATACTTTTCCAACCAATCTATATCCACACATACATACGCTGGGTCAGAAAGGGGACCCAGACGGTCCCGAAGTTCAGCAAAGGTAGTAGAAGGTTCTGATCCTTCTCCTTCATCCTCATCATCCTCATCGTCTGAGACCCTTCCAGACGGTCCGGCTTCATCCTGATCATCCGAAGCCTCAAAGTCATACTCTGCTAAAGGGTCAATCTCTAATGGTTGGATCTCTTCTACTCTATCACTTTCCTCTCTCTCAGGAACTCTCCCAGTTGATTCTTCCATCTCAGAACTGGAGGAAGGGAGAATTAGTGAACGTCTCAGACGCGCGCCAGATTACCTTGCACAAGCAGAGACTGGGTCGTCGGAAAGGGGTCGAACGTTCTTATTAAACAAAAGAAGTATTCAGCCGAGATGGGCCCAACTCTAGAGACAGCGGAAGATGAAAATGAATCCTCTCTAGGGTTAGCGTCCTCTATGGGTTGGCCGGGGTTATTGGATGAGGTAAATGATACAATTTTATTTCAAAAAAAAAGAATCAAAGAATAAAAGAAGAAAAGTAAAAGGAGAAAGGGGAGATACCTGACTAAAGATCTGGACGGACTCTTTTCACCTTTTCTACAAGTCACGAAGCTCTCAGCAATGGTCAAGGTCAAAATCCCCAAAGTCAACTTTCTCCAACAAATAAAGGAAGGTATGCTCTTTTTACTCAGAGCTTATCTCTCTAAAAATTTCTCTCTCTAGAAGTTTCACAAAAATGGAAGTGAAAAATGAAGTGGGGGGAGGAGTATTTATAGGGAGGTAAAAACCTTCCCTCTCCCCAAACAGTGTCACCACACGTGTCAGCACCGTGTGGTGTACAAGTCACTCCACTTACTTCTGATTGGAGGAAAAGTCAGTTAAACTCCTAAACAGTACGATGAATATCAGAAGTTACTCTCAGTAAAAGGGATTTAACCAGACAAGACCTAGACCAAACCCCTTTTAGGGGCAAATGTTGTAACGTATCAAAAGAGGACATGTGGTCCAGTCAAAGACTGCTACATGGCCCAATAAATTGGTGACACGTGGCTCATCCTCCATATGACACTTGGCGGCATACAAGAGGATAACTTGTGACCTCACCAAAGCTGAATAAAGAGGCCCAATTATTCCCTAAAAGGAAGGAATAATCAGCCCAAATTCCCATATGAGGAAGAGAATGATTGGTTAAAAGGCTCAAGGAAATGAAGCTATGACAAGTGTCGCCCTCTCATTGCCCCACCAATCACATCCCTCTATTTTAGGGTGCTCCTTTCTATTCATAAACACTATAAATAGCTCTTCAAAATCAGGTAAAAGGGGGATCTCACCTACTCTTAAACTTACTCTGTTAAAATACATACTCAGATTTTAACTCTCTAGAATACTGACTTAAGCATCGGAGAGGGAATCAAACCCAAACCTCCGGGTTGGTTTTCCCCTTTTTTGCAGGTTCGGAAACGAAGCTACATCTCTACACAAGCCTCCCAAATTCATCAACCCTACACGTGTCCTTCATCCGGACAAACCTCGTTTACGAAAAATTAATAGAAAACAGAACTTTCACAAGATGGATCACCAATAATGACGTAACTGTTAGAAAATCCAGAAGTGTGAAGCAAATTGATAGATCGATAAGCTCTTACGAACAACTAAGAATGTAGTTGCAGATATGCCCTCATTTGACTTGGGTATGCCTAAGCTCCACAACATACCACAACCACAAAAACCACAACCTCAAATTCTTACCAAGCATGCAGATGAAAGTAACCAAGCGTTTTGCAGGAGAGCATAAAGACATCAAGACGTACTAACACAACCACTATAGTTTTGCAAAAGTTGTGGAAACCATCTCCCTCGGAGGAAAACTCTCATGTGATGAAATTCTCCAGCAACTTGAACCTCTCCAAGAATATCGTTTGAACAAAAGTGATTTGCTTACTAACAATGTTGATTAGTTAGTTATGAACAAAAGTATACCTTAATGTAATTACTACAAGTGCAAGCAAAATAATTACCACTAGTTTGTTATTTTGTAAAACTATGTTTAGTTGTACTCAACTTTGGATTTTAATTACAAGTTATATTGATCAGTTAGTTTTATATTCTTAAGTGACGATTATATGCCACTTAGGGACCATGATACGCCGATTAGTCACTATTCCACGTTGCATTTAGATTTCTTCAAATTAGATGCTTGTTTGAATTAGTCACCTATCCTTTTGATGATTACTTCAATTTAGACACATAATGAATCTCATTACTGAATAAATTATAAATTATTGAAAAAATAGAAACTTTACATACTTAAATAAATAAATAATTAAATTCATTAAGAGACTAATTTAAATTTATTTAGGGCCTAATTTAAATTTAAATCCAAATTAATTTTACAATTTAAGTTATTAGTGAAAAATATTGTTGAACAACTAATAAATTGTACTAACTCCATTTTTTTTAATTGTTACAGTTTCTTTTTTTGAACGTTTCTTTTTAATTGTTACACTTTCACTTTTACTACTTTTGGTAAACTTTCACATCTTTATATTCCAATCTCCCATACTTTTGGGACCCACTTGTTCTTTTCTTTTCCCATTATATACCCAATCACCTACGCTTTTTGCTTTTACAACATTATCTATCATACTTTATCTATTCCCCATACAACTTTTTTATTTTTTTACACCTGCTAAATGTTACTCTAGTACAAGGAATTAAATGCAATTAAATTATGGCGGCAAACATTAGCTATCTTTTGGGCTAGTCGTACTTCCTAACGCTGTACCTTCAAGATGGTACACCGGTTAAGGTTTTTTGCTTTCATTTTGATTGCTTTCAGGGTCCATTTTATCTCTATTCTCGGTGGAGCTTTTGTTCGTAGAAGATTTACAAGTTCTGTCGAGTCAGTTTGTAGTTGGACTTGGTGTAGCTGTTGACTGATTGCCCATTCAATTGCTTGGAGGCATGCTTTGGCTTCTGAGTGTAGAGCCGACGTGGCCGCCCCATAAGCTCCACCCCCTATGATGAACTCGTTATTCTCTCCTGGGTGATTAAGAGGATGAGGGCCTTTCAGTACCCAAGCCATCCCTGCTGCTTTAGTTATTTTGTCCCAGGAGCCATTTGTTTCTATTGTGGCCTCTGGTGATCCGTAAATCCTTCGGCCTATGTTAGCCAAGTTGAACCCTGGTGGGTGGTCCGGGTCGCTTGCTGTAGAGACCTGATTACCCTGTTCCTGTCCTGAGGCTCTGTTATTGTAGATTTGGAGTTCCTCCCAAGCTCTATTTCTTAGTTCCCACGTTTGGGACAAGTCAAAATTCACATTGCGGAAGGCAACGTTGTCCCTGCAGGTGCACCAAATGGTCCAAAAATTTATGGTAAAAGTCGCAATGTTACCTTCGTCGCGGATTACCGAGGTAGGAATGCCATCAATTGTGTTATGCACGATTTCCCTGAAGTTATTAGAAGTAGCTGTGAGATTAGGGGGTCTAAGAGCCGGCGTGTCTTGCCATAAGTTACTAATGTTCGGACATTGGAAGAAGAGATGCCATGCCGTTTCAGCAAAGACTAAACAGAGGGGGCAATTCTCCTCCTGTATAATCCTCCGGGTAAAGAGGTTATCTTTTGCCGGAAGAATATTTTTCCATGCTTTCCATAAGAAAAGCTTCCATTTTGGGGGTAGGAGAGAGTGCTATCTTCTTTGCCACTCTCGACTCTCCTTGATCGATCCGTTCCTCCCCTCGAGCTATTCACTGTGCTTGGTTCATGAAGAAGGCATACCCAGATTTGGTGGTGAACATTCCTGAGTTCGTATGGTTCCAATAGATAGAGTCGACTTCCTGTTCCTCTAGCACTTCTAACGCCAGGATTTGTATTGCATCCTCCATCGCAAAATATTGCCTCACTTTGCCTCCATCCCAGCCTCTGGGGTCGTTGGAAAGGAACTCTTCTACCTTCCAATCGTTTGTGCTCGTTGTTTGATGACCATCCTTACTCTTGGGAATTTTGCCGTTAACCCATGGGTCCTGAAAAGCCTTAACCAGGGAGCCGTTACCAATTTTCCAAGCATAACCCGACATGAATCTAGTGCCTACTTTTTCCATTCCTCTTGTGGTAAAAGATTTATTGCCTGTAGTAGTAGAATCCCAGTTTGTGGTGTTCGGGTTTTTCAATGAACTCATTATTTTTAGGCGCCCTCCTATTACTTGGGAAACCAGCAGCTGAGGATTAACATGCATTCTCCAAATTTGTTTCATTAAGAGGGAGTGATTGACTGCTTCCAGATTTCGAGCCCCTAGACCTCCCATGTCTTTTGGAAGTTGGACAACTTCCTTATTTATCCAGTGAACCCTTGAGCCATCCTTTGTCCACGGGAACTTGATCATGAGGGAATCGATCTTACTCAAAATCGATTTTGGAAGTAGGATACTGTTCATAACATGTGAAACCATTGGGACTAAAAATGTATTAATTAGTAGGATCTTAACTGATTGGGAAAACGGGGTTGAATTCCAAGCAAGAATTTTTTCAAATCTTGTCAACCAGAAATTGGTAGTGCTGTTTTTTCTTGCCCGTCAGATCAATCGGAGAGCCTAAGTGGTGACCCATAGCACTTACTACTTGCATGCGAAGGATGTTATTGCATGAATCTCGGTCTTCTGCAAGGATTTATTCAGGTTTAACTGTTGCCCTGACACTTTAGAAAAGCGCCCCAAAATGGTGGCTATTGCAGCACAAGACTCTTTATTGGCATGAAAGAAAACCAATGCATCATCTGAAAAGAAGAGATGGGATATGGAAGGTCCTGTACGTGCTATTTTGAGCCCTTTAAGCAATTTGATATCCTCCGAGATACTTAGAGTCCGAGATAGAATGTCCATGCAAAAGAGAAATAAGTATGGGGATAAGGGGTCGGCTTGACGTAACCCGCATTCTGGAGAAAACTGCTCTGAAAGGTTGTTGTTAACCAGTATCTTGAAGGAATCTGTAGTGATGCATTGCTGAATTAGATGAGGCCAAAGAGGCGGGAAACCATAGGCCTGGAGGACTTTCAGAAGGAAATGCCATTCTACTCGATCGTAAGCTTTACTCATGTCAATTTTAACCGCGGCTTTAGGATTTGTAGTACTTTTAGTCGTATTTATCAGATGGAGAAGTTCTTGACTAAGCGGTAAATTATCCGTCATATGCCTACCTGGGACAAAAGCAAGTTGGTAATTTGAGATGAGGACGGGGAGAGTCTTTTTCATTCTGTTCACCAAACATTTTGAGAGGCACTTGTAGATGGTGTTACACAAGCTGATGGGACGCAGCTGACCAACTTCCTCTGGTAAAGCTACCTTTGGGAGCAGGATCATAATTGTTCTGTTCCATTCTTTCAAGAGATTCCCCGTAGAAAAAACATGCTTTATGGATTGGATCACAGAGCTGCCTAATATGTGCCAGTGTATTTGGATCCTTTTATAGAAAACATGGCTTTTTTATTTTTGTGGAGGTTAAAGGTATCGTCAATGCATATTTTTGATCATCTGAGAGGCAGGGGAGATCAAGTTCCCTAAGTAAAAGATCTGCTTCACTTTCGGGGTTAGAAATAGGGTTTGTATTTGTAGTAAAGATTGATTTCCAGAAGTTCGTAACCAATTGTGTTATCCGATCCTTCCCTTCCACACAGTCCCCGTTGTTATTTTTCAGCATCAAAATTTCATTTCTTTTCTGTTTCTGCTTTGCTTTATGGTATAGAATTTTTGTAGGGAGATCCCCATCTTGAATCCATTTTGCTTTCCCTCTTTGTTTCCAGTAGGTGTTGCTTAGTGCATAATCATCAATCTTTCCATGTGCATAGATGCCATAAGCCTTAGCTTGGTTTAGGGTTTGGATGGAGGTTCCTTTTGTAACTAGGTCATTGGTTATTTTCCTCCAATTTATACCTCGAAACTGCCTAAAATTTAAGGACCATTTCTGAATACGATGTCTTGCAGTGCCACATTTTCTGCTTAAAGAAAACATAGCCGAACCTGGATGGGTTGTATTCCGTACTTCTAGAATGATATTGATTACTTCTTGTTGTTTTAGGCACCAATTTTCTAATTGATAGGGTCGGGTACTTTGTGAGTTTTGGCGTTCCGTATCAAACAAGATAGCTGCATGGTCAGAGGTCGTAAAGGATTGGTTAATGATATGGCTTTCGGGAAATTCTTCGAACCATTCATTAGACATATAACCTCTATCTAGTCTCTCCATGATTAGTCCGGAATTAAACCTTTTATTACCCCAAGTAAATTTAGGCCCCGAGAACGGAATGTTAAGTTAGAATTTAATCTCCATTCTATAAAATCATCCCATCCTCGGATAAGATTAGAACCCCCAACTTATCATCTAGGGTTTCTAGTTGGTTAAAGTCTCCCATTAAAAGGCATTTCGGGTATAAATTTAATATATCCGTTAATTGCCTCCATACTTGAGGTCTTTCTTCTAACACCAGGGAGCCGTAAACAAAACATATAAATAGTTCATTACTATTTGGGAACACCAGCTTACAAACTATAAAATTAGGAGAGCAAACGGGAAATAACACTACTATATTTGTCCATGCTAGAACCAACAAACCACCCTTGGTACCAATGGCATCACAGCCATGCACAAAATTAGGGTTAGTAGAAATAAAAGGAAGACATGCTTTGTCAACTGGGCACTTAGTCTCAGCTAGGAACATAAACATAGGTCTCTTTGCATTGATCATCCAATGCAAATAAGGATTTGTAGGGGAGTTAGGATCATTCAATCCCTTACAATTCATAGCTAGTAGTTTCATAATGGGGTTGGGGGTTGTGAAAGGCCAGCCACCCCACCTTCAGAATCATCATCTTCCTTTTTCCTCTTACCTGAACTGGAGCAAAGCTTAAGCCCTAAGGTACAGTCAATGTCCATGTCACTTCCTGCTGTTTCTTCTTCAGCTTCCATTATCATGTCTTCTGTTTCTGATTCTTCCTGTCTTATTCTTTTCTTTTGCTGTTCCTGTAGTAACTTTTTGCCTTCATTGCCATCATAATGCCTTTTGCTAACAGCTGATAGGACCTCTTCACCAGCTTCTACCCCCACGTCTAAGGCCATTTGAGGATCTTTAATGGATTTAGGTTTGAGAGTATTAGTTTGCCCCTCCTTATACCAGAGGTTGAAACCTCCTTTGCTTTCCCATCTTTCCAGTCTCTGTCTCCTTCTCTTTAAATACCAGTCTCCTTCTAAGTCATCCTGCTGTAGAAGGTTCCCAGCTGAAGCTGTTTTGTTCATTTTTCTGCTTCGAGGTCTTTTATTAGACTAAGAGTGCATAATCTGTTGCAAGACCTGTTCAGGTTGTTTAGAAGTTGGTGATGGGGTGCTTGGGTTAGGTGACACAGGTGAATTGGGTGGGTTTTGTTCATGGTTTAGGGGGTCTATGGGTTGAAGTGGAGCATTGTAGACAAACTGGTGGTCTCCAAAGGTGGCTAGGGGGTGGATTCTAGCTTGATTTTGGAAGGTTTGGAGGTACCTTTTTAAACGTTTACTTGCTTCTTGAAGAACAGTAGATCTTGGGACTAAGCCTGTAGGTTGAATTAGCCCCCCTAGTCTAGGGCCTCTTGCAATATGGGCTGAAGGATCCAGGTTAGGGAAATTTTGTGGTAGAGAAGGGTTGGTGGTAGAGTTTGTGAGATAAGCTTGTGGATTAAGGTTGGTTGTCACAGCTGCTGTTGTATCAGTTTGATTGGGTTATTGAGATTGTAGGTGTTCAGTAAAAGGTATTTTTGCCCAAGCTTCTATACCTAGAGTTTGGAATAAAGTCGTAGGTGGATTTGGAGCTTGAGGGGCTTCCTCCTGCTGAATGTGGCCTAGAAAACCAAGTTGGTGTTCAACCAGTTCCTCATAGAAAGAATTAGGTGGGATTTGTATTCTTAAGTGTTGTCTAAGTTGAGTGTTGGAATGATGTGTGGTGTTGAAACTGATTAGTATTCTGGTGTTGGTTAGGCAGAAGAGGGTTAGAAAAGAGAGAGTAGTTATTGTGTTGATCAAGGGGTTCTGGTGGTGGAGTAAGGCCCCTTTCATTTATGAACATGTTGATATCAGTTGAAACATTCATAGGTTAATTCTCTTGTATAGGTTGATTTGATGATTCTCCTACTTCATAGTAGGGGTTGTGAGAAGGGACAATGTTATTATTGTGTGTGAGGTTGAAAGCCATAGGGTTTGAGTTCCTGAGAGGCTGAAATTCTGCCTGGGGATCCAATTGTAAACCAAAACGAGTACCTGAAGGAGGAACCAGTGTTACCTGAGGGAGGAGGGATGCACCTTAATCATTGTTGTTTGCATGTGCTTGATGTAAGGTGTCTGCTTCATCAGAGGAGTCAAACTCCTCATCCCCTGTCATGTAATTTCCCTCTCCCAACACTTCTGAATCAGAGCTTAAATCCAATAGCATATTTGGTGTGAGGTATTGGTTTTGCACTCCATTTTCTGGTTCACCATTCTCCACTAAGTTTACTCTTGTATTTCTGTTTCTAAATCTATCTAGAGATCCCTCTAGAACATTAGAATATTATGGGTGGTGGGAAGGTCCATAGAGAACTAAGAGACCCCCTTGCTCAAACTCTTGAATTCTACTTTGAATCCTTCTTCTAGCTTCCTGAGAAGACAGGGTGCAGTACCTAGTATAGTGTCCAGCACAGCCACAATTCTTGCAAAATCTAAAAAGCCCTTTGTATCTGAAGTTAACCCATATCACTCTATTGTTGTGAATAGGTAAATAGCAGCCTGGTATTAATAGTTTAGTAAGGTCAATATAAACACTTCCTCTAAGATCTGGGAATTGAGGGAGAGGGTTACCATCATGCTCAATCATATCCACCATCCCAATATAGCTTAGAATCCTTTTTGTCCAAGTAGGTTCCAGGTATCCCAATGGTACTCCATGCACTCTAACCCACAACCTAGCCATATCAAAATTTATTGCATGTGGAACAATGAACCAGTTGCATCTTCTAAAGGTTATAATTCTACCATCTATAATAGTTGTATGTTGATTTATCAATCCTTCCATATCGTATTTATTTTCACATTGGAAAATGAAAAAATTACCTGTTCTTGAGACTAGGACTGAAGCTAGAGAGCTCCATTGAGAGTTAACAAGCCCTTGAACCACCGTTACTGGCGGTGGGTTTGGACCCACAAAAACTCCAAGGACAGAGTAGCCCCATTGTATCTCAAGGTTCTGAATATTGTCATTCCTAGGGTTAACAAAAACCCCACCTCTAAACCTCCCCCATTCATTTGGTTGTGCCATGAAAGTTTTGGAAGCTTGAAAGGTGGTGTAGTTATGTGGTTTTTGTTTTAGGAATTTTGAGTTTGTAGTAGGAATTGGAAAATTGAGAAGGAGTTAAAGGAGAGAATCTGAACAGGAGTTAGCAATAAAGAGGGTAGAGGAAAAGGCAGTTTTTGGATTGCAGAAGGAATAAGAAGGGTATAATGTTGGTAGAAAGCTGTGATAGCTTTAATGCTCCAGCTTTTAGTGTAATTTATAGGAGTTCAGAATTGTGGAGCTCCAAGTTGCTGTTCAAACTTGGGAGCTGTGCTAGATCTTGCTGCTGTTGGAAGAGGATTTGGCGTGCATGCAGAGCTATTCCCTGCCCATTCTAATGGCGTTGATTGGTTGCTTGATATCTATCTCTTGATTAGGTGGTAGCTTGGTTGAGCTACTCAAGCAAAGGAAGGCGATTTGGAGAAGCAGTCAACATGCATGCTACAATAATTTGTAAACAGTAAAAAAATCCTAAACCCTAACCCACTTTGTGAGAAGAACGTCAAGAGGAGGGAGAGAACTCTCGGTTTTAGAGAGAGAAAATTAGAAAGGTTATTCTAATAGCTTTTTCTTATTGTGTCTACTTATACAACTTTATCTATTTCCAAACAATCATTGCATAGATTCCATAAATATTCTTGGTTATCTCCCAAAGAGAACCGTAACAATTAAAAACAAATGGAGGGAGTAATTAATTACTAGTTTAATTCATTTCGAAACTATATAAATCCATTATAGGACTACTATACATAATTTACAAACCAGAAAGGTAAACATCTAATATATTTCAATAAGTGACTATCTGAATTCATTTGACACCTAATTTAAGCTAATTAGTGCCCACTTTAATCTATTTAGCAAATATTTAAGAAATTAAGTGACATTTGTAATAATAACTGAGAAACTTGAAAGGTGAAATAGGAAGAACCAAATTTATTTATTTCCATAATCATTAAAAAAATGTCACTCGAATTACATGGGTGGGTTCCTAAATGTTAAAAATAATAATAATAAGTGACCAATAATAACCATTGTGTCACCAACACAAATCATTATGTGACCACTATAATCTTCCAAGAAGCTACAACAATCTAGCCGGAGGACTGTAAGAACCAAACTCCATTGTTACATTCGAAACAACAACAGATTTGCCGTCCCGATTTTTGCTTTTCTGAATTCTTGACTTTCACCTTACATTTCCCCCCTTGCATTGGTTTTGCATTGAGGATGAAAAACAGTGAAGCTCGAAGAACATGATGAAGTGGGATGTATAGAATTAGTTTCTACATCATCAACATTAAGATTAGCAGGCAAAGCCTCCACATCACCGAGATAACGCATATAGCCCTTCTCCATAATCTTCCTTCTCTCTTCATTATCGTCACATCTCATGATAAGATTGTTGTACACCCTATACATTTGATAACACCAAGGGATGCGATCTTTCTTAAACAATGACATATCAATACATTGTTGATTCAATCGGCCCTAAACTTTTGTTTTGGCGAACTTTGTCCAACACCTTAAAATATATGTTGGCGGTATCTCAATAATCAAGTGCATGTGAAACACCTAAATGCTATGATAACACAATAACCCAACCTCCTCAAAATCTCTACAAGAACAAGAGATAAGATTGTTTAAACAATCAAAAAAACTTGATGTAGTCGTTAGGGATACTTCTCGGGCCAAACTTTATACACGAATTTGGAACTTTCTGCACTCATCAACACACAAATAGTACCCATAGAAAATCCAAATTCTTGTTCAAAATGCTAAATAGAAAAGATGTATAAACTTGACTTGCATGTTTAAGAAGAGGTAAATAAGATTTTGGGACAGATTTAGAATCCTTAAACTCATCCCTGGTTTCAGGAACTCCAATGTAAGACGATGCTGTTGAACATCCCATATAAATCAAACAAACTTATGGTTTTGGAAGACTGAAATCACATTGCATTATTTGTACTTTCACTACGTCGTGAAGACAAAATTCCAGCTGAGAAGAATTCTTGCTCAATTTCGTGCACCATTTATCTTTTAATCCATATAAACATTGAAACCATTCATCCGCTTGCAACCCATATGTTGATCATATATTTCCAAGAATTCTAGAATTCATCACTATCATAACAACCTCTAAGGCAATTGTTAAACACATCAATAAATGTAGAATCATCTTCAAAGTTCCAACTTGTGCCTAGTATAAGGAAAACCCTACAAAAACATGTTTAAATTACAACACACAGATTACCAATATTAAAGACTATTTTAAGCCAATAAGTCACCTTTTTAACCCATTAAGGGGCCAACCAAAATCAATTCAATCGAAATGTTTTGACCAGTCTGCTAACAAACTATCAAAAACCTATAACCTAAATAGGACCAAGATAACACTATTAGTGAACAACAAAAGCCATATAGAGACCAAATTAACAAAAAGAAAGTAATAATACTAAAATATTTACCTGTACAAGTACATTGTTCATGGCCTGATCTTGGTGTGTAACAATCACATTGTTACAGAAGAAATACCTCCCATAGATTTCTTTAAAACCTCAAAAAGGCACACAAAGGACTCGGTTGTCTCATCAGATACAAAACAATACCCGAACAATACATTCTTCCAATTAGGGTTGTTCAAAAACCATCCAGGACTTGTAAAATAGCCTGGACTGGTGTCAGACAGGACTGGACTCGTGCTAACCGGTCCCGTCTCTGGTTCTCCAATTTCTAATTTTCGATTTTCGGTTCGGTCCGGTCTATTTGCCGGGTTTGGACCGGACTGGACCGAGTTTACCTTTACTTGAATATTATATATCTTATGCCACAAAAATATTTTCTTTCCTAATATGTTCGGATACATACTAATATGTGGGCAAAACTACCAATAATTAATAATTATTGTGTAGAAAATAATTTGTCCTTTATTTAAAGCTCAGAACTCATAAACCATTACATTTCGTATATATTTTTTGGTTTACCGGTATAAGCGGTTCAGTCCGGGGTTTGGACCGATTTTACCGATCTGGTCCCGGTCCAACTATAACCGGTCCCATCTCTAGTTTAAAAATTGAAAATTTTGGTTACGGTCCGATTTTGTCCGGTCCGGTCAGGTTCTAGACCAGTGAACACCCCTACTTCCAATGATAGTTTATTCTTACGTATGCACCACAAATTAAATTATTTCTATTTGTCCAGTGGTGGTGTGATATACACTAACATCACCATAAAACTCATATTCCAACCTTATCATATAATCACGCCAGAATAAGTTACATAGCCTGGATGAGTTGTCCAGTTTCACCTTATAGATAAAATCAGGATCTTTTACAAGCCTTGGCTAAGGCTATCTTTAACAACATGTGCATCACCTCTCTCAATCGCTTTCATCTTTATCCTATTGACAAAGTTGAAGTGGTCACAAGAAGTGTGACCAAGGGCCTCCGAACTACCATATTGTTGACATTCAAAACGATATTGGACAATATGTTTTATCGACACCTCAATCATCACCATGAGCTCTTTTGCTTTCCCTTCCTCGATGGACCTCTCTAAACAATAGAAATGTTGTCACTCACGCCTTGTAAGCTCATGACCGTGAGTCAAAACATGAGCTATCACTTCATACATTCCCTTACCATTCATCTTAACCCTCATCATAACATTACAATTGGTCTTCGTAACATAATCCACAGCTGCTTCTCCTTCCTCTCAACCCCATCATCATCAACAACAACATCAAGAATAGAAACAAAATCACCTTTCCCATATGGTTTTCCATGGCATGAACACACAAAATACTTTTCTTTAGTCATAGTAACATGTTATTTACCCATCCCAACCCTAGAGGTATACTTCCTAATGCTAAATCCCAACGCTCGGAATGTAGCCAATACAACTCATACATCTCCTCAATTAATTTCTTTTTCAACACCAAGAAGTCTACCACTAACATCAAACTCATCAACAACATTATTTTGTGCCATAAATCAATAACAACACAAAAGACATCATTACAATTTATTAGGTTGCCAATTCATTATTCCATAAAGAGACTACTATAAGACAAAAAGGACCACTTTAATTTTTTTTAAAAAGCGAACATATGAAGTACAACCAAAGAACTTGATTCAACATTGGACTTAGTAACAACAAAAATATCTGAATTTAATTAATCATCTTGTACAACCTCCAACAAAAATGTTCAAACCTTAAATCAAGTGTTAATCCCATAACAATAGAAGCACCTAGCTCATTAGGCTTATGTGCATCCTCCAATAAAAATTGTTCAAGACCTTTATAAAGTGAATCCATCTACAAAAAGAAAGACCAAAATACATTCACGAAAAGGAAAAAATCAATGCAAGAAGAATTGAATAGAGAATTCAAAGATAAAATTGTAAAACCAAAATTGATAGCTGATTACATAAAAAGAGGATTCAAAAAAGAAAAACACAATTGAAAACAAGTACCTTACCAATATATATTGCAATTAATGTTAAAATTTATCTTATTTCTTCAAATTCTAGGTTGCTGAACAAGGAAATCGCATAAAAATTTGCAAAATTAATCGATGAAGATTCGAAATTAGCTATGTGTCGATGAAATTCGGTCAAAATTTGCAGTGACCATCGAAGAGTTTGACAATTATAGGCAATAATTCAACAGAAAAGTGAGTGAGAGAAGAGAAAAGTGTGAGAGATGAGCGCCATAATTGAGAGAGATGAGAAAGACAAAATAAATGATTGAATTAATTTCTGGAACATGTACAAAATTTAAGGAAGGTATGGGCTTTATATATCCTGATGTGGTAGATGGTGGGTTGCACCTTGGAGATGGCATTGGTTGGGTTACGAATGCGGTGGGCTTTGTCAATCTATTTGGGCATGAGCTAGTTTAATTTTAACTTATAATTAGGTAATCTTTGTAGATAATTTGTATGGTTTTGGTGTATTTTCCCATTCAGTTTCAGAGTTTTGGAACTCTTAAATGAAAAAGAACCCTGAATTTTTCTTCAAATAGTATCTAGCGGATGCTGTGTAATGTGTATATTCACAATCTCTTATTCACCTATGAAAGATATTGATAGAGAAATTTTACATCTAAAACTCCATTTAGATATCTTTGCTAGATATTTTGTTTAGTGTTGCTTTTCATGCTGATTAACCTTTTATATATTGATTTGCTTTCTCTTCTTTCTATCTAGGTTGTTGCAATTATTGTGTATTGCTTTCTAGTTGTTGAGTTTTATGCTTTCCTTGCACCATTTCTCGGAGGCCGAATATAGGAGTATGCTTCAATTGCTACATATTCTCTAGCTCTCCACCTACTATTTACAGAAAGTAAAATTAAGGACGAAGGCTGTGTTGGTCTGCGGCAGGGTTCCTACATGTCGGTGGGCGGCTAACAAGGTGGTGGAATTTCTCTTTGATATCAAAAAAAAAGAAGAACAACCACATAATTATCACACACCTTTCAACACTAAATTCTTATAGTAATAACAATTTATTATTGTTTTTGGTTGTTGATGCATTGATAGTGATGGAAAGATAAGCAATAGATGTTTTTGTGTTTTTCCCCAAATCTTTCTCACCCTAATAAGATAAGATTACCTTAACCCAGAAGATAATTAAGGGGTAAAATAGTAATTGTATCTTTTTCCCTAGAAGTAAAGGGTCTTCTTCTTCTTGTTTTTCCATTGGCAGGGTTCGGAAGGTTTTTGGATGTAATAAAATGTCTATTAACATTTGTATTCATATTCAGTTATTTACTCATCACTTTTCACCATATATATATATATAGGCGATCCGTTTTCATTTTTTAGTTCTTTTTCTGCTAGTTGGTCTAAACCCATTTTAGGACCAGTTAAGGCCCAAAAGGCCGGACCAAATAAGATTTTTCCACTAGTAATATATGAAAATAAACTCTTGCAAATAACCAAAAGGTCATCAGCAAACATGAGATGAGAAATGTTCACTATAACACATTTAGGATGGAACTTAAACTGGGGAATTTTTTTGAGCCCTTTCAAGCACCTACTCAAATATTCCATGCAGATAAAAAACAGAAAGTAGAGAGTGGATCCCCTTGTCTCAACCCTCTTTTAGCTGGGAGAGGCTTTGAAAGCTTCCTTTACATTGGAATCAAGTAAGACACAAAACAACCACATGACATAATCAATGTGCAAATTTGTAAGGAAACCCTAACTCATACAACATATCTCCAAAAACAACCAATCAACAAAGTCATAAGCCTTTTCAATAGACACTTTAAACATTTTCCTATGAGACATATTAGACCTAATGTAGCCTTTTGTCAACTCAGGAGCCACCAAAATATTATAAGAGATTTGTCTCTCATGAGGTAAACCAAACTGAGCTTGACACACCACTTCTCCTGTCACTTTCTGAAGCCTATTAGTCAAGATATTTAGAATGGTCTTGTTAATTACAGTGTAACATGAAATTGGTCTAAAATCCTTAGCCTGATTAGCATCAGGAATTCTAGGAACTAAATTGACAACAATGCAGTCAATACTTAATAGGCAGATGAATGGAGCTATTTTGAAAAAACTCATGAACAACAATATAAATATTATGCTTAATAACATGCCAAATCCTTTTAAAATAATGAATGATAGCCATCAATACTTTGAGCTTTAGTATCATGAATACTAAAGAATTCTTTGTCGATTTCTTCAAAAATGATTCGGAAACACAACAGATCACAAGAATCTCTATTAACCTAATACCCTATTATAACAATATCAAGAATAATACTAGTTAAGAAAACATTAACAGTTCCTCGGAGCAGCATGAATAAATTTAGAATTAAAATCACCTAGTTTAAGCGAGTTAACTCTAGATTTTTGTCTACGTATGCTTTCATAAATTTTGGTCCAATGCTTTACTTGTTAAATTAGTTCTTGTTCTCTCTGCTGAAGATCACCATTTCTAGCCATCTCATCATGATCCTAAACTTCAAGTAACTGATCCCTAGCCAACTCAACTTTACACTGAAGATCATGGTTATCTATCTGATCCTTAAGCTCCTTTTTTAGACCCTTCAAGTTATTTCAATTATTTTGCATGTAATAAGCCCCTTGAAATCTCCTCCAGTGCATCTGAATAACATTTTCAAACTCTTTGTGAATCAATTACATTAAAATTTTTGAAAGGAACATGTTGCTCCAGTTAAAGAACTAGAGGAGAAAGATCAGAAATACCAGGAATATAATAATCAATTTTCACATCAGGATACTTTTAAAACCAAGCCAAATTGTTGAAAGCATTATCTATTCTACTACAAATTCTATAAGTCCCTCGATCTTTGTTATTCTAAGAAAAAAATAAGCATGTACTATGTACTAGTCTCAGCCGCACTAATGGGATTTCTATTCTCTCTATCCCCGATGTGACTAATAGAGTTGAATTCACCTATGAAAAGCCAAGATAAGGTCACTAACTAGAAAAACTTTGAGCCAACCCCAAAGACTTCTTCTCATATTAACAGAATGAAGCCCATAAGCTGCACAACACAAACGAAATGTTGTGATCTTTATCCTCCACCATGAGATGAATCACCTAAGCATAACTAATATTTGATTTTTTTGTATATCCGATCCGAATTATCCGAAATACTATATTTCGGATCGGATCGGATCGATCAGATTGTGGATCAGATATTTATGAACACCCCTACTGTTAATGATGGTATGACATGAATTGATATTATTGATGCAAAAGTTAACTTGCCTCCAAATAATCCTAAGGCCAAAAATCAACCATAAAAAATAAGGGAAGAGAAATAATACAACATATAACTCCATCCTTAGGTTCTAGGGGAAAATAAGGAAACAAAATAAACATTTCTAGACTTTTGAACCTAGTGGGACAAATTCCTATGAAATTCCTTCCCTTTCTTGCGCCCACTCCTAACCATAATGGAAAGATCTCACAAGATAATTTCCCTAATTACAACTCATCAATCTATGAGACAAGGAAAACCCTAATAGGTTCGAAATACTTAGGGTTTTTTCGGCCTTCACATTATTCTCTAATTAATTAAAAACAATTTTACTAATCAACTTGCCCATATAACTTATTTTGACACCTAACTAATTAAACTAATTGTATTCATCAAAACTCCATGAAACCATGGTCACAAAGGCTGTATTAGAATTGATCTTGAATCCCATGGCTTCCATGATCAATAAAACAGATTTATCTTGGAGAATTGGCTTTTCATTTGCATCGTTCTCCCCCTCTTCAAAAGAATTTTATCCTTGTATTTTCATCATCATAATAGGGAGACAAATCACTAACATTAAATGTAGCACTCACACCTCCATAATCATTACGCAATTCAATCTTGTAGGCACTTTAACTGATGACATGAAGAACCTTGAAAGGACCACCATCTCTTGGCATTAACTTATTCTTCCTTTTGCTAGAAAATATTTCCTTCCTCAAATGTATCCACACCAAGTCACCAACCTTGAATTTTAGTTTCCCTCTATGCTTGTCTGCCCCCTCTTTGTATTGTGCATTAATCTTCTCAATTCTATCTTTGACTTGCTCACAAGTCTTGTTGAAAGCTTCCGACCTCTTTTCTGAATCCACATGAATTTAAGATTTAGAGAGCCTAATAAAATAAAGAGGGAGGAAAGGAGTAATACCATAAACCACTACAAAAGGAGATTGAGAATTAGTAGATGAGTGAGATCTATCGTAAGCAAATTAAATATGTGCAAGTTGGATATCTCAATCCTTTTGAGTCTTACTCACTAGGCCACGTAACAATGAACCAAGTATCCTACTTGTGACTTCAATTTGACCATAGATTTGAGGATGATGACTTGTAGTCTTGTACTAAACAACAACTTAGTGCCCACCATCATTTATAAGTTCCTCCAAAAGTGACTAAGAAACTTTGAATCTCGATCTAAAATAATACTAGTTCTAGGGATACCATGTAAATGAATGATTTACTAAAATACAAGTCAGCCGCATGTAAAGTATCACCGATTTTATGCATAGGAACAATGTGAGCCATTTTAAAAAATGATCCACCACCACAATGATAGCATCTTTGCCTCTTTAAGTTCTAGCCAAATCAATAATGAAATTCATGATGAATATATGATACCATTGTAGAGTCCTTTTGTGAAAAGTACGCTAAGATCATTGACAAAATGCAAACATACTAACCACCATATGCACATCCTACACCATGTTAGGCCAAAAACACTGACTGAAAGTATCTAAGCTCTTTTGAATGCCAAAATGACTAACCACCCTACCACTATGGACTTTACCCTCCAACAACTCCCTCACGTTTTAGGAATACACAACTTATTTCCTTTAAACAAAAATCCATCTTGGACCACAAACATACGATTAAGATTTACAAAAATGCATCTTGCCTAGCCATAAATTTTCTATCCTTCCAAGCAGAAGCAACAAAGTTTAAGCTCATACCTAGACATCTTATTTTCCACAAATCCTTGTGAAGCCTTAACAACAGATTCATTTAGTTTTCCCATTCACCCCATTGTGCCTAGCTTTGTTTGCATTTCCATTCGAGCCCATCTCAGACTAATAAGAAACTATAGAACTAAGCTTTTAAACCTTAGTTATTGTTCCGTTTGAGCTTGAGCTAGTCACTTGAGCACAAGGTTTGTTTTGCACCTCTTTCAATACACTTGATAAAGCTACATCACCTCCGCTAAGTGATTGAGCAATTCCTTTCTTCTTTCTCCTCGTCAATGGAGATTGGCGCATAATAGCAATTTCACCTTATCATGCACCTCATATCTCTAGATTTCAGGGGTAAAGACTATTACAACAAATTCAAAGTCATGGGTGGGGTAATTTTGTTCTTGTGTTTTGAGTAGAAGGGAGACAAACATAAGTTATGACTTTCCCTTTATATATTCAAACGCAACGTAGTCTGTTCTTAAAGGTGTCACAGGAAATAAAAATCTCTCTATTTCAGAAGGTAGGGTTAAAACAGGGGCAATGGTGACACGCCTTTGAGTTCTTGAAATGCAGATTCACACCCATTACTCTGCTCATATTTGGTGTTCTTTCTCACCAGCCGAGTTATGGGTAAAGATCGTTTAGAGATATATAGCACAATATTTGATAAACCAACTGATCCCATAAAGCTTTGTACCTCTAGAACACTAGTTGGTCTCGAACAATCTATTATTGCTTTTATTTTCTTAGGGTCCATGAAAACACCTTCTCAAAGATGATATCCCTTAGAAACAACATCTCCTTAAGCGAAAACTCACACTTTGACAACTTAGCATATAATTGGTATTTCGTTAATTAGTTTTACTTTTATTAAATGCTCTTCATATTCTTCTTTATTCTTAGAGTGTACCAAGATATCATCAATGAAAACTACTCAAAATTTAACTAAGTATGTCTTGAAAATGTGATTTATTATTTCCGTAAACACGATTGGTGCGTTAGTTAATCCAACAAGAAATACCACAAATTCATAGTGGCCATATCAAATTCTAAGCGGTCTTAGGGATATCTTCAGGTCAAATAAAAAGATGATGGTATCCACACCTCTAGTCTATTTGTTAAAAGACTTTTGCCCCTCGAACTTGGTCAAACAAATCATCTATGGGGTAATGGATACTTATTCATAAATATAATTTTTTTTAAATCCCATTGTTTATACATAACCTCAAACATCCATCCTTTTTCTTAAAAATAAGACAAGGGCTCCCTAAGGTAATACACTCGGTCTTACATACCCTTTTTCAGGTAACTCATCCAATTACCTCTTCAATTCTTGCAACGTGGCGGGTGTCATTCGATAAGAGACCTTGGAGATAGGGGGATCCAAGAATCATTTCAATGGAATAATCTAATTCTCTCTATGCAAGCAGACATGTATCTCATATCAGAACATATAAGGTTATTTGAAAACTACAGAAATGTCGTATAGACAGTTTAGGAGTATTTCAATCAACGATACGACAAAGGTAATCATACTTAGGCATTCTTTTTGCGAGCTTTCAAGCCCAAAACAATTTATCTTTTAGGTTCCATTACAAAATTATGAAACGATACTCCAGTCTAATTAGGTGTTTTAAGAGTCATGCACTGCCTAATATAATTGATGTCTACTTCATATTATTTTAACCAATTCATTCCTAAAACCACATTAAATTCCAATAAATCAAATACTATAAGGTCCTCTAGAAACTCTATCTTTTGTGTGACAGTACCATAATCCATGTACATGATCTCACATCTAATAGTTTTCCTAGTAGGGAAGGAAACATCCATAGAAGGAAAGTGACAGATGGTTTCAGGTTCAAGCATTTGGCAAACAGCCGGGAAACAAAGGAATGTGAGGCTCGAGAATCAAATTGTACATGGACAGGTAGAGAATGAAGAAAGAAAATAATAGTGAATATAGCATCATTGTTATTAGCTTCATCTTGCCTCATTACATAAACTCTTCCAACTAGGGTTGAATGTGATGGATTACGGTTTTGTGCCATATTATTGTTGTTTCTTCCACGACCAACACCTGTAGAATATGTTCCTCCCATGATCCTAGTAAATACAAGTGGCTTCAGGCATCTCAAACATAATGGTTATGACTTACGGATCAGTAACAAGTATTTGTGACGATACGACACTCACTTTCTACATGGCTTCTTCTTCAAAAATTGGCACAACCTTGATCTCTGTTTGATTATGTTCGACTGTTATTTTGGCTTCGATATCCTCCTTGACCCTTATTACTATTGTCATTCCCCCATTATGTCCTTGGCTCGCGCTTTTTCTCCTCCAAGGTTGTCATTCCTTCTGCCATTCCTCCTTTTATAATCAGTATTTACAAACTCTCGAAGTAACACAACTTTTTCAATGTTAAAAAAAACGAAAACTCGCAAATTCTCTCTACAATGGCGAGAAGTTCGAAAGGGCATAAGACATCTAATACTAGCCAGCAAAAGCAAAAGGGTCCTTAATGTGATTCAAAAGCGAAGAAGATGAAGTCGATGGATGAGCTACTTGGTGTGATAGCGATTAACTTTCAAGATGAGGTTGGTACTGCTGAGGATGAAATTAGAGATGTATAGAATACGATGAACACGCATCAATTCTTTTCTGAATGGCTCTCTTTAATATGTTCCTCCGCTGCTAAGATTAATCAAGTGAAGAATGTGGATTGGTGGAGTGTTCTGTGCATGAAATTGATCCGATTCCTATCTTAAGAATGTAGGATGATGAGGTAAGTTCAATTCATTCTGCTCAAAATGAAATTGATAATCCAATTGATATTGTTAAGATTGAGTTGGATGATGTTCAATCTGAAACAGAATTTTTGGAATTCTTATGTGATTTGTTATATTGTTGGTGCTAACCCCCCTGCGTATGTTTGGAGGGGTTTGTTAGACGTGTTTGGAGAAGTTATGGTGTTGATAAGGTAGCTCTGCTGAAAGATGGTGTGTGTATTGTTAGGTTCCTGACAGTGGAGAAGAAAGATTTGGTTTTGTCTAAATCTACTCAGTTCTTTGATAACAAACCAATGATAGATAGGGGTTGGGAGCCTGATATGGATGTTACTTGGGACCATTTTGATGTGATTCCAACTAGGATTCATCTTAGGCTTGATTTTAAGTACTAGAATGATAAATGCTTGTCCAAATTGATTACTCCAATTGGTAGACTCCTCAAAGTTGATACTGCTACTACTACTGCTAAGAGAGAGAAGTTGCAGTATGCTAGGGCATTGGTAGAGGTGAGGATTAGGCAACACTTCCCTGATCAGTTAAGCTTTATTAATGAGAGGGGTATTGAGGTGGTTATTGGCATTCACTATGAACGAAAACCTACTGTTTGTGAAAATTATAAGAAGCTAGGGCACTTGAAGGAGGATTGTAAAAAGACTGTGAGGAAAGAATGAAGGGTGAAAACAGTTGTGCAGCAACTGAATGTAGGAGGTAATATACCTACTCCAACTAACAACCATTTTTGAATAGTAACAAGGAAGAGTTCCAAGTTGTTACACACAAAGCTATGACTGCTTCCAAGAGTAATATACCTACTCCAACTAACAACCATTTTTCTGTGCTGGATGAGTTGACTGAGAAGGTTGTTTTTGGTTCTGTTCCAAATGGATTTGGTGATGATGATGGAGACAGGAGGGGGGGATCCTCCTGACATGAATGGATAGTATATTGGTGTGGAATGTTCGAGGGATCAATTGCTTGAATAAGGAATTAGAAGTGAAGCAAATGATAAATAATAGATCCCTTGGATTGGTTAGTCTCATTGAGACAAAAGTAAAAGCAAAAAATATGGGTAGGGTTTATTAGAAATTATTTTCAGGGTGGTGCTTTACATCTAATTCTTCTTACCATCTAGGGGGAGAATTATAGTGGCTTGGAATCCCTTGAGTTTCCAAGTAGATGTGAAAATGGTTATTGATCAATTGATCCACTGTAAAGTGAATCCTCATAGCAGAGTTTGTACTTTTAATTGTACTTTTGTGTATGCTTTTAATTGACCAACTGAGAGGGAAGGGCTTTGGCAAGATTTGAAGAGGCTAGCTGTTGATGATGTTCCTTAGATCATTATTGGGGATTTCAATTGTGTTCTTAGTAGAGATGAAAGGATTGGCTATCCTGTTAGAGAATCTTAGATTTATCCTTTTAGGGAGTGTGTTCTGGCTTGTGTAGTTGAAGATATCAAGGCTGCAGGTTGTTATTACACTTGGAACAACAAGGGAAATGATAGGGTATTTTCAAAACTGGATAGGTTTTTGGGAAATGAAGCTTGACTTAACAAGTTCCCTTCTGTTGAAGCTGGATTTTTGGATGAGGGGTTGTTTGATCATTCTCCTATTATGATTAAATCTCAGAATGAGATTAGTAAGGGTATGTCTCCTCTCAAGTACTTTTATATGTAGAGTATGGCTGTTAACTTTAATATTATTGTTGCTTCTGCTTGGAATACTCAGATTTATGGGTGTGAGATGCATAAGCTTGTTCAGAATTTGAAATTAGTGAAAAAAGTTTGAAAGTCTTGAATAAAGACGGATTTAATCAGATTCAAGCTTGTGAGATTAGAGCTTTGAATAAACTTAGAGAAGCATAGGAGAGAATGCATTTGAATCCTAGTGATAGTGAGATTAGTGAAGCTGAATTGCAAGCAGCTAGTGAGTATAAGGAGATTAAAAGGAGGTATATGTCTTTCCTACAACAAAAATCTAGATTGTCCTGGGTGAAAGATGGTGATGGGAACTCAAGAATCTTTCATCAAGCTATCAGAAGTAGGAGATTGCAGAATACAGTATATGGTGTAATGATAGTAATGGTAATTGGTTGGATTCTCCTTAGGGTGTTAATGAAGCCTTCATAGTATTATATCAAGATCCTAGGCACAGTTAGAGTTACAAGGAGCAGTGTGCAGAGGAGTGTAATTGAAGCTGGTTCTGTTCTGAATGAAAATCAATGCGGTATCCTTACAGAGAGTCACTCCCACTGAAATCAGAGCTGCTATTTTCTCTATACCAGGTGAGAAATCTCCTGGACCTGATGGTTTTAGTTCTTTCTTCTTTAAAGATGCATGGGATATTATTGATAAGGATGTGATTAATGTTGTATTAGATTTTTTTCATTCAAAGAAATTGTTAAAACAACTTAATCATACATTTTGACTTTGATTCCTAAAGTCAAATGTCCTGGTAGTGTGTATGAGTTTAGGCCAATTTCATGTTGCAATGTGATTTACAAATGTATTACTAAGATAGTTTGTAATAAGCTTTAAAAGACCCTGCCTGATATTGTTGCACCAAATCAGGGGGCTTTCATACATGGTAGATTTATTGCCCATAATATTCTCATTTGTCAAGATATGGTAAGAAATTATGAAAGGAAATCTGCTCAACCTAGTTGCATCATTAAGATGGACTAGAATAAGGCAAATGATTCTGTGGACTAGGGATTTGTTGAGGATATGTTGGTTTCTCTAAGGTTCCCTTTTGATTTTGTGAGATTAGTTATGGAATATTTTTCTTCCCCTAGCTTTTCTTTAATGATAAATGGGAATCTGGTTGGCTTTTTTAAAGGGAAGAAAGGATTGAGACAAGGGGATCCCCTATCTCTTCTTCTCTTTGTTCTGTGTATGGAGTATTTCTCAAGAACTATAAAGTTGGTAGCAGAGAAGAATGAGTTCCACTTTCACCCTAGGTGCTATGGGGTGAGGCTTAATCATCTGTGTTTTGCAGATGAATTTATTATGTGCAACAGAGGTGACTATGTCTCGGTGTTGCAGCTTTTGAGAGGGATCCAACATTTTTCTATGGATTTTGGTCTAGAAGCAAATAAACAAAAATCTGAAATCTACACTACTGGCTTTAAGCAACATGAGGTTGAAATTTTTTTTGCCGATATCAGGGTTTTGTTTAGGCAAGTAACCTTTCAAGTATTTGGGGCTACCAATTTGCTTTAAGAGGATTTCAACAACTGATTGTTATAGCTTGACTGAGAAGATCACAACAAGAATTAGAAGCGGGAGTAGTAGAAATCTATCTTATCAAGGTAGATTGATCCTTATTAATTCTATTTTAATGAGCATTCATATATATTGGGCTCAACTATTAATTATTCGAAAGAGGATTTGGATGATATTAACAGAATTTGCAGAGCCTATCTTTGGAGTGGTCAACAACACCATCTTAGGCCTGGGAATATAAGTTGGGAGGGTCTGCTCTCCTAAGAGTGCTGGTGGTTTGGGAGTGAGAGATATATGCCTGTGGAATAAAGTAGCATTGGGTAGAATGTATGGGCTATAGCTGCTAAGAAGGATAGTCTGTGGCTTAGATGGATCAATACTGTTTATATTTAGGGGACAAATTGGTGGGACTACACTCGTCCTCAGGGGTGCAGTTGGTATTGGTGCAGAATTTGTGAAGTCAAGGAATTTTTGAAGAGTGTTTATTTAGAGTAGCAAATGAGCAGTTTGCCAAGCTTTTCAATCAAAAACTGCTATGAAATGTTGAATGGCATGGTTGTTAGAGTGAATTGGAGGATTTTGGTGTGGAATAGTCTTTCCATTCCTAAATACAGGTTCATAAGTTGGTTAGTGATGAATTAAAGATTGCATACTACAGGAAGCTGTTCAGGCTTGGCATTGCAGATGATCCTTATTGTAAAATGTGTGGTAGAGATGAGGAGACACATGATCATATTTTCTTTTCCTATGTGTTTAGCAGAAAGCTAATCAGTATTTTAAATGTGTGGATAGATATGGATGTGTTTGATTCTAGTCCATTGTGCAACTTTGAGAAAATCAGGTGTGGCAGGATGTCCAGATTCCAGAAGAATGCTCTTAATGTTGTGTTGGCTTCTTTGATTTATTAGATTTGGATAGCTAGAAATGATGCTTTTTGGAATGGAAAAATAGTTAGTATTTCTAGTCATGTAAATAAGATTCACAAAAGTTGTATAGATAGGATTTATAGCATTCTACCTTATAAAGTTACAAGAAGTGAAAGAGATTGGCTTACGGAGCTTACATATAGAATTCTTGTTTGTACTTAGCTTGAGTGTGTGTTGGAACTAGCTATGTTGATTAGAGGGAGTCCAACCTAGTTGGTTTGCCTCTGCATAGCTGGTTAGGTTGTAAATGGTTTTGGTTTTAATACATCTTTATTACTTAGCAAATAAAACAAAAACGAAAACATATTCAGATATCCTAATAGGAAAATCGCTAAGATGCCAATCTATCTAGACATTTTAGGTTCAGATTTCACCTAAAACGATTCATCCTTGACTGCTTCATGGTTACCATTTCCGGTGCTAACCTTGATAGCTCCATAAAGATAATAAAATATTCCAAAAGGAATAATTGTTTTCAATAAATTAACTTTTGCCCCATTTTCTTAAAATAAGTCAAGTTTTGGATTATTCCTGATCGAGTTAAGCTCGTAGGCATATTTTCTTATATTGAGTTTATCCTGTTGGTGACCTATTTAGTAGGTTACATGTGCTACGTGTTACACTATGATTGGGATTTTTATTTGATTTTATTTAACATTAAAAAAAAGGGAACCATTTTCTTCTCACTGACAGGCTAAAGTCGTATCACCTAATCAAAAATAATTCCTAAAGTCCTCTAACAACAAAAGTCAGAGAAGTAGGGTCAAATCCACAAGGAGACATAGCTTCCAAGTTAATATTCAATCAAACAGCTACTTCAGACGAAATCAGACAAGAGAGACTGAACTACTAATTAAACTAAAGAGAATGGGAATTAAACTGAGATTTAACTATGGATTCAGAAACTAGAGTATAAGTTTGGTCCACTATGCTTATACCAATCAAAGGGTTCAAACAAGTACCAAAACCTAGGTCAAGAGTCAAGAGATTAGAGCATGTGTTGAGCTATGGTTAAGTCTCAACCCTCATAATTCAACATATGGAGCATGTTCACTAACATAATCAGAATTACTGGTGTGTCCTAGGCCTATAATCGTAAGACGAGTCTGTACGAACAATTATTAACCACAAGGAATCAATGAAATTGTACACTTGCATTAATCACTAATAAAGAACAAATCACACCATAAGCTCTCTAATCAAAACCTAGAAATTAATATCAATCTCATCGACAATCAAGTTATAAACATGGCTTCCTTCTCTAACACCCTTGAAAAAGATCTACTCAGACATGATTGAACTAACAATAACAATTCTAATATGAAAACCTAATAGAAAAGCAATAAGAAACAGAAGAATACCAATTGACTGAAAGCAATAACTTTTATTGAAAACGAACCAAAGGTTTGATCTCCTCTAGAGTACAAAAGTACAAAATGATCTAAAGCTCTGAAATAAAGTGCTTGATAATGAAAGATGTCTCACAAAATAAACTACAAACTATTTATAATAACCTAAGAAAACGATAAAGATTGGACGGAAAATACGAAATCGCCTTCTCCGTGTTGCCCGCCCGATCTGGCCAAGCCTCGCCCGATCGGGTCGGGCTGAGCCAAATCATGGGCACTTCAAACCTTGTTCAAAATCAGCAGCAGCAATAAGGATAGGTCTACCCGATCTGGACGGGCGATGTCGCCATCTGGCTAAGCTGCCCGTCGCCATCGGGAAGGGCCAAACTCTGAAATGCCTTCAAAACACAAAAATCCGCTAAGTATAGGACCGCCCGATGTCAACGGGCAGGGTTGCCCGATCAGGCCAGAAATCAGCATAAATTGGGCAGGAAGATCAACGCCCGATTAGGCCACCATTGCCCGGTGCCGTCGGGTTGAGCCATTTCTGGGCTGCTTCAACACTTGGCTTCAAACGCCCAATTCTTCAAGGAAATTTCTCCTTTGGGGCCTCAAACATTCCTCTTAACTCAACGCTACAGTATGGTTGTCAATATGACAGAAAATAGGGAATTTTTCCCTGAAACCTGCAAAACATTATAAAAAACCAAACCACAACTATGTCGAAATAGTTAGCACAAAATAGCTCCTAAGAGCGTCTATCTTGCACATTTTAATATCACTCACCCCTCGCTCCTCCTCCTTTCATCCTTTCATCACTCAGCCCACACCACTGACACCACCACGCAGCCCCCCTACACCCCACCATTTCTTCTCTCAAACAATCTCCAACCTTCAAAAAGAGAGCCAAAAAAAAGGAAACACAAAAATGGCTCTGTCAACAACAAGCACTTCATCTCTTCCATCAAAATTCCTCTTCCACCACACAAATCAATTCAATTCACCAAAACCCCATCAACCCACTTTCTCTTTTTTCCCAATCAAAGCATCCAAATCTGATGTGGTGAGTGTGGGTGCTGTAATTCTATTCGTTGATTTACGACATTCTAACTAAGACGAAGAGGAGGAGGAGAATGAATTATAATGGGAAAACGACCGTTTTGGCGGCGGTTTGGGTACTCTCGGTATTCGATATCGGAGAAATAAAGATTCCGACGTTTTCGCAATACCGTCCGATGAACTACACCGTGAACTCTCAGATGATTTATTCATCTTCATACTTCCGCCATTGTTGTTACTACTAGCTTCCGGTAGCTTCAAAGCAGCCATGGAAGTGATACTATTATTACTAACTGTTTTACAAAAGCTTAAATTATTAATCAAATTAGATTTCCCAGAAGCTTCAATCAACCCTTGAAGTCTATGAGAAGATGAAAACTGTTTAACCTCTTCAATCTCAAGCAACAATTCACCAATCTTCAAATCTTTCTCTCTCCTCTCAAGTTCAAACATGTTCTTGATAATCTCTCTTTCACGAACAAGTTTCTCATTCTGAGCTTCAAGCTCGCGGAGTAGCCATGAGAAGCTTAGTTTATGGTTTTTTAGAAACAATCTCGGCTTCGAGAGAGGGAACAATGGCGGCAGATTCACGGAGGAGTTTTTGTTCAAAGAGTTGAGTACGAAGACAGGATTCAGGGTCGCGAAGTTTCTCAACGAGTGTAAGGAGTTCGGAAACGTCGGGGGGACGAGGTTGGACTTGATAGGAGGATGGTGGTGGGTGATGTTACTTCCATGGATGAATGTTAGATTAAGATGTGGCATGTGGGAGAAATGTGAGAACAATAGCCTTTTTCTATTTTTTTATTTTTAATATTTTTGTAATAGGTTAATGATAAGCACTTTATTGTGCTTAATTGTAGGTCATTTTTAGTGACCTTGCATGTAGTTTAGAGCATTTAAGCCTAGCATTGCATGGTTTTTGTCACCTTTGAGTTATATTATCGCTTTATTATCTGTTTAGTTGTTTTTGGAATGATTTCCAGGCTAACTAGCAGGTTTTTGAAGTCATATGATCATTGGAAGACTAATTGTGGACTGTTGAACTTCAAATGGACATAACATTTGATCCATATATTGGATTAAGGTGATTTTAGTGGGAGATGTTAGCTCATTTCAATAGGTTTCCAACGACTGGTCATAAGCCCAATTCCGATAAGAGACGAGAGAGATATCATCGTTTGAGGTTGAGTTGTCCGCTGACCAGCAGGTCATCACGGGCGTGTTGGTCTTTTTTTTTCACTAAGATAGTCCTGTTCTGCTTGCCCACTGATTTGAGAAGTTCAGGCCAACACGCCCGTGTACATTTGACACGGCCGTGTCCATTTTGACACAGCCGTGTCCATTTTGACACGCCCATGTTTGCTAATTTCTACGGAGGCAGTAACTTTTGTGAAGACTTGAGGATTCTGAAGAGCAGGTCTACACGGCCGTGTCGTTTTGGACACGCCTGTGTTGACCTGTATTTTCCCGATTTTTTGTCTTCATTTATGGGAGATTATAAATAGGTTTTTGCGTTTTTGCTTGGTATTATCTCATTACTTAGACTCTAATTACTTTGTTCAAATCTCTAAACTCTCTCAAACCTTAGTTTTATTTCATTATTGCTACTTAGAAGATTCAATCGTTAATTCAATTCAAGTAATTTTCTTTCAATCTCTCTTCTCTTTACTTTAATTTCTTTGTTAGTCATGTTTAATTTCATTAATTTCTTTTGCTTAGAATCCATGATTAGTGAGTAGTTCACCATCTAAGGTTTGGGAGAAAGTATGAATTAAGGGCTTTGTTGTACTCGTTATTTTGATGATGACAAATGAATAGTTTTTAACTTTGATTTTAATTATTTTTTCTTCATATAATTATTTATATAGTTTTATTTAATTATTTATTTTATTTTTGCCTAAAATAAACTTATGGAGAATTGGTTCTATAATAACCAAAATTAAGTTGTTTAGGAAAATAGAATATTTAGTTATTTTGTGTAGAATTAATATTCTAATATTATGGAATATTGGATTCCATAATATTAGTTGAGTTTGTTAATGGTTTACAGGAAAATAGACGTTGAAGAGATTGCGATGATGCGTGGCTAAATTGATGGGTTTGAAAGTTACCAAGGAACACACAAATTGGTTTAAGAAATTAAATTCAGATATTGAGGAACGGTTCTTTGAAATTTTTGATAAATACCGAGGACTTCAAGAAGCCTATGAAAAACTGAAAAATGACAACTACTTCTTGAATATTGCTTTGGCAGAATTGAAACTAGTTATTCCTGAAGGAACCAGTTCCTCTGACAGTACCAGTAAAGAAATTGACAATTGAAAAATTGAGCACGAATTAGTGCTGAATGAAAATATGGTACTGAAGAGGAAATTGGAAGCTTCAAGAATCAAGCTTCCTGATCCAGTTAGTTGGATACAAAAATATAAAAATGAAGGAAGAAATGGACTAGGTTTCAATTATAAGAAGAGGAACAAACATAAAAAATATGTTAACCTGCCAAGCAACAGAATCTGTTCCTACTGTGGGACTAGTGGACACTTAGTGTCTGACTGTTCCACCAAAGAGGAACAGATCGAAATGAACACTCGCTTAGTGAAGCAAGAGTGGAGAATTAAGAGGAACGCACACTCAACAGAGGAACCCAAGTCTAACTGTGTTCCTACCACTGACTAATTACTGTAGATGCAGACTAAAGTGAGGGGGAACAACCTGTGGTACCTCGATAGCGGTTGTTCCAATCACATGACAGGAGATAAGTCTAAATTTCTCTCACTTTCAGTCTACGAAGGAGGAACTGTGACCTTTGGAGACAACCTGACAGGTAACATAGTAGGTATAGGTAAAGTTGGGAAATCTCAGTCACATTCCATAAATAATGTATTTTTTGTCGAGGGTTTGAAACATAACTTACTTAGTATCTCTCAATTTTGTGATAAAGGAAACAATGTGAAATTTACTAATGAATGTTGTGTGGTTAGTGACACCATTGCAGGAACCAAGATACTAGAAGGAACAAGAAGGGGAAACACTTATGTTGTTGACCTAAACCTTGTTCCTAGGAACAATCTAACTTGTCTTAGTGTACTAGAAGATGACCAATACCTTTGGCATAAGAGGTGTGGTCATGCAAGCTTTACACTGCTTCATAAACTAAGTGGTAAAGACTTGGTAGTTGGGTTGCCAACTATAAAAGGAACAAGCCATGGAGTTTGTGGAGCTTGTGTAAGAGGGAAACAAGTTAGATCCTCGTTCAAATCCAAGAAAATGGTAAGCACCCAAAGTCCACTTGAGCTGATCCACATGGATCTTTGTGGCCCAGTGAGAATCCAAAGCAGATCAGGTAAAAGATATGTATTAGTTATTGTTGATGACTTTTCTAGATTTACGTGGGTAATCTTCATTCATAGCAAGGATGAAACATTTGAAGAATTTATTTCATTTGCTAAGAAAGTTCAAAGGATATATGGTTTCAAATTGAAACACCTAAGATCTGACCATGGTACGGAGTTTGAAAACTCCAAGTTTGATGATTTTTGCAGTAATGAAGGATTAGATCACAACTTCTCTGCTCCAAGAACACCACAACAAAATGGTGTAGTTAAAAGAAAGAACCGGACTCTGGAGGATATGGCTAGAACAATGCTTATATCAAGCAATCTTCCAAAGAATTTTTGGGCAGAAGCGGTGAACACTGCATGTTACATCATCAACAGGGTCATGCTAAGACCCATCACCAAGAAAACTCCTTATGAACTGTTCAAAGGAAGAAAACCAAATATCTCTTACTTTAGAGTCTTTGGATGTAGATGTTTTGTACACAACAATGGTAAAAACAATTTAAGCAAATTTGATGCTAGAAGTGATGAAGCTGTCTTTATAGGATAGGCTTCAAATAGTAAAGCATACAGAGTTTATAATAAGAGAACAATGTGCGTAGAGGAAAGTGTCCATATTATCTTTGATGAAACTGACTTATTGCAGGAACCATGTTATGAAAATGATTTTGAAATTGGGCTAACTCATCCTCAAGAGACTGACAATCTTGAGGAGGAACTGACTCCTGCAGGAACAGTTAAGAAACATATTTCTGAAAATGAACTAACCGTTCCTGAGCCTGTTCCTCACGAGGAACAGGTAAATGAAGGAACAATAAATGCAGGAATACAGGCTGAAGAAACTCACACAGAGAATGAACAGGAGCAAACTGAAGAACATCAAGTTGAAGGAACAGGAACAAGAAGATTTGAACCAAAATCTTGGAGGCACCAAAAGTCACATCCCCTAGAGCTGATAATTAGCGACATTGAGAAGGGAACTCAAACAAGATCTCAACTTAGAAACTTTTGTGCCTTTCAAGCGTTCCTATCCATGATAGAACCTCGAGACCACAATGAAGCAATGCTAGGGTCTAACTGGATAAATGCCATGCAAGAGGAACTAAATGAATTTCAGAGGAACAAGGTATGGCACTTGGAGCCCAAACCCAAGAATCAGAAGGTAATTGGGTTAAAATGGGTCTTCAATAATAAGCTAGATGAACATGGAACAGTGATCAGAAACAAGGCCAGACTCATAGCAAAAGGCTACAACCAACAAGAAGGTATTGACTTTGATGAAACCTTTGCTCCAGTAGCTAGAATAGAAGCAATAAGAATTTTAGTATCATTTGCAGCTTTTATGGGATTTAGGTTGTACCAGATGGACGTTAAATGTGCATTTTTAAATGGATATCTATTGGAAGACGTCTATGTGGAACAACCTCCAGGATTTGAAAATCCTAATCTACCAAACCAGGTCTACAAGCTAGATAAAGCCTTATATGGGCTGAAACAAGCTCCTAGATCTTGGTATGAAAGACTTTCTAAATTCTTACTTGCTCATAATTTTGTTAGAGGCAAAGTTGATAGAACCCTGTTCCTTCAATCAAAAGGAACAGACATTTTAGTAGTACAAATTTATGTTGATAGAACAAGGGTTTTGCTGACTTAATGAGCAGTGAATTTGAAATGAGAATGATGGGAGAATTGAACTTCTTTCTTGGTTTGCAAATCAAGCAAACTGAAAAAGGAACAATGATCCATCAGCAAAAATATGTTAAGGAACTTCTAAAGAAATATGGAATGGAACAAGCTAAAACCAACTATACTCCTATAGGAACAGGAACAAGGTTGGATGAAGATCAAAACGGTAAATCAGTAGATCAGAAATTATACAGAGGTATGATTGGATCTCTTCTTTATTTAACTGCAAGTAGGCCTGATATTTCCTTCAGTGTTGGTCTATGTGCTAGGTTCCAATCAAATCCAAAGGAATCCCACTTGATAGCTGTCAAAAGGATCCTGAGGTATTAGAAAGGAAGTGACGATCTCTGTTTGCTCTATCCTCGTAGTGATACATTTGACCTAATTAGCTACTCTGATGCTGATTATGCTGGAGATTTGGTGAATCGAAAAAGTACCTCAGGAACTGCCCAGTTCCTGAGAACAAGCTTAGTTTCTTGGGGATCCAAGAAACAACATACAGTTGCCTTGTCAACTGCTGAAGCTGAATATGTGGCTGCTGCTGCATGTTGTTCCCAAGTCTTATGGATCAAACAACAGGTACGTGATTTTGGTATTAAGTTTAAATGTGTTCCAATATATTGTGATAATACCAGTGCCATATGCATATCCAAGGACCTAGTTCACCACTCAAGGGTAAAGCACATTCACATCAGACACCACTTCTTGAAAGACTATGTTGAAAAGGGCTTGGTCAAAGTTGAATTTTGCCCTACATAAAATCAAATTGCTGATATTTTTACCAAACTATTATTTAGGGACAGATTTGAAAATATTCTCTTGGAACTAGGAATGATCAGAATTGTATAAAATGGCCTATAAAATTTGAACCCTGTGTACTAGTCATTTCTAAGAGTGTCCTGCAATCTTCATGAATTAAATTTCATACACCTAGGGTCATGTCTAAGAACTCACATTTGTCTTTAAATATTATCCTTATTGTCCATGCACATATATAGAGTACGTAAATTAAAATTGCTTGTATAGTTTAAAAAGGGTCCGTCTACACAAGAGCTATTTTTTCTTTTTCCACATTTTTATTCTCTCTCCTCCTCTCATTATGACTTCTCTGATTCATTGTATCAACCAAATTATTTACTCAAAATAAAATTCAGTTCATCTAATTTAAAGAGGGGAAACAATAAATGAAACACGTTTACCCAAACCGTACCCAGTCAATTCACACCTCTTCACCTTCAACTCAATACGCCTCATCATTACAATAAAAACCCAACACTTCACTTCACTGACAATTTTTACTGACCCACTTCACCTCTCACTGTTCATCTTCTCTCTCCTTCATCTCTCTTCATTCTTCATTCTCTCTCTCTCCCATGGCACCCAAAAAGGCAACCTCTGAACCTCAAGAAAATTACCCAGCCGAAAAAACACCCTCCATGGACGAGCAAAGTGACCAAGAATCTTCTCATCCGAAAGACGATTCCACACATTCTCAAGAACCCATTTCTGACAATGACGCGACTTCTCCAAAGCATGAGCACGATGACGAGGATCAAGAAAGTAGTCAGGGGAAAGATCTTCAAATTCCCACAAAACGGGGTAAGAAATCAAAATCCTCTCAATTTATTATCGGATTCTGTGTTGATCTTGCATGGTGCAAGAAAGTAAAATGGAATGAGTTTCTGAATTTGTTAAAGTTTCAAAAATGGATGAAGTTAGTTTGTGTAGATGAGGGACTATACGAGGAAGACATGAGTTCCTTCTGTGAGAACTTCAATAAAACAGAGGGAGTGTGTGTAAGCTTAGTGAATGGGTGTGTGGTCACCTTTACAGAAAAGAAATTGAGTGAATGGTTTGAAGTACCTTCAGATGGGTACCAGGAGTATGTTATAAGGAAGGGAAAATTAAACATCAATGGCGTCTCAAATGAAAAAATTCTTCAGTTTTTTCAAGGAAACCCTAACTCTATGTCCATTGACCAAAAAGATCTCTCTCCCTTTCACAAACTTTTGTTTCAGTTTGTTTGGCGTTTTATTTTACCCCGATCTTCCAAGAGAACCCAAGATAATCTAATGGACCTCTCAATAATGTACTGTTTAGCAAAGAATATCAAGATAAACTTTCCCGCTCTTATGCTCTCTCATCTTTCCTATTGCATATCCCATAATACCAAGGTGGGATATGGCAATCTAATCACCACAATTTTAAAGAAAAATAAAGTGAAATTTTCTGACAGCCCTTCTTTCACCTTTGAACCCGAAAATTAATTGACCAAGGAGACGCTGACTAGACTTAGCTTGAGGGTGGTTGGTGGAAAGTTGGAATTTGAGGGAGAGGCTACTGTGACTAAGCCTGAGGCAGGGACAAAAAGGAAATTATTTGAGGAAGCTGGTGGGGGATCTGTTAGGAAGAGCCAGAGACTGGCTGGGGGTAAGTCTCTTAAGGACCAGGATCCGGGTCATGCTGAAACAATCAATCTGGATGAGGATCAGGTTCCTTCAACTGCTGTGGATTTTCCTCTCATATCTACCACTGGACTTCATGGGATTCTGAGGGAAATTGGGAGTCTCTGACACTTATGCACACAAGGATCAATGTCCTGGAGAAGTCAGTTTCTACTCTTGATACACAGCAGTAGGAGACTCTAGCCGCCATCAAGTAAGCAGACACGGGGATCAGGAACAAGGTGGATGCAGTGATTTCCAAGATTGACTCCGTTGTCTCCAACATTTTCAAACGCACCAAATCATAATTTCCCCCCTCTCTTTAAACAATGATTTACTGGATGCAGTGATTTCCAAGATTTACTCCGTTGTCTCTCATTTTTGCGTGTCTTCTTTTGACACAGATCATTCTGAACTCTTCTTTCCTTGCTCTTGTGATATGCTTAATCTCATCCTTTTTGCTTGCACATGCTTTTTCTTTTCGTACTTGCTTGTGTTTGGATGGCTAATATTATGAGATGACTGTTTGAGCTACTTTATTTGATGTCTAGACTGTTGACTCTTTAGTGCTGCAGGGACATAACTTAGTTTTGATGATAAGAAAAGGGGGAAAAGACTAGTTGGCTATCTAAAAACATTTTCTGGTCTGACTTAGTTCCTAGAGCCTTTCTGATTGTCTTTGTTTCTAGTGGATCCAGTTCCTAGTCCAAATTGAGTTTAGACTTAGCCGTAGACTTTTTAGACTTTACTTTAGACTTAGACTTAGGATAGAAAATTTTTTTTACCAACTTATTTGCCATCATCAAAAAGGGGGAATATTGTTGTACTCGTTATTTTGATGATGACAAATGAATAGTTTTTAACTTTGATTTTAATTAGTTTTTCTTCATATAATTATTTATATAGTTTTATTTAATTATTTATTTTATTTTGCCTAAAATAAACTTATGGAGAATTGGTTCTATAATAACCAAAATTAAGTTGTTTAGGAAAATAGAATATTTAGTTATTTTGTGTAGAATTAATATTCTAATATTATGGAATATTGGATTCCATAATATTAGTTGAGTTTGTTAATGGTTTACAGGAAAATAGACGTTGAAGAGATTGCGATGATGCGTGGCTGAATTGATGGGTTGAGGTCCTAGATTCTAGGATCCATGATCTCAGCTAACCGCACATCAAACGTATATTCTAAACTGCCAAAAACCAAGTCAAGAGTTGCTGAGAAGATCGTGGAAGACTCGAAGACTCATTCAAACCGTGCAAACACACGATCATGGAACGTGGCCTTAACATGGTCCATAACGGCTATGAAGGTGGAAGATAATGCCTAAAAACTTGCGTCCACTACAAAGAAGCTGAAGAAGACCGTTGAAGATTTATCACAGCTATATAAATTAAGAAGAACTCAATTGTAGTTCTTAAGACTTTCTACGATAATTGTGTAAATCTTTTAGAAAGTTATTTCGGTTTTATTCTCTTCAACAATTCTTTGTATTCCATTAATCTGAGTTGGGGTGAGTGAAATTTTGTGAGAAAATTTCTACATTCAAGAGAGAAAGAGAAGAACGAGAAGAAAGAGAAAGAGAAGACTTCGAGTGAAGTCAAGAGAGAAAGTCATGTGTTCAGGGGGAACAAGGTGACTGGGAACCAGTTCCTAGAGGAACAGAGTGAGTTGCTGTTTATAATAGGGTGTAAGTTACTATTATAAATAAAAGGGCAAGATTTGTTCCTTGTTTAAAAGCGGTTCTAGTGTTCGTTGTTTTAACTTCTCTTTATTTCATTTTAACTTGTTAATTCCGCAAAAATAGTCCCCAATAGTCTTTACTACAATTCACACCCCCTCTTGTAGTAAACTTAGAAGTTCTATAGGACCAACAGGCTTAATGTAGATTGTTAATGCTTTTATGATTCAATTGGATGTTTATGCATTGAATTTGGTGTTTTGACACCCTAGGATAGATCTTGATCACATTTATGCTAGGGCACTTAGGGTTTCAATTGTTCTTAATCGAACTTTAATCCCTTTTGTCATTTCCATGTTTCGACTTAGTTTCTAGACCAAGGGATTGGGTAGGAATTAAGGGGTCCTTTAATTAGGGGTTTTCCGATCTCATTGAATCTATTAATCCATTAACCAAAGACCATTCGAAAGAGGTTTTGGTTGATTGATTAATCGATTACTCTTGAGGACCATTCGAGAGAGGACTCAAGTACTTTAGAGGGAGATTTAACCCTGTATTTTGATCGTTGTGAATCGCTATAGTGTTGATTATCGTTGTCTAGCCCAAGTTCGTACGAGTAGCCCAAACTCTAGTGTTTTACTTATTATATTAATTCTCTTACTTGATTATTAGTTGGTATTCGATAGCTAGTTGTTAGTTGTTAGTTAATCCAATCTTACACCCCAAAAACCCTTCACTTAGGTAGTTTTGGACTTAGTAGACCTTAGTCAATCCCGTTTTCCTTGTGGTTCGACCCTTGACTTGCCATTACTACGTTCATAGTAGTTGCTCGTTAGGATTATAAGTTTTGTTTGCTAAGCGGTTCTTAGTGTATTAACGACACACTAAAAACCTCTTATCAAAATGGCGCCGTTGCCGGGGAGATTGTGCTATTGATTGAAGTTTACTTGAGTTTAGTATTGCTTAAGTGATTTTTCTTTTATTTTTTTGTTGTTTTGTTATTCGCTAACCCTCTGCTTAGCTTTGTTGTGTTACATGAGAAGGAGAGCTCACGGTTCACCCATCTTACCTTTAGATCCAGAAATCAATCGCACTTTGCGAAAGCTTCGGGGAGGTTTGGAACGGTTGACCTTAGGTTCTGCACCAGCTTCACCAATCTCAAGCTCAACTAGTGAAAGTGAATCAGACATGGGTGACGATAATGCACAGCTTTTCAAGGATTTTGGAAATCCGGGGTCCTATGTTTTACATGGTGGAATTCGACTCCCCACAACTACTTCAAATTTCAGTATTCACCCTCAGTTCACACGGATGGTCGGATGAGGATCCACTTGATCATCTTGATCGTTTTTGGAGATTTGTGCTATGATAACAACAAATGATGTATCTCCAGACTGTATCAAGATGCATCTCTTCCGGTCTTCTCTTTGCGGAAAGGCAAAGTCTTGGCTCAAGAGCTTGTCTGCTAACTCCCTCACTACTTGGCAGCAAGTTACATTGGCTTTTCTGAAGAAGTATTTCCCAGCTTCGAAAACTGCAGATATTAGGAGGAAGATCTCCTCATTTGAGCAAGAATGTGATGAGACACTTGAGGAGGCTTGGGAACGGTTTAGGGAGTTGATTCGTTCATGCCCTCACCATGAGTTCAATAAAAATCTACTCATGAGTTTCTTCTATGATGGTTTTGACCCTATGTCAAGTGCAAACCTTGATGCTGGAGCGGGAGGTCAACTTTCTAAGATCCCGCGAGACCAACTTGAGTCCACCATAGAAGAAGTGATAAAGAACTACTCATGGGGTGAAAGAAGGGTGGAAAGTTTGAGTTGGACCCTTTGGATCAAATTCAAGCAAAGATAGATCAACTTGACAAGAAGCACTCTAAGATCACCCTTGCATCATCAAGTCCCTCACAAGTGAATGCTTTCTCTTGTGACATATGTGGTGGTACAAACCATGATACCTCTTATTGTGGAGGATCTCAGTAGGAGCATGTAGTGACAATGAACTCTAGCGGAGAGGGTTATCATGGTAACCAAGGGTATAGAAGCAATCAACAAGGGGGTTGGAAACAACCTCAACAAGGTTACAATCAAGGCTTTTACAATCAAGGCTTCAACCAACTTCAACAAGGATGGAATCCACCTCAACAACGCTATAATCAACCTCACCAAGGGTACAATCAAAGCTACAATCAAGGTGGGCCCTCCTCTCAAAGTTCCAATGTCTATCAAGCTCCTCACCAACGATCCAATTTTCAAAAAGCCCATCTAAATCCCCCATTTCGTAAACCAAACTCCTAACCTACTCATTCCTCCGATCCTACCTCCCAAATTCTCGAACAACTTCAAACCATCACCCAAGCCCTTGCTCTTCAAAGCCAAACTCTTCAAAGTCACGACCAAAGGTTTCAAGAGTTACAAGCTCACACCAAAATGCTTGCAACCAAATTGGCTCAAGTGGCCGAGAAAAAACCCCTCTAACCCCATAAATCAACTTCAAAGTCAACCCATTCCCAACTCCAACCTACATCAAGTCAAAGCTATCCATTTGAGGTTGGGAACAAACTATTAGGGCCCCAAGATTCATAATGAGTGTGAAGAAAGTGAAGTTGATGTGGTTGAGAAGGACAATCAAGTTGAGGAAGATGAAAGGGAGGTTGATGTTAAGAAAGGAAGAGAAGATAAGGAAACTCATGAGAAAGTTGGTGACAAAGTTCCATTGTCAACACCTCCTCCACCTAAGACCTATGTGCCACCAGTCCCATATCCTCAAAGGTTGGTGGAGAAAAAGTTGAGCGACAAATTCATTAAGTTCCTCCAAATTATGAAAGGCCTTCAAATAAACATTTTATTCCTTGAGGCCATGTCTCAAATGCCGGCCTATGCCAAGTTCTTGAAGGAGATCCTCTCCAACAAACGGAAGGTTGAAGATGAGGTTATCAAGTTGCCATACCAAGTAAGTGCTCTAATGCAAAGAGATATGCCCAAGAAGCAAAGAGATCCCGTAAGCTTCACTTTGCCGGTGAAGATAGGTGACCTCGAGCCTAAGGGTGCATTGGCCGATTTGGGTGCGAGTGTGAGCTTGATGCCTCTATCCATAGCTAAGCGCCTAAACTTCCCTCTTCTTCCTACGAGGAAGACTATTCAATTGGCGGATCGATCTTTGAGAGCCCCGCATGGCGAGTTGGAGGATGTTCCAATACAAGTTGGGCATGTCTTGGTGCCGTGTGATTTTGTGGTGATGGATATGGAGGAAGATCCGGAGAGTCCTTTCATTCTTGGAAGAGAAGCCCCTAAGACATTGGGTGCCGCAATAAATTGCAGAAATGGTACAATCACGGTTGAGATAGCCAATGAGAAGGTTGTGTTTGAGTTCTCTAAAATAAAGAAGAGACCCATGATAGAGAGAGTTTGTCGGGTTGGTCATGTGGAGAATCAAATGCAAGGTTTTGAGAGAGAAGTTCACACTGATGATGAGCCCTATGCTTCTATCACTGAAGTATTAAGTTTAAAAATTGATGAGGTGAAGAAAATCTCTATGCTTGTCGATAAAACTATCGTCGAGGAGACACATGAGGCGGAGTCGAAGGTCCTTGCCGCTTCAATTGATAAAGAGGAGAGTTCTAACCCTCCTCCTAAGGTAGAGTTAAAACCCCTTCCCCCCTCTCTTAAGTATGTTTTCATTGATGATGCATGTACTTATCCTGTTATTGTTAACTCGGCTCTTGATGACATCTCTATACCATAATTGATTAAGATATTGCAAAAATATAAAGATGTCATTGGGAACTCGATTGATGACCTCAAGGGGATACGCTCGACTCACGTGGTTCCCGACCCCCCTCCCGACCATTGAGTCGGGGTTTTTCCCCTCTCTTGCTATTGTTATCATTAGAATTTTCACAGTGAGGACATTGTGTGGTTTAGCTTGGGGGAGGATGTATATATTAGTTGCATATAGTTTGCATTAGATGCATATAATTTGCATTAGTTGTATATTAGTGTCGTATTTAGTTTACATTCTAGCATTTCGTATCATGTGTAGGGTGCATGTAGATTCCTTTATCCTTGAATGTGCATATAGATTGCATTTAGGTCTGAGCTCTGCCCTTGGTACGCATGTGTCTTTTCTTGATGACCTGAAAACTAAAACAAAAAAAAGGAAATGCTTTAATAGTCTCTAGTAGGCCAAGGAATTGTTGGGTTGTGGTATGATTGGTCTCCCTCTTGTGCGGCTCCACCGATATTGGTAGCTATAACCTTTGTGAGAGTTTGTTTTTATAGCCTTATAGACTGACATCTTTTCAGTCTTATCTTCTTGTTGTGTGAAGCTCTTCCTTGACGAATGTTCTCTAGAACTTGCATTGATTCTCCTTGAAATTGCATTGACTGGTTTGATTCTTGAATATGATTGAGGCGTTCGATATATATTTGAACTACATTGCCAAATGCCACCCACATTATCTCATCTCCTTTGTCACCCTTGTGAGCCTGAGCCTGCTTTCTTGTTTAACCGCACCTTTAGCCTATTACCGATTCCTAACCTAGGGGATTGTGAAGCTAGATTGGACAGTGGTATATCTTGTGATTCAATGCTTTGTTAGTGATTTGAGTTGGTTGGATAATGTGTGTTGTGATTGAACTCACGTTCTGTGTTGAGTTCACCTTCTCCCTACTTCTTGTTGATCTCCTATCTCTCTCCCTTATTAGTTATCAAAACAAAAAAAAATGCGAACATCAAACATCCCAACAAAAAAAATTGTTGTTTTTGTTCTTAGTGCTTAATAAAGAGAGATTAGGAGATGCTATTGGAGGAGGTATTGTTGGTTGTTTGAGTTGTTGCAACGAAGTTATATGGCTTCGGGTTAGCGTTTGTGTAGTTGGTGTTGATTTAGGAAGCTTCACTTTCCCTTATTTAGCACCAAATTCCCAAATGTATCCACACCCTTACCTTTTAGCCTTCATTACAACCTCAATAAGTCCTCATGATTCTTGAAAAGAAATTATGTCTCACGCGATGGAGAGTGAGAAGATATGTAAGCCTATGGTAAGATATAGTCAACGGAATTGAGCCTAGAGCGATCATTGTAACCATATAAACACACGAGAAACTTTAAGCACGACTAAAGTGAGAGCTACCGTCCATATGACTGAGCCAAGCTTGGGGGAGAGCTTGTGGTAATATTAGTTGCTTTTCCTTGTGCTATAAACTTTGAGACTTGATAGTGTATTGCATTTATTGATGAAAAGGTTTGAAAGGTCTTTATTCTCTATCTTGGCATGCGTATTATTGTGAGGAGTCATTGAACTGTTGCCCTTGTATTTGATCTGCATTGCTTGAGGACAAGCAATTGGACTAGCTTGGGAGAGTTTGATAAGAACTTTATTGTGCTTAATTGTAGGTCATTTTTAGTGTCCTTGCATGTAGTTTAGAGCATTTAAGCCTAGCATTGCATGATTTTTGTCACCTTTGAGTTATATTGTCGCTTCATTATTTTTTTAATTGTTTTTGGATGATTTCCAGGCTAACTAGCAGGTTTTTGAAGTCGTATGATCATTGGAAGACTAATTATGGACTGTTGAACTTCAAATGGACATAACGTTTGATCCATAAATCGGATTAAGGTGATTTCAGTGGGAGGTGTTTGCTCGTTTCGATAGGTTTCCAACGACTGGTCATAAGCCTAATTCCGATAAGAGACGAGAGAGATATGATCGTTTGAAGTTGAGCTGTCCGCTGACCAGCAGGTCAACACGGCCGTGTTGATTTCAACACGCCCGTGTTGGTCTTTTTTTTAACGAAGACAGTCCTGTTCTGCTTGCCCACTGATTTGAGAAGTTCAGGCCAACACGCCCGTGTACATTTGACACGGCCATGTCCATTTTGACACTCCCATGTTGGCTAATTTCTACGGAGGCAGTAACGTTTGTGAAGACTTGAGGATTCTGAAGAGCAGGTCCGTGTCGTTTTGGACACGCCTGTGTTGACCTGTATTCGGGATTTTCCCGATTTTTTGTCTTCATTTATGGGAGATTATAAATAGGTTTTTGCGTTTTTGCTTGGTATTATCTCATTACTTAGACTCCAATTACTTTGTTCAAGTCTCTAAACTCTCTCAAACCTTAATTTTATTTCATTATTGCTACTTAGAAGATTCAATCGTTAATTCAATTCAAGTAATTTTCTTTCAATCTCTCTTCTCTTTACTTTAATTGCTTTGTTAGTCATGTTTGATTTCATTAATCTCTTTTGCTTAGAATCCATGATTAGTGAGTAGTTCATTATCTAGGGTTTGGGCGAAAGTGTGAATTAAGGGCTTAATGTAGATTGTTAATGCTTTTATGATTCAATTGGATGTTTATGCATTGAATTTGGTGTTTTGACACCCTAGGATAGATCTTGATCACATTTATGCTAGGGCACTTAGGGTTTCAATTGTTCTTAATCAAACTTTAATCCCTTTTATCATTCCCATGTTTCGACTTAGTTTCTAGACCAAGGGATTGTATAGGAATTAAGGGGTCCTTTAATTAGGGGTTTTCCGATCTCATTGAATCTATTAATCCATTAACCAAAGACCATTTGAAAGAGAATTTGGTTGATTGATTAATCGATTACTCTTAAGGACCATTCGGGAGAGGAATCAAGTACATTAAAGGGAGACTTAACCCTGTATTTTGATCGTTGTGAATCGCTATAGTGTTGATTATCATTGTCTAGCCCAAGTTCGTACGAGTAGCCCGAACTCTAGTGTTTTACTTATTATATTAATTCTCTTACTTGATTATTAGTTGGTATTCGATAGTTAGTTGTTAGTTGTTAGTTAATCCAATCTTACACCCCAAAAACCCTTCACTTAGGTAGTTTTGGACTTAGTAGACCTTAGTCAATCTCGTTTTCCTTGTGGTTCGACCTATGACTTGCCATTACTACGTAAGAGGTTCTTAGTGCCTTAACGACACACTAAAAACCTCTTATCAGTTACCAACAAGTTACATGTTATTTAATTCATTTAAAGTTAAAGCAAGTGTAAAATTAACATAATCAGGAATAATCCAAAAATCGGCTTATATTAAGAAGATGGGGCAATGGTTAACTTTTTAAAAACAATTTTTCCATTCCAAAATGCTCATATTACCATGTTGTAGGTGGAAAAATTCATCTTTTTTCTCTTAAAGACGGAGGGTAAAACTTATCCCGTATCAACTCTTGGAGTTTTCTCTAACTACATTGTCATTCTTCTTATCCTTATTACTTTCCACCACAAGCTTGCTTGACCCATTATATAAATACAGCAAAACCAATTCTCCAGTTATCGTGGCATTACGAGGTTTCAAATAACTAACCCATGCGGCTAATCCAATCTTCAAACTCGAAAGTGTAACACCCCATAATTTCACTAGAAATTTTGTCCGTTAATTATTTATTTATTTCATTATATTTATTTATATCCTTGATTTATTCATATATTCTTTATTTATATATATAATTATATTAACTGTTGTTGTGTATAATTCTATATGTTTATATTTTGAAAACTAAATTTATATAAGTTATTATTATTTTTCATAAGTATTGGATGTTTATATTTAATTGTTGTGTTTAAGTGATTGTGATTATTGTGGTGTGGTTATTAGAGTTTTATATTTTTATAAAGGTAGTATTATTATTTATATTTTAGTAGTTTTAGTAGTTACTATTTTTTTTAGTTTGAGCCTTATTATTTTATTTTCGGGCCAAACTTATAAGATGCTTCATTTACCGATTTTATTTTTGAATTTTGAAGCTATTATCAACAAAATTTTGTAGCAAATCCCTTCCTCCAATGAGAGTCAATCACTCCTTTATTCTCTACTCGATTTTAGCCATTATTTATTCTTACTCCTCTTATCATTATTGTTGTCCTAAACTTAATAATTCAGCAATTAAACACTCTCTAATCACCTCCCTTTCACACGCCTATTGCACAAAAATTAGGGGAAGAGTTTCCCACTTGTTCTTCACAAAATTCCTACTTCCTAGTGACTTTTAATCCATATTCAAGGGTAATTCAAGACTCAAGTTCGGGTTTAATATTTTCTTGGTGTTTTCTATCAAAGGGGCGATTTTATTGGCTATTTTATTACTCTTATTTTCGATTTTTAATATACTCTACGGGTAGATTGAGGTAACTAACATCCCTTCTAGTACTTTAGTATTTAATTAGTTATTTAAGTATGTTAGAATCATGTTAGGAATGTTCTAGTTATTAGATCTATGATGTTAATGTTATAATGATTAGAATTCATGTTACGATTAGTTTTATTGTTTGTAATATATGTTTTAGAGTACTTAAAACAGTTATTCATGAAGTTAGTATTGTTAGTATTGATTAGTATCATGTTAGGGTTGTTACTCTTTATTTATTTCATTGATTAGTATGTTTAATTTATTTTTTATTAATTTTATTAATGCTGGAATTATTTTAGTTTATTGGATTTATCGATTTTTAATGTTTGGTTGAAGTGTGAATGATGATGGATTTATAGTAGTGACTTGGAATATGATTTAGCATGAATTTAGATGTTCTATTGGCCTTTTTATTATTTTTAATATTGCTGGAATTTATGTTCATGAAGTAAATAGTTTCTTTTGAGTAGTTTTTAACTCCTAATAAGTATGTCCTAATTTTTATAGTATGATGATATGCTTTTAGTGTTGTTCTTTAATGTTTATTGGAAATTTATTATTTATATTTTAGCATGTTAATAAGTTGAGTTTCATGATTTAATAAAACTTGTAATTCTTTTGTTCCTTTAATTCTTTGGAGTATTAATTCAAGCATGTCCTCTTAATGTTATTAAAGTTATATTTTAATTTTCCATGAATTATATGAGCATGTTTGATGTGAATTTATTTGGTTACGTAAAGTACCAAAACGGACGAAAAGGGGACAGTGGCCGCTTGCGACCCGCGAGCAGCGTCGCGCCTCGCGAATACCGATCGCGGCCCGCGAGCTGGGTCGTGGCCCGCGACCCAATGCTGCCTCCCCCTTTTTCCTTTTTGGCCTACTGTTTCATGTTGTTGGGTATATAGCAGCACTGTTGAAGTTATTTTTATTTATGCAGTTTTGTCGTATTTAATTATGAAAGTATGTTTGATTGTTAAATCTTGAAATGTGGTGATAATGCATGTTATTGTGAACCGTTTTGAGTACTTTGTTAAATTTTGAGTTATCGAAGTCGTTATGCTTGGGGGAGAATAATACTCCCCTTAGCATTACTTCACCTAGAGTTATGTAAGGGAAAGATTTATGATTTAATTTATAATCGACTTTGTACCCAAACTCAGATAACAACTTTGATGAATTTATGTTTGAATTAGAATTTGAAGGAGTTTTAATTTATATTTTGAAATCTTGACTTTTGAAGAGCATTTATTTTAGTTATTTTATTTATTTTGAAGAATTGTGAATTTCATGGTTATTTGATGATTTGAAGAATATTTTGATGATTTGTTGAGTGTTTAAATTTGAAGAACTTTATTGGTTTTAATTGTTTTACTTTGAGTTGAGTAGTCTAAAGGATGATTTTATCCTAAGGATACTGAACATGCACTCCGAGAGGTAAGGGGCCACTTAGCAGGGTGCTACCCTACATTGGAGAAACTTAGGATATGTTTTCGTCCGAGAGGTCGGGAGATACTGCGCGTATTGTCCGGCATCGGGTGTTTGGTCATTCTTAGACACAGACGGTAGGGAACGTAACCCGTAGGCCGTTCTGGAGGTTGCGAACTGACATACTCTTAGGAAGTGACCTGGGGGTCACTAGCATTCATCTTACTCATTTAATTATTTATTTATTTCACTTACTAATTTTGAAGTCTCTTTCCTCTTTTGACGATCTATTTATGGAATTACTTCCTTTCTTTGTCCTGTATAGTGTTGATGTATATTATTGTTGTTAACTTGTCTTATTATTTCCTACTTCGTGCGTTGTATGTTTTTCCTAATGCTTTCTATGATTATTGTGTATGCCTTGTATTATTAAGTTGTTAATTGAATCCTGATTCGACTGAGAGAGCTGTTAGTTACTCCCCACTGATTGTGGATTTTTGTTGTATATCTTTGCAGATGTGGAAGTATAGTTACCGTCTGGACGGGGACAGTGAGGCATGGTCCTGTGAGGAAGGATATGGTCCTAGTAGTTCTAGATGAGCACTATGATAGGAAGATTAAGACCACCTTTCTAGTGGTCTTAAGTAGTTTTATTATGGATGTTCCTATCTTTTTTGAGTTTATTTTAGTTGCATTATGGTTTGATGTTTTACTTGGGATTTTTAGTATGTTTATGGAATGAGGGTATGGAACCTCATCTCCTTGTTTATTTTTGAGGATAATATTGACTTGAGATTTTTATTCTATTTCATTGTTTAGAATAACATTTTCGTCTTAGTGGTATTTCCGCTGCCACTGATCTTTTATTTCATAGATTTATTTCTTTTATTCTATTTTATTTTATTTTATCCTTATTTTTATACTGTTAAAGGATGGGATATTACAGAAAGGATCATAATTATCAACATATAACAATGGGTTGAGGGATAGGAATTTCTTAAAAAAATACGGCACTCTCATTTTCATTCACTGTTTTCGTTTTCTAGGTGTCTTGGACCAACTCATCTAACATACTACTCATTTTCTCCAATCTTCCCATATGTTCCTTGGTTCTTTCTGAAGGTCGGTTTCGTCCAATGTTGCCATTAATGTGGATATCCTCTATGTACACTTCTTCCACATGTATGTTCTTATTTTTGTGACTACCGTCGTTATTGGCGTTAGTAGTCGTTGTTCTACATAAGAAGTCTGATCAGGATAAGATAAACTTGCAAAATAGTCCCCTTATCCTATATTCAACAATATCCTACATTTACACTCATAGTTATTCCATTTTTCATCAATAAGTTTCTTCTTGAAATTCATCTCCTCTTTATCTTATCTAAAACCTTTTACGCCTTTTACCCATATTCATTAATCTTTTTGCCAAGGGTCCTTTGACTCTTGCTTTGAAATCAAATGTTCCTTTTTAATATAAAGCCTCGAGGGTTTTATTAAAACCTATGTTCCTCTTTAATATAAAGCCTTGAGGGTTTTATTATAGGTTTTAGAACCATTTCTCTGATGTCACTATGTAACGCTCGACCTCTAAATCACTATTTAAAGTATTAATAGTAGCGGAAAATATAATACGACAAGGCGTTGCTGTCGTATCTACAGTTATGAAAATATACAAGGTTGTTTTCAGATAGAAAACCGCTATGTAAACTCACTTAAGTGATAAAATAATAACTTTTATTACATTAATAAACAATATCCTAATATCACAATAGTTCTTATAACTTATAAAAACTATGAACGCTAATTACTAAAACATAGAAGAGAAAGATACTTGCTTCTATTCGAATATTTCTTCCTCGGTTGTACGTAAAACATCAATACAAAAACTACGAGTACGAGACTTAGTTTCAAACAACTCTATCAACGTAAATTAATTTCAACTCATATTATTTCCAAATAGGCAATGTGTATATTCAAACACGTATATTTACAAGAGGGATATTCCATATGGTAACACTGTACTTTTGGCTTTTCTATGTGGTACCACTATTTTTTTAGAATTCTACATGGTACCGTTGTAATTTGATCTAATCCTATATCATAGCATTCCTTTAAGTAAAATGTTAATTTAGGAGTCAAATAGGGTTAAGGGCTCATCTCATTTTACGTGTTTTTTGATTTACGTGCTATAAAAATGTTCAAATAAGGTCTTGGGGGGTTATTTTGACCCCATAAGGGTCCAATTTATGGTCAAAATTGACAATGATACTTTTTGTTAATTTTGACCTTAAATTAGACCAAAATGACCCTTAAAAACTTTAATCCAACTAATTTACTCGTACACATATCATAACATACACATCAAGACAAAATCCTAACCCTAATTAACCCCTAATCAACATTTTAATCAATGGAATGTTACGATAGAAAATATGACTAAAGTACAATGGTACCATGTAGAATTCTCAAAAATTAGTGGTACCACATGGAAAAGCCAAAAGTGCGATGGTACCATATGGAACTTTCCTTTACAATATAATCAATCAAGTCCATTATTCCCTTTTATCGTATTCATTCTAGTTGTTGGACATTATTTCTCGGACGTCTCCCACAATGGGATAGTGGCCAAGTAAAAGAGCCAATGCTCATCAGTCAATGCCCTAGTAAACAACTCGATATGTGCATGGCCATTAGTCAGATCTCAAATTTTAGTCATTCAGCTACATTTCATAACATATTTCAATAGAAAATTTATATCTGATTTCTCATGAAACTTAAGTCATGCTTTAATACTCGCAAAAATTGGGATAACTAATAAATCATTACTTCTTACATCATTATAACTCCATAGTTATAATCTACGAGAATTGCGGCACTAGCATTAGTTGTTACCTTAAGCTGCAGAACAATAGTCCTTTTTCTTAGTCCTTGATATCAATTCTTCTCAAGCTATGAGGGCAGTTTTCTCATTATTAGCACGAATATAATTAAGTTAGAGACTTTTGAACTTTTTAAATGTAAGATCCTATACCGCTATACTTTGCATTTTGGAAATGTTTGGTGAGCAATGACTCAATTTCAATTGTTCTTGCTCGTTTTGTGCATGTTTTGGCCATTTTGTGTCGTTTTTAACCAATTTACTACCCACGTCAGGCAACACATCCAACTTCAATCTAATAACATCCTATACCCGCTATACTTTCTAGTTGGAGTTGTTTTGCGAGGAATGACTCGGTTTTGGTAGTTTGGTGCAAGTTTTGGTCATTTTGGATCGTTTTTGACTGTTTACTACCAAGGTCACCTAACCCTTTTAGTTTCAAACTAATTACAACCTAGACCCCGTATACTTTATTCTTTGGAGGTGTTTAGTGAGGAATGACGCAATTTAGGTCGGTTGTTTCCGTTTGGTGCAAGTTTTGGCCATTTTGGGTCACTTTTAACCTTACCCTAGTCACACAACCCTTTCAATTTAAACCTAATTGCACCCTAGACTCCCTATTCTTTCCGTTTTGTAGGAGTTTGGAGAGGAATTACACGATTTGGGTCGATTTTGGTCGTTTTGTACAAATTTTGGTTAACTTAGGTCGTTTTTAACCTAGTTACTACCCAAGTCACCCATCACTTTCAACTTCAACATAATAACACCCTATACTTTGCATTTTGGAGATGTTTGTGAGATATAACTCAATTGGGTCGATTTTGCTCATTTTGTGCAAGATTTGGCCATTTTGGGTCTCTTTACCCTATATACTACCCAAGTCACCCAAACCTTTCAGTCACAACTTAACTACACCATAAACCCCTTAAAATTTTCATTTGGCGATGTTTGGTGAGGAACAACTCCATTTGGGACAATTTTGCTTGTTTTGTGCAAGTGTTGGTGATTTTGATCGTTTTTAGCCTATTTAATACCCAAGTCCCCCCTTCAATTTCAACCTGATTACAACATAGATCCCTATACTTTGAATTTTAGAGGTATTTAGAGAGAAATGACATGATTTGTGTTAGTCTTGGTTGTTTGGTGCAAGTTTTTGCCGTTTTGGGTCATTTTATCCCATTTACTACTTAAATCTAGACCCCTTTAACTTCAGCGGGAGCATGGTTTAGAAGGGGGAAAGGGAAAGGAATCTAAAACCCCTTGATTCCCCAACATGTTTGGTTAGGGAAGGAAAGGGCTTCAATCCTTCACCCTACACCCTCCTTCCTTGGTGGTGCTCTGAAGAATCGGTGATCCTCTCTTTCTCTCTTATAAGCGTCGGCGACCTCCCTTTCTCTTTTTACCGGCAAGTTCGATCCTCTCTTTCTCTCTTACAAGTGTTTTCGGCGCTTTTCCTTTCCCTTCTCACCGGCGTCCTCTTCTCTCCCCCTCTATTTCCAGATATGGGTACGTTTTCGAGGGTTTGGCTGGCTTGTAGGTTCTTTCCCCGATGGTTTTAGCTTGTTGGTTTCACGGTGGTTTGTTTGTTGGTTTTGGTGGTTTTGCGGTGGTTTGGGGGTGGTTTGAGTAGGTTGTGCGGTGGTCATATGGTGGTTTTGGTTGGTCGAGGGTGGTCATGTGGTTTTGCGATGGTTTAGGGGTTGTTGGGTGTGTGGTGGGTGCAGCGATGGTTGTGGTCGTGATGTGGCGGTTCAGGGTGGTCAAAAGTGGTTAGGTGTTAGTTAATGGTGGTCAAATGGTGTTGAGGTAGTGGTCAATGGTGGGTGATTTGTAGAGGGATGTGGGGGAATTCAAAACCTTAGGGGGTAGGGGAATCAATGTAGAGGGGTTTGGGGGTAAACTTAAACTGAAATTGGGTAAAGGAAAAGAAAAAAAAAACATCAAACAAATAACAAGGGAAACCCAAGATTTCATTCCTTTTTCCTTTCCAGAAGACCCCTATTCAGAAGCCCCCTTAATATAATATTACCCTATACCCCCCCCCCCCATACTTTGCATTTTAGAGGTGTTTGTTAAGGAATGACTCAATTTAGATCGATTTTGGTCGTTTTGTGCGAGTTTTGGCCGTTTAAGTCTATCTACTAACCAAGTCACCTGACCATTTTTATTTTAACCTAATTTAACTTAGATCCATATACTTTGTTTTTTGGAGGTGTTTGGTAAGGAATGATCCCATTTGGGTTTGTTTTTGGTCATTTTGTGTAGGTTTTGGTCGTTTTGAGTTGTTTTTAGCTTAGTTACTACCCAAGTCACCCATCCCTTCCCACTTCAACGTAATAACATCCTACACCTTTTATATTTTGCATTTTGTTCGAGTTTTCTCTGTTTCAGGTTATTTTTAGCCTATTTACTCACCAAGTAAACCAACACATGCAACTTCAAACTAATAAGATCTTATATCCCCTATTATTTGCATTGTAAAAATGTTTGGTGAGGAATGACTCGATTTTGGTCGTTCTTGCTAGTTTTGTGCATATTTTGGCCGTTTAAGGCCGTTTTTAACCTTCTTACTAACCATGATACGCATACCATTAAACTTCAACCTAATAACACCCCATACCCCCCTACTTTGAACTTTGGAGTTGTTTGGCGAGGAATGACTCGGTTTCGGTCAGTTTTGGTCGTTTGGTGCAAGTTTTGTCCATTTTAGATCGATTTCAACCTATTTACTACCCAGGTCACCTTACCCTTTCAATTTCAAACTAACGACAACCTAGACCCCTTATACTTTGCATTTTGGAGGTGTTTTATGAGGAATGATGCAATTTGGGTCGGCGTTTGTCATTTGGTGCAAGTTTCTGCTATATTGCTTGTAGCCTATTTACTACCATAGTCACACAACCCCTTCAATGTCAACCTAATTATACCCTCGACCTCCCATTCTTTACATTTTGTAGTATTTTGTCACCGAATGACATGATTGTGGTCAGTTTTGGTTGTGTTGTACAAGTTTTGGCCTTTTTAGGTCGTTACTGACCTATTTACTACCCAAGTCACCCATCACTTTCAAGATCAACATAATAACACCCTATACTTTGCATTTTGGAGATGTTTGGTGAGGAATAACTCGATTTGTGTCAATTTTGTTCGTTTTGTGCAAATTTAGGCCATTTTGGGTTCTTTGTTACCCTATGTACTACCTAAGTCACCCAAATCTTTCGGTTTCAACCTACTTACACCATTGGCCCCTTAAAATTTGCATTTTGGCGGTGTTTGGTGAGGAATAACACAATTTGGGACAATTTTGCTTCTTTTTTAGTCATTTTTAGCCAATTCATTATCCAAGTCACTTATCCATTTCAATTTTAACCGAATTACACCTTAGAACCCCTATACTTTGCATTTTAAAGGTGTATAGTGAGTAATGCGCGATTTGGGTTGTTTTTAACCTATTTACTACCCAAGTCACCCAACCCTTCCAATTTTCATCCTAATTACACCCTTATACCCTCTATACTTTGCATTTTGAAGGTGTTTCGTGAGGAATGACGTAATTTGGTCTGTTTTCGTCGTTTTGCGCAAGTTTTCGCCATATTAGTTCATTTTTAGCCTATTTAATACCAGAGTCACACATTCCTTTCATTCAAACCTAATTACTCTTGTACTCCCTATACTTCTCATTGCAAAGGTGTTTGTCAAGGATTGATGAGATTCGGGTCAATTTTAGTCATTTTTAGAAGTTTGGCCGTTTTGGTTGTTTGTAGTGTATTTACTAATTCCTATCCTTTCAATTTCAACCGAATTGCAACCCACATCCGCTAAATTTTGCATTTTGTAGGTGTTTGGCAAGGAATGATGGAAGTTGGGTCAACTATGGTCATTTTGTGCAAATGTTGATTGTTTTGGGTCTTTTTTAGTGTATTGACTATATAAGTCACTCAATAGTTTCAAGTTCAACCGAATAACACCCTAAACTCCCCTATACTTTGAATTTTGAGATGAATGGTGAGGAATGACACGAATTGGATCGGTCTTGCTCAATTTGTGCAAGTTTTGGAATAGATTCTTTCCTGAGCACATTAGGAGGCAGAAGAGTAGTGAATTTACTAGATTTAATCAAGGTTCTACCATGAGTGTCGAGGAATATGCCCAAAAATTTCATGACTATGCTAGATTCTTCCCACACATGGTTCCCGATGAAGCTACTAAGGCACAAAAGTTTGAGGATGGCTTAAGTTTCAAAATCCAAACACGTCTTGGAGGGACTACCTCTACTACCTTCATGGAGGCCTATAGTAAAGCGTGCAATATAGAACGAATTTTGAAAAGAGAGGAAGAAGTGTTGGGAAGAAACAAAAAGAAGGAACAAGGTGGAAATTCTCTAGGTCAGGGTAACGAAAAAAGGGCTCTTTATGGAGGGAACAATGGTGGAGGAAATCACCAAGGGAATCGTTATAGCAACAATAGGAACTATTAGAGCAACTCCAACCAAGGTCATGATAAGAAAATGTTTGTTTGTAAGAAGTGCGCCAAGAGTCATCCAGGTCTCACTTGTACTGGTGAAAAGATTAAGTGCTTCGAATGTGGAGAGTCAGGGCACAAGGCTAATCAATGCCCTAATAGGACAAATGACCAAAACGGGCATAATAAGAGTTACCATACCAATGAGGGTGGAAGCAAGAACCAATATCAAACTGGGAACCGCCCAAACAATGCTCAAGGTCAAAATGGAGCTTCAACTACAACAAATCCTCATAACAACAATCAAACAAACGGGAATGGACCACGTCCAACTTATAGATGAATCCATGTCATGAGCAGAACTGAAGCCGACACCAACACCAATATAGCCACGGGTACTTTTCCTGTAAACTCTTACCCCGCTTTCTTACTTTTTGACTCTAGAGCATCTCATTCATTTATCTCTAAGTCTTTTGTGGAAAAGTATGCCTTGAGACCTTCGTCTTCATGTCAAGCCCACATAGTTATGTCCACAGGTGACACCATTTCTTGTAATACCCTTTTCCAAAACACTCCCATTAACATAGCAGGAACTGACCTACCTGGCGGACTTAATCATGTTTTCCCTAAAAGACTTTGACATTATTTTAGGTATGGATTGGTTAGGAAAGTATAAGGCAAACATTGAGTGTCATAAGCCAAAAGTTTCTCTTATAGGGCCAAATGGGAATAGAATCTCTTACAAAGGCGTGGTTTCTACACCCGGAATTAAGATTATCTCAGCCTTGAACCTTCAAACCTACCTTAGGAAAGGCTATCCTATCTACCTGTGCCACATGAAGTAAGGAGGATGACAAGGTTGATCAAATTCCTGTGGTAAATGAGTTTCCCGATGTATTTCCCGATGAGATCCCCGAAATGCCCCCAGAAAGGGATATTGAGTTCAAGATCGACTTAGCTCCCGGAACTGGTCCTATTTCTAAGGCACCATATCGAATGGCACCTGCAGAAATGAGGGAATTAAAGGGACAACTAGAAGAGCTATTAGAAAAAGGCTACATTCGACCAAGTGTCTCACCTTGGGGAGCACCTGTGTTGTTTGTTAGAAAGAAAGATGGTTCTTTGAGGTTGTGCATTGATTACAGGGAATTGAACAATGTCATTGTTAAAAATAGATATCCACTACCTCGAATAGAAGATTTATTCGATCAATTGAAAGGAGCTGCTATATTCTCAAAAATTATTTTGCGGTCTGGGTACCATCAATTGCGAATTGCAGAGGAGGATATACCCAAAATGGCTTTCCGAACTAGGTATGGCCATTATGAGTTCACCGTTATGCCCTTTGGACTCACTAATGCGCCTGCGGCTTTTATGGACCTCATGGATTGAACTTTCCAGCAGTACTTGGATAAATTCGTTGTCGTATTCATCGATGACATCTTGGTGTTTTCAAAGGATAAGGAGGAGCACGAGACCCATTTGCAAAAGATTTTGGAAATACTTCGAGAAAACAAATTATATGCCAAATTCTCGAAGTGTGAGTTTTGGTTGGAGAAGGTCGCATTCTTGGGTCACGTGATATCAAAAGAAGGAGTGGCAGTGGACCCCTTAAAGATACAAGTAGTGACTGATTGGGCTAGACCCATAAGTGTTACGGAGGTAAGAAGTTTTTTGGGCCTTGATGGCTACTATAGGAGGTTTGTTAAAGACTTTTTAAGAGTTGCCCAACCTCTTACCAATCTCATGAAGAAGACAACAAAGTTCCAGTGGGACGACAAGTGTGAGGTAGCTTTCCAAGAATTGAAGAAACGTCTTACTACAGCACCAGTCTTGACCTTGCCCTCTGGAACAGACGGGTACGAGGTTTATAGTGATGCCTCACAGCATGGTTTGGGGTGTGTGTTGATGCAAAATGGAAAGGTGGTCGCATACGCATCAAGACAACTTGAAAGTTATGAACAAAATTACCCCACGCATGACTTGGAGTTGGGAGCAATTGTTTTCGCACTTAAAATATGGAGACATTACTTATATGGCGTTAAGTGCACCATGTATACAGACCATAAGAGTTTAAAGTACCTCTACACACAAAAGGAGTTGAACATGAGACAAAGACGTTGGCTAGAACTAATTAACGACTACAACTTGGACATCGTATATCATGAGGGCAAAGCAAACAAGGTGGCCGATGCTTTGAGCAGGAAGAGTAGTCATACATTGAATGTTATGATCCTAGCTGACGAATTATGTGAAGACCTTCGAAAATTAAACCTAGAAGTGGTGGAGTACGGTTTCGTAGAAGCTCAATTGAATGCACTTACTGCGGAACCTGACTTATTCGAAGAGATCCGAGCAAAACAAGCCGAGGATGAGTGGATAATTAGATTAAAGAAATTGAAAGAGGATGGCCAGGCCCCCGAATTTCAGGTTGATGAAAATGAAGCGGCTAAATACAAAGGACGTTGGTATGTCCCTAATGACAAAACTCTAAGGGACAAGATTTTAAACGAGGCTCATAACACACATTACTCAATACACCGTGGAGGAGACAAGCTTTATAAAGACCTCAAGCAACACTTTTGGTGACCTAGGATGAAGAGAGAGGTGGCCGAGTTTGTGGCTAAATGTTTGACTTGTCAAAAGGTGAAGATCCAACACTTAAAACCCGGAGGAAAGCTGCAACCCTTAACTGTACCTGGATGGAAATGGGAGTCTATTTCAATGGATTTTGTCATGGGGTTGCCAAACACTAAATCAGGAAAGAACGCTATCTGGGTTATAGTGGACAAATTGACCAAAACAGCAAGATTTGTAGCGATGAAGGATACATGGTCAATGCAACAATTGGCAGATGCTTATTTCAAGGAGATAGTGCGGTTGCACGGAGTACCAAAGGACATTGTGTCTGATCGGGATTCTCGTTTCCAGTCCAAATTTTGGAAGAAGCTTCAAGAAGCAGTAGGAACTATACTCAAATGCAGTACGACCTTTCACCCAGCAACAGACGGTCAAACTGAAAGAACCATCCAAACACTCGAAGACATGTTGAGGGCATGCGTGCTGGACTTCGAAGGGTCATGGGATGAGCATCTAATGTACATCAAGTTCTCTTATAATAATAGTTATCATGCAAGCATCAAGATGTCCCCCTATGAGGCGTTGTTTGGAAGAAAGTGTAGAAGCCCAGTATGTTGGAGTGATGTGAATGAATCTTTAAGTTTGGGGCCGGAAATGATTGAAGAGACTACTAAAAAGGTCAAACTCATTCAAGAACATATGAAGGCTGCCCAACACCGTCAAAAGTCATACGCGGACTTAAAAAGACGAGATTCAGAATTTGAAGTAGGTTAAAAGGCCTTACTCAAGGTATCGCCAACCAAAGGTGTCATAAGATTCGGAAGAAAAGGGAAATTAAGTCCACGATACATTGGACCTTACGAAGTATTGGAACGAGTTGGAGAGGTAGCCTATAGGTTAGCCCTACCAATGGCATTAGCCAATGTCCATAATGTTTTTCATGTTTCCCAACTTCGTAAATATGTCCATAATCCTAATCATATAATCCAACCCGAAATCGTTGAGTTAGATAACACCCTTAGCTTTGAAGATCGTCCTGTTAGAATACTAGATACCAAGACAAGAAACACTACAACGAAGGAAATTAAGTTAGTTAAAGTACTATGGTCAAATCAGCAAACTGAGGAAGCCACTTGGGAAGCCGAGGACGACATGAAAACGCGATATCCAGAACTCTTTGTCCAGGTACGATAATGTTTCGAGGACGAAACTCCCTAAAAGGGGGGGAAGAGTGTGATACTAACATTCCAATCTCTTTAACTGACCAGCTCTTAAGCTTAAATTTCTTAATCTGATCGAGCCTTTAGCTATAAAGTTTGAGGACGAACTTGTTTTTAAGGAGGAGTAAATGTAATATCCCAAAATTTTCTTACATTTTAAATAATGTTATTTTCAAATTATTATTTTGTAAGTTCCTAGAAGTTAATTTAATAGTTATATTCCTTTATTTTTTTTTACTCTTAAAATTTTTACAAGTGGGTACTGTTTCATGAAGACTCTTATAGGTCACTTTTCACTAACACTACCACGCCCAACCCACCCTTAATCTTTTAGCTAAAAACAAAGAAGAAGGAAAAAAAATCAATCAAAAAAAAAATTCAAAGCTCAGCCGTGAGATTTGGGAAAATTTTCCTTACTTCCTTCCCATATCAATATACCAATTTCTTTGTTAATAAATCCCTAAATTTTTGCCAATCAACTCTTAAATTGATTGGGATCTTCATTTTTGCCATAAATAACTCTCCATTTCCTTCTTAAATCCATCTCCTTCACCTATAAAAACCCCCAATGGTCATTCCATAACACCATCTCTTCTTTACCTTCTCTTCAACATGTATGAACTAAACCCTTATTTTTCCTCCCAATGATTCTTATACTAACGTTTTCAAAAAAAAAAATTGAAATGAGAGGAGGTTCGCCGGCGACGCAGCACCGGCGGTGGCTAGCCTGCTCAAGCGCCACCTTCTCTTTCTCCTTCTTTCTTCTCTTTCTTCTTTCTCCTTTCTCTTTTCTTCTCTTCCTTCGTGCCCTGTTGGGTGGTTAATTCCGCTGTGGTATTTCCGCTGCCACTGATATTTTATTTAATAGATTTATTTCTTTTATTTTATTTTATTTTATCCTTATTTTTATACTGTTAAAGGACGGGATGTTACAGAAAGGATCATAATTATCAACATATAACAATGGGTTGAGGGATAGGAATTTCTTAAAAAAATACGGCACTCTCATTTTCATTCACTGTTTTCGTTTTCTAGGTGTCTTGGACCAACTCATCTAACATACTACTCATTTTCTCCAATCTTCCCATATGTTCCTTGGTTCTTTCTGAAGGTCGGTTTCGTCCAATGTTGTCATTAATGTGGATATCCTCTATGTACACTTCTTCCACGTGTATGTTCTTATTTTTGTGACTACCGTCGTTATTGGCGTTAGTAGTCGTTGTTCTACATAATAAGTCTAATCAGGATAAAATAAACTTGCAAAATAGTCCCCTTATCCTATATTCAACAGTATCCTACATTCACACTCATAGTTATTCCCTTTTTTATGAATAAGTTTCTTCTTGAAATCCTCTCCTCTTTATCTTATCTAAAACCTTTTACGCCTTTTACCCATATTCATTAATCTTTTTGCCAAGGGTCCTTTGACTCTTGCTTTAAACTCAAATGTTCCTTTTTAATATAAAGCCTCGAGGGTTTTATTAAAACCTATGTTCCTCTTTAATATAAAGCCTTGAGGGTTTTATTATAGGTTTTAGAACCATTTCTCTGATATCACTATGTAACGCTCGACCTCTAAATCACTATTTAAAGTATTAATAGTAGCAGAAAATATAATACGTCAAGGCGTTGCTGTCGTCTCTACAGTCAAGAAAATATACAAGGCTGTAGTTCAGATAGAAAACCGCTATGTAAACTCACTTAAGTGATAACATAATAAATTTTATTACATTAAGAAACAATATCCTAATATCACAATAGTTCTTAAAACTTATAAAAACTATGAACGCTAATTACTAAAACATAGAAGAGAAAGATACTTGCTTCTATTCGAATATTTCTTCCTCGGTTGTACGTAAAACATCAATACAAAAACTACGAGTAGGAGACTTAGTTTCGAACAACTTTATCAACGTAAATTAATTTCAACTCATATTATTTCCAAATAGGCAATGTGTATATTCAAACACGTATATTTACAATAGGGATATTCCATATGGTACCACTGTACTTTTGGCTTTTCTATGTGGTACCACTATTTTTTTAGAATTCTACATGGTACCGTTGTAATTTGATCTAATCCTATATCATAGCATTCCTTTAAGTAAAATGTTAATTTAGGAGTCAAATAGGGTTAAGGGCTCATCTCATTTTACGTATTTTTTGATTTACGTGCTATAAAAATGTTCGAATAAGGTCTTGGGCGGTTATTTTGACCCCATAAGGGTCCAATTTATGGTCAAAATTGACAATGATGATTTTTGTTAATTTTTATCTTAAATTAGACCAAAATGACCCTTAAAAACTTTAATCCAACTAATTTACCCGTACACATATCAAAACATACACATCAAGACAAAATCCTAACCCTACTTAACCCCTAATCAACATTTTAATCAATGGAATGTTACGATTGAAAATATGAATAAAGTACAGTGGTACCATGTAGAATTCTCAAAAATTAGTGGTACCACATGGAAAAGCCAAAAGTGCGATGGTACCATATGGAACTTTCCTTTACAATATAATCAATAAAGTCCATTATTCCCTTTTATCATATTCATTCTAGTTGTTGGACATTATTTCTCGGACGTCTCCCACAATGGGATAGTGGCCAAGTAAAAGAGCCAATGCTCATCAGTCACTGCCCTAGAAAACATTTCGATATGTGCATGGCCATTAGTTAGATCTCAAATTTTAGTCATTCAGCTACATTTCATAACATATTTCAATAGAAAATTTATATATAATTTCTCATGAAACATAAGTCATGGTTTAATACTCGCAAAATTGGGATAAATAATAAATCATTACTTCTTACATCATTATAACTCCATAGTTATAATCTACGAGAATTGCGGCACTAGCATTAGTTGTTACCTTAAGCTGCAGAACAATAGTTCTTTTTCCTTAGTCCTTGATATCAATTCTTCTCAAGCTATGAGGGCGGTTTTCTCATTATTAGCACGAAATTATATAATTAAGTTAGGGACTTTTGAACTTTTTAAATGTAAGACCCTATACCCCTATACTTTGCATTTTGGAAATGTTTGGTGTGCAATGACTTGATTTCAATTGTTCTTGCTCGTTTTGTGCATGTTTTGGCCATTTTGTGTCGTTTTTAACCAATTTACTACCCACGTCCGGCAACACATCCAACTTCAATCTAATAACACCCTATACCCGCTATACTTTCTATTTGGAGTTGTTTCGCGAGGAATGACTCGGTTTTGGTCGTTTGGTGCAAGTTTTGGTCATTTTGGGTCGTTTTTGACTGTTTACTACCAAGGTCACCTAACCCTTTTAGTTTCAAACTAATTACAACCTAGACCCCGTATACTTTATTCTTTGGAGGTGTTTAGTGAGGAAGGACGCAATTTAGGTCGGTTATTTTCGTTTGGTGCAAGTTTTGCCCATTTTGGGTCACTTTTAACCTTACCCTAGTCACACAACCCTTTCAATTTAAATCTAATTTCACTCTAGACTCCCTATTCTTTCCGTTTTGTAGGAGTTTGGAGAGGAATTACACGATTTGGGTCGATTTTGGTCGTTTTGTACAAATTTTGGTAAACTTAGGTCGTTTTTAACCTAGTTACTACCCAAGTCACCCATCACTTTCAACTTCAACATAATAACACCCTATACTTTGCATTTTGGAGATGTTTGTGAGATATAACTCGATTGGGTCGATTTTTCTCATTTTGTGCAAGATTTGGCCATTTTAGGTCTCTTTTACCCTATATACTACCCAAGTCACCCAAACCTTTCAGTCACAACTTAACTACACCATAAACCCCTTAAAATTTGCATTTTGGTGATGTTTGGTGAGGAACAACTCGATTTGGGACAATTTTGCTTGTTTTGTGCAAGTTTTGGTGATTTTGATCGTTTTTAGCCTATTTAATACCCAAGTCACCCAACCCCCTTCAATTTCAACCTGATTACAACATAGATCCCTATACTTTGAATTTTAGAGGTATTTAGAGAGAAATGACATGATTTGGTTAGTCTTGGTTGTTTGGTGCAAGTTTTTGCCGTTTTGGGTCATTTTAGCCTATTTACTACTTAAATCTAGACCCCTTAAATTCAGCGGGAGCATGGTTGAGAAGGGGGAAAGGGAAAGGAATCTAAAACCCCTTGATTCCCCAACATGTTTGGTTAGGGAAGGAAAGGGCTTCAATCCTTCACCCTACACCCTCCTTCCTTGGTGGTGCTCTGAAGAATCGGTGATCCTCTCTTTCTCTCTTATAAGCGCCGGCGACCTCCCTTTCTCTTTTTACCGGTAAGTTCGATCCTCTCTTTCTCTCTTACAAGTGTTTTTGGAGCTTTTCCTTTCCCTTCTCACCGGCGTCCTCTTCTCTCCCCCTCTCTTTCCAGATATGGGTAAGTTTTCGAGGGTTTGGCTGGCTGGTTAGTTCTTTCCCCGACGGTTTTAGCTTGTTAGATTCACGGTGGTTTGTGTGTTGGTTTTGGTGATTTCGCGGTGGTTTGGGGGTGGTTTGAGTAGGTTGTGCGGTGGTCATATGGTGGTTTTGGTTGGTCGAGGGTGGTCATGTGGTTTCGCGATGGTTTAGGGGTTGTTGGGTGTGTGGTGTGTGCAACAGTGGTTGGGTCGTGATGTGGTGGTTCAGGGTGGTCAAAAGTGGTTAGGTGTTAGTTAATGGTGGTCAAATGGTGTTGAGGTAGTGGTCAATGGTGGGTGATTTGTAGAGGGATGTGGGGGAAGTCAAAACCTTAGGGGGGTAGGGGAATCAATGTAGAGGGGTTTGGGGGTAAACTAAAACTGAAATTGGGTAAAGGAAAAGAAAAAAAAAACATCAAACAAATAACAAGGGAAACCCAAGATTTCATTCCCTTTTCCTTTCCTGAAGACCCATATTCAGAAGCCCCCTTAATATAATAATACCCTATACCCCCCATACTTTGCATTTTAGAGGTGTTTGTTAAGGAATGACTCAATTTGGATCGATTTTGGTCGTTTTGTGCGAGTTTTGGCCGTTTAAGTCTATCTACTAACCAAGTCACCTGACCATTTTTATTTTAACCTAATTTAACTTAGATCCATATACTTTGTGTTTTGGAGGTGTTTGGTAAGGAATGATCCGATTTGGGTTTGTTTTTGGTCATTTTGTGTAGGTTTTGGTCGTTTTGAGTTGTTTTTAGCTTAGTTACTACCCAAGTCACCCATCCCTTCCCACTTCAACGTAATAACATCCTATACCTTTTATATTTTGCATTTTGTTTGAGTTTTCTCTATTTTGGGTTATTTTTAGCCTATTTACTCACCAAGTCAACCAACACATGCAACTTCAAACTAATAAGATCTTATATCCCCTATTATTTGCATTTTAAAAATGTTTGGTGAGGAATGACTCGATTTTGGTCTTTCTTGCTAGTTTTGTGCATGTTTTGGTCGTTTAAGGCCGTTTTTAATCTTCTTACTAACCATGATATGCATCCCATTAAACTTCAACCTAATAACACCCTATACCCCCTACTTTTAACTTTGGAGTTGTTTGGCGAGGAATGACTCGATTTAGGTCAGTTTTGGTCGTTTGGTGCAAGTTTTGTCCATTTTAGATCGATTTTAACCTATTTACTACCTAGGTCACCTTACCCTTTCAATTTCAAACTAATGACAACCTAGACCCCTTATACTTTGCATTTTGGAGGTGTTTTATGAGGAATGATTCAATTTGGGTCGGTGTTTGTCATTTGGTGCAAGTTTTTGCCGTTTTTGGTTCCTTTTAGCCTATTTACTACCATAGTCACACAACACCTTCAATGTCAACCTAATTATACCCTCGACCTCCTATTCTTTGCATTTTGTAGTATTTTGTCAACGAATGACATGATTGTGGTCGGTTTTCGTCGTTTTGTAGAAGTTTTGGCCTTTTTAGGTCGTTACTGACCTATGTACTACCCAAGTCACCCATTACTTTCAAGATCAACATAATAACACCCTATACTTTTCATTTTGGAGATGTTTGGTGAGGAATGACTCGATTTGTGACAATTTTGCTTGTTTTGTGCAAATTTAGGCCATTTTGGGTCCTTTGTTACCCTATTTACTACCTAAGTCACCCAAATCTTTCGGTTTCAACCTAATTACACCATTGGCCCCTTAAAATTTGCATTTTGGCGGTGTTTGGTGAGGAATAACACAATTTGGGACAATTTTGCTTCTTTTTTAGTCATTTTTAGCCAATTCATTATCCAAGTAACTTATCCATTTCAATTTTAACCGAATTACACCTTAGAACCCCTATACTTTGCATTTTAAAGGTGTATAGTGAGTAATGCGTGATTTGGGTTGTTTTTAACCTATTTACTACCCAAGTCACCCAACCCTTCCAATTTTCATCCTAATTACACCCTTATACCCTCTATACTTTGCATTTTGAAGGTGTTTCGTGAGGAATGACGCAATTTGGTCTGTTTTCGCCATTTTCAACAAGTTTTCGCCATATTAGATCATTTTTAGCCTATTTAATACCAGAGTCACATATTCCTTTCATTCAAACCTAATTACTCTTGTACTCCCTATACTTCTCATTGCAAAGGTGTATGTCAAGGATTGATGAGATTCGGATCAATTTTAGTCATTTTTACAAGTTTGGTCGTTTTGGTTGTTTGTAGTGTACTTACTAATTCCCAACCCTTTCAATTTCAACCGAATTGCAACCCACATCCTCTAAATTTTGCATTTTGTAGGTGTTTGGCAAGGAATGATGGAAGTTGGGTCAACTATGGTCATTTTGTGCAAATGTTGATTGTTTTGGGTCTTTTTTAGTGTATTGACTATATAAGTCACTCAATAGTTTCAAGTTCAACCGAATAACACCCTAAACCCCCCTATACTTTGCATTTTAAGATGAATGGTGAGGAATGACTCGAATTGGATCGGTCTTGCTCAATTTGTGCAAGTTTTGAATGTTTTCGCTTGTTTTAGCCTATTCACTATCTAATTCACCCAACCCATTCAATTTCAACCTCATTGCACCGCAGACCCCTTAAATCTGCATTTTGGAGGTAATCTGTGAGGAACCTCATTACACCTCAGCTAAATCTATATTTTGGAGGTAATCTGCATTTTATGCAAGTTTTGGCCGTTTTTAGCCTATTCACTACCCAATTTACCCAACCCCTATAATTTCAAATTAATTAGACCATAAACCACCTATATTGTGAATTTTGGAGGTATTCGGAGAGGAATGACATGGTTTGGATTGATTTTGGTCGTTTTGTGCAAATTTTAGTTGTTTTGGTCATTCTTAGCCTATTTACTATCCAAGTCATCCAGCCATTCTAATTTCAACCTAATAAAACCATATACCCTATGTACTTTTAATAATAGAGGTGTTTCATGAGGAAAGACTCGATTTGGTTCAGCTTTGGTTGATTTGTGTTAGCCATTTTGCATCATCGTTTAGCTATTTACTACCCAAGTCACCCATTCCTTTCAATTCCAACCTCATAACGTATTACACCCCTACACTTTTCATTTCTAAGGTATGTCACGAAGAATGAAGCACTTCATGTCTGATTTGGACGTTTTGTGAAAGTTTTGGTTGTTTTGTTTTGTTTTTAGTCTATTCACAATTCTCCGAACCCTTTCAATTTCAACCTAATTACACCCTACATCATCTAGACTTCTCATTTTGTAGGTGTTCAGTAAGAAATAACGTGATTTGGGTCAATTTGTGCAAGTGTTGGCCGTTTGTGGTTGTTTTTAGCTAATTTACTACAGAAGTCACCCAATAGTTTCAGCATCAACCTATGACATTGATGTATTTCCATAGTATAGTTTTGCCTATAGGTTTTTACCTTTCACTTGAAAGGGTTTTTCCTATTTTTGGCTTAGTCTATAGAGTCTTAGATTAATTTATTTTAGACTTTAGTTAATTTAATTTAGACTTTTATTCAGCATATTATTTTCTGTTATATGGCCGAAAATATGTGATGTAATTTCGGTTATGTTTAAGTCTAGTTGAGTTGTAATCCCTTAAAGACAAGATTAGATTAGCTAAGGGATAAGGTTGATCTAGGCGTGTGAAATAAGATAGGTGAGCCGAAAATCTCTATCCTATCTTATTAGATTATCTTCCTTATCTTTAGGATATCTTTTCCTAAATTCTAGGGATTAGTTTTAAATGCTTTCTAGATAGGTTTTTGGATTCCTAATTGTGCTAGGATTAGCCTAGTATATATATAGGACCGATTAGCATTAATAAGATCAGATTTTGAAGTATTAAAATTTCATGAGTTTGTACTTATGATTTAAGGTTGAGTACCTTGCTTGTTTAGCATTGAAGAAAGACTGAGATCGATCTTCTACCCCTTTGAACCGAGATTCAAAGGTTACTATCCCTATTTGTTACTCTCTAAACTACACAACCATCACTCTCTTTAGCTAAATATCACATAAAAATCGTTCCTTTAAGTCCTATAACCCTCACTCACTCTAAAACCCTCTAAAGTATCAATCTTTGAGCCCAAAATCATATCAGACATACTTTCCATTTTGGTGATGTTTGGTAAGGAATGACTCAATTTGGGTTGATTTTGCTCGTTTTGTGCAAGCTTTGGCCGTTTTGCGTCGTTTTTATCCTATTGACTACCCAAGTTACCCAATCGTTTCTTATAACTACCTAATTATTTGCATTTTGCAGGTGTTTAGCGAAGAATGAATCAATTTGGGTCAGTTTTTGTCATTTTGTGCAAGTTTTAGATTGTTTTTAATTAGCCTATTTATTATCCTACTCACTCAAACCTTTCAATAAACTAATTACACCCCTAGACCCCTATACTTTGCATACTATAGGTGTTTGGCAAAGAATCACATAATTTGGGTCAGTTTTATACAAGTTTCGGCCGTTTTAGATACCCTAGATCCCCTACACTTTGCATTTCAGAGGTGTTGGGCAAGTAACGGCGCGATTTAGGTAAGTTTTGTCATTATGTTTAAATGTTAGTTGTTTTCGGTCGTTTTTAGCGTATTTACTACCCATGTCACCCAACAATTCCAATTTCAACATAATTACACGCTAGACCCCCGTATACTTTTCATTTTGTAGAGTCTTTGGCGAGGAATGACACGGTTTCGGTCTATTTTGGTCATTTTCTGCAAATATTGGCCGTTTTGTGTTGTAATTAGCATATTTACTACCTTAGTCACCCCTATACTTTGCCTTTTGGAGCTGTTTGACAAGGAATGACTCGATTTGGGTAGTGTTTAGCCTATGTACTAGCAAAGACATCCAACCCTTTCAAATTATATCTAATTACACTCTAGTTTTCCTATACTTTGAATCTTGTAGGACTTTGGTAAGGAATGATGCGATTTGAGTCGGTTAAGTTCGTTTTGTGCAAGTTTTGGTTGCTTTGGTTGGTTTTAAAACTATTTACTACCCAAGTCATCTGACCCCTTTAACATCAACCTAATTACACCCCAAGAACCCCTATACTTTGCATTTTGTAGGCGTTCGATAAGCAATGACGCAAATTGTGTCTATATTGATCGTTTTGTGCAAGATTGGTCGTTTTGGTTTGTATTTTAGCGTATTTACTACCTAAGTCACCAGACCCTTCCAGATTCAACCTAATTACACCCTAGATCCCCTATACTTTGCATTTTAGAGGTGTTTTACAACGAATGACACAATCTGGGTCGGTTTTAGTCGTTTTGTGCAAGTTTTGGCCGTTTTAGGTCATTTTTAATCTATTTAACAAAAAAGTGACCCATCCCTTACAACTTCAACCTAATAACACCATATACCCCTATACTTTACATTTTGGAGGTGTTTGGCGAGGAATTACGTGATTTAGGTCAGTTTTATGCAAGTTTTGGTCATTTTTAGACTATTATAGTGCAAATCACCCAACCTTTTGAATCCCTACACTATGCCTTTGGGGGGTGTTTGGTCAGGACTGACGTGATTTTGGTTTATTTTGGTCGTTTTGTGCCTGTATTTTTCGTTTTCGATCGTATTTATCTAGACCCTTTCCATTTCAACCTAATTACATCCTAGATCCCCTACACTTTGAATTTTGGACGTGTTTGGGAAGGAATGACCTGATTAGGGTCAATTTTGGGCAATATGTGCAAGTGTTGGCCATTTTGGGTCATTTTTAGCCTATTTTGTTGCTTAAGTCACCTAACCCTTTCAATTTCAACCTAATCACACCCTATATCCCCTTATACTTGTCATTTTGGAGTTGTTTGGTGAGGAATGATGCGATTTTTAACAATTTTGCTCGTTTTGTGCAAGTTTTGGCTGTTTTGGATCATTTTTAAACTTTTCACTACCCAAGTCACCCAACCTTTTCAATTTCAATCTACTTAAATGCTAGACACCATATAGTTTGCATTTTGGAGCTTTTTGGCGAGGAATGATGCAATTTTCGTCTGTTTTTGTCATTTTGTTCAAGTATTGGCCGTTTTGGGTCTTATTTAGTCTATTTACTACCTAAGTCACCGGACCCTTTCAATTTCAACCTAATTATGCCCTTGATCACCTATACTTTTAATTTTGGAGGTGTTTGGCGAGGAATGATGCGATTTGAGCCAGTTTTGGTCAATGTATGTATGTGTTGGTCGTTTTAGCTTGTTTCTAGCCTATTTACTACCCAAGTGACCCAACCCTTTCAACCTCAACCTAATAAGACCAATACCCCTATTACTAACATTTTAGAGTCTTTTTTGGCATAGAATGCCTCGATTTGGCTATGTTTTGCTTGTTTTTTGCATCTTTTCGGTCATTTTTAGCCTATTGTTTTTACCCAAGTTATCCAACCCTTTTTAACTTCAACTTGCATGCCAAAATTTCAAAAACAAGCATTAAATTTTGTCAAATTAAACATGGAAACATTGCTATACAAATGAATACAATATAAAAAAAATACAAGCTAAAGGAAATAAAATGAAAGAATTTGAAGCCCTACCTACATTCTGAAATGAAATGCAAGATTCAAGTTTCGAATTTCTTGAATGGTGATCAATGTCCTCTTCAAAATGTAATTTAGGTTGTTTCTCTTTTCGTTTTACTTTCCCTCGTTAAAATCAGCAGACCAATCTGAAAGGAATAGCCCAAGTGATTACTTCAACACACTAAACCCACCATGCCCAATGCTTGTGACTAGGTGTTATTATCGAATGCATCGAGACCGATAAGGCTCGGCTCGGCTCGGCTCGTGAGCTCGACGAGCCTGGAAATTGAGAGCTCGGCTCAAGCTCATGAACTTTCTTAGGCCTCGAGCTCGGCTCGGTTCGGTATTATAGGCTCGTTTTGAACCATTTTTCTAAAAAACTATTAATCTAAAATTTAGAACATCGGCAACGAGTAATCCAACATATACAATAATCTTTGGTTCTACATAATCTACACTAATCCGACAAATGTATGTAAAATTGAAAGGAACGTCCATTAATTATTAAAAAAATGTAATTTTGCAGGGAGCAATTAAGTTTTTTAAAAATGTACTTCCTCAGCTTTTTAATACTTGCATTATTTTCCATTTTTGGAAGTTGCAAATTACTTGCATCATTTCCTTTTAGGGAAATACTTCCTCTCTACCTCTCTCCAATCACATGGGTCCCCTTTTTTCCCTCTATCTATGTCTCTCCTCTCCTTAATTCTTGTGCACATGCTCAATGATGCAAGAATAAAAAAAGGAGTAAGTAATTTTTGTAGGAAAAAAAAGTTACTCGAGCCTGTTCACGAGCTTCTGGGACGAGCCTAGCCTAGCTCAACTCGGCTCATCAAGCTTCCGATCCGAGCCGAGCCCAAGTTCAAGATAAGCTTCCACGAGTCAAGCTTTGATTGGGTCGAGCTCGAACTGTTCGCAAACATGACAGAATTATTCTCACCCCTACTTGTAACTCAGCCTAGTTGTTATTTTAAAACTGAAAAAGAAATTACACACGTGTCGCAGGTGAGCCATGCCACCTAAGTTGTAAGACCGTGAGGCAGTTTCTTTAAAGAATTTTTATTCCACAAGTTATGAAACCTAATATAAGGGTACATGAAAAAAGCAAGAGGGTGTGAGAGAGACTTAAACAAATAAGTGTCGTGCTAAGGTTTAAACACATATGAGACTCTAGTATATTCTTTTTAAAACAATTACAAACACATAACAAGTACTCCCTCCATTTCCTTAACTTCTACCTACTTTCTGTTTATATCTCTTTTTTAAACACTGTTCACTTACTGTATTTCTTATCTAACAATTTTTTTTCCTTTTGTATCCTCCAATATCCCACGTTATGAGAATAATTTCTTCTATTTGTCATCAAAATTAAATAAAATACACATGGGACGATCCTCGTTTCCTATTCTCCTTGGTTATTGGATTAGAGTAAATATGTAGAACTTAAGAAAATGAATGGAGTACAAGTCCAAACTAAATATTTTCTTAAAATTAAACGAAATATCTATGAAATATGGATAAGGGAGGCAACACATGAAATATTTATGTTGCCCAAGTTTGCTAATTAATATTAACGAGTTTGGACTTGGATCGTCCATCATTATTTTTGCGTAATTTCAAATGATACCACTCAAGAATTGGAAATATCATTTGGTATCCAAAAAATAGTTTTGTTCCACCCCGTACCATTGAACTTGGATCAAAGTGTAAACCGTGAGATTGTCTTTAATTTTAGACGTTAATAACTTAGTTTAACCCTCATTTTAAAATAATTATAAGGAGAAAAAAATTGGCACATAAACCAATGCCCGCAAATCGTGGCAAATCTTATCGTTTTTTTTTTCAAATCTGACCTCGCTTAAGCTTCCTTTAAGCCCAATCAAAGTTTTTATAAAACATCAATTTGAGGTCGAAATTTGCAAAAAATGATCAGATTAGCCTGAATTTGTGTGCATCGGTTTGCATGCCAAAAATGTTTCCTTCTAATGAGGTTTAATTTAAACGAGAGTGAAACTAAGTTATTTAATATTTAAAGTAACAACAATCTCACGATTAACACTTTGATCAAAATACAGTTTTATTGTTTGCAACAAACTTATTTTAGGGTACCAAAGGAAATTTCCAATTCTTGGTGGTACCATTTGGAATCTCCCTTATTTTCTAAAAAAAGTTGTTAATGATCCGACTTTTGAACTTCCCATTCACATTGCTTGGTTAGTACATGTATTTTTTGCTTAGCAATCCCAAAAGGATTTAATTGGTTTTGCAGATGTAGGATTTATATTTGATCCTCATAATTGTAAATCACAAGATGAATATATATGTTTACTTATTTGTAGTACAACCATCTCTTAGCAGTTGGTAGTCCATGAAGAAAACGGTTGCAACTACTTTTCTAATCATTCAGAAATATTGGAAATTTATGAAGCTACTCGTAAATGGGTATGACTAAGATTTATGATTCATTACATACGGAAAAATTGTGGTTTATCCTCTGAAATGAAGTTGCAACAGTCATGTAAAAGATAACACAGCATCTATATCTATATATAACATTAAAGCAAAATGGTTTTCGCAACGTGTCGTCATTAGATTAATCCAAAGCAAACCTTCATCTCTCATGCAATCTTGCGTTTAAGTCGCCATGTGTCAGCCAAAGATGTTTTACCTTTTTTTAAAATGCATTAAACCAATTAAAAAATATACGTGTCAAATTGGTGTTATTTTGCATTTTTTTAATAGTAATTCCGTGTAATTAGCCCTCGATTTCCCTTAATTAAAGGAATACAAATTTCCGAAAATAATGCCCTTTATCTATGCCTAAATTAGCATTTGACTTTTAATATCTTCTTAAATATTAGCTAATTAAGTGTGGCTTTATTTTCAGTAACAATGAAAATTTGATTCGGTTGATTGCTTAAATTAAATGGTACTCAATAAAATGAAATTCAAATCCTTAACCTATTCCTAAATTAGTGGACTTACCAAAACCGTGTATGGGTTGATTGCTTTAATTAAGGAAAAGATTTGTTTTTCATTATCTTCCTAAATAAAAACGCCAGAAGAGCATCATATTCCTAAATAAAATCGGTTGCGTGCTATATGAATTACCCACTTAATCTATTCCTAAATTAGTGGATTTTTCAAAATAATTAACGGGTTATTTGCATTCATAATTTTTATCATATATAGATTTCAATTATTATTCCATATGATTACAATATCATTTAATACTAGGGGTGACTACTTATTTAAAGCAAAATAGGTTTTGCCACGTGTCGTTAGCAGATGAATCCAAAGCAAACATTGATCCCTCAAGCATTCTAGCTTTTATAATAGCCACGTGTCAGCTTTGCGTTTTTTTTTTTTTTGCATTTTAGCGCTTATAATAGCCACGTGTCAGCTTGGCGTTTTTTTTCTTTTTTTTATAAATAATTCTGTTTAAATAGGCAACAATAAACAACCCATTTAATTCCATTTATGCGGTTGATTCCTTAATTAAAGGAATTTTTTAACAGAAAATCATTCCCTTAATCTATTCCTAAATTAATCTGATTTTAAAATCCTTAATATTTCCGTTTAATTACGCAACAATAAATAACCCATTTACTTCCATTTATGCGGTTGATTCCTTAATTAAAGGAATTTTTAATACCGAAAATCAATCCCTTAATGTTTTCCAAAATTAACGTGATTTAGGAATCCTTCATTGAATAAATTACGGTAGGTAATAATTTGAGATTTGATTCTTTATTATCTTCCTAAATATTGTGGCAATTATTTTGCTTAATTTCAGTAATAATTTGACTCGAAAAATTCCATGAGATTAGGTTCCTTATTATCAACCACCAAAAAGGAACGTATGGGATTTCCAGTTATATGAAACATATCACTTTTAATATTTCTTCTGCCATAATCTAAAATTTTAAAGTATATTGCAATTATAATATCTATATATTACATTAAAGCAAAATTTCAACCGAAAATCATTAGCATGAGAATACCGAAATTAATCTTTTAATTAAAGGAGTTGTTTCAACCAAAAATCATTAGCTTAATCTTTCCTAAAATAACGTGATATGAAAATCCTTTAATGGAATCAATTACGGTATATTTACAACTCATGAGATTGGGTTCCTTAATATCTTCCTAAGATGACGTTTGACAGTAATAACGTGGCTAAAATTATGGAGAAAAAGTAAACGTTCAAGGTAATTCCCTAAATATGTGGACAATATGGAGAATTAACAAAATCAGTTTGCCTAAAATAACGTTCAAGGTGATGTTTATTTCAGATCTACTTTCTTCAAATTAGGGAAATTATCAAATCAAATAATTAAAGAATAATATTCATATTATTTACCATAACAACTTTGTAGCTAATTTGTAAATAAAAAAACAAATCTTGCTTAATTTAAGGAATAATTATATAGATTAGTTGGCAAATGTTCACTGAAATAAATTATGGAAATAACGTATGGACAATCTTGCCTAATTAGATAGGATGGCAAATTAAAATAAAATCAATGCTATAATGATAACTAATAGAAGCAAATCAACAGCATACTCTAGAAGCAAGCTTATAAGGCAACTATATTGGCATAACACAATGTTTAATTAGCCTATAAATACATAAAAACTTTAACATAGGCACCACACATTTGACACAAGATTGTCTCAAACACCCATTTTTAATTTATATTCTCTTGAACTCTCTATAGTTTAACGAAAATTCATCATGAGCCCACAAATTGTCCGGTTCAACTCTTTGAAGCTTGAATCTTCATCATCTACTATTTTAGTTAGGATAATTAGACTTTGGGAAAATCAATTGCTATCGAATTTAGTGAAAATTAGTACCATTAAAATGATTTTGATTGATGAAAATGTAACATCACTTTCGCTATTTATTTTTTAAAAATACGAGTGGCTCTATTATTATATTTTTGTTAACATTTATATATGATTTTGTTCCATTCATTTTGTAGGGAGACAAGATTGGAACCACTTTACCTAAAGATCCAATTCTTACATTAGGTCCTTTGCTCAAAGAAGGGCAAATTAAGAGCATTCATGGTAAACAAAAGTTGTCGAATCTGTGAAGACTAGGTACACATTATTTTTAATTATTATTTTATTCATGGTAAAAAAATATATCGCAAAAAATAAATTTTTTGAAGGCTTTATATTGATCAAGCTTTATATTTGTTGTAGTGCTATGACAAAAATGCCTTGCCTAAAGAGTTGATGGGTTTGTTTGGCAAAAGATGCATTTTCAAAGTTCAAGTGTTCGAAAAGAATTTGTCTAATCACGAAGATTACTTGGTTATAAAGCATACAAATGACCATTGTACTATAACAAATGGATAAGATCATATCAAAGAATACAGGTTAGCTAAGTTTTTTAATTTAATATCTTTTTTTTGTCATCCTAAATCTTTTATTTCAATTTTTATATATGAGTTTGGTCATTCTAATACATTCATACTATAAGAGGATACATTCGAAAAAGAACAAATCGCATCCATGAATCTAAAAATGGGGGAAGTAAATGATCTAATTACTTAATTTTGAGACCTATATATACGAACCCAATATTTACATGATATCCAAAAACAAATTATGTTAATTTGGTTTAGTTATTTTATGAGTAAGGAATTTTTTCTAAATATCTTAAAATTTAAAAATCGACTAAAATAACTTTTGTGCTGGGGTTTCTATTTTGATCTCTGAGAAATATAAGTATATAGTAACCTAAACGATAATATTATATTATGAGTCTTAAAATTATGATAACACAGATATTTTATCCCTGTTATAAGTCCCAAGATTATAGTTATTACCTAATAGGAAGTATATGTTATATAAAGATTATTTTAATTTTGGTATGAATCAATGTAATAATTTACTTCCTTTAATTACTATATACATTATAATTAGTATATATAAAATTATCTCAAATCATTACCTAAATCTTTATATAACATAAAAATCTTTTCTTGACATACCATATAGTTATGCTATTAATGATAGTATAAAACCTAACATATTTCAACCTCATTAAAAAACTACAAACACATGTTATACGGAGATTGAATAGTTTACTAAGTTTGTTGCTTTACTATTCCACCACACACGTGGCTTTGCTATTTGATCAAACATGAAGAGATCCATGGATAATGAAGCATCAAGCGTAAGCTAAAGAATACTACATGTTCTTATTCTTACATGAAAAAAGTACTAATCGGAATATCATGTTCTTTTGTCTCTGATATAAGAGTAATATACATTGATTTATCCTAAAATGTTATTATTATTTTTTTCAAATTCTTATCATTGTTATTTAAATAAATGTATTATAAATAAAATGTGGTTTGTTTTCTATGCCACACTGACACCTTACAAATCAACATTGGTCATTATATAAAATCAATTGACTAAATAGTTAGACATGCTTCGGTGTATTATTTAATTTAGTCCGCTTAGTCTTTATATACGTCATGTTCAAACAATACATTAGCTCGGTTATAAATATTTTAGAGAATACTCAAGTAACCAAATGATATGGTGTCATTAAAGTATTTTACTTTTGTGTTTATAGTACCAAGACCAAAATTATATCATACGCGTTGTTGTCATCCTATATATTATTTATATCGTACCAAAATTAATTGAAACGTATCTAACTTAACTTCACTAATTATATTCTTTTAAGATATTAAGATTCAAATCGAATAAGAAAATTCATTCAAATATTGTGTATAATTAAGGACACTTTTTCAATGTTTAAGAAAAGTTGAAATAATTTTTTCACAGGGACACCACAAAAATTATATTTAACAAATTGTCAAAGAATTTTAGAATTCGTGTTTATGGTAAATTGTTATTCTTTAGGTAAGTTATTCAATTAATTGACTATAAAATAATACAAAGTTAATGAACAAATATATATTTAGTGTTATAAATAAAAAGAATGACCACTTTATAATTCCTTAAATTACGTTTGGTGAAATTTATATGTTAGTAAACTACCAACCAAATTGCCGATTTATTATGAGTCTTGAAAATAAATGGGGAAATTCTACATGGTGACCCATTGAATATTGATATAGTGTTTTTGGGATGGCGGAAACAAATCTTTTGGATTTTCCGAGTTGACCTCATGGTTTGGTATATTTAAGTAAATTGTACATATTGAGCTTTATCAATAAACCCTAATCTAAAAGACTAACAATACCTTAACTAATCCATTAACCTAACGTTAACTATTCCATTGAAAACTTTTTGTATTAAGGAATTTCAAATGTGCAGACTGCAGAGTCTTCAGTTATATCCACACATTTTCGTACAAAAACGTTACCAATTTTAGTGATAATGTCCAACCATCGTATTTGTAATATCATACATGTCAGTCCTTATGTAGTGAGCATGACTAAAGAATAGAACTCTGATTCCCCGAATTTGTTAGCAATAGACAAGTGGAAATTGAAATGAATTAACAATTTAAGGTACGAATACAAAAGTTGCCGACATTAATAGAGAAATATTTAGGGTTCATATAGCAGACACAAATAATCTACCCTTGATTCCTTTGGAAAACAAACTCCCTCATATATAATAATGTAATTTTTAGGCTTTCAAGTATGTGTGAGAGATAAAGCCAAGTGTACTCTAATTAGTATGATGCAGATGTTTAATTTTTTTGGGAGGGATATTTGGATCAAATATCTTGCTCCCATAAATCAAGAAGATTTTATATAATTTTATAATCCAATTTTTTCATTGGATGAGGATAGCCGAATATGCAGGTCTTATTTGACCACATTAACTCATTTATAATGTTATGATATTTGTGTTTCAAACTTAAAAACATTAATGTCACGCTTTCTGCTTGAATTTTCATATTCAATTGAGTAAAATGAATTGGTAGAGGTAGAACGTGGAATTGTTTTTTGGAATTACTTAAGGGGAGCTCAGTCAAATCAATTTAAATGATTCGGTTTGGTGTTAAAATCATAATTAGGGAGCTCTAATTTTATATGCAATACCATGAGGTCACTTACGAAAATTTAAAAAATTTGTTTCAACTATGTAGAAAAAAAGAATACCTTCAGGTCACCATATAGAATTTCCTAAGCAAATGTCAATTATGAAACGCGCGTTAAGCAATATTTATTGTGATTCTTCGATTTTGTCTGATAATGTTAATATTTAATTGCTTTAATTTATATATTTCAGAGTGAGTTTTCACAATGTCAGATAATTTTTGTTACAAATTATTTTGGTTAAATAATAGCTATACAGATATTAGTAAATAAAAAACTTATCACTTATGTTTTTTGGCATAGAATTTTATATCCCAATTTAGGTTAACAATATTCAATTTTTAAGGTGTTCTCAAGGTTTAAGTTTATATATAGATGAAGTTAGGGTTTTATAAACATATATGTAGTATTATTTAAACACTACTTCAGTTGTGAAATCCAAAAATATGAACGCACTAAGCTAAAATACCGATATTGGCGATATCCTTAATAACATATATATTGCGTATCCACTTATTATGTTGTGAAATGCCTAAATACTATTCCAATCAAACCATCCTTCATTATATCCTAAACAATCAAACCCCTTATCGGTTAAGTCATACCACCAAGAACAAAATCAGCATGACCAAATACACCTACTGGCCCTACAACCCTCATGAATTATCTCATTGTACATTTATATCTGGACAAAACTAAATATAAAGCTAGACAACCAAATCATTTGTTCTTTGGAATAATTACCTGGTTAGTTCCAACAACCAAATCATTTGTAAGTGGACCAAACTTGCCAATATTATTAAAGCTCCCTTATCGTATGAATCCAGGTTAGCTTCGTGTGTTTTGTTTTAGCTTGATACAGGTGCTTAAACACTACAACACACCTCACCTAAGAGATAAATGAAGAGTATATTAATATATGGACATATGCTTCGGCCACTAAGAACCAACTTCCATTTAGAAGCCATAGAACAAAATAATATGATCTAAATGGCATTAATGTTGTTTCAGCAATAAGGTTAAGATAAATTAAGCACTATAGGTTAGTATTTTGGTAACAATAGGAAAGAGATTAATTAGTTTATGCATAAGTTTGCTTTCAAAAACTTATTAGGGCTTGCTAATAATATATACCAAACCAAAGGGTAACTTTAGAAAGTCAAAGGGATAATTCAAGTGATGAATGCTTTTTCATTGAAACACTTTTCATTTGATGTCTTTTATTACACAACGCTTGATTTTTGTCTTATTTATAAATGGCATGGTTGTTTAAATTGTAGGATAAAGACATTACATACCTTTGTTCGAGCGACACTCTTCATTCGATATGTACATCACAAGAGCAACAATTGATAGAAGACATGCATTATCCAATTTGTTCTCATGTTTGAACAAGAAGAAAGTATATTGCAAGTATATCAACTTTATGGCTAGAACATTACAGTAGGAAGTGCAGCAGTGTATTGTACGTTAGTGTTTCAATGAAAAAATCAGTTATGAAGAAGCTCACTACATAATACTGCTAATTACTATTTTAATATTAAGTGTAATGTACCTTCTCATATAGCCTAATAAGTAAAACATATGCAGCAATGGGATTATTTAAGACAACACTTTTTGCAACAAACATCGTTTAAGCATCAAAGGGATAATTTAAGAGATGAATGCTTAATCTCTTTATTGTAAACAAAAACATAAGGTTACATTGTGTTTCAAGGTTATAATGATCGTAACATATAGTATAGGGTACAATGCTGGGATAGTTTAGATCATACTAAGATATATACAGTGAATAATGAATAATGAATAATGAGAGAATATAAAGTAATGTTTGACTATTTGACAAATGAAAAGGATAAAGGAATTCATTTCGTTTCATAACTTCTATCATTATACAAATGATTAGAATTGAAAACCAAGCAAATTGTAAAATAAGCTTTCATAATAAGGATTCTTTAAAATAGAGTTACACAATGAGAGGTCTGGATCCTCTATAAAACCTCAATTTTCAATAATTTTACACATGATCAGTAACCACCAATAATCAGTCTATTAGTACATAAAGGAATCATCTTCTTTAACTTCTTATTACTCTAGAAGTTTGGTTTTGGGAGATGTCTTTCTTTTCTCTTTTTTCATTTTTCCAATGGTTAAGTGGTAGGAAACTATGGAGACAAGACAATTATACATGAAGTGGAGAATAGAGACCTAACCTTCTTTATGCCAAGGGACGCTACAATGAGGACAATGCACAGTAACAAATAGTCCCTCAATGAACATGGACAATCCTCAGCATATCGTAGGCTTGGAAGTTGAGACACCAATCAATATAACACCGCCTATGTGACTTCCGAAACACCAAATAGAAAGTCAATAACTAATTGTATTACAATGTATCCATGATATAATTTATCAATATTGGGTGGTATTCGCATTTATGTGATATATATTATCAAAAATATATCTTTCACTCTACGAGTGCCATATATAATCACTTTTTAAAAATCAAACAAGTGCATTCAAGATATAGTATGAGTCCAATGTTGCATTATGAACCATTCAAAACTGCGGAAAAGAAATTGTATGTTGTATTATGAATCCAATGTTCTATGTTGTATTATTAACCATTGAAAACTGCGGGGAAGAAAGTATATAATCACTTTTTAAAAATAAATACAGTGCACTAAGAGCATTCCAAGCTAAAGGTTGATTTATTCAACAAGGACATGTAACAATGATCAACAACGGCCAAAACCTAGCGGAAACTGAATGCCTATAAACTTTACAATATTTCAGTGTTTCACTAACTCGGAAATGATTTAGAAAAAAGGGTGGTATGTGGGTATATAACCTCCAACTGCTACACAATTTCTCCACAAGCAGCATCTAATTTCATCTCTAAGATATCACATAAGCTAAGGGCAAACCTGAAAATAGATTTTTAAGACACAAATGATAATTATTTATATTACAAGTATATATTAGGTAAAATATGACTTCGGGGATACAAGTGCCATATTTAATCACTTTTGCAGGATCAATTCAGAGCGTTTTAAATATATTATAAATCCATTGTTATATTATTAATACTTCAGACTAAGATCAATCCTGTATGAAATTGAAAACAATCAAATTCGGGAGAGTTACTTACTTTCTGAAAATTATATGCATGCAGGACGATATCAGTGCTCCGAAACCAACAGCAACGCAAAACATAAATAAAAAAAATTATCAAATATGAACTAACCTCGCATATGGGTCTCAGCAACGCTCACATATCACTACTATGTTTTTACGCAAAACATGAGCAATAGCAACACTTGAATTCGAATTATTAGATATGAAATCTCAGCAAGAATAAATAAAATACAGTAGAAACGCTCCAATTTTGTGATTGAGAGAGATAATATTACCTTTTAGATGATACAAATTCTTGAATTCGAGTGTGAATATGAAATAAAACCGCTTTCTCCAATTGACTAAACCATCATTTGAGATGATTGATGAAGCCGCTGCATGAGATGAAGAAATTGAGATCAATTTGGGACATATCCAATTCTTGCGAGCCCCAGAAATCACCCATGAATTTGATTGAAAAGCCAGCCATGGAGATGATAGAATTTGAGGGAAGAAAATGAGAGAATATGAGGGAGGAAGGTGAATAAGTAAATGACGGTTGATATGTCCAAAGTTGGGTTCTATTAACTTTGCTATTATGTTTTTGAGATACATTTAGTCTACCAATGTATTTTGGGTTTTGTGTTCTTATAAGACCTGTTTAGATTTACTGAAAACAGCTGAACTGAACTGAACTGATTGGAGCTGAACTGAACTGAACTGAACTGATTGGTGTTGAACTGAACTGAATTGAATTGAATTGAATTGAATTGAATTTAATAAATATATAAATAATATTTAAACAATAATAATATGAATATTAAATAATAATTATAATGATCAGTAATAATAATAAATAATTATTAATGAATAATAATAATTGTATTTTGGATATTTTTGAATGATAATTATAATTAAATAATATTAATAATCATAAATTAATACTAATAATATTTAATGATTATAATGATAATTAAAAATAATTATTTTATAGTCTTTGTATTAATATATTAATACCTGATGATGATTATATAATAACAATAATATCTAAGAATTAAATTAATATTCCTATTTTAATAATTAGATTTAATTATATATTAATATTTAGTAATAAAATAATAGTTGGGTCGGACCGTGCAAAATTACATCATAAACCGATTTGACGTGATTTGATTGGATTATGGGCTGAAAACGCGAGTTTATTTGTGCTTTTAACATCATAATGATATAAAAATCAATAATAATAATAATAATAATAATACTTAATAATAATGATAATTACATCATAATATACAGATAATAATAATAATGATATAAAAATAAATAATAATAATAATATAATATAAGAGCAATTAGTAAAATAAATTAGACCAACATAATAATATTTAACAAAATGGTTATAAATGAAAGGAGCTGAACTGAACTGAACTGAACTGATTAGAGCTCAACTGAACTGAACTGATATTAAGTTGAAATGAATAGGCCCTTAATATGAAAAAATAATAATTATTATATCCAAACCAATTTACATGAAGGAGTTAAGTTATATCTTATATGTTATAGTATTAGCTTTTGTTGTATTCATTTTTTTTAAATAGATTTGACTATCTGATTGTATATTAAATTGTTTATGATAATTGACGTTATTTGGACTTGAAAACACTTCGTTACACTTTTCGTTTTAATTTTTTTTTTATGAAACCAAATCCGACCTTATTCAATATTACTAAGCCTAATTTTAGGAGGCTTCGTGTGAGCTGGATTCAAATTATTCGTAGTCGTCTTTTCCAAGTAATTAATCTTACCTTATGTACTGTGAAAAGTTTACATATAATGAACAATATGAAATGAAGTGAATAGTATTTATATTATTCAATTGACAGCAACACTTATACAATTTTTAAAAAATTAAATGAAATAATAATATATTGTTATTTTCCAAAAAGAATAAAATTATTATTTTAAATTCATTTTCAAAATAATAATATTAACAATATTTATAATATTTACTTGAATAACACATAATATATTTTTCAAATTAAATTCCAGTGCATTTTTGCACGGGCCCTAAAAACTACTATTGCATTACACCACTATAGGAAGGGTATATCAAAGGTGATAGAACAAAACATATTGCACCAAAATTCTTCTTCACTCATGATCTTTAGAAGAATGAAGATATTAAAGTTGATCCTATCAATTCAAGTGAGAATTTGGCATATTTATTTATTACCTAAATCTAAATTTGAATAAAGTAATTACGACTATTCTTTCCTATAACTCTCTACGTCTTTAACCTTAGTTTCATAACAGTGTTGTCATAGTAAGCAAATAGTTTTTTGATTAAAAGAGAACGGACAAGGAAAGTTTTTGTAGGATTTTTCTTATGTTGCCAATAATATACCTATTCACTAACCGAATTGAAGTGTATAGTGAAATGTTAGAGTGAAAATATTGTAGAGAGTTGAGCCAAACCATGTGCTTACGTCTTACAGGTAAACAAACTGCATTGCAGTATCTACGGATCTACCTGCTATAGTGGTTAAGTCAGAATGTAGTAGATGGGTCTCCACAGTGGGGTGGACTAGTGGAGTGGAGTGGAGTGGAGTGGAGTGGAGTGTGTAGTCATTATTATGAGAAAGACCAAGATGGCAAATGGATTGATCAAACCCAAAGAAAAGTCCTCATTCATTTACCCACTTATCCTTTTATCTTTTGTCTTCTCTTCCCATTGCTGAAAACAATGAGATCATTTGTGACAAGTGACAAACTTACAAAGCCATCAATACCATCCTACAAAAAAGAAACTATGAGTAGATCAAAATCATAGAGACCATGAATCCATCATCACTCCCCTGCTTTTTAGTTGAATATCTTTCATTTATCCCTTGCCACTTCAGCCTCTGACATTTGTTGACTCACTTGTTGAAGGTTATGTGAAGAAATTGAATTGGACTTTATGATTCACATTGAAATTGACTCAAAACTTCGGGTAAATTTAATACATTATAATTCATAAATTCCAAAGTTCATATGAGAATTCTGCATCTTGAAAAGCATAAACAATCCAAGAACTCAAAATGCATGAATGCAGTTAACAACAAAAAAAGATACAGACAGGTTCGGCTAAAACTAATGGAGTGTGCTGGATTACAAAATTGTAGCCAAGATTTAACACTTAACAGTAATCTTGATGCAAATAGAAGCAGCAAGAATTAACAAATTCTAAATGTTATTCTCAGGAAAAGAAAAAAAAAAGGAATTTAATTGCATATGAACTGATCAAATGTTGAAGACTATCTTTACAGACTGTAACCTTCAATGAAGGTCGACCAAACTGTCTCATCAGCAGTTCAGCATGGAAATTCTTGCACTTCCATTAAAGATGCTACACATGAAATTCACCTGTATTCTTACAGCTTAATCTTGATCCTCATTATCACATAACATAACCATCGAGGAGCAGAGAATCATTCTGCATCGCTCATTTCCGAAGCTGGAATTCAACAAGCCCCCCGCTAATCTAAGGAGCTTCCTGTGGAGTGTTAACTTCATCACTTCAAAGCTGCTTCGTGGAATGAGATCGTGCCATATTATACACAAAGATAGACATTTCCCAAGCAAGGAGACCTCATTCCACAAGCTCTATTTCTCAACAATGAATCTCCAACGAATTTGCTTTTGTCGAAGAGAAATTGCGAGATTGAGTGTTACACTTGGAGGGGGGAGAAAATCTGCCAAAACATTTACTTTCATTGCAATGTTCTTGTAAGCTTACACTTGGAAATGAAAATTGTGGCGGTATAATTTAAACTACATAATTTCAACAACTCAGCTGATTGTTGCTTCAATGTTGGATTACAACCACTCTGGATTACGAGCAGCAGTTTGGCTGCCAAGCCAGCTTCGACTGCCACAGGCGCACACTCTTCGGGGGATAGCTTGCAAACTGCCCACAAGATGGACAATGACAATTGAGTACAATTCTCGGAGATTCTCATCAACAGTTTCACCAAATTTGGTATTGTGTTGGGACAGTCTTTAAAGGCCAATCTCCCTTCTTGAAGACTACCCAAATTGTTAAGTGTTGAGAGTGCCAATTCTAAGCACTCGGCATTCAAACTAGGCAAAAGGTCAACCAACTGAGGGATAGCCCCAATGCTGACAATCGGACCTCGAACACACTCGTGTGTGCTAATCATTTTGAGCAATGAAAGCCCTGGTTGAACGCCATTGGAGTTGCGCTTATCCTTGACCAATTTCAACAAGCCCACCAAAAGGCTCAAACTAGAGACCAAGTCGGGGTCGAAATCCTTGGTATCCATCAAACCCTGTATCAATTTGGTGCAATTGACCTTGGTCTCAATGGAACCCTCATTCAACATATCAACCATCAACGAGATCTTAGCGGGTTGAGTCAAATAGGACTTGGAGTCGAAATCAAGGGTGAAATGAACAAGAATGGAAACGACTTCGGAACCAACAGCATGGGAAGTGAAAGGACCAAGCAAAGAGGTTAAGAAAGAAACCCCACCATGATCAAGCATAGTTTTCTTAGCTGAAAAATGAGTAAGCACAACAAGTCTAAGAGATTTAAGAGCTTGAATCCTAGCTTGACCCTTAACTTTCTTCAAGTTATCCAAAATATCCAAGACTCTACCATGAACATCTTCAGACCTCTTCTTCATAGCCAAATATCTTTGAGAAAACCAAGTAAGAATCAAATGTTGAAGGGTTTTATTAGGAGTAATAGAATCATCCCAAAGTTCTTGCATGGTAGTAGGACAAGTTAAATGTCCTAACGAAAGCCATTTGATGATATTAGACCTCTCATAAGTTTGTCCAGTACAAAGGGTAACCGGATCTTGCATTGGCTCTAATGAAATGGGGCATATGAATACTGTTGGCAACTCAATACAATCTAACTCTTGCACCATTTTCTTCAGATCCAACTTCTCTGAGACCTCTGTAAATCCTACTGAGCCGTTGTCGTTGTCGTTGTCGTTGTCGCCGTCGCCGTCGCCGCCGCTGTCTAAGATGCCATCTTTGACAGCCGTATCTAGATCTAAAACCTGGCCACCACTACCCACAACATCCACCTTTGTTGATGGATGGTACATTGGCATTTTGTATAAAGAGAAGAACAAATGAAAATGAAAATGTGGGGGGTATGGTATAAACTATAATGTTGTAGCTTAGGTTATCCAACTTTATAAAGTCATTGAGAATAAGAAAAAGGAAGAATACCTATGATGAATGAATGTATGTTTTGAATGCTTTTTTTGGGTTATCTCTTTTTACTCTTTGTTGAGTGGTCAAAAGTGTACCCTTCTCCTTCTTCTTCATCTGCTTCCTTTTCATCATTATTTTTATTATTTTTTTCCCAATCAAACACAAATCATCATTATCAACAACCCCCCTCCTCTTTGTTGTTTCTTCGATCCAGTTGAATAAGAAGAAGATATAAATCGGCTATTTTTGCAAAAAGGGATTGGAATTAGAGGGTAGAAAATGAAAAACCCTAATTAAACTAAACTCAAACTCAGATATTTGAATCAATTGACAGAATCTTTGACTGAGAATGTGGTGAGGAGGACTGAGGAGAGAGAAAAATGAAACAACTCACAAGTCACAACTGAGAACTGAGAACTGAGAACTGAGAAGAGTGAGTTGTTGTTTTTTATGTATTGCAAATTAGGAGTTCATTTCCTCTATTTCTTTGCTCATCTTTTGGGACTGCTCATTTTTTATTTTTTATTATTGTTCTCGAAATTAGTTTTATTTTCTAATTCAAACCTTTATTTTATGTATTTTTGACTGGTAGCATTAAGTTCTTTTCTTTTTATTGTCCTCGGTTACTGAAAAAGTAGAAAGGCGTTTACCGGATAGAGCCGGTGAATTCAAATCTGGAAACTCGCGCACCACACGTGCAGTGCCATCCACATTAGCCTGTCACCCAGATTGCCGGTTTCTCTATTTTTTACTCTCTTTTTTGCTTAACCTAACCATGGGAAACCGAATTGAATTATATTAAGCAGAATTAAACGTAGTTAAGATGAATTAAATAAGATTGAACTAAATGAAACTAAATTAAAATGAATAATTGTTAAGAATATTAAATAATAGTAATAATAATAAATTTATAATAAGTAATTACTGCTATTAATATTATTATTAATATTTAGTACTTAATTTGTTTCAAAAATAAAGGTATATTAAAACTTGATGATGGTTATATAAAAACACAAATTATTAAAAGAGGCAGTCTAATTTTAACATAATATTAGATCAATCAAAGCTCACATTCTATTAACAAGCTCATTCTATCTTACTCTAGCCCAATACTATTTCTAGACATTTAACACACTCTATTTGTTCATTCTCTTCTCCTTTCCCTATCTCAATTTTAGTCTCGAAATATAACAAGTGATTCCTAACAAAAACATATGACTTACCGAATGAATTAAACTAGTCACTAAATGGATTAAACTAGTCACTAAATACATTTAACACTGAGTATTAAATGAACTAAATAGGTCACGAAATGAATTAAATGGATTAAACCGGTCCCTATTTTCGGAGGACGGGTTGTTGATTTTCTCTTCTTATTATTGGGTCTATTGGGTCGTTGCCTAATTTAATTTTTAAAAGTAAGCGGTCTCTTACAAGATCAGCTGATATAATAATAATAATAATGTCTAAAAAGTAAATTAATGTTATTATAATAATAAGAATTTTTTTAAAAAATAATAATAAGCAATACAATTAATAATTGTAGTATCGGATCGCACAAAATTGCGACCTAAATCGTTTTGGCGTGGTTGAGTTGGTTGTGGGCTCAAAATAAGCGAATTGGTAAATACTTTTGACTAAATCAAGGTTTCTGGTTTTGGGTTGGTATATAATAAGTATAAATCATACCACAACAAAGTATCTATAATATCAAAGTAGAAATTAAGTTGGACCTTAAATAGTAATATTATTAGCAATTTTATAATTTTTTAATATCTTACAGATTTTAGTATCTTATTGTATGATGTAATAGCGAAAATCTAGTTGGTAAAATAAAACAACAATTGGAAATAAGAATACTCGTATTGAGATAAAATATGGGTAAATCGCAAAGCACACCAACCCATGCTTAGTCCTTATAAGAATAATAATGACTAAAGATATAGTACTTTTCTAATATATTGAACAAAATCTACATGCTATTTCATAATATAAAATTTACTACCGACTAAATAAAAATAAAATCTTTAAATTAAGGATTTATTAATAAATATCTAGTAAAATCTCTAATTACTTTTTCTTTGCAGTCGTATATTAAAGTTTGACATAAGTAGGAGTAATTTAAGAGGAAAACCTTAGAATTGAGAGGAATTTTTTTCTTCAGTGGCTCTTGTTTTAAATCATATAGATAGATTTTTTTGGTACAAGAGAGTCACGAATGCAAGTGTGAGAATTGATTCCGTGACCTGCTAGAATCAGGAGAGATGTTTTCTAACTGAGCTAACTCTCACGATACAGATAAATAAGTAAAATTAACGTTTTTGTGTAATAATTCTATCTATCAAGTACTCCCTCCGTCCCCTAAAGGATTGCCCATTTCCTTTGGGCACAAAGTTTAAGGAGTGATGTTGATGTGGGGCCTAGTTTTCATATTATAATGGAAAAGTAAGGTAGTGAGTATTTTTTAGAATTGTTTATTAAGAGAGAGAGTGTGGGGTCAAATACTTTTTGTAAGAAAAATAATATTATAGTAGGTGGGTCATGTCCAAATAAAGAAATGGGAAATGTAATTGGGACAAACATAAATGGAAAAATGGGAAATCCTTTGGGAGATGGAGTGAGTATCAACTAGTGATTTTGATGATAGATATTAAAGAGTGTCTTTCAATAATGGTCCAAGATGAACCAATATCTACTTGATTATATATATATACTTCGTTCGTTATTTTATACTTGTATCATTAAGTTGGTGCACAAAAACTAAAGAGAAGAGAGAGATAGAAAGAGGGGGAAAGGGGACTCGTGTGGTTGGAGAGAGAGGTAGAGGGAAAGTATTGTCATAAAAAAAATACAAATAATTAATTTATAAAAGCGAAAAGTGATGCAAGTAAAAAAAACGGAGAAAATATATTTTAATCTATGTTTCCATCCTTTATTCTCTTTCATGTTCAACAAATTAAACAGAGTTTCATTATACATCTTTATCTAGATATGTGGGACTATGAAGTAGTATGAGCTTATCAATGTTTAAAATAACATCACACGAACAACAAAAAATGAACTTAAGGCAAAGGAGAAAAAGAAAATAAAACTTAAATGGGGATAAATTAGTGGGAGGCAAAAAGCGTTAAGGTCCCAAGGATGGAACCACATGACCACTGGGATTGGTCAGCGGTCAAAGGAGGGGATAATGGGTGATGCGATGCGACAAGGTAGCTACGGCACGACGTCGTCAAGCTTTTGTTAATTCGAGTATTATTACGTAGTTTTTTCCTGCTTTTCAAAGCAAAGCTGCTTTTCAAAGCAAAGCTGCTTTTAACATGTTTCTCAGTAGAACGGACTCCCTTTCAATCCTGGAAATTATCGCCCTCTCTAATCGGACAATTTTACAATCTATGACTACACTCCCTTTCTCTAAATTTAATGACCAATATATCCTAGGCCATCAAAAAAAAAAATGATCAATATATCCTTCTACCCGTATCAAGAATTGTTTGGTCTAGTGGAAAGCAAAATATTATTATAATCTTAAAGTTGGGGGCTTGATTTTTACCGGGGCACTTTAATGGTAGTTCTCTTACCCTTTTCCCAACTCTCAAGTGTCTGGCATGCTTATCCTGATCGAGAGAATCTGTGCGAAATTCGGGTTATGATAGTTCAATTTCTTCTTGCCTACTCAAAAAAATCCTTCTACAGTAGCTTCTCGCAAGTCGCAAGGTCGTGAACGCTTGATTGTTTTGTTTAATGGTTAGAAAAAGATGGTAAAGAGGTACAAGATGTCTTATGTGCAGCTTGCCGCAGATTAACAAATCGTGTGGCTAGCAAACAATGACTATTTCAGGGGTTACCAACTATTTTTATGGGGTTACCAAATTGACTATTTAGGGGGTTATTAAATATTTAGGAGGGGTTACTAACTGTTTTAGGGGTTACTAACTCGTTAGGGGGGGTTACTAACTGTTTTAGGGGGTTTACTAACTGTTTTAGGGGTTACTAACTCCTTAGGGAGAGGGTACCGACTTTTTGGATGGGATTACTGACTATGTTGGAGGGGGTACTGACTATTAAAAGGATGGGTTACCGGCTGTTTTGGGTGGGTTGCCATTAGAGATACATGCATTTTCTCTCGAAATATCATTCATAGAAGAGATCTTTAGATTTGAAAGTACCAACAATTGACAATGCAACTCATCTGTTAACCAAACCCCTACTAGAGCCAAAGCATGGAAGCATCCAACTCCTATAAAATTAAGCAAATTGGAGAATGGCTAGTTTAGATGGTTTATTATTTTCTTGTCAAACATTGTTTACATTTATCTAATGAAATTTACATTCAAATTATTTATTTAACCGCTGTTTGATTAAAACAAGTTTCTAAATTATTTTATTTTCACATGAGTTACTACATAGGACTTTAGTGAATGAAACCTCATTAAGCGAACATAACTTAAAATAATAGTTGACTCTCATTACATATCATTAGTAGTAGGAAAAATAATGATTATTCAATTTAGCTAGTTGGTAAGTTGATTGACGATCATGTTTTATTGATCAGGATGTCTAATCAATTACATTAATATATGTTAGAGAATATAAAATGGGGCAGACTCGCCTATGGAGCGTTCTATAAGAAATAACAGCCGTAGGAACAATTCCTAAATTACATAAATGAGATTCTATGACTTGAGCCTAAGAATTATACTTATACAAGGATAGTCTGCCATGATTCATCAAACGTCATGCCGCGAAAGGAGGCGATAAAGGCTATCTACTTCCAGTTCGCTATGATTTGTACATAGTATAGTGGTTAGATAAGAAAGGACTATCCTCCCATCTATAGGACTAGTGCCTATTTGCCATTCTATTAGTAACACTAAAAATGCATTATTGTGCTCAAATGTGTTATTCTTTGATCATTTGTTTCAGACAATTAAACTCACATATCAAAGAACATATTTGGTAAAGTTTACCTTATGATCAAATAAGATAGCAAGGGATAAAGGATTTTCATTGCACACTTGGTCCTAGAGACAAGTAGGAGATTGAAGAAGATGTCCTGGGATTAAGTTTGGAATTACTTAAATGAAAAGTTTAATGATGAAATAATTAATATTTGAGGAACATTACCTTAAATGATTATAAGTGGCCATCTAGAAACGAACTATAATAAATAATATAATATAGATTATGTTACTACTTCAAATATTTAAGCCTACTGAGTTATACGTAACATCAACAATTGAATATTAGGAATCAGGGTTTAGGAATTCTAAAGGTAGTTAGAGTTCTAGTTGGAATAGGGAAGCAAGAAGGATAAACTATATAGGGGAAGAGAGGAGGTGAGGCATGACACATCACAACCACACAACCTTCACTCTATCTTTTCACCCTATATTAGTTTTTTTCCTTCTTTCTTTTCAAACACTACACCTCCTTGCTTAGAAATTGAACACTCCGGTTCTCTACTTAGTAGTTTATTGAGAGATTCAATTCTTTGGTTGTGGACTTCGGTGCAGAGGACTTCACATGAAGACTTGGGAAAGACCATACAATTCCTCGACGTTAAGTATGATATGTTGTTCTTCTTTGAGGATTCATTATCAATATTACTAGTCCTTTTCCTGGATCAGGCTAAAAGAAAAGTTTTTTGAAATTCCGCTTATTTTGCCTATTATCCAATAGTTACTTCTTTAATCATATAATCTTAACGCTTGATTATCAAGATTTAGGAAATCTAAGGCAGATAGAGTTTTAATTGGATTAGGACAAAAAAGGAAAAACTATATGAAGGGACGAGAGAGGTGAGGCGCCTAAGACCTCGGTATAGAACGCTCTCTCTCTCTCTCCTACTTTTCTTCTTTCCTCCTTAAACACTAAACCTCCCTTCCTATAATATGAATATTTCAATTGTTGACCTATTAATCAAAGGGGAAATTCAATATGCTGGTGGTGGTATGCTGCACTTACATACTTTGGAAACTTTATACAATTTCTCGTTACTAGGTATGATTTTTATTCTCCCTATAGATTTTTCATCAATATCTTAAGATTATTTCCTAGATTAGGCTAAAGAAATATTCTTGAAATTAAGTTTTCCATTAACCCTTAAAAAGATGATAGAGAAACCATAAAAAAAATCTATGACGCCCAAAAAATGCAGCTTCACACTCGGCTATAAGAGGCAATCATCTAGCTTATTTCCTTTTGGCCGCCACAAACAATACTGGACCTAAATCGTTTCTGGATACCAACCGAAAACTAATAATCCATCCACTTTATTAATTATTGCATCAACATTTACTCTAATGATGTAGGATTTGGTCTCTACAACTTATATTTATTTCAGTTCAGTTCACTTTAATACCTTCACCCTCACATTGCACTATTCCATTTAGTTCAGTTCAGTTCACCTCAGTTCTGTTCAGTTTAAGTTAAGTTATTCTAGTTTAGTTCAGTTTAAAAAATCTATTTTTAGTCCCAATGGAATAGGCCCATAGGGGTGATGGAGCATACCACACTTCTACCGACACAACCAGGAGAGGGCATGGTGAAGTGTGATAGAGGGAAAATTAGGTCGTTACTAATCCCCCTAAAATCAAAATAATACCTAACTAGACCACTAAACTAAGTAAAGTGGTAAGTAATGGTCATTCTTCCACAAGGACTAAGGAACATTGATATGTGTTAATTTAACGATAAGTTAGGCCGAAAAGGAATCGAAAGGTGTCAACTACCAACTAAAATCTATTAAACTAAAACTAAGTACAAAAGATCAAATAGGATTATGGAAAGGGATCCAACACCAACCAATCATGATTTAGGGAATTTGATGGGTGAAACATGGAGGAAAGAAAACTATGCAACTAATTGAGGTTATTGACTCTTAACTAGCTCTAAGCCCTCTCAAGGGTGAATAAAACTACCTAGATTACATAATTAAGCCACTTTCATGGTCTCAAACATGCAACCAAGGGATAATCACAATGGCAATCCACAAAACCCTCACTCAAATCTCACTCTCATGAGTAATTAAGCAAGATAATAGCATAAATGTCAACCTTAATCTCCTCTCTCGATTTGATTAAGGCATCAATAAAACAAACATCCAAGTGGCCAACTAGAATGCAAGCAAATAGTAATCATGCCATTAATCAATTAATAAGCCTAATCAAACTCCTAATTTCATATTCAAACACCCAAAATCAACCATAGTTGGGTTTTCACCCAAACCCTACCCCACAAACTACTTCATAAACACAAAAATGAGAGCTTTAGTGAAATTAACAACTAATATCATGATACTAAACATTAATCTAACATTAGACTAAATAAAATAGACCATAAATAATTAAACTAAGCATGAATAATTAATCTAAGAAAAAAAATTAAGATAAAGCAATAAAAGAAGATAGATAGAGTAAGAAATGCTCATTGATAGATTGTTGAATCTTTGAATACAAGTTGTCACCCTTGAATCTCCCATCTTCAATCTCTCTTTGAGTTTTCTCACTTTTCTCTCTAAACTAAGCTATGGAGGCTAACCCTCCCTAAAACTAGGGTCTTCAAGGTTCCAAATTTGAAAATCAAAATTCTTTTTTAAGTTTAGGTAAAAAGAGTATTTATACAACCCCCAACTAAGGGCAAAAAGGTAAAAAGAAATAAAAATAAGCAATCCTGTAAACCCGCAGTGATCAGGCGATCCATAGTGATGATCGCCCGATCACCACGAAGCAGGAACTTATAGGGAGAAAAGCAGATTGGATCGGCTGATCCATTTGGGAGATCGGGCGATCTCTCGGACCTATCCGTCAGCACAGGACAGTTTAACTTGTAAAGGCCATAACTCCTTCGTTTCTTGTCAGAATCAAGCGTGTGACCTCTTGTTGGAAAGAAATTGAGATGAACTTCAATATCCAACTTGAATAAATACCAAATGATGTTTAGTTTGTGAGATATGAGCTTTTGAAGTCAACCATTGTGCAAAATATGAAGGAAACTTGGTGGATTTTGCTTCCTTAGCCTCCTTTTGCCTTTCTTTCTTCATTACTCATGCTCTAAACCTTGTATATGCATTCTTGGGATTTTGGAGGTAAATCAAAATCTTAATTTGATAGTACCTACATACAACACGAATGAAATAGCATAAAAAAGGTCATAGAAAATGAGCGAAAAGATTAAAAATCTACAAAAGAGCTACAATCACTAAGAAAACGTGAATTGAGCAAAATGAAACTATAAATTGTAAGATAATGGAGAAAAAATGATTCAAATCAAAGGAAAATAAGAGGTTTAGAGTGATATAAATATCACTCATCAAACTGCCCCAAACTTGATTATTTGCTTGTCCTAAAGTAAATCAACATGGATAACAAGGGGGATGCAAATGTGACTCAACAAAATTAAACAAAAATGAGATCACCAAATACAAAAAGAAAAAAGGAAAAAGAAAAACTAACTCACTTTCGTAGGAATCACGGTTGCATTTAGCTTATGCAACAAGCCTTTTAAACCCCTAGGATGACCCTAGTGGACGAGGAAGGTCTCGTACGTGAGGGTTTTCAGAAGGCATACCCACAAAGCCAAAACACCAACTCAAATATGCAACAACCCAAGAATGGAAAACATTACCAAGGTGTGAGAGATGGAGTGAAGAGCGGACCACAAGCAAGGATATATGAGAATGTTTTCTTTTAATTCCAACGCAACACATGAGTAGAGAAGGAGGTTATGAGATGAGCTAAACTAAGGTGCAAATTCAACATTTCTCTAACTCTTCCACTACTTCAAACGCAAATAATCCAAGGGTCATTTGGTTCATAAACTCATGTATAGGATGAGAAAATCGGTTCAAGTAACTCTAGTCCCTAATGTGCGGAAAATTTTCCCTCAATCTTAGCATTTTCATTATTATGGAGATGAAGATATGGAAAAAGTGATGCAATTACCAAGGAGTGCGGGGCTTAGTCTTCGCCCTCTTTGTGCGGTCCGTCCACTCACGAGGCAAACATGTTTCTCAAGCACGGTACCAAGTACTCGGTCGGAGACGCACTAGGAGGAAAAACATTCATACTCAAGTCGCAGCGATCCCGTCGCCACTAGGAAGTTCTACTTCACTTTTTTGAACCCCCACTTGAGCATTGGAATGCTCTAGGACCTCGGTTACTAACCACCCTTTCGCAACTCTTATTGAAAATATGCATTTTTTTCTTTTTCTTTCTTTTTCATTTCATTTTTTCTTAGGCTACTAGCCTTTTTCATAAAACCAATTTTTTTCTCTTTTTTTTATGGTATGGTTGAAATGTCAATCTATTTTGGGATAGATCATCAAATGCACAAGGGGACCCAAGTTATGAGAACCAAGTAATGACTTCCTATATCATGAAGGATAGAACTAAGTGACTTATTTTAGGATAATTTTGTTGTTTTAGTTTATGAGCTATTTGAGTTGATGCCAAAGTAACAAAGTTTAAGACATCTCAAAAACTCCCTAATCTGCACATGCTCCAAATTTATTAGGTCACATAATTCCATTCTCATTTCCGCTTGTTTGGGTCATCATAAACTCTTTCAAATAGAAATGACCTTGGGTTTTATTAATTCCAATTTTTTGTATTTTGATTTTTCTAAGAAAAAGTTCTCTCGAAAGGAAAGAAAAGAAAAAAAAAGGAAAGAAAGAAAAACAGAAGGAAAAGAAAAAGAAAATATTTTTGGGTTTTGAAATTTATTGAAAATATAAAGAAGAAAAAAAAGTATATACATCTCCCCTAAGCTAGCAAATAGCTATAACTCCTCCAAACTTGAATGAAGCATTGTCCTCAATGCTTAAAAAAAGATGGAATCAATGGAGGGAGAGGAGAAGAAATATTCAACCAACAAATATATGTTCCACAAAACATAAATCATTAGAAAAAGAGAGAAGGAAGGATGCTACCGGATAGTAGGTGGGTGTAAATACCCGCAAATGACCCAATTGTTCCCTTGCTAATCAACCTTCTTCAAAACCGTGTTTGTTTTCCATATGCTATGTAGAGTGAATCTTGCTAAAAATATGTACCTAAATCAATATTAAAGAAAAAAAAACATAAGTAAAAGTAAAAGCAATAAAACACGGGTTACTTCCCGAGAAAGGCTTGTTTAAGGTCCTAAGCACGACCTTTCTAATAAATATCCCGACAAAGATCGCAAAAGTTTGTCATATGCACTCACACACATTTCAATTATTATTAAGTATGCAATGACAAAATAAAGAGAGTCCATGAAGTGTAATGCAACTCCATGCCAATGAGGAGAGGAATGCCGAAAAGAAGAAGGATCAAAAGGGAAGATAAGAAAATAAGAAGAGGAATCAAAACAAGAAGACAAAGAAGAATAAAGTGGCAAACTCTCCTCAAGAAACTCATTTTTCTTGGAAATCTCACTTCTTCCTCTAAGAACGACCGAGTGGGGCACTTGAAAGTAAAATGAAGCAAGAGGCTCATCTAGTGGAGACATTTTAAGAAAATAAGGCAATGAGATGGGAGGGGAAGGAAGTAGGTCGAGCTTTCGTGAAAAGGGGATATGAGGTGAAGGAATAGAAACTAAGGTTTCACAAATGACTACTCCTATATCGCAAGTCTTCGACTCACACACTTTTTCAACCAATGACTCCCTATAAACATCTTTTCCATCGTCTAAAACCTCAAAAACATCATTAATCACCAAATGAGGTATCTTACTCTCAAATTGACCAAGCTCTTCATTCGACAAGGAAGGGGTTGGATAACATGAGTTTCCAAGATTAGTTACCTCATGATCCTCAACATTATTCTCACTCTCAACAAAACTCACATCATCATCATTCCTAATCAAACCCTCATAAATCAACCGCGCCCTTAACAATGTTAGGTCAATTTCAATTTGCCGCGAAGGGTCATCGATGGATTGACGGTCGGATTTAGGAAAGGCCTCTAAATTGACATTTTCTTTCGCATCCCTATCATTTAGTTTTGCTTATTCATTCATGTGAGAAAGAACAAAGGTGGAGTAAGGATTTAGGATGGGGGTAGAGAGGGTGAGGTCAAGGATTTTTGAAAGAGAGTTCAAGTTGGATCTATTTGTTTTAACCTCTTCAAAATCATCATCATCATACACAAAACCTTGAGAAGCCTTAAACTCATGCAACAATGATGATAATTTAGCCTCTATATCACTATTTCTACTCCACTCTTCCTTAATAGCCTCATTCAACATGCTATTTATTTTCATTAAGCTCTTCATAAATTCTAAAATTTGTCCCTCAAACGGATTCAAATTAGAACTTATCTCACAAGTCATTTCTCCATTAACAAGTTGATCAAGAAGAAGCTCAAAGTTAGATTTTGATGGTTCGGATTGCAAAGAAAATTGAAAACCAATTTGAGGGGAAGGATCACAATCAAGCACATGAGGATTAATCATAGGGTCATGAGGCGCATCATTGAAATTCATACCAAAATTTGAAGAATATTGAGAAGTAGCATGAATATCATTCACGTTAGAGTGTACCTCGTTAGAATGAGCATATAAAAGAGGTGGACTAGAATCATGCATATTAGGCTTGCTAGGGAGAACATTAGACACATCAAGGGACCTCATGCAAGAATTGGTAGAATCATGACAATTTACATAAGCTTCCCAATCATAGGTATCCCTAGCAAACCACGTGTAGAAATTCCAAGCTTCATCCACAGATATAGTTCGAAATTCATCGTTAAACATATTCTCAATCACTTCCCTAGTATACTCGTTTAACCCCTAATAAGTTATCTCACAAGCCTCCCAAAGATTATACCCATGGTAATTGAGAAAGTCCTCAAGTCTATTGAAGAACTTCCAAAAGGGTTCATTTTCAAATTGAGGAAAAGAAGTGCTTGCCATTTTCTTTGTTTTTTTTTAATAAAAAGGAAAAAACTATGCACAATGACCTAGACTCATCTAATCAACACAAGTCAATGAAAGACAAAGTCCCTGGCAACAACGCCATTTTGATAGAGGGAAAATTAGGTCGTTACTAATCCCCCTAAAATCAAACTAATACCTAACGAGACCACTAAACTAAGTAAAGTGGTATGTAAGGCTCATTCTTCCATAAGAACTAAGGAACATTGATATGTGTTAATTTAACGATAAGTTAGGCCGAAAAGGAATCGAAAGGTGTCAACTACCAACTAAAATCTATTAAACTAAAACTAAGTACCAAAGATCAAATAGGATTAGGGAAAGGGATCCAACACCAACCAATCATGATTTAGGGAATTTGATGGGTGAAACATGGAGGAAAGAAAACTAAGCAACTAATTGAGGTTATTGACTCTTAACTAGCTCTAAACCCTCTCAAGGGTGAATAAAACTACCTAGATTACATAATTAAGCAACTTTCATGGTCTCAAACATGCAACCAAGGGATAATCACAATGTCAATCCACAAAATCTCATGAGTAATTAAGCAAGATAATAGCATAAATGTCAACCTTAATCTCCTCTTCGATTTTATTAAGGCATCAATAAAACAAACATCCAAGTGGCCAACTAGAAGGCAAGTAAATAGTAATCATGCCATTAATCAATTAATAAGCCTAATCAAACTCCTAATTTCATTTTCAAACACCCAAAATCAACCATAGTTGGGTTTTCACCCAAACCCTACCCAACAAACTACTCCATATAAGCACAAAATGAGAGCTTTAGTGAAATTAACAACTAATATCATGATACTAAACATTAATCTAACATTAGACTAAACAAAATAGACCATAAATAATTAAACTAAGCATGAATAATTAATCTAAGAAAAACAATTAAGATAAAGCAATAAAAGAAGATAGATAGAGTAAGAAATGCTCATTGATAGATTGTTGAATCTTTGAATACAAGTTGTCACCCTTGAATCTCCCATCTTCAATCTCTCTTTGAGTTTTTTCACTTTTCTCTCTAAACTAAGCTATGGAGGCTAACCCTCCCTAAAACTAGGGTCTTCAAGGTTCCAAATTTGAAAATCAAAATTCTTTTTTAAGTTTAGGTAAAAAGAGTATTTATACAACCCCCAACTAAGGGCAAAAAGGTAAAAAGAAATAAAAATAAGCAATCCTGTAAACCCGCAGTGATCAGGCGATCCATAGTGATGATCGCCGGATCACCACGAAGCAGGAACTTCTAGGGAGAAAAGCAGATTGGATCGGCTGATCCATTTGGGAGATCGGGCGATCTCTCGGACCTATCCGTCAGCATAGGATAGTTGAACTTGTAAAGGCCATAACTCCTTCGTTTCTTGTCGGAATCAAGCGTATGAACTCTTGTTGGAAATCAATTGAGATGAACTTCAATATCCAATTTGAATCACTACCAAATGATGCTTAGTTTGTGAGATATGAGCTTTTGAAGTCAACCATTGTGCAAAATATGAAGGAAACTTGGTGGATTTTGCTTCCTTAGCCTCCTTTTGCCTTTCTTTCTTTATTACTTATGCTCTAAACCTTGTATATGCATTCTTGGGATTTTATAGGTAAATCAAAAGCTTAATTTGATAGTACCTACATACAACACGAATGAAATAGCATAAAAAAGGTCATAGAAAATGAGCGAAAAGATTAAAAATCTACAAAAGAGCTACAATCACTAACAAAACGTGAATTGAGCAAAATGAAACTATAAATTGTAAGATAATGGAGAAAAATTAATTTAAATCAAAGGAAAATAAGAGGTTTAGAGTGATATAAATATCACTCCAAAGTGCCTTTATATGCTCAGTGTAAGAATCATGCTCTAGTACAGCCATATAAAGCCATTACGGATCGCATAAGGTGGTAATTACCAATAGGCCAGAACCCTCCCCAAGGTTAACATAATCAGAATCGCCACTAACAACCAGAGCTTTGGAGTGTAGAAGCAATTACCCAAAAAGAAAAGAAAAGAGAGCAAAAAAGTAGGCTATAGATATTAGTGCACCAAATTAAAGGAAAGACAATCAATCTTATAGAAGGAAATTGAGCATTAACCTAGAATATTATCCCATAATTGATATAGACGCCTAAATTTATTTGTAGTCTTGATGAGTGCCCGATGATGATATCCTTTGGAATAGATCATTTATGCCTAAGTGATCCAGCTACACTAGGACACATATTATCCTAGAAAAATTAAAATCATGTCTCTTTTATTTTGAAAAGTTTAAAAGAAATCTATATTTATCAAAATTCCATGTTAAAAGCCCTTTTGATCAATATTTTAAATATCCTATATATTAATTTTAAATTGAAGAAGGCATGTTTATTGTATTTTGATTGGATGATTACATGTCAAAGTCAGATTATTTTAAGGGGATATAATGATGTCATTTTGCTCAAAATATCGGTGTACTTTGAATGCTTATTTTAGTTTCCTTTTAGCGTACGTATCGATGAAATTTTGCTCATCGTATTGGTGTACTTCACTTTACAATTTAAAAGCAATTTTTATGGTGTAATCTTGAATGCTTGTTTTAGTTACAATTTTGAATGCAAGTATATTGCCTTTCTTTGTTTAATTTTGAATATTAGTTTATATGATTCACAATCATGGTCAGTTGATAAAACAAGGATAATTATGCCAATTTTCATGTATAAGATAAACAATCAGACAAACTAATTGTATTTTCGTAAGTTCAATTACAGCTCTTAGACCAATACATCATTTCAACAGAATTGCAAGGAGGGAAAAATATATAGATAGTATTATTCTCACTGCATGCATCAAGTAATTTGTTTCATCCAATTCCACCCAAAGCGAGAAAAGATCTCAACTTGGCATTATTTACCAAAAATTTATAACCACAAAACTTGCACTTGTTGTATGATCTCCTACGATTTCTGATTATGTCTAAATATCGTACCTTTCAAAGTTGGGGGGGGAGTTTACAGTTACAAGCATATAACCTAATGTAGTTTCTCTCTTTGTTCTATGATGTCATATTATTCCACTATTCTTCAATGAGAATTAGGAAGAAGATGAAGAGCATATACGGCTGAGTCGTGGAGACTAAAAGTAGATGTTGAAAAGATGAATTATGAAATAGAGAAGGAGCAATCTTCAAATGGTGCAACTAAAGCACATGGAAAGGGGTTGTTGGAGGGAAATAAGGGGTGGAGTAATGAATTAAGTAGGGTACGATTCTAGAAATTAATAAGGGCTATTTTAATTGGATTTGACGGCATATATTGATCTTTAAGGTCACGCCAACTATCAAAAATATAGTTAAGGGTCATGTTGGAAAATTGATCTTTTTTTCCACTGTGGAGAATTTTCCGAAATAGAGGGCCATCACGCAAAACTTCCCATTTTATTTTACTATTATTGGTAGTCTTGTAGTAACCCTCCCTGACCATAAATGATTGTTTATGGTTGCATACCCGTTTACATACATTGATGTATTAATAGATATATTTAACCTAAAATACTTATGTATTATTGATAGTAGGAACATGTAACCTTAAATCATTACAACAAAGTAAATAGCCATTTGAGTCATGATATATACAATACAACATCACTGTGATTATGTTCGGAAAATAACATGATTTCATGACTATTATTGATATTAAATGCACATGATAAGCAAATATAGAATGGAAAATCTATACTTCCTCCGTTCCAATTTGATGTTCCCATTTTGGAATCTGGGGGGAAAACCAATGCAAATTGAGGTAGATGAGAATCTTTTTAATTTCTATAAAGTATACTTTGATAAGAGAAAGAAAAGTGGTTGATTGGGAAATAAATTATTCTAAAGTGAGTCATGTGTAATTCAAAAAGTAAAAAAAGTATAGTAAATATTTTGGTTGTTGGAGGGTAAAATCGAAAAATAGATATTCTTAAAATGGAAAAGATTCAAAGTGGAAAGAACTTTGAGAAACATCCCAAAAAGGAAAATAAGAACACAGGGGCTAAGGAGTATAGTATAACCTAGCTGAAAAATGGAAAACCTTAAATCTCAAGAGTCGAAATTACAATAACATATCTGACGGTTGATAAGAACTTGCTATGTCACGCCAAAACAAAAATAATCAAGCGACAATCAGAGAAAGAATCTACAACAGGATTTCGCCATTGTAACAGCCGAACTACTCTCGAGCTAATCCTCTCTTTTCAACGGAAAAAAGTTTCATCCTTTCCTACCAATCACTACTACATCATGTTCATCTAAAGGTTTATAGGCGAGTAAGGAGGCACAAAATTTAGAAAAAAAATACTTGATGGGCTACTCGAAAAACAAGAGGCTTACTGGTATCTGAGATCGAGGGTGATGGGGATCAAAACACAAAGTATTTCCACCATAAAGTTTCACAGAGAAAACGCAGAAACACTATCAATGGGTTATTTGATGCAGATGGCGTGTGGTAGAAGGATAAAGAGGGGGTTGAGAAAATTATCATTAAGTTCTTTACATAGCTATTCAAAACTAACTCCCTTACTCCAGATGATACTGATGTTGTGCTCCAAGATGTAGGGTCTTGTGTGTCTCTGGAGATGACTGTGTTAATGGACTAACCTTGTTCGAAGGTTGTGGTGCTTGTGGCACTTAAGAAAATGCACCAAAGTGTAAGGCGCTAGGGCCCAATGGTATGCACTCCATCTTTTACCAGCGATTAAGACACATTATGGGTGATGAAGTTTTTCAGTGGTCAATGAGGTTTTTCATGGGACTCGACTGCCGGATTGTCTCAACCATACGAATATGGCTCTGATCCTCAAGGTAAAATCTCCCACTTTGATTTCGGAATTTCGACCTATTTGTTTGTGTATTGTTATTAATAACGTAGTGTCGAAAGTTCTGGCGAATAAATTAGGTATTTTACTAGATGTGATTTCCGAGAATTAGAGTGCTTTTGTTCCTAGATGCTTGCTTGCTGATAATGCGATGATTACCGTATAGCTTTTTCATTTGATAAGATATAGGAAATAGGGGATTAGCGGGGCTATTGCGATGACGGTATAAGTAAGGCCTATGATCGAGTTGAATGGTCTAATCTGAGTTCCCTTATATTGAAAACGGGGTTCTCTAGTAACTGGGTTTAGTTGGTTATGACTTATGTCTATTCTGTTGAACACTATTTTGTGGTTAATGGTGTAGTTTGCGGCCTAGCCCATCCCACTAGGGGGCTTCGACAAGGTGATCCTTTATCTCCGTACTTATTTATTATTGTAGCTGATCTCTTTCTTCAATGTTGAGGTCTTCTACTTTGAGAACATAGATTGGAGTGAGGGCGAGGCGGAATGGTCTAGAGATCTCTCACCTGCTCTTCGTTGAGGTCTACTTTAAGGTCTGCTTTGTACTCCTGCCACTTCACAGGAATGTGGTACAATAGTTGATATTCTCAACAAATATGAAGCGACATCTGGTCAGAAAAATAAATCTCGAAAAGTCTGAGGTTTCGTTCAGTAAAAGAGTGTTATCTGTTTAGAAAGAGGAGTTGCCGAGAGTATTGGCTATGAGGTTGGTTGACAAGCATACTAAATATGCGTGTGTTCCGACTTTGGTAGGGAGATCAAAAAGGTGATTTTTGCAAACATAAAAGAATGAACTTTGAAATAATTGCAGGGTAGGAATTCGAAGTTATTGTCTAAAGTGGGGAAGGAAATACTTTTAAAATCAATTGTTCAGGAGATTTCGACCTATCTGATGGGGGCAATAAGATTTCAGCTGCAGTGATTCAGAGTATCCATAGTGTGATGGCTGGTTTTAGTGCGAACAAAAGGCTCGGGGAGGAAATCGCATTGGAAGAGTTGGAAGGTGTTGTGCACTCCTAAGTGTCTAGGAGGGCTTAGGTTTCGTGATCTTAATTTTTTTAACGTCGCCCTTTTGGGAGAGCAGTCTTAGAGGCTTGTGTGGATTGGGAATTCTCTCTTAGGCAAGGTTATGAAAGCAAAATATTTTCTAGATTCACACTTTCTTGATCCTTCACTCGGCCATCTTCGTAGTTTCTCTCGGAAGAGTATTTGGAGTTCGAAGAATTTGTTCAAGGAGGGCATGCTATGGCGAGTGGGTAATGGTTCTGAGATTGATCTTGAGCGAGACCCTTGGGTGGTGAATATGGACAAACGGTTTTTTAAAATTGTTAGAATGGCGGAACTGAATAAGATTAGTGAGCTTATTGACGTGGAGAGGAAGGAATGGAATCTGGAGGTCAGTAAGCGATGCTTCAACAATCGTGATCATAAAGTTATCCTTGGAATTACTATTAGTGAGTGTCTGTCGAAGGATGTGGTTACTTGGGCTTTCTCGAAATATGTTGGACAAGTCTTGTAATTTCAATGAGATTCATGAGGCGTGGGTGGCGATTTGGAGTCTGGACATATCCCTGGAAGTTTTCCATTTTTCTGGAAAATTGCTTCACAAAAGCTTCCAACCCGATGCGCGTTCAAACATAAGCATTTTTCTTAATTTGACTTTTGGTATCCCTTTTATGTATTATTTCTGTCTAGGACATCTACTAAGTGTGGTGGTAGGTACTTGGTGGAAAACGTGGCCTCCAAACTTCCTTCGTGGTGGTGGTTATCTGCAAAACAAGGTGGACCTCGAGGGTTGTTTCCGAGGAACGCCCCTCCGATGCCTAAGTCAGCCAAAGATGAACATAAGATCTCTAGTTGAGAGAACCGAGTACAAAGTGCAAGTATTTTGTGAGTGTTTGATAGTACGTACCTCACTCATGCATGGGCATGAGTATTTATATGAGATGTGGGCTTATGACTGACCTAGTAAAGTAAGTGGGCTTCCTTTGGAAGTGGGCTAAGGTAGTAAGACCTCTATTGATTTGCTGCCTTGTGAGCTCTGGCACAGAGAGGTCTGCCTTGTGAGGTCTACTCTACTCTGGGTGTTCTGGCGTGAATTGGCAGAGCGTGGTGGTCTGTTGGGCAGACCCCATATAATTTTCCCCCCAGACCCAATACTTGTTAATTGCAATGTACTGGGTATGCTTATTTTATTCTAACGCTCTGCTCTTCGCAGACACGTGAGTTGCTCCTTTGCTGGCTGTTCATCTCTTTTTTCAGAGTGCACCTGTTTTCCCGCTCATTTTGATGGTGTGTTGAGCAAGAGTCATCAACTCTGTTTGAATTAATGTGCCCCTTAGGGTTCCCAAGGAATGTAATGATGAGCAATTCCTATTGATGGGGTATAGTTGGCCTATTTATAGGCGGATTTCATGATTTCTAAAACTTTTCCATTCTCATTCTCTTCGAACTCCTTGTTGCTTATTTTCTTCACTTTTTCTCGTGAATTTCTCTTTGCCTAAGTGATTTTGTCCGATTTTCATCAGTTTCTCCAAGGTCTTCTTGCTTTCAGCCTCGGTTTCGGAGTTGTTGCACTTTTCTGCCCTTTGCTCAGCTTTTGACTCTTCGTATTTCAGTAATATCCCTCCACGAACAGGTAGTCCTCTCGTAAGAACATGTTTTCAATCTCTTTTCTCCTGGTTTTCCTTGATGGTTGGTACGGTAGTCCTTTTGTTGATGGATTTTCCCTTTTTCCTTCTTCGTGTGTGACTTCTTCATTGTGCCCTAGAGATTAGGGTTTATTGTCCCCTGTTGTTGATGTTGTTTACTGTTTATATGGCCGTTTTTGCATGTTGGTGTGCTTCGTTTTCGCTTGGTTGCTCTGGACTTGGCTCTCCTCTACCTCTTCGGCTGAGCTCTGCTCTGCTTCCTTAGTTTGGTTCTGCTCTGCCTCTTCAACTGGGCTCTGTCTTTACTGCTTGATTTTGTGGTACAAACCCTAATTTTGTTGGGGCTATCCATCTTGGGCTTTGTCTTTTCATCAGGACCTAATCTGTGTATTTCTGTTGTTCTCTTGGGTGTGTTCTTTATATGTTGAGCTGCCTTTTGGAAGGATTTTCTTGTTTTGTTGTCGTGTGGCTGCTGTGTGATTTGCAAGAAAATATCCTATTTCTTGGCTGTCTCTAGCTCCTTTATGTACCATACGTATCCTTGCCCCCCCAGTCTGGTAGCTCAGTCTGCAAGTCAGAGGTGCCAGACTATTTTATGCTTGATTATTTGGTCTGATATATGTTTCTCTCTCCCATGTTCTGTTTTGCAGAATGTCTACCTCTAAAGTTGGGCATTCTCATGGAAAGGCGAACGTCATGCCTTCCTCCTCAAAGGCGTCTTCTTCGTCTGACTCAGACGTATGCGGAGGACACTCAGTCCCTCTTCTTGAAGTTGGACCTCCCGCGCTGCAAATATGAGATGGTTCTAGAAGAGTGGGCCATTTTCGACCCTTGGGACGGGTTGCGGCGAGAGACTTTGGGTCCTGATACCAACAGGTTCCTTGAGGACCATGTGTTCAAGACAAACTAGCGTGCCATAAAGCGGGAGTATAGTGATGGTGTGATGCGGCTTACTTCCCTTTATGATAACAAGGACAAGTTGTATCTTGCCAAGAAAGTAGCTGTCGTTCTGTCAAAGAGCCACGTTGTTTATTATATTGAGTGGTCTGCGGAGATCAAGCCCTTCTCCGGATCCTGGGTGGTGGTACTAAAGGCGTCCCAGAGCTTGGAAGATGTGCCTGAGGGGTAAACTGCAGTGTACATGAAGCAGCTAGAGTTTGGGCTAAGGTTCTCGCTCCATTGGTTTTAGGAGAAGGTGCTCTGTGAGTACCCAATGGTGCTCTTCCAAGTGAATCCCCAGTCTCTGAAGAAGGTTCCGGGGTTCATCTAGGTCTGCGAGGCCATGGACTTCCCGCTAACCATGAAGCTCTTCCGCTGCCTATTCTTCTTCAAGAGGCAGGGTGGCAATTTTGGTTATTTTCAGGTTCGGTTCGTACCCAGTTTCTGGCGGGCTTCCTCGTCGATACCTCTCTGAAGGATTGAAAGGATAGTTTTGTCTTCATGCGGGTGCCGACGCAACCGGGGCATCCCTACGAATTTAAGGCCCCTCTGCAGCCTGTGAAGCCTTTGTTCCATAAGCAGTTGGACCCTAATTGCTTGAACTGGGATGAGCGAGTGGATTATTACTATTTCAAGGTTGCAGAAAAGGGTACCGCTGACGGGAAGCAGATTCCTCCCAAGTATTGGCTGCCACATCATCATGTGATGTTTCAGAACTGCTTTCTGAGGATAGGGAAACTGTCCCCAGATTACACAATTGGTAAGTCTTTTTCTCTACAGCTGTTCTCCTTGTCATTTTTCATTCTGTTGTGCCTCCTAGCACTCATTGTTTATGGTCTCTGCAGCGCCAAGCAAAAGGAGGGTTCATTGTCTTATTATGGGTGGGTTCTGAGCTTCATATTCTACTCTGTCCCTACATCTTGTTTGTTAGTCTGTTTGTCAGACTTCTAACTCATGTTAATTCTTCGTTGCTTAATTTTGTAGAGACTTTGGGGTCTGCCCTTCCCACCGATCTTGAGTGAATCCCCTGGCTGTCGCAGGTACCGTCCGGTGCCGAGCCCCGGGTCGTATGCGGTCCCAGACAACGTTAGGGAGATTGCTAACACTCCCCCGGATCATCCTTGTTTCCGGGTTCCCGGCCCAGAGCTGGTAGATAAGCACAGAGGGACCGTCCGGGCGGCGGGTGGACCATCAGCGACCATCATAGAGATTAACGTCTCTGATGATGATGAGGAGGACGATGAGGAGGAGGAGGAAGAGGAAGCTCCTTTGAGGATTCACCGCCGCAGGCCTTCTGCGGGTCCTGACGGTGGCGATGAGGAGGATGCTGAGGAGGGAGCCGATGATCTGCAGGGATCAGGATCTCCTCTAGCTGTTGGGCCTCTTCAGCAACTCCTTCCCTCCACTCCAGAGAGGGTGGCTGCGCAGACAGGTAACATTCCTTGGCAGATCACATGGTACTTTGATTTTTTACCCTTACTTAGGTATTTCTTTGATATTCTGACTCGTTTTATCTGCATATTTTAGGATCTACATGTAGCTGAGGGGACTCCAGCTGTGGAGATTCATACATCCCCTTCTGATGGTCAGACCATGGACCATCAGCCCATGGAGGAGGACCAAGCTGTGCCAGGTATGCTTTGCTTCTCTCATCTTCCGTTCTTTGTCTTGTCTTGAGTTCCCTAACCTTGATCGTTTTCTAATTTCTTCGTCTATCAGACCCTGCAGGGCAGGAGGTACCTGTATCCTCTCCAACTCAGATGGAGGAGGTGCTGGAGCCTCTGCAGCATGAGAGGGTGGAGCAGATGGCTTCAGTCCCGTCTCCGGCTGTGGAGACTTTGGTCTCCTCTCCTCTTCAGAGGTCTACTCCTCCTGGGAGGAAGTCTGCCACTCCTCCCAGAGGTTTTAAGAAGCAGGTTGTCGTTCTAACTCCTGAGCAGGTGGCCCGCCTGGTGAGTGTTATCCTCTTTCTTTCTATTCGATTGCTTATCATTGTTGCTTGCTGGCAATGTGGTTGGTAAAAGCTGTTGTTGATTTGTTGTTTTCATTTCAGCGCGAGGTGAAGGCTAAGAGGGAACATGCTGCTGGGGCTCCTCATGCGTCTTCCAAACCTGCAGACCAGTCAAAGGTCTCTGCAGAGTTGGTGCGGGAGCTGGTTTCTGCGCCAGTTCCTGTTCCCTTATCCTCTTCGCATTCTCAGAAGAGGCCTGCAAAGGGGAAGGGCCAGAAGGAGGGGCCTCAGAAGAAGAAGGCTCGTCTGCCTGATGACCCTGCTCAGGTCATCGATGTCGAGGTTTAGTAGACAGCCGCAGGTGTACTTTCTCGACCTTTTCCCTTGTCTGGCCTTAGTTCCGGCCCCTTCCCATCTGTGGATATCACTTATCTTTCTTTCAGTTCAGGCTCTCTGTATGGGTGATCGACTGGCGACCGGCGAGAAGTACAAGTTCAAGAGCAGACGCCGGTGGCCTTGCCTGATCCCAGCGAGTGGTTGAAGCTGCTAGCCAGCCGCTTCTCGGCTGATTACATTGTCCAGGACGTGCCTCGGTAAGTCAAACGCCTCTTTTATTTTGATTCTTTAGTCTCTGGGTCTTTTCAGAGTGATCTTCTTTCTGATTACTTTAGCACATATCTGACCCCTCTCTTTTTGTGTGTAGGCTGCACGGGCCGGTGCCTTCATTGGGGAACTATGCCATGCCCTTGGACTGGCTAGGCGTAATGCAGATATCCCCGAGATGCAACAGCTCAGGACTCAGTTAGAGCAGGAGAAGCATAAGTATGCTCGCATAAAGTCGGATAAGCTGCTCCAACAGTCCATGCTGGATGCTGCTGCTGAGGAGAGGGATCTTGTGAGTGCAGAACGGGATGCTCAGCGGACTTCCAACCAACATCTGCAAGGGTTGCTGAAGAAATCAGAGGCGGTTGCCGCTGAACATTTAAAACTCTCCTCAGACTTGAAGGAGGCATCGGCTCATGCCTCTGTTGTAGAAACAAAGCTGCACTCCACCGAGGCCAAGTTGCAGAATGCCACGAAGGACCTGGAGCAGCTTAAGGGTCATCTCTCTGCTTTGCATGCTGACCATGTCGGTTGCTCAGCTAAATTGGAGCAGCAGGCCAAGAAGGCAGAGCAGGCTCTTCAGGCCCAGGTTGCCCGGATGAGGGAGGAAGCAAACACGGCTTTACAGGCCCGGGAGTCTGAGTTGGTGGCTGAATTCTCCAAAGTCTTGGCTGACAGGGAGGCTCAGCTGATTTCTGAGGAGGCTGCTAGGGCAGCGAGGATGGAGGAGGCCTTCAAGGACAAGTACTAGGACGATTGTATAGTCGCTGTCCGTCGAGTCCTCTGGCATCTCCAGCCTTATTTGACTGGGATGCGTTCGAGGAGGCTTACGGCAGAGGGGTTTACATGGATCCTCACACCACCAACAGCTCAGAGATCTGGAGCTGCTCTACTCTTTGCTTGCAGAGGAAGGGTGCTCAGAGAAACAAATTGACGGGAGCTCTCCTGGGGATGGCAGCTCTGTTCCTGGTCAATAGGAACTCGGGCGGCTATCTCACGCTTCGCCTCAGTCTTCTTGTGACTTTTGTCTGAGCTGCTGAGGTGGACGAGCTGGGAGCATGTGCTATACTGATTGCAGTCTTCCTTTTTTGCCCTCTGAAGACGTCCCTAATTGACTTCCTTTGTAATATTTGTAATTAAATAGTCAAACATGAACTTTTTGTCTGTATTTGCTCCCCCTTTTGTTTAGGTAGCCGCCTTCATTGTAATAGATGTGTAAAATTTGTTCTGGTCTCTGACCAGAACCTCTTTATAAGATTGAATTCTTTGAGAAATGCAAGTTATTACATTCTGAATAGCATTATTTGTATCCTGATTTGCCTGTTTCCTGCTTTTTATTTCGCCAAGTATTTTCATTCTGGCTTAGTTTCCAGAACTCTGTGTAAGATATGTGGTCTGTTTCATGTGGGAGCTAAGTACCCCCGACATGTTTCTTTGCGGGCATAATCTCTGCTTCTGAGCATGTACAATCCTTTCCTTCACAGCTCGCAGGACCGGATCAGAAGGGGTACATGGACCATCGCCTTCAATGTGTGCCCTTGAGATATTAAGTTCCGACCTCATGGGCCCTTTATTTGTCTGCTCTGTCTCGCCTATTGTTGTATTCATTGGCGAGCAGAGCATCCAAAGGTATTTTGACGCCCTAAGTCGCGACGGTCTTGGGGATTTTGGGGGTTCTGCCCCACTATTCCCTCTGCCATCGCCCTTCTTTCGGGGTAAGCTTGGTCCTTTTTTGGACTTTGCCATCCTATCAACCTTAGGTTTCTATGAGTTATTCTCGCTGCTTTTTGGACCTCTAGTCCTGCAGATCTTGGGGTAGAGGCCTGTGACATCGCTAAGTCGAGTCGACAACCGATCACTCTGTTGGCCTTGAGGCCCTGAAGAGTGATTTATCTTACGGTCGACTCCCTTTTTGTGTAGGCAACTTCTGTGCTCAGCGGGCCTCTTCAGGCTCTGTTCTGGCTCAAATCTTGCCCTACTCTGCGAGTCTGGGGGTTTTTCCTCCCTCCTAGGCTGCCAAAGTCATTGTTTTTGTTGTTGTTTTTAGTTTGAAGAGGGATGGGGTTTCATGTATTATGAGAAGTGAATAGCTCAAAAGGGTGGCTCAAACGCCTTTCATTCCTGAAAATTGTTTGGTACAATCAGATTATACAAAATATTTTTTTAGTATCCGGGCATTCCAGTTGCTTTTCAATTCACTCCCATCCATCCTCTTCTACTTGTATGTCCCTGGGTATAGCTCTTCACTAACTTGGTAGGGTCCTTCCCACTTAGCAGACAACTTCCCATGTATCTTATCTTTTTGCACAACTGTTGCATTTCTAAGCACCAGATCCCCTACTTCCAAAGGTCTGGCTCTAACTCTGCGGTTATAGTATCTGTTGATTCTGGCTTTGTAAGCATCCATTCTGAATCTAACTTTATTTCTGAGCTCATCCAGCAGATCCAAGTTGGTTTTCAGAGCTTTGTAATTCATATCTGGTTCAAATAGACTGATCCTCAGGCTCTCAGACCCAATTTCCACTGGCATGACGGCATCAAAGCCATATACCAGATGGATGGGGGTCTTCCCAGTTGACTCCTTGACAGTCTTCCTAATTGACCACAGAGTGTTGGGCAGCTCTTCCAGCCACTTGCTTTTTGCTCTTCTAGCTTATTCTGCAGCCCTATCAATATTTGTTTGTTGCTGCTTCGGCTTGGCCGTTGCACTGAGGGTTGCAGACTGAGGATGAAGCGTATTTGATTCCGAACTGTCCCAGCCATTCTGAAAGTGACATGTTGTCGAACTGCCTTCCATGATAAAAAACAAAAGCTTTTGGGATTTCGTATGTAGTGATGATGCTTTTACCAAAGGATCAACTGACAGCGGCCTCTGTAATGGTGGATAGGGCTTCTACTTCTATCCACTCAGTGAAGTAGTCCACCCCTACAATGAGCCATCTCTTCTAGTACTGTGTTGCTGTGAAGGGTCCCAGGATATCAAATCCCCACTGAGCAAAAGGGATAGGGTTGTAGATAGGCATGAGATCATTTGTTGGCAATTTGATGTTTGGGGCGAACCTTTGGCAACTGTCACACTTCTTCACCAGAGCTTCAGAATCTGCTTTCATTATAGGCCAGTAGTACCCTGCTCTGAGAGCCTTGTGGGCCAGGGCTCTAGGTCCGATGTGCTGTCCGCAGAGTACCTCATGGATCTCTCTAACTATGTAGTCTGCATCTCTCTGCCCTACACATTTCAGTAGAGGCAAGAAAAAGACTTCCTGTATAATTCTTCTCCAATCAGGCAGTATTTGCATGCTGTCAGTTTCAGCTTTCTGGCTTTCATTATGCTCTTAGGCAGCATCCCATTCTGCTTCTCAACGATTTCTTTTATCCATTCTGGCATGTTCCCCAGTTCCAAGACGCGCTCGACATCATCGCAGATTGCACTAGTGGGTCTGACCTCCACCAAAACGGACTTATTCAGCTCTTGTAGACTGCTGCTTTCCAGCTTGGACAATGCATCTGCTTGAGCGTTCTATGCTCTTGGGACCTGTTCTATCTTGAAGATTTCGAATTTTGCAGTCAGATCCCTCATTCTGGCCAGATAGCTCTGCATTGTAGGCTCTTTGGCCTCATACTCCCCCTTGACTTGGTTGGTTACCAACTGAGAGTCAATTTTCAGGTGGATGTGCTTGGTTTTTAGAGTTTGGCAGAGCTATAGCCCAACAATGGTTGCTTCATACTCATATTCATTGTTGGTTACAGAGAATAGGAACTTTAGAGCATATTCAATGATTTTCCCTTCCGGGGTTTTGATGACCACTCATGCTCCTGACTCGTTGATGGTTGCAGACCCGTATGTGAAGACCTCATAGGTCTTGGGTTCTGCAGATGCCTCCTAGTATGAGCATTCTGCTAGGAAGTTTGCTAAAGCATGTGCCTTGTTGGAGGTATGCAGAGCGAATTTTATCCCGAAGCCTGTCAGCTCCAGAGCCCAATTCACAATCCTCCCTGATTTGTCCACCTTTTCCATAGCTTTCTCCAAGGGCATATTTGTTAGCACAATGACAGGGTATGCATCGAAATATGGCCTTAGTTTTCTGGTGGCTAGCACCACAGCATATGCTGCCTTTTCTATCAGGGGGTACCGCGTTTCTACGCCAGTGAGCGTGTGGCTCACGAAGTATATCGGTTGTTGTTTCTTGTTTTCTTCTTTCAGCAGATCTGCACTCACAGTTGCTGTTGTGACAACGATGTATAAGAAGAGCGTCTCTCCTATTCTAGGTCTGGCCAGTGTTGGCAGACTGGACAGATTTGCTTTCAATTTCTCAAATGCTTCCTTTTGCTCTGCCTCCCACTTGAACTCCTTGTTTCCTTTCAGAATATTAAAGAATGGGAAGGCTTTTTCTGCTGACTGTGCTATGAATCTGGACAGGCTGTCATCCTGCTTGTCAGCCTTTGAATATCCCTGATGCTTTTCAGCTCTGGCAGATCCATGGCCACTTGTATTTTATCGGGGTTTCCATCGATTCCCTTTCGCTAACCAAATAGCATCAGAATTTCCCTGACCGCACCCCGAACACGCATTTTTTAGGATTCAGTTTCATTTTGTGTTTTCGGAGATTGGCGAAGGTCTCCTTGAGGTCTGCTATGTGGTCTGTCTCTGTCTTACTCTTGGTGATGACATCATGCACGTACACCTCTATATTCCTTCCTCTCTGCACCGCGAAGACCCGGTCCATCAGCCTTTGGTAAGTGGACCCTGCATTTTTTAACCCAAACGACGTTATGACATAGCATAATACCCCGATCGGGGTGATAAATGTTGTCTTCTCTTTTTCTGCAAGGTCCATGAAGATCTGGTGATACCCGCTAAAAGCATCCATGAAACTGAGCAGAGCATGGCCACTGGTGGAGTCTACTAGCTGATCGATTGTTGGCAGAGGATAGCAGTCTTTGGGACAGGCCTTGTTGAGGTCTGTGAAGTCCACACACATCCTCCAGCTTCCATTCGCCTTCTTCACCATCACCACATTAGCCATCCACTCTAGGTATTTGCAGGGTTCTACGAAGCCTGCTTCTAACAGCTTCTGCACCTCTTCCTCAATGGCTTTATTCTTTTCAGTCGAGTAGTTCCTATTGTTCTACTTCACGGGTCTGTGCCCTGCAGTAGTGTTTAGTTTGTGGTTGATGGTGGTAGGATCTACCCCTGGCATCTCAGCTGCTGAGAAAGCGAATACGTCTGCATTTTCTCTTAGTAGATTGATCAAGTTTACTATGGTATCTGGGTCCAGATCCATGCCTATTTTTACTGCTTTGCCCTCCTCTAATACCAAGAGCACTTCTTTGGTTTCTTCCCCGGGTTCGGGCTTCTTGGTTTCATGGCCGGCTTCTGGCCGGGCATCGGCTTCACAGGCAGTCAATGCCTCTACTGTTTACTATTTTTTCTCGGCCTCTTCGGCCTTCTCATCCTTATCCTTCTTTTCGGCTTCTTTAACCTTGTCCTTTTTTACTTCTTCAGTCTGGACTTTCTTGCCTTCTTTCTTCTCTTTACTCCTCTTCCTCCTGGACTCATAGTGGTCGAGGGGAGGAGGTCTTTTGTCTTTATCAGAGCGTTCAAGTTGCAGGACCTAGTTGCTTTTTGGTCTCCTCTCAGCCAGCCCACCTCACCAGTCTTGCTAAGAAAGAGCATGGTCTGGTGGTGGGTGGATGGGATCCCTTGCACACCTTCAATAAATTTCCTTCCCATCAGAGCATTGTATGGTGATGGGAGGTCTACCACTAAGAATTCATGCATCACTGTTCTCGTGACTCCATTATGATCCTCTACTGTTATAGCTAAATGTACCTTTCCCTCTAGGATAATATAGTTTCCGGTGAACCCAACAATGGGGGTTCCCCCTCTCTTCAGTAGTGATCGGTCCAGTTCCATCTTTTTGAAGGTTTCTTTGTACAGAATGTTCACGGCACTCCCGCCGTCTAACAATATCCTTCGCACGTCTGTATTGCAGATTTCTAGAGTGACCACTAGCGGGTCAGAGTGTGGGAAGCTCACGCCCTTGCTGTCTTCTGCTGTGAATGTCATGTTTGGTAAGTCTGGACTCTGCTCTGCTTGGTAAATAGAGTAAAGGTTGGGGTGGGTGAGCTGTCTGAGATGGGCTCTCTCCCCCCATAGAGTTCGAACTGCCAAATATGACATAAATTGTCTTATTCTTTCCCTCCTTGATCTCAGCCCGCTTGTCCTGCGACTTCTTTCCTTCATTCTGCTGTTCTTTCTCCTTAATTCCCTGATTCCAGGCCAGGTACTCTTTGAAGTATGCTCTCCTGATTAAGCTTCCAGGTCGTTCTTCAGACTGATGCAATCTTCGGTGTTATGGCCTGGGGCTTCATGGAAAGCATAGATTTCAGTCATGTTTGGGCCTAGGCTCCTCTTCTTTGTGGGGGTGGTCTGTGCCACTTACTATCGTCTCTGTTTGTCAGAAATATCTCAGCTCTGGGCAGGCTGAGGTTGATGTAGTTGTTGTACTTTTCTTGGGACCTTAGCCGATCCACCTCTCTTTCTGCTTCCTTCTGCTTCCTTCTACTTTTCTCTACCCCTGTGCTGATACGGTATGCTACCTCCGAAATTCAATCTGCCGCCCATGAATGGCTGCTCGTTTTGTCTGGCTTCTGGCTTGGCAGGCTTGGTTGCTCCTGGTGTTGAGGCTTTGTTGAAATCCTCGACCGCGATGTATTATTATGCCAGAGCCAGGGCCTCATTCAGCTCTTTCATGGTGACCCATTTTAGGTGGGAACGTGCATTCCTCAGAACGTGCAGAGCCAACTTCTGTTCCAGATCTGGGATGTACACCAGTTCCTTGTTGAATCTCCCGATGAATTCTCGTAGACTCTCGCTGGGATTCTGCTTCAACAGCAGTAGCTCATGAGTGGACTTTCTCCTCCTGCTCTCGCTGACAAAATGTTCTTTAAATCTCTTCTTTAGTTCATCAAAGTTGGCTATAGTGCCTTGTGGGATGGTTCTGAACTAGGTTTGAGCTATCCCAACCAGAGTAGCTGGGAAGTGCCTACACTAGGTAGCCTCGTTGTAGTTCCCTAGTTCCATGTAGGTTTCGAAAGCCGCCACATGTTCCTAGGGGTCTCCCTCCCCTTCAAACTTGAGGGTTGATGGAAGCTTTGCCTTTGACACCCTAGCTGCAATGATATCGGGTGTGAAAGGGGACTTGGAGGGAAATCTGATCTCCTTTGTTGGCGAGGCAGCAGAAGTTCTTGGTCCAACTCTGTTGGATATGATTCTTCTGAGGTCTGAGGAGGTTCCATTGTCGCCAGATCCTTCCTCTTGGATTGGCCCTAACCTCTGGCTGACATGCCATTTGTGGGGTCTTCCTCTGTGCATGAACATGGCCTCTTTAGCTCCTGCACTGTGCCTGGGTCTTATCCGGGGGCGCCGCTGCGCCATAGCTCTGGATTTCCTCTACGGGCAGACCTCAGACTGGAGTCTGCCAGATACTCAATGGGTGTTTCATTGCTGAAGAAATTGGGGTTTTCTTCCTACATTATCTCAATGTCCCATTCATCCTCTTGCCACCCTCTTTGGATATGTCCCGGTCGAGAGTGGCTGGACACACATTCTCTGATGTGGGGGCTGGAGTGCGGGTTCTCTTGTTGTATTCACACATGGGTTCCCTTATAGCTGTCTCCTCTTCAAATGACAGTTGTAGGTGTCTTCGAACTGAATCATTGGTCCTCACCCTTCTCCTTCTCTGGGGTTGTTGGCTTCCGATGTTTTGTATGTACTGTTGAGCAGATTACAACATAGTAATGGCTGCTTGGAGCACTTCAGCGGTAGGCACAACCAAAGAGCTGCTTGGTTGCCTAGTTCCCTGAGTGTGGGTAGCAGGGCTACCTCTTCTAGTTGACCTGGTGGTCATTTCTCTCGAATGAGAGTGGTTTTCGTCTTCGGAGTTGTTGGAATCAAATGTTGTTGAGTAAGGAACCACCATTGCGAAGTTGTACATTGTACTTTTCTACTATTCCCCTCCTTCTAGCGCCAAATTGTTTATGTCTAGGACAGCTACTATGTGGGGTGGTGGGTACTTGGTGGAAAACGTGGCCTCCAAACTTCATTCGTGGTGGTGGTTACCTGCAACACAAGGTGGACCTCGGGGGTTGTTTCCGAGGAACGCCCCTCCGATGCCTAAGTCAGCTAAAGATGAATACAAGGTCTCTAGTTGAGAGAAACGAGTACCAAGTGCAAGTATTTTGTGAGTGTTTGATAGTACTTACCTTACTCATGCATGGGCATGAGTATTTATATGAGACAGTGGCGGAGCCAGAGGGTGCATAGGGGTACATTGTATCCCCAATAAGCAAAAAAAAACAAAGAGAAGAGAAAAAATTGGAAAAAAAAAAACTGACTGTTACACCGATTAACGCGGACTACTCACTCACTTTGCTCTCCGGACTGCACGCTCACGTAAAGGTGAGAAGCAATTAAAGCTGACATCTTTCCTTCCAATGACTGTAACAACTGTCACCTTTTTTATATTTTTTAATCTCTTCCTTAACTTATTCTCTTTCATTCTAACTACTCACTTAGGTATTGTTTGGTTGACATGGGAATTAAATTCCTATAGGAACTTGTAGTTCATAGGAATTTAATTCCTACATTGCATTTCCCATGATTTGCCAAAACTTGTTTGTTGTTCATGTGGGAATTTGCAATTACCAAGGGGGGTCTTGGTAAGAAAACTCCCCCATATTGTAGGCAATGCAAATTCCTAGGAATTTGTATTGCCTCCATTTTATCAAATTTGAGATAACCAAACAACAAGCACAAAATACAATTCATGGGAATTTTGATTGCCCATAGGAATTAAAGGCAACCAAACAAGGCCTTAGTATTTCATTATTTTTATTCAATTTTACTTATTTGCAAAATTAAACCCCTCAAACACCTTGATTATCCTAGCAATTGCTGCCTGCTCCCGCCACGGCCCGCGTCTGCCCACAGCCGTTTCCTCACCGCCCACCACCTTTCACAATAATTAGGTAAATTTATTTTATTTATTTATTTTATTCAATTCCTCTAAATCTTTGATAAAATTTAGATATTCTTAAATTAAAATCACAATAATCAGATAAATTAGTTTGGATTTTTTATTTGATATCATAAGTTTAGTTTTTTGTTTGTAATATTTGGTTTTGCTATGAGAATTTAAGATAAGAGTATAAAATTAAGGCTTGTAAACTTGATTGGATGATTAATTTATCATATACTTGAATGTAGGATTCATGATTTTAAATATTGATCAAAGTTTCGGGTTGTAATTTTTTTTATATAAGAAATTGACGCAATCGGAATTAATGGAGGAAAAGCAAACGCAATTCCTTAAACGAACAAAAAGGTTTACAAGCAATAAACCTGTAAAAACTCCGGAATCCACCTGAAAAGAGAATTAACTCTCAAATATTATTATTCAATCAAAAAGTGTCTTCAAATGACGGTTAAAAGATGTTTAAATAGTCTAAACAAAACCCTAATACGAAATTAAGCAAAAACTAAAAACAGAAGTAATTAAACTGCTGTTTTCGGGCCTGAAAACAATATTTTATTAAGCATTCTGACACCGTGAGCCCAACTAGTAGAAATCATTTTAGGCTTTTTCGACGATGGCCTTCTTCGTCGAACTTCGCGGTGAACCTTCCTACATCAGAAATTTTTCTATAATTAATTAATGTATCCCCGATGACAAAATCTTGGCTTCGCCACTGAGATGAGATGTGGGCTTATGACTGACCTAGTAAAGTAAGTGGGCTTCGTTTGGAAGTGGGCCAAGGTAGTAAGACCTCTATCGATTTGCTGTCTTGTGAGCTCTGGCCTAGAGAAGTCTGTCTTGTGAGGTCTGCTCTGGTCTAGGTGTTCTGGTGTAAATTGGCAGAACGTAGTAGTCTGCTAGGCAGGCCCCATACATATATTACTCTCCATCTAAGTAACAAAATATAACAATAAGAAACTATGGGACAAAAAATTAGCTAAACAATTATAATGTGGGACCCTTCCATAATCGTCCCAAGTAACAAATTCTCATAATGCTGAACTACCCACAAAGGCGAAAATCTAAAGAAGACAATCATTATTATGTTGTTGATAATAAATCCATAAAGAAAATAAAAATTGCAGCCTTTTTTTTCTTCCAACAATCTGAGTAACAACTTGGGGAATTTTTTGGGGGAAAAAAGGCATCAAACTTTGTGATTCGTTCAAATTCAAACAAATCAAATAAAATGTCATGGCTGGCTCGCTCCATCGCCAATTCTCTTCGGATTGACGATGACGACGAAAACAATTACCAGCGACGAGATGATTCTCCTGCGTTGCAAAATGCGATTAAGGATTTTGAAAGAGAAGGAGATCTACAAGGTGTTAAAGATGATCTCACCGATTTTAGAGAATCCTTAACTCGTCAACTTTGGGGCGTCGCCAATTTCCTCGCTCCTCCTCCTCCTACGGTTTCCTCTTCTTCTCAATCACATGATCAACCTGTTCTTCCGGAGCCAAATCGGTCAGAATCGACCGATCCTTCAATTTCTGGCGACGAATCTAATAATTCATTGGTTTATGACCGGATTGATGCAAGTTATAATCATAATCGAGGTGTTTTAGAGAATTGTTCGAGTTTGCATCGGTTGGAACTGCAGGATGATTTGATAAACCAAGCTGTTGGTATAACTGATGAAGTTTTGACATTTTCCGGGAATATTGGCCATCATCCTGAGACTTGGCTCGATTTCCCTGTCGAAGATGATGAAGATTTTGAAGGTACTTTTTTTGCCTTTCTGCTTCTTAAATTCGTTTTTGCTTTGATTGTAATTGTTCTTTAAGGATGTGTAGTTTGCTATCAATTCTGGTCAAACGTCACAACTCACAACAGACTTTGTTGTATATTATACTCCTGTTAGTTAAGAACACACACAGGTTGTGCAAATATGAAGATACGACTGAGTGAGACAATTCTTCTGTTTTCATGATCTTTACACAATTTTCTCTTGAAACTAGATGGAAACAACTGAAAATCTGGCCTGCATTCTGTGAGGTGCTCAATACTGTTGACTTACTCCTTTCTTTTTCTTTTTTGTTGATGCAATAACAGCATCAACATTTTCATTTTTTCTTGTTTGAGGTGTGGATGGCTGAAGCCTACATAGTTGTATATTGATCTTCAAAATTGATGTTATAAGCTTTGTGAAGTCCCGGGAAGACATATTTTCAAATATAATCCTCATATCAAATGCCGCTCACTTCTTTAAACTATTTTATGTTCAACCAATGTTACCTAAATCCATCAATCGCCATGCAAATTGCGAATTGAGGCAAGGGAATTATAGGAGCATTTCGGGCAAATTGCAAATTCAAAAGGTGAATTAGAGAGTGAATTAGATAATATTATGGTCAATTTTGTTTATCCTACAAAATGCATTTGGGAATATTAGGGATTTCCTTGTATTTGTCTCGTTAGGAGGGATACCATGGTGAATCCAACCGTCTTATCTTGTTGATGAGTGAAAAAGTAATGCCACAAGTACGATGTCTGTTGTTAGCAAATACGTGTCAATCCCAAAAGTAAACGATCAATTAATGTTTTGCTATCTCAATTATTTGAGGAAAAAAAATTGGAATGAATGATAACGAAACTAATAAAAGCTTCATGTAAGTATGAGTGTAAAGTTATAGTTAAAACCTATGGCATACATTCGGACCGCCGTGCTTATACTAATTCAACAATATCTTGATTTAGGGTCAGTTATTAGAGTTTATTCTAATTTTCCGGTCCTACGAGTCTTGGGATTGGTCTTGGGTTCATGTATAAGGACCTGGTTGATTGCAACTGGTCGACTGATTTCAATTTTTGGTAGTAAAACGTAGGACTTGGTAACCACCAAGTACTTGGTAAATCCAGTTCCAAGACTTAAGAGCTCGTCAATGGAAGTTGGGGCGAAATCATATCGATTGTGATGCTAATACGTATATGCTATGGTTTTTGTTTTAGTTGTGGTTATTTAACCGAGTACTTGGTTGTGCTCACCCTTATTAACATATTCGGCTTTGTCAATTGTAATAAGTCTCTTAGGAGTAGGATCTTCAAATTCCAACTCTTATTACCTATATGATAATCCACGATATTGCCAAGTACATTAACTAAACAATAAAAGCAAGTCAATTGAAATCACTTTATTGTTTAGAAATTCAAAACACAATCATCAAGGTATAAACATGGCTATCACACATTGCCCAAAAAAGACTATTGATAATGGTAAAGGATGAAAATAAATCCAACAAAGAACTCGTATTGAACAAAAGAGAAATACTGAATTATTTTAAACAAAGATGGAGCTACTAATACCTGAGGGAATAAGTAAATTACAAACAAGCAAAGAGAGAGTGAAAAAAATGTCACAAACTTTGATTAATTTTAATGGAAATCGCAAAAGAAATCAATGTATGGAACTTGGGAACGTAAGAGTGCTGATAATAGGATATCATATTCGATGATTATGTTTTGGTACTTATACTTAGAACAAAAAGTTGCAAAAATTACAAAGGAAATACGAAAAACAAGTTGTTGGGCAAAATACCCGGTGGTTCGGGAAAAAGTGCCCAATCGAGAGCGCTTCTGAAACATCTTGATTGCCCGAGGGGATCGAGCGTAGTTTCATGATCGGCAACCGGAGACCCACAACGACTCCCGATCATGCTATATTTGTGGATCGGGCATCATCCAATTAGGCTTGTTTCTTGAAAATGATTCTGAAGGTCAACTGCAAGGGTATGATCCTGTATGAGATCTTCAGGATACATGCCATATGAACTTCATGAAGTCGATGACAAGCAGACTAGTTGGTCAAAGTAGGTAGAAAACAAGGTAAAAGCCACCATAATCTACAAAAGAAAGCCAAAGCAACACAAATCAACCAGAGGGCAGAAATTGCTCTAAAGCGCTTAAGTTAGTCTAGAGCTAAATCACGCCCGCAAATTTACGAAATGCACCCACAAAGAATATGTTAAAGTACCAATATACTGCTTCACCACTGTATCACTCGACTAGCTTACCAACTTCAATCCTTCCCCTCGACACCAAAGCAAACCGCCACAAACAACTCCATCAACAACAAACGCCACCAACATCAAATGCCGCTAACTGGTTTACAAGCCAAAAGGGGAAAAGAGTGAAAAGAAATAAAAAACCCAAAACAGTCCACAAAACCGATTCCTCCACTGGAGGACCGGTCCTAAAAACCGGTTCACCGGTCCTAGAAATAGGCTCAACCATGGAAGTACCACTTCTGTGGAATTAAAATCATCAGAAAGTTTTATCTTCTTCAAGCTCTACAATCTTCTAGTTCATATGATAGTGCGAGCTGTAATGACTGGATATTAATAGGATAAGGGTATTTTAGGTAGTTTATAATAATTTAGGGTTTAGAAGTTTTAGGGTTAACTTATCTATAAATAGAGCTAAGTAGAGAGAGTGTAGGCATCATGAAAATTAATGAGAGAATGAATCTTTTGTAGTGTAGTACTTAGCTTGTATTATTCTTAGGGTTTATGTAATATATCCATCCTATCAATCCAAGTTCCATTTCAAGTTCTCAAATCACCATTAAAATCACTAATTCTTCCTTTACATTATCATCTACCTTGTCCATTAAATCCGGTCTATAACAACTTGGTATCAGAGCGGTACGGTCCGTGGTGGCCGGAAAACGTTGCTGATTTTCTGTTTCATCCAAAAAAAAAAAAAAAACTTTAAAAAAAATGGAGGTTGCTGGCAGTGGTGCAGCACAACAAATGCAAAGATGGATTCAAGAAGAATATGCATACATCTCGCAAAAGAGAGATCGATGCATATCAGATTTCAAGGAAGAGCGTAGAATACGCCAAGAGCTTCAACTCCCTGAGTTCTCCGGAAGAATTTTTCTTCTATAGGAAATGGGTTTGCCAACTGGAGGACACCTTCCATTTTTTTCAGTTTAAGGAGGAGGAGAAGTTGAAGGCTGCCGTGATTTCTCTGGATGGCGAGGCGTTGAGGTGGTTCGAATGGGAACACCGGCGACGACCGTTCTATGAACGGCAAGAACTGAAGGAGCAAATGATGCAACGTGTTGGTTCGTCATTGTCGCCTTCATGGAAGCCCGGAATGGAGAAAGAAAAAGAAGCGGTGAAAAAAAGCACCAGGGAGTTTCGACATTCTGATAAGGTAGGATTCAACGATGAATTTGATATAGGAAATTATCTTACCAGTGAGTCCAAGGGTGTTTTTGATAGTAGTGAAATTGAAATATTTGAGGAGAGAAGGTTGGGAAATGAGTTTGGTACATTTGCAGGTGGAGGTTGTTTCCACCATGGTGGTGCCGTGAAAAGTGGGACTGGTGGTGGCTGGAGAAGAATTGGGGATAGCGGAGTGAATCTCGCGAAGGGCGGTTCTGACGCGAGTGGAACTGGTGAAGGTTGCTTAAGAGGAGCTGTTGCAGCCGACGAAAATTGCAGCGGCAGCGTTGAAGGCTTGAACTTGCAGAAGAGATGTTCAATAGTGTGGGGAAGAAGATTCGTGACTTTAGGCTTGGAGAAAAAGCAAATGGAAGAAGGGACTAGTAAGGGTAATCTAGTAAATTTTGTTGGGGATGACATCATTGCTGAGGTCAGTCAATATGTGTTATGTGATTCCAAATTCCTCATGAGCTCCAACAAATCAGATGATAAATTTTTAACAAGGTTAAGGCTTGAACATGGCCCATCTTATACAGGGCCTAATTCAGTCATTTCCCATACCAAGCCTTCTAGGCCCGATTCCTACCCCAATTTATTTCATATGACCAAACCCAATGCTTCCAAACTCTTGTCTGACTTAACCCACTCAATACCCAATTATCCAACCCAAATTTCCAACCCACACTCCCTACTCAGTCCACAGAGCACAACAACTTGCTCCCACTCCCAAAACCATATTGTACTCACCACTTCTCTATCCTCCGACACAGCAACATATCAACGCACCCCCACTCCATAGCAGCTTCCTTTCACGCCCAAGCTCAATCTAGCATAAGTTTACTACTAAAGGAGGTCACAGGCATCACTAATGAGGAGCTGGAACGACAATGGAAGCCAGGCATCAGCTTTAGCAACATCAACCACAACATTTTTTATTGCTCGCGAGGTTCAGAATAGAGTGCCAATTACTTCCCACCTTGAGGACAAGGTGGAATTTTAAGGGGCCGGTAGTGTAATGACTGGATATTAATAGGATAAGGGTATTTTAGGTAGTTTATAATAATTTAGGGTTTAGAAGTTTTAGGGTTAACTTATCTATAAATAGAGCTAAGTAGAGAGAGTGTAGGCATCATGAAAATTAATGAGAGAATGAATCTTTTATAGTGTAGTACTTAGCTTGTATTATTCTTAGGGTTTATGTAATATATCCATCCTATCAATCCAAGTTCCATTTCAAGTTCTCAAATCACCATTAAAATCACTAATTCTTCCTTTACATTATCATCTACCTTGTCCATCAAATCCGGTCTATAACACGAGCAAAGTTGGAAGCAGCAGTGCTGATTCTTTTCAATTGGGTTTGGATCGCAGCTTAACAATGGCAAATCCATCAGAGGAAAGTCAATGATCCTTCCTTATTCATTATCACTGGGTTTGCGTTCGTATTCTTCATCATCATCCTCATTACACAAAGCGAATTGTATTTTCGATGAAATACATTGACCCATATTTTTTTCACGGTTATTGTTTGTTGGGTAATTCAAATAAGTTCACGGTGGTGGGTAATTATTTAGGGTGTTTAGAGTGTTTAAATTGGATTAGGACATATTAGTCTTTTTATTTAAGAGTGTGGGCGTTTTTTGTATTTTTGTGGGCGCATTCGGAATCCCTCGTCCAGAAATTTCTAGGGGAAGGGGATAAAAACCAATCTATTAATATTGCATCACTTGCTTTCGGGTGAATGCTCTATTGGGAGATAGATTTTCTAGGCAATTTTAATGATGGTTTTGTCACTGTTGACTGAAGGCTTCTTTACTGAGTTGATTGTCTTATTCTGCTGAGAGTGTATGTCTTTACTTTTTAATCTTGCCCAGCTGTAGCCTTATAGGGACTATAGTAAAGTATTTATTTTTTCTACAGTTTGCTGATATGCAAGCTGTTAATCTTGCAGATTTTCCCATGTCAGAGTCCCAGAAAAGGCATGCTCAAGCCATTGAATGCCTCACACCGAGGCTAGCAGCACTTAGAATTGAGCTTTGTCCTGCGCATATGAGTGTGGGCTTTTTCTGGAAAGTTTATTTCGTTCTTCTACATTCAAGGCTCAACAAACAGGATGCTGAGCTCCTGTCAACACCTGAGGTGAGCCTGCTTTTTTTTGTAACGTCATTAAGAATATCTTGCTTCCATGCCTGTCATTTATGGTAAAAATTAAAATAATCTCTAAATATTCCTGAAGTCGGATAGCATCAAAGCTCTTAGTGCAGCCTTTATCTTTGGTCTTGAATAAAGAGAAATGAAAAGAAAACTGGTCTAAGAGTTTTATAATGTAACTTCAGATTCATTTGGCAGCTAGCGGGGACAAAGCAGGTATGTTAATCTATAAGTTTCATGGTTCATTATCCTTGAGATGGTGGAATTTTAAGCAGTCAACTCTTAGATTAAGGTTTTGATGAGAATACGAGAGGGCTTTTTAATTTCATTGGTTCCTGTTCTGGAAACCTTATTTAAGTAATTTGACTTTGCTTTGCAAGTGCTCTACAGATGGTGCTTCCAAGACACATTGACTATGGGTCTTCTTTCACATAGGAATTTGGATGGGTGATAGTTATGTTGTATTGCTAGATTTGCCCTTGCTTGTAACCATTGTTTCACGAGGAGGCGGAAGAGAAATTGGATATCCTACCCTTAGGCTCCGTTTGTTTTGAAGGAAAACATTTTCCCGGAAAATGATTTTCCACTATCTCTACCTTTTCTCTTTGTTTGTTTTGTTAAGGGGAGGATAACCATTTTTTCAAGTGTGGATTTTTTGTCCTTTAAAAGGAAAACCATTTTCCTTTTCTAATCAAGGTGCCATATTTTCCACCATACTCCTTACTTCTCTTTGTTCATTCATTCCATCTTTCCTCTCCTTTTTACTTTAATTTTCTTTACCCCGCTAAACAAACAAAAAAATGTGTTTTACAATCATGTTTCCCATTGAAAACTGTTTTACTTGGAAAATACCACGAAAAGTGTTTTATGTCGAAACAAACAATGGAGCCTTAAAGTAAACACCGTAGTCTAACAATATATAATCTATTAGTCAAAAGAAAGTATATATGTCTAAGTTAGAGAAAAAATTATCTTGTAGAAACAAAGAAAGAATAATGTCATATACCCCTGTAAGCTTGGTATATGAACTTAAGTCATAAAACATACGTCTTTTGACCTTTAACAATTACAACACCTTGATTTTAGTTGTGGTTAATGCACAACATTGATCATTATGGGTCCGTTTTTTTCAACTTATCTCAACTTATAAGACCTTATTCGATCTTATAAGACCTTATTCGACCTTATTTGACCTTATTCGACCTTATCTTAAGTGAAAATAAGTTGAAAAGAACGGACCCTAATTACTAGATTATATATTGTTAATGACTATAAAAAGATATTTTGAAATTATTGCATACTTACATTTTGATAGTAAAAAATTTAGGTGTCAAAGTGAACTATGTGATTAGTGCAAAAGTTTCCAAAGAATGGAGGAAGTATATTTGAACTTCAACCTACAAGTAGAAAAAGGAGGATTATTGATCTGATATGGAAGTTGTTAAGTAGAAATCATCTTTTGCTTGTTACTGGAATGCTAATCTTCCATGCTGAAATGATATAAGTGATGTAAACTCGGAAGCTAGGCTAGGTAAACAAGAGTATCTTATATATGTGATGAATTACGATCCTGGATACAACAACATCATCTTCTAGCGCATTTTCTTTCTTGTTTAGAAGTATATTCATTGGAAAGAAAGGAAATCAGTGTTAGTATATTGCAATTCCAAAGGACTAGCGAAACATGTTAGTCGCTAAGTATGATGGGGTCATTTATCTAAGGGGGTCATGCACATAGATACAAGGAAGAAAACTGCCGATGTGCAGTAACGGTTGCGATGACGCAGAAGTGGTTTGTAAATTCATTAAATCACGCTTAACGTTTCGTTAGTGTTTTTTAAAAGAATCACACTTTTGGATTTCTATCATCAAATTTTCATTTTTAAGAAGTATTATTTTAACTTAATATGACCAAAGCTATCATTTGTTATATGAGTGGTGATAAATAGTTACTTCCTCCGTTTTGATATAAGTGATACATTGTCATATTTACGGTTTTTGAGGCAAAATTTCTTAATTGTAATTAAACAATGAAAAGTGAGGGATAATGCATATAATTAAATTAATAATCACTACCTACGTACCACCACTGCCCCCTCTCTCTGTGCCAACCCCACTACCTGTAGAAACACCAGCCTCCCTCAAAACCACCAGCTTGCCTTCGAAAACAACCCACAGCCGGCCGAAAACACCGACCCTCCCTAGAAAACTAATCTGGCCGAAAACCACCAGCCCTCCCTCACAAACCACCTATACCTCGCCGAAAACCACCAATCCTCCCTTAAAACCACCAGACGCCTTCAAAAACAACTCCACAGCCGCCGAAAACACCAACCCTCCCTCAAAAACCACTCTGGCCGAAAACCACCACCTTCCCTCACAAACCACCTACACCTCGCCGAAAACCACCAATCCTCCCTCAAAACCACCAGCCTGCCTTCGAAACCAACTCACAATCTACGAAAACAACCCACACCAGCCCGTTTTACTTGCTTTGCGTTGGGGGGATAGATGGCGTCGGAATGAGTGGTGGAGAGAGAAGAGAGGACGGAAATGGAGAGAGGTTTCGGAAAAGGTGGTTGTTAGGTTGAGGAGCAAGGTGGTTTTAGGGTTTACAAGGTGGTGTGGTGGTGGACTGGTGGTTGTGTTCCACATTAGGTGAGAGATGGGAAAGGTGGTAGGTTGAGGAGAGAGATTAATTAATAGGGTGGGTAGGTTTAGATGGGGTTAATTAGTTTTGTTAAATGTTGTAAAAGTGTGTTTAAAATTTTAAGTAAAGGTATATATGTCATTTTACAAGCAAAACTTTACCAAATTTAGAAACTTTGTGAAGTGTATCACTTATTTTAAAACACCTTGTTTTAGAAAGTGTATCACTTATATCAAAACGGAGGATGGCCGCTCTAGTTGTATCCTATGGATCACGCATCAATATTATGATTCTTTTGTAATTTAAAGTGTTACGTCTTGTATTATTTTTGTATTAAGGTTGGAGGATGTATTATTGAAATTTAGCGAATCAAAAGTATTAATTTTTGTAGTTGTTTGCATAGTATCTCGGTCTTTAGAACGTTTTATATCCAATTGGGATGCATATACAAGCGCATTTTTATCCTCAGGTTCCTTTTTAGGAGACACCTTTGATTATTCGTCTCTAAGGGTCTGATACCATTTGGCCAATGTTGTCGTCATGCTATGTATAGAAAGCTTAACTGTAGTGAAACTAGTTTTTATGAGACTTTTAGTTGAAATTTTGAGTGGAAATCATCTGATTTAGGCCTGTTTGGTAGTATGAGTTTTGTGCTAAAGTTAGAGGATTGTACCTAAATTAGAGTTTTGACTTTTCACTTTCCAATCCGCTCTTAGGAGTGTTTGTTAGCAAGCGGATTGGAAGAGAGGATTAACCCCAAAACTCTAATTTCCAAAATGTTGTTCTCGGAGTTTTTGCAAAGTGCAAAAGACTATTATTCCTTTATATTATTTGCCTCTACACAGCTTGCCTTTATAGCTCATGTCCTTATATGTCATTTTAGTGAAATCAGCTATCAACTTAGTTACCAAACACTTTTACGAAAGCAAAACAGTTAATACAAACAGTTGATGAAATCAATTACTTTTATCACCTAGTTGAATCAGTTAATATATCAGTTATTCGTTGTCCGCTGAGCACCAAATAGGGCCTTAGACTTTTGTATTACCTTTATTTCTAGTGAAAGTGAACTAACTATACCTGTTTTCTGGTGGTCACTGTGTAAAAATACTATTTGGGAGTGTTACATTACACTTGTCCTTTTTCAATCATCCAATTTATGAATTGTTTATTAAGCTTATTGTTTTTGGGACCATGATTGAGCACAAGAAAACAATTGCTCAATTCCTTTTGCTGGAATCAAAAAGGTGTTTCTGTGTATAAGTGCTACGAAGGTTTTCACCTTTCGTTTTTTGCTACATGGTTGAGCTTCGAAAACCAATTGCTCCATTCCTGTCACTGCAAGTGAGTAGGTTCTATTCTTAAAAGAGGTGTTCGTCTCATTATAATTGCTTTGTCTAATAGCCTAAATGCTATATGCAATTGTATCTGAAGTCTGATACAATAGTGTTATTAAAAAGATTCTTCACTAGCTATAGATTTTATCTTATTGAATGGATGTTCATTGTTCTTTCCAGGTTGTTGAAGCCAGAGCGAAGTGGATGCAGGAGCAACAAAAGCGGACGAAAAAAGATTCGGAATGGTACCACAGTGGTCTCTATTCTATTAGGGGAAACGCTGACTTAGATGATGATGGTACTCCAAGATCCTCGCAGAATGAGCATTCAGAGACTGTTTCGTCTTGGACGTATGCTTCTGAGCCTGCGACTTCTTCTACAACGGTTGATTCTGATGTGGAGAAACATGCTGTAAGCACAGAGCTGCAGTTTATAAATAAGTCTATCATTGATGGGAAACCATTAGCAGAAACAGATGATAAGGACATGCTTGCTGCCCCAACATTTAAGAGACCTGTTTTTAGTTTTGTTGATGATGATGATGATAGTGATGACTGGCCTGAAGATGATTGCTTGGGACAGAGTGGAAGACTTATACCTGTGGGAATTGCAGATGAGGTGTCTTTTAGTGATCTCGAGGATGATGATTGCTGTATACCTGTCATATCAAAGGCTTAGTATATGGTATAATTCTACGATTATTTTGAGGAGATTGACATATCCTATATGGAATGTATCAAGCTGGCCGCTAGATTTTATTGGTTGTTGAAAATTCGAATACATGGGATTTCATAGCCGAGGTTGAAGCTTACGTGTTCTTGGCGTTCCCTTGCTTGAAAAATCGCCAAAATCCTCTATTGGCGAAGCTCTGTTTGTATGTAACCATTGCATCATCACCCAGTGAAAAAGTGTCGGCTTTACCGAATGGGCATTTCTGGCCTTCTATATCTGGTGTCCTTGAGTTTGCAAATTTTGTATCATTTTTTTGTACAAGATTGATGGAAGCATTTATATGTTGCGGTATGTACATTACCCCCCCCCCCCCAACACACAACAACTTCAGCCATGAAGTTGTCTGTAACTGTAAGTGTGCATCAGCTGTTCCCATATTTCTGGATATGGTTGGAAGATGGAAGTGTGAAATTGTACAGTTGTTATTGCAGTACTTGTCTATCCCTTCTCGTCTCTCTGTTTTGCACAATCTCTCTCATCAAGAGCATGGAAGAACTCTCAAGAGTGCTGCTCTGCAACAATCTGTCCGGATGCAAATCTAACTGCACACATGAAAACGTATTCTGGTAATCGAACAAAATAGAGTGGCACTGATACAGAGGAGAAGAGCAGCCCTTATGTGTTTAAACTAGCAATTTAAGGTTCTTCATGTTTGTCTTCGGGTACTTAGTTTTCTAAAATTCTAGCAAGGGAAGCCGTTGCTCGCTTGGTGGGTCCTAAATGAGTAATGGGGTGTTAAAGTGTAAAGGCTTTGAAGGCTCCATTTGTTCGGGAGAAAAACGTTTTTTCGGAAACTCAATATAACCCTTTTCTTTGTTTGCTCTTTAGAGGTGGAAAATAGTTTCTAATGATTGAATATTGTTTTCCATGAATTGGAAAACTTTTTCGTCTATAAGTAGAGGGAAAAGATTCCTTTCCTTTCCTTCTCATCTATCCTCCCATTCCCTTTTCTGTTATTTCTTTTTCCTCTCACTTTTCATGTAAGGAACCAAACAAAGGAAAAAATTGAGTTTTCCCTTGAAAAATGGTTATCATGTAAAATCTTTTTTCATAGAGAACGATTTTTCATCCAAGCAAACGGGGCCTAAATGTGTAAGCTGTTTACTTCTCTTGATTTGTCAAGTCTCAAACTAATATTGTAGAATGAACATTCTACGATGATTGAGAATCAAGTTTTTTAAAATTTTCCAAAAGAATCATCTAAAGATAATATGATGAAAATATAACTTCATGGACCTTATGAAATTCATAATAGTATTGTTTTTCGTGAGTTTCTAAGGTGTTTATCACTTGCGCACTAATATTTTTCTATTCAAGCTCCAATAAATAATGTGACCGACTTACCTCTTAGCTAATCCATAGTAGTAATTAAACAATCCCCACATGTTTTATTTTCCTTGTTAAACTCTCATCAAAAACTGATCCTTCCCTTGTCTGCCTTCTTATTCCTTCTCCAATTTGGTTGTTATTCTTCCTTCCCCAATTTTATATTCCACCTTCTTCCCTGTTTTCAGTAATTAGTGTAGAAAAGGTAAATATGCATACTAATTACTCTATACAACAGAACAAAGTGCTTATATATACACCAAAACTAGCTAAAATTGGGTTATCAATTTTTTTGTTCTACACCTAACTGGATAAGTATCTGTACAACTGAATACATTTTATTTAGGTGATGCAATATTCATTTCTATAGTATGATGAAGTCTTCTTAGCAGAAAGCAAATAATATATAGTCTTCACCCTATAGGGTTGGTGATGGTGACAAGATATTATCCGCCCTTTACTTGATTTTTCCTCCATTTCTAGTAATTGCAATATGTAGAATTTCACACTTCATAACATACCATTTTAATCATTAATATTTTCAATCATATACAAGTAAAAAAAATGAATCCTAGAGAGAAGTTAGAGAAAAGAGGGAATTCTAGTGAGAGAAGGAAAAAAAAAGGAAAAAAAAAGGAACCCTAACCCTAGAAATGCACTCCAGCCGTTCAACCAAAAATCTGCCTTCCTCTCCAAGGGGAAGATCAATTTGGCTTCTACTACAACTGAATCTAGCTCAAATGAAAGTTATTGTATCAAAGCTTCACCTAATTGCAACATACGAAGAGTTTTGGTAATTATTACCAACAAATCTCTGCTCCAGCCGTCTTCAGTGGGTTTAATCGAGGCAAAGCACATCATTTGCTTCAAGATCTACCTAATTAGCGTGCAAAATGGAGTAAAGGATCCTCAACCAAAGCGTTTAATTTTATTTACATATTTTTATCCAATGGAAGGGGAGAGTCTCTTCACCTTCTTTGTTTTAATTTTATTTACATATTTTTATCTGGGTTTATTAGATCTGAGGGTTATTATTAGCAGCTACTTTATTTTTAATATAGCCTATTACTTGCCTTGGTTCTGCTGCTCTGAAACTGAGTTTATTGCGCTTTTATGGATTTTATTTTTATTTTTGAATCATTATATCTGTTGGTGTTGTTTTGTTGCTGATTGGCGTTTCTGTTCTACTGTGTTTTTGCATTACACTATTCAATATAAATACCTTAGTCTATTGCACCTCTTTGCTTACCACTACCTCAACTCTTCTTCCCATATCTCTATTCTCTGCATTACTTTCTCCACTCCTTCTTGCTTAGTGTTAATGTCTGACCATATAGCACCTCGTAGCTATGTCAATGTCCTCAACTCACAGATCTCTACTACTCCCATTCCCACTGACTGTGAGAGGCCAAACACCAACCAACCTGAACTTGTGGCTTTTAATTCACAAACGCCAACTGACACCCCCAACTGCAGCTCAAACTCCCACCCAATGGCTGATAACTGTGAGCCTGCTACCTCACCCCTTTCCTCAGGGGGTGCAGATTCTGATGACACACAACATTATTTTTCTTACCCCCCAAGCATAACTGTGGAAGCTCCACAACTCTCTGGGGAAGAGAAAGCTAAGCTTGCAGCCACTTGCTTGCTTGGCAAGGTTTGGGGGCAGCATATTCATTCTGATGCTGTTATGGCCAGACTCAAGAGAGACTGGAGCTCCATCCAAGGTCAGGTAATTATTAAGTACTTGTCCAATGGCTGGTTTCTCCTTCAGTTTTCACTTCCTACTAATAAGCAATCCATCTGGGATGCTAGACCTTGGTTTGTCCAAGGTCTCAACTTCTCTCTTATTCCTTAGGTGGAAGGGTTCAACCCTTATGAACATCAGTTAACCCATGTTGATCAATGGGTAAAAATTCCTTTCTTACCCAATGAATTCTGGATCCTAACTCATCTAAGAACCATCACTCAGAATATAGGAACTCTAATAAAATTGGATAGGTTTACACTTCAGAATGACGATAAGGCTCAATTTGCTAGAGTTTGCCTCCATATTGATATTTCTAAACCAGTCCCTAGGTCCATCACCATTAGGGGCATTAACAATCAATCCACTGAATTTTTCTTAACATATGAAGGTGTTCACATTGTGTGTCCTCTGTGTGGAGTTAATGATCAACTACCAGCTGATGGTCGAATAATTCAACTACTTCACCTCCGAGAGGTGGCTCACTCCAAGATGGTTCGTATCTTTGGCCCCAAACGTCATGCGTTTTTTAGGTCATTAGTCTTTTCTTCTTCTGTATTAGGTAAGTTTAAGTTAGAGGCTATAATCGAAAAAGGTTTCTTTTTAGCTCCTAAAAGCTATTACTACAGCACAAAAGAAAAAGGAGACGTTATTAAATATAAATCTAAAGGTCCGGAGGCAGTACGAATTCAAGGTTTCAAATAGTAAAGTTGTATTTCTCATTCACAAATCCTTCTTTCTTTATGCTTTTGAGCTAGTAGCTCTCCATCCTCTAAGAAAGAGTAGATGCGAAGAAGATCTTCGCGAGACGGCCTAAGCGAAGATCGGCACTCGAAGGCTTGAGGAGCAGCCCTCAAAAGGGAAATACGCGGAGACGGTGCCTACTTTCTATGTCCGGAGACACATCCTGCACTCCTTCTTCTTTTCCTTAGTGCTTTAACTAAGGATTCGATTCGAGGCAGGCATTAGCCTCTGAGCGAATCTACCCCATCTTTGATGTTTTAGCACTCCGATCGTCTAACGACAAGAGTTCTGCCATTCCTCTCCGCTCTGGCAACTCGAAGTCTAAGGTTCTGAAAGAAAAGAGGCTCTTTTCTCTTTGATTGAGAAAAGACCAAATCGTCTCTTCTTTCAAAAGAGTTCTCGCCCGCCCGCAATGGAAACTGAGCAAATCCCTTTCTCATTATGAACCTACTTTCTTCACACTCTAAAGCTACTACAAAAAGCCGGTTTCAGGCAACAAGGTAATTCTTATTTTAATACTTGATAGAGTAAGGGTGGAACAAGAAAGACAGAATAGGGCGCGCATTCGCGCTGCCAGAGAGCGTATCGAGGCTTTGGAGGGGAGGCAACAAGCGCTGCGGGCGGAGCAGGAAGAACTCATAGTGAAGGCTGTCACCCCCGGGCACCAGGAAGACTAGAATAGAAGAGTCCGTCGACTTTAGGCAACATAGAAAGAATTTGCATAGAAGGATAACCTAAACACCTATGCCACAAAATATTTGCATCTGAAACTTCAACCTTATTCGCTCGCTTGTTGTCTTGTTCTCTGCCGCGAACTGGGATCGCTCGCAAAGTAGAAAAAGTAAGAGTAGCAGGTACTAATTTTGATGTCCCCGGGATTGTAGCCAGGGATCGTCAACAAACCTTAGCTATTCGTTGGATCCTTGAAGCAGAGGCAGTATGTTGGGCACACCCCTCCTAGCTGATGAGTGCACGGTTCGACCCCGTCCTTGGCCTCGGAGAGTAGCGAGCAGCACGGAACCTCCATAATCTCCTGTCCAAAGAAACCCCCCCCCCTTGTCTAGGCCTGGTTGTGGCTAAGTTAGAAGCCAGCTGTTTGTCTCCTCACTCTAACAAGTGTGCTCCTCCTTCTGAAAACCCTAATTGGATGTTTGTTAGGCCAATTAGGAGAGGGAGACCAAGGCCTCACACTGCCAAACCTTACTCTAAAGCCTCTCATAACTCTAGACAGTTTCCCAACACCACTCATCTTAACTCAGTCTTGTACCCTAACAAGTACAAACAAAAAGCTCAGCCTAGCTCTTCTGCTATCCCTAACTCCTCTGCTGCTCCTGGTCCTGGCTTCATAAGCACTTCAAATGCTTTTCAAAAGCTGGCTGAGTTTCAGATTACTCCTACTGAAAATATCTAGCTCTCTCCCCCAGCTGCTGCCAGGACTCACTCTCCTACTGCTCTAGCAGCTGATGATGAGGATGATGGAATGGATGATGCTTTTCTACAGGCTATGGGCATAATACATCATCAACCCCACCTCCAGTTGGTCCAGGCTACTGCCCCTGACTCTACTAAGAGAAGGAAGAGGGAGGAATCACCCTCTTCTTCCAACTCCAACATGGAATGAAGAAGCTAGAGGAGTCTTTTTTTGGTTACCTGAGAGCTGCTAGTCTTTTATATGTTTGTTTTAGATGTAGTTTTTTGTTAATGATACCTGCTCTTACAATGATGTATGCTAGGCCTAGCTCTCAGTTGTTTATTTTCCCACATAAACTTATTTCTGAGCCTCTCAAGTTCATGTATGGGATTTTGCTGTACTTGGTTTTTTTAGTGTTGTACTACCCATCCTACTCCAGTTTTCTTGTATTCAATGATAGTAATGGAGTTTTGTTGCTTTTCGGTTATCTCTTGACTCTTATGGTGCTGTTACACAGCTAATTACTACATTTACACTGCCCCTATGTCTTTCTTTTTATAACTCTTGCTAGTAATTTCTACTTAACTGTTTGCCTAAACTACATTACTATAAGTAGTGTTGAGATCACCTTCACACTACTTACTATGATGCTCAGAATCTTCTCTTTTTGGCACTGTAAATTCCTAGCTACCTTTTGCATCTGGGAGTATAACCTGTATAATTTGATTGAACTTTTCAATAGCTTAACACACTGTAATATACACTTTGTCAATCTCAGTTTATTCCTGTCTATGCACACCCTGTTAATGTTACATAGCTTTCTTATACCTTATATTCTGATGAGTTTCAATGAGATTCTGGTTATTAATACTTTGGCCAACCTTCCTAGTTGCCCTCTTGTTAAACAGGTTGTCACAAAGATGGCTCCAAACCTTTAGATACTGCTTCTTACAGCAACAAGCAATCTGAAACTGGGATTTGAGTCTCCCTACTCCTGGAAACTAACTCTAAATGATCAGTCTTTAAACCTGGATTTTTTCATATCTAAGCTAAGTTGGATTCCTTGCCCCCTTTTAAGTTTCTGTGTCTCTAACATCACCAGGGACTGCTCTCCTTTTTTGTTTGGGATGTGCTATCTTAGTTCGAGTTCTTTTCAGCTCATGATTAGCTTCTTACTGTCCTCTTTGATTAATGCAGCAATCTGGCTGAAGCTGTTTTGGAAGATCCTGCAAGGACACCTCACATTCCTGATGTACTCTAGCCCATTACAGTGGACAAGAAGCTTATACTACTTGAGAAAGGAGATTTTTAACTTATGTAAACCCACATTTGGGCCCACCTTTGTGATCTCACAACTAGTCTCTACTACTGTATTTTTTATTTTTCTTTCTATCCCTTCTCTTCTCCACATGGACTGTACTCTTTGTATTAAACATTTTAATTCTCCTCGAACCGAGTGCTATGACACTCGCATTGAACTACGGGCTAGTACCCGTACTTGGAAACATATGTTACTCCTTTACATAACAAAAGGATGTACCCATTGGAACAATCTAAAACTAAAAAAACCCGATCATTATATGAAGATCATAGTCTGGAACGTTCAAGGAGCGAAAAAAGCTCAAGCCATTCCTGAATTGCTATTCCTAAAAACTAGATACAAGCCTGACATCTTCTTTGTCTTAGAAACTATGACTAATAATGCCAATAGCAATAAAATTATTCAAGCACTAGGCTTCCAACACAAGCTCATCATCGACCCAATCAATCATAGTGGAGGCATTTGGATATGCTGGAATGACGACAATCTTAATGTCGATAGCTATAATTTAACGAGTAGATGTGCCCACCTACATATCTACTCCAAAATACTGAAACAGAACCTAATGGTTACTGGTGTCTACCTACCAGCAAAGGAAATAAGACGAGGTCTGGGAGGCCCTCCACACTTACCTATTAACCCAGGACAAGCCTTGGGTGGTTTTAGGAGATTTTAACGAACTCTTTTCCCCTTCAGATAAGGTTGGAGGGCGACCCATATCTCTCTCGCAACTACAACGGTTTCCGGCTTTCATGGCCAGAAATAGTTGTCAGGAAGTGCAAAGTGATCCTAACGCCTTTTCTTGGAAAAAACATTATCCTACTTATATTGTTTACGAAAGACTAGACAGGGCAATTTGCAACCAGTCATTCTTTGACCTATTGCCAGACTGCATGACTACTTATGGGTCCTTCACGGTCTCAGACCATGCTCCTCTCATCCTAGATTCCATGACCAATCCCTTAACTGCCCCGCCACCCTTTCGCTTTCACCAAGCTTGGGCTTTAGAACCAGAAGTGCATGAAATTATCGCAAAGAAATGGCAACTTAAGTCCAAGGGATCGCGTTTCCATAGAGTTCAGGCTCGACTGGTCCTAATTAAAACAGCCATTAAAGCCTGGGCAAGGAAGAAGTTCTAACATACCTCTAGTAAACTAATACAGAACATTACAAAGATTCATGAGGTGGAACAGAGATTATGGGCACAACCTTTTAACCCTATTCTTGTCTCCCATCTCAAAAGGTTAATAAATCAACGTGAGAAAATCTTGTTGTTTAAGCAATCTCACTGGGGACTAAAAAACCGGAAAAAATGGTTGGCTCAAGGTGACAGGAATAGTCGTTTTTTCCACAACAAAATGAAAAAACGATTCTCCCTCAGGACCATTCACAAGCTAAGAGATAAAGACGATTTCTGGGTTGATACCCAGGAAGGCGTTCAAACACTCCTAAAGGATGCCTTCCAGCAAAACTTCAGTTCGACAAATTCAACTCCAGGCCCTGCGGCTTTCGACAAAAAACAAGCTCCAATTTTGTTCCAATGGTTTCATTACAAGACTCAGAAACTGTGCTGGCCAAAGTCACGGAAGAAGAAATAAAAAATGCTTTCTTCGATATGAACCCCCACAAAGCTCCAGGGTCCGACGGATTTGGAGCTTGTTTTTTCCAGAAATATTGGAACATCGTCAAAAAAGATATCTGCTTAGCAATCTCAAGCTTATTTGAACATGGCCACTTACCCCCTTCTATCAATCATACCATCATTACCCTAATCCCAAAAGTAGAACAGCCAGAGAGACCAAGCCACTTCCGACCAATCAGCTTTAGTTAACACTCTATATAAGGCCATTTCTAAGATTTTAGTCTCTCGACTACAGCCCATCTTAGACAAAATTATTAGCCCTTTCCAAAATGCTTTTACAAAAGGCAGGTCAATCCATGATAATGTCCTTATTGTACAGGAAGTCCTAAACACCTTCCATAAGTCCAAAAACAAAACTAGTTGGTGTGCACTTAAGCTGGATATGGAAAAAGCTTATGACAGAATTGAATGGAACTACTTATGGGGTTGCTTATCACATCTTGGTTTTACCCCCAAATGGATAGCCCTAATAAAGGAATGTGTCACCTCTGTCTCCTACTCCGTCAAAGTAAACGGCCAAACCACAAGTTGGTTCCGACCAACTCATGGGCTGCGGCAAGGAGACCCTTTGTCCCCCTACCTTTTTATCTTATGTATGGAAGGGCTAGTCTGGCAACTAATGGAAAAACCAAATGTAGGAACAGCGGCATTGGGTTCCAGATCTGCCCGCAAACGACCAAGATCCCTTGTCTCCTATTTGCAGATGATAGTCTTCTATTCTGCAAAGCTTCAAAAACAGCTTGCAGAAACCTCAAAGACATAATTGACAAGTTCTGCGTAGACTCCGGCCAACTTGTAAACTTCCATAAGTCGGCCATAGTCTTCTCAAAACAAGTGCCAAATGCTAAAAAGCATACACTTGCTAGTCATTTCAATATGGCACCCAAAGCATGTCTAGGCCGCTACCTAGGTATTCACTTCAGTTCCTTCAAGCCCGTTAAGACCGATGTCATATCAATACTAAACAATACGGAAAAAAGAGTACGGCTTTGGGAGGCAGGTCTTCTCTCTAAAGCTGGTCGTCATACTCTAATACAGTCCAACCTCGAAGCAATTCCTAACTATGCTTCGGCTGCCACCTTATTAACAAAGTCAACAGCCTCAACAATTGACGCAGTCCATAGAAAATTCTTTTGGAGCCACTCCCCTGGAAAGGAAGGTATCCCATTAATAGCATGGGATAAAATCTGTACCCCGAAATCCCTAGGGGGTTTAGGTTTACGGAAAACTTTCCCTCTAAATCAGGCATTCCTAGCTAAGTTAGCTTGGAAAGTAATGTCCGAACCAGATAACCTCTGGGTTAAATTGGTCAAGCAGAAATACCTCAAAAACACCTCCATCTTTGAGTATACACCAAAACCAGCACACTCTAACATTTGGCGCAAGATTATGGAACAGCGAGACATTATTAGGAAAGGTCTTCGCTGGAAAATAGGCAATGGGACTTCAATTCTCTTCTGGTTAGACAATTGGGTAACTAACTGTTCCCTGTATGAACTCCTTCACCCCGACCCCAACTCCATTGATCTGCACCTTACTCTTAATGAGTTCATCATCCCCGAGAAAGTGTGGAACTACCAAAAACTGGTACCGTTAGTCCCCCCCCCCCACATCCTAGACCTAATTAGAGGTATTCCTCTACCTCAAAGCTCTCTCCCAGACACTCCGGTCTGGGGTTTGTCCTCCCATGGTGATTTCACAGTCAAATCAGCAATCTGGCTAGCCCATAATGTGAACTTCGATACCCCCAAATGGGAATTTAGGAAGATTTGGAAGCTTCAAATACCCCCCTAAGCTACAAATCTTCCTCTGGCAACTGCTACACAATGCCATTAGCGTGCGTGCGACCCTTCATCAACGGAAAATCATCACTCTCCACTCCTGCCCTATCTGCGAAACAGATGAGCCAGAAACCATTGATCATTTATTTCTCCATTGCTAAAGGGTTAGAAAATTTTGGACACTTCCAGAACTCATACAATGGATTGGCACCATTAGCAGACTTTCTATCCCAGTGTTGTTTCGCCGTCATCTAAAGGAGAAGGGATCTGCATTCAGACTCTCCTTCATTCTTTGGAGCATTTGGAAAGAAAGGAATGACATACTTTTCAACAACTCTCGTCTTAATCTCCATAGAGTTTACCATCGAGCTAGACTGTACTACCATGAATGGGAGATGCGCAACCATTACGATGATTTTGCTTTGAAACCTTCCAACTTGAGTTCCCCTACCCCCATTACCCCCATGATGTCCACAACTACCCAACAACCCCTCCTCATTTCCTGGTCCCCCCTCCTCCAGGGACCCTCAAGTTAAACTTCGATGGCTCCGTCAGAAATAACAACGCAACAGCTGGATACATTATCAGAGACCACACTGGGAATGTTATTAAAGCAGAAACCCACAATCTAGGGAACACAAATGTCTTAATAGCAGAAGCCACGGCCCTTCATCGTGGTCTCCTGCAAGCTGCCAAGTTCACTACTACCTCTCTTCTCGTTGAGGGAGACAACCTGCTAGTTATCAATGCAGTCAACAGCAAGTGCTACACACCATGGCAAATAGGCAACATCGTCTACGACATCAAACTCCAACTCCATACTTTTCGACAAATCCAGGTCAACCATATCTACATGGAGGGCAACAGGGTGGCAGATTGGATCGCATATGCGGGTCACTTAGTGGTAGATTCCATGTGTATCTCAGACTGGAGTGGTTCAGAACTCTCGGTCTTACTTTCTAATGATAGTTTAGGAGTTTCCCTGGAGCGGAGGGTCTCCTAACTATCCCCTCTTTCTCCTTACCTTTATAAATATATATATATATATATATATATATATATATATATATATATATATACAAGTAAAAAAAGTTGATTTTTAAAATATATATCAAGAAGAACGCAACAACATTTCACATGACTATTTTTATCCTTATATGTAAATTATAAGAGAACGTATTAGGTCAGATGCGTCTAACCATAATATTTGGTCAGACTGCTTCAACTGAAATCATAAGTTCATCAATTGAAACTCTGAAATATATAACTGAAATCCAAAATTCAGTGATTAAAATCATAAATCATTACCTGAAATCATAAATCATTAACTGAAATAAATAGTTGAAACCCAAAATTCATTTACTGAAATCATAAGTTCATTAATTGAAACTATAAGTCCTCTGGCTGAAATCATAAGTTCATTAACTAAAGTCAATAACTGAAACCCAACCGAAATCATAAGCTCATTAACTGAAACCGTCTGACCAAAAATTCTGGTCAAACCGCCTGGCATAATACTTTCACAAATCATAATATGAGACCAAAAAATTGTATGAATAGTGTAAAATTTCCAACTTTACAATCAATGAAGGAGGAAGAAGTATTGCATTGTGTCATAATTACAATTTTGAGAGTTAAAATTTAAGCCAACAAAGAAAGGTAACCCTTTTTCAGTCCACACTCTAATCACAAAATTTTGGGAAAAAGTTGGAATTCGAGATTGGGAAGCAGCTGGAATTCGAGATTGGGGAATGAAAAAGAAAATTAATAAATACCAAATATTTCGTTGGCTAACATAGGTTAAAATGACAATTATACCCTCAATTTAAGTATTATGATAAGTCATGAGTTCTTTCATTTTATCACGATGTGCATATACACTTAGTTGAATGAGAAGATACATTCATTAGGTTGTGCAATATTGAAAATGAAAATGGTTAAGCACTTATATTAGAATGTGAATGTACACTTCAAAATGGAGACATACTTTTTTGGATGTGCATATGTTATCATTGTAATATAAAAATGCAAAGATATCTGAGTGTCTAGAACCAAGATTAGTAGATCACAACAGAAGGGCATGAGGCAGTATCACCTACTTCAAGAGATCGTTTTTAAAGGTGATTTAAAATTATGCAAGGTACCGACGGACACTAATATTTTTCTGACAACAGGTAAATGGAAAATTACAAGGGATTAGTAAAAAAAGACTTAAATTATACAGTTTAGCTATTTCATGAGCTTGCTTGATTTTATTTCGTCCTTCCTGAATAGTGCACCAGGTGAATGACTTCGCACTGACCCGAATCTCCCCCAAGATCCCTAACACTCGAACATAACGCGCATTATTCCTAAGCATTAGAACCAGGTTAGTACAATCAAGAATGATAGATAAGAAAGAGAAGTTCATAGATCGGGCTTAATTTAGGCTAGCAAAACATTTTAGGTCTTCAGCATGTAGAGCACAAGAAGCATAACCATAGTCCCTGAGGCCATAAATATTGTATTGATTTTGGTCGCAGAGAATCCATCTAATTCCCATTCTATTACCGTCCTTTGCCCAAGAAGCGTCACATTGGACTTGTTGCTCTGCTTGTCCAACCATGTTTTGCCTTAGATTTGCCACAAATCTCAGGAGGAAACTCTCCCACACTCTCCGGAGGATGAAGAACCTCAACAAGATGTTATTGAAAAGGATGTCATCTTGCTACTGTTTACTTGCCTCATCAAACATGTATGCCACCTCTTCGTGATTAGTTGTAGAACCTTTAAAACAAATGTTGTCCCTATGAACCCAAAGGCTACAAAAAGTAAGGATAAAAATTAGGCTGAGAAGGCATCTTTGTGTCTAAAAAGAAGGATGAAAGAAACAATCTAGTCTTAAGAGTTAAAAAAGGAACTAAAGGGCTCTAGCATGCAACCAGTTGGGCAATAGAATATAATTTGAAAAGGTGATAAGCATCTTAAGAGTGAAGTGAGAATAAATCGCAAGCCGAAGTAATGGTGATCTTGCGTTGTGTCGTGGCAGTTTATATTGCCTGCAGAATTGTTGTAAAGCTGACAAAATTTCCATTTCTGAAGGAGAGGAAGAAGTCATAAGGTTTTGAAAATTCAATTGTCACTATCCAAAGAAAACATCTGGCCGTTGGAAGGGTAATTGGAACTACATGCATATGGTGATTTTGTGGTAAAACCCTAGTGTAATGATGATCCTAATACAAAAAGCTCGACTTCGATCATTAAGTTCATCCTATCATAAGCTTCGTGCACCATCACTTGCAAATCCTCTTCTCTAGAGAAGAATTCATCATTCGATGTGTTATCATTTTTATCATCACTATTATGTTTTTAATTACCATCCAAATCTTATCTTCGCATGCAAAGGCTCCATCGGTTCCTCTCGGATCTTTAAGTTCGCCCTAGTGTTGCGAAAACAGAAACAATCTGGTAAACTCTCAATCAAGTTGAAATAAATAGCGCATGTTATTGGGCCCATATAATGCCGGAACCGCGTTCGCTTGAAGACAACGATTAGCATACATATTTGACTAGTGACATTAGCCGCGTGTAATGTCCCACAACATCTACATTCTTGCAAAAATGAAACACCCTCTCATGCCTAAAATACACCTAAACCACTTGTGTTCCAAAAAGGGAAATGAAGCAAAAATGAAAGTTTGAGATAAGTCAATGTGTATCATTTCAATAACTATTTTCCATTTTTACTATTTTCACTAATAAAATATTCTTTTAACTGATTATTCTTCAAAAATTAAACTTTACAAAAAAGTTATACTCCCTCCATAACAAAATAGTTGCAACATTTTCTAAAATAGGTGTAACATAATACTTGCAACATTTCCTCTACTTTCTTCTTACGGTAAAGTTTTTAACACTAAATTACCTATGGTCCCCACCTCATGTTTACTCTTTCCCTCCTTTTTTTCCCTAATCACATGTAGTTTCTCTCTCCTTCATCCATCGTTAACAAATTTTGCCTAAGAATTCCCCCCTACTCCATTTGTTACAAGCATTGCGTTACGGAGGGAGTATTTATTTTTATAATGCTAAAATAATTTTGTAAAAGTTTATTTCGAAAATCGGATTTTTAATCAATTTATTCTCGATTTCTCCCAATTGTTACAAAATTGATAAAGATAGTTTTATTTTATTAATTTATAAATATAATATTATATTTGATTACTAATATATAATTTTATGCTAATAAAATTTGATTTCGGATTTCATAATGTTTAAGATTTAATTGAATTGCCTTTTGGATTAAATATTTGAAGTTTGACCTTGGAGCCTAAGAATCCTAATGGGGGTAAATGAGGTCTAATTTTTTGGAATAATTTCAGCATTTCTTATGTATATGAAACCCCTCCTTGACTCACCTTATAATCCCTTGGACCGTATTGTCAATTTTCTTTACTGAAGTATGTTTTTAGGCAAAGACATTTTTTTCTACCAATTGTTTCACCTTTGCTGCTGTCGTGAGCTACCCTTCTCCGCTCCTACTGATTTTGTTACCTTTTTAACAAATTTAAAATCAATTTTGAGCTTTCAAAATATTATGATTGAATTTACAATGCTATTTTTATCAATTTTCTAATTATTTCTATCAATTTAAACTGCTCTAACTCGTAATTGTCTTTCGTATATTTTGTTGAAGGTAAAAGATCTTAACTCTTATTCTTTTATCATCTCTATTCTAGTTTCCACCGAAATTAAGATTTTTTTGCATAAATCAATAGTAGAAGAGGAAAAATCGATAATTTGAAAAAATATTTACTCCATATGTCCCAAATTACTTGTTACACTTTCATTTTTTGTTTGTCCCAAAATACTTGTTACACTTCTTTATTTGGAAATGTCCCACCATTAATTTAGTATATCTCACTTACACAATCTTATACACTTTGACCCCACACTCTCTCTCATACATTTAAAATAACACCCCCACTAACTCCCATTACATTTATTATTTAGATAAAATAAGCGAGTCGCACGGAATGCTCTTTTCTAGACGTGAGGCATTGCAGTCCTCAAATCGGAGATAAATGTCATTTTTCATAGATTCGATATACTCTTTTTTCTTAATAAGAAGATTTTCAAGGCTTACCTCGTCATAGGCGATAGAGCCTTTCCCGCCAATTCCCTTGCATAGATTCTTAGCTAGGACATCCAGCTTGCCAGGGAGTAGATGCAAGGAGTCTCTCATGCGGAATAAGAGTCTATTACCTGTATAGACGGCTATCTCGTAGATTTTTTGGTTCCTCACCAGAGGTTTTAGCCTAAAATTGGAATGATGTAACGTTAGGTGCTTCACCAAGAAAATTCTATCGAATCGTGAGAAGTTATGGAAGTATACAGTTTGAATCGAAGGATTCTGCATAATAATGGAAATTCACCTATAGACAAAGTCCGTAAGTAACTTATCCTTTCTTTAATTTGAAGACTTTAGAAGTGTAATCTTCGCTGTAGTAGGTATCAATTCGACCTTTAGCGATCACCACACCGAGACGAACCAGCAAGACACCTGCAGCATAAGGAAAATGAACTTTGGTCACATCCTCCTCACCGGTCTCGGGATCGGGAGTGGACATCTATTAGTATAGTCTCGGTATCAGCAACCAGGAAGGGTTTCAGCCTAGTTGAACCAGATTTCAGTGCTGATATATGGGTTGGATAATTACGCTTTCGATATCGGAGAACTTTTGCCTTTCTTGGCTTGATATCCGTTAATATCGAACCTTTAAGAAGGATTTCGATAAGGATCTTTTCCCTAACCTTGGCAGAGAGGTACTGCGCCTCCTTTAATTTAGTCTCCAAAAAGACTTGGATTGTGACTCTAATAAAAAAAGATCCTTCGTATTTTTCGATCAAATCGATTATTCGTTCATTTGATTGATAGATGTTTGGTGAATGATGATTGGGTTTCAGAGCTGCCTTGATAACCAAACTACCACTTATCACATAAAACTTTGTGCCTTGATAAATATACGAAGTATTCTGGAACAGAATGAGTATTATATAATTCGTAATTATCGAGGAGTGGGTGATAGCTCAGTCATGAGCTTCATCCTTCCCCCACGAGCTGGGTTCAACGAGAAATGACAGGCATCTAACAGTTAGATGTTATAAGACATCTAACACAATTTTATGAAAAAGACAACATATTATCATAAGACAATATATTACCATGAGAAAAGACAATATGTTACTATGAGAAAGACAATATATTTCCATGTAAAAACCATGTAAAATAAAATGATTTTTCATTGTCTTGATTTTACCCTTTTCCCCCTCATTTAATATGTAAAAAAGCTATTTTACCCCTCATTTAACTTGGTACTCCTAGGAGCACGGAGCACTGTGCTCCGAGATGATGTCATCCACGGTACCCTAGCCCGCCGGGCCGCCGCCGCTTTACCCTAGCTTCGACGACGTTCAGCCTCCCGCCATCAACCTCTCTCTCTCCTTCTTTCCTCCTTCCACAAAACTTCCGGCAATCTTCATCGACACCCAACAGACAAAAGCTCCGGCGCTCCATCACGCTCTCCTCTTTCACTAAAACTTCAAGCGACCTCCATTAACGTCGGCAACGTTGATGAGCAACTTGGACCAGATGTTATGCATTTCGAATGATGTTCTGTCAGATCTAGTATTTTGTTCTTTGAATTTTCATATTTGTGTTCATTATATTTCAAGGAAATGTTCTTTTAAAATCAACAATTTTAAAATTATTTTTGTAAGTATATGTTTTTTGAAATTTTGTATTTTGTTCTTTGAAATTTCGTAGTTTGGTCTTTTTGTTTTAAGTAAATATTTTTTTAATATTATGCTCTCTCAGTGTTCACTTTATGTTCTTTCTGACGACCTTTTAATGTTATGTTCACTCAGTGTTCATTATATGTTCTTACTGACGACTTATTTTAAAATCCGAAAGCAGTATACTCCGTGCTCGTGGGTGCACCAAAAATGGACTATCATTTAACATGTAATCTGATCATTTTATCCCCATTAGATGTTTTAAAAACATCTAATTGTTAGATGTCTATCAATTCTCGGGTTCAACTGCTCATGCCCACTCCCCCAATTGGGCTTCTTCAGATAGGACCTGCCATAGGCCTTCTTGTACAAAGAAAAAAGAAAAATAAAAAGGTAATTCCTGAAAGGAAAAATTGAACCAGAAAATAATAGAATTTAGAAGCGTATTAGCCTTCTGAAATCTCAGCCAAGCTTCGTTCGTGTCCCTTTTCTGTTACCTCTTCTTGTTGTTGTTTCCCTCTTAGGCTCTTACATCCACTTCGGAGCTTTTGCTTTGTTGTCTGTGGTTTTGCATAAACCCTAAACTACGATTTAGAACTTTACTGCTAAATTGATGCAACTAACTATTTTCGATAACAAATTACATACTAATATAATTGAGAACACTGTTATCCACTTACCTGCCAATTGAGGAGAAACTTCTTCGAGGTACCTCATTCCTATCCTCCAATTACGTTTTCTTGTTATTATTCGCATACTGTTATTCGTGCACTTTATGATCTTAAATTCTCGTCTTTATCCGCTAATTTTAATCATAATTTTGTTTTTTATTTCAATCAAGATTGGGTAGTACAGAAGTGGAAAGAATTAGTATGTCTTAGATGATTTCAGTTGCTGTAATTTTGAACTTGAAAGTTTAGTGTTTAACTCGTAATTACTGGTTCTGCATAGATGATGTGTTGATGTAGTAATGTGTTTTTTTGTAAAGCAGCTGCTTCTTTAGAGAGGTGATATAAATTGAGAGAGGCAGCATTCGAGATCAAGGTATCACCTTTTTCCATTGCAATCGTGTGTCGGCATTTATTCGTTGTTACAGAGAATTTTTCAACAGGAAGAATAATTTGTCACAACTGAAGAATCCGTCACTTTGATGATAGTAATTACATGGGTTCAGTGTTATTCAATTATGTGCGAAATTTCTGGCCTTTTTCAGGCCTTAGAGTTGATGACCTGAAAATATCTGATAGGTTAGTTAGTAGACTTTCACTACCTGAACACACGAAGCAATTTGTTTTTGCCATTCGTGAACCAGAAAATGGCGCAGTTGTATACATTCTTTCTGCACAGAACTTGTCTGAGAGATCAGCATGGGATGCTGAGCTTTTGATAAGGGAAGTACGGCCTGATGCGGTTGTTGCCTTAGTTGGTCATAGTACATTGTCTGAAATTCAAGAACATGAATTGGTGGAAGGCATGGACGATCAGGTTCCTACTTCAGCATTTAGAGTTATGCTGAGGTCTTTTATGGAGAAAACAAACAAAGACAAGTATGAAAATCTTGCTGGTAACTTGGTCTTAAAGGAGATCTTCGGTGTTGGCTTCTATAGTCACTTCTTTGTCGCCAAAAGGTTGGCAGAGGAAGTTGGATCTCCGTTTTCCGTAGTTGAATTTCCTGTAATGAAGTCTGCTGGAGCCGAAATTGATCCATCTTTTGAGACTAGTATGACGAGCACTAACCTTCAAACTCTGGCATTGCAGCCAGCTAGCTTAGTTCCACAGAATTTGGCTCCCTTAGTTTGTAATTCACGGAGACTTTTCCTTACGAGTGATGTCCAGTCACAGATGGTTAGGCTGGTATGTCCATTTTTATCCCAATCGATAATAAACCTGAGTCCTTCTGGCTCTCCTGTGGATGGAGGGTTACGTAAAATGGAGCTCATGTCCAATTATTGCCCCCCATCATTTGCAGAAACGGTTTATCCTTTGCTCTTGGATCTTCATGATATATTTGCTGATATCCCATCTATGGATCACGCGCTAGCTTCTGCTCAGAAAATGTTTCTTGACGTGGGTACGGGGGATAGCATTGATGCCGATCTATTGTCTGAAGTTTATACCTTTCGAATTGCAGTTGAGGGCCTGAGGATTGCTCTGAATAATGCTGGTCGATTCCCAATCCACAACTTAGGAAAATCTGTGCCGGGCAAGATTAATTTTCAAGAGCTTTCAGTTGAGGAGAAATCCCATTGTCTTCTTGCACAAACCCTTCAAAGTCAGGCAAGAAAGTTTAAGACAGTAGTGGCAGTGGTGGATGCTAGTAGCTTAGCTGGTCTCCGGAAGTTCTGGAACACTCCTATTCCCGGCGAAGTCAAGGATATGGTTGAAGAACTTATTGTGTGCCAGGAAATTGATGCAGAAAGCATCAATGATAAAAGGAAGCGGCTATTGTCTGGTAAACCTGTAGTGGCAGTTGCTTCGGGTGCTACTGCTGTCCTGGGGGCATCTTCTCTTTCTAAGGTCGTCCCAGTGTCATCTATTGTAAAGGGGATTATGTTGAATGTTCCTGCATCATTGAAACTTTTCCTCACACACACACATAAAGCAACCATATTTGCAGTGAGCAAGATTCTTGGTCCGTCAAAAATTGTGGCTCCAGGCTTTGCAAGCTCTGGGGCTAAAGCATCCACTGCTTTCAAAGCAGCTGCTTCTGCAGAGAAAATTCGTGCCATTACTCATAGTGTTATAGCTTCTGCTGAAAAGACTAGCTTTTCAGCCATGAGAGCTGCATTCTATGAGATAATGAGGAAACGGCGGGTTCGGCAGATTGGTAGCATGCCTTGGGCTACCTTTGGGTTTAGTGTAGCGAGTTGTGCAGGATTGCTTGTATATGGTGATGGAATTGAATGTGCTGCTGAATCTCTTCCTGCAGCCCCTTCCATTGCCAGCTTGGGTCGTGGTATCCAAAATTTGCAGCAGGCGTCTCAATCTGTTGGATATTCATGTGGACTTAATATTCAAAAGGCCATCGAGTCCCTGATGCACAGGTTCAAAAAGTAAAGATTCAGTAGAGCGTAAAAATATGGCTTTCTTTGTATATTATCAAAGCTGTTGGTGGTGGTGATTTAGGTGTACATATATAATTCAAGCAAGGGTTGGGGTCTGTATTGATGACTGGTCTTCTCACTTTCCTATTGAAAAGTAATTCTTTTGCTCACATCCTATCGGTAACGTGCTTCTTTTTTGTGCATATTCTTGTTAAACATACAATGTTGTGCTCCTCTTATAAAAGTTGATTATTTTTCCTGGGGTGTCAAACCTGTCATCCGGAACACATAGGGGAAACAAGAGATCAGCAGACACACTCCCTCCACCTGGTTAAGTCATATACACTAATCAGGATTTTCTCCGAAAAGTTGTCGCAGTTCCTTATACCGTGATGATTTATGATATAATATCCCAATATGCCACTACTTTAATTAAGTGATGGGAAGGATAGAAATGACCGAACTATTATAGTGGGTCTTTTATGAACAAAATGCATATACTTAATTGTAAGGAGTAGGGAAAATGTGACAACTAATTCTGGATCAATCTTGTTGCTTATGTGCAAGCCTGAAAGGCAAATTGGTCTTCCTTATAATAGCTTAAGGGGAAATTTTTATGTACTTGATATGGAACTTGTTATGTTGATGTGTAGATGGTCTTACCGACTGTTATAATTCTTGGAGAAGCTGTAGGCTCCCAAACATATTGATCTCTCGCCAGTTTCTTTATGTGGGTTCTGTGTATGAGTAGCTTATCATAAGCATGCCATGGAAATTTAGATGAAGGAAAAATAAACTTGTTTAGTGATTCAGTTATCTTAGAGAAGCACAACAATGGCTGACTGTGATCCTGTATGCAAAAGAACGAACATTACATAGACTTTCACCAGTCAGTGAGACATATGTAAGATAAACTGTATGCCTCTTCATAGGATTGCGGAATGCTGAAGTGCTCATTTGTCAACAATTATATAATGGTTTGTGGGATGTATTGAGGACAGTTTCATGCCTGTTTGCACAGAAGTCTTAGGATACTGAAATAAGAAAACGAATCACCGATGTAGATCTCTTGAAAACTAAAAATATAACTTGTTCAGCGCTGGAAGCCTGATAAGAACTGACAAGTAAAATTCAATTAATAACACACAAAGCAGAAAAGATATTGATTGAGCAAGCCAAAACTAGCTACAATCCCTCCTAAATTCGAGAATAAGAGGTTTCTCCCAAGTTCTTAAGGCTCATTTCATTGCATAATCTGCTCTCCTCACTGAATCCCTTATTTATACAACAAGCTCAAAAGATTCCCTCCTATCTCAGCTTAACAGAATCTGTTATAGCTATTGATGACTCATCTAACAGAAAGCATAAAAGAAAGATATTTAGCAAAAGACAATAAAGCCCTTAATGATGAGCTGCAGCAGCTGCCTTCCTCCTTCTAGCATAGGTGAACTTGATGGGTGGTGTTGCATTACCCCCCACCCAAACTCGCACCTTGTCCTCAAGGTGAAAAGAAGGAAATTTGGAGTCCAAGACATTGAAATCCTCCCATGTAGCTTCCTGTATTGGAAGGTGCTGCCACTGGATGAGCACCTCAGTAGTGCTGGCTGCCCCCTGTGGTACTTGCCTGACACCCAACACAGCTTGAGGAGTAGTGTCCAAAATGAGCTGGGGAAGTGTAGGTTGTACTGCATGCTGCCCCACCATCTTCTTCAGTTGTGACACATGAAAAACAGGATGGATTTGAGCTTGTGCAGGAAGAGCTAGTTTATATGCCACCCTGCCAATCTTCTGTAATACTGCATAAGGCCCATAAAACTTAGCTTCCAACTTCTCAAAAGGCCTCTTAGCTAGAGATTTCTGCCTGTAGGGTCTAAATTTCAAATAAACCATATCCCCAACTTCATAATGGACATCTCTCCTATGTTTATCTGCTTGTTGCTTCATATAATTCTGGGCTTTGAGCATTTGGAACTTTAATTCATCCAAAATAGCATCCCTCTCCAAAAGCTGCTCCTCCAATGTTGCTACTGCTGTTGCACGAGATTCATACCTTAACAGGTGAGGTGGGTCTCTGCCATATAAAGCCTTGAAAGGTGTGCAATGAGTGGAGGTATGCCAAGAGGTATTATACCAATACTCAGCCCAAGATACCCACTTGGCCCAAGCTTTAGGTTGCCCATTAATAAAGCACCTCAAATAGCTTTCCAAACTCTTGTTAACAACTTCACTCTGCCCATCTGTCTGAGGATGATATGCAGTACTCCTTTTGAGAGTGGTGCCATGTAACTTAAATAGTTCTCTCCAAAATTGGCTCATGAAAATCCTATCCCTGTCTGAGACAATAGAGCTAGGAAAACCATGGAGCCTGACTATCTCTCTGAGGAATATTTCAGCCACTCCAATAGCAGTGAAAGGATGCTTTAAGAGGATGAAGTGGCTATACTTTGTAAGTCTGTCTACAACAACAAGTAGGGTATCAAACCCTTTTGATTTGGGCAATCCCTCTATAAAATCCATAGTAAGATCTTCCTACACTTGAGCAGGGATGGCCAAAGGCTGTAACAATCCAGCTGGTTTCAGGGTAGATGTTTTTTGTTGTTGGCAAACATCACAGCTTTGTACATATTTAGTAACTTGCTTCCTCATACCCTGCCAAAACTACTCTGCAGCAATCCTGTGATAGGTTTTAAAATCCCCAAAGTGCCCTCCCATTGGAGAATTGTGATAAGCTGTTAAAATCTGAGGTACTAGGGTAGATTGGCTAGGAATAACTACTCTGCCTTTATGCTTGAGAATTCCTTGCTCTACTGTATATCCCTTTGGAGTGAGGTCCCCATCTTCTATAGCCTTGGTAAGTTGTTGAATGAGGGCATCTTTCTTGATCTCCTCCTGTAAGCAGCCCCATTGTAAAGGGCATGTTGATAGCAGGTTGTTACACTCTACTTCTGTACTTCTCCTTGATAGTGCATCAGCTACTTTGTTGGAAGGCCCAGGCTTGTAGATTATTTCAAAGTCATATCCCATAAGCTTGCTCATCCATCTCTGATAGTCAGTACCTACCTCCTTTTGCTCCATTAGGTACCTTAGACTTTGTTGATCAGAGTGTATAATAAAGTGCCTCCCAAGTAAATAAGGTTTCCATTTTTGAACTGCCAGTACTACTGCCATTAGCTCTTTTTCATAAATGGACTTTGCTTTGGCCCTTGGGCCTAACATTTTGCTATAATAAGCAATAGGGTGACCTTGCTGGAGAAGAACAGCTCCCAAACCATAACCACAAGCATCTGCTTCCAACACAAAAGGGATGGAGAAATCTGGCATTCTCAATATAGGAGCAGTAGCTAAGGCATGTTTGAGCTGATTGAATGCTTCTGTGGCTTGTATTGACCACCCAAAGTTATCTTTCTTAAGCTGATCAGTGAGTGGTTGAGCAAGTGAGGCATACCCCAGTATGAATTTTCTATAATATCCTGTGAGGCCAAGAAATCCTCTTAACTCTCTTAGAGTTCTAGGAAGAGGCCAAGAGGAGATGGCTTGTATCTTGGATTGATCTACTGCCACCCCTTGTGCAGATATCACATGCCCCAAGTATGCTATTTCAGTTTTCCACCACTCACATTTCTTCAAATTGGCATAAAGAGCATTCTCCTGTAACACTCCCAGGACTATCTTCAAGTGTTGTATATGCTCAGAAGCAGTTCTGCTATATACCAAAATGTCATCAAAAAATACAAGCACAAATCTTCTCAAGTAAGGCTTAAACACCTCATTCATTAAGGCCTGAAAATGTAGCTGGAGCATTTGTCAATCCAAATGGCATAACCAAAAATTCATAATGCCCCTCATGAGTTCTAAATGCAGTTTTTGGTATATCTTCCTTCTTCATTCTAATTTGGTGGTACCCAGATTTTAAGTCCAGTTTAGAAAAGAGGGTAGCTCCATGTAGCTCATCCAATAACTCCTCTATGATGGGAATAGGAAATTTGTCTGGCACAATAGCTTTGTTTAAGGTCCTATAGTCAACACAAAATCTCCAAGAGCCATCTTTCTTTTTAACAAGTAGACTGTAGCACAGGACTAGAATAAGCACTAGAGGATACTTGTATAATTCCAGCTAACAACATTTCCTTAATTAACTTTTCTATTTCATCCTTTTGAAATTGGGGATACCTATAAGGTCTTACACTTACAGGATTTTCACCATGTTTTAAGACAATGGCATGCTCATGATTTCTACTAGGAGGCAGGCCAGTAGGCATATGAAATACCTGGTTGTATTGATGCAGTAGCTGCTGTAGGTCTGGTTTAGAGTCCTGCTCCTGTGTCTCACTCTTGCTTGCAGTAGGTTAACCTCAACCAGCAATCCCCCTTTTTCCTTCCTTATGGTCTTCATCATAGCTTTTAGGGAAATTCCAGTTCTTCCAAGAGTGGGATCACCTTTAAGAGTGATTGTTTTTCCCCCTAATTGGAACTTAAGAGTCTGTGTCTTCCAATTTGTACTCATTGTCCCCAGTTTTTCAAGCCACTGAATGCCCAAGATGATGTCTGAGTTGCCTAAAGGAAGAGGGAGGAAGTCTTCCACAACCACAGCTTCTTGGAGTTCAATCTCTACTGCTCTACACTCTCCTTCTCCTTGCACAGTTTCCCCTGTTTCCAAAGAAACCTCAAAAGGTTTGGTTTGACAAACTGGCAGAGTGAGTTTCTTCACTAATTCTGTGGAGATGAAGTTGTGAGTGGCTCTTGGGTCAATCATGATTATCACAGTTTGTCCCTTCACCACTCCCCTCAGTTTAAGAGTTTTAGGGCTAGTTATACCCATCACAGAAAAGTGAAATTTCAGGTTGGTTTTCTATTTCCAACCTCTCTTCTTCTTCCTCTAAATTTTCTTCTTCCTCCTCCTCTCCTTCTATGGTTATCATCATACTCAGCTCTTTTCCCTTGCATACATGCTTAATATTCCACTTCTCATCACACTTTGAAGCATAATCCCCTCTCCTTCTTTTGTTGCATTTCTGCTTCACTGAGCCTCCTTACAAAGCTACGGTTTTTGGGATTGTTTTGGGTGAATGTGGGTTTAAAAGTGTTTGAGGCTGTGGATTGAAGGGAGCTATTTGTGGTGGAGGAGTTTTGTGGGATTTGGCTGGTGTTTGGATGAGAGGAAATAGGTTGATAGGTGTAGTTAAGTTGGTTAGAGGCTCTGGGTTGGTAGCTATTGTTATAATAGCTTGGATTTGGGTTAAAAGAGGTTGTGGGTTTATAGGATGGCCCACTTCGCGAGGCCCACTTCCTGGGTTCAGAATTTTTTAACTTGATCTCAATTTTCTGGGCTAACTCCATGGCATGGTCCAAGTCTATTGGACCCATGACCCGAACTTCATCACGGATCATCTCCCTCAACCCGTTTATAAACTGACTTTTTGCAAGCTCTTCTGGTATCTCTTTCAAAGGAGCTAACAACTCTACAAACTTCTTAGAGTAGCTTAGCACATCCCCCCATTGACGGTGTTCCAACCATTGTTCGTGTAAGGTGCCGGTGGCGGTTGACCGGAATTTCTTAAGGAGAAGCCCTTTTAACTCCTCCCACCTCCTTATCGGCTGGCGACGGTTTTCCCATTGGTACCAAAACAACGCATCTCCCTCGAACGCCACAACGGACGCCTCAACTCGTTCTTCATCACTTAGATGATAGAAATGGAAAAATCTCTCAGCCCTAATAATCCATCCATCTGGGTTGATTCCATCAAACAAAGGTAAGTCGAGTTTCTTGAATCGCCACCCATTTCCTCCTCCGTTACTGTTCACCGGAGTTTCAGAATGTCGAGAAACCCTTTCGTTTTCGTTCTCGATTCTTCTCTCTGCTTCAACTTCAATTTCATCGTCAAGGTGAACTTGATTTGGTGGTGGTCTCCCTTCTTCTCTGCGATCTTCGACCAACTGAGCTCTTACCTCCGCCTGAAACATACTCTGTTCTTTTCTCAGTTGAGCTAGCGTTAGATCTTGAGCTTCTCGTGCTCGATCTATTCTTCCTTCCATCCTTGTCGAGTGTGTACCAAAATCACCGGTGAGTTTAGTAATGGCAGCCGCCATTTGAGCAAGAGCTTGCAGTGGTTGAATCTCTCTTCCCACCACCGTCGTTATCCTCTGTTCACTTCCTTCCACATATTCACTTAGTCGCCTCTCTAACTGCTCGATTCTTTGAGAATTGGTCACCATTCTTCCCTAGGTTCGTACAGCTCTGATACCAATTTGATAAGAACTGACAAGTAAAATTCAATTAATAACACACAAAGCAGAAAAGATATTAATTGAGCAAGCCAAAACTAGCTACAATCCCTCCTAAATTCGAGAATAAGAGGTTTCTCCCAAGTTCTTAAGGCTCATTTCATTGCATAATCTGCTCTCCTCACTGAATCCCTTATTTATACAACAAGCTCAAAAGATTCCCTCCTATCTCAGCTTAACAGATTAACAGAATCTGTTATAGCTATTGATGACTCATCTAACAGAAAGCATAAAAGAAAGATATCTAGCAAAAGACAATAAAGCCCTTAATGATGAGCTAATGATGAGCTGCAGCTGCTGCCTTCCTCCTTCTAGCATAGGTGAACTTGATGGGTGGTGTTGCAAAGCCATTATGAATAATGGGGTCTTGAGAGGTTTTCACCCGTAGGCTTGTTTCCTTATTGGATTTCCTCTTTCTATGTACTTTTGCTGGGGACCTCTGGTCTCGTAGGTCTGCTTGTGTCTTCTGCCTCAATGAAAATTGTTGTTGAAAAAAAGTTTATTGGTTTAGATATGTCAAAGCATTTGGACAGGAGCTTATATCAGCTGAATTCTATTAGAAAACTTGTCTCAAGGAGTTTCACTAGCTGAATCATGCTTTAATAAGATGGGGAACAAAGAAGATGAGTAGAGGCTGTCTCATGGTTTAGAACCCTTTTCTGAATCCATATAGCAAAGCCTCCCGTTTGTTCCATCGAACTGCCCAGTAAGACCATCACTGCTCCCTCAATGCTCTAGCGAAATGAAAGCATAGAAAAGGATTCGATTCAAGACTGCCTGTCTTCCGTACAAGTAGCCGAAGGAGTGTACAGAGGGAGGAGAGGTTGTTAACTAAGAGAAGTCCCAGCACAACAAGCACAATTAAGAAGATCCAATTTCATCTGCTTGTCCAAAAGGAATTGAAAAGACAAAAAACACTTCCTCAAATAAACTAGAGTACATATAGGATAGACCTGTGTTAAAACCTTTCCACAAGATATCTTAAAAGCTGTTGGGGTCAGGCATTGTTTGGTTTACGAGAGAAAGCCCGCCGAAGAAAGCCATGTGCCTGTAGGTAAGATCTATTCAGTCCGGAGCATTGATTCCTTTCTTAAGGTTGGTTCACACCTTTACTCGCTTTCTCCTAATCGAAAATCAGTGTTTGGGGTATGCTTGATATGCTCTAAATCACACTATGGTGATGGTCTGATGGAGTATCTCTTACCACTTACCAGCACTCATAAAGTCATAACATAAACTTCACAGTCAATATGCTACCCTCCTTCTGGTATCTCCCCAATATATCCTGCATAAAAGCTCTGCTGCTAAGAATTGTCAACAGGGACACAGCTATGGAAGTCTCTGTTTCGAAGTAATTGGTTTGCTCTTAAAAGCATGCTAGGTACAGTTTGCTTCTGTTATATTCCATGAGAACACATCTAATAACCGGCTCTTTGAATGTTACTCATGTCTTATATGCAGATATCGTGAAGTACCTCTACTACTTCCATTGTATCCATGCTATTGAATTTTGGTAAAATTTTGGTAATTTTGGTTTTTTGCAAGTCGTGTATGCTTATTGATATACTTCATTGTGGTAGTTTTATACTTGATTTTTAATGAGTCAGTCAACTGGTAAGTAGGAATGCACGAAATATAGCATTAGTAAGTTTTAGGTATCCTCTCACGTCCAAGAAAAAAAAAAGTTTAAGTTTTTCCTGCATCTACTACCAAGAAAACCTAAAAGCATTTCAGTAACAGTAAAGACAGAGATGTAATAAACTTTAGGGCCTGTTTGGTTCAAAATGTTGGAATGAAATGGATTGGGATCCCATATTAGGGTGTTATGGATTCAAAACTCCATACCAAGCCTAAACTATTTGGTTCAATCTTGTAATGGTATCTATATTCATTCCAACTGTTTGGTTCATTTTGGAATGTATTCTAACTATTTATTTTTTCCTAAATTAGTTTATAATGTATTGATTTTAATCATTTTGTTTTAAGATGAACAAAAAGATTTTTTTTTTATAAAAAAACTGAATTTTTAATTACAAATATTAATTGGGATCCCATATTAATTTTAAAATGAAAAAAAATCAAAAATCAAAAACCACCACTGCCACCCCTTCCCTCCTCTTCCCCCACCCACTAACCACCTTCACCCACCATGAAGCCACCCCCTCCCCTACACCCTCCACGAAACCCCCTTTAACCACCCGCAAAATCACCTTTGCCATCCACGAAACCCCCTTTGCCATCCACAAAACCCCCTTTGCCATCCACGAAACCCCCTTTGGCAGCCATAAGACCCTTTCACCCACCATGAACTACCACTCCCTCCCCTTTGGCAGCCACGAAACGCGAAAATAGCACTGGCGAAACGACGAAACTGGCCAAACACGAAATCCATCCTCAACGATGACCGGCGATGACTGGCGAAGGATGACCTTTTAAAGGGCCGGAGAAGATGGCGACGAAACTGACCTTTACAAAGGCTGGTGTTGGTGTTAGGGTTCACCCCACTTCTCTCCTCTCTTCCCTTCTAGGGTTTGATACTTGGTTGGAATGGAATGAGAATCTTAGGGGAGGGGTAGAGTTTCTCATTCCAAAGGGTTGGGGTGGAGTTAGAACCCATTTGAATCACATACCATAGCAAAAAAGCCTAATCAAACAATGGGGTGGGTTCTGATCTATTCCTTACCATTCCAACCCCTTGAACCAAACACCCCCTTATAATAATGCTCCTCCATCCCCTGGCCCGTCAGAGTTGGGTTGGGTTTGGCTTTTAGACAAATTGTATGGCCCTCTTAGATTTGGGGCCTGTGCAAGGTGTTACGACTAGGCTTACTTATAGTTAGTGTTGTTGCATTCTATTTTTACCATAGAAAAAGGCGTAACTCATATACCGCTATACGCTATACCCCGACCGTTTACATAAATAGCACGGACCCTCCTACAAATAAAATAGAAGCTAAGGCCCCATTCTATAAACAATCAAAGCATGCTAAGAACTTTACATAATATGCCATCCCGCAAAATCATCAACATGGCCCGGGCACATAGCAAAGATAATTTTTTAAATGCTTAAAGTAACTAATCGTCAAATTAGTACAACAAAAAGCCTTAAAGCTCTCTTCTTTTTCGGTGCTATACCACTCTCAAACTTGGATCATCATCATACTAATTCTTTTTTGTGTTAATGGCAGCAACAACCTCAAATAGCTGTAGCAACTTCTGGAATTTTAGAACAGGTGGAAAAACTAAAGTTCGTGCGTCCTCCTCGTCTTCGTCGTCGTCGTTGGCTGGACACCCGAGCTGCGGGAAGGTGGATGGGTTGGCATTGTGGCTTATGAACGGTGTAACTTCGATGTTCTTCGCTTCCTTAGAGAGATGTTCTTGTATTCGCGTGACAACAGTAGAGGATGGCGAGGATATCATCAACGAGATGCCTTTGATCTATAATGATGGAAACTTAAGACAAGAAGCTAAGGTTAGTAGTATTCGAAAGAGGCGTGTACCAGGAAAGAAAGCTGGTGGTTACGCTTATCAAGAGTAATTATTAATACTATTGTTTCGTTAAAATTACATTTCATGTTGTTCATTTCTTGCTATGTTAATTATACTGGCATGGTATTTCCATATTAGTTCGTTTGAGTAATTAACTCTTAAAAACAAATTGTGAAGTAAAAGTATTTCCAAACAAAATATTGGGAGGCAAAAATGTATTTAGCTTTTTAAAATCTTAATCTGTAATCATACTAGACTTAAAGCTCAAATGGTGACTAAAAGTTCATTGCTTAAGTTCTAAATTGATGGTAGTTCAAGAATTACGTGAAAGTCCTGACAGTTAAATCCTTGTCCTGATGCTTGATTTTCCATATTTGAACGAGGATCGCTCAACGTTCTAATTTCACCCTCCTCCAACTCTCTAAAATAATGTTATCTCATATGCAATTTATAATTTATAATATCTCCTTGCGTTTTTCTATAATTTGATTTTCGTAAGTGGAATGGATCTTAGATATAATAAGATTTTCACCACAAATTATCACCATAAGACTTAAATATAATCATGTGCGATATTGCTAAATTTGTTCTAGTATGTTTATATAAAATATCAATTATCATAAATTTTGCTAATCAATAATTCATTACGTTATAAACTTCTTTAAAAGGAATGCAATGTATGGTGAATTTAAGATTGCGACAATGGAGAGGGAAGATTTAAAAATTAACAAATTGTAAAATTAATTTCTTCCAAGTTACTTCAATTTTGGGTAAAGGATAAATGATGTATTCTTTTCACCTTAAAAAAAAAGTTTAACCTACAATCAATTTAGATAAGTTCAGATAAAAACTAATAATATAAAATTAGTTCCAACAAGTTTAGATAAGTTCCACGTTCTTATAATATATACTTAGAAGAATTTCAATAAGTTCAGATAAATTCCAATAATTTCTTATGAGTTTAGAACTTTAAGTTCTACTCAAAAAAGTTTTCGGGAAAAACAAGTTGAAGACAACGCACTTTAATTTACCATTATTATTATTATGATCTTCCAATTTCACCTTCAAACTTCCTAGATTATCTCATAGTATAACTTTATAACTTCAATCCAATACTACAAATCCACTTTCTTTAATTTTCATGAAATTCTCTCAACTAAAAAATCTTAGCAATCCTCTTTCTTGAGTAAGGGAAGTTCTTTTTATTACATTCTCTGTGCTCACTATCTATTTAGGTTGTTCGACCAAAAAGACTCTAAAAGTTCTCATATAGTGATATACAGCAACTAATCAAGAATGTTTTCCGGAGAATGTTTTTCCATATTTGATGTCTCTATTTTATGAGTGTGGATTAGCCAATGGTAGATTATAAAGATTTTTCCCAAATAAAGAGATTTATCTACCGATCCATTTCCACTCATAGATGTCATAAAGTGCTTCATTTAAGATTATAATGATCATTTTCACAATTTTCCAAATAATTAACTAGCATTTAAACCTGTGGAAAATGGTGTAAGGTTTTTATTTAATCAATATATTTATATCTAAATTTAATGTATAATGGCTGTGTTTGAAGTCAACCAAATTATAAGATGATATAATGTAATATTTTGATACGTTTCCTATAATCAAGGTGTACAAAGTGATAGATAACTAATGATTTTGTTTGTGGGTCTAAAAACTTTATGCAAACCAATGAATGTTCAACCTTTTCAAGACTTGCTTTAGACAAATTTTAGTATATCATCTACCTCTCTATTTATTGCTCTATTTTCCTTTGGGGTTTCCATTTATTGAGTTAATCTATAAAGACAACGGGTGAATTTGGTTGGAACTTTTCACATCACCAAAATTACGCTTATGAAGAGTAATTAATAATTGTTTTCTTTAATCATTTCATGTTGTTCATTTCTTGGTATGCTATTATAATGGTATGGTATTATCATATTATGCATTTGTGCGTGAACGAGAAAGACATGAGATTCTTATTGCCCAAGAAGTGTTGTACTCCTTCCAAAAATCAAAGAATTCTATTAGATGGTTTGCACTCAAGCTCGACATGAAAAAAGCTTATGATTGTATTGAATGAGATTTCCTTTTTCAAAGTTCTCTCATTACCCGGCTTTCATAACAAATGGATCCAATGGATCAAGCATTGTGTAAATTCCGTCTCATACTCAACTACAATAAACAATGCAATCTCGGAAACTTTTACCCCTTCTAGGGGACTCAAACAAGGGGATCCGCTGCCCCCATATATTATTATTCTATGTATGGATATTTTAGCACGACAATTAGCTTTCGGAACAGCCGACAAGAAATCGGGCGGTCAAGATAAGTCTGAGAACTCAAAAATCCTTGGATTGTTCTTTGCTGACATTTGTCTTCTATTATGTAAAGCAACCTCCACAGCAAGCAACAACTTCAAAAAGATGCTTGACAACTTCTGCAAAGCTTTTGGTCAATTAATCAACTATCATAAATCGTCTATTAATTTTTCAAAACCCATGACCTCTAATAGGAAAAGCCTAGTAGCAAACCATTTCAATATGCAACTTATTAAGAACTCCTTGGGGAGATATCTTGGTAGACACTTCCCCATGTATAAAAGTAATAGAAGTAATAGAGTCGATTTCAATGCTCAAATTAGTAGAACTGATAAACATCTGAATGCATGGGCATCATCCTTCTTATCGTAAGCAGGGAAGATTGTCCTCATTGAAAGTAATTTGGAATTAATAATGATATTTACGATGCAACCGCAAAAATCCCGATCTCAATCGCAAATAAACTAGATACAATTAATCGTAACTTTTTCTAGACATAAGGTAAAGTCAACTCTACTGGTATCCCACTTATTGCTTAGGATAAATTTTTCAAACCAAAATCCCTCGGAGGCCAAGGCCTCCGAAAGAAGAAGCATATGAACCAAGGGATATTGGCAAAACTGCATGGAAGATCCTCATGCACCCTAAGAACCTATGGGCATAACTTATTCAAAAAAAGTACTTAAAAATGTATCTTTCTTCGATTATAAAACCCAACCCAATTGACTCTCTAATTTGGAAAGTGATCCTTAAAAGCCGCAATCTCATCTGAAGTGGAATTCGTTGGAAAGTCAACTCTAGTACCGACATTTATTTCTGACTAGATAATTGGTTCACACAAAAAAGCTTGTTTGAGTATCTCAACCTTGATCCACTCAATATTGAAAATTTAAATCTCAAAGTTAGCGATGTTATTCTTCCAAATATGACATGGAACTCCGCTCTATTAAAAACATTACTCCCACCTCATGTATGTAACATGATCAAGGGTATCCCTCTTCACTCCCATGGCCAAAAAGATGATCCATGTTGGGGTTTGACCTCCTCTGGAAAATTTACAGTTAAATCAGTCACTTGGTTAGCGTACAATAAAACTCTTTTTCAAACAGACAAATGGCCATATGTATGGATATGGAACATTGACATTCATCCAAAAGTACAAGTGTTTATCTGGCAATTAATCCATAATGGCATTTCCAACAAAAAACAACCTAGTTAAAAGAAATATTCTTGTCCCGACACTGCCCCTTCTGCCGATCCTCGCATGAAACTATTGATCATCTGTTTATATCTTGCCCAAGCTCTCAGAATTTTTGGAATAATACCATGTCCAGAAGGTTCCTAGGAATACCAACACCGACTCAAACACTGGATAACGTTTTCTCAAACGTTCATACGTACCCTAAAAAGGACCTTGCATAAACTATTTCTAATTCTCTGGAGAATTTGGAAAGAAAAGAATGATATCATCTTTAAAAATGAACTTTTTCAAACCCAATGGATCCTTTATCGAGCAAGATATGCAATGACATAGTGGAACTTGCGAAATTTCCTTGACATAGAGTCCTCTGGGTAAAAGTCCCCCACGATCAGAAATCCCCAAACCATTCAGGTACACTGGAATCCCCCCCCCACCAAAACATTGTATCAAGCTCAACTTTGATGGGTATTTCAATCAAACCTCAGCAGCAGCTGGTATAATCTTTCACGATTCAACAGGAAGCATACTCAGCACCATGACTTTCAATCTTAGGATTTCCTCCTCACTAGTAGCGGAGGCTACAGCACAGCCTAATGGACTCGTTCAAGTAATACAAATGCAGATCTAAGACCTACTCATCGAAGGCGACAATCTGGTAGTAATAAACATACTCAAAGGAAATTTCAAAGTTCCTTGGTGCCTCCTAACCCTCATCGATGACATCTTCTATATTCTCACATACTTCCGCTCTACCAATATTACTCATGTATTCAGAGAAGATAACAGAGTTGCAAATTATCTCTCCAAGCAAGGGCACTTTATACAAACAAAAAGCCAGTCAATCGACCGCCAACTTGATCCTACTTTGTATCCTCTTAGTTGATTAGATAGCTTAGTGGATCCCCTTGAGAGAATGGTTCCCTAAATCTTTCCTTGTATCTTTTAAACAAAAAATGGTATTGTCATATTACTTTGTTTGAGTCATCACTCTCAAAAAAAATGTGAAGTAATCGTATGTAATACCCCGACAATTCTCTTTTTATAAAACATATATTTTCCCAACTAAAATAGAGAATTATTAAGGCATTATCGCCCGTGTGATAACGTATCGGCTTATTCAGAGTTTTGCAGCTGAAATGCATTAAATAAAACTTTATTAAAAACTTAAATCATAATAACTGTCAAAATATAATCCAAACCTCGAAGGTAATTCAAAACCAACTTAAAGAACTTAAAAGAAATGATCCATAAAGTAACTTAATTAAAGTAGCATAAATATAAGAAGCAATAAAAGTGAGAAAACGATCTCTCATCAGTGCTTTCCAAATCCCAAATGAGTAAATGTGATGATGCATCATATCTTCCAAACCTATAGGCAAATACTCAATCGAAGACTGTTCGCTAATAAAGGGTCATCACAGGATCAATAGGCATAGCTATGATCGACACACAGAAAAGCACGTAATCAACAAAGCTGAGTACATACATAACAATATAAAACACAAAACCTAACATGATACTACTAAGCAATCAAACATGATCAAATAATAATATTCTATAACTTAACTCATAATATAAAACTTGACTTTACAACAAGATAACTCATTAAATAAATTGAATAGTCAATGGTTCGAGTTGTCCAACCAAAACCAGCCTTCAATACAGAAGACGAATTACGAGCGCGACTTTGTACTCCCTTGACCAACGATATCGAGGAACCTCTATAAAAAAGCACGGTGAACAATCCGGCCCCAAGAAAAGCCATGGGCTACCACCATGTACTCTAACTCATGCTAGTCCAAAACTTCAGACGTGCACAAGTCTAAAGCTAATGTTATTCTCTTTCCACTTTAAATATTAATATGTTATCCAATGTTGGACTCTGATAAAGCAATCAACACATAACATGGATACAGCAAATATTCCTCTTTTATCTTAGGATTAAATAACGTGATCAAACAATTCCAATTGACCAAGAATTAATCCTCCAATTTATTTGTTGATTTAAATCAACAGTCGAATGTCCAAAGACAATAAATATACATACCCTATAAAGCCCTCAGTCTTTGAAAAGTAGTAAAAAATCATAACCAATAATAATCCAACTTACTCACAAAGTCCTCGGCCTTTTAAAAATAATAAAATAATAATAAGGAAAATGATACCAAAATCCATAATCCAATAATAAATATAATTGATCTCTCATGTGAATTAATAAATAAACTTCCCTTCCCAAACATGCTCGAATCAAACATCCATTCAATCATGTAATAAAACATATAGGCAATTAGCATGCTCAACAACACGTAATTCCAACATCAAAACCATGTATAAACCATAAAAGGGATCCCTATACATGATACTATAGATAATCCTAATCCTTAGGACATGATACTAGTCTAACACATAAGGACATGTACATACCTTGTGCAGACAGAATGAGAGGCCACTTTAAAACATTAGAAGTCGCCTAAAGTAAATTCTCCGCCTACCAAAATAATAACATAACAATGAATTAATATCCTAATTAATTTACAGCAATATAATTTATTTTAAAACGTTTCAAAACTCGTTTTAAAATACTTTAAAAACACTAAAGTTTCAACCTTTAGTAACGTTTAATATAATACTATAAGTCTAGACTTTAAAAACCATTACTTTTATACTTAAAACCCACTTTAAATATAAAATCATAAATCTGAAATTATATTAAAGGTTATCGTGTGGCTCACGCGCTGCTTGTTGCTGCGGCTGGGCTCGGCAGACGAGCGAAAGGGAGTGAGTGAGGGTGAGTGCATGGTCGCGGCTGCAACGTATGTAAGGAGGAAAGAGGGGGCGAGTGGAGTGGGTGTTGGCTCGCCGGAAAACACAAACGGAGGGGAGCGAGTGGTGGCCGGATGGCTCACAAAACGAGGGAGGGAAAAACAGAGAGGAGGGGTGCTGGTTGGAGAGAGAGAGAGCAAAGAGAATTAAGTGTGCAAATTTTTGTGTTTAGGGTATTTATAGGTTTGCCTAAAACCTATGGCAATTAGGTTAGGCTTAGGTTTGGGCTTTGGGTTGATCATCCAACCCTAAATAATAGTTTGGGCTCCTCAACCCAATATTAAAAATCATTTAAACACAACACAAAACGTTTCATAAAATATTTAGTACTTAATAGTCCATCCCAATAAAATTAATGATTATTTAAATCATTTAAACAATCTTTTGACTTTCACAATAGTCAACACTTAAATAATTAAATGAAATAAATATGAAAATAATTATAAATATATTTATAAAATTCATAAAATTACGGGGATTACACCGTATTTCCAAACAAAATATTGGGAAGAAAAAATATAACTAGCTTTTAAAAATCTTAATCTGTAATTATACTAGACGTAAAGTTCAAATGGTGACTGAAGTTCATTTCTTTGTTTTAATATAAGGAAAAATTGTGAAAATTAAGTCAACCATTGGCTCGTTTACTAATAATAATAAGTCATCCCTTTGATTAAACCTGAATAAGTTTAACTTTTACACCCTTCTGTTTTTAACAAGTCAACTGACCGGTTACTGGTCCAACCTCCTCCAAATTGTTTAATTTTTAATTTAAATTATGTTTTTAAGTTATAAAATATTTTTAAAAACCAAAAAAAAATAAAAATAAAGACCCCAACATCTGCTTCCTTCCTTCACTTTTGATCTCCCCCACCTTGGACAGCTCTTCCTCTTTCCAAACCCTCATTCAAATTCTCTCCCTCCCAAACTCATCAACTCAACAATGGTGGAATCAACGAGTTGCTCAAACCTTCTGCGTCAGTTGCTCTTCACCAACACTCCACCTGCCACTGCCACCGCCACCATTTCTTCCCCCTTATTTGACCTCCCTCTTCCAATCACTCCTACCAAATTCAATCCACACCAAGTGCTTTTTCTACCTTCTACCTTCTAACGAATTCTCTCAGCTTCGGTGGATAACTTGGAGATGGGTAATGATGGCAGCACCGTTGTGATCTCCATTACTGACGAGGGTTGAGATAAGGGGAGGGTGGGAGTTGGTTTGGGGTGGCCGAAGAGGGGGGAAGGTTTGCTGTGGTCGAAAAGGGGAAAGGGAGCACGGGGTGGGGTGGTGGCGGGAAGGTCGGAAAATGGTTGTGATGAAGGGTTGTGGTGGTGCTTTTTCAGTTGGAGGATGGGTGTGATGGTAGTGGAAGAGTGGTGGGGAGGGGACGATGCAACTGAAGGGTGGGGGGAGGTTACTGGGAGGAAGAAGGAGAGTGGTGGAGGTTGTAGGAATTATGACCGGCAAAATAATAAACTTATCTGAAGAATTGCCGTGGCGTGATATTATCACTGCCCTAAAGTTGAAATTGCCCCGCTACGAACACACGGACTCGTGGCAAACCAACCTCCAGGGTTAACACGACACTGACTCGCCGGTGTAGTACAGAGAGACAGTTTGAGAGCGTCCTTAATATTGCCCAGAAAGAGATAATATATAAGAGAGAAGGAGAATTTCTCTCTCAAAACAATACCAGAACCCATGTATATATAGGGACTGGGAAGAAGAAGTGGAAACAAAATCATGCCTATTTTTGGGGAAGTGGAACGACACTAGTGGGAAAGTGGAAATAGCCCACTAACATGAAGTGGAAACAAAACACTTCTCAAGTAACCAACTCAATGGGTAGTAGGAAGAATAATATTAATAAAGTCATTGAATACATTTTACTCTTCTTATGTGAAACTACTAACCTTTCACATTCTTTTGAAACAACTAAGAGTTTTATTCACATACTTAATAAAAACCCCAACAATCCCCCACATGATTCAAAAGAAGAAACAGAAAGAAACAGGCCTGGAAAAAGAAGATATGGGCAATAGATACTCGGTTTTGTAAGCATCAATGTCTTAGAGACTTGAATTGATACCCTGTGCATACAAGTATGTCATACTGTCGTATTAGGTAGATTTCTCTTTGAACCTTCTACGGAGTTCATAATCAATACTTGCGCACTAAACCTTTTTCAAAATAAGAAACGTTCTCGCGATATATATATAAGTGCCCCACAATGCCTGGATTTTCATGAATGCTCTAGAGATCCTAAGCCTTAGGGATCTCATAGGGGATTGGGCGTAACCCCCACATTCACATAGGTAAGTTCATCAAGTTTGTACTGCTTCAAACCACCTTATCAAGGCTATGAACTTATTAAGAGCATTTTGCTCATCCTCACACATTTTACAGTAAAAACAAATACTACATCACTTTTATTAATATAGGAATGGTAGTAGTATCTACTACTTGAGTTCTTTTATGACTTAGTGTGACCCTTGAACTTAGAAAATTTCTAAGAAGGGTATCCATCATAATTCACTCCACAATAGGCTTTAAACTCATTCCTTGTGCTAACTCTAGCACCATATATCTACAAAGGCCTTTGGTGAGAGGATCTACAATATCCCTCTCAGATTTTACATACTCATGTGATATCACAATGTATAAACACAATGTATCTATGATTTCTCATAGGACTATCCCATCTCAATGGAGTATAGACAGATTAAGGACACTCATTCCCAATCTCATATACAAGTGATGAATCCATCAAGTCCAATTAAAGAACCACCACATAGGCTATAGATCCATCATGGACAAACAACTTAACCTCTTAATGCATGGTGAGTGCTACACAAAACATACCTGCAAAGAGACATGAAACCTGACAAACACAATATAGACCGTTAAGAAGTGGCCAATGCCATCAAATTACCCCCACAATGGGCAAAAATCTTTCAAAAGCAAGTTTTTGACTTGACTGATTCAACTATTTGAATCCTAATTCATAGTTGACTTTGCAATCCCCTCTTGCGTTGCAATTTAAACCAACGCACCAATACTCATAGAAAGTACATTGACTAAAACTGCTTTGTATCATAAACGTTCTTACTGCAAGACAACATCAAGTCAGGAACATATTACTAGCATATTAGACTTGTAACTCAGTTACATCGTCATTTAGAAAAACGCTTTCTAAAACAAATCCACAACCTTGCGCTTTATATATAGTAAGCTGACAAACTAAGTGCATAAGCAATACATGTTAAGAACAACACAAAACCATCAAGTTTAGAAAACATACTTAGGAAAACACTTATTTCCTCTAAAATCAAACCAATGGGTTTCTCAAACATAGCTCTTAATCCATGCTCTACAAATCCATTGCTCCCTAGGCTGAGGAGGATGGTAATCAACTCAAGACACTTTGCATAATAGAGTACTACAAATCCTAATCAATCAAGAGATTTAGCAATGGACCCCACACAACACACTTAGCAGAATAAATAATCATACTTTGTATAGGCAATTAAAGTCCACACAGAAAACAAAGTAAACACATGGAAGTTTCGATAGCATTCCATATGCGTTTGACCGCTCTCTTTTCAACCTTTGCCCTTTGAGTCATTTCATCGAACACTTGGTGTGCAATCAAGAAAATTATTCCCACACATTATACCAATGATACTCTTAAAATAATACTCTTGAAAAGGTTTTTCAAATCAAATCCAAATTAAATTATTACTTGGAAAACTAAAACTGCTCGAAAAACACCTTTCCCAATCGAATTTGCACTCGACAGGGTAGTGCTCACTACTAAGTAGTGAGTCTTTCTCAAAAAGCTATTTACACCCAAAAAACACTACTTAAAAACGCAAATCGGAGACATTTAAGTTTCCGCAGATTTTCGCAGATTTCGTCAAAACCTTTCGCATAAATAAATTTGTCATTAAACCTACGAACATCATACCATCCAACCAGCCTATTCAAATTAGGGTTTTGTAAACCCTAGCATAAACTGCTCCAAATTCCCAGAATATTAGTAGGCAAGAAAACATCATATTCGACCACATTAGACTGTTAAACCATGAAATCGACAATATAAATTTCGACTTTTATTGAAAACCCACTAATCATATGCAGCAAAATAGATCGAAGATCTACATAATTCAAATCATCAAAGCTCTAATGATTCATAAATTTTCAACTTTAGAATGTAGGAATTATGACCGGCAAAAAAATAAACTTATCTGAAGAATTGCCGTGGCGTGATATTATCACTGCCCTAAAGTTGAAATTGCCCCGCTACGAACACACGGACTCGTGGCAAACCAACCTCCAGGGTTAACACGACACTGACTCGCCGGTGTAGTACAGAGAGACAGTTTGAGAGCGTCCTTAATATTGCCCAGAAAGAGATAATATATAAGAGAGAAGGAGAATTTCTCTCTCAAAACAATACCAGAACCCATGTATATATAGGGACTGAGAAGAAGAAGTGGAAACAAAATCATGCCTATTTTTGGGGAAGCGGAACGTGTAGGAAGTATGACTGGTAGATTGTAAAACTTATCTGTGAAATTGCTGTGCCGTGATATGATCACTGCCCTAAAGTTGAAATTGCCCCGCTACGAACACACGGACTCGTGGCAAACAACCTCGAGGGTTAACACAACACTGACTCGCCGGTGAAGTACAGAGAGACAGTTTGAGAACGCTCTTAATATTGCCCAGTGTTTGAGAGAGATTAACAGAGAGAATAATTTTGTGTGTGTTAAAAACTGTGCCAGGAAGGGGGTATATATAGGGACAGAAGAAGTGAAAACTGACTCCTAAAACCGTGTGAAAAACGGTAATTAATGGGCAAAGGAAACTGCCCACTAACGGCTAGTGGAAGCAGTCAATAAGGAGTGGATTCAGGAATTGACTGATTCCATAACAGTCATATAAGGATGACAGATTTTTCCAGTAAAAATTTAGTTAAGTTAAGTTATTTCCCAAAGCCCAAAGCCCAAAGCCCAAAGCCCAAAGCCCAAAGCCCAAGGCCCAAGGCCCATGGCCCACGGCCCGGTCCGGGCGGGCGGCGGCGCGCGCGCGCGTGTGTGTGGACTAGCCCAATCAAGAGCCCAACCACAAAAGCCTACCAAGTCACCAACTCAATAGATACTAGGAACATAACTATTAATAAACTCACCACTCACCTCTTATTCTTCCTATATGGGATCCCCAACTCTTCATATTCTTTTGAAGCAACTCAAGAGTTTTTTGTATTACTCTTCTCACAAACTCCAACAATCCCCCACATGATTCAAAAGAAGAGACAGAAAGAAACGGGGCTGAAAAAGAAGATTTGGGCAATAGATACTCAGTTTTGTAAGCATCAATGTCTTAGAGACTTGAATTGATACCCAGTGCGTAGAAGTATGTCATATTGTCGTATTAGGTAGATTTCTCTTTGAACCTTCTACGGAGTTCATAATCAATACTTGCGCACTAAACCTTTTTCAAAATGAGAAACGTTCTCGCGATATATATATAAGTGCCCCACAATACCTGGATTTTCATGAATGCTCTAGAGATCCTAAGCCTTAGGGATCTCATAGGGGATTGGGCGTAACCCCCACATTCACATAGGTAAGTTCATCAAGTTTGTACTGTTTCAAACCACCTTCTCAAGGCTATGAACTTATTAAGAGTATTTTACTCATCCTTACACATTTTACAGTAAAAAACAAATACTACATCACTTTTATTAATATAGGAATGGTAGTAGTATCTACTACTTGAGTTCTTTTATGACTTAGTTTGACCCTTGAACTTAGAAACTTTCTAAGAAGGGTATCCATCATAATTCACTCCACAATAGGCTTTAAACCCATTCCTTGTGCCGACTCTAGCACCATTTTTCTACAAAGGCCTTTGGTGAGAGGATCTGCAATATTCCTCTCTGACTTTACAAACTCGAGTGAAATTACATTATTTCTAATTAGATTTCTAACTATAGCATGCCTCAAGCGAATATGCCTCCTTTTTCCATTATAGGCTTGATTATTCGCGACCCCAATTGCAGCTTGTGAGTCACACCGCATTGAAACTGATGGAGCTGGCTTCCCCCACAATGGAATATCAGCTAGCAAACTCCTTAACCATTCAGCTTCCTGTCCTGCCAATTCTAAAGCAATAAATTCAGATTCCATAGTAGATTTGGCAATACAAGTTTGCTTTGATGATTTCCATGATATAGCTCCACCAGCAAGAGTAAAAACAAAGCCACTAGTAGATTGAATCTCATCATTATCAGACACCCAATTAGCATCACAATATCCTTCTAGAACACAAGGTGTTCTTTGATAATGCAAACCCCAATTGATAGTGCCTTTTAAATACTTCAACAATCTAATCAAAGCACCCCAATGCTCCTGATTAGGATTGTGAGTATACCTACTCAATCTACTAACAGCATAAGCTATATCCGGTCTAGTATAGTTCATCAAGAACATTACACTACCAATAATTTTAGCATATTGTTCTTGTGATATACTATCTCCTTTATTCTTTTTCAAATGAATACTAGAATCATATGGAGTTTTCATAGGAACACAATCATATTGATCAAACTTCTTTAAAATTTTCTCAATATAATGAGATTGATTTAAAGATATGCCATATGACGTTCTAGTAATCTTTATCCCAAGAATAACATCAGCCTCTCCTAAATCCTTCATTTCAAAACACGAATTTAGGAAACTTTTAGTTGCATTCACTATGTATATATTGGTCCCAAAAATCAACATATCATCCACATATAGACATATGAAAACACAACCAATACCATCTGTTTTGGAATAAACACAAGCATCAGAATCATTTACTAAAAAACCATTTGAAGTAATAGTTTGATGAAATTTATCATACCATTGTTTTGGTGCTTGTTTTAAACCATACAAAGATCTAATGAGCTTGCATACCTTGTCCTCTTGACCAAGAACAACACATCCTTCAGGTTGCTTCATATAGATCTCTTCATTTAGCTCACCATTCAAAAAAGCAGTTTTCACATCCATTTGATGCACAACAAGATCATGAATGGATGCAAGTGCAATTAATGCTCTAATAGTGGCTACCTTGGTCACTGGTGAATAAGTGTCAAAAAAGTCTAGACCTTTCTTTTGGTGATGTCCTCCAACTACAAGTCTAGCTTTATACTTGTCTAATGTCCCATCAGGCTTGCACTTCTTAGTAAAAATCCACTTACTACTCAAAGCCTTACAACCCCTAGGAAGGTCAGTCAAAATCCATGTGTTGTTACTCATAATAGACTCTATTTCACTGTTAATAGCCTCCATCCAAAAACTAGAGTCAACAGATCTCATGGCCTCCCCAAAAGTTCTAGGGTTCTCTTCCAATATAAAAGCACTTACTCTTTGCTCATCTAGAAATCCTTTTTCAGCTAGGAAAGAAGTAATGAAGTCAGGTCCATAACTAGTCTCAGTTCTAGTTCTTTTACTCCTTCTAGGTTCTAATGTCTCACTAGATGATGCAATGTTATGATGCAAAGTAGAAGAAGATGCAACAGGCAAGCATGTTTGTACACTAACTTTCATAGGAAAAATATGCTCAAAGAATTCTACATCCCTTGACTCTCTAATAGGACCAAAGCCAGAAGCATCCTTAAGAATAAGTCTATATGCAGCACTGTTAGAAGCATACCCAATAAAGATTCCATCAACAGTCTTAGGTCCAATCTTACTCCTTTGAAAGTCAGGAAGTCCTAATTTTCCCAAGCACCCCCACACTTTAAGGTAACCCAAATTAGGTTTAAAACCTTTCCACAATTCATAGGGAGTCTTATCTAACTTCTTATGGGGAACTCGGTTAAGCACATAGCAAGCAGAAAGAATTGCCTCCCCCCACATGTTAGTAGGCATCCCTGAACTTATAAGCATAGCATTCATCATATCCTTAAGAGTCCTGTTTTTTCGCTCAGCTATTCCATTTTGTTCAGGTGTATAGGGAGCTGTAACCTCATGTATAATTCCATTAGATTCACAAAATTTCTTAAGTGGAAGTCCATCATATTCTCCACCCCTATCTGATCTCACTCTCTTTATCTTAAGGTCTAACTGGTTTTCTACTTCGGCTTTATAAATAAGAAATTTCTCTTCAGCCTCATCTTTCGTACTTAACAAGTAGACCTTAGTATAACGTGAGAAGTCATCAACAAAAGTAATATAATATCTCTTCCCTCCCCTACTCATAGAGTTCTTAAAGTCACCTAAGTCACTATGGACTAGTTCTAATAGGGTCGAGGAACGAGAAACACTCTTGTTGAATGCTTTCTTAGGGTGTTTGGCCTCTACACATACTTCACATTTGTCAAAAGAGGTATTGCTAAAGTCAGAAATAAGACTAAGTCGTTTTAGCCTTTTAATGGATGCAACATTCACATGACCTAGTCTAGAATGCCATAAAGAAACAGACTCAGCAATATAAACGGAAGCAGTAGAAATTTTATTATCAGAAATTACATCCAAAACAAAGAGTCCAGCATTACAAAATCCTTTACCCACAAAATCACCATTTCTGGTTAATACAAGTCTGTCAGATTCAAAAGTTAATTTAATTCCATTTTATCAGACCACATAATATAATTTTTTCCATCCAAAGGGTCTAATTTCGACATATCAGGAACAAAGGGGTTGACAGAATTAAGAGGAACAGCAACAGGAATACCAGCCATAATAACAGTATAAAAAACGGAAAAAATTTCAACTTTAGATTGTAGGAAGTATGACTGGTAGATTGTAAAACTTATCTGTGAAATTGCTGTGCCGTGATATGATCACTGCCCTAAAGTTGAAATTGCCCCGCTACGAACACACGGACTCGTGGCAAACAACCTCGAGGGTTAACACAACACTAACTCGCCGGTGAAGTACAGAGAGACAGTTTGAGAACGCTCTTAATATTGCCCAGTGTTTGAGAGAGATTAACAGAGAGAATAATTTTGTGTGTGTTAAAAACTGTGCCAGGAAGGGGGTATATATAGGGACAGAAGAAGGGAAAACTGACTCCTAAAACCGTGCTAAAAACGGTAATTAATGGGCAAAGGAAACTGCCCACTAACGGCTAGTGGAAGCAGTCAATAAGGAGTGGATTCAGGAATTGACTGATTCCATAACAGTCATATAAGGATGACAGATTTTTCCAGTAAAAATTTAGTTAAGTTAAGTTATTTCCCAAAGCCCAAGGCCCAAGGCCCATGGCCCACGGCCCGGTCCGGGCGGCGGCGCGCGCGCGCGCGCGTGTGTGTGGACTAGCCCAATCAAGAGCCCAACCACAAAAGCCTACCAAGTCACCAACTCAATAGATACTAGGAACATAACTATTAATAAACTCACCACTCACCTCTTATTCTTCCTATATGGGATCCCCAACTCTTCATATTCTTTTGAAGCAACTCAAGAGTTTTTTGCATTACTCTTCTCACAAACTCCAACAGAACGACACTAGTGGGAAAGTGGAAATAGCCCACTAACATGAAGTGGAAACAAAACACTTCTCAAGTAACCAACTCAATGGGTAGTAGGAAGAATAATATTAATAAAGTCATTGAATACCTTTTACTTTTCTTATGTGAAACTACTAACCTTTCACATTCTTTTGAAGCAACTAAGAGTTTTATTCACATACTTAATAAAAACCCCAACAGAGGTGGGGGTCTGGTGTGGTGACAGTAGCGGGAGGGGTTGTTGATGCCTTGATGGGGTGGTGGTAAGGAGGAAAGAAGGGTCAGTCTAGGGAAGGGAATGAGATAGGGAAGGGTTGTTGAAAAAATATATAAGTTAAAGATTCAAAAAACATCCAATGAAAAAGCGATATGTGTCAATTTAACATGTTAAAAAGGTTAGCAATAGCTTATAATCGATTTTGACTTATTAAAAATCGAAGGGTATAAAAGTTAAACTTATCAGGAATAATCAAAGGGATGACTTATTATTAGCGGATGAGCCAAAGGTTATCTTATTTTTGACAGTTTTACTTTAATATAATGATGTTAGTTCTAAGATCTACGTGAAAGTTCTAACAGTTAAATACTCTTCATGATGCTTGCTTTTCAATATTTTAATAGGGTCGCCCATGTCCTAATTTCATCCTCCCACAACTCTCTAATATAATGCTATTATCTCATATGAAATTTATGTGGAAAAATTGGCGCCAACAACTCCAACTATCTGTAAGGTGTACAAAATAGCACAAACTAAAGAGAGTATAATGTAAAACACAAACTCTATGTGATGAACGTTTAGTTCATGTCACTATTCCCGGAGCCTGGGGAGAGTCCGTTCGATGGAATAATTTCTTAGACGTATTACCACATCCTCAAGGATTAGGTTCCCTAAAACACTAAACAACATTAACGACATTTTAACTTGAGAAACTACATAGACTTTATTTTGTTTTGTGCACCCATCACCCCGACAATTCTCTCTTTTGTAAAATACATTTTCCAACTAAACTTAGAGATATATCGAAATATTATCGCCCGTGTGAAAACGTATCGGCTTACTCAGAATTTTGCAGCATAAAAACATTTAAAATAAATACTTCAACATTACTTAAATCATAGTCAAACTTAAAACATATCCAAACCAAAAAATAGTTTAAATAAACTGTAGACAATTGTAATACCCCAAAATTTAATTAATTAATAAATAAGATTATTAGCTTAAATGCGTCCTAAAATTTTCAAAATAATGTAAAGTGCTAGTAAGGATGTAAATTCCTAAAATTTATAAACTTAATTGGTCTAATAGTACTAATTATGGAGTTCTTTTTACTTAGCATTTTGTACGATGAAAAATCATTTGATTTTAGTTTTATAATAGACTCACTTTGTCTAAAATTCTAAAAAAATGACATTATCTAAATAATGTGAACAAATCTAGATGTTTTGCAAATGAAATAAAACACAAGCAAAAAGAATAATAATAAGTCAATAAAAGAATAGTAATAAAAATAACAAAAAAGATAAAACTACTACTAATACTAGTTCACACATAAGTAACACCAAAGAGTCATCATATATATCATAATCATCATCATAAATACTAATCTATATATATATATTAAAAAGCGTAAGCATGGATTGCAATCCGCCACGTGTCATTCTCCCTTCTTTTCAACGATATTTATCAACGTTATTCTCATAAAAAATGCAAATTGTCTATGAGAAGTTTCGAACCCGCGACCTCGAATGTGAAAGGTAAATGCTCTAACCATTGCGCCACTACATTATTGTTGCTCCTTTTATCGAAACTAATAATGATATTATATATTTTCAATGGAAAACAATAATTAAGTTACAACATTTTAATTGCATTTATGAATAAAACTACTAATTTATAACTTTTTACTAACCTTCTTCTACAACAAATTTTAATTGTATTAAAATACTAAAACATAATGCATATAAACCCAGAGCATCGCCTGAACCCGAATACTAGTTATACTAATAGAGCAAAATCAAAGGTACGCGTGGCAGTAGCCCATAAATTATGGTCTACATGACATGTCAACAATTAAAATGTCCACGCGTCCATCATTCATGCCCCCATTAAATCTTATATAATTCCTCCATCCAATTTTCCTCTCCATTCCCACGAGCCTCATTGGATTTAACCTAATTACTATTCTTTGCAAATTTTCACTTCAAATTTCTTTTTAGAATTCTTCACTTCAATAATTTTTGTTCTTGCAAATCTTCACTTATATTTCCTTTGCTGACAAATCTTCACTTCAATTTTCTTTGCTGAAAAAATATCTACTCAACTATCAGGCTGGAATGAATGGTTGTTGTTTTCAACAATTTCAATTGCAAAGTATATATGCAACGGAATTGAAGCAAGTTGATTTATTTCAAACGGAATTGAAGCAAGCTCATATTCGATTATACCTATGTAAGCGAAGATCGAAACATTTGTCCACAACCGCATTGCACCGGAGTCGAAGAAAGTTGATAATTGATTGTAATTTATACATATGTAAGTGAAGATCGAAAATTTCGTCCACACACAACTCATATGAAATGTATAATAGATAAGATGATATGACTAGAGTTGAAAGTTTCACATTTAGTATTTCATAGCCTTGAGTATGATTGGAGTAAATTTTATATTTTTGCTCCAATTTTAAGTTGTGTTACCAATTGATATTCTAATTAATTCTAGATAAGTGATATCAACAATTTACAATGTTTGCATAATTATCTTATAGATTAAACAGCTGATTGATTTACATAATTTAGAAAAACATATTAAGTGAGTGCCAAATAAATTACACAAAATATTTGGTAGATTTACGTCAAAATGGAACTTTATATTTCAAAAGGTTATGCAAAAATCTTTTTAAAACAAAGTGATATCCTTAATTTGGATTTCAATCAACATATTAACCCAATTTGGTTTTATAATTTCATAAACTATAGCAAGTTCAAGTTAATTTTTTATTATAAAATCAAATATTTACCTCATAATGTCAAAATTTATTGACTTGGGATTTGTTTAACTGACGGAAGCAATTTACTCTGCGTTTCTTTTTGTTTGTCCTACAATCTGTTTTGTCCATTTCTTTTTATTTGTCCTACTTTTTCACCTTTTCCTATATGGGAAAATTATATGACCCATCTACCCCTACTATATCAGTGTTTAGTCCCACATGTACCTTATACTTTTCTCTCACTTACTTTAATCACCAAATTTACTATAAAATAAGTAGACAATAATTTTTATCCCCACCCACATGCTTATGACATCATCTTCCTTGACATTTGGAGCTACAATTTATAGGGCAAACAAAGAGAAATGCAGGGAGTGTTTCACACATAATTATGAAATATTTGCTTTCAAATAACTGAGTAATAAATATATTGGTTACATATCGAGTTAAGAATGTGTGAGATATTTACTTTTGTATTCAATTTGTGTCAAAAGGACTAAATATTTACCTCAAACAACCAATAATTTTTTGAAAAAATGGACATATTTCATAGTTGATCTTGAAATTTATTGATTTGGTCATTTTATAAAGGAAGAATTATATATTACCACCTTTTATATACCACTTTTTGTAAAATTACCATCTTTTAGTTTATTTTTAAATTACCACCTTTTAGTATTTTTTGAATTACCACCTTTAATCAACTAATCTTCTCAAATTCCCACCACATAACATTTTTTGCGTGTTTTACCGTTTTGTGAGGCCCACATCTAACCCACATTCCCAATTACTAATCAACCACCACAACCAAACCCAACCCACCATTCCTCTCCTCCATCCACTACCACCACCGCCAAAACTCTATCAACTCCTCCAATACGCCAGAATCATCCACCACCACCAACTTTAGCCCCCTCATCATCAGTCATCACCTTTACCAGCAACAACTTTCATCTTCATCAACCAAAACATACATCCACCATCACTCACCACCACCAACTTCTCTTCGGATGAAGAACTAGCCCAGACCTCCCCTTCATAACCTCTTTTTCTTGCGAAACCAGACATGAAAGGGACCAGGTTAGATCTTAGATAGAGAAGTGGACCCCAGCTGGTTTCTTTGAGTTCAAAGTAAGCAATTGAACAAGGCGGTGGTTGAGGGGGACAACGAAATTCAAAGCAATGAGGTGGCTGGTGGCTGACGAAATTGAGTAGGGGTGTTGTGGTGCTGACGAATCGAGTAGGGGTATTGTGGTGGTTGACAAAATCGAAGGTGGGTGTTGTGGTGGTTGACGAAATTCAGTAGTGGGTGTGCGGTGAGGGTAGTTTTATGGTGGTTGGGGTTGGGTTGTTGGGGGAGAGGGTGGTGATAATCAGGAGAGAGAAATGTGGGACCTACATAATGTTAAACATGAAGCGGAAATATATGAAAATTTTCAGTTTAAAGGTGGTAATTAAAAAAACTAAAAGATGGTAATTTACAAAAAGTGGTACCTAAAAGGTAGTAATATATAATTTTTCCTTTCATAAAATATTTTTTGCAAATCAAATAGGAATGTATGAGATATTACTTTGGTTAAATGAGTATAATATTTTATTTAGAAAAAATCAAAAATATTATTACACATATGCATTTACCAATCAAACATTCTTGATTTTTGTGGCGTCCATGAGATATTTACTCTGATATGTGCATTTACCTAGGGAGAGACAAAGTAAGAAACTTTGTACATTTCGTGGAAATGAAAATTTTTAGGAAGTTTTACTTCCCCCATTCCACCTTATTTTTGTCAACCAACAATTATTAATCATTGGTAATTTAGTCTAAATATTACTTCCTTAATTTTTTTAATATGTACATTTGCTTTTGCGCGCGGACCAAGAAAAAAGTGCAAAAGTAAGAGAGAAAGATAGTAAAAGTAAGGAAAAAGTGAAAAAGATAGAGAGAAGAAAGAAAAAATAGGATAGAACTGTAATAATTAGGTGGGTCAACCTTTCATTTATTGGAAAAGGTAGAAGTGTACCAATTAAAAAAAACCTAAAAATAGAAAAATGTACATATTACAAAAACGGCGGGAGTAGTATGTATTCGAACATATTAGAAAATAAAATATTTTTTATGGCAAAGATATAAGGCAGAACAGGTTTGGTCCGGTTCAAACCCGACAAATAGACAGAATCGGACCGGAAAATAGAAATTGGAGAATCGGAGACCGGACTGGTTTGCTTAGGTTCGGTTCCCTCCAATATTGGTCCGGTCCAGTCCGAGCTATTTTTCAAGTCCGGAATTGTTTTTCAACTACCCTATATAAGATCACAATAATATCTCCTTAATATAAATGGTAATATGTTAATGATTGTACCTTCACTTTTGAGAAAGTATCAGTTTTGTCTGATAAGAGGTTTTTAGTGTGTCATTAAGGCACCAAAAATCACTTTCCAAACAATTTTTATAACACCTAACAAGCAATTACTAAGAACGTAGTAAGGGCAAGTCAAGGGTCGATCCACAGGACGGAAAATTTGGGATCAACTAAGGTGTACCAAGTCTAAACTACCTAATTAAATGGATTTTGGGGTGCTCGAAGGATCGATTTGTAACCACTAATGACTAACTAAAGAATAAGAACTAGAAATTTAATATGAGACGAAAATATCAATAAGAGAAACACTAGACTTCGGGCTACTAGTATGAATCCGGGAAGGACAACAACCATCAATGCAATTGTGGTTCAAAAGAGATAATTACGCAAGGTTTAATTCCCCTCTAGATTACTTGAGTCCTCTCTCGAATGGTCCTCAAGAATAATCAATTCATCAATCAATTAAATCCTCTCTCAAATGGTCTTTAGTCAATTGATTAAGATATTCATTAAGTATGGAAAACCCCTAATAAAAGGATCCCCTTAACTCCTACCCAATATATTGGTCTAGAAATTAAATTGATTCATGGGATGAGAAAGAGTTCAACATTCAAATAAGAACAATTGAAACCTAAATGACCTAGTATAAACGAGATCAAGATATATCCTAAGGTGTGATAATGACAGGATTTAGTCGTATCACCTATTCAAAGATAAACCTACAGTCCTCTAACTATGGTAGTCAATGGAAGCAGGGTCAAATCCACAGGGAGACAGAGTTTCTAAATTAATATTCAATCAATCAGCTACTTCGGATGAAATCAGGGAAAAATTAACTGAACTAAAGATTAAGCTAAGGAAGACAAATTAAACCGAGGATTTAACTATGGAATAAAAACCTAGGGTATTAGGTCGGTCCACTATGCTTATACCAATCAAATAAGGTCAACTACTACCAAAACCTAAGTCATGAGTCAAGTGATTAGAGCATGTGTTGAGCTATGATTAAGACTCAACGCTCATAGTTCAACATACGCCGCATGTTCACTAACGTAATCAGAACTACTGATGTGTCCTATGCCTCTAGTCGTAAGACGGATCTGTGCAAACAACTATTAACCACAAGCAATCAATGAAATTGTACACTAATATTAATCACTAATTAAGAACAAACCACATCACAATCACTCTAATCAAGCCCTAGAAATTGATAGAAATCTAAATAACAATCATGGTATAAACATGGCTTCCCAATCTAACACCCTAGAAAGAGAACTACTCACTCATAATTGAATTGACAATAACAAACCTAATTTGAAACCCTAATAATTGCATCATGAATGAATAAATAATTAAGCTAAGCAATTAAGAATAATAAAAGAGATTAGAGTAAAGAAGAATACCAATTAACAGAAAGCGAGAACTTTATTGAAATCGAATAGGTTCAATCACCTTTAATCTAATCTAAAGTGTTTAAACTAGCTAAGAACTATGAGAGATAAAACTAGAATAAAAGATGTAAAAAAGATGTCTCTAAAATAATGAGGAAAAGGTATTTATAATACCCCCCAAAGTCTAACTAAATACGGAAATAAAAGTGGAAAAATCGCGTATAAAATGCACGGGACCCGATCGGGCACAGGGCCACCCAATCGGGCCCATAGTAAGATTTTTCACCTTTTTCTTCTCGTTCAGCGTAGCAGCAGCGCAGCAAGGATGCGTAAAATTGGGTCCACCCGATCGGGCCTGGAGACATATAGGGCCAGCCAGGCTCCCCTCATACGCAGCAGTAGAATGAGACCCATGGGTCTCCCGCCCGATCGGGTCTGGGCACTTCGTCTCTCGCCCGATCGGATCGGGCAAGCCTTGCCCGATCGGGTCCGCTGCTTCTGTACCCGATCAATATATCTTCGCCCGATCGGGTCATTTTTGCCCGATCGGGTCATTTTTGCCCGATCAGAGTACGAAAATCTCCTTTTTGACTCTTTGGCTCTCAATTCTTCACGTTTAGAGGTCTTGGGACCTCCTAAACTACCCATAAAGCTCGTGAGCCATCCTACGTGCCTCGTAACATCTCGTAAAGCCGTGGTTGCTTCCATATAGCTCGGAAATAAGGAGAAAACTCCTTAAAACCTGCAATTCGACACTAAAACACAAAACTACAACTATGTACGATAGTTAGCATAAAATAGCTCCCAAGATCTCCAATGACGCACAAATTAGCTTGTAAATAAGGGAGAAAAGTCTATATAAATACGTGATATCAAACTCCCCCAAGCTAAACCTTTGCTTGTCCTCAAGCAAACAGAACATGAACATGGAATAGATTGCCTCACCCCATACATAAAAATCAATCAAAGCTCAAAACATTTTCAAGACTAAGAATCATTCAAGCAGGCATAATTCAAGTTTGGCTAATCAAATCCATCCAACCACCAATCATCCAAGCAATTCATCAAAGTCAAGCATCCACAAGGCATACAAATCCTGAAAAGGCTCTCACAAGGGTGTCACTCCTCTCAATTTTGTGGCAGGCAAAGAATATGCCTGAATACTCACCAACCCGACCATAAATACCCTTCCCACTCACACTCTCATGTGTTTAAGAAGGTTAAATAACGCTCATCCTAGTCAAGTCGACTCAATTAGCAGACATACTCTTTAACTTTGACAAACTGACTCGAAATCAATCAAATGAACAATGCAGACACGCGCTCAAGAGGACTTTATAGGGTTGTAGTGGGGCTTAGGTAAGAGGTAGGGGATACTTTTGGGTAATGTGGTGGAAAAACCAAAAAAGGGGAGCATGAATAATTCAAACAAGGCCTAAGATGGCCTACACAACTCCCAACAACACCATAAAACCACGTAAAGTAACACAACTCTCATAAATCAATGTCAAACTCATAACAAACCCAAATTTCAAGCAATGAAGCGAATATTTCTTTAAGAACGTACGTGAATGAAAGAACTTCAAATTCTTTTGAACTTTTATTTCATTTTTCTTTCATTTTTCTGAACTTCATTCACGCAACTCTAAATTTGCTTTTTCTTTTTATCACCCTCAAGCCACAACAAATACAGTTTTAAATTCCTCAACAACCAAACTAAACCAAGAAACCAATCTCAAACTCAACCCATACAAAAGCTCCCCCAAGCTAGGCTTGGAATAATATCAAGTGAAGGCCTTGGGCTCATAATAGTGGTTTAAGTAACACGAAACAAGTCATTAGGCTCAGCGGGGCTAAGGAGGATAAAAGTATATCAAAAATTCACTCTGAAACTCAAGAATAAGACAAAAGAACGCCTCTATCACAGCAAATGCTACAAGTCATCGAAAATCAGACAAGTACGAAGTCAAAGTCAAGATCAATCCACTAAAGAGGAATTAACACACAAAAATAGACTGGATAATAATATGAATCCAAAAGGCTACAAAGAGGCCTCACATTCTAACCAATTCAGGTATGCAGCACAAAGTGGTGTAATATAATCCAAAAATGCTCGAAATCATAGCAATCAAACATCAAATCATAACCTCAAGATCACAAATGCCCAGCTATCCAGAAAATAGAGTCAAATTATTTTCAAATAGAGAACAACAAGGGGCACAGGGAGGCAAATAAACCAGTCATGGGAACCATATTTTTTTTGATTTTTTCAGAATTTTTCGAAAGCAGTAAATCTATCCTAGAAAGCAGTAAAAGAGATAGAGAATACAAACAGAACTCCTCCCCCAAGCTGAACTTGGCAGTGTCCTCAATGCCAAAAGGTAACAAAGGACAACGCTAAGAGGGAAAACAACGTTAGTACCCTCACTCTCGCTCACAAAAAAGAAGAAAAATAAAAAAATAAAAAAAAGAAAAAGAAAAGGAAAAAGGGAAAGAATACGAGTTGCCTCTCGCACAGCGATGGTTTATAAAGGTCCCGCACGACCATAATCCTCCATCTCTCAAATAGGAGGGGCTTGGCAATGAGTGCCACCCTCATCAAACATCTTTCGCCTCCAAATGTTCTTGATAATACCTCCAGACGGTGAGGCAACCTTAGGTGTAGTTGGAACCTTCTCCACACCTACTTCATCCAAAACCTCATCCCTGCAACAAGATTGTTCAAGCATAGGTGCCTTAACAGCATTGGTTAGTTTAAAAATCACTTTATCATCACCAACACAGAGTTAAAGACCCAGACTTGACATCAATGACAGCACCAGCAGTACACAAAAACGGCCTACCCAGAATAATAGGAATCTGAGCATCCTCATCCATATCTAACACCACAAAATCAACAGGAATATAGAATTTCTCAACCCTCACAGGAACGTCCTCTAAAACACCTAGAGGGTATTTTATAGAACGATCAGCCATCTGTAAAGTGATTTGTGTGCATTTAAGTGCTCCCATATTTAGTTTCTTATAAACAGATAATGGCATAACAGAAACAGAAGCACCTAAATCACACAAAGCTTTATCAATAAAATAGGTCCAAGATGGCAGGGTATAGAAAAACTACCAGGATCTTTTAACTTTGGGGGGGTTTTATTTTGTATAAAAGCACTACACTCTTCAGTAATAGCGACACGTTCTACCCCACCAAAGTCTCTTTTCTTAGTGATCATATCTTTCAGAAATTTGGCATAAACAGGGACTTGGGTAATTAAATATGTGAATGGAATCGTTACCTCAAGGTTCTTGACCATAGTCAAGAACTTACCAAACTGCTGATCGACCTTTGATTGTTGCATCCTGTGGGGAAAAGGTAGCCTTGGTGTAAAAGGCGTTTCAGAAACCTTCTCTTTTTTCTTCCCTGTCTGTTCAGCTTCTGCAGACAAGTCGACTTCAGACGTCGAATTCTTCCTTTCTCCTTCCTCTACCACCCTCTTCTTCCCCGCAGTTGGGGTAACCTCATCAACGGGCAATGGAGGAGCATCATAAGCAATGCCACTACGAAAAGTGATGGCATTCACATGTTCCCTCTGAATGGGTTGCCCTGGCAATTCCCCCTGACGCCTCTGAGCATTAGTGCTTGCTAATTGTGCAACTTGAGCCTCGAGAAGTTTGATGTGCTTCTCTTGGGTTCTTTGTGCTTCCTCATTAGCTCTTTGCATAGCTAGAATTTGTCGCTCTTGGGCTCTTTGTGCCTCCTCATTTGCCTTTTGCATGCTAACCATCAGCTTCATCACTTCAGATATGGGAGGTTCTTGTGGGTTATTGTTTTGTGAAGTCTGAAAGTTATTGGGATGATGGAAATTTTGTGGTGGTGGTCTTTGGAAATTTTGTAGGGTTTGATGGTATGAGGGTTTAGGATGGTTTTGTGGAGGTGGAGGTTGATGGTTTTGTGGATTTTGGTAGTTATGTGGAGGGGGAAAATTTGGTTGTCTCTGCTGAAATGCGTTTGCCTGCTCCATCTGATGTTGACTGAACTGACAGTCATGCCCAAAGTGACCCTGAACACCACATACCTCGCAGTAAGATGAGGTAATGGGTGCTACGACAGACATAGCATTGATACTCAAAGGAGGTGCTGCTGAGGAAGAGGAACTTAAGGTGTTAATCTGCTGACTCAGCTTCGCTATCTGCGAAGTCAATAATGCGATGGCATCTACCTCCAGTACTTTCCTCGTGAGGCTGCGGGAAGTGGAATGATCATTGGCTGCGAGGTTTGATAGAAACTCATAGCCTACATCCACTTCCTTGTCCAGAAAAACTCCTCCTGCGGACGAATCAACAATACTCTTCGTCTGAGGCTGCAGACCATTGTAGAATGTCTGCGTCAAGAACCATTTGTCCATGTTGTGGTGTGGACATTCTCTCTGTAAATCTCTAAATCTAGTCCACGCTTCCCGAAGTGTTTCATCAGGCTCTTGGGAAAACGTGGCTAGTTTATTTCTGATTTCTGCTGTCTTTGTGTGTGGATAATACTCTCTCAGGAATGCAGCAGAAATCTCCGACCATTCAGACACTTTAATGTCATTGAACCACTTCTGAGCTCTGTCTCGGAGTGAAAACTCGAAAAGCATGACCTTCAATTGCTCAGATGTGACCGCTTGATGCTTTACAGTTCGGCAGAGTTGTTGAAATCTCTGCAAATGATTGGCCGGATCTTCAGTACGATGCCCACCAAACTGATTTTGCTGAACCATGCTGATGAGTCCAGGCTTAATCTCGAAATTGTTAGCGGCGATGGTGGGCATTGGTGGTCCAGTAGAAAGACCATCTGGGTTGGGCATCCCATACGAATTCAGTGATTTAGACATAACTGAACTCGAGGTGTCTGATCCAGAGGTGTTCAGCTAAACAGACTGCTTTTCTCTCTGCTTTTTCTTTCGAGTCCGCCTGATTGTCCTAGTAAGATCGGGATCCGCTGGAATGGGGGAACCGTTTCTTTGAGACCTGGGCATACAAAAGAAACAAAAAGAAGCAGTAAAACGTACCTCAATTGGAACAATGAAGTTCCAATGAGGTACAGAGAAGTAGACCAAATAATCAAATAAAAACTTAGAAAACTAGCCGTCTCCCCGGCAACGGCGCCAAAATTTGACAGGATTTAGTCGTATCACCTATTCAAAGATAAACCTACAGTCCTCTAACTATGGTAGTCAATGGAAGCAGGGTCAAATCCACAGGGAGACAGAGTTTCTAAATTAATATTCAATCAATCAGCTACTTCAGATAAAATCAGGAAAGAATTAACTGAACTAAAGATTAAGCTAAGGAAGACAAATTAAACCGAGGATTTTACTATGGAATAAAAACCTAGGGTATTAGGTCGGTCCACCATACTTATACCAATCAAATAAGGTCAACTACTACCAAAACCTAAGTCATGAGTCAAGTGATTAGAGCATGTGTTGAGCTATGATTAAGACTCAACGCTCATAGTTCAACATACGCCGCATGTTCACTAACGTAATCAGAACTACTGATGTGTCCTAGGCCTCTAGTCGTAAGACGGATCTATGCAAACAACAATTAACCACAAGCAATCAATGAAATTGTACACTAACATTAATCACTAATTAAGAACAAACCACATCACAATCACTCTAATCAAGCCCTAGAAATTGATAGAAATCTAAATAACAATCATGGTATAAACATGGCTTCCCTATCTAACACCCTAGAAAGTGAACTACTCACTCATAATTGAATTGACAATTACAAACCTAATTTGAAACCTTAATAATTGAATCATGAATGAAGAAATAATTAAGCTAAGCAAATAAGAATAATAAAAGAGATTAGAGTAAAGAAGAATACCAATTGACATAAAGCGAGAACTTTTATTGAAATCGAATAGGTTCAATCACCTTTGATCTAATCTAAAGTGTTTAAACTAAGCTAAGAACTATGAGAGATAAAACTAGAATAAAAGATGTAAAAAAGATGTCTCTAAAATAATGAGGAAAAGGTATTTATAATACCCCCCAAAGTCTAACTAAATACGGAAATAAAAGTGGAAAAGTCGCGTATAAAAAGCACGGGACCCGATCGGGCACAGGGCCACCCGATCGGGCCCATAGTAAGATTTTTCACCTTTTTCTTCTCGTTCAGCGTAGCAAGGATGTGTAAAATTGGGTCCACCCGATCGGGCCTGGAGACATATAGGGCCAGCCAGGCTCCCCTCATACGCAGCAGCAGAATGAGACCCATGGGTCTCCCGCCCGATCGGGTTGGGGAGAGGGTGCCTGATCGGGTCTGGGCACTTTGTCTCTCGCTCGATCGGATCGGGCAAGCCTTGCCCGATCGGGTCCGCAACTTCTGTACCCGATCAATATATCTTCGCCCGATCGGGTCATTTTTGCCCGATCAGAGTACAGAAATCTCCTTTTTGACTCTTTGGCTCTCAATTCTTCACGTTTAGAGGTCTTGGGACCTCCTAAACTACCCATAAATCTCGTGAGCCATCCTACGTGCCTCGTAACATCTCGTAAAGCCGTGGTTGCTTCCATATAGCTAGGAAATAAGGAGAAAGCTCCTTAAAACCTGCAATTCGACACTAAAACACAAAACCACAACTATGTACGATAGTTAGCATAAAATAGCTCCCAAGAGCTCCAATGACGCACAAATTAGCTTGTAAATAAGGGAGAAAAGTCTATATAAATACGTGATATCAGATAACACCAAAATCATTGCATAAACATAATTTAATTACGCTATTGCATCAACAATCTAAATTAAGCCCTAATTCATAATTTCACCCAAACCCTAGATAGGAAACTAATCACTAATCATGGATTTTAAGCAAATAAGATTAATTAGAGTAAACATGATTGACAATAAAATGATAATAAAGAAGAGATGAAAGAAATCAATACTTGAATTAATGGATGTTTTAATCTTCAATAGCAATGAAAATAGAGAAACTAAAGTGTTTAAGAGTCAAAAGTAGTCTAAAACTAGAGCGAATTAGGCTAAGTAGTCAATAATTACAAAACAATAAACTTTCATTATTTATAATTCCCTTCATTCAAGTCGATAAAAAAAACGGAACATTCACGAGCTACAGGTCCTCACGGTCATGGGCAAAACCCCATGGTCGTGTGGACCTGATTAATTTGAATCAGTGAGCAACCAAAAGTTCATGCTTCTGAAACAAAAGGGCCCCACGGTCATGAAGACTTCAATTTCTAGAGTCAATTTCAAAATTGACTTGGCTGTCATAAGGACCCATGTTCGTGGGCAAACCCCCACGGCCGTGTGTCCTTATTTTCTGCGAAACAGTAGAAAGTCTTCACAATCTGCCTCAACATACAAGAGGCTGCACAACCGGTGATATTCCACACAATCGTGTAGACCTGACTTCATAAAAGTCTCACGCCTTCATATCCAAGTTCCTCATCCAAGCTCATCAAAGGGGCATCAAATCCTAGAGTTATCAAATAGCTCCCAAATGTGCTGATTATCTTGAAATACATCCTAACGCAACCACCCAATTCGTGAAGTATTATTGAAACTCATAGGTGAGAGAAATTATGCAATCCTAGCGCTAAATGCTCTAAAACTACATGCAATGAGGCTTAAAATGTGATAGGTTTTAGTCGTGTCACCTAATCAAAAATAAACCTACGGACCTCTAACTAGGTAGTCAGTGGAAGCAGGGTCGAATCCACAGGGAGACAGAGTTTCTAAATCAAAATTCAACCAATTCAGCTACTCCAGACGAAATCAGGAAGGAATTAATTAAACTAGGGAATAGACTACGGAAGACTGAATAAATCGAGGATTAAACTATGGAATAAAAGTCTAGGGTATTAGGTCGGTCCACCATGCTTATACCAATCAAATAGGGTAACTACTATTAAAACCTAAGTCAAGAGTCGGGGGATTAGAGCCTATGTTGAGCTATGGTTAAGACTCAACGCTCATAGTTCAACATACGCCGCATGTTCACTAACGTAATCAGAACTACTGATGTGTCCTAGGCCTCTAGTCGTAAGACGGATCTGTGCAAACAACTATTAACCACAAGCAATCAATGAAATTGTACACTGACATTAATTACTCAATAAGAACAAACCACATCACAATCACCCTAATCAAGCCCTAGAAATTGATAGAAATCTAAATCACAATCATGGTATAAACATGGCTTTCCTATCTAACACCCTAGAAAGAGAACTACTCACTCATAATCGAATTGACAACAACAAAACTAATTGGAAATCCTAAGAATTGCATCTTGAACAATTAAATAATTAAACTAAGCAATCAAAGTAATTAAAGAGATAAAGAGTAGAGAAGAGTACCAATTGACGGAAAGCATGAACTTTTATTGAAATCGAATACGTTCAATCACCTTTAATCTAATCTAAAGTGTTTAGACTAAAATAAAGCTAAACTAAGAACTATGGAAAAACTAGAATGAAAAGATGTCTCTAAAAATATGAGGAATAGGTATTTATAATACCCCTCACGTTCACTAAAAACGGGAACAAAAAGTGAAAAAGCGCGATAAAGCACCAGACCCGATCGGGCCCGAGCACAGTACCCGATCGGGTCCACATACAAATTCTCCCAACTTCACTTCTGGGCTCTGGCAGCAACAGTGCAGCAATAAGGCGAGAAAAACGGCCCACCCGATCGGGTCGGGCGGTAGTCACCCGATCGGGCCAGGCGACGAAATGTGTCAGCAAGTTCCTCTCGAAAGCAGCAGCAGAATGAGACCAAGCAGCACTCCACCCAATTGGGTCGGGCGGTGGTCACCCGATCGGGTCTGGGCACATGTGTGCTCGCCCGATCTGATCGGGCATACATTGCCCGATCGGGTCCGCAACTTTCATACCCGATCATAAATACTTTGCCCGATCGGGACATTTCTGCCCGATCAGTGCACGGAAAACTCCTTTGACTCCTTGGCTCTCTAATCTTCACGTTTAGGGGTCTTGGGACCTCCTAAACTATCCATAAAGCTCGTGAGCCATCCTACGTGCCTCGTAACATCTCGTAAAGCCGTGGTTGCTTTCAAAAGGCTCGGGAATAAGGAGAAAACTCCATAAAACCTGCAATTCAATACTAAAACACGAAACCACAACTACATACGATAGTTAGCACAAAATAGCTCCCAAGAGCTCCAATGACGCACAAATTAGCTTGTAAATAAGGGAGAAAACTCTATATAAATACGTGATATCAAAATGCAGTACAAATATGCACAAATAAAGACTTATCAGTGAAACCTACTAAACAATGTCCCTTTTCTCAATTACATAAGACAAACTCGTAGATGAAAAAAAACTAGATAATTTAGGATTATAATAATATATATAGCATAATTAATAAATTTAAAATCCAATTAATTCAACTTTGTTTGTTCATGCAGTCATTGGAAAAAGAAATTACGACACTCTCGAGGACATTCAAATGACATTAATTTATACTAATCCAATTAGTAAGTTTAGCTAATTAAACTTGTAGCTAATGCAAGCAAAAGAGGCATATCATATCTGTTTGCCCCCTTTTTTTCCACCGTCTATAAAACTTATGCTCATAAATCTAACATTTGCGATGTACTAATTAAAAATTTTCCACTTAATGACGGATGGTGAGAAAAAAATGAAAATATGGTAAAATAAAATGCAGGCTAGGTTCAAATTATCACTTAATGCAAAATTTTGAACAAAATTGTGAGCTGCAATTCTGGCGTGCATGAAAGAGATCACATATATTTTTATGAAACAGTTCCAAATTCCATACATATATGAAAAAAATAAAATTGATCTTCCCAACATATAAGAAATTCGAAATTCATCTCATCTATAAAACCAAAAACAAATAGATCTGAAAAATAAAACTTCGAATGATATTCACTTAACTTATATACCAAAGATATTCAAAGTGAGAAAGTATTTCAGTAAATAACAAATTGATTTTAAAAAAATTGAAGCCGTTTAGGCATGCATGCGTATGGATTAATTTAAAAGTTAGTGAATTTTTTTAAACATTATATAAATTAAAAATTTTGCAACAAAATCAGACAGATCTGCATACATCGGGAATAAATATGAAATTTTTATCTCCAATTGAAGAGAAACTGCAAATGTGTCTCATAATTGCGTGAAATCCATATAGAAAATAATGTTTTTGGATTTATTATTCACCATCTCAAGGGTGTGAAATATTAACCACCAACCTTTGGATCATCTCTTCCATGGCAGAAAGATTGAGAGAGATCTTAACTCAATTAAGATTGAGAAATGGACAGAATACCAATAACATCAAAAGACGGGTTGTTGTATGTCCTTTGACCTTGGTAAAGGATTTTCATTCCCTACCTTAGATCGGGGTAGTTATCTTCTTGAAGGGATTCTAAACTTAGAAACATTATGTTAGGTATAATTCCATGTGTTAGGAATAACAAATCCTGGTAAGTTGAAGGAAGTTCTGCATGGATTAATTTCTTCGACTTTGAAGGAAAGTTAACCCCTGATTAGGTCGAGGGGGTTGCCTGGTAGAAGGGATTTTTCTTATAGTACATTCTTAGTAGTGTATGTCCTCGACTAGGAGTTGATTAGTCCTGTTGAGTCGAGGGACTTTCTTGAACAAAACAACATCGCTTTGTCGATTAGGCTCTTTATCACGCTGATTAGGATATTTGGAGATGGTTGATCGAGAGTGTGTTGGCAGGTTTGGTTTTGTCTCTATTGACGTCCATGTTCTTGGAAACCACTTTTTGTTATATCCCCACAAACGGCGCCAACTCTTTTGGGTCGATAAAACACATTAGAGATTTGTATTTGGGAGATCCAACTATCTTGCTCGAGTGGAGTCAATGAAGTCCGTACCACATCAAATCTTGCAAAATAGATGGTGAGCTACCGCGGGGGTTGTACCCGAGAATGTCCCTCTGATGCTTAAGTCGGATCAGAGCAAATTCATGTATCTCCAAATGTAGTAATTGATATCACGTATTTATATAGAGTTTTCTCCCTTATTTACAAGCTAATTTGTGCGTCATTGGAGCTCTTGGGAGCTATTTTGTGCTAACTATCGTATGTAGTTGTGGTTTCGTGTTTTAGTATTGAATTGCAGGTTTTATGGAGTTTTCTCCTTATTCCAGAGCCTTTTGGAAGCAACCACGGCTTTACGAGATGTTATGAGGCACGTAGGATGGCTCACGAGCTTTATGGATAGTTTAGGAGGTCCCAAGACCCCTAAACGTGAAGATTAGAGAGCCAAGGAGTCAAAGGAGGTTTCCGTGCACTGATCGGGCAGAAATGGCCCGATCGGGCGAAGTATTTATGATCGGGTATGAAAGTTGCGGACCCGATCGGGCAACGTGTGCCCGATCGGATCGGGCGAGCAACATGCACCAGACCCGATCGGGCGTAATGCACCCGACCCAATCGGGTCAAAGGCTGCTAGGTCTCGTTGTGAAGCTGCGGATGAGGCGAGCTACTGGGCGCATTTTGTCGCCTGGCCCGATCGGGTGGCTGCCCACGGCCCGATCGGGTGGGTCGCTATAATCAGTTTAATGCTACGCTGCTGCTACGCGAAGGCCCAGAAGACAAAGCGGTGATTTGGTGTTTGACCCGATCGGGTACTGTGCTCGGGCCCGATCGGGTCTGATGCATTTGTCGCGGATTTCGAGTTTTGTTTCCTATTTTTAATTAGACTTGAGGGGTATTATAAATACCTTTTTCCTCATTTTGTAGAGACATCTTTTATTCATCTTTCATTAGCTTTAGACTAGTTTTATTCTTCATTGTTCTTAGTTCAATTCAAACACTTTAGATTAATTTAGAGGTGATCAAACCTATTTCGATTTCAATAAAGTTCCTGCTTTCCGTCAGTTGGTACTCTTCTCTACTCTTTATCTCTTTAATTACTTTGATTGCTTAGTTTATTTATTTAATTGTTCATGATGCAATTGTTAGGGTTTCATATTAGTTTTGTCGTTATTAATTCGATCATGTCTGAGTAGTCTCTTTCTAGGGTGTTAGATAGGAAAGCCATGTTTATACCATGATTGTGATTTAGACTCTTATTGATTTCTAGGGCTTGATTAGGGTGATTGTGATGTGGTTTGTTCTTTATTGAGTAATTAACGTTATTGCGCAGTTTCGTTGGTTGCTTGTGGTTAATAGTTGTTTGCACAGATCCGTCTTACGACTAGAGGCCTAGGACACGTCAGTAGTTCTGATTACGTTAGTGAACATGCGGCGTATGTTGAACTATGAGCGTTGAGTCTTAACCATAGCTCAACATAGGCTCTAATCCCCGACTCTTGACTTAGGTTTTGATAGTTGTTGACCTTGTTTGATTGGTATAAGCATGGTGGACCGACTTAATACCCTAGACTTTTAGTCCATAGTTAAATCTTCGATTTATTCCGTCTTCTGTAGTTTATTCATTAGTTCAGTTAATCCTTCCTGATTTCATCTGGAGTAGCTGAATTGGTTGAATATTGATTTAGAAACTCTGTCTCCTTGTGGATTCGACCCTGCTTCCACTGACTACCTAGTTAGAGGTCTGTAGGTTTATTTTTGATTAGGTGATACGACTAAAACCTATCAGTAATGGAGTGAATTGTTAGATGAGAAGTTCTCTGATAAAGAGGTCAAACAACTATTTATAGATGTGATGGCATTGACATAATATTCGTGCCTAGTTGGGCTTTTCTTCGTCATGGGCCTTTGTTGGAGTGACCCAAGGGTATAAAATTTTTGAGGTTTATTTTTGAGTAGGTGATATGACTAAAACCTATAAAATTTTGCCGCCGTTGCCGGGGAGACGGCTAGTTTTCTAAGTTTTTATTTGATTATTTGGTCTACTTCTCTGTACCTCTTTGGGACTTCATTGTTCCAATTGAGGTACGTTTTACTGCTGCTTTTTGTTTCTTTTCTATGCCCAGGTCTCAAAGAAACGGTTCCCCCATTCCAGCGGACCCCGATCTTACTAGGACAGTCAGGCGGATCCGAAAGATAAAGCAGAAAGAAAAGCAGTCTGTTCAGCTGAACACCTCTGGAACAGACACCTTGAGTTCAGTCATGTCAAAGTCACTGAAGTCATATGGGGTGCCTAACCCAGATGGTCTCTCCATTGGACCTACTATGCCCACCATTGCCGCAGCAAATTTCGAAATCAAGCCTGGACTTATCAGCATGGTCCTGCAAAATCAGTTTGGTGGGCATCCTACTGAAGATCCGGCAAATCATCTGCAACGGTTTCAACAACTTTGTCGAACCGTTAAACATGCCGGCGTCACTCCAGATCAACTTAAAGTCATGTTGTTCGAGTTTTCATTGAGAGATAGAGCTCAAAAATGGTTGAACGATGTGAAAGAAACCGAGTGGAGTGAGATTTCTGCTGCATTTCTGAGAGAGTATTACCCACCCACTAAAACAGCAGAAATCAGAAATAAACTGGCCACGTTTTCCCAAGAGCCTGATGAAACATTACGGGAAGCGTGGGCTAGGTTTAGAGATCTACAGAGAGAGTGTCCACACCATAATATGGACAAATGGTTCTTGACGCAGACATTCTACAATGGTCTGCAGCCTCAGACGAAGTGTATTGTTGATTCGTCTGCAGGAGGAGTGTTTTTAGACAAGGCAGTTGATGAGGGTTATGAATTCATATCAAATCTTGCAGCCAATGACCATTCATCATCTAGGAGTTTGAATAAGAAGGTACTTGAAGTTGACGCTATTTCATTGCTTACATCTCAGATGGCGCAACTAACTCAGCAGCTAATGAAGTCTTCTAGTCCGACACCTCCACCCATGAGTATCAATGCTATGTCTGCAGTAGCACCCACTACCTCATCTTACTGCGAGGTATGTGGTGTTATGGGTCACTTTGGGCATGACTGTCAGTTCAGTCAATTTCAGATGGAGCAGGCCAATGCCTTCCAACAAAGACCACAAACCTTCCCCCCTCCACGTAACTACCAAAATCCACAAAACTATCAACCTCCACCTCCACAAAACTATCCTAAACCCTCATACCATCAAACCCCACAACATTTCCAAAGACCACCACCACAAAACTTCCATCATCCCAATAACTTCCAAACCCCACAAAATTTTCCCACCCCACCTCCACAAAATAACAACCCACAAGAGCCTCCCATATCTGAAGTGATGAAACTGATGTTAAGCATGCAAAAGGCAAATGAGGAGGCACAAAGAGCCCAAGAGCGACAGATGCTAGCCATGCAAAGATCTAATGAGGAAGCACGGAGGAACCAAGAGAAACATATCAAACTTCTCGAGGCTCAAGTTGCCCAGTTGGCAGAAACTAATGCACAGAGGCAGCAGGGACAATTGCCAGGGCAACCAGTTCAGAGAGAACATGTGAATGCCATCACTCTTCGTAGTGGCATTGCATATGATGCCCCTCCAGTGCCCATTGATGAGGTTACCCCGAATGCAGGGAAGAAGAGGGTAGTAGAGGAAGGAAAAAGAAAGAATTCGACGTCTGAAGTCGATTTGTCTGCAGAAGCTGAACAGACAGGGAAGAGAAAGGAGAAGGTTTCTGAAACGCCTTTTACACCAAGGCTACCTTTTCCTCACAGGATGCAACAGTCCAAGGTCGATCAGCAGTTTGGTAAGTTCTTGTCTATGGTCAAGAACCTTGAGGTAACGATTCCATTCACAGACTTAATTACCCAAGTGCCTGTTTATGCCAAATTTCTGAAAGACATGATTACTAAGAAAAGAGACTTTGGTGGGGTAGAACGTGTCGCTCTTACTGAAGAGTGTAGTGCTTTTATTCAAAATAAAACCCCGCCAAAGTTAAAAGATCCTGGTAGTTTTTCGATACCCTGCCATCTTGGACCTATTTTCATTGATAAGGCTTTGTGTGATTTAGGTGCTTCTATTTCTGTTATGCCATTGTCTGTTTATAAGAAACTGAACATGGGAGCTCTTAAATGCACACAAATCACTTTACAGATGGCGGATCGTTCTATAAAATACCCTCTAAGTGTTTTAGAGGATGTTCCTGTTAGGGTAGGGAAATTCTATATCCCTGTTGATTTTGTGGTGTTAGATATGGATGAGGATGCCCAGATCCCTATTATCTTGGGTAGGCCGTTTTTGTGTACTGCTGGTGCTGTCATTGATGTCAAGTCTGGGTCTTTAACTCTTAGTGTTGGTGATGACAAAGTGATGTTTAAACTAACCAATGCTGTTAAGGCACCTATGCTTGAACAATCTTTTTGCAGGGATAAGTTTTTAGATGAAGTAGGGGTGGAGATGGCTCCAATTCCACCTAAGGTTGCCTCACCGTCTGGAGGCATAGTCAAGAACATTTGGAGAAGAAAGATTTTTGATGAGGGTGGCACTCACTGCCACGCCCCTCCTATTTGAGAGAGGGCGGATTATGGTCGTGCGGGACCTTTATAAACCAGCGCTGTGCGAGAGGCAACTCGTATTTCTTTTCTTTCCCTTTTCCTTTTCTTTTTATTTTTCTTCTTTTTGTGAGCGAGAGTGAGAGTACTAACATTGTTTTTCCTCTTAACATAGTCCTTATCACCTTTTGGCATTGAGGACACTGCCAAGTTCAGCTTGGGGGAGGAGTTCTGTTTGTATTCCCTATATCTTTTACTGCTTTCTAGAATAGTTTTACTGCTTTCGAAAAATACTGAAAAAAATCAAAAAATATGGTTCCCATGACTGGTTTAGTTGCCTCCCTGTGCCCCTTGTTGTGCTCTATTTGAAATTGATTTGACTTTGTTTTCTGGATAGCTGGGCATTTGTGATCTTGAGGCTATGATTTGATGTTTGATTGCTATGATTTCGAGCATTTCTGGATTATATTAGACCACTTTGTGCTGCATACCTGAATTGGTTAGACTGTGAGGCCTCTTTGTAGCCTATTGGATTCATCTTATTATCCAGTCTATTCTTGTGTGTTAGTTCCTCTTTAGTGGATTGATCTTGACTTTGACTTCGTACTTGTCTGATTTTAGATGACTTGTAGCATGTGCTGTGATAGAGGCGTTCTTTTGTCTTATTCTTGAGCTTCAGAGTGAGTTTTTGATATACTTTTATCCTCCTTAGCCCCGCTGAGCCTAATGACTTGTTTCGTGTTACTTAAACCCCTATTATGAGCCAAAAGCCTTCACTTGATATTATTCCAAGCCTAGCTTGGGGGAGCTTTTGTATGGGTTGAGTTTGAGATTGGTTTGTTGGTTTAGTTTAGTTTTTGAGGAATTTGAAAGTGTATTTTCTGTGGTTTGAGAGTGAGAAAGAGAAAAGAAAAAGAAAGTTTAGAGTTGCGTGAATGAAGTTCAGAAAAATGAAAGAAAAATGAAATGAAAATTCAAAAGATTTCTAGTTCTTTCATTCACGTACGTTCATAAAGGAATATTCGCTCCATTGCTAGAAAATTGGGTATGTTTTGAGATTTTCATTGATTTATGAGAGTTGGGTTACTTTACATGGTTTTATGGTGATCGTTGGGAGTTGTGTAGGCCATCTTAGGCCTTGTTTGAATGATTTATGCTCCCCCTTTCTTGGTTTTTCCACCACATTACCCAAAAGTATCCCTTACCTCTCGCCTAAACCCCATTACAACCCTATAAAGTCCTCTTGAGCTTATGTCTGCATTGTTCATTTGATTGATTTCGAGTCAGTTTGTCAAAGCTAGGGAGTATTTCTGCTAATTGAGTCGACTTGACTAGGTTGAGCGTCATTGAACCTTCTTAAACACATGAGAGTGTGAGTGGGAAGGGTACTTATGGTCGGGTTGGTGAGTGTTCGGGCATATTCTTTGCCTGCCACAAAATTGAGAGGAGTGACACCCTTGTGAGTGCCTTTTCAGGACTTGTATGCTTTGTGGATGCTTGAGTTTGATAAATTGCTTGAATGATTGGTGGTTGGATGGATTTGATGAGCCAAACTTGAATTATGCCTGCTTGAACGATTCTTAGTCTTGAAAATGTTTTGAGCTTTGATTTGTTTTTATCTTTGGGGTGAGGTAATCTATTCCATGTTCATGTGCTGTTTGCTTGAGGACAAGCAAAGGTTTAGCTTGGGGGAGTTTGATATCACGTATTTATATAGAGTTTTCTCCCTTATTTACAAGCTAATTTGTGCGTCATTGGAGCTCTTGGGAGCTATTTTGTGCTAACTATCGTATGTAGTTGTGGTTTCGTGTTTTAGTATTGAATTGCAGGTTTTATGGAGTTTTCTCCTTATTCCCGAGCCTTTTGGAAGCAACCACGGCTTTACGAGATGTTATGAGGCACGTAGGATGGCTCACGAGCTTTATGGATAGTTTAGGAGGTCCCAAGACCCCTAAACGTGAAGATTAGAGAACCAAGGAGTCAAAGGAGGTTTCCGTGCACTGATCGGGCAGAAATGGCCCGATCGGGCGAAGTATTTATGATCGGGTATGAAAGTTGCGGACCCGATCGGGCAACGTGTGCCCGATCGGATCGGGCGAGCAACATGCACCAGACCCGATCGGGCGTAATGCACCCGACCCAATCGGGTCAAAGGCTGCTAGGTCTCGTTGTGAAGCTGCGGATGAGGCGAGCTGCTGGGCGCATTTTGTCGCCTGGCCCGATCGGGTGGCTGCCCACGGCCCGATCGGGTGGGTAGCTATAATTAGTTTAATGCTACGCTGCTGCTACGCAAAGGCCCAGAAGACAAAGTGGTGATTTGGTGTTTGACCCGATCGGGTACTGTGCTCGGGCCCGATCGGGTCTGATGCATTTGTCGCGGATTTCGAGTTTTGTTTCCTATTTTTAATTAGACTTGAGGGGTATTATAAATACCTTTTTCCTCATTTTTTAGAGACATCTTTTATTCATCTTTCATTAGCTTTAGACTAGTTTTATTCTTCATTGTTCTTAGTTCAATTCAAACACTTTAGATTAATTTAGAGGTGATCAAACCTATTTCGATTTCAATAAAGTTCCTGCTTTCCGTCAGTTGGTACTCTTCTCTACTCTTTACTCTTTAATTACTTTGATTGCTTAGTTTATTTATTTAATTGTTCATGATGCAATTGTTAGGGTTTCATATTAGTTTTGTCGTTATTAATTCGATCATGTCTGAGTAGTCTCTTTCTAGGGTGTTAGATAGGAAAGCCATGTTTATACCATGATTGTGATTTAGACTCTTATTGATTTCTAGGGCTTGATTAGGGTGATTGTGATGTGGTTTGTTCTTTATTGAGTAATTAACGTTATTGCGCAGTTTCGTTGGTTGCTTGTGGTTAATAGTTGTTTGCACAGATCCGTCTTACGACTAGAGGCCTAGGACACGTCAGTAGTTCTGATTACGTTAGTGAACATGCGGCGTATGTTGAACTATGAGCGTTGAGTCTTAACCATAGCTCAACATAGGCTCTAATCCCCGACTCTTGACTTAGGTTTTGATAGTTGTTGACCTTGTTTGATTGGTATAAGCATGGTGGACCGACTTAATACCCTAGACTTTTAGTCCATAGTTAAATCTTCGATTTATTCCGTCTTCTGTAGTTTATTCATTAGTTCAGTTAATCCTTCCTGATTTCATCTGGAGTAGCTGAATTGGTTGAATATTGATTTAGAAACTCTGTCTCCTTGTGGATTCGACCCTGCTTCCACTGACTACCTAGTTAGAGGTCTGTAGGTTTATTTTTGATTAGGTGATACGACTAAAACCTATCAGTAATGGAGTGAATTGTTAGATGAGAAGTTCTCTGATAAAGAGGTCAAACAACTATTTATAGATGTGATGGCATTGACATAATATTCGTGCCTAGTTGGGCTTTTCTTCGTCATGGGCCTTTGTTGGAGTGACCCAAGGGTATTTTGGTAATTTCAAGTGTAGTCGTCATTATGAATAAAGCCCAAATAGGGGTCAAAACAGGAGAAAAAAGTTGACGCCGAAAAATAAAAGAAGGTTTTTTCATGCACAAAAACAAAGTTGGTGGTTTTTATTACTAACATATTTTTGAAAGGTTTTTTTCACAAAAATGAATTTTTAAAAGATTGTTTTGGACAAAGTTTTTAATAATATTAACAAAATGGTTAAACAATAGGAAAATGAGAAGTTAAAAAAGGATATATTGAGCATTAATAATATAGATTTACATGTAATTTGTTGATAAATTCCAAACTTAATACTCCCTCCGTCCCATAATATAGTGCTTGTATTCCATTTTGTGTGTCCCAAAATGTTCTTCTTGTTTCCATTTTTAAAAGGTACTAAATTCCTAACATACCTTCATCAAGTATTTGAAAAGTGGTCCCTCAAAGTATTTTTATTCTAAAATAAACCTTTTCTATGTACTTGTCATTATTATATTTATCTTTTTCTCCATACTTTACCTCTTTAAATTTGTTGTTTTGTTGTCACAAGTACTTCCATCATTGATGTTATGTCTAAGCTTAATTTTTGTGAAAAATGAGAAATAAGCACTATATTTAAGACTAGAGGTGGTAAACGAGTCGTGTCGTATCAAGTTTGTGTCGGGTTCACGAGTTGGCGGGTTATCTTCCCCCAACCCTAACCCGGCCCGTTTACTTAAACGTGTCAAGATCCTTGACTCTAACCCGGCACGTTAATTAAACGTGTCGAGTTCGGGTTGACCTGTTTAACTTTCCATATATATTTGATGTTCGTAATTCATATATTTTTGGTTTAGAACCTATTAAATTTCATGGAGTAGTTAAAATAACATCTAATAATGTATTAAAGTAACACTAAATAAAATAAATTCAAAAATAATTCAATGAAGGTAAGATGTAATAAGAAAAATGTTAAAATATGTGTAGATAAATGGGTTGTTCGTGTCGTTTTCGTGTCAAATAGTTCGACCCTAACACAAACCGTTTAATAAACGTGTCGTGTCGAGTCAACCCATTTACTAAACGTGCCAAAAGTCTTTACCCAAACCCGCTAATTTCGAGTCGGGTTCGTGTCGAGTTGTCGTATCGTGTCAATATTTACCACATCTATTTAAGACTGATGGAGTACCATTTTAAGTGATATATTAAATATTTAAACTGAACTAAAGTGAACTAAACCAAATCGAATTAATTAAAACTGAATAAAAAAACGCTAATAAGCCTAATATGGAATCCGATAGTTTCTGAGTTCAAAGGTACATCTGACAGTATGGTAATTCAAAGGTGACATTGTAGAAGCACGTGTGCAAGCCCAACCCGAATTGAGAGCCTAGAGTTTCGTACACTTAACTATGAGTGACTTGGAATGACCATTATACCCATGCACAGCATAACCACAGATGCAGATAGTAGAAGAGGCCCAAGAGGGGATCTTCGGATCTTCTCTTCGCATCGGCAACGCAACCCCATTTCCTCTCAACTTCCTTCCTTATTCTATTCCTCCTCAAACACCCATTACCAATTACCAATTACCAATTACCAATTACCAATTACCAATTACCAATTACCAATTACCAATTACCTGCCTTAAATTCAATCCCACCCATTTCTCCTCCATTTTCAAACACTCAAAAATCCCAGATCAAACCAAATCCCCCTTCTAAAAAAGAAAAGTAATCAAAAATGGCGAATTGCAGTGAATCCTGCACATTCACATTCTCAGATTTCCCAGAAGACGTGCAAATATGTATCCTATCATTTCTAACACTTCCAGACATATCTTCATTCGCCTGCACCTCTAAGCGCTACGTTTCTCTTTCTCTAAACAGCAGCGGCCTCTGGTACGCCATGTGCGACCGTAGATGGGGTACTAAAACCCACATCAACAAATGGGGTGATGCTCAAATTTCATATAAACTCCTCTTTAAAACTCTTTCTGAATACGAGAATCTCATCGGATTTTGGCGCCGTACTGGCGAATCAACGGGTGCTGGGATCTTCGGAGACGCACCATTAGTATTCTTCGAGTGGGGGTTATCTTGTGTGATTGGGTCTAGGATATCTCCATCAAAGGATGGTTCTTACAATGTCAATAAATCTCCATTTATAAGGTTGAGTTTGTCACCTGATGGGCAGGTCTTAAATTGCCTTCAAATTACCCAAAACATGGAAAAGGAATTAAATTTAAATGTGGGTGTGGATGATTTGATTCAAGTGAGTGTTAATTTTATGGGGAAAGGTCATGTTGTTTTGGAGGAATGCAGCAATTCGAATGGAGGTGGTTCTCCTAATGGGAATGATAAATTCTTTGATAATAATAGTAATGTTGTTTCAGAAATTGAAATAGGATCTCCTCCGGATAGGATGATGTCGGAAATGTATCAGTACTTTGCAAATAGGAGGAGTCCCGGGGCAAGTTCGGAGCGAGCTTGGAGGCGGCAGAGGAGAAGAGAGAAAGAGAGGCAAGCTAGGAGAAAGTGGGAGCCTCAACATCTTGTTAAGATTCCCAATTCCTCCCCTTCCCCTTCTCGCCCTTTGCAGGGTCTCTGGAAGGTACTCTCTTTCTTCTTTTTATTTTAACCATTTATGTATGTCTAGTTCGTTATTTATGTGTGTGATTCATTGCTTTATTATGTTTATCATGTTAAACTTTAGTGATTATAGAATGATGCTTAAGGTGGTAATCGGTTGACTTATGATTACTATATGACAGGTTAGTACTTGGTTTATTAATTTCTTACTAAGAGCACTGTTAGTTTCCAGTTATATGTCAGCTTTAGCTTATAGTATGTTTTGTTAATTTGATGTTCGGGCCTGTGGGAGCTTCTTAAACAACTAAGGTAAGTCTGCTTTCTAGTCTGCATTTGCATGTGCTCTTGCTTCTCTATCGCTTGCTCTGTTTTAATGTCTTAGTTTTTTTTACCAAAATGCTTGGTTGTGTCTAGATCACCTCATTGCTTGTTGCACATCTGGTTCAGGTGTTGCTTGCTGAGTTAAACATGCTTATATTCTAAGCCCATGTTTGAGTGCGTTAAATTATGACATGGAAGCGGAATGGAATCACTGATTTTGCTGCTTGGTGTATCTTGTTTGGTAGAGCCATATTTATAACCTCGTCCATTTCTTTCTCTAATCCAATACTTTGTTACAACTCATTAGCCCAAGGTAAGGTAGCAAAAAGTCACTCTTTTCTAACCTACCAAAAAAAGAAGAAGCGCTCCTCTCTGCGTCCTATCTCACCCTCTCTCTCTCACTCACGCTTCCGTGCTTGCTCCAATTTGTTGATTTTGTTGTCGGGTCTCTAAATCAATGTGTTTCTTCAAATTCATGAAATTTTTTTGGATCCAATTATATCACTTTTGGTAGTTGATATACAAATTTGTAAGTGCTTTTTCTTTCATGTTTTGGAATTTGGGGTTAAATTTCTTGGATTTTAAATTTGGTTAAAAAATAAATTTAGGAAACTATTAACCATCTTCTATAAACAGGCCAGACTATGGATAATCCATGAACAGTCCCAACTATCACCCCCATCTTCCATAAACAGGCCAAGTGACCTGTTAACCTGCTGCAACACGTAAAACTGATTTTATTTTTATTTCTCTTTTTCTTTTTGGTTTTAATAACCTTTTTAATTAACTTCAAAAAAAAAACAAAAAAAACTTCCCCACCCCATTCCCTGCCAATGCCAGCCAGCCACCCCCTGGCCCCCACCCCTTCCCACACCCACACCGCCACCACCACTCACCCTATTTTTCCCCTCTACATTTCAATAACCAGATCTCCCATTTTCCACCCTCCATTCCTCTCCCCCAATCTCCGGCAATGTCATCGCCGGCGACACGCCTAATCACAAACGACGGCCTCAACACCACCTTTCGCCATACCTTCTCACAATCTCGTCCCTGGTACGAACTCATCGACCTCACCGCTTTCAGCCCTGAAAACCACTCCGACGCCATCTCTCGCATCCGCAAGAAAAGCTTCTCTGGTAAGAAAAAGCCCTAAAAACCTTTCGCCATACTTTCTTTTTGGGCGTAGCTTCTCAGGTAAGAAAAAGCTGGGGGTTCTGTCGCAAAAGCTTGGTTGTTGATTTGTGGTGTTTTAACGGGGTTTTTAATTAGTTGTCGACGTTGAAGACGGCCGACGAGTTGAGGGGGTGGGGGGCTGGTTTGAGGTTGTTCTGGCGGTGGAAAGGCCAACGATGGTTAGCAGTGGCTTTGGGCGATGGCGTTGTTGGCTTTGGCAGGGGAGTGAGGGTTGATGATCTGGGTTTGGGTTGAAGAAGGGTTGAGAAATGGGGTGAGTGGTGGTGGCGGTGTGGGGGTGGGAAGGGGTGATGGTGGCGGGCACTGGGAGTGGCAGGGATTGGGTTTGGGTTGTGGGTTGGGGTGGTTGGTTGTTGTGGAGGGTTTTTCGGGTGGTTTTGGGGCTGTGATTAGGGTTGTTTCAAGGTTTGTGGAGGTGGTTGGGTGGTTGGGGTAGCTGGGTGGATCTCGGGTTTGTGGTGGCTGGTGGTTGGCGATTTTGGGGATGGATGGAGTGGCCAGTGATTGGCGGTTTTGGAGATGGATGGAGTGGCTAGTGGTTGGCGGTTGGCTGTTGTGGGTTGGAGTGGATGGCAGGTGGTGGGGTGGGCTTTTGTTTTTTTTAAAGTTAAATCAGGTTATTAAAATTTAAAAAAAAATTTTTACCTGCTACAACAGGTTACCAGGTAACTGGGACTGTTTGTAGAAGATGGGTGTTATAGTTTGGACTGTTCATGGATTATCAATAGTTTGAACTGTTTATAGAAGATGGCCAATAGTTTGGACTGTTCTTGTCAATTTTTCCATAAATTTATAGTCTACTCTATCTTTCAGAACGATAGTATCCTTATTTAATTGCTTACAAAGTATAATTATTGTGATTACTCCTACTTTCTTCTCTTCTAATTATATTAGTTCTTATTTTGTCATGTTTTAATGAATCTAACCGAATTTCTGGATCTTAGATGGTTAAGTATCTTCTCATAAATATGATACTTTTGATTTATTCTAATTAATGCGATTGAATTAAATGATTTTTGGATAGCTAACTCAAAGTGAAGATGATGATTAAACACTGAAAATGCAATGGTATGGATTGCATGAGTTTGAGAGGCTTGGATCTCTTCCAAATCCACTAAACGTTCTAGCACTTTCAAGAATGATTTTCATAGGCGTTTGTCGTACACCCCTAATCAAATAAAGTTAACTTAGTTAGTCTCACAAAATTAATGTATAGTGGAAGCAAGGATCTTATCTAGTGAGAGCCATGTACAAGTCAACAATTAACGTAATCAAGTCCTTATAGTGCTTTGGGAATCAAGTAACCAATGGGGGGTTTGAGAACAATGTACTACAAGCTACAATGATTAAGCGGATTGAAGTTAAGTTAAGATAATAGAGATAAGCCTTGGACTCGATTAATATCCACTTTCAACCAAGGTTCAGATCGTGGAACCCACAACTCTAATAATCCCTTTGGTCACCTATTGCGAAGCCTAGACTTCTAACCTCCTAGATCGTGGTTAAACAAACACGATCAGCGTGGTTTGAACCCCCCTTTACTATTACTTAACTCAAACGATTATCATTTAAGTTCAAAGTTCAAACTAACAGTAGCATTAAAACCGAGGAACAATAGGATTGCCAATGCTATCTAAGCAATAACATTCAAGCAATATGGAAACTCTTTCTAAGTACTAGCATCAATGCTCGGCATATATTCAAGCACTTAGTATGCTGCCAAAGAACTAAGGAGCGATAACAATCTGATTATGCTCCTAATTCTAGGATTAGATCATTCACACAACAATACTAGTAGCGCTCTTAACAATATTGTGCAAATATCATAGAAATAAACACAAGAGACTTCACAATAACCAAATGAGATATTAAGGCATATAAGTTCTCACATATAAAGGTCGAAAGCTTCAATCAATCGATTCCAAGAAGATGTTTACACTAGAAACCACATGTTAAACATTACAAATCTCTAAGAGGAATGATGTTTTAAACCCTAAAAAAGTAAGTTAGTCTTAAGATCGTGCTTGAAGACTGCTGGAGTGGTTCTTGATGTGAAGAATGAGTTATTGACCTTGAACGTAGGTGATGAGAGGATAAAATTCACATTCTCTTAAGTGATGAAGGCCCCCCATGATAGACGAAATCTACCGCATCGACACTTTGGAAGAAGTATTAGATGAGTTCAAAGCTATGCTATTTGTGAAAGATCTTTTAAAAGTTGTTGAATGGGGGAATAATGGAAGAAAGTGAACAAGTTTTGGCCAATGAGAGGCACTTGAGGAAGCACTAATCTACCACCCTAGGGTGAATTTGAAACATTTGGATCGGTGTCTAAAGAGGAGAGAGCTTCGCCTCCTCCCACGGTATAACTCAAACCTCTTCCCTCTTCCTTTAAATATGCTTTTCTCGGCGAAAATGAAACTTAACCCGTGATTGTCAATGCATCTTTTGATGACACTTTTATTGCTAAGTTTCTTGGTGTTTTGAGAAAATATAGAAGTGTCATCGGATATGCTATTGATGATATCAAGGGGATAAGTCTTTCATGATGCATGCATCATATTTTTCTTGATGATGATCACATCTCCTCTATTGAACCTCAAAGGACTCAAACATGAAAAAGGTTGTAAAAGGAATGCCTCAATCATGTTTTAGGGGTGGTTGGATCGTGGATTCGGGAGCCACAATGCAAGTTCTCGATCTAGATACCTTTCAAAAGGAAATATAGACTCAAGAAAGATCGAGGACCTATAAGGGTATGGTCTCAATGTAGAAGGCCCAAGAGGAAATTCACCTAGGTTTAAGCAAAGTTTCGTCGCTTCGGGGTTGAAGTCTCTTGGAGGGAATGACTCCTTCTTAACGCAAACCCCCCAAGGTAAGATCTCCCATGTTCAAGGGTTTTTCCGAAACTAGCCGACAATACACGGGATTTAAACTTTTCCAATGGCATCCAATTCATTCACAAATTCTCAAAATTTCTAGATTATTCAATCAAGCAACGTACACCCCTATCTATTTAAGGCAAAAGAGAGTATAAAGCTGTGCTAAAGGAAAAAGATTAATTTACAAAGGGGGAGTCATATTCAATTTCATATTCAATTTCATATTCAATCCTTCATTGAAATGACTAGGTAATACTTCTATGGAGATCAATCATACAAGTAAAAACATTGAAGAACCCCTAAAGTTCAATTAATTAACCCATAAAATAAGATTCCCCTTTACTCATACTCAAACTATGACTTCCATGAGGGTTTTAACCTCATACCCTAGAATGTTACTACTCACTATTCATGATAAAAACCAATTTCAATAAAAAAAATTCATCTTAAAAGTAAAGAAAGAAAAAGATTCTACAAAAAAAAATGCAAAGTAAACAAGAGAATGATTGCAATGGAGAAAGTAGTATTGGAAAGTAAAGGAAAGAGAGAGAAAAGATGCTCAATACTTCAAACTTGAATTAAGTCAAAGTTCAACTTACAAACTTCGAATGGCCATAAATGGACCTCCAATTTTTTGAATTCATCAACGAAAGCAATAAATGTGTTTTCTTGCTCTCAGAATAAGCTAGGGTATTCAATAATACTTAAAAGGTGGCTATGCAAAAGTGGGGGTGGGGTTTTTATACCTCCCCCAGTTCACAGTTTAAACCGTGCCAAAAAGCCCAGAAAAGCTGGAGCATCCGCTCCTACTTGGCCTTGGAGCACCCGCTCCGAGCTTTTGAGGAGTTCCTCATCAGCGAGTTATTGTGGAGCGTTTGCTCCCACCTGGGCAGCAGCTGCCAGCTCATTTCTTTGTTCCTTCTCTTTGCACACCTGATGGTGGGGGTATAGGGTCTTCAATCCGGCTTTCAACGTTATTTCCATTGGCACGACCCGTAGATCTGCACAAACGGGAGTACAAAGACGAGTAAAATATGGCCAAAGAGAGCCAAAATATGTCTAGTATTAAAATTAATAATATAAACTCATCAGTACAAGTGATTAACTAACCAATATGGTTTGGTTTTGTGGTGAGTACTCTATCCGAAGGTCTGATGTTCCTTCTCGCATGTAGCCAAGAAAGGAAGTGATTTACTGTTTTTCTTAAGCTGTGTGTGATATGTGATGCATATTCATCTCCTTCAGTTGCTTTTCTGACCTATTTCTCTTTGTTAATCTTTGCAACAATGTAAAGCTTTTTGATGCCTTGAAAAGAGCTCCTTAGTTGACATTATCCTTGATGGTGCAGGGTATATGTGATGACATGAGTCTTGATTTTTATCTTGTGGCATACGATGATATTGGAGGTGTTTCTTGTCGAAGAGTGGGGGACTATATGAAACCTTTCTCTGGTTATGCACCTGTATTTTGGACTTCAAATGCTACATTTGTCGATTGTCCACTATCTCATGAAGAAGACTATTTGTACTATACTCGCACGCATCTTCGTTCGATAACTGAAGTAGAAGATGATATTAATGAGTATTCACCTTCGCGTATCATGTATATTAACTCAAGTTATGACCTAGTGATTCCCGAATTGGCTGGGTCTTCTGCAAATCCCCGGCATGTAGAGGGAAGGATTTGGCAGTATGTTGATGGTACATTTGGGTTTGGATATCTTCGTAATAATTTTATCGTGGACCTGAAGCATATTGCCCAAGATGGCCATCTTTTGGATACTGCTGAACTTGGTAGTGGCTGAGTCATTCTCTGGCTCCCTTAATGTACAGGTGATTGTAGACTTTGCAGCCTCCGATTCTGGCTGTATGTATAACATATTCCTTTGATTATCCTTTTTAGCTAATGGCTTGTAACATAATCCTGTAGGATTTTAGAGGAAGCTATCCCCTAGTTACATTTGACCCTCACCATTTCCCTTTTTTCGCTTCATTATCAATTATGGGAGCATGTTTGTAATAATCTCTTTTCTCATCAATTTGTATGGGAGTATGTTTGTAATAATCTCATCAATTTGTATGATGACAGGATTGCAGTAACAGATTGCTATAGTCTGAGTCTCAAGCAATTTACTTTAAATGTTGTATTAAGCACTCCAGCTTCAATTATATGTTACATTAGCAAAATGCCCTTTTATTGTTTACAAAATATTACTGCTAATAATTTTAAGTTTGGAGGGAAACATATGACACAAATAGAGTTTATGTTGCCCTGTTTGTTGAGTGTAACTATCGCCTTTGAATCCAGAGAAATGGTGAAATTTGGGGTGTTAAGGATTGGTTGGAAGGTTTTGAAACAAGCAATTTTTGAAAAGATTTTGCTTTTGATTTAGACTTCTTTTCCTAAGGGGGCATATGAAGAGTCCTCTTGTTCACCCTTCTTAACATTTGGGACTAATTGAGATACTTGTGCTTTTAGCTTTATCCTTAGGCTCTGTTTATTTTAGAGGAAAACAAAATATTCTCCACTATCTTTGATTTTTCCTTTGTTTTGTTGAAGGGAGGAAAACCATTTTTTTCAGTGTAGAAATTTCCTCCTCAAGAAATGAAAATTATTTTTATTTCTATTTAAGATATGCTACATTTTCCACCATATTCCTTATCTTTATTTTTTAGGGGAACCATACTCCTTACTTCCTTGTTCAATCTTGCAATCCTTCTACCCCTTTATACTTTCATTTCTTTTTCCCCTAGGTTTTCTGTCATCAAACACAAAAAAAAATATGTTTTATAAACATGTTTTCCATTGAAAATTATTTTACTAGAAAAATACTTTTTCATTAAAGTATTTCTGTCAAAATAAACCGAACCTTAGGATTTTCTCGAATTTATGATTGTGTATCTTTCTTAAATAATAAAATTTCTCTTTCACTTGTAAAAAAAAAGTCAAAAAATGGTGGGTTAAATATCAACTGAAGTTACAAAACACCAAACTTAAGTTCCAAAAATGTATAGCCTTTCTCATTTTATAATCGTTATTGTTTGGTGGTGGAGGGCCATTATTTTGAATTTGATGCTGGCAAATTAGTGAATGCTAATGCCTGCACTGGTAGTTGAAGCCAAGTTTTCAAATGATGGTCTTACACTACTACTTACTAGGCTGTTATGTCTCTATTGTGCAGCTGCTGCTTTCATCTGCATAGCTGGCAAGTGGCAGTGCCAACCCTTTTGATAACCTTTAAAACTTGGATATTTGCACACCCTAATCTAACCAAATATCAGTTCAATATAAAGTATACACTTATCTTACATCAGATGATAATCATGATATCAAAAAATGTACTATATAAAAAAAATCAAACAATGAAAATTAGTAGTGATACCCAACTATGCTAAATATTACTAGATTTACATTTCCAATACACCAATACTTTATACTCCCTCCGTCTCAAAAGGATTTCCCATTTGCTTTTTGCACGGTCTCCAATGCACATCTTTGACCGCTTATATCTCCTATTATTTATTAATAAAAATGATAAAATGTTGATATTTTGAATGTACCTATTACTACAAATCTAACAAGATCACCTATGACAATTATTTATATTATATATTAGTTATAATTTATGGTCAAAGTTTGACTTCAAAAAAAGCAAATGGGAAATCCTTTGGAGGACGGAGGGAGTAATTTCTAAAAATTCATTGAAAAAAAAAGGTAACGATTAAGTTTTGCATGGGCGAAAATAAAAATCAAATTATTGCAATCAAATGCAAATAAAGTGATTAACAAAATGAATGCACCGTAGAAGCATATGATCTCAAGAGAGGTGGAAACCATTCAAGAATGGACATATTGATATTGGGTTAATTTATTACTTCTGTTTCTCCTGTAGAGATATCAAAGTTATGTGTAGCATTAGAATATGTTATCTTCAACTTATATTTGTTTATTTGAATTTTATTTGAGCTTATTAGAACCTTATATGTGAGAAGGTCAAACCTTATTTATACTTATTTTTAGCTGAATTAAGCTTATCCAAACTTAATTTTTTCTGATAAAGACTAAATTAAATTGAAAAGAATGAAGCATTGGTGTTCACAAATTTTGTTTTTGTTCGATCACAAATCTGAAAGATACTGTGGAGTTCTCAAAAGAAAATGTTGCATAGAACTTTCGTAGAGAAAATTTTGGAATTGCAAGAAAGATTGAGATGATCAGAAAATTTGATTCAAATTGCACGTTTTCCCCGTTCAACTGCGGATTACGACATCATAATACAACTCCATAAAACCCTACAACCATAACAAAATGCAAATTTGAAAGGTTTGGATCTCATTTATTGGTGTAAAAAGCCAATCTAAACTGCAAGAAAATGGATGCAGGATGCCTTAATCAGACATATAGGGCAAGAACGAGTGAACAAAAGAGACAAACAGCAACGTCTTTATGATTCTGCAATGACTTTTGATGAGTCCTCCAGGTCACCCTCAAGCTGGCTGAGGTTTCCCTTCTCCTTGATGAGTTGAGCATGGTGGTGCTTGCAGTACAGCCGCCCCTCATGGCCGATGTAATTAGAGGGGCTGATTGTGCATCCTCCTTGACAGCACTTGAAGCAACTCTTATGGTACGCACTGCCATTCACCGTTACCTTCAAAAACAACATTATATTCATTCAGTGCACTTTGCTTTGAGCCCTCATGGATTTTGCTACTGAGTGAAGCTCTTATGTTTGTTACAAAATTCCTCCAATTCTTAGTACTTGCAAAACTTTGATTTTCACTGTTGTCAATGCACAACATTAACGATGCGCATGTAGATATAATTATCTATTAGTGCTAGACAAAGTTTATATTTTTGTGGATGTACAATGAGCCTTATCCAACAATATCTTACAAGACTTAGGCAAAGAACAAAAATGTAGTCAATATTAGTAGTCATTTGTTTACGTAAAAAGTCAAATTTCATTAAAAAAACTCAATTGATAGGTAATAAAATCCTCAATCAAAATCATAAGAATTTGGTTAACTTGTTTGGTTGACAATGTGGGAATGAAATTTCCATGAGAATTTCTATTTACCTAGTGAAACCTTATGTATTAACTTCCTCCATTTTGTGGGAAGTCCAAATTCATAGGAATTTCCAATTCCCCATTGTGTTGTTTTGTTGTCAACCAAACAACTCACCTATTTTCCAACTCCTATGTATTTCAATTTCTCATATTTTCTCAAGTCAATCAAACAACCACTTAGCATATGAATAATCCAAAACTCAAAGTTTTACAAGTATCAAGATATATTTCTTCACTCTATTCACCAAAATGCAATTTAATTCAATTTGAAGCTCTTCAATTTAGTTCAACTTAAGTTTTGTCATACTTTCATGCTGTGTTCATCGCAATTTGCGAACAAACAATTAGTCTTCCTACATTGGATCATCATAAGACATAGAATTCCTTACTGGTTCAACAAAAGTAGTACCGAATATTTGTTCAGGGTTAAGATGAAAGATGGCAACAATTTCTTGTTAAACTAACGAATGGTGTAGACCCCAGTATCAAGCTTTTATAGTTGAACAACTTGGTAATATTCGAGCAATCGGTATTTTAAAATATTGATAGAAAAATATTCTAACATCTAATCCAATCATTTCACAAATGATCACAAACTAAACAGAACCCAGTTTTCTCAATGCAAATATTTATTAATCAATAACCCCTGCAGATATTTGCAATGCAATTATTGATGTTTTATGAAAGACTAACGAAGGAAAAACAAGTCATGTAGGATAAGAAGTACTATAGATAAGGATTACCTTTTCAGTTGGATAAGCAGTTTTGGAGCATCCCACACATTTATCTCTAGTTCCACCAAACATGGAAGAGACTTTGCTTGGAGGTTTCTAATCCCCATCATTCATAACCCCACAAAATATAGAAATAAAAATTCAATCAAGACCTAAAAATAAACAAAACAGTATAACAAATATAATAATGTGTAAAGATTTTGATTTAGAGTACCTCACTATCAACAGGTCTTTCTGGTTTTGTTTTTGGTGTGCCTGAAACAAAAAAATTAAGAAACAAGAAATAATTCATCCGAAATCAAAGCAAATTGGAAATTACTTTTAATTTGTTAGATTGGTATAGGTATACCTTCAAAGCTTTTGTCTAAGCTGCCAGTTCGTTTAAAGAGTTGGTCGAAGTGCGGCCTACAATACAACACCCCTTCAAAGGAGTTGTAGTTGCTAAGCTACAACAACGAATAACAAATAGTTTCAAGATCCGTCACTGATTAAAATAGATACAAAACAATAAAAAAAAAAAGAAAAAGAAAAGGGACCTTAAGGGTGCCATTGCAATGGTGGCAACGAAAACAAGCTTTATGAAAGACCTTATTGTCGGCGGTGAGCTTATCAACAAGGTAAACAGTCTTATCACAGGCCTTGCATTTGGGGTTTGTGCTTGTAATTGTAGTCATTCTTTTATTATTTTGTAAGAGGATTTACAATTACAATTAACAAAAACCCCCACCCAAAAGGAACAATGCAAGAACCTGGATTGAGTTGAACCTTATTTGATTCGATTTGATAATGAGGAATTTCCAACACCTAACTTCCTTGGTTTGGCTTTAATGGTGTACAAAAATAAGAGAGGAAGATAGGATGAGGAAAGAGAAAGGAGAAAAGAGAAAAGAGAGAGATAGGAGGCCAAGGAGGGAGTGGTGGGTCTGCAGGAGATTGCGGAGACCAAAAGCAGAAGGTGGGGAGTTGGATAATTGAAAGCCAGTAGTCTTTCAGCAATCATTTTCTCCCATTTTTAAGCCACCCTCTCTAACCACCGTTGTCATTGAGGGTTGCCTAATTAATATCGGATATATGTATATATCCATCGCCTCACTTTTTTGACAGTACATTTCATGAAAATGACAGTACATTTTATATATATGGTAGTATATTCTGATATATATGGTAGTACATTTTTTAATGAATGATTATATGCCAAATATAAATTATATAGTTATATAGCTGTGAAAATATCGATTGTTATATACTACGTTTCTCAATAAATGTACTGCCATTTTCATGGAATGTACAACCATTCTCATGGAATGTACTGCCAAAAAAGTGAGCCGATGGATATATGCATATATCCGATATTGATTAGGCATTCCTCGTTGTCATTGTCACTTCCTTTTTTTCTCCCCCTTTTACTTCATTTTGCTATATTCAGAGAGCTGCCCAGTTCCTATCAGATAGATAGGGGGCTGGGCATCTATCAAATTATATGTAGTATACTTATAGATATATATAGTATATTTTATAAAAAATATAGTACATTTTTATAAAATTTTAATTAGTATATTTTCTTCATGAATTTAGAATTTACTAAAATTGTAGTATATTTATAAAAATCGTAGTATATGTTTTAGAAATCGTAGTATATTCCTATATGATAGATGTAATTTTTACATATATCAGATAGGTACTAAGCATTTCCCCTATATTCATTACCATTACCACATTTATACCCGTGCAAACAGAGACCAAAAAAATTACTTCCTCCATTTTTATTTAAATGTGACACTTTTAAATTCACGGACTCCTAGGCAATTTTTGGGAAGGAAAGAGATAGAGAGAAAAAAATAAGGGGACCCATGTGAGAGGAGAGATAGAGAGAGTTTATTGACCAAAAAAGAAAGTGTCACATTTAATTTAAAACTTCCTAAAATAGAAAGTGTCACATTTAAAAAAAAACGGAGGAAGTATGAAATAATAGATTCAATTTATAAGTTACTGAATTTTTTTAATAATAATTCAACCAATTGAAACTTAATCAAGATTAAAACAAACTATAATTATTTAAGAGATTTTAGTCTTAAATTAAAGGAATATAAAAAGTGTAGGAGTTTTATTATATTAATACCTATTTTGCAATATTAAGTTGTGGAATTCAAACTTATTGTTCAATTCTATTATTTCTTGCTTTAGCCAATATAGTTGCCAAAAATTCTAAAAATGAGCTTGCCTATATGTCTATTCAATGATATTTGATCAATACTCAACAGGCTCCCACATGCACATTGTTCTAATTTTCATTTTTCAGTGTTCAACCTCATAAAAAAGTTCTATCTAAAAACAATTATCCAATAATGTATGAAATTGGATTATTTTTTAACAACAACCCTAAATGAAAAACAATAAAAATAAAAACATAAGCAAAGTCTTCCTTCCATTTTTTTGGTTTATATTTATTAGCAGAAAATTTTGTCAAAAAGATCTCATAAGTTACAAATTTTGCAAAAAAACACCTTATATAATTTTTTTTGACAAAACACCTTATACTATTATATTATCTATCAAATTACACACCTTATTGTCATATTCTAGTAAAACAAGGTCAAAATTTTGGTCATTGGCTCTCTTATTTCCCCTTGCTTTTTGTGCATTTGAATTTTGTCTAAAAATTTGGGAATATGTGCATTCCACAGACGAAAGAGATGAAAAAATAGACTCAAAAGTTGACTTTTGGCCAGAATATAAAAATAAAGGTGTATAATTTGATAAATGATGCCATATAAGATGTTTTCTAACAAAAAAAATTTTAAAAGATAATTTTTCGCAAAACTTAGAACAAATAAGGTCTTTTTTTTACAAAATTTCCTTACTAGCAAAGGGGATACCAAGGTGAATTGGAGAGAGTAAATTTGTGTAAATTATAATATTTGTGATATACTTTTTTCAAAATAAAAGTGTTTTGTGTATTGAATTAGGTGGTTCAATAGTAAAATATTCTAATGTGGGACCATGTGAAAAAATGTGTAGTAAATATGTGATTCTTAGATGGTTAAATGCATGATTTAAAGTAGGAAGAACTTTTAAAAATGACCAAAAATGAATAAATGAACTAATGAAGAACAATACAAAACAGAGTAAGTATAATTATAAGAGAATTTTATGATTCAAGGTAAGTCCACTTTAGAGGAACTCATAAGATTAATGCTCGTATTTATGATTAATCAAAATCAAAATGATACCACTAACATGTCTAGTGTTATATGAGACACGTTAACGTTGTATTTTTCTCAAATACATCATACAATAGACTAAATTTATTCGAAACTTTTTCTTTTTCTCACACGATTTCATATCAGTACTTTTACCTAATAAAATAAAATCGAAGCCATATTTTATATTCTAACAATTAATTTTCTTAGCACTTCAAGAAAATTACGAGCTCTCATTTGAAAAACTATATTTTATGTATTATATGCTATTTCGTTTCGCTCCACATTGTCCAATTTACATTTATATTTCGATCATCAAGATATGATGTATCAATCTTGAGCCCAAAATCATGAATCCATGTGCAAAAATATCATATTTGCTATTTGTTATATTATCATGGTATGAAAACAACATCAAGAATTTGAAGAAAAAGTATTGGCACTAATGGATTGATAACCATAATTTTAATCTCAATCACTGACATTTTGAGTAATCTGATGTTCACATTTTTTATACTGAAAATCACATTATTTGTTTTCACTTGTAATTTTAAGATCTATGAGCTATATTCTTAATTTTTTATTATATGAAATCTTATTGTTTTAATTACAAAAATACAATTATTTTGTTTAATTGACAAACAACCTATATATTATTGAAATTTATGACTTTTTAAATCACAAGGAGGCGATTTTTTTCAACATTAATGATTATTAAACTGTTTGTCATTATCTGATTTTTTTTTCAAGTTTTATGATCTCAAGAGATTTTTAGAGCGTTTTAAAATAAAAAATCGGTTTTATTATAATTATATAAAGGCTGATTTTTATTTATTAGTAGCCTTAAATTGTTTGTTGTTAACTATTAATTATTAGTACTTTGTTATTTGATAGGTTACAAGCATCACAAAAGCAATTGAGGCTATTTTTTGACAAGCTTACAAGCAAGTGAGGCTTTTGTTTGGTGATTTCAGTGTAGTAGCAAGGTACATACACTTTAACATTTGACCTTAGTGTCTTTAAGGATTATTTGTTGAGCATGAGAAGTAAGGAGAGACTTAAGCCTTATGATTGTTTGAGGTTTATGTTATGAACATAAAAAGGAGACTAGGAATGAAACTCATGAATTATTCCTGTCATTTGAGAATTATGCTATTGATCTTTTTTTACTTTTGAGCATGATTAAAGTTTATTTAATGTTATTCTTGAAGCTATGGCTTGCATAATATTTATTGAGCAAGGTCTCATGCGTAGTTCAATTTATTGAGCAAGGTCTCATGAGTAGTTCAATTTATTGAGCAAGGTCTCATGAATAGTTAAAGTTATTGAGCAAGCTAAGGTCTCATGAATAGTTAAAGTTATTGATCAAGCTAAGGTCTCATGAATAGTTAAAATTATTGAGCAAGGTCTCACTAGTAGTTAAACTTATTGGGCAAGGTCCCACAAATAGTTAAACCATTGAGCAAGGACTCAATTGGTTGGATCATGAATCCTTAAGTAAGAAAGAAAAGGATTCAAGGAGTCATTCAAGTAAGAAGTTGAGCAAGTGCTCGCAAGAATAAGAATTGAGGTTGTTTGCGATACTTGTTTGTTATTACTTGTTAAAGAAAGATAAGAAAATAATTTATGTGCGTAATACGTTATTAGTCGTGTGTGCCTCACATATCGGATATTTGACAATAAAACTCTTGGGTAGGATCCCCCATGAGTATTGAACATAAGGGGGGAGTCAGTGTGGAACTACACTCCTGCATTGGCATAGCATATCGATGCTATTGCTTTCATTTTATCAAGAAAACTTATGGAATTATTCCAAGTTATCAGAAGATTTTCGGGTGGACTAGGTTTCACTCATAGTGTCTCTGTCGAGATGTTGTGTGTGGGGGCTCACTTTCACCCTCTATTTCATTTCACTACAATTGTGTACTTCTCGAGTCAAGTTATTTAAAGTTCATGGAACTTTACTTTATTAGTAAGAGGTGTGAGATCTCTTACACAAGAAATAGTAGCCCGTATATTACTCCAAGAGGAGGACGGTGCCCGTTCATTTCCAATATATTAAAGAATGAATTTAGTCAGTTCAGTTATTTATTGTCGCATATAGAATCATAAGAAGACTAAGCTGAAGTATTTGAGGATTGCATGAACATTATCATTTATTGCATTAGTTTAGTAATGTTGTGTACTCGGCGTTGCCGATGTATGTGTTTTGTTTGTTTTTGGTTATTGTTTTACCTTAATGACCCTGTGACGACCCATTCATAAATGTGTTTGTGAATGACGAACATATCTTAGAGGATGGGTTTCAGGTACAGGTGTCATTGTGCATGGAGATCTTGAGCATCAAGATGAGAATTTTAGTGCATAAATACTTATTTCAATAAAGTTACTTTGTTCATGTTTGGTTTGAATAAGGAACTATTATGGGGTAGATCCCCAATTGTTAACTCATTTATTGGGTTTCATAATTTAGTTCTATTCAAGTATTTCAAGTTATATTTTATAAAGCTTCCGTTGTATGCTTGATTAGCCTCACGTATTATCATGCGTGACGTAACATCTCCGTAGTTTCTCTGTTTTATAGAGGTTTGTAAAAGGAGTGATTTTGGGGGTGTTACATACTCGCTCTAGTACTCTCTTAATGCTTATCCTATCAAATATAATAGTATGATATTATAAGTTATTAGTAAAACTCGAGAGCTAAGCTATGTCATTTTGTGTTCATACCTACTATGAATAAATACAATTGTTCAGCCCGATCTTGTATTCTGGTTAAACACTGAAAACACAAGTTAGAATAATGTGCATGTAAGGGTGTAATGTATAATATTCAAATATCATTGGATAAACATTTATGCCAAGTTTTATAACTTTTAAGTAACTATATCGGATAAAATAAAAACTATATAATTAAACAATGAATTTGAAATTTAGAGGTTATTGACATCTAATGGAACTAATATAATGAAATGATTTTTATTCTACAACTAAAATTTCTCAAATGATTATAATTTATTATAGACTTAATGAAGTTTCGTTGGGTCTAATTATTATAACACAAATTCCTATGTGCGGCTGGCCATACCATTAACTTATGGTGTGGCGGGACTATTTAGTAATTTATACGTTACTTTTTCCCTCTCAAACTCACCAAAAACGCTCGGTAACCCCTCCTCTTAATAGTCAGTAACCCTTCCCAAAAAAATCAGTAACCCCTCGTCCAAAAAGGCAGTAACCCCTCCTCAAAGACTTAGTAACCCTTAAACAATTGGTAACATCCAAATAGTAAGTAACCTTCCCTAAACACTTAGTAATACTTCTAACCCCTACATAATCAATAACCTATTAAACACTTGATAAACCCCCTAAAATACTTGGTAACTGTTGTATTCTGGCTATGGTTTAGTCGAATATGTTTAAGTATGATAGAATAGCTTAACTTAAGATAACTTAGATACAGATTCACCACTAAGTTAAGTTAAGGATCCTAAGAACACCACTCAGTCCAAGCTAGAGAACTAAGCTAGCATAGGCGTCAAGATTAACAAAGATTTAATCAAAGCAAATGAAACACAAGGTTTTCAATTTATCAAAGTCTAATGTCGATCTTATTGAGCTTGTGTCCTTTAAATACATGTCCTTGACTCACAAGAAAAATAATTAATAAAATTAAAATGATTAAAAACGAAAATCTATCCTAATTAGGGTTGGACTTCTATCTTGTAGCTTGATTCTTCTTGGCCGGTTTTGCTTCTCTATCTTCTCCTTGATTTACTCACTTATCCCTTCAAAGTAGGAGACTAAATCACAAAGGATATGATTTAGGCGCCTAAGATGATCTTTAAAGGGAAAAGATCAGATTTCCTTGCTCTCCTTAGCTTGCACGCCGCATATTTAGGAAAGGATAAAGATTCCTTCCTATCTTTGCTCTTTGGTTGATCTTCTTGGACGTTTCCTTCATGTACTCGACCTCCTTGATTGTAGGCGCCTCTTATTGCTGATTTTATGATCTTCACTCGTCCCATTTGTGTAAATACAACCCTAATTGACTCTCTAATTAACATAAATGAAATTATAACTCAACTAATACTATGCTAGTTAATCTAATATGACATTAAATTAACCAAGAGTATATTTTATTATTCTAGACTCCTATTAAAGCAATAAAGATAGTAACTTAAATAATAAATTAACTAAGCTAAGAACACTCTCAAATGGCTCAATGGACTTAAGGGAATTCAAAACATCCCTTAAAATGGAAGCAACCATGTTCTTAGTCTTAGGATCAATGGAACTAGATGGACCTCCATCATCCTCTCCTTCTTTGGAGGAGTTTGACCTCAAACTTGGTAGCTCTTCTTCATCATCATAGAATGGACTCAAGTCAGAAACATTGAAGGTGGTTGAAACTCCATAATCTCCTGGCAATTCGATCTTGTAAGCATTGTTGTTGACCTTCTCAAGCACTCTGAATGGACCATCGACTCTAGTGCTTAGTTTAGACTTTCTTTTAGAAGGGAAACGTTCCTTCCTAAGATGAATCCAAACCATGTCACCCTCTTTGAATTGGACATCTCTCTTCTTCTTGTCGATCCTCTCTTTTGTTTTCTCATTGGCATTTTCAATCTTTTCTCTCACATACTCATGGAGTTTTTGGATCTCTTTCACTCTAGTTTCGGCTTCATGGCTACATTTTGTGGTGGTAGGGAAAGGGGCTAAGTCAATAGGTGTGCAAGGGTTTTGACCATAGACCACAAAGAATGGACTAAGGCCAGTAGTCTTGCTAGGAACTCGATTGTAGGCAAACTCAGCATGAGGTAGCATCTCCTCCTATTGTTTAGGGATTTTTGTGGCTAGGGCTCGAATTAGGGTTCCTAGAGTTCTATTGGTGACCTTTGTTTGGCCGTCAGTTTGAGGGTGGCTAGAGGTACTGAATTTGAGCTTTGTCCCCATCTTCTTCCATAGTGTAAGCCAAAAGTGACTTAAGAACTTGGAATCTCGATCACTCACCATCAACTTTGGAACTTCATGCAATCTAACAATGTCCCTGAAATACAAGTTAGCACAAGAAACAACATCATTAGTAGTGTGGCACGCCACAAAGTGTGCCATCTTGGAAAACCTATCAACCACCACCATGATTGAATCCTTTTGGCGTTGGGTTATAGGTAATCCTGTAATAAAATCCAAGCTCACATCCTCCCATGGTGCTTGAGGAATAGGAAGGGGCATAAACAACCCTTGAGGTAGCAAATTACCCTTAGCTTTCTGGCAAATCAAACATCTCTTGATCAAGAACTCTACATCTCTTGCCAATCTAGGCCAAAAGAAGTACTCACTGATAGGTTTTAGTCGTGTCACCTAATCAAAAATAAACCTACGGTCCTCTAACTAAGGTAGTCAGTGGAAGCAGGGTCGAATCCACAGGGAGACAGAGTTTCTAAATCAATATTCAACCAATTCAGCTTCTCCAGAGTAAATCAGGAAGGAATTAATTAAACTAATGATTAAGCTAAGAAAGACGAATTAAACAAAGGATTTAACTATGGAATAAAAACCTAGGGTATTAGGTCGGTCCACCTTGCTTATACCAATCAAACAAGGTCAACAACTATCAAAACCTAAGTCAAGAGTCGGGGGATTAGAGCCTATGTTGAGCTATGGTTAAGACTCAACGCTCATAGTTCAACATACGCCGCATGTTCACCAACGTAATCAGAACTACTGACGTGTCCTAGGCCTCTAGTCGTAAGACGGATCTGTGCAAACAACTATTAACCACAAGCAACCAACGAAACTGCGCAATAACGTTAATTACTCAATAAAGAACAAATCACATCACAATCACCCTAATCAAGCCCTAGAAATCAATAAGAGTATAAATCACAATCATGGTATAAACATGGCTTTCCTATCTAACACCCTAGAAAGAGAACTACTCACTCATAATCGAATTAACAACAACAAAACTAATGTGAAACCCTAACAATTGCATCATGAACGATTAAATAAATAAACTAAGCAATTGAGAATAACAAAAGAGATTAGGGTAAGAAAGAATACCAATTAACGGAAAGCAGGAACTTTTATTGAAATCGAAATAGGTTTGATCACCTCTAAATTAATCTAAAGTGTTTGAATTGAACTAAGAACAATGAAGAATAAAACTAGTCTAAAGCTAATGAAAGATGAATAAAAGATGTTTCTAAATAATGAGGAAAAAAGGTATTTATAATACCCCTCAAGTCTAATTAAAAATAGGAAGCAAAAGTCGAAAATCGCGACAAATGGTGCCAGACCCGATCGGGCCCGAGCACAGTACCCGATCGGGTCTGGTGCAAAACAGCTCAACTTGCGTTTGGGCTTTAGCATGGCAGCAGCGCAGCGTTTGACGAGAAATTGAGGCCCACCCGATCACTGGCCCGATCGAGTGGTGGATCGGGTGAAATGACCAAAGGAGCCCAGCACCACCACAGCGCCTGTAGCACCGCAAAGAGACCAAACAGCACTCCAACCGATCGGGTCTGGGGACATGCTTCCTCGCCCGATCGGATCGGGCAACCCTCGCCCGATCGGATCGGGCAACCCTCGCCCGATCGGGTCCGCAACTTTCATACCCGATCAATAAATCTTCGCCCGATCGGGCCATTTCTGCCCGATCAGTGCACGGAAACCTCCTTTTTGACTCTTTGGCTTCCTAATCTTCACGTTTAGGGGTCTTGGGACCTCCTAAACTACCCATAAAGCTCGTGAGCCATCCTACGTGCCTCGTAACATCTCGTAAAGTCGTGGTTGCTTCCAAATGGCTCGGGAATAAGGAGAAAACTCCCTAAAACCTGCAATTTAACACTAAAATACAAAACCACAACTATATACGATAGTTAGCACAAAATAGCTCCCAAGAGCTCCAATGACGCACAAATTAGCTTGTAAATAAGGGAGAAAACTCTATATAAATACGTGATATCACTCACTCACAAGCATCACTGTCTTTTCGATCCCAAAGTGGCCAGCAAGTCCACCTTCATGAAAATCCTTGATTAAGGACACTCTCATACTATGTCTAGGGATACATAGGCGATTTTCCTTAAAAAGAAACCCCTTTAGGAGATAGTACTCCCCACTTGGACGATTATGACACTTCTCAAACAACACACCAAAATCCTTGTCCTCTACATAACACTCCTTGAACAACTCAAGCCCCATCACCTTAGGACTGAGGGTAGCAAGCAACAAATACCTCCTAGATAAAGCATCTGCACCTTTGTTCATCTTTCCTACCTTATGCTTGATTGTAAAATGGAATGTTTGAAGGTACTACACCCACTTAGCATGTCTAGGTTGCAAATTTTGTTGGCTTTAAAGGTACTTAAGAGCTTCATGGTCAGAATGGAGAATGAACTCCTTAGCAATGAGGTAATGCCTCCAATGATCCAAGGCACGAACCAAAGCATAAAACTCTTTGTCATAAGTTGAATACTTTCTTTTTGCTTCATTCAACTTCTCACTAAAGTAAGCCAAAAGGCTTCCATTTCGAGATAAAACTGCTCCAATTCCCACGCCAGATGATGCATCACTCTACTTCAAAAACTTCATTAAAGTTAGGCAAAGCTAAAATAGGAGCACTAGTTAATTGAGCTTTTACCTACTCAAATGCCTTGTTTGCTTGATTACTCCATTCAAACTTCTTCAACTTTGTGATTTCAGTAATAGGCGTCATGATAGCACTGAAATTTCGAACAAACCTCCTATAAAAGGAAGCCAAACCATGAAAGCTTCGAACTTGTTGCATCGAGGTAGGAGTAGGCCACTCCTTGATTGCTTGGACCTGCTTCTCATCAGCTTTATGTCCTTCAGTAGAGACAATGAAACCTAGAAAAAACAACTTGACTAGAAAAGAAGTGACATTTTTCTAAGTTACCATACAAGCATTCGTTTCTCAATACATTAAACACTTGCTCTAAGTGTTTTACATGTTCAAATTCATTAATACTATAGACCAATATATCATCAAAGTAAACAACTACAAATCTTCCAAGAAAAGGCTTCATAGTTTGATTCATTAGATGCATGAAAGTACTTGGAGCATTCGACAATCCAAAGGGCATAACAAGCCACTCATACAATCCCTCCTTTGTCTTGAAGGCAGTCTTCCATTAATCCCCTTCACAAATTCAAATATGATGGTATCCACTCCTCAAATCAATCTTCGAAAACACTTTAGAACCATTAAGATCATCTAATAAATCATTCAACCTTGGAATAGGAAAACGATATTTAATAGTAATCTTGTTAATAGCTTTACTATCAACACACATGAGCCATTCACCATTCTTCTTTGGAACTAAGAGAGTTGGAACTGCACAAGGACTCAAAGATTCTCTAATCATGCCTTTAGACAACAAATCATTCACTTGCCTCCTTATTTCTTCGGTTTCTTTAGGGTTTGTTCTATAGACAGGCTTATTAGGCAACATAGCTCCAGGAATAAGATCAATTTTGTGTTGAATGTCCCTTTTAGGGGGTAGGCCGTGAGGTATTTCAAGGGGAAAGACATCTTTGTAGGTTTCAAGCAATGGAACAAGCAAAGGGTGATCTAGATTACTATCAACTTCTTCCTTTTGATCTATATTTAACAATAATTCACGAAAAGGATTAAGTTCATGATAATCAGATTTCAAAAGAGTGGTGAGTGAATGATACTTTTCTTTAGTGGAATGTTGTTTAGAGTTAGGAATAGACATAATAGGAGTAAGGGTTACTTTCTTGCCTTTTGTGAAAGAATAAGTGTTCTTGTAACCATCATGAATGACTCTCCTATCAAACAACCATGGACGACCTAACAACACATGACAAGCATCCATAGGAATAATATCACACCAAATATCCTCTTTATAGTTACTACCAATACTAAAAGATAATAGTAAACGATGAGTAACTTCGATACCTTTGCCTTGATTAAGCCATTGAATCACATATGGCTTAGGATGAGGTGTAGTTGAGAGCTTCAACTTATCTACCATGGTTTGAGACGCCACATTGGTACAACTCCCTCCATCAATGATCAAGGTGCACACCTTGTTCTCAATAGTACATCTAGTATGGAAGATGGCCTCTCTTTGTTGTGATTTCTCCTCATTTATTACTCCACTCAAAGCTCTCCTAACCACCAAGCATTCACCCTCATCAGGACCAACAATCTCATCTCCATATTCCTCCTCTTCACACGCCTCCATAACTACATCATCCTCCTCATTTAGGGCCTCATACTCCATAAAGCTCACAACTTTCTTGTTAGGACATTAAGAAGCAATGTGTCCTAACCCTTGGCACCTAAAACACCTTCTAGGGGATCGATTTAGAGTAAAAGTATTAGGGGTGTTTGGGGGTTTTAGAGTAGGGTTTGGGGTAGGCTTAGAAAAGGTTATGTTTGGCTTAGAACAGGGAGTAGATTTGGAAAAAGGGCGTGACACTTCAGCCTTGCCTTCGGTCTTTTGTTGCTTTTCAATCTTGTGAGCCAAGATGATCAACTCCTCTAAAGTAGAAAAAGGATGCAATTCAACAATGTTAGAAATCTTAACATCCAAACCACCAAGAAATCTTACCAGAGTTTGAGGTTCATCCTCTTGTACTTCACACTTCATGAGATAGGATTCGAACTCCCTTGCATAGTCCTCCACTGAATTCGATCCTTGTTGTAGATGATGTAATTTGGCAAAGTTCTCTTGGACATAGTAAGCAGGAAGAAACTTTTGCTTGATAAGCTTCTTCATCTTAGTCCAATTTCGAACCTTCTCCTTCCCTTGCCTTTCTCTTTTTTTGCACACACTAGCCCACCAAGTTGATGCATACTTCCTAAGCTTGAGAGCCACAAGCTTAACTCTCTTCTCCTCGGGAATTTGCTTATAATCAAAGACCCTCTCTACAGTTCTCAACCATTCTACAAACTCATCTGCATCTAATCTACCATCATAATCAGGAATATCCACCTCAATGTCATTGAAATTTCGTTGAGCATTAGGGTTAGGTGGAACTCTATAGGTTTCGTCACTCTCTCCAAAAAAATCCTCATAGGATTCATCTCCTCTTTGTTTTCTTAATCTTAAGGTCATTTGCCTCAATTGATCTTGAAGCAAAGCCATTCTAGCATCATTCTCACGCTTCTCTTCCTCCATCCTTTAGATTATTTCTTGTAACTGTCCGTGTGTTTGGCTAGTTCCAGACATTGTTTTAGGGAATTTCGGCTAGGATATGTGTTGGCTCTGATATCAAGATGTTGTATTCTGGCTATGGTTTAGTCGAATATGTTTAAGTATGATAGAATAGCTTAGCTTAAGATAAATTAAATACAGATTCACCACTAAGTTAAGTTAAGGATCCTAAGAACACCACTCAGTCCAAGCTAGAGAACTAAGCTAGCATAGGCGCCAAGATTAACAAAGAATTAATCAAAGCAAATGAAACACAAGGTTTTCGATTTATCAAAGTCTAATGTCGATCTTATTGAGCTTGTGTCCTTTAAATACATGTCCTTGACTCACTAGGAAACTAATTAATAAAATTAAAATGATTAAAAACGAAAATCTATCCTAATTAGGGTTGGACTTCTATCTTGTAGCTTGATTCTTCTTGGCCGGTTTTGCTTCTCTATCTTCTCCTTGATTTACTCACTTATCCCTTCAAAGTAGGAGACTAAATCACAAAGGATATGATTTAGGCGCCTAAGATAATCTTTAAAGAGAAAAGATCAGATTTCCTTGCTCTCCCTAGCTTGCACGCCACATATTTAGGAAAGGATAAAGATTCCTTCCTATCTTTGCTCTTTGGTTGATCTTCTTGGAAGTTTCCTTCATGTACTCGACCTCCTTGATTGTAGGCGCCTCTTATTGCTGATTTTATGATCTTCACTCGTCCCATATGTGTAAATACAACCCTAATTGACTCTCTAATTAACATAAATGAAATTACAACTCAACTAATACTATGCTAGTTAATCTAATACGACATTAAATTAACCAAGAGTATATTTTATTATTCTAGACTCCTATTAAAGCAATAAAGATAGTAACTTAAATAATAAATTAACTAAGCTAAGAACAATCTCAAATGGCTCAATGGACTTAATGGAATTCAAAACATCCCTTAAAATGGAAGCAACCTTGTTCTTAGTTTTAGGATCAATGAAACTAGATGGACTTCCATCAGTAACCCCTTAAAGTGGTCATTGTGTTGCCACATACAAAACTTTTTGTTATTATAATACTTGTACATCGAATCATTTGAATAGATTTTTAATAAACCCGTGCATTTTATACGGGCATAAATCTAGTATTATGATAATTCGAATCCCATATGGCCATATATCAAACGTCCATAGATATGAAATCAAATCAAGTACTAGGCGGAGGGCCTTAGTAAGTATGGAAACCGGGCCTGGCCACTTCCTTGAAACAGGAAAAATCCCCATGAAGATCAACTCGGTTGTGCATCTTATTTTGTTGGGATGGAATATGTAGATGACGTAGTTTAGTTGAGGGTGTAAATTCAAAAAGTGAAGTCTGAAGCGGGAAGAAATTTGCACAGAAAAACAGTGAGTTGAAATCGAATGACTCGGATCTCTGTTACTCAATCTCTCTCCCTCCATCCATTAATCTGCTTCAAATCATGAGAATTAAGCACACTGCTTCCAAGAAACGCAGCACCAGTACTCTCATCTCTCTTTATCTCTCATTTTTCTTGTCATTCTCTTTTTTTCTTTTTCTAATAATTAAATGGGTTGGGTGATGCTTAAAACCCTAACTATTTCTGTACAGAACCTCCTGCAACTCCTCGTTCAAACCCTAAATCACCCAGAAACACACATCCACCTCCTCAAAGTAATTCAATTTTTTTTTTTTTGTAAATTTTACTGTTTTACTTACTAGTCTTGTTCATATTCCTTTTTTTTTTTAAATATTTTTTGACGGTTTCAGAGAAGAAATTCCGGTATAAGGCAGGCACTGTGGCGCTACGGGAAATTCGCAAATTTCAGAAGTCTGTTCAGCCCTTGATTCCTGCTGCTCCTTTTATTCGTACTGTATGTTTTGTTCTGCTAACCTTAAAATTGTTATCTATCCACTAATGTTGTTTACATAATTTCCTCTAATACATAGATTTGGTGCCCTCGTTTTCGCTATACAACATTTGTGATATTTGCTGCTATCTACTCATCTTTATGTGATTGTAACCCTTCAGATGAGATTTGCGACGTTTTGGATTTCAAATTTGCTAATTATTGGTGATGTTGGCATGTTGTAACTTGCTTGATTTAAAGTGAAGATGTTGCCTAATTGATGTTTTGTTCTCTAATTCTGCAACCTGATGAGGCCTCAATGTAGTTGCTTTGCTAGTTTTCTAGTTTGGTTTGTTTAGAAATCTCATTATAAGCTCGACTTGTGTAACTCTAGACAATAACTTCATATTTGACTACTTAAAGAGAAAATGGGCACGGAGGGGAAGGCGACAACAATATGAGCTCATGAAAGAGGTTAGCCCATCCCCTTAGTGCATAAAGTATTATGACATTGAGTATCCCCTTACAGCTATAGATATGATTTTTTGATTGGAAGGCCGATAATAATTGTTGAACTATCTTTACTCTCACAAGTCTCAACACAATTAGGGAAATTTGGGAAAGTCTAATTATTAGCTAATACTCCCTCCATCCCAACAATATTGTTGACCTTTTTGTATCGTTTGTCCCATATTAGTGTCCTCTTGGACAAATTCATGCATACATAACCAATTATATTTTTCGATTCCTCCAAATTATTGGCTAATTCTAAGTTATTTGATTATATCCTTAATAATTGCATAGTGTCCCCTTGGACAAGATTTTGGCGATAGGAACTTAGGAAGTATTACCATAGGACACCAACGTTTCTTAGACATCCTAAAGTAGTATACTTGACTTAATTTATAGATCGGGGGAGTATGACGATAAAGCAACCAGAGGTTGCTTCTTAGACTTATGAGATGGACGTATATAGGAGATAAGGTCTCCACCAAATGGCAAGTAAAAGCCACAAGATACTCATCTAAGACAAGGGCATGGTTCAATTTCAACCTCAATAGGATTTAAAGTCAACAACATTCATGGATCTCTCATAAGTTATCCTTAATAAATATAAGTTGCTTGCATGCTTAAGGCCTCACTAGCATCATTTAATTAGCTTGAATATGAAACTAGTAAAGTGCATATGTATGCCCAATCTAGTATGATTCAAATGATTACTTTCTCCACCAACCTTTTAGCTATCGCATAAATTTATTCATTACAACTCAAGTTAGTAGTCAAATGCTATTTCTTTAGGTAGATTAGTACCTAGATCCTGCAACACCAAGAGCACCCCAATTGTGAAGAAAAGAGACAAGTCTGTCTCATATCTGTATTATTACATTTGATAGTTGAATAGGACCTTAAGCTTCTCACTACTTAAGCAACATCTTGTTTAAGAATACTATCTGCATAAATAGCAAGAAAGACCGCTATTTTTCAAGAATACTCGTTCTGTGAACTTATGTAGCCCATGACTTTTAAGTGCTTCAGATAGCGTAAAACTCTGTCTTATGGGGCTTGCTTTGGCCATATTGCGACCTTTACAGTCAGAACTAATGATCTTTGCTGGCACTATGTTTTTGGGATTAATATAGGTGGACATAACATCACTATAGGTAGCAATTACTAGCTGTGATCGATGATTGTCAATAAGTAGTAGATTAAGTACTAAACTCGTACATTTTCTGTTATGAGATTTTCTGGCCAATTTACTAAAGAAGATGCCATTACATTAAATAGTAGAAATATTATTGCTTGTAATGTGAATCAAAAATTAGAAAATTCATTACTTAGTTGGACTAATTGATTGTCAAATTTGGAAAGTGATTGATAGCTGTACAAGTCTATAAGCCTTTGGATGTGTATTGTATTTTATTGAACTTGTCTTTAAGATAGCTTGTATCTCACATCAGCCATGATGCTACAATAATGGACTTCCTTGATCTTCATCTCTAATTTGTGTCTCTTGTATCAAAAGGAAAAAAACAAAAAAGAGAAATCCAATTTACATTAGTTAATCAAGAAAACGTTCTTAATATCATGATGCTTGTTTCTCATTTATAGTCTAGAGAGAGTAATCATGTTCAATCGATTATGAAGTCTTCGTAATAGAGTAAGATACTTCATATATTTTGTCATCATTTCTTGTGAAATTCCATATGTACTTCCACACTCACTGGTTTGATATTCTTTTAGGTGAGAGAGATTACTCACCAGTTCGCCCCTAATGTTGGTCGTTGGCAGGCTGAAGCTCTGATGGCCATTCAAGAGGTGCAGATCTAATATTTCAGCCTTTTACTACATGTCAAGTGCTGCTATGAGATTTCCTGTGCAATTATCATTCGCTTATACTCATATTTACATCATATAAAAGCGCATTGAAGCCTGTCTTCCCAAATTCTTGGTCTTTTCTATCCTTTTCTAAGCTCAGGTTTTAGTCTTACTCTTAGTTATACTGTACTGTTTGATGACTTAAATGTTTATGGGCAGTTGAATCTTTTTAAATTGAATTTTTTTTGTGAAATCAATAGTTGTTAACCTTGAGAGCAGTTGACAAATGATTGTCTTTCTTGTAAGCTAGTTTGGTCCCTTAGATTCAAAATACAATCTAATGATGAAGCATTATCTACCTTATGTGCTGTGACTACATGTAATAATTTTTGCTCGCTCCACATCATATAGATCTTTTTTATCTCATGCTAGAGGAACTTCCAGTCTTTCTTTGTGATGTTTAAGAAAGTATAAAGGGGCACAACTTATGGCCTTGACAAGTGAGACTTTCATGCAAAGTCCATATTTAGTTCTAGAAACGAACACTTTAGCATGTGAATTCAAGTGTAATGCTAAGACTATTCAGCCAAATGTTTCAACTGCCCTATAAGATAAGATTTAGTTGGTAATCTTTGTCTATATTCAGGTCGTTTTTGTTGTTTTTTCATTTGCTGTATTTGATAGTCTGATTGCTGTAGGCTGCAGAGGATTATATTGTTCGTTTGTTTGAAGATGGTATGCTTTGTGCTATTCATGCCAGACGAGTTACACTCAGTGAGTATTCGAATTTCTTTGGGGATGCTGTTATCAGGCATTAAATGTAGTATATAACTTTGTGTGAAGGTCAATACTTGTTTCCATATCTGTTTGATGCATCCACGTTATTGATCAATTTACCAGTTAAGAGTTTCCTATGAGATATGCTGCTTGGTTCTGACTGGCATCCATCAGTTTAAGAAATTAATTCGCATGTTATTAGTCTGGGCAAGTACTACTAAGCTGCTTTCCTATGAGCTAAGTTGCTTTTGCTTTAGCCATGCTTTGCATGATGGAAAGCGCTAGTTGATGGAATGGAACACTCTATTACAACTGATATGCGGATGAAGAGAAGGGTGGGATTTAAGTTACTGGTCATTTATTTTGAAGAGTTGTGGCCATATTTTAATTTGAACATTTGATTTTGGAATATTTCAGCCGCGTATACGGGAGATTTAGTAAATACAACGACAAATCCGCAGTTTTGCGTTACCTTGTATCTTAACAAATTAGAGATGATTTATTTCGACTTGTTTTCTTCCTGATTTAAATTCTATTCCAATTTTGTCTGACTTTATAAACGATGTTGTAGTGAAAAAGGATATCGAGCTGGCAAGAAGGATTGGCGGGAGAGGGAGAGGCTGCTGGTAACTGAACAATGCAGATAAATCATTTATGAAGAAAGGGCTAGCAATGTATTAGCTGTTACCAAAAAACGTATATGTATTAGTTGTTTACTTCGTCTGTGTATTTTGTTGTAGTCTAATGTTGCGCATAGTTATTTTTAGGTGCAATAATGTAGTGCATAGTTGTTCGGTGATAGTTGGTTCTAACTAACTTATTTGACTAGTGAAATTGTATTAATTGACTTACTATTTGTTGGCTTTATTAAAAAATGATACGTTTTTGAACTAGATGAATCAGTGACTATGAGTACAACTTTTATTATACATTCGGGTGTATTATGAGTATGATATATTCAATGTTATTTTTACTCATTTCTCATATGAAGGTCTAATATTTGATAATTTGAATACATCCAAATGACAATGAGCAAAAAAATACCCTTGGGGGTGTACCATGTGTTTGTCTTATCTAAATGAGTACGAAATAATGAAATGAGTATGTGTTACCTAAACGAGTACGAATCTGTCTTTGTTGTTTACTAGCGTTATACAAAATACCACTAGGAATACGTAGTTCTATGTACTCTAGGTGTACCTAATAAATTGCTGAAAAAAGTGAAAAAATGTAAATTTTTGGAATTTGAAAGATGATATGGAGATAAATAATCTCAAAATAATAGAATTCAAAATAGGAAAAACTTTTAGAACAAACTATCAAGGTTAATTGAAAGAATATAAAGAAACGGAAGAGGAAGTATATATTAGTGACTTTTTGGGGTGTTAGATTAAGGGGATTAAGGGGATAAATTGAGATTTCAAATCCCCATTGCTTGTACATGTTTGTTTATAATTATAAGTGATTTAAGGGGATTGAGAATGAGATTAAACACCCATTTTCCCACCAAAATAAGACATGGAATTTGGAGGGGGCAATTATTAGAGGTGGGTTTAGGATTTGAAAAGGAAATGACACATATACCTTTAATAAAAAGAAAAGAGATAAAAGCTAATAAGTATTAAAGTAGATAACCATTTAATCCCAAACTATTTCCAATCTATACTAAATGGATGCTTATCATCCAATTAATCAATTCTTACTCTCCCAACTTATCCTCTAATCCCCAAACTCCCATTTCTAAGCTACCGTTTAAGTAACAACGTTTGTTGGGCTTGTAAAAACAGAGATTTCATCATCCGTGGCGGCATTTACTGGTTGTCAAAAAATCTAGGAAGTCCAGCCAAAACTTAAGCTTCAAGTACACTTTATAGATTTATACTCACTCTCTCTTTCTCTTCGCCTTTTGCAAAACACTCTGAGCTGAGCTGAGCTGTGTCTCTGCCAATATTTGTAGATTTTCTTTGCTGAATCTTGAATTATATACTACTACTACTACTAGTATGCTATGCCTATGAAGCGGTCTTTCTATATTGAGATGTCAAATTAAATGTATGTTGAAATAATTTCAACTACAAATATAAAAAGAAGATCTTTGTGCAATTCCATTTCATAGTTTTGCTATAATGCGAAGTTAACACTTGAGAGAGAAAGATTGAGAGAGAGAGAGGAAGAGAGATGGGTATAGGTGGGATGGGGCGTGAAGCAAAGACGGCACTTTCTAAGATTGGTCGGCAAGCTAAAATACCACTCCCACATGGTTTATTCTCCAAGATGGCAGCTGTTGTGATATTGGGTCTTTGTTTCATTTTTGTTTGGTCTTTTTTTTCATCAACCCCTGATTCCTTGTCTGCTCAAAGAGAGAGTTTCACTGATATTGCTGAACCCACTACTTCTTTATTATCATCTTCTTCTTCTTCTAATACTCATACTAATAAGCTTACTCATTCTACTACCTCCTCCTCTCAATCCCGTCATAGTAACAAGCACCAGCACCAGCAACAGCAACAGCAACAGCAACAGCACCAGCACCAGCACCAGCACCAGCACCAGCACCAGCACCAGCACCAGCACCAGCAACGCGGTCGTAATTCGAGGAAGAAAGGCCCTAGTAGAAATAAAAATGTGACTAATGTTAGTAGTTTATCTATTGATGAGCATAGTTACAAGGAAAATAACATATCAACAGGTGGGGTTGAATTGGATTTATCAGGGAGTGTGCAGAAGGAGGAGAATGAAGGATCTGATGTTGATGAACAAGATCAAGATCAACTGGTGGTTGATGGTAAGGAAGATGCATTGCAAGGTGAAAATGAGGTCAATGAAGATCCTTCTTTGGAAGATAATGATGGGGTGGATGTTGATATTTCCGAGAGCGAGGACAATGATGATGATGATGATGATGATACATCTACTCATAGGAGGAGTGAAGGGAAGATGAAGAAGCATTTAGGTCCATTATTTGATCCTAAAGCACAATATAGTTGGAAATTGTGTAAGGCAAGAAGTAAACACAATTACATTCCTTGCATTGATATTGAATCTCCCACTGCCAAAATTCAGAGATTTCGACATCGTCAAAGGAGCTGTCCTTCAACATCTCCAATGTGTTTAGTACCTCTTCCTCCTGATGGCTATGGAACTACTTTACACTGGCCTCACACCAAAACTATGGTATCTAAACTTAACAACCCTTTTTTCCTTCTTTAGCTGTATTTTATGAGTGCCTTTATGATTGTACATTGTTCTTCGTTTTTCGCCTACAGATATTATACAAGAATGTTGCACATCCCAAACTTGCTGCATATATTAAGACTAACACTTGGATTTTGGAGTCTGGAGAGTACCTTGTCTTTCCTCAAAATCAGTCGAACATTGTTGGTGGAGTTGATCATTATCTTGAATCCATCCAAGAGGTACTGATTTGTGCCTTGTATCAGTGATCTGCCAGTTTTTCTGTGTTAGCATTGATGTAAAATTATAGCCAATGCGTTAGCTAGAAAATAAGAGAAGTACAATTATGGGTAAGATAAAAGCATTCGAGTTATAAACCAAGTTACCTTTTAAGCTTCCAACATCTAATGACTTAAAGATCTGACGAACTTTCAGCACCATTTAAATGAGTGAAATTATTGGATGCCTGAACGGGGAGTTTTATGGCTTATATAGATATGTGGAGACGTAAAGCTTAAAACATTGCCTAATTCAACCTTTTTCCCATCTCACTTGCTTATGCTAAACGGTCTTGATTATAAAAGCAATTACCTTGCATAATATCTTATTCCCCCACTTGATGGTTCTGTTAGATGGTACCAGATATTGAATGGGGGAAGAATGTTCATGTGGTGCTAGACATTGGAGTCACCGACTCAAGCTTTGCAGCATCACTATTTGACAAGGGCGTGCTCACTTTATCACTAGGATTGAAGGATGACCTGGTGGATTTGGCACAAATCGCAATAGAGCGTGGATTTCCTGCAATTATCAGCCCATTTGCAAATAGAAGACTTCCATTCCCTGGCGCTGTTTTTGACGCCATTCATTGTAGTGGATGCAACATACACTGGCAATCTAACAGTATGCTGGATTTTTAACTTGCCCCTTTGAATTGCCTAAGGTGGTATCTTGTTTTAAGCTTCATGTTTGTATTTTTACAGGGGGCAAGAAGCTTCTTGAAGTGAATAGAATTTTGCGCCCAGGTGGATACTTTATTTTGTCTGAGAAGCATAACAGCATTGAAAAGGAAGAAGGTTTGGCCTGATCTAATTTGATCTCTTCTTACATGTTAGCGATGAAAGATAGAAAACATCTCTTTGGTGTGAAGCAGTTGAAGGAAATATCTTTTTTCCTTACAAGCTTGTCTTAAACAGACCTCTGTTAGCGTTTTTCTTGTAGCATCACTCCAGCTATTTGCTAATGTATATTTTCTCCATGTATGCTGAAAGAAGTGGAGACCAATTATTTTTTGCTAAGTATCTACCTGTGACAAATATATTTGTTGCTAGATTTTATGGATACTGAGGCAGTTTAATTGTTGTAAATCTTGTAGTGTTCTTACATAGGTTAAACAAAAAGTGGATGCCCTTGTCTCTTTGCTTACTCTGTACTGGGTGCAAACAATTTTGTTTTGAACAGCTTTTTGAACAGCATCTTGCCTTGCATTTATTGAGCATTGAAAAGCCTAGAACCTTTTAGATTATCAGTCTATCTGTAGCTCCAACTCATGCTCGGTTCTCCTTTAAAAGTCAATCTGGTGCTCCAGTTCATCAAACTCTGTTAGCTTGCATTGTTATTTCTCCAGCTTAGTGTCAGTAATGATTACTCTCATCTTTTATCTGAGTGCTGAAGATATTTCGCCTTTAATTCTTCTTGCCAGCCATGACCTCATTGACAGCAGCTAATTGTTGGAACGTCCTTACTGATAAAACCGACGAAGTCGCTGAAGTTGGTGTCAAGATTTATCAGAAGGCAGATTCAAATGCTATTTATGAACTACGTAGGAAGAAGGACCCTCCTTTATGCAAGGAGAACGAGAATCCAGATGCAGCTTGGTATGCCATGCCTTCTCTTGATTGCAAAACTATCTTGACTTGCCATTCATCTCTATATTGCCGTGCATTGATGCTAATATCAACATTACCCACATGCTTTTGAATAAGTGGGAGCTTAAATTTATGCATATAGCCTTTAACCTTGCAATAACCGAGACCCTCGACACTCGGACATCGGTATGAAACTATGAATACTTAAACACTTCAAGTTGGCCAAACTCAAGGAAATTTTCCGTAAAATGGACTAGTCAGACTCAGATCTGACATGGGTCCCCAAGTCCAAGTAACATAGCCTAGCAGTTGTTTTCACAAGAACCTAAACCTAAATGGATGTCTGGTACTTTGGTAGCAAGTAATTTTATAAGAAGTAAGATAAGTTTTGTCAGCCATTTTTTAATTTGACTAGTACATTTCAATGCCAATGAGCATAGATTGATTGGGCGTAGTCAAAATGGACATATCTATAGATTATTGCCTATTAGAGTATATATTGTATTTATGTTAATTATATTATTTTGATAACTTGCCTTGTATAGTTTTGGTAAGTATTCTAGGTTGTAACTCTATATATTGACTTCACTATTGCATACCCTAATCAAGGGATTAAACCATCTCACATGGTAATCAGAGCAAGGTAGGATTTTTTTCTCCTTCCTGTGCAACCGGCCACTGCCACGGCAGCAGCCCTTCCCATCTCTCGTTTTCTTCCTTTTTTCCTGACCACCAGTCATGGCTGGCAAACCCACAACAGACCCACCAGCATCGCCTAAGGGTGGTCTTCATCTGGTTTACACCGTGAGCAACATCCTCCACAAAGTCCGAGCATTGGACGGCACCAAGGTCACCTATTCTTCGTGGGTCAAGCTTTTTAAACTCCACGCTCGTGGCTACAAGGTTTTACACCACATCGATGGCACCCCATCTCCGAAAACAACGGATCTCGATTACGAATCGTGGCGAGAAATTGACTCACATGTTCTCCAATGGATTTATGGCTCTCTTTCCGACGATCTTTGCATTCGGATTCTTGAACCCGACACCACGGCTTATGAGGCGTGGATGTAACTAAAGAACTTATTTCACAATAATAAGGGTTCCCGGGCTTGAATCTATGCCATCTCTTGACGATTATTGCCATCGACTTAAGGATTTGGCGGACCAATTGTCCGATGTTGATAGCCCGGTCTCTCAACAACGTTTTGTGCTCCACTTGGTTCGTGGTCTTCCCACGGAATTTGATACAGTGGCCTCCTTTATCAATCAACAAATTCCGTCATTCGAGACCGCTCGTAGTATGCTTCAATTAGATCAACAACGAAAGGCTCTTCGTGCTGACCCTGTCCCGAGCCCGGCTGCCCTCGTTGCACCATCATCACCACTTACTGAACCGCCGGCGTGGACTGATCAGCCGCGGTCACAGCAGCAGCGTCCACAGCAGCGTCATCCACAGCGACGCCACAGCCGCGACACACACAGCAGCAGCCGCGACACACACAGCAGCAGCATCTGTCAGTCGTCCCGCGACGACCTTCCCGGCTCCGCAGCCCCCTACTATTCTCCGTGGGGCCCTTCTCCTTACTATTGGGGTCCCCCACCATGTCCTTACCCCACGTACAACGGGTGGGTACCTCCACAGCAGCCTCGCCCTTCTCATTGGTGTGGCCAATCTCGCCCACCAACGAATCAGTCCCGCAACTATGGCCATGCTCACTTGACTGATTTCGATGCCTTAGAGCCCACGGATATTGGCGCGGCATTTCAGACGATGTCACTCCAACAACCCGATGATTCTTGGTACATGGATACGGGTGCTTCCTCTTATTTAACTGCGTATCCAGGTACTATTGTCCATTCATCTAATTTGAGTCATATTCATTCTATTCATGTTGGCAATGGTAATTCTATTTCAGTTATGAGCTCCAGAACATCCTACATCCCCACCTCTACCCGTCCCCTTGCCCTTAAAAACGTGCTATACACTCCTCAAATTATTAAAAATCTCATCTCTGTTCGTCAGTTCACTAAGGATAATCATGTGTCTGTTGAATTTGACCCGTTTTTCTGTGAAGGACCTTCGGAGTGGGACCACTATTATGAGGAATAACAGTAATGGGGCCCTTTAGCCTGTCTCATCATCATCTTCAGCCAAAATCTAATCCTTCCGCCTACATCACTCATTCTTCTCCTGATTTGTGGCATGATCGTCTAGGCCATCCCGGACCGAATGTCATGGACTATCTTAAAGTTAATTTATGCATTAAATGTAATAAAGAACGTGGATCCTATCTATGTAATTCATGTCAAATTAGTAAACACAAACGACTTCCCTTTTATGATTCTACTTCCTCCACTATTGCTCCTTTTGATATTATTCATAGTGATATGTGGACGTCGCCTCTATTAAGTAAAAGTGGTTATAAGTATTATCTTGTGCTTATTGATGATTATACTCATTACGTATGGGTGTATCCCCTCAAATATAAATCTGAAGTGTTTGCTATGTTCCTCCAGTTTAGTGCATATGTCCGTACCCAATTCAATCTTCCTATTAAATCGTTTCAATGTGATATGGGTCGTGAATTTGATAATACTCCCTTTCATAAGTTTTTTGTGACTAATGGTTTTATTTTTCAAATCTCGTGTCCTCAAACTTCTTCTCAAAATGGTAAAGCCGAAAGAATGAATTAACGCCTTAATAAAATCGTGCTTTCCCATCTCTATCACGCCTCTCTCCCTCCCTCCTTTTGGGTTGAGGCTCTCCATACCTCTGCCTATCTCCATAATATTCTTCCCGTCAAGTCCCTTCGCTTCCGCTCCCCTACCTCTCTTCTCTATCATAAGCATCCCTCCTACGACTATCTTCGTGTGTTTGGATGCCTATGCTACCCTAATCTCTCCTCCAAACGTCCACACAAACTTGCATTTCGCTCTACTAGATGTGTCTTCTTAGGATACCCCTCTAATTATCGAGGTTACCGTTGTCTTGATCTCTCCACGGTCAAAGTAATCCTATCTCGTCATGTCACGTTTGGTGAAAAACGTCTTTCCCTTTCATGACATGCCCTCCTCTCCCTATTCTACCTCCGCTTATCACTTCTTAGACCCTGATTTCACTCTCGCGTTTCCCCTCACTCACTCTAACAGATTCTATCCTCCTTCTCCGACCCCTATTGCCCACGTTCCTCCTCATACCACTCCCTCGCCCATTCCCACTTTGCCTATGTCCACTCCTCCTCAGCCCACTCCCCCTGAGCCTAACACCCAACACCCAGCCCACTTCGCCTGCCCCTCCCATCACTCGCACCATCATTCATCATATATGCAGGCCCAAACCTCCATAACCCCCCCCTCTTTTCCACAGCCCTCCCCCGTCCCTTCACCATACCCCGCACCTTCCCCACTCTCCACTCCTCCTCCATCAGCTCCCCTTCCACCACCAGCCCCACGCCATTGACCACTTCCACCTCCATCATCACACCCTATGACCACCCGTGCCCGCAATGGAATTTATACCCCCATCACTCGCACCAATCTACTAGTCACCGCTCCCACATCACTTTCCCCCTACCCAAGTCCTATGTATGTGGTTGTATCGTCATAAATTTAACTCTGATGGCTCTTTGGCTCGATATAAAGCTCGGTTGGTTGGCAATGGAAAGAATCAGCAGGTTGGGCTAGATTGTGATGAGACTTTTAGTCCGGTTGTAAAACCGACCACCATTCGTACTGTGCTTGGGGTTGCTGTTTCTCGTTGTTGGCCTATCCATCAGTTGGATGTCAAGAATGCTTTTCTACATGGTGATTTGAAAGAAACTGTATATATGCATCAGCCTTGGCTTTGTTGATCCCTCTATGCCTCATCATGTGTGTCAGCTCCGCAAATCTCTTTATGGTCTGAAGCAAGCACCTCGTGCTTGGTATCAACGGTTTGCTAATTTTGTTTTATCACAAGGATTTCGCAGCAGTGTTTGTGATACTTCACTCTTCATCTATAGGCATGGACCTGACATGGCCTACCTCTTGCTTTATGTTGATGATATCATTTTGACTGCCTCTAGCACTGCTTTCTAGATCGTATTATTGGTACACTGTCTCGTGAGTTTGCTATGACTGACCTTGGATCATCATTTTCTTGGCATTACTGCTTCTCGTTCTTCTACATGTCTTTTTCTATCTCAAGAACAGTATGCCAAAGACATCTTGGCTCGTGCTTCCATGACAGGGTGCAATCCTGTCTCCACCCTTGTTGATACCACATCGAAGCTCAGTGCCACTGATGGTCCTCCCGTAAAGGACCTCACTCTTTACCGCAGCCTTGCTGGCGCCCTCCAGTACCTCACATTCACTCGTCCTGACATAGCCTATGCCGTTCAGCAGATATGCCTCTTCATGCATGCACCTCGTGAGCCTCATTTTCACTTCCTCAAATGAGTGCTTCGCTATGTCAAAGGTACTCTTCAGCATGGACTTAGTATTTCTGCCTCTAAGTCTCACTCCCTCACCGCTTATTCTGATGCTGATTGGGCCGGGTGCCCTGATTCACGTCGTTCTACCTCTTCATACTGTGTTTTTCTTGGTGATAACCTTGTCTCTTGGTCCTCCAAAAGACAAGCTACAGTCTCTCGTTACACTGCCGAGGCTGAGTATCGCGGTGTTGCGAATGCTGTGGCTGAAACTCGCTGGATTCGCAACTTGCTTCTTGAGCTTCACTTGCCCATTCACACCGCAGCTTCACTTGCCCATTCACACCGCTATGGTTTACTGTGATAACATTTCTGCAGTATCTCTCTGGCAACCGTGTTCAGCACCAATGAACAAAACATGTTGAACTTGATACCCATTTTGTTCGTGAAAAAGTTCAGGCTGGTCACATTCGTGTCTTACATGTCCCTTCTGAGCATCAATATGCCGACATCTTCACCAAAGGCTTGCCTCGACAGCTTTTCACTCGTTTCCGATCCAGCCTGAGCGTTTGTTCCGACTGCGGGGGTGTATTAGAGTATATATTGTATTTATGTTAATTATATTATTTTGATAACTTGCCTTTTATAGTTTTGGTAAGTATTCTTGGTTGTAACTCTATATATTGACTTCACTATTGCATACCCTAATCAAGGGATTAAAGTAATAAACCATCTCACATTGCCTTCTGTGATATATTTTTTAATTTACCTTGATATATGATATTTTGTTTGAAGTGTATGATATGGAATAACAGAATATGCAGCTGGCCCTATTTTTTCTGTATAAGCATGAACCATATAAGGAGTGAGGATTGATACATTTGCTGGAGTATGATTGAATTGGTTAAAAAATTTATGTGATTGGGATTTGGACTGAGTAAGAAGATTTGAAAGCTTGGGGATGGCTGGTAGATTGAATGGTGGTGTCAGTCAACGAGAGTCTGGGCATATAACAACAACTTAGTCTTATTCCCAAAATGATTTAGGGTCGCGAACATGAATCGTCATCTGAAACTGTTGTAAAAGGCGATGACATTGACAAGTGTGATAAAAAGTTTTTAAATTTTAAAAAGTTATTAAACAAGTTTTTTAGAAAGTTTTACACAAAAAAGTTTTAAACAAAAAGTTTTAACACAAAGACAAATACAATCAAAGATAAACAAATATCACACCCGTCCTCCACGTGAATTCTGTCCCTCCACCCATTTCTATCTTACGCCATGGTCTCTTCGATCCCAAGTAACCCCATATCACTTTCAATTACCTTCATCCAAGTCAACTTAGGTCTTCCCTGCCCTTACAATTTGATTACTCTTCACTCTCCAAGTCTTCTCACCGGCGCATCACTAGGTCTCCTTTTCACATGATCGAACCATCTTAAGCGATTTTCCCTTATCTTTTCTGCATTAGATGCAACTCCAACTTTTTCTCGAATCACTTCATTTCTTAATCGGTCATCCCTTGTGTAACCACACATCCACCGCAACATACGCATCTCCGCCACATTCATCTTATGAACGTGGCATTGTTTCCAGCCCAACATTCAGTGCCATATAACAAGGCACCATATAACAAAGCAGGCCTAATTGCCGTAAGGTGGAACTTTCTCTTCAATCTTTGGGGGATGCCGGAATCACAAAGGAACCTAGTGGCGCTTTTCCACTTTAACCAACCCTCGTTAATTCTATGAGCCACGTATCCATCGAGTTCTCCATCCTTTCCAAGAATAGATCCAAAGTAACGAAAGACGTTCGAACCTTGAAGCCCTTTGCTATCCAAAGTGACCGCCCTTGCCTCGTTGCTTCTAACCCCACTAAACTTGCACTCCTTGCTTTTGCTCAATCTAAAACCACAAAACCACGAACTTCCAATGTATATCTCTACAATTCCAACTTACTTTCAACACCTTCCTTTGTCTCATCAATCAACATAATATTATCCGCAAACATCATACACCACAGTATATTATCTTGAATTGACCTTGTTAATTCGTCCATGACTAGAGCAAAGAGAAAGGAACTAAGTGCAGAACCTTGATGCACATCGATCCTAATAGGGAACTCTTCTGTCTTCCCCGTTGTAATCCGCACACTAAGTCCATGACTAGAGCAAAAAAGTTTTAGTGAGGGTACTAAATTCAAAGAAAAAGTTATAACTAGAGTACTCAAATGTAACTTGCTTTATTTTTTTCCTAACACCATCCATTTTTTGTGTCAAATTCTCAAAAAAAGGGCAGAAAATATTAATGACAAGTTAAAATATGTCAGAATCTTTTTCATTAAGAAAAAGGGATAATCACTCCCTCAAACCTCTTCCTCCTTCCATTGAGTGTCTTTGACCTCCACCTTGCTTCCTCCATTATCTATCTTCAACCTCCACCTTCATTCCTCCATTACAATGTAAAATAAATTCTCAAAGGTATTGACAATTCAAGTCTTAAAGATTGGAATTATTTCTCTCTCCACTCGCCGCAACTAACTCAACCTCCATCTCAACCTCCATTGATGGTTTGGTAAACTTTTAAATTTTGGTTTGAATTTCTAGGTTTAATCAATATTGAGTTTTTGTTATATTTTGATTTTCTCTTGTATGCTCGGTATATCTCACTCTTACTCTTTCATGAGAAAATGTTAATTAAAGCATTTTCCTGATTTGCAAAAATGCTCATACTGCGTTGAATTTTCGGGCATATTTTATTCTTTTGTTCAATTTTTTCTTTAGAATAATTTCTGTATGATATATTTCTCTTATCTTTTTCTTTTTCAATACGTATTTGGAGTGATATCTATTCGTCGAATTTCGAAATTGTTCAAAGATTTCACCAATTGATTTTCCGTAAGTAGCAGGGAAGAAAATCGCAGAAACGGTCGCGTTCGCGGTAACGGTCGCGTTGTAGCGGGAACGGGTCGTAACGGGTGTAAAATAACGGGCCGCGGCTGTCGCGGCGTGAATTTTTTAGAAAAATTCACATAAGCTAGATTTCAAGTTTGTTTTTGCATTTTAAGAGTTTAGAGAGTGTAGTTATAGCATATTAAGGTAAAACTATTATAATTACATTATATATGATATATTTGATGTCTAAAAAATTGAGATAATTGATTTAAATATATATAATTGAACTAAAAATAATACTTAGAACAAGTTTGGAACATCATAAATACAAGCATGATTATTAGCATAACAAGTATTAAATTTATTAAATGCTCTAAAGTATATTAGTTGCATATAAAATAAAACATTTCATTTTAATTAGTTCAAACTAATAGTTACTACAAAATTATGACTTAATTTAACACATACAAATAAAGGTATACTAATAAACCAATTAACTTTTTATCAATATCTGAATATTAAACAATAACCCACTAACCCCATGTTATAATTTGACCACTAACAAAATATACCCACTAACCAGTAAGTCAATTGCTTTCTTCACTTTTCAATATCCCACTAACCCCCTTGTACAAAACCCACTTTATATAGATATATGATTTTGTTTGCTTGTGTTTGGTTTGATTTTGATTTCTCAACCTTTCTCTGCCATTGTCTGAAAATATCGGCCGATTGACGTTTTGTAACGGGAAATATCGGCCGTTACCCGTTACATAACGGCGATTTTGATGTGATTTATAAATCGGCGTTATGGAACGGGTTTTAACGGAACGGCCTCTCACAGACCCGTTACAAATCGGCCGTTCCGTTACATAACGGCCGCTTTTTTCTTCCCTAGTAAGTAGTCAATTCATTATTGAGGTTATAATTGTGTAGCTTTTCACAAGAAAAAATCGATTTGGATGAAGAAGTGCTAGGTTACATTTACTCCATGCAAAAGAAGAATTCCAATATCTTTGCACCATTAACGGGTTGAATATAGTTTAAATTGATTGTTTTCATATTCTAAAACACTTTCTTTTTTTAAGATTCTATTTTTTTTTTTAATCAATTGGCACTCATTTAAAATATTAGGAGAAAAGATGAACCTAATGTAGGTAGCAAATAAAAACAAAGGGGGCATGGAATGATTGAAGAAGTTGATGGGCATATTCATTTGTGTAAAAAGGTCGAGGGTTTGAGGTTGATCTTTGTTTGCACCTTTGATAATTTGAGTGAACATTTTCTTGGGAATTGAAGTTGGAGAAGGAAGATGCGGGAAGGGGGGGGGATCCCTTAATATTTTTTGTTGAATTAATAAGAAAAATGTGAGTTTGTCTTTTATTGATTTTATTACAAACAAAATAAGTTAAAGTAACGGTGTTTGTGAAAAAGTAGCATATTTGAGTACCTAACAAAAACTTTTCAAAGTTATGTACTCTAACTAAATTTTTTGGTAAAGTTTAGTACCCACAAGCATTGTTACTCATTGGAGTGTGCCAGGATTGGAAATTTTGGTAAGGCTTGTTGCTCATAGAATTAGTGATTGTCTAAAGAAAATTTCCCCCTTTCAATACAAAGTATTTGCCTTTTCTTTTCTCAGAATTCACACATGTGATTTGTTTTATTGTTCTCATTGTGTTTATCTCCTTCCGCGATAGTCAAAGGGTGAGTAAAATGATAAAAGTAGAAAGCAAACAAGAGATGATGTGAGCTTTGAAGTATTAAGCTAGGGAGACACAAGCAAAGAGATAGAGAGAGACAATGAGCTAGGGAGGACAAGTGAAAATTGGATACCCTTTATGTCGATGAACTATTTTCGTTTGGAAATACAATATCATGAAACCATCTACTTTTCATGTAATATATCGTTATCTTTGTTGTTACTTGTTAGTATTGTAAAATTTCCATTTTCAGTGGACTTAGGATGCTTCATTGCTTTTTGGTTTGGGTGTATATGGGAAAATCTTTTATCTTACCAGTTTCATTTAGTTTGGAGATATATCATCGTGAAATTATCTACATAACGTGTTATATATGGTTATTTAACTTGTTGGATCCTTTATTGTTATGGTTATCAAAATTTCTATACTCAATGGAGTTAAATGGTTCATTGTTCTTTGGGTTGAGATTATAATTTACTAAATGATACGCTATATTGATCTTTGTGCCTAATGATTTGCAAGAAGGATAACTAGACACTTAGTTCGTCGATAGGCCGTATTTATTAAGTAACGCTGTAACGGTCATAAAAAGCACAATGTATGACAACTGGCAAGCCCTAAAGAACATGATTTTCATGTGTTCATATAGCTGGTCTTTGCTAGTTTAGAAAAATGTCTAATAATCATCCATAAGTGAAGGTGTGATTCTACACACTCAAAAACCACCTATATAGATTCTATGCTATTTCATTGTCACTTGGGTGGGGTAGGGGGGGGGGGGGGTTATTTCCTAGTAAGAGTTTTGATGGAATTTTTTATTTCTGGGGTGGTTTACAATAACACACTCACAAAGGAGCTTTTTTGGTTAATTTTCCTTTCCTTTTCTGTATTGTCACAAAGGGATGTCGTATCGAGTTGATATGCGGTTGGCTAGGCATAACCAACCTTTTATACAGACTATGATGCCCATCCTTCTAAAGGGTAGATCATGGCATGACACGCCTCAGCGACCCGATGGGTGATTTTTAAATTATACCTATATAATTTTAAATATCATAATTCTTTGACCTTAAATTAATAGGGCTTTATATTCAGGGATATTCAATATATGTTTCTTTAGTACATTTTACTTTCTTTTTGAAAAAAGTTCACCAAGAATTGATGTTATTGAATTTTGTTGGTAGCATTTATAGTACATTATAAGCTTTCATAAACCTTGTAAATAGAAGTAAAAAATGGATGAATCACAGAAGTGAATAGAATGGGCTATTTTTATCAATACAGATTTACAAGTTACAAAGTACTGATTGTTCTTCTTTACTCTACCTATGCGGAGTTGGACCATTTGGGAAATAGTAGATGTAGAAGTTTGCCAACTGAAGTAGTTCTATGTCTCAGGAAAGGAAGAAGATACTGTTTTAATGGGATATACACATGCAAATATGGAAACACGATGATGATTAATGGTACTTAGTACATGTTATATGTTTTTTAGAATAGGTCTTTTGTCATGGGGGTCATCAAGACTCCTAATATTCATTGTTCTGTGAACAGTAGAAGTAGAATAAATAGCATAGCTAGCAATTATTGTGAATGAAGAAAATGGAGTTAGAAATAAAACAACTGAAATCTTTATATATGCACTCTTGAGCTCAAATGCCTCCAGATGTCCATAATCTCTCGCAGCTCTTTGTTGTGGAGATTGTGTGTAGTCATCTCACTTTGGTAGGACTGTTTGTTTCTTCTTGATCCTATAGTAGTTGTTAGATGTTCAAGTCCTCAACAATTGGAGGCACTAGTAGCTCACGAAATATCCTTGGTTGTCTTGATGTACGTTCAAGATTATGATTAAATAGGAAGAGAAATCTGTTCCTTGATTTGCTCTGCCTGCAAATCAACTCATCAAGCATAACTTAAAAAAGTAAAGATAAGTGCAAGTTTAATCAATTGCATGTGCTAAAAACAAAAATAAAATGGTTTTTCTATTATATACGGTATACCCTTGTTTTTTTGCGTTTTCTACTTTGTACCACATGATTTTTAATCTCTCACTAGTACCACTGGACTGACATTTTTTAATCAATTGTACTCGAACCTAGCTTTATAAGGTTTCTTTTTCGGCAATCAAGTTCGCACTTTGATGAGATTTCGTTTTCAGACTGTGTTTTAAGGGTTTCTATAACTTTTGGAATGTTTAGCTAGTAACAAATCGTGTTTTTACTTTATTTTTGCATGTTGATGATTTGGGTGTTTTCTTTATAAGGGTTTAGCATAATTTTACTTTGTTTTTTAAAATTTTGGTTTTACGGACTTCATGGAACAAATGAAAAAGGAAACTTGGCAGAATTTTGAAGGAACAAAATACCAAGTAAAGAGCAGAATTATGTTTCTTACATTCTGAATACAAGCTTATTATCATTGATTTCAGTTGGTGTTCAGGAGATTAGCTTGTTTTTGAAGTCTAGCCTTCTACTCTTTTTCTTGAAGGATCATGCAGTTTCCTGGGCAATCCTAGTCCAAGGGTTGCCACTGTGTTTCAGCAAAGGATATTTAAGCCTGTGTCCACTCTTTAATATGAGGTGGAAATTGCTGATTGCCATTTAGTATTTCATTGCTTGCATACTAGAGTTTCCTAGGCAATCCTAGTCCAAGAAATGCTACTGCCTGCGTCCTTTTTGTTTCTGCACAGAATATTTAAGCCTGTTTCCACTCTTTGATATGAGGTGAAAATTGCTGATTGCCATTTATTCTTTCATCGCTTGCATACCAAAGTTATTAAGGATCTCACTTTAAACCATAAGATTCTGTTTATGTTTCATAATTTATTTTCGTAACTGTAACATTGTGATCAAAACAGGTATATCCCAATTAGACATTGCTTGGACCTTGTACCCACCGCCATTGACCAGCATGGCACTGAGTGGCCTGCAGAATGGCCCAAAAGGCTTGATGAAAGCTATCCTGACTGGATGAGCGACAGGGAGAAAGTAAAGGCAGACACAAAGCATTGGAAGGCTATAGTTGAGAAGTCCTACCTCACTGGAATGGGAATTAATTGGACAAATATTCGAAATGTGATGGATATGAAAGCCATTTATGGGGGGTATGATTTCTTGAGCTAATATGCATCATATTTTGTGGACTTGCTGAAGATTATAAATTTCAATTGCTAATATATTTTGTTTCTTTGTGGTTGTGTGATGCACATGCATGCCAAACTGTGGATTTTTGAAATGCTATGTGCTACAGGTTTGGTGCTGCTCTTTCAGAACAAAAGGTCTGGGTCATGAATGTAGTCCCTGTTCATGCTCCAAATACACTTCCATATATCTATGAACGTGGTCTTATTGGCATTTATCACGATTGGTGTGAATCTTTTGGTACTTATCCAAGGTCGTATGATTTATTGCATGCAGATCATCTGTTCTCACGACTGAAAAATAGGTAGGATTGGTCTATGTCCTTTGTTTCATCCTCCCAAACAACTCTAATACATATTTTTGTGGCCTTGCTCACTATTGAAGGGTCCCGTTGTACTTTGATTTCTGTTTCAGATGTAATCAACCAGTTGCAATAGTTGTTGAGATGGATCGCATATTACGTCCCGGCGGTTGGGTAATCGCACGTGATAAGGTTGTGATACTGGAATCCCTGGAAGGTATATTTAGAAGTTTGAACTGGGATATCCATATGACATTTGCGCAGACTAAGGAGGGGATTCTTGTTGCTCAGAAAACAACTTGGAGGCCATGAGGTCAGATGATATCTGTGAACTAATCAGCTAAGCAGTCAAGCTCACGGTTTGCTTTAACTCCTGTGTTGATCTCCATGACAAGTATACGATTCTGTCCACGATATTGCAGATACATTCAAATTATCAGGATCATTCATGCTCCCTTATGATGTGTTCTGGCAAACCGTAAACTAACTCTTCTTTCTTGTGTATAACATACTCGCACGTTAACATCATGTGAGGAGGATAACACTGAATTATGGAAGGCTTTGAGGTGGCAAGAGATACCTCTTTGATTATGCTCTTCATCCATGGCATTCGCCAGGGAGAAGTATTTTGACACTATGCAGAAGCAGTTCCTTTGTTGTCGAGCTCGAGTACAAGCATAAGGTGCTAGCAAGTTTATCTTGTATGCAGAACACCCGAACCCTACATTTGGTCATTTTATTGCCTATGAAAGCGAGTCGAAGATTAGCAGCACAAGAGTTGGCAAACTGAGCTTCTGAAGCAACTTCTCAAGAGTTTCTGGTGCACAAAGCTAGCAACTTCTCAAGAGTTTCTGGTGCACAAAGCTAGCAACTTCTCAAGAGTTTCTGGTGCACAAAGCCACAAATTATCCTCCAATTGTTAGTGGTTACGCATATTGTCAACTTACAAATGTGACACTGGTCCGGGGTTAATGGATATATGAAAATTAAAATACAGAATGAATAATTCCAAAGTATGATTATCTTGACAATTTGAATCAATGTATAAATGTCAACTAAAAAGGATGAAGTGATGAATATTTACTATTCTGAAAGTACAAATGCTAGATACATGATGGACAGTTGCCAACATGTAAATGAACTTGAGAACATGAATGGATGCAGAAACGTTAAATACAAATTGAATACTGATCTGAATGAGCAATATAAAAAACGATGATTCCACATATATCGGAACCAAGGACGGAAATTGATTAACATTAGAACCAAAAATGGAATATTAGAACCATGTATGTGTGGTTATATAAGAAAGGATTAATTGAGGAATTAATAATTAGGAAGAACGTAAGGGTGTTTATGCCAAATTCTGCTAAGGCAAAACTTAGCTGGAAGGTACAGCTAGGATTTCACCAGGTTACTGGAAGCTGCTAAGCACAGCTAGGATGAACAAGTAAAGGAAAATAAAGACAGAGACAAGACACCAGAGATGGTGACGCGGAAACCCGTGGAATAAGGGAAAAACCGCGGGTGGCTTTGAGTCCACCAATTCGCTATACTTTTGATTACAACCCTAGTGCCTTTGTATGGCATTCTTGAATATGATGTTAGCTGAGCTTCCATTATCTACCAACACTCTCTTGATCAAGCAGTTGCTGATTGTGAGGGAAATAACTAGTCCATCGTGATGATCAGCTTCCTCAGCTTCTTCTTCTTCTTCGAAGCTGATGGTCATGCTGCGTAGCTCTTGTTCCTCCTTGCTCCTGTGCTGGATAGGAGCGGATTTGGAACCTTCCCTAGCGAACCGCTTAGCTGCAGAATAGGTTAGTCCACAAATTTCTGAGCCTCCTGAGATAAAGTTGACTACCTTGTCATGTGTTGGATCAGGTGGTGGCCCAGCTGGTTTGCTATTGCCATCCTTGCTAGGTTCATCTTTCTGACCCTTCTTCCCCATCAGATGTTCCAGGTAGCCTTTCTTCAGTAGCCAAGCTACTTATTTCCTGAGAGCCTTGCAATCTTCAGTTAGATGGCCATGGTCTCCATGGTAGCTGCACCACTGGGAAGTGTCTTTTCGCCCATCAGGTTTGTCAGTCTTCCTGGGCCACCTAGCTGCTGAGCCTAGCTTCTCCAACGCGTTCACCACATCTCCTGCATCAACATTAAAGCAATAGGAAGATAAAGGAGGGAAATCCGCATTGTTAGGTTTGCGGGGAGCTTCTCTAGCTACACTGCTAGCTTGATCACGCTTCTGGTATGGCTGATGACGCCAATCGTTTCTTTTGTTGTTGTTGCTGTTACTCTGAGTTTTCCTTTCGTAGCTAGATTCTCCTCCATACCTGGATGCATCATCTTCTTCTACGCGGATCTCAGCCATAGCTCTAGCCCTGACTTCCTCAAAGGTACTACAAGGATACCTGGTTAGATCATAATACAAGCGGGATTTAGGTATCAAACCTCTCCGGAACGCTTCGACAGTTGTGGGGATGTCCAGGTTCTTAACAGAAATCATCTCCCTGTTAAACCTGTCCAGATACTGGCGAACAGCTTCACCTGTTTTCTGTATAATGCGATACAAGTCGCCTGTTTGTTTCTCCAGCACCCTGCTGCTAGCAAACTGCTGATAAAACTTGTTAATAAGAACAGAGAAGTTAGTGATAGTACCAGCCCTGAGGGTTATAAGCCATTGTAGGGCAGGTCCACCTAAGGTGGCCCCAAAGGATTTGCACATTGTAGCTTCAAGGAGGCCTTCCGGGATAGGAAGAGTCCACATCTTCTGCTTATACTGGTTCACGTGATCGTATGGATCTGTGGTCCCATCATATAGCTTACCAAACGGGGCTAGATGCAGCTTCTTTGGAATCATATCCCTAGCTATCTCTTCCACGAAAGGTGACTTGGTAAAGCCATCAGGGGTCTCCTCAGCTACGGGTGTTGGTGCCCCTGGCATCTTCGCTAGCATTCGCATCATTTTCCGATTCTGGGATTCGAGGAGAGCCAGCTTCGAAGCTGTGGGATCCAACTCCTCCTGGTGGGGTTGCTCTGGTATTTCCTCAGTGTCTTCATCAGCACTAGCTTCTGAGTCATCCAGCTCCAAAATTCGAGGTGCCATACAAGGAGGTCGTCGTGAAGACTTCTTAGCGTTGCTCTTAACTGATTCTAGTTCTTTTTGTGAGTTTTCAATGATCTCATTGGATTTCGTCTGAGCCTCTTGCAGAGATGCTAGAGCTTCTCTCATTTTCTCGGGAGTGAATTCGGCCATTTGAAGTTGGGTGTTTTTCTTTTTGGGAAGGGATTGATTATGAAAGATTAGATATGAAATCTAGCTGTATGCCCCACGGTGGGCGCCAAACTGTTTATGCCAAATTCTGCTAAGGCAAAACTTAGCTGGGAGCTACAGCTAGGATTCCACCAGGTTACTGGAAGCTGCTAACCACAGCTAGGATGAACAAGTAAAGCAAAATAAAGACAGAGACAAGACACCAGAGATGGTGACGCGGAAACCCGTGGAATAAGGGAAAAACCGCGGGTGGCTTTGAGTCCACCAATCCACTATACTTTTGATTACAGCCCTAGTGCCTTTGTAACTAAGCAATTCGTAATTTGTAAGCTAATAGAACAATGCTCGTATTTTGATATGTAATTGCTAAAGCGTATGAACTTGTGTCTCTATACAATCATTTCAAGTGTACATATAACTAAGAAGAATGTATCCGTTTGAACCTAGCAACGTCTTGAAACAACCTTCAAATCCCTATTTATATCTGCCATTAATGCTGTTGAGCACGATTCTTGCTCTTTATTGCCTTTGTAATTATGGCTTTTATTCTTACGGGGATCTTCAGGCTTTGATGTCTTGATTTGTAACGTTTTCCAAATAGAGCTGTGTTCCCTTAGCTGGGTGGTATTCAGCTGATCCTCCTTAGCTGGTGAACTTCAAGCTGGATTTCCTTAGCTGGAGGTCTCAAGCTGGGAGTTCATAGCTGTAATGATTTTTAACCTGCACCAGTAGCTACATAAATTTCATGGCGTAACAAAGGGTTACACCCTTTTGCTAATAAGATGAGAGAATATCTCTTTTGGTGGTTAGGACATGTAAGATATAGACCAATCAATGCACTATTTAGGAAGCTAAACGAGATGAAGTGAAAGGATTGTCGCAGATAGGGTAAGATTTATGAAAATTTGGATTAAGGGTAATTGAGAATGATATAACTATTATAAGTCTACTTAAGATTATGGAAAATATGAGGTTTTATTTGACATAATGAAAGAAGAGCATCTAAGCTGATGACATGTGTTGATTCATTTTTTTTTCCTTTTGGTTCATTTATCTACTTTATTATTTTGTAAGCGTTATATTTAGTTTTATTTAAATATTTTTTTATTGTATTTCTTAGAATTTTCTAAATAATATTATTTGTTTTTCTACGCTGCTAGCGAAGCTGTACATATTTGCTTAGTCCTTCTTGACAAATTTTCTCATATTTAGTTTTATACTTTTTTATATTTTCGTTTTATTTAGCTCTTTGAACGTTAATCTATTTGTGATGATGGTCGGTTTGATCTTGGATATTTTTGATAATTTTATTAAGTTATGAATACTGAGTTTTGGATATTTTTTCCGTTTATTTTGTAAAAGTTGGAGGTGAGGTTATGAGGCATCATCCTTTATTTATATAATTGAGGTTAATCTAAATGTTTGAGTTTTAATTTTGTTATTACTACAGTTCATTTAGCTGTAGAGTGACATTTCTGTCACAATGGTATTTATGCTACCACTAAAATTTATTCTTCAGTACGTTTACCTTCTTTAGTTTTAGCTGTTAAAAGACAGATTATTACAAAGATGGCAATTATCGTTTTGGAATAAATCAAGAGTAACATGTTTTTTCATCCTTGTAGGAAAACAGAGAGGGGCATTGTCGAAGGCTCCACGTCCTAGACGATCTCATGCAGCTCATCCAAGACCTTGCTGGCCTGCTCATTCGAAAAACTGCAAGAGGGTTCCAAATGGAAAGTGGTCAGCTTGGAGCGAGCAGCCAAGAAGGCTCAGCTAGAATATTATAGTTGAAGCCAAGGAGCTAAAGGGTTCTCCTTAAAAGAAGAACCTAAGGGCTGATGCACATTAGTTCCTAGAGGCCAAGAAAGCAGTTGGGTAGCAAAAATCAGCTACTAGCTCTACTCCTTATCTTAAGGATCCACCTTTATTCACTCAGGTCCACATGGAGGGACAAAGGGTGTCCATTTCTATACTCCGCTCTCATCGGGAGCCCAATGTTCAACAAACTATCGCTTATGCCCAAGCTGGGTATGAGGCACGCCTGTGTGAAACAAAAATGAGAGAATATCAACCATTGGCGCAAGAAGTAGGGGCACTTCATATCATCTAGCCAACTCTTTTTTCAGCCAGGATAATGAATTCTCCCCTCTATCCCAAAGTCAAGCTGCCTACTATTGATCCTTTTGATGTTACTACTGATCTATATGATCATATATTTGCTTGATGCCATGTGGTGCAAGAATTTTCCGACTACTCTCAAGGGAGTAGCTCAAAAATGGTTTCACAACCTTCCACCAAAATGTGTTAAATGTTTTACTGAACTAAGCTATTTGTTTACGGAACACTATGTGGTCAATTGCTAACCAATATACACAAAGGGAAAGATAATTCAGGCGTCTGAGGAATCTTTGACGAGTTTTGCTAAAAGATTTAGCAATGAGGCTCTTTAAATTAAAGAACTGAATGCTGGAGTCTCTTTTGACGCATTAATCCTTGGGCTTTGTCCACGAAGTTTTAAGTTTGACTTTGTAAAAAAGAAAGTGACCACTTTGTTAGAAAGGAGGCCAAGTCCTTTATTCATGACACTGGAGTATGTGCAAAGGATCCCGACCAGAAAAAGACTAAGTGGTCCAAGCCAAGAAAGAGACCTAAAGAAGGTCGAAACTTGGACAATGGCTCTTGCAAAGAGCATGTCCAGGGACTAGAGAAGAGGAAAAAAGGAGTGTAGGGGGGATCTCGTTGAGTTTAACAAGGATCCCTACTCTATCTTGATGAATATCAAATATCATCATGATCACAAGGCTCCAGTAGAGATGAAGATCCCTTACAAGAATAGGGATAGCAAGTATTGTAACTTCCACATAGATTGTGGCCATGAGACCAATAAATGCAAAAATCTTAATATGCACTTGCAGAATTGGCCCGGCAAGGAGAGATGAACCCATACTTGTCCAAGGTGAGAGAAAGTCTCAAAGGAAGGAAGAAAAACAAACAAAAAAAAGTATGATGATGACACAGATGATGACGTTATACTATAAGTCATCTCTGTGGAAATCACAGTTGGTGGTCTTACCAATAAGGGACATAAAACTACTTGAGGGAACTTGTCCAATTCTTGTTGTCGAGCTAAGCATACGTTTGCCCCCCTAACATTTGTTTTTTTTTTTACGTTTGCCTCCTAATGTTTAAAAGTTAAATATTTGCCCCCTAACATTTGATTAAACTAACCAATGTTTACTTTTTTATGCTTGACAATTAATATAATAAAATAATAATAATAAAGTAACTTTGCGATATATAAAAAAATATAAAAACTAAATTGTTTGATAATCAACTTATGATCGTTAGAGCTGTTAGAGCTCTTCACATATGAACTGATGCTTTCATTCTAAAAATATCATTTCCTGTTTCATCCTTAAAATTTTTAAATTTTATTTAATAAAAAACAAAAACTCCACCCTACAACAACTAGTATAGAAAAAATCCTGTAGTTGCCATTACACTCTTTTTAAGCTTCCATCCACATCTCTACAAAAAGAATAGTCCACCATTGAAGCCCTATAATATTTCACAAGAACCTAAATCATTATGGATTATTCAAGGGTGTATTTTCGCAAAGTAGATATATTGACATTATGGTGTATGATTATTTTGTATTTTTTTGCTGAATAAGTTTATACAAAATTAGGCACAGATTAGGATCAAAAGGACCGTCTGTTCTTCTATTTTGTGTTGTAACCGTTGCTCATGTACGGCAAATAGAATGTTATTTGCATACACTCAGATGAATTATTACTAATTTAAAAAATTTGAGTGTGCCTATTAAATTACCAAAACTTGTCGGTGATATCCATTTTCATAGGTGTACAAACTAACTTCTGGTTGTGCATATGTATGTCTGCTTGTGATTGTTGTGTTTGTACATTGGTTCCTTGTGATTGCTTGGCTCCCTTCAGTGGTATTGGTGATTTTGTTGCACCACCTTCAGCATTTGGGTAACTCCGTTTGTTGTGGTCTTGTCAACGAAAAGTCCCACATTTGTGTGTTTCACCCTTTTTACTCAACTTGACAAGATTTACTTGCCCAGTAGAAGACTTCCTTTTTTGCGGTTGGTCTGTTTCGCAACTTATTTAAAAGAGGTGCAATTATCGAGTCATAAGGAGAGTCTGGGAACATTCGAGGACCACGCAAAGGATCCAAAGGGAATGCATAAGCCTTCAGATAATTGTCGTTCTTGTAGCAATTTGCCATATAATGCTAGAGAATTTTTTTTGCTTTCCAAATTGCTGCAACACCATGATTGAACGTAATACAACTTAATTGCCAAGCTTCACAGCTACATATCTTGTTCCCTATATTCACAACAAACCTGACCTGTGTTGAACCTTGCCCTACCCCATACGAGAAATTTCCATCCCAAAATACAAGCCACCCTCTTGCAAAAATCTTACATTTTTCAAGTTTCTCTTATATTCTAGGGCTAAGTAAACCTGTTTGTTGGCAATATGCACTTTTTTGTGAATTCTCTCCATTATAACTTCCCTAATGTCTTCCAACATGGTTATTAGAGGTTTGCATCTTAAATAAAGAATGTACAAATTTAAAATTTTATTTATATTTTATTGTTTACACTGTCACAATTGCTAAAAGACTCCTAATATGCCCTCACCTACTTCCTGCAATTTGTATTTCCTTAGTTCTTGTTCTTCTAACTTAGACAAACCACTAGATATTTCCATATTCATATGGAAATCATTTTCAGTGGTACACTTAGCTATTTTCCAAAACCCCTCATGAACGCTAATCCTCCACCAAATACTAATCTCAAGTTCATGTATATGTGCAGCACACACTCTAGTCTAAAGCCACAAGCCACACCTTAGAAACAACAACAAGCAACCCTTTCTATTGGTCTGACATTACAATGACCCCATTTTGATCACTTGTTTCCAAATCACTTGCTACTTTTTCCAAAAACCAAACCGAACGCTCTGTATCTTCAACTTCGACTCATGCCTATACAATTGGAAACATTTGGTTGTTTCCATCCCTGCTAGTAACTGTCATCCAACAGGGCCTTTAAGAAAACAAGCATCAATGCAAAAAAGGTTTGCATCCACATATATACCCCTTATTGATAGCATGAAAACAAATGTAAAGTCTTTGAAATGCACCATTGTTCAAATTCACTTTCACAAAATTTCTAGAGTCGAAACTTTTTATTTCTAACACATATATATGCAGAAATAGTGTATTGCTTTGTATACTCCCCAAGTATATTACTTTGAGCTATTATCCTTGCCTTCAATTCTACAACTAGTGACACCATTACCCACATACTCATCCCACAATGTGTTCATCTTATAGAAAACCTTCAAAAAAGGAGGTTGGTCCTACTTGTGGGAGTTATACCCAAGACCTAGTCATCAACAGTCACCTGTATCCGAGCGCGTTACATATTTCCCACGTTTGGTAGGACACTGTACAAGCTCATCGTTCCATGAGGCTCAATGTCCAGAAGCTGGACGTCGGGCATATGAGACATTCATTTATATAAGATTTTTGGACTTTTCTCGTTGATATTCAGTGATATTTGGAGTTCTTTTCAGCTCATTATTGTATGATTTAATGTGTTTGGGTTTTGTTGACCCTTGAGTTTTGAAGATGACTTTACCAACAAAAGACATATTGTGTTTCACTTATGATATTGCTAGGTAATTCATTCTCGAGCAAAGAGAATACTTGATCGAAGATTAAATTGGAGAATTAATCAACGATCGAAGTGAAGATGTTCGAAAGATGACGTATCAAGCTTGGAGTGAAGATTATAATACATTAGGATGTATTTAATATCTTCTTCTTAAGGTTGAGTAAATACTTAATTTAGTTTGTGTTGAATTCTCAAATGGAACTTAATTCTGTTCCCATGACAGGAACATCCACTGGCACTATTAGGAACAAGGTTAGGCAACAAACCTAGAAATGACTTTAGAAACAGCTAACAATTCTCAAGTTGTGCGCCTAACATTGTTGTGCGCCCAAGTAAGGTTGTTAGAGAGTTCTTAGTTAGTTTTGACTTAGTCCATAACTTTAGGGAGTTAGTTGTTAGTTTGTTAGGAATTTATTTAAAATGATTTTCTGATTTAATTAGGATAAGATCAAAATCTTTTAAATATTATCTTTTATATTTTATTAGTCAAAAGATTTTAGGGCTTTTCTATGTGGTACCCCTGGAGTATCAGTTTTTCCAAGTTGTACCCCTCCAAAATGAATGGTCCACATTGTACCGTTGAAGTGCACTAATTGTCTGAACAATACTCTTTAATCTTGTAATTAATGACGGTGATTAACGAATGGTTAACGTAATACAACAACGAGCCTTTAATAGCTTTAAAAAAAAAGAAAATTCAATTCTAAAACCAACCAACCCCTCAAATGATCAGTTTCGAAAAACCCCAAAAATGAACTGGAAAATCAAACCCTAAAATCATCAAGCTCTCTATCATCATTTGGATTCATTATACACACTCAACGGTACTTTGAGAGCCGAAATTCCCTCAGAAAGCCACCGGAGGTTGCTGAATTTTCACCATTGCGTCGCCATTGCAGAGGTAAGCTTTTTGTGTGTTATTGTGCGAAAAAATCAAGCTTTTTGTATGTTATTGTGCAAAAAATTCCATCTTTTTCGAATGTTGTTGTTTTTGTATGTGAATTTTGAATTATATGTGAATTTTGAATTGTATGTGAATTTTGAATTGCATGTGAATTTTGAAAGCCACTTGTGTTTGTTGGTGTTGTTCTTATTAGTATGGTTGTATAATGTTGCAGAATGGCTGCTAGGGTGTTGAAGTTGAGTTATCTTGATAAAACTGTTAGGGTAGTAATAGATGACATTGATGAATGTGTTTTAATGGATGTGATAAATGATATGTGACGAGTTTGCTAAGAGAGGATATGAGTTGCCCCAACTGCAATATTTTGTGAGGGAAAAAGCTTGTAAGCTTACAGATGACAGAACTTTAATGGAAATGTTTGAGGCTATTAGGAAGAAGGACATTAATGTTTCTGTTGAAGCTTTGGAGGAGCCTACATTCATTTGGAAATTGGCACAACAACTTAGGATGAGTAGTGGAGATAATATGGGTGGGAGCACTGCCATACCTGTCACTCTTGAACCTAGTCCAAGGAGAAAGAAGCTGCCAATTAGGAGGAATACCAACAACATCAACCACAACAACACTACTCCCTTAACAACTCCTGAGTCATTGAGTCCAAACCAACAGATCACTACTAGGAGAAGTCCTAGGTTCAGTCCATTGAACTCACTTGTCCCCTCTCATAACCAAAGGTTACCACATTTGCTTACAGACATTCCCTTATCACCCCCACACATTTCACTTTCTAGGAATCACTCTCAATTCACCTACAATGCTCATAGTCCCAAGATTGTAAGAACATCTGACAATGAGTTTCAGGCCTTTTGCCACACTAAACCACAGTCATCAACACAACAGCCTCAAACACCACCACATGCTAGTAGCTCAATACTGACTGAGTCTTTACAACCACAACCAAATCCTACGAATTCCCAACCACAACCAAATCCCACAAATACCTTCAAAAATGCTAGACAACCAGCCTTTATCGATGGCAAGAAATTGGCCAAAACAACTTCAAAAGCCAAGGGTGTGTGGGTGCCAAAAGCTGCTAGCATTCATAATAGAGGAGTTTATGTAGGTGGTTCGGTACAGAGGGCTAGATGCAGGGTGAGAACCAGCAGAGTACTAGTTGATGAGGATGGGTTGGATATTGGAAGTGAAAGTGAGTCTGAGTACAATCCCCCTTTGGAGTATGATGATGATAGTGCAACCAATGACTTTTCAGACTTTTTAGAGGAGGAGAACACAAGTGATTTGCTGTTGGAAGATTATGTTGATGGGAGGTTGGAACCTTTTAGGAAAAATGATGATGTTTATGAAGATGATGGAGGTTATTTGTCTAGGATATATAAGAATGGAACTGTCTATGATGATGCTGAGATAGGTAAGATTAGACTGAAAAAGTGGCAGCTATTTGTTGATAAGGATCATTTCAGGGATGTGCTTAGAGACTATTGTGTGCAAGAGGGGTTCTCTCTGCTAGTTCCAAAGGCTGATAATGTGAGATATACTGCCACATGTGCTGATAGTAGGTTCTCCTAAAAGCATCCCTGCAAGAATGCTTGCTGATGAGCACACATGGGCAATAAAAACCTATCATGATGTCCACAACTATGACTTGTGTCTTGTCAATAACCCAATGGTAAACTGTGAGTGGGCAGCTAAGAAGTTATTGGAGGACATTAGAGCTAGTCCTGACATCAAGGGGAAAGCTTTAAATGCATTGCTCTGGGGGAGATATGGGGTGACCATGGCTAAAGCAACTATTTATAAGATGAGGGCACTGGCATTAGAAATCATTCAGGGGGGTCATGATGAAAGTTACAAGCTCCTTGTTGCATATTGTCAGTTGTTGAAAGAGAAGAATCCTGGATCTTTTTCTTTTTGCACATGGAAGCAACTTGATGAGCTTGAGAAACCACTTCAGTTTAAGTCCATCTTCATCAGTTTTGCTGCACAGTTCCAGGGTTTAATCACTGGTTGTGGGGGCTTAGTAGGGGTTGATGGATGCCACTTAAAGGGAAATTATGGTGGTGTGCTTCTCAGTGCTGTGTCACTTGATGGGAATAATGAAATATTCCATGTGGCTGTAGTTGTGGTTGATTCTGAGAATAAAACCATTTGGTCATGGTTTTTCCACCATCTTAAGCACATCCTCACACTGACAGGAAAGCAGGACTGGACCATAATGTCTGACAGACAGAAGGTCAGTCAAGTTCTCATTTTAATAAATTGCAGTAACTTTATATGTGTTGTATAATATGTGTTGTTTCTCTTATTTCAGGGTATTGATCCATCTTTGGATGAAGTGTGGCCCAAAGTGCCTAGGAGATATTGTGCTAGGCACTTATGCAAGAATTTCAAGGACTACCCAGGAGTACTGATGCACAAGCTTTTTTGGGGAGTGACCAATGCATACTCCTCTTTCACATTTAGGAAGGCACTTGAGCAAGTGCAGAATTATGCTAGTTTAGGAATTGTTCAGTGGCTAAGAGAGGTTGGACCACTAGAAAGGTGGACTAGGTGGTGCTTTGAACCCTCTCTTTGCAGTGATGAAAACACCAACAATTTTGTGGAGAGTTTCAACTCCACAATTAGTGTTGATAGAACTTGTCTTGTCCTCACTATGCTTGAAGGTACAAAACTCATACTCACAATTGGTGTTGTTCATATTATTTCAGATTATGTTGCTCAGACTCGGCTACAAGTATCTGACATGAGTATGTCTCAGGGTGTCGGACTCGGCTATTTTCCCGAAAAAAGTGATATTTTTCCAATAAAATGAAATGTCGGGTGTCCGTACCCATGTCCGAGTGTCCAGGGTCCGACATGGGTACTTGAAAAAAAACCGAAGAGTCCAAGCAACATAGATTTCAAGTTCAATTTATTTCATATTATTTCACAATTAGTTCATATTGATTCACATGATTGACTATAATTTCACATTATGTTGCTCGGACTCGGCTACAAGTATCTGACATGAGTATGTCTCGAGGTGTCGGACTCGGCTAATTTCCTGAAAAAATGATATTTTTCAACTAAAATTAAGTGTCGGGTGTCCGTACCCATGTCCGAGTGTCCAGGGTCTGACACGGGTACTTGAAAAAAAAATGAAGAGTCCAAGCAACGTAGATTTCAAGTACATTATTTCACATTATTTCACATTATTTCATATTATTTCATATTATTTCACATTATTTCATATTATTTCAAGTTCGCTAATTTAATTACACAATGAATATTAGGAGTTAGAAGGTTTGCAATGGTAAGACATGCAACAAGGCAACAACTATCTGAACAATGGAGAGATGATGGAATATGCCCTAACATTGTGGCTCAAGTGAGGGTCTTGACAAAAGATTGCAGAACTTTTCATGCATACCCAGCTTGTAGAGGGGAGTATGAAGTCACTGATGGGCATAGTAGGCTACCTGTGTCACTTAGTACAAAATAATGTGTATGTGGGAGGTGGCAGATAAGTGGTATTCCATGGAAGCATGGAATCAAGGCAATCCTCTATGCTGGGAAAGAGCCACTTGATTATGTGTTTGAATGGTACTCAGTGGCCGGGTACAAGAAGACATATTATGGGAATATTCTCCCCATTCCTGACAGTGACAAGTGGCCTGAGATGGATGTCCCTAAGCTGATCCCCCCACCATGAAAAGGAGCATTTGTAGGCCCTCAAGAAATAGAAGAAGAGAAGAGGGAGAACAAAGAAAAGAAAAAGGGAGCACAACGGTACAATGCATCAAGTGTAAAGACTATGGGCATAATGCACAGACATGCAAACGAAGGACCACTAGGAAGGAGAAGTTGATGCAGCAAGGGAAAGCATCAGCTCCAGCAACAACACAAAAAAAGGGTTTAAAGGCAGCCCCAGTAGCAGATGCAACAGATGGCAATGACAGGAACATGATTGAGCTTATGATTGCAGAATCACAAGCTTCAAACAATGCCACTAGAATGCTTTAGATGTAATTGTGATATGTAGCACTTGAAATTATGTCCTTACTTTAGTTCATTTTGGAACTTTGTGAAAAGGTGATAGTTTTCAGTATCTTTTTGGATGTTATTTGGAACTCTGTCATGAACAGGTGAAAAGGTGTTAATGCTTTGGTGTGTGCTACAAGCACCGTGAACATGGTTTAAGTTGTTGGAAATTAAGGATGGGTTGTTTAAAATCTCTATTCCATCAGTTTGTGTAGATGAGTTACAGTGCGTCAGTTTCGAAATTGGTAGTTCTAATACCATGAATTGAGAGTGTTAAATTTCATGAATTGAGAGTGTTAAATTGAGAGTGTTAATTTTCATTGATTTAATTCTCCAAATTGAACATTACATTGAAGATAAATTCAGTCAATTACATATAGAAACTTAAAGATTACCCTCACTTATAAATTACAACAACTAAGAATATGAAATACAGTTTGAACCCTAACTTAAACATTCTCCTCAAATCTAACCCTAACAAACCAACATGCTCTTTCAAAAGTTCAATGTCCATCTTCAAACCCTCCATGTATTCAGCATCAATATACGAATCTTCAATGCCCCTTATGTCACTTTCTTCAAGCCATTTGAAGAACAAACAATCGTCGCACTTAAAAAACCCCTTCCTCATATTGCAATGAGTAGAGGAAATTTTCAATTTTGCAGGTTTAGGTACTCTACAATCGCACATGGGTCTGAAAAACTCTAACTTGCAAGGTGAAATTGGCAAGTACGATTTCCCAGAAGATTTGGACATTTTCGCAGAGAAAGAAAAGTGTGAAGAAGGAAAAAGATGATGAAGGAAGAAGATGATGAAGGAAGAAGGTGATGAATGAAGAAGATGGCAAGCAGGATATAGACTCCTAAACCCTACACAATTGGGGGAAATTTCCTAACATAACCTAACCTAACCTAAGCTAACTACAACTAATGTATTATTTTAACTTAAGTCAACAGTCAGTTAACGACAATGGCATGGCTTAGACAATTAGTGCACTTCAAGAGTACAATGTGGACCTTTCATTTTGGAGGGGTACAACTTGGAAAAACTGATACCCCAGGGGTACCACATAGAAAAGGGATTTTTCTTTTAAAACTTAAATATGATATTCAGTTATGTTTAAAATATTTATTGAAGATATTTTCCTAAAAACTATTTAAAGAAAAAGATTTAATTACTCCCCAAGCAAAGTAATATCACGTTCAGCATACTGCTACACGTTTATAGTGAAGTGGTTAGTGGGCTTGATTATTTTCTTAAGCCTTAATTTATTTGAAATTAGTTTAATTAATCCTCAAGTTTTATAAACCACGTTCAACTTTACTGCTTCTTCTATTAAGCTAAGTAATGGGTTAGTGGTTATTTATTTCTCAAGGAAAATTAAATAAAAACTAATAAATAAATTATAGTAATGGACATCATGGATTAGTGGACTATGTAGTGGTCTTGCCTAAGTATTATAAATAGGCGCCTAAACCTTGGAATTAAATGTGTCTAACTTAGCCAAATATTCTTAGTTGTCTTAAAGAGTCAGTACCGTTCCTAAGAGAATTCATACTTACTTTGTTCGAGTATACTCTTCCATTGTTTTACATATTGTATTTTTGGGTAAGGGTTTGAGTGAACTCTTGTAAGTGTGAGAAGCTTTAAGTGAAGCGTGAGAAAGAGAAAGAAAGGAACTTCGAGGGAAGTTCAAGAGGAACAACAGTTGTGGGAACTGTTGTTGGGAACTTGAGTTTAGGAACTCAAGTTGTGGCCCGAGAGAAAAGTAATAGGTTTGTAAACAGAGTCGTTTGACCTATTATAGTGGAAAGTTTAGAGTCAAAATCCCTTGTGGTCGAGATCGTTTCTTCCTATTGGGCCTAGGAAGTTTTTCCTCGCTAAAATATCTCGTGTTCCCTTTTCGTGTTCCCTAGCTAGCTTTTATTTCCGCAAAAAGTATAGCATATTCTCTCACTACAATCCGCAGGAATCAATAGAAAAGGCAAATCCCTTATGATACACCAGATCCGGCTCGATTATCGATAGAGTGAATAGATCTGTCATTTCTTCAAATTTCTCTTCGGATTCAAAATCGTGTTAGAAAAGATATATCATAAATATTTGTAATCAATCATTTATCACTTGAGGGAAGAACAATAGTAATTCATTGCTACATGTATGGATTATTGAAAATAATAATCCATGTATTTGGATATTTCCCTTCAACTCCATAATTTTGTGTTAACATAACATCACTGGTTGAAGGGAATTCTACGAAATGAAAATGGATTATGGGAGTGTATGACTTGAACTAGTGATTAGGCTGTGCAGGTATATGTCCCTTTCTACCACATTGAAATTCATAATCAAATGTGTCTTTTCTTTTGTCCAATTACCCCATCTTATAGTGCTCATATTATATAACAATTGTTATCAGAGTGGGAACTCTAAAAACACAGGAAACCCTGTTGAATTTGAGATCTTGGATAATATGAATACTAGAGAGAAACTGGAAGAAGGGTACTCTACGCAGAGGCCACCAATGTTCAACGGCAAGTTCTATACCTACTGGAAGAACATAATGGAGATCTTCATCAAAGCCGACAATTACTAGGTATGGCGAGTCATAGAGGTAGGAGACTTTGAAGTCACTACCACTAATGACAAGAACGAGGTAATTCCTAAATCCATCTGTGATTTTGACAAAGTTGATTTCGAAAAAATGGAAATTAATGCTCTTGCCATTAAACTGCTTCACAGTGGTCTTGGACCCCACGAACACAATCGTGTCATGGGATGCAAAACCGCAAAACAAATTTGGGATCTACTTGAAGTCACTCATGAAGGTACGAAAGAAGTTAAGAGATCAAAAATAGACCTTTTGATGAACCAATATGAACTTTTTCAAATCAAATCAAAAGAGTTTTATACAAGAGATGTTTACACGCTTCACAAATATTATTAATGAGCTAACCTCTCTTGGAAAAGTGATAACCTCTGAGGAACAGGTGCGTAAGATCCTACGGAGCCTTCTTAGGGATCGTTGGATGGCTAAGGTTACGTCCTTACAGGAAACTAAGGACTTTACAAAGTTCAATCTGGAATAACTTGTTGGTTCCCTTATGACTCACGAGGTACACTTGGACAATGAAAATGGAGATATGTCCAAACATAAGTCGATTGCCTTAAAAGCCGATGAAAGTGATGACTCGAAAACTGACGAAGAGGAATCCGGTCTCATGGTCCGAAAATTCAAAAGGATTTTTAGGAACCTGAAGAATGGAGACTACAAAGGTAAAAATAAGAAATTTTCTAACAAACCTATTTGTCATAAATGTGGCAGTTTCGATCACTTTATTAAAGAATGTCCCAATGAGAATAAGACAAAGGCAAAGGAAGGGAACGAAGCAAAGATAGGAACAAGGAGTACAAGAGTTCCTATACAAATCCGACTTGAAGAAAGCAATGGTTGTTGCATGGGGAGAATCTGATTCTGAGGAAGAAGATGATCCTCAACCTAATGAGGAAACATCAAACGTTTGTCTCATGGCACTCAGCAATTCCGAATCTGATGATGAAATCGAATCTCTTGAGGCAAGTTTAGACACTATTAAAACTCGTCTTAATTCTTTAAGCAAAGAGCAATTATTTAAATTTATTGTTGATGCTGTAAATGATTGCAAAGATGAGTCTATTAAGTTTAAACAAAGTCAACATGCTTTAGTTGTTGCAAAGGACATACTTCTTGGCTTACAAGTATTCGAATTGATATTGAAAAAAGGTTTTTCGAATTGTTTGATAACAATCTAAGTTTAAAAGAGAATTTCAAAGTTGTTAAAAATGAGAACTACTTATTAAGCCTTGAGTTATCACAATTAAAAGAGTTTGTTCAAGAAATGAGTTCCTTTGACATTAAGTCAGTTCCCTTACAAAGTTTCAAATCTGAAATAAAAGAATTGATGAATCATGTTTCATTTTTGGAAAAAGAGAACAAGGAACTTGAAGGAGAACTGAACTTAAGTAGGAACAAGAAGAAGTTCCTTCCTATTCCTAATTGGATTAAAACCCTCAAACCAAACGAACTGAAGGTCTTGGTTTCGATCACAAAAAGAAATTTGAAAAACCTAAAAAGAGAGTTGATTTACCAAGGGATAAAGTTTGTATGTTTTGTGGGAAAACTGGTCATTATAGGAACTCATATCTTATTAGACTTGGTTGATTAGACAAAAACTTGAAAACAAGAAAATTAACTTGGAAAGAGAAATCTAATGTTAATGAAGGAAAGGAACCCAAGAAAGGTTGGGTTCCTAACTCTAACAATTAGTTTTCTTGCAGGCTAGAGTGAGAGGGAACAACACATGGTACCTAGACAGTGGTTGTTCAAAGCATATGACTGGAGATAGATCAAGATTCCTCTCACTCTCTGCCTATGATGGTGGAAGTGTGACTTTTGGTGACAACATGAAAGACAACATAATTGCCATGGGCAAAGTTGGTAAGTCATCGTCACATTCCATACATAATATTTTTCTAGTTGATGGTTTAAATCATAACTTGTTGAGTATTTCCCAATTCTGTGATAAGGGGAATAATGTGAAGTTTAATAGTGAAAAGTGTTTGATCGTCAACAAAAGCACTAAGGATGTCGTTTTAGAAGGAACAAGGAAAGGGAACACATATGTTGTGGATCTTAACCTTGTTCCCAAAAAGCAATTTACATGCCTTATTGTTATTGATGATGATCCGTTATTATGGCATATCCGTCTTGGACATGCTAGTTTTTCTTTGCTTGACAAACTTAGATCGAAAGAACTAGTTTTAGGTTTACCTTCAATAATTTTCACATAGATCGAGTTTGTGATGCGTGTGCTATAGGAAAGCATGTAAGGTCCTCCTTTAAGTCCAAAAACGTGGTGAGTACCACAAGAACATTAGATTCTGCAGTGTCTGTTCAAATGACAGGAAGATGCAGAATCAGATGAGGCAGAAAAAATCCAACAAAGATATATTGGCTTATGTTAACGAGGTCATTTAATTCCTTGAAATTCAGATTTTCCTTCTTTTAGTACCTGCAAAGTTTCGTCAGTTTTAGCTTAATACTTCATATCTTTTGTAACACCCCGAAATTTCACTATAAATTTCGTGAGTTGATTTAAATAAGTTATATATATATATATATATATATATATATATATATATATATATTTCGTAAATGAATTTACTTGGAAACTAGAGTTTTATAAATTAAGTGTATTTCGAAAACATGGAAGTGTATAATGTGGTATCTTAACGTGACCGATTTGGAAAATGTATATAGTCATTGTGTGCATAATTATTTTACGGTGTTCATAGTATTTTTAATTTATAAGTTTGGGTAGCGTACAATTTTATTTTAAGCCTTAATCTTTTTTACGGACCGTTTTGTGCGCGAACTTTACTTAAACCTTATTAACTTTGGTCCGAAAATCTGCTGTCATTGGGTGGAATTTGAAAGAGTGATGGCCAGCCATTGTGTTGATTGTAACGTTATTTTACCCCAAGAGTCTCACCCCTTAATCACCCCGTCAATAGCCTCCATCATTAGCCATTAACCACTCACTTAATATCCACAGTTACACCTTTAAAATCAGTCCTTAAACTCCTCCCCTTTGCTATAAAGATTCTCTGAAGAAAAAAAACCACTTTGTCTTCCCTTCATGAGGCCTCTTTCTCTTCTCTCACCATTTTCGTCCATTTTTACACACCTATCTTGTTTACCCCATATCTCTATTTCTTATCGGAATTGGACGTGTAAGTAGTCAAAATTCATGTACTTGGAAAGAACTTGCTCGTGGTGTAATTTGTTTTTGAAGAAAGTGAAAGACGCATTTGCAGTTCCCGTTTCAATCAGATGAGTCATCCGATTTTCTTGGAGATGTCGGGGGCAATGTCATTCTCTTTTTTCTCCGCTGGTCTTGCTACACGATTTTCTTGCACTCGAGATGATCAAGGTAACTAACAACTCATTTAGCTTAATAGGATAAAAATCGTAGTCTTAGTACCGTTAGTTTAGATATCACATTGTTGTTATGTTTATGCTAAGATTTTTTAGTTAATCGATGCCGTATTTGAAATGGTAAGTGTCGGGATTATGCTTGGTGTTTAATTTTTGTTTTAGGCCTGTTTGAATGTGTTATAGGGGTTGCTCTGTTTGGGATGCTATGCTTTTCTGTCCGTAATTGCTGGTCAATGCTTTCTTTAATTGTGCACCGTAATTGTGTGTGTTGGCTAACTTATGTGTGCTACTGCAGGAGTTTGTTTGTTGCTTGGTGCTTATTGATTTCTTATTTTTTTGTTTTTATTTAGTTGTTGTTTGTTGCAAATAAGTTCCAGTAGGTTGTTTTAAGCAATAAGATTTAGTTTTGGCTATCGGAGCATTCCTATTCAATGGGTGCATTTACTATATGGCTTGGCAGCAGTTGCTTTAGACTTGCTATACTTCTCACCTTTTTTTTTATAACTCCCTTTGAGATAATTCACAATTGGTGTTGCTTTGTTTAATATCATTTCTTATGTTTTATTTGTAAGTCCTTAAATGGCAATTTAATTATTTATATTTAATTGTTCGTGAATTTTGTGAAGATATGTTGAATTATATATAAGAGTTATCGACGTCGTAATGCTCCGTGGAGGATAAACTGTCCCTAGAATTACTTCGTCGAGAGTTATGTACATAGGGTATTGTGACTTTGTCATAATTAACTTCGTACCCAAACTCAGATAACGCCTCTGTTGAATACCATGATATTCGATGTATTTTAAAGTACTTGTATGAGTATGCTATATTTGTTTTGAGGACGCGTTAGTATGGATAATTTGAGGTTTGAGGATTTGAAGAATATTGTGTTGTTATTATACATTTGATGTTATTGTTTTGATTGAGTTGAATAGCCTAAGGGACAGTGTCCCGAATGTAACGAACATGCACTCTGAGAGGTTAGGGGACATCACGTTGGGTGTTACCCTGCATTTGAGATACCTAGGACTTGTTGTCGTCCGAGAGGTCGGGAAGTACTGCGTGTATTGCCCCGCATCAAGAGTTTGGCCATTCTTAGACAGAAGCGATAGGGACCCATAGGCCTTTTTAGAGATTGCGATCTGGCGTTTTCTGAGGAAGTGGGTTGCTGGTCACTAGCGTTCGCTCTCTCGATATTAATTTGATGTTGTAACTTCTCGAGGTATTATTATTCTGTTATCTGGTTTATGTCTGTTTTCTTGAGTTGTTGTGCTGTTACTTGAATTATTAGTTAGCAAGCATGTTGCCAGTGGTGTTTTGCTCTGTTATTGTCCTTACTGTTATTTATTTTTTATGTAGTTATAAGCGTAATGTTTACTCTAACCTTACTTGAGAATACTTTTTGAATCCTATATTGGGTTGGGAGAGCTGTTAGTTACTTCCCACTGATTGTGGACATTTGTTGAATATTTTGCAAATGCTAAAGTTTAGAGTTGTAACCGTTTGGACCGGGGTTGTGAGATCTGGCCTTGTGAGCCTCAGTGTAGCGCTTGTCATAGTGGACGAGCATTATGAGTTAGACATTAGGACCTCTGGTCTTATGGGTCTTAAGTAGTAGTTGAGTTGTCTTTCGGTGTTCAATAAGGTTATTTCGGATAATGGATGATATTGTGTTTTGGAGTTACGATTAATTTTGAGATAGTAGAGATGAGTTTATGGGACCTCATCCCTTAATACTTTTTCGGAGCTTATATCTACATTATGATTTGACATATTTATAATAGTTGTTTTATCCTTGGAGTAACATTTCCGTCTCGGTGGTATTTCCGCTACCACTCACTTGCTCTTTTATGTATTTATGTATTTATTTATTTAAGTCAATTTATGTCGGGATGTTACATCTTTGCTCGTTTTTCCCATAAAAGAACCTATGTAAAGAATAAGAGTTGCTTATTGCTAATTTTTTTAATTCCCAAGTTTAATTATTTAGACCCGTAAAAACCTACCATCATCTCTTAGATAAGCCAAAAGAAATGAGAGTACGTGTTTAAAATGTACCCTTTTTTAGCACTAGGCGTAATATTGTCAAATGTAAGGTTACTCGTAAAGTTATAACACATAAAGAGATTCATTAGATTAAAAAGGATTACTTTTTAGTTATTAATCAACCTATGTAGAATTCGAACCTACATCTTCTGCGCAATAACACAATGCTCTACCAATTGAGCTAATAGGTTTGTAATAGAAATGAGTGAATAACCACCATTAAAATAGTATAGCGAAAAGACTTACACACTCATCGAGGGTACGTTAGAAACCAGAATCATACCTCCAACTATAATGGAGCAAATACTTAAAATAGACTTAACAAAGGCATCACCTAATGCCAACAATAGACCATCACTAAGATCAAGCCCACTCACACATTGAATTCAGACCCACCTGCACACTGGACTTATAACCACCTGCACACTGAAATCAGGAAAAAAGCAAGCAGTAGCTTAACTCCACCAGACTTACGTCAACAATAACATGACAACACTGAAGGAACCAGACGCCACCATAACTTTAAAACCATAACTTACTACATATAATATGAATGCTTATTAATTGTAAGTTATTATGCGTGGGGGTACATTGAACAAAATAACCAACACTGTAAGCTAAAATAGAACTACTTAACAGCCAATGTAAGTAGAAACACACCCCAAACAGAATATCATTCCATATGAAATGAAAATAAGTACTAGAAGCAAAACAGTTTCAAAAGGGAGAAGTAAACTCACCTCAACATTATCTTTCAGATATTTTTCGATGGAAAAATTGACAAGAACAGTCCAAACTATTGGTCATCTTCTATAAACAGTCCAAACTATTGATAATCTAGGAACAGTCCAAACTATGACACCCATCTTCCATAAACAGGCCAAGTGACCTGTTGACCTGTTATAACAGGTAAAGCTTATTTTATTTTTATTTTTATTTTTCTTTTCGGTTTTAATACCATTTTTAATTAGCTTAAAAAATAAAAAACAATCCTTCCCCACCTTAGTCCCCCACCTCAGTCCCTGCCATCCACCCCTAGGCTCCCACCCCTTCCCACACCCACACCGCCACCGCCACCACCATTCTCCACCTCAGTCCCCATCTCCCATTTTCCACCCTCCATTCCTCTCGCCAACCCCAAGCACCACCCCAACCATCACCGTGATATAGGACGTCACCAAGTGCAAGCTCAACGACGGCGAGGATCCGGCAGCGATGATGACGATCGCTTTTGCGGGGATAACTTCTCGCCTCGCTTTTCAGAAATTTTCAGCTGTTCTGTCACTTTATTAACTCCATGATTTATCTTTTATATCCTTCGATTGAGTTGTGGGAGTCTCAGCTGGTTGTGGTAGTTTGGTTTCATGGTGGTGTTTGCTGGGTTTTGTGGCGGTGATAGTCATGGTTTTCGATTGGAGTTTCGCGGTCATACCCTCATTTTCCCATCCTCCTTCTTCTTCTTCTTCACTCTCTGCAATTCTTAATCTCTTTATTCTCTCTCCTCTTTCTCTCTCTTCAGCTGCTTCATTTCAGATTGATCCTTCTCTACTTCAGCTCTGTTTCGATCGTATTTGGTAGGTACACTTTTCTACTAATTCCTTTTTTTGTTCTTCAATTAGGGCTTTATATCTTCAAGGTATTCGAATTTCGCCTTTGCTCACAGTATCGAATATGCTTTTGTGATTTTGCATTTCTGTCTTTTATTCTTTTTCACATTTTATCAATGTGCTTGATTCGCTCATTGTTATAGCTTTATTATCTTAACTTTGATAATTGGATATCATGGCAGCTGAGCTTGTTCTTTATGACTTATGAGCTTTACCCGTTTGTTTTCGTGTCAGATCAGGTATTGAGCAAGTATGGCTCCCACGAGAAAGTCGAGTATGTGCTGGTTGGGGTTTTGTGGTGGTTTTCAATTGGGTTTCGTGGTATTGGTGGTTTTCTTGCGAGATTTCTTGGTGGTCGGTGGTATTTTGGACTGTTCCTGGGTGAGGTTTGGCAAGGTTCAGTGGTGGTCGGTGGTATTTTGGGTTTGATTGGTGTTCGAAATTCGATTGGGCGGGGTGGTAATGGATGGGGAGAGGTGGTTGTGGGTGTGGGGAAGGGGTGGGGGTGGTTGGCAGGGAGTGGTGGTTGTGGGTGTCGGAAGGGGTAGGGGTGGTTGGCAGGGAGTGGGGGGGGGGGAAGGTTTTGTTTTTGTTTGTGGTGGTGTTAATGGAGTTTGTGGTGGTGTGAGTGTGGGAAGAGGGCTGGCAGGTGGTGGGGTGGGGTGTTGTTTTTTTTTTTTTGAAGTTAAATCAGGTTATTAAAAAGAGAAATTAAAAAAATTAAGTTTTACCTGTTATAATAGGTTACCAGATCACTGGGACTGTTTATGGAAGATGGGTGTCATAGTTTGGACTGTTCCTGGATTATCAATAGTTTGGACTGTTTACAGAAGATGGCCAATAGTTTGGACTCTTTTTGTCAATTTTTCCTTTTTCGATAATATTGAGCCACTCAGCAGCTTAAAGTCAGGCAATTATCAATACATCAATTAAAAAGCGAACTAAGATTCAACTTACATATCAATTTAGGGTTTTAGGCTTCTTCAAAAGCTCATATTCATAGTAGAATCAAATGAAGTCGACATAATTAATTTCAAAACGTGCAATAAACCGAACACAATCTCCACGCGAAAGACCTAGCTACAAGAGTGATAAATACCAGAAGATGCACACAAAAAAGCTAACGAATTTAAAAAATAAGCCAAAATCTTGAGCGCAATTAGAGACAAAGAAATTAATCGATGGAAACCTTAATCTTTTTTGAAAATTCTGGATAAAAGGAAAAAAAAAAAGAGAGTACGAGAACGAATATTCTGGGAAGTGAGCAAATTGGAGCAAAGATGAACCTCTTACCTTAGATTGTGACTGAAATCAAACCATCATACAGAAAAAAAATACAATGAGAAATCGAGAGAAATTTTGATCTAGAATTCGCTATTCTTGGACTGTAAGTATTGAGCAAGAGAGATGAGATGAGGCGATACAAACCAGAGAAATATCAAGAGGAAACAAGAGGAAGAGAGAGAGCGCGGTATGCTTTTTTTTAACGCACCGTGAATTCCTTCCGTCTAATTATGCGATGGATTATCCAACGGCTGTGATCGCTTGTTTTCAGTTTTTAGTCTAACAAGTGGTATATACAAATTAATTAAAATAACGCCTGAAATTTCTAGTGAAATTTCGGGGTGTTACATCCATAGTCATTTTGGAGGAGCTCATGGAATATGGTGGATACTAAGTTATTTTTTAGTACAAGTCATCATCCTCAAACTGATGATCAACTGAAGTCACAACTGGAACGCTTGGTTCATTGCTGTGTGGCCTAGTGAGCAAGACTCAAAATGATTGGAAAATACGGCTTGCACATGGTGAATTTGCTTACAATAGATCTCAGTCATCTACTACTTCACAATCTTCTTTTGAAGTGATTAATGGTATCAATCCTTTCCATCTTATCTATTTGGTTACACTCACTAAATATGAAATTCATGTGGATTCAAAGAAGAGGTAGGAGGCCTTTAAGAAGTCTTATGAGCAAGTCAAATCTATGATTGAGAAGATGAATGTACGATACAAAAAGATGACAAACACGCATAAAGACAACAAAAAATTCATGGTTGGAGACTTGGTGTGGATACAATTGAGAAAGAAAGATTCCTTAGCAAAAGGAAAAATATATTAATACAAAGAGTTGATGGTCCTTTCAAAGTTCTTAATGTCGTTGTTTCGGGTCACAAGAAACACAGTAAATTTGTAATTCGGGGAAGTCCAATTTCCAGCTAGGGTAGTAACCAAATAAGTCCAAGGTCTTCGAATTCTGTTACCTGCAAAATCGAGCACCGTGAACTACCCCGAGGATGTTCCCGGGATCGGCTCTCCGATGCTTAAGTCAGATCTGATCCCAGAAGTCAGAGAGAATAATACAAGTAAATGCTCTGTAATATATGGAAAAACGTACCTGAATGATCAGATGTGAGTACTATTTATAGGTAGTACTGGAGTGACGTCATCTGGTGAAGATGGTGACGTCATGAAAGCCTTTTTGTCATTGGGCTTGTCTGAAGGCCTGTACTTTCTGGCCTAAAAGATCGTTAGGGGTAAAATGGTAATTTTGCCCTCTAAGGGTATTTTAGTCATTTCACCGGTTAGGTGGGCCATGACTGGAAGGGGCCCAAACATTAGCCCCACGTTCTATGTCGTAGTTTTAGACCATGATGAGACTGCGATGTGGAGCGGAATAGTCTGCCTTGGTTTGTTTAAAAATTCGACGTATCCCAAAGTGGGATTGACCTAGTCGAATTCGAACGCCCTACCTTGAGAAGGTGAGTAAAAATTCGAACGCCCTCAACCAGATTGGGTTGGGCACGAATTCAAACGCCCTCCCCCTGACAGGGTGAATGCGAATTCGAACGCCCTCCTTTGGAGGGGTTCAAGTGTGAATTCGAACGCCCTCACCCTGACAGGGTGAATGCAAATTCGAACGCCCTCCATTGGAGGTGTTCATTGTGAATTCGAACGCCCTCTACTGGAGGTGTTCAATGTGAATTCGAAAGCCCTCTACTGGAGGTGTTCAATGTGAATTCAAACGCCATCCTTTGGAGGGGTTCAAGTGTGAATTCGAACGCCCTTCATTGGTGGTGTTCATTGTGAATTCGAACGCCCTCCTTTGGAGGTGTTCATTGTGAATTCGAACGCCCTCTATTGGAGGTGTTCATTTGTGAATTCGAACGCCCTCATAGGAGAATAGTTCTAGAATTCGAATACCCTCAACACAGGGGTTTAATGAGACTTCGAACGCCCTCCTAGGAGAATAGCTCATAGAATTCGAGCACCCTCCTAGGAGAATAGTTCTAAAAAAGACTTAGACACACTTATAATTCAGTGTTTCTTAGAATTCGAACACCCTCAAATAAAGAGGTTCGATACAGAACTCGAGCGCCCTCTTCAGGGTGTTCGATATAAAATAGATTACACTCACCATAGGGTGTTTTATAACAAAACTCGAACTCCCTCCTTGGAGGGGTCCTATGAAAGACAAAATTCGAACGCCCTCAATAGAGAGGCTCAATACAAAACTCGAACGCCCTCCATTGGGTGTTCGATATAAAATTGTAAACACCAACCATTGAGTGGTTAATTTTCTTCGAGGTTCCTGGTAAGGGCTAATTGAGTCCAATACTCAATTTGAAATTTCGACGGGGCCTGGTGAAGGCATTCGTTTGAAATTCGAGGTGGCCTGGTAAGGGCATTCGTTTGAAATTCGAGGTGGCCTGGTGAGGGCTAATTGAGTTCAACACTCGTTTGCTCGAAATGGGGTGCCTTATGAAGGGCTTTGCATACTTGAAAATTTTTCTAAGTATGGATTCAAAGAACATCCTTGAATTTACTCGAGGTAGCTCAGTCAAAGGGTTGTTCCCTTGGAAGAGTTCGAGGAAGCCCCGGTGGAGGAAGATCTGTACAGCTGAATTTCTTCGAAGTTGCCCCAGTGAGGGTCAACGTTTTAAAGTCAATGCTTTTAAAGTCAATTTTTGGGATGGTCAACCGTATTTGACCGATATTTATACGTTTTAATCGTATAAATACCGTATCGAAACAAACCTCCTTCTACTCCTTGGCACGAACTCCCATGTTGGGTGACTGTTCATATTAGAGAGGTTACTGTTCATGGTAGGTGAGATATAAATATTTCACTTCTTTCCTCATTTACTCACTTTGCAATTTCTCTCTCTACTTTCTCTCTCTAGTTTTCTCTCTTTTTAAAGAAGCCCCTTGCTTCCTTTTTGTGCTGCTCAGAGTGCGTTAAGAGTGCGGGGAATCTCCTTCGTGTAATTCGACTAGGGTATGATTTCTCATTCTTGACTCTTTTCCTTTCTTTTAATAAATTCGATAGGGGTCTCTGTATTATAAATAATGAACCCTGTTTTCGAACTGAGCGCCTCATATGCTTTGCCCCTTCCTTATATGCCCTGGGTAGAAACATGGGTAGATGAGGCTCCTGTTGTATCAATAGCTTATTGGGCACCAAACTCTGATTTTTTACTCGACGTCGTTCCCATTGAGGAAGAGGAGTGTGAGGAGAATTTCGAAGGACCCGAAGACTTTTTAGATCACCCGAATAAAGTAACGATAGTCTTCCCTCCTTCTAAGAGGAGTTACTTAGATTCTTTCCTTTCCCTTGTTGTAGTGCAAATAATGGAGGCGACGGATGAAGGGACTTCGACATCCGACTATATCGAGCCCTGCCCTTCCCCCAACATGAGATTGGGAATAAGTGGCCACTGGTCAACGGGGAACTGGCGAAAGGATCTTCAAGGCGGGATGTCGTTTCTGTCAACCTTGTATCACATAAGTTTCCCTATGTCATGTATCCTCCCCAAGTCACTGACTTGGTGGTGTCGCCACCCCCGGGGTGTATTGGTGTATATAAGTCATATTTCGAGTTGGGTCTGCGTTGTCCCTTGCACCCATTTTTTAAGGAAATTTTAGAGGCGTATAACATTGCCTTATGTCAATTGATGCCCAACTCTGTTGGGACAATTGTTCCTTTGTGCATTTGTCGCATGCTTGGAGTGAGACCTTCCTTGCGCCTTTGGCGCAACATGTTCAGGATAAACGAAGTCTCCGAGCTTCGCCATGGGCCTGGTTGGTATTCGTTTCAGGCCAGACACCTCATCATGGTCAAGGATGGTCTAAGAGATGAGAAGTCATATAAGGTTACGACCGAGATGCCAACCAACCAGGCTCTTTTTCGAGGGGAGTTCCTCTTCGTATTTCAAGGGGACCAGCCGTGGGATGTGCCCGTAACTCTGTCGGATAGTCCTCCTAATTTTGGCATGAACCTTAATGTGCCTGAAATGGACGCCGAGGAGGCTATTGTGGCCATTCACTGTCAAGCCACGTCGTTTCATATTGATGGGAAGCAGAAGTACAAGACTGATTATTGGCTGCCCAATGATAAGGACCTGTCCAACGAGCACTTCCTGTCGGCTTTCGGCGTGTCCCCGGCTTATGACCAATGTAGGGGTCGATAACTTATCTGTTTCTTTTGTTTGTAATATAAACCTGTTTCTGACTCATTTTTGCTTTTGCAGTACTTGCTTACAACAATCTCGATGAGGAGATGAAGAAGAATACTGCGAAGAGCGGTATGGCTGCCATGGCCAGGTTATTGATGCAAACGGGGGAACTTAAAGTCCCCAAACCTCCTACTGTAAGTTCGAACACCCTCTTGCTTAGTTTTAGTTCTTTGTTTCCTTTTAACTTACTCTTTTTTTGTTTGTGCAGAATCCAAAACATAAACCAAAGGCAAAATCGGCTACGCCGAAACCTTTGCCTGCCCCTCTTGCTACTCTGCCCGACCCTCCTTCATCAGCGGTCAAGGTCCCCGAGAGTGCGGGATCTAAAGGAAAGCCCGCACCTCGCCATCAATCGATCCTTAATACCGGATCTTAGTTTTCATTTGGGTGCGGGTTCCAGTCCTTTAGGCGAGGACGAGGTCGAGGAGCCCCAAAATCTTCTTGGTTAGACGACGTGGACGGTCAGTCCGGCGCCGTCAGCATCGAGAATGCCAGCCGAAAGGCTCTTCGGGCTTGTTACCAACGAGTTTGAGAGGCATTGTTGGTGCCTGGGGACAAAGAGGACATCTCTAAGCTCAGTGAAGCGAAGGAGATCGAGGCACTCGTTACAAGTGAGTTTTCGTCTATTTCTTTTGTCCATATCCCACTTCTTTAACTTGACACTTAGCTTATTACTTTTGTTGTCGCAGATGTCTATCCGAATGGCCTGCCTTACTGAAAATGAAGGTCGTGATTCGGGTAAGCTGACTGAGGAGCTCGACAAGTGTAAACAGGAGCTGTTGGAGGCTTCTCGAAAGGTCCGTTCTCTCGAGGTTGAGCTCGAGACGGCCAAGAGGCTGAATGCTGACAACCTCGAAGCTTTTAACAGCGAGAGGACGAGCCTAATAACCAACAAAGAGGAGCTATCCAACCAGCTCAAGGCAGCTGAAAAGAAGTCCGAGGCCTCGCGCAAAGAGGTTGCTAATCTCGAGGGCCAGCTAAGGGGCCAAAAGGAGCTGCTTGATTGTACCCAGGCTCAGCGGGATGACTTGCAACAAAAATATAACAAGTCCGTCAAGGACTTAAAGCAGAAGAGGAACAAGTACATCCGTCGCTAGAAGCGATCGCAGGAGGGCCGCAACTTCGCCGACCAAAAGATGGTCGAGGGTTTCCAGTCTGCTCGAGGTGAAGTCCAGAGTTTCTTCGAGAAGACTTTGAAGGACTTGGCTCCTGACTTGGATTTCCAACAAGTCTTGGCCAAGTACGGTGAGTACGAGCAGAAGGCCCTCGATGAATACATGGAGAAGGAGAAGAGTAAGAAGGGGGTTGGTGATGCTTCGACTTCTGTCCCTGAGGAGGTCGAAGAGGCTAAAGAGGATCAAGACCCTGACAACCTTTCATCCGTTAAGGAAAGCGAAGTTGAGGCTGCTGAGGTTGTTGCTGAAGCTGATGAAGGTGAGCCTGACGTGGATGAGGCTGATGATGCGAGCTCTTCATCCGAGTCCTCGTCTGAGGAGGAGGATATTGACATAGAGGCCCCTTGACTTTTGTAACTCAGCATTCTGTACTTAGCTTTTTGTAACTCAGCTACTTAGTTTTCTTTCTGTTCTGTTTTTTCAAAGCTTGTAATCCTTACTTGAAATGGAATGAAAAGAACTTTTTGCTCATCTTGTTTCATGCTTTTCACATTTATTTTTGACCTGCCAGGTCTCTTGTTTCCTTTGTATGACAAAGTTTGAGCACCCTCTAGAGAAGGGTTCAAATAAAAATTCGAAGGCCCTCCCTAAAGGAGTCGCATTTATTCTTAACATGGATTCATGACGTGATGATAATAAGTTCGAGAGACTGGTGAGGTCGTACATTCTTTGAACCTGTTAGGTGTAAAGAAAATTCGAATACGATACATATAGATAAAATGCATGATAAATTCGAAAGACCGGTGAGGATATATTTTATTCATAATTCTTAACAAGTCTGTTTGGACCGGCAAGGTCTACAAGTTTTAAGAATATGACAAATATTTCGATGTATATCACAGCAACTTAATCTTCATCTTCATCTAGACCGGCTAGGTCGAATTAGTACAAAGGATCACCTAACTTGCTCTTGTATTAGCCCCTTAAGTAGTTATGGTTGGCCTCAAACATAGAATTTCCCTCAAGTTGACGATATTCCATGGACGAAACAAAGGATCACCATCCATGTTCTCGAGTCTGTATGTTCCGGGGCGAATAACCTCAGTTACTCGATATGGTCCTTCCCAATTTGGACTTAGCTTGCCAAGGTCCATCTTTTTCCTGTGGCCTCGATTTTTCGAAGGACTAGGTCCCCTACTTCGAAATTTCTTTCTTTGACTCCTCGATTGTATAGTCTGGTCATTATGGCTTTCTGAGCAATTGATTTGAGCAGTGCATTCCCCCTGGTCTCTGATAGGAGGTCGAGTTTGAAGCTTTTCTCTTCTTCGTTTTGCCCGTAATCATAGAAGGTTATCCTCGGTGAGGGGATATCCACTTCAACTGGCAGCACAGCTTCACTTCCATAGACCAAATTAAAAGGAGTATGACCAGTTGCCTCTTTTACCGTAGTTCGTGCTGACCATAGTATACCCGGAAGGTCTTCGACCCACGACCCTTTTGCTCCATCTAACATTTTCTTCAGCCCTTTGAGGATGACTTTGTTGGCTGCCTCGGCCTGCCCGTTGGTCTGCGGTCGACTGACAGCAGAAAATCTTGTTTGTATATCAAATCGAGCTCAATAGGCTTTGGTAAGTCCACTGTTGAATTGTCGACCATTGTCTGATATGAGTGCTCGAGGTATGCCAAAACGAGTGATGATGTTTTTCCAGATGAAGTCTTGCACTTTGTTATCTGTGATGGTGGCTAAGGGTTCAGCCTCGACCCATTTGGTGAAGTAGTCGACAGCTACTGGGAAGGGCCCGAGGATGTCCATCCCCCACTGTTCGAATGGTAGTACAGCTTGCATTGTAGTGAGAGGAGTAGCCGATTGTCGATGTACATGGGCATACACTTGACAGTTGTGGCAATTTTTGACCATGTCTTTGGCATCCTTCATCACTGTTGGCCAATAATACCCTGCTCGAAGGGCTTTTCCAGCTATGGTTCGAGCTCCCTGATGACTACCGCAGGTGCCCTCGTGTATTTTTTGAAGTATTTGCTGGCCTTCTTCGAGTGTCACACATCTTAGAAGGGGATGTGTGAAGGACTTCTTGTATAGCAGGTTGTCATGCATCAGGAACCAACTTGCACGGCGTCGCACTCTTTCTGCTTCTTTTTCGTCTTCTGGTAATTTTCCCTCTTCGAAGTATAGACGGATGCTTTTCATCCAATTGTTCGAACGGTCTATACTGCAAATGAGGAATTGGCTGTTGATACTTGGTTTGTACAACACTTCCCAAGAAATGGTTCGAGGTTCCAGTCTAGACGCTGAGCTTGCCATTCGAGATAAAGCATCTGCCTGCTGGTTTTCGGATAGGGGGATGTGTTGTATCGAGAACTTGGTGAACTTTTGTTGCTGCTCCTTTACCTTACCGAGGTACATTCTCATACTATCTTCCTTTGCTTCGAATCTGTCTTGACAATAATTTCATTAGCCCCATTCGAGAGGCATAGTTTTAATCCTAGCAGAAGGGCTTCATACTCGGCTTTGTTGTTTGACGCAGCAAAGTCAAACTTTATTGCATATTCCATTTTATTTTCGAGAGTGTCTATTATCAGTAGGCCTACTCCACACCCTGCCTTCGACGAGGAGCCATCTACATAAAGTTGCCATGTCCCGGTTAGGGTGGCAGTCTCGACCTCTGTTGGGCATTCAGCAATGAAATCGGCTAAGGCCTGTGCCTTTATTGCTCTTTTAGGTTCGAATTCTAGACTGAAGTCTGATAATGATATCACGTATTTATATAGAGTTTTCTCCCTTATTTACAAGCTAATTTGTGCGTCATTGGAGCTCTTGGGAGCTATTTTGTGCTAACTATCGTATATAGTTGTGGTTTCGTGTTTTAGTGTTAAATTGCAGGTTTTAGGGAGTTTTCTCCTTATTTCCGAGTTATTTGGAAGCAACCACGGCTTTACGAGATGTTACAAGGCACATAGGATGGCTCACGAGCTTTATGGGCAGTTTAGGAGGTCCCAAGACCCCTAAACGTGAAGAATAGAGAGCCAAAGAGTCAAAAAGGAGTTTTTCGTACTCTGATCGGGCAAGAAATGGCCCGATCGGGCGAAGATATTGTGATCGGGTGGAGAAGTTTCGGACCCGATCGGGCGGACGTTGCTGATCCGATCGGGCGAAAGAACGAAGAAAAATAGGTAGAGCTTCTCAAGCCCAACCCGATCGGGTGGCATTTGGCCCGATCGGGCGGGCCCACTTTATACCAAAATTTCTGCGTGCCACAAGCTGCGTACATCAGTAAGAAATCTGGGCCTTGACTTGAAGCCCACCCGATCGGGTGCTGCTGCCCGAAGCCCATCGGGTGGATGATCCTACTCACTGCTTGCTGGGCTGCGCACTAAATAGAGCAACATGCTGGGCCATTGATTGATGATGTTGATGTTGTGTAATGAGGGGACAAGGGGACAAGCTGTGGCCCATTAATTTATGTTGCTGCATGCTGCGTTTATGTTACACGTCGGCTGGAGACCCGATCCTGGACCTGATAGGGCCAGCGATCGGGTGGGCCCTATTTGTTCCATTTGTTGCTGCTGTTCACGTGGAAGCAAGGGAAAAGAAGTTGGTGATTTTTTTACTATGGACCCGATCGGGTGGTCCTTTGCCCGATCGGGTCCCGTGCACGACGACGCGGATTTTTCTATTTTTAATCCCGTTTTAATTAGGCTTGAGGGGGTATTATAAATACCTTTTCCTCATTATTTTAGAGGGACATTTTTATTCATCTTTTTACTGCCTTAGACTCTAGTTTATTTCTCATTGTTCTTAGTCTAGTTTAAACACTTTAGATTAATCTAGAGGTGATCAAACCTATTTCGATTTCAATAAAAGTTCCTGTTTTCCGTCAATTGGTACTATTTCCTATCCTAATCTCTTTTGTTATTCTTGATTGCTTAATTTATTTATTTAATCGTTCATGATGCAATTGTTAGGGTTTCATATTAGTTTTGTCATTGTTAATTCGATTATGAGTGAGTAGTCTCTTTCTAGGGTGTTAGATAGGAAAGCCATGTTTATACCATGATTGTGATTTAGACTCTTATTGATTTCTAAGGCTTGATTAGGGTGATTGTGATGTGGTTTGTTCTTTATTGAGTAATTAATGTTATTGCGCAGTTTCGTTGGTTGCTTGTGGTTAATAGTTGTTTGCACAGATCCGTCTTACGACTAGAGGCCTAGGACACGTCAGTAGTTCTGATTACGTTAGTGAACATGCGGCGTATGTTAAACTATGAGCGTTGAGTCTTAACCATAGCTCAACATAGGCTCTAATCCCCCGACTCTTGACTTAGGTTTTGATAGTTGTTGACCTTGTTTGATTGGTATAAGCATGGTGGACCGACCTAATACCCTAGGTTTTTAGTCCATAGTTAAATCCTCGTTTTTTCCCGTCTTTCTTAGCTGAATCATTAGTTTAATTAATTCTTCTCTGATTTACTCTAGAGTAGCTGAATTGGTTGAATATTGATTTAGAAACTCTGTCTCCCTGTGGATTCGACCCTGCTTCCACTGACTACCTTAGTTAGAGGACCGTAGGTTTATTTTTGAATAGGCGATACGACTAAAACCTATCAGATAACTGATTAGCCCATTCGGTAACTCGACTAGAGCCATTTCTATTTTCAATGAGCTTTCTGAGTGGCTGACTAGTGAGTAATTTAATAGGATGAGCTTGAAAATAAGGCTTCAATTTTCGACTAGCCATCACCAAGGCATATATCATTTTCTCCGATGGGGGGTATCTACTTTCAGCACCTCGGAAGGCATGGCTAACAAAATACACCGGGTGTTGTTGTTTGTCTCTTTCAGCAACAAGCACAGCACTTAGAGCGGTTTCAGATACCGCGAGATAAACGAACAATGTTTCTCCCGGAAAGGGTGAAACAAGCTTCGGCAATGAAGCTAAGTGAGTTTTCAATTGTTGGAAGGCATTTTCTGCTTCACGGTCCCATTCGAAGCATGGTTTCTTCAAAGTATTGAAGAAGTGTAAGCTCTTGTCAGCTGATCTTGATTGGAATCGTCCTAAGGCGGTGATAGGTTTTAGTCGTATCACCTAATCAAAAATAAACCTACGGTCCTCTAACTAAGGTAGTCAGTGGTAGCAGGGTCGAATCCGCAGGGAGACAGAGTTTCTATATTAAAATCCAATTAACCAACTACTTCAGATGAAAATATGGAGAATTAACTGAGCTAATGAGTAAGCTAAATAATACGAATTAAGTCGAGGATTTAACTATGGAATAAAAGCCTAGGGTATTAGGTCGGTCCACCATGCTTATACCAATCAAGTAGGGTCAACTACTATTAAAACCTAAGTCAAGAGTCGGGGGATTAGAGCCTGTGTTGAGCTATGGTTAAGACTCAACGCTCATAGTTCAACATACGCCGCATGTTCACTAACGTAATCAGAACTACTGATGTGTCCTAGGCCTCTAGTCGTAAGACGGATCTGTGCAAACAACTATTAACCACAAGCAATCAATGAAATTGGCCACTAACATTAATCACTAATTAAGAACAAACCACACCACAATCACTCTAATCAAGCCCTAGAAATCAATAGGAGTCTAAATAGCAATCATGGTATAAACATGGCTTCCCTATCTAACACCCTAGAAAGAGAACTACTCAGACATGATCGAATTGACAACAACAAAACTAATTGAAAACCCTAAGAATTGCATCATGAACTAATTGAGAAATAAGCAATTGAACTAAAGTAATTGAGATAAAGGAATAAAGCAATAAGCAAGACGATTACCAAATTGACGGAAAGCGGAAACTTTAATTGAATTGAAATTGTACTTGAATCTCTTCTACAATCCAAAGCAATGATAAATTAGGTTAAGAGCTCTCTAAGTGTTTTATAATATGAAAGATACAAAATAAATATAACCTAAAAGTATTTATAAGTCTTAAGAAAACAATAAGATAGAGTGGGGAAAATAACGAAAATCTCATCCCCGTGTCATCCACCCGATCGGGCAAAAGGCTGCCCGATCGGGCCTGGGAACAAGTCTTCAGCAGCAACAAAATAGGCTTCACCCGACTGGATCGGGCAGATTCCACCCGATCGGGGCCGCAACCCCAGCACCCGATCGGGCAAGTCCACCCGATGCCATCGGGTGGATGTCATCTTCAGCTCTCAGAAAAACAGCAAAAATGGCTAAGTATTGCTCCGCCCGATCACATCGGGCAAGGCCGACCGATCGGGCGGGAAACCTTAACTCCAGATTCTGCACTCGTACCCGATCGGGCAGTTGTTGCCCGACCCGATCGGGCGAGTCTTCTTCTTGCCTTGCTTTGCTTGGCTTCAGACGCCAAGTCTTTGCACACTTACTTCTTCATAATGGGGTCCAAATACCATCTGGAGACCTTAAAGATGCCTCATAACTTCCCGCTATAGCGTGGTGCTCAAAACATCAAGTAAATAGGGAGTTTTTCCCTAAAACCTGCAAAATGATATAGAACACACAAACCACAACTATATCGAAATAGTTAGCATAAATAGCTCCTAAGAGCATCAATATAGCACAATTTAGCTTGTAAAGAAAGGGAAAAACTCTATAAGATATCGATATATCAGGCGGCCATACACCCCGTGAGTCTTTGAACCTCCTTCACAGTTCGAGGAGAATTCATGTTGATGATGGCTTGTATTTTGTTAGGGTTAGCTTCAATGCCCCTCTCGTCCACCAAGAATCCTAAGCATTTTCCTCCTCGAACGCCGAAGACACACTTCTTAGGATTCAATTTCATGTTGTAAGAGCGAAGGGTGGACAAGGTTTCTCGCAGATCTTGGACGTGATCTTCGACCAGTTTGCTTTTAACTATCATATCATCAACGTAGACTTCAACGTTGCGCCCCAACTGCTTTTCGAACATTTTATTGACAAACCTTTGATATGTAGCCCCTGCGTTCTTAAGTCCAAACGGCATGACCACGAAACAATAAATCCCAGAACTTGTAATAAATGTGGTATGCACCTGATCTTCCTAGGCAAGGGGAATTTGGTGGTAACCAGCATTTGCATCCATGAAGCTGAAAAGCGCATGTCCTGATGTGGAATCGACCAACTTGTCGATTTTGGGGAGGGGGAAGTCATCTTTGGGGCATGCCTTATTAAGATCAGTGAAATCGACGCACATGCGCCACGATCTGTTAGGATTTCGAACTAGTACTACATTTGACAGCCATTCCGTGTATTGGCATTCCCTTATCATTCCAGCACTTAGCAGCTTTTTCACTTCTTCAACTGCTGCTTTGTTCTTTTCAGCGCCCTGGTGCCTTAACTTCTGTTTGATGGGCCTGAATTCCGCCTTGATGTTCAGCTGATGTTTAGTGACCGAGGGGTCTATTCCTGGCATCTCATCAGCGAAAAATGCGAACACTTCTTGATACTTTTGGAGGAGGTGTACTATTTCTTTTCGAACGACCTGGTTAAGGTCCTTTCAAATCCGAACTGTCCAGTTAGGATCAGGCCCGAGTTGTATTTCTTCATCTTCTTCGATCGGCTGAGGTCGATTGTTGTTGGTTGGGTTCTCGTTGTAGAACAGACCTAATGGTGGGTGTGAATCTTTTTCAGTTTCTTTTTCTTCTCTTTTCCTTTTCCCTGAGCTTGGCTCGACTGGCTTGCTCTTTCTCAAGCTATTGACATAACATTCTCCGGCAGACTTTTGATCCCCATGCAACCTACCAACCGTCCCATCATCTGCTTCGAACTGCAGCAAAAGCTGGTAGGTCGAAAATGCCGCTTTTATCCTATTCAGCGTGGGCCTCCTATGATGATGTTATAGGGGAGGTCAATGTCAACAACTTGGAAGTTGATTGGAAGGCATCGTCCCTTTCCCTTGTCACCAAACCGGCTAGGTAAATTGATGACTCCAAGGGGGTGAATAGATTGGCCTCCGAATCCAACCAAAGGTTGGTTGATGGCCTTGATGTCCTTCCTCTCGTATTTGAGCTTTTGCAGACATTCCCACGTAATGATGTCTGCCGAGCTCCCGCTGTCTATCAACACTCGACCAACCCTGTGATTGTCCACTTTAAGTTCGATGACCAGAGGGTCATCATGGGGGGGTCTGTATCTCCTTCAAACTCTCTCCGAACACCATGGTGGGAGTGTCCTGTTTTTTATTCTCTCACCATCTTTTAGATGGTACAGGTGATTCTTCCTTGCATTGCCGGTTAGGCCTCCAGAAGCGAAGCCCCCAGCTATGATCCCTACATAGCCTTCAGTTTCATCTCTCTTCGCTTGTTTCTCCTTTCCCTTATCTCTTCTTCGATCACCCTGGGGTTCTTTGAGATATCTGTTCAATTTTCCTTCATCAGCCAACTTGTCGAGCGCTTTCTTCAATTCTCTGCAGTCCTTGGTCGTGTGATAGGATTATGGTATTCGCACCATAGCTTCTTGTCTCTGCGATAACTCGACGTTTTGATAGGATTAGGTCGAGGTAACACAGATTTCTCATTTATGTCTAAGTATATTTCTCTCCTATTAACATTAAAACGAAGATCATGACCTCTGTCCGATGGTCGATGTCTCTTCAGCCTGTCTGCCATGTCTTTCTGATTCGATGGCTAACTTCTCCTTTTGTTACCTCCCTCTTCATGAACATTTTTACAGATGTCCGATGCCTGGATATATTTCTGCGCCTGCCTCATGGCATCGGCCAAAGTGAGGGTCTCCCTCATGGCGAGCTCGAACTTGAAGCGTCCGGGATGGAGACCATTCATCAAGGCCGTAACAGCAACTCCATCTTGGAGGTCGGAGACCTTGAGGGACTCTTCGTTGAATCACTTGATGTAGCAGCTCAGACTTTTCCCTTTCTGCTGGGAAACTGACATCAAGTATACACTAGTCTTTTTGTGGCGTTTTTCCGCTATGAAGGGCTGAGAGAAGAGAGCTTCGAGAGCCGAGAAGCTGGTTATGATGCCGCTTGGTAGACTTGTGAACCAATTAAGGGCCAAGCCTTTGAAGGTGGTCGGGAAATACCTGCACCACATTGCCTCGCAAAATGTCTACACGCTCATTTGAGCTTTGTATGCTGCCAGATGGTCAGCGGGATTGGTAACACCTGAGTAAGGCTCTATCGAAGGGATTTTGACTTTGCCTGGGTTAGGGGTCTCCATGATATGTTGGCTGAATGGTGACTTATGTGCCACTGATGAACCCACTCGAAAGCCTGATTCAGCTACCTCCTCGGGCTCCTTGATCTGTTGTGGATTCACTATTCTCAGAGTGTGACGGCTAATCACGGGGTGAGATTGTCCTGTGGTTCGTGTGGCCACTGAATAGAATTCCCTCCCTGGGACTGTTCTCTTATCTTTTCGATGATCTCCCGGGCGTCGAAGTTCTTACCCCTAATCTGTTTCTGCTGTATGATATGCCGAGCATCATCCTGGCTCGGTGACATAATAGATATCCCTTTCGAAGCCGCAGGTATCCTCTTCGAGGGGCCGCCAACAACATGCTCGGTTAGGGCACGTTTTGGCTGAGCTGCCCTTCGATGAGCCTGCGGCTGATCCAGGACTGTCCCTAGGTCAGGGGGAGTAGTTTGTTGAGTCTTCATTACTGAAACGAGTTGTTGCATGACGGTAGTCATATGTCTTTCCATTCGGAGTTCGAGTTGCCAAAGATCAGAGTAAGTTACCGCTGGTGGTGGTGCTTCGATAGCCGTGTCAGCCTGGCTTCCAGTTATGGGGACGTCAGTCTCGTCCTCCACGATAACACCTCCTTGATTCAGCAGAGTAGTCTGAACATTTTCAGAAGCTGTCCTTCGAGCAGTAGTACCTCAGTTGCCTTGTCCTCGTGTCATGGTGTTGAAAATGCTGCTGTTATGTTAGTTCACGATAGACGGCGCCAACTGTTTCGGGTCACAAGAAACACAGTAAATTTGTAATTCGGGGAAGTCCAATGTCCAGCTAGGGTAGTAACCAAATAAGTCCAAGGTCTTTGAATTCCGGTACCTGCAAAACTGAGCACCGTGAACTACCCCGAGGATGTTCCCGGGATCGGCTCTCCGATGCTTAAGTTAGATCTGATCCCAGAAGTCAGAGAGAATAGTACAAGTAAATGCTCTGCAATATATGGAAAAACTTACCTGAATGATCAGATGTGAGTACTATTTATAGGTAGTACTGGAGTGACGTCATCTGGTGAAGATGGTGACGTCATGAAAGCCTTTTTGTCAGTGGGCCCGTCTGAAGGCCTGTACTTTCTGGCCTAAAAGATCGTTAGGGGTAAAATGGTAATTTTGCCCGCTAAGGGTATTTTAGTCATTTCACCGGTTAGGTGGGCCATGACTGGAACGGGTCCAAACAGTCGTTAATGAAAGTGCCTACAAGATTAGATTGACTAATGAATATGGAGATGTGAGTACTACCTTCATTGTTGGTGATTTGTCCCCTTACTACGATGATGAAAATTTGAGGACAATTCTTTTAAAAAGGGGGAGAATGATACAAATACAAAATCAATTGTCCATGACAAGCTTATTTATTAATCATGGAAGAGATGGGATTAGTTAATTAGTTAGTTGTGGAAAATAAGTCCAAGAGACAAGTTAATTAGGTGATATATTTTTAATTAACTAGAAGTTATGTACGTAGTATGCCAAAAACCCTAGGAATTTTGGACCGAATTAAGGTTTCCTTGCCTCCCAAGTTGATGAGTTGTAATTAGGAAAGAGTATCTTGTGAAATTCTATTTTTTTGGCTAGGAGTAGGCGGCAAGCAAGGGGAAATTTTATCCCTAGTTTCATCCAATCTAGGTTTAATAGTCAAACATTGTTTTCCTTATTTCTTCCTAGAATCTAGAGATTGAGTTGCAAGTTGTAATATTCATTTGCTTAGTTTTTAAAGCCTGATTTTGGCTGTTAGAGTTGTTTGGAAAGCAATTTTATTCTTGCATTAATAATAGAAATTCATGTCTTATCATTCTTACGAGGCTATGAGTGATTTTACAAAAAAAGTGAAAACGTTGTTATTTGATTTTGCTTGTTGCTTTGCGAATTATTTTCTTCCATTACTTAGTGTTTAGGAGTGTTTACTAATTAATGTTAATAAATTTTATTAAGAGTGATTTAAGTGAGATTAAAATTCACCTAAGAGTTCAAGGTTGATCACTTAAATGAAATATCTTAGGCTACTTCAAAAATCTTCGGACGTATAATTAGATTTTTAAGTTCCTTTGTTTAGAGTTTTATGATTGTTTCTTTGGACTTGCAACCATATCACCATCTAAGGTTATTAGTCACCCCCTTTGGCATAGTGGAATCATTAACGAATGCTACATATCCTTTCGTTGTCCCCCAATCATATTTTGATCTAAAAATGTGATTAACATATTTCATAGCACGTATGTGTAGAGCCAAAAATTCTAACTCCTTATCAAACAATATTTAAAAGCAAGGGCTACATATAAATTAAGCAAGGAGCTCATATTCTTTCAATGTGGGATAAAGCTATTTTATTGCCACACTCGACAAAAATTATTTTGAAAAACATATGAAATATGATATAAAGAAGAAAATGAGTATTATATAAACTAACAATAAAGGACACCTTATAAAACTTCTTCCAAACTAAAGCTATGTTCTTTTCAACTTATTTAAACACTCTATTTCAAAAATAAACAGATTATATCTAAAAAATTCATATTAGATAAGAATATTTCAAACCAGATCATAAAAGTTCAAATCAGATCAGATCAGAAAAGTTCAGATCAAATTAGAAACATTCAGATCAAATCAGACGAAAAGAAGGACCCTAACTATTGTATTTATAGGATTAATGGAAAGAATCAATAGAAGTATATTGATAGTAACATCAACAAAATAGACAAGTACTTCATCCGTTTCGCAATACTCGCAACCAAACATATTGAACAGAAACCAAGGAGGAGGGTATAGGGTGTGCAATTAGACAAAAGTGCCCATGTACTTTAAATTTTTAAGTCCCCCAAAAAATTTTGCCGCCCGCTGTTTACTGTCTACCACTGCCATCCCAACATCCCCCCACCATCAAGTCAACTGTGCCACCAACCACAACCCTTAACCCAAATGTGCCATCATCGCCATCACCGTCAATCCGTTCACATACCACCGCCGCGAGTCGACCATCCCTACCACAACCACATAGAATTGTGCCACCATCGCTGCAAGCCCAACCAATGCTAACACCATAACCACCACCAAAATAAAAAAAAACCTAACGAATTGAATAAAAATAATTTAAAAGAAAATGTAATACCACCACCAAAGTCAGAAGTTACTGGTATAAAGAAACCTAGTGAAATAGCTCCGAAAAGTAGATCTAGGAAAAAAAAACTTGAGTCGTGCTATTTTTCGAGGAGAGAGAGAGAGTTGTGGTACTGGTTTCGGGTTAGGAAGAGAGGGTGGAGGTTGGGGATGGTGGTTAAGGGGAGGGGGTGAAAAGAGAGAGGGACACGAAAAGGAAATGGATGCTCGGGTTGGGGGCGGTGGTGATGGTTTCGGCGAAGACGAAGGAAAGTAAAGATTTGGGTTTTGGTGGTGGTTTCGGGGAAGGGGAAAGAGAGTGGAGGCTGGTGTGGTGATGGTGGTTTCAAGGAGGATAGTGATGGTCAGGGGGTGGGGTGTATAGAGTTGGTCGCTGGATAGGGAGGAGGGATGAGGGAGGAGAGATAGTAGGGGTGGTTGGGGAAATAATTAGGATAGTATAATTACTAATTAGTAAAATAACGCAGATCATTATATACACCTAAGACTAGTACACAACTCTATGTACTCCCAGTGGCATTCGCGTAATTATAGCGAATATTATGGGCGGTCTTGTAATTTTGCGGCCATCAATATGACTGCAACTCCAGTGCACTGTGCACAGACCACAATTGCAGATCTCCTTCAAATCTTCAATCTTCTCTACCCAGATCTGAGACATTCCAATTTTCTTATTTTCTCAACATAAATTGATCATATTCAGAGAGAGATATTCTCAAAAACAAAATGTACAACAAAGATTGAATGAAAAGGCTCAAAAGTCACAACCCAGAAATTACGAACTTTGGCGAAGGAGAGAATAGTTTTGCAGAAGAAGAAGATAAAGAAGCAATTGAATTGAAGTTTTTCTCATCGAGAAAGAGGTTTTTCTCATCTATCTTTTCCTCCTTTCTTTTTGATTTTATGAAATTGAAGTTTAATATGTTGGAGTTTTGTGAGAAGAGTAATGCAAAAACTCTTGAGTTGCTTCAAAAGAATATGAAGAGTTGGGGATCCCATATAGGAAGAATAAGAGGTCAATGGTGAGTTTATTAATAGTTATGTTCCTAGTATCTATTGAGTTGGTGACTTGGTAGGTTTTTGTGGTTGGGCTCTTGATTGGGCTAGTCCACACACACGCGCGCCGCCGCCGCCCGCCCGGACCGGACCGGGTCGGGGCGTGGGCCGTGGGAATCGGGCTTTGGGCTTTGGGAAATAACTTAACTTAACTAAATTTTTACTAGAAAATCTGTCATCTTTTTATGACTGTTATGGAATCAGTCAATTCCTTGATCCACTCCTTAATTGACTGCTTCCACTAGCCGTTAGTGGGCAGTTTCCATTACCCATTAATTACCGTTTTTAACACGGTTTTAGGAGGTCAGTTTCTCTTCTTCTGTCCCTATAAATACCCCCTTCCTGGCACATTTTTTAACACACAGAAAATTATCCTCTCATACTTCTCTCGATTTATCTCTCAAATACTGGGCAATATTAAGAGTGTTCTCATACTGTCTCTCTGTACTTCACCGGGGAGTCAGTGTTGTGTTAACCCTGGAGGTTGGTTTGCCACGAGTCCGTGTGTTCGTAGCTGGGAAATTTCAACTTTAGGGCAGTGATCATATCACGGCACAACAATTTTACAGATAAGTTAATTAATCTACCAGTCATACTTCTTACAATCTAAAGTTAAAATTTTTCCGTTTATTATACTATTATTATGGCTGGTATTCCTGTTGCTGTTCCTCTTAATTCTCTCAACCCCTTTGTTCCTGATATGTCGAAATTAGACCCTTTGGATGGAAAAAATTATATTATGTGGTCTGATAAAATGGAATTCTTTTTAGGCCAAATTGGGGTAGATTACTGCTTAACTAATGATGCTGCTCCTGTAAACGCAGTTAGGGATTTTGAGAAAGATAATAAGACATGTAGGGGAATGTAATTGCATTATATGACTGCTCCTTTATATATGATTTATAGTAAGTCGAAAAAGGCAAAGGATATTTGGGATGCCCTTAAGGTTAAGTATGGACTGGATGATTTTGGGACTAAGAAATATGCTTGTAATCGTTGGTTAAAATTTACTATGACTGATGACAAACCTGTTTTAGACCAAGTCCATGACTATGAACATTTGTGTGTTGAACTTGCTGCTGAAAGTATGATTATTCCTGATTTATTTCAAGCCAATTGCCTTTTAGAGAAACTGCCACCCTCTTGGGAGACCTATGTTCACTCTATGAAACATAAGCAAAAAGACTTTACCCTTCAGGAATTAGTTTCCCACATTAAGATTGAGGAACAAAACCGGATTCAGACTAAAGGAAAGACTGACCATTCTTCCACTTTAGCCAACCTTATTGAGTCTAAAAATTCTGGAAAAGGGAAAAGGGGTAAAGGTCAGAACCATGTTCACGGAACTAGGCAAAATGGTAATGGGTTTAAGGGTAAGAAGCAATTTCAGGGTAACTGTTATGATTGTGGTAAATTTGGACATGCTGCTAGGGATTGTAGAAACAAACAGGCTTCTTCAAATGCTGCTGTCACCAAACCAAAAGACAACAAAGCACAAGTCAACCTTGCTGAAGATGACATTATTGCTGCTGTGGTGTCCGAGGTGAACCTGATTAGCAACGTTTCTGAATGGGCCGTGGACACTGGAGCTACCCGCCACATCTGCTCAAGCAAGGAAATGTTCCAGACTTATGATAAAGTTTCAGAAGGAGAATGTGTCTTCATGGGCAACTCAAGCATTGTGAGTGTGTTAGGCAAAGGAAAGGTTTTTCTAAAGTTAACCTCTGGAAAAACCATTGCTTTGCAAAATGTCTTGCATGTTCCTGATATCCGCAGAAACCTCATATCTGGTGCACTTTTAAAAAAGGATGGAATTAAATTAACTTTTGAATCTGACAGACTTGTATTAACCAGAAATGGTGATTTTGTGGGTAAAGGATTTTGTAATGCTGGACTCTTTGTTTTGGATGTAATTTCTGATAATAAAATTTCTACTGCTTCCATTTATCTTGCTGAGTCTGTTTCTTTATGGCATTCTAGACTAGGTTATGTGAATGTTGCATCCATTAAAAGGCTAAAACGACTTAGTCTTATTTCTGACTTTAGCAATACCTCTTTTGACAAATGTGAAGTATGTGTAGAGGCCAGACACCCTAAGAAAGCATTCAACAAGAGTGTTTATCGTTCCTCTACCTTATTAGAACTAGTCCATAGTGACTTAGGTGACTTTAAGAACTCTATGAGTAGGGAGGGAAGAGATATTATATTACATTTGTTGATGACTTCTCATGTTATACTAAGGTCTACTTGTTAAGTACGAAAGATGAGGCTGAAGAGAAATTTCTTATTTATAAAGCCGAAGTAGAAAACCAGTTAGACCTTAAGATAAAGAGAGTGAGATCCGATAGGGGTGGAGAATATGATGGACTTCCACTTAAGAAATTTTGTGAATCTAATGGGATCATACATGAGGTTACAGCTCCCTATACACCTGAAAAAAATGGAATAGCTGAGCGGAAAAACAGAACTCTTAAGGATATGATGAATGTTATGCTTATAAGTTCAGGGATGCCTACTAACATGTGGGGGGAGGCAATTCTTTCTGCTTGCTATGTGCTTAACCGAGTTCCCCATAAGAAGTTAGATAAGACTCCCTATGAATTGTGGAAAGGTTTTAAACCTAATTTGGGTTACCTTAAAGTGTGGGGGTGCTTGGGAAAAATAGGACTTCCTGACTTTCAAAGGAGTAAAATTGGACCTAAGACAGTTGATGGAATCTTTATTGGGTATGCTTCTAACAGTGCTGCATATAGACTTATTCTTAAGGATGCTTCTGGCTTTGGTCCTATTAGAGAGTCAAGGAATGTAGAATTATTCTTTGAGCATATTTTTCCTATGAAAGTTAGTGTGCAATCATGCTTGCCTGTTGCATCTTCCTCTACTTTGCATCATAACATTGCATCATCTGGTGAGATTTTAGAACCTAGAAGGAGTAAAAGAACTAGAACTGAGACTAGTTATGGACCTGACTTCATTACTTCCTTCCTAGCTGAAAAAGGATTTCTAGATGAGCAAAGAGTAAGTGCTTTTATATTGGAAGAGAACCCTAGAACTTTTGGGGAGGCCATGAGATCTGTTGACTCTAGTTTTTGGATGGAGGTTATTAACAGTGAAATAGAGTCTATTATGAGTAACAACACATGGATTTTGACTGACCTTCCTAAGGGTTGTAAGGCTTTGAGTAGTAAGTGGATTTTTACTAAGAAGTGCAAGCCTGATGGGACATTAGACAACTATAAAGCTAGACTTGTAGTTGGAGGACATCACCAAAAGAAAGGTCTAGACTTTTTTGACACTTATTCACCAGTAACTAAGGTAGCCACTATTAGAGCATTAATTGCACTTGCATCCATTCATGATCTTGTTGTGCATCAAATGGATGTGAAAACTGCTTTTTTGAATGGTGAGCTAAATGAAGAGATCTATATGAAGCAACCTGAAGGATGTGTTGTTCCTGGTCAAGAGGACAAGGTATGCAAGCTTATTAGATCTTTGTATGGTTTAAAACAAGCACCAAAACAATGGTATGATAAATTTCATCAAACCATTACTTCAAATGGTTTTTTAGTAAATGATTCTGATGCTTGTGTTTATTCCAAAACATATGGTATTGGTTGTGTTTTCATATGTCTATATGTGGATGATATGTTGATTTTTGGAACCAATATAGACATAGTAAAAACAACTAAAAGTTTCCTAACTTCGTGTTTTGAAATGAAGGATTTAGGAGAGGCTGATGTTATTCTTGGGATAAAGATTACTAGAACGTCATATGGAATATCTTTAAATCAATCTCATTATATTGAGAAAATTTTAAAGAAGTTTGATCAATATGATTATGTTCCTGTGAAAACTCCATATGATTCTAGTATTCATTTGAAAAAGAATAAAGGAGATAGTATATCACAAGAACAATATGCTAAAATTATTGGTAGTGTAATGTTCTTGATGAACTATACTAGACCTGATATAGCTTATGTTGTTAGTAGATTGAGTAGGTATACTCACAATCCTATTCAGGAGCAATGGGGTGCTTTGATTAGATTATTGAAGTATTTAAAAGGCACTATCAATTGGGGTTTGCATTATCAAAGAACACCTTGTGTTCTAGAAGGATATTGTGATGCTAATTGGGTGTCTGATAATGATGAGATTCAATCTACTAGTGGCTTTGTTTTTACTCTAGCTGGTGGAGCTATATCATGGAAATCATCAAAGCAAACTTGTATTGCCAAATCTACTATGGCATCTGAGTTTATTGCTTTAGAATTGGCAGGTCAGGAAGCTGAATGGTTAAGGAGTTTGCTAGCTGATATTCCATTGTGGGGGAAGCCAGCTCCATCAATTTCAATGCGGTGTGACTCACAAGCTGCAATTGGGGTCGCGAATAATCAAGCCTATAACGGAAAGAGGAGGCATATTCGCTTGAGGCATGCTATAGTTAGAAATCTAATTAGAAATAATGTAATTTCACTCGAGTTTGTAAAGTCAGAGAGGAATATTGCAGATCCTCTCACCAAAGGCCTTTGTAGAAAAATGGTGCTAGAGTCGGCACAAGGAATGGGTTGAAAGCCTATTGTGGAGTGAATTATGATGGATACCCTTCTTAGAAAGTTTCTAAGTTCAAGGGTCAAACTAAGTCATAAAAGAACTCAAGTAGTAGATACTACTACCATTCCTATTTTAATAAAAGTGATGTAGTATTTGTTTTTACTGTAAAATGTGTAAGGATGAGTAAAATACTCTTAATAAGTTCATAGCCTTGATAAGGTGGTTTGAAACAGTACAAACTTGATGAACTTACCTATGTGAATGTGGGGGTTACGCCCATTCCCCTATGAGATCCCTAAGGCTTAGGATCTCTAGAGCATTCATGAAAATCTAAGCATTGTGGGGCACTTATATATATATCGCGAGAACGTTTCTTATTTTGAAAAAGGTTTAGGGCGCAAGTATTGATTATGAACTCCGTAGAAGGTTCAAAGAGAAATCTACCTAATACGACAATATGACATACTTGTATGCACTGGGTATCAATTCAAGTCTCTAAGACATTGATGCTTACAAAACTGAGTATCTATTGCCCAAATCTTCTTTTTCAGCCCTGTTTCTTTTTGTCTCTTCTTTTGAATCATGTGGGGGATTGTTGGAGTTTTGTGAGAAGAGTAATGCAAAAACTCTTGAGTTGCTTCAAAAGAATATGAAGAGTTGGGGATCCCATATAGGAAGAATAAGAGATGAGTGGTGAGTTTATTAATAGTTATGTTCCTAGTATCTATTGAGTTGGTGACTTGGTAGGTTTTTGTGGTTGGGCTCTTGATTGGGCTAGTCCACACACGCGCGCGCGCCACCGCCGCCCGCCCTGACCGGACAGGGTCGGGGCGTGGGCCGTGGGCGTCGGGCTTTGGGCTTTGGGAAATAACTTAACTTAACTAAATTTTTACTAGAAAATCTGTCATCTTTTTATGACTGTTATGGAATCAGTCAATTCCTTGATCCACTCCTTAATTGACTGCTTCCACTAGCCGTTAGTGGGCAGTTTCCATTACCCATTAATTACCGTATTTAACACGGTTTTAGGAGGTCAGTTTCTCTTCTTCTGTCCCTATAAATACCCCCTTCCTGGCACATTTTTTAACACACATAAAATTATCCTCTCATACTTCTCTCGATTTATCTCTCAAATACTGGGCAATATTAAGAGCGTTCTCATACTGTCTCTCTGTACTTCACCGGCGAGTCAGTGTTGTGTTAACCCTGGAGGTTGGTTTGCCACGAGTCTGTGTGTTCGTAGCGTGGCAATTTCAACTTTAGGGCAGTGATCATATCACGGCACAACAATTTTACAGATAAGTTAATTAATATACAAGTCATACTTCTTACATAATATTGATAGTTTAGCAGAATTTTCTTGTTGATCTGATTATATTGATGCTATTTGCATTCTTAAATGATTACTATCTTTCATTTTTAGTTGTTTTACTGGCATTTATGTATAATTTGGTTCTAAGTCGAGCTTGTTTTGCGATTAAAGCTCGATTTTCTCTGTTGTATCTTACTTAGATCCCGAATACGAAGTTGTAATTTGAATGGGCGACTGTAACTCATGCTCGAATAGTTAAATTCTAATGTAATGAGTTAGTGATTTCGCGGGCATGAAATTGATGTAATTAATGGTTAAATTTTCCTTCTACCTCGATTACACTCGCCACTTCACCTCTCTTTCTCTCTTCTTTTCTTCGCATTTCTCTTCCTCCATGGTTGTTGCTACCTCTTCTCCGCAAATCTCAACTTTCAATGATGATTCTAATCCTCTTTTGTATTTCCGCGGTTCGATTATGTGCCTGAGCATGTTCGACCTGGAATTCGCGCTTTGTTGAAGCAATTGGTATTACTCTCAACTATTTATCCTCATTTTTTTGTTTTCATGATTTTCATTTGAATGTTTGTGATTGAATATTGTATTTGTTTTGGAATGACTTCAATAGATCTATCTCGAACAGTTCTTTGGAACTTATTACAGTGACGTAGCTAACACTTTGTTAGTGAAACACTATACTGTGTTCTTAATATTAGCTTCTCGATTAATTTGTTTTAAGTTTTAACAGTTTTTGTTTGGTTTTGATGGATTTGGGAGCGTAATTGGTACTACTCTTAATCCTCATTTTGTTGTTTTCCACGATTGTGTCACACTGTCGCTATTGCAGCTATGATATTACTCTTCTGCAAATTTGATAAATTAGTATTGGAATTGAGCATTTGATGGCAGCACTTCGTTGGTTCACTTTCCATAAGATTCCATGGGTTGATTCTGACATTCTGTGAGCGATTGTAACTACAATTTCTAGAGACTTTAAAGAGGTTCTAAATTTAATAATAGTCTGTTGCTTGTAATTTTTGGAATTTGTCTTGTGTCTCACTTGTCATTCTTCCATTATTAGACGTTCCTTTTTTCATTAATATATGAGAGATTTCTGCTTGAACTGTATTAGTATCTTATTAATAACGGCACACTGAGAAAAGAATAAAAAGAAGACATGTTATGGATGTCAAACCTGACTAACCTGTGAAGAATGATTATATTTTTGACAGTCTACTTTGTGTAGAAATATATACCATCATTTTTGCATAATGCAATTCGTTTTCTGTATAGTGGCATCCGAATCATTCTCATAAGCTTTATTTGGAATTATCTTACCTTTTTGAAATGCTGAGAAACTTGTTTGAATTCCTTATCCTGAATTGATAAAGTTTAAGAAATCAGTATTGGATAAACTGCAGATAATTTTGACGCATGAGCATGCTGATGCCGTTCTTGGTTTGGACGATACAGGAGCTGTGCAGCCATTTAGCCCCACAAATGATATTAGCCCGACTCCAATTTACCTCACCCAGGATTCTATGAATAGGTATGGAGTTTTCTCAAGGAGTATCATGATGTTTTGTCTAATTACTTTCTGAAGTCCTATTCCATATACCTATAACACATCACATGCTCAACTAATCGTGCGGGATTGCAACATTACGAGTAGCTCGATATATCTTATCAAGCCAATAAACCTTGTTTAATCTAATCAGGAACTCGCATTTCCCCCTCAATCAATAATGGTATGTTGCTCATGGCATCTATTTCCATAATCCTAAATTTTCTACAGGTTGTGTTTTGTTTCGTTTTTGTTCGTGTTCAAAATTGTTTCTTCTCCATTTCAGGGTGATCGGGTGCGGATGGATCGCCAATTGCTGAATTTCGTAGCCACAAGATTACAGCTTCTATTGTTGGCTCAAGGACTAGTTGATGATTAATGACTACTTAAACAAGTGTTTGTACATTGACCAGTTGCCTGCGATATGCTCATGAAGTTGATCAGCGACAATACCAAATAAAAGTTTCAGACTGCGAAATTTCTTGGGCGTTTGTTTTTGGCTTTTAGTTGGTTAATTTAGATTACTTGGTGACGCAATCTTAAAGTTCGGAATTGCTCTAAGTAGTTGTTATTTTTTTTCTATTAGCTACATTGTTGTGTAAAACTATGTTTATGGATTATTAATAAAATATTGAGATTTATGTGCATCAAGTCATCAACTTTGTTTTTTTTCTTGTTGCTCAACAATATTATGCACAAACAAAAGCAAAAAAAATAAAATAATAACAGTAACTATTTGAGGCCTTTTTTGAAGAAAAAAATACCTCAAAAAACTGCTATTTGAGGCGTTTTTTTGAAAAAATGCCTCAAATAGGATACTTTCTATTTGAGGCATTTTTTCATAAAAACGCCTCAAATAGCTGTTATAACGCCTCAAATGACTTTCCTATTTGCGGCCCCTCCATTTGAGGCTACCCCAAAAACGCCTCAAATAGGCCAAAAAATGACGCCTCAAATTGATATTTTTCTACTAGTCGAAATTGAAAAATACAAACAGCGAAATCGACATCCAGATTGATGGTAAGAAACCGCCATTAATGGAGATCGAAGAAATTAGCTAAAATTAGAAGATTTTTCAATGTCTTTCTGAGAAAAGGGATGAAGAAAAACCCACCATTGCAAGCGTATAGATGAAGGTTCAAGAAGATTTTCGTTTAAAGATTCGATTTTGGTAATAGATGGAAATGGAGTGAAAGAGGAAGAGTTGAGCTGAACTTTTCAATTAAGTACCATTACCCAAAGTTAGAATTGTCAAATAATCGAGCAAAATTCTCCATGGAGTTAGACACGAAAAGCTTAAAAGTGAGGAGGTAAAATTAGGCAATTTGATTTATATTGGCATCAACTCATTTGAAATGAACTTTCTCGATGATATATTGTTCTCCTCGACTACTCCATCTAGTGAAAGTTGTGCCCCAATAAGCCTTATATGTCCAATGGTCCCACATAGGGTCTTATTAGAGCATGAGCTATGAATGTTTGACCTAACTTTATTTTCACTTAACTTTCCTTAGCCACAATTATAATTTATGGTGTAAATGAGTAGATAATTTTATTTTTATTTTTTTTATTTTTATTTTTAAATATAATCTCATTTATAAGTATGAGATTATATTATGGTAAGAAGAATAATCCTCTAGGCAGCCCTCGCTCAGGGCCCCCACCCAGAGGCCCATTACAAGCCATAACCCCCCAACCCCCCCCCAAATCCCAAGCAAATGCTTGGGGTAAGAATTGATCCCTAGACCAAGTTAGAGAATATGGGAAGGCTCACCACTTGAGCCAACCCCAATCCTTATGAGTAGATAATATGGAAATGAGTATAATGTTTTAGATGCAAAGGAATTGAGTATACACATGTTTATAGTTATGGATTTTGCAAATGAGCATGATAATATGTGAATGAGTATATCTGATTAGATGAATATTTTATACAATCAAGAGTACATTACTGGAATGAGTATACAATTGAGAAGAAAAACTCATACTCATTTGAAAAATTCTCATTTGGCTAAGCCATACTCATTTGGCTAAGTCATACTCATTTTAGAAAAATCTCTAAACGCTAAATCATACTCATTTGGTTAAGTCATACTTATTTGGAAAACTCATACTCATTTTAGAAATTTCTCTAAAGGCTAACTCATACTCATTTGGCTATGTCATACTCATTTGAAAAACTCAGAAAAACTCATACTCATTTGTCTTCATACTCATTTGTCTTCATACTCATTTAGGTAATTCGTACTCATTTGGAATACTCATTCATTTGGCTTCATACTCATCTTGAATATTCATACTCATTTTGAGTAATTCAGACTCATTTTGCTTTGTACTCATTTTGACCAACTCATACTCATTTTGCTTCATACTCATTTTGACCAACTCATACTCATTTGGTGTACGTATCTACGTACACCAAGGTGTACCTTTTACCTTCTCGTAAAATAAAATGTGAAGTAATTTGTAGATATATTTTGTTAATTAGTTACGATGAGTAACAAAGTAAGGTTATGATGGTAATTTGATATGCTAAAATTTACTAAATAAGGTTTGGTAAGTATTGTGAAATTTCCCTTAAAGGAAAGCGTTGTGAATATTGCGAGACGGAGGAAGTATCAAACATGATAGAGTATATAACTATATATTATCACATGTCCAAAATTGATGTAACTTGTACAATAGTAAAATTCAAATATAATCAAAGAGAAATGATACAAGGTATTATTCTTTTGCCAATTACGAGTAAATAAATTGCCAGAGTATTTTAACTACTTTCGTGTTGCCTGGAAAAACAACCTGATAAGCTACTAACTCAGAATAAGGGGCACATCCCTTACATGAAGGGAAAAAAAGGGTTTACTGATACGAAAAAGTTAATATGTGCCTTGATAGTTGTAACATAAAACTACGGAAGAATAACCTAAATTATCCTTCTGGGAGCTTTGCCGGTAAACTTCTTCTCAAGTTATCATGCTCCTCTTACATATAAACATGAAATCTAATTATATTTTCTTTTATCATCTAACTTCTAAGAAAAGACCAACCTTACTTCACAAGGAGTAAACCAATAAACATTAAGGGGCAATTATGGCCATAATTAGCCATGATATCCAATCGGGTTACATGTTTGTATGTGCTTCTAAAAAAATCTACGAAATCAAATCTAATGTGGAAATTTTCCAATATTTTTGAAAATTATATCTTCATTTCTTGCATTTGTCTCTACATAGCCAAGTCTTATAAAAGTCCAACAATTGTGAAGGTCGGAAATTAAAATAAGTAGCACATGTAAGATACACACAACTTAAGGCTACATAAACTCTCACCCACGTCGAAATGAAGGCAAGATAGATAAACATGCTTGTCAACGCCATTACCACTGTATAATTTATCAAGCACTTGACAGTTGACAGTTCTGCTTCATTCCTCTGATTCGAGAAATGCCCCTCTGAGATGAAACCTTCTAGCAACTGATCCTTGCGCTCAAATGCATCGATCAACCAAGCAGCAGCCTCCTGTTCCGGCACTGGGATTTGTTTTAATGGAATGCGCTGTATATGAATATGGACTTCTGAGGGATCCACTCCGAAAACGTTGTCTAGCAAATTTGGACATCTATTCTTGTACGCAATAGTCACATCATAAACTGCAGAATAAAAAAACATATCAGGCGCTGGAAAGAACATGCTAGGTAACTAAAATTTCAGTGAAGCAATGTAGGAAATTAGGAATGAAGAGGGGGGGGGGGGGGTGGTGGTGGGTGGGTTTAAGCTCCCACATGACTATTCGAGAGGTGGTTAAGCTCTGCCTATAGCCTACTACAAGATATCTCAATTTTCTGAATGACCCCCCTCTACAATTATTCCCCAATAAAAAGATAATACCCTCGCACTTTTTTTGTGATCACTCTTTTAACAAACTATTGACATAAAAGACTGCTACACCCTTCCTTTTACAACTACAACTATCTCTGGTTTTTCCTCCTTGACCCCTTCCTGACATAGATGAGAGGACCTCCATTCTGTGGATTCCTTAAACTATTTCCCCCAGAGAGCCTGAGTAAGGTGGCATCCCCAATCCAAACTAAACCTCCCTGAATCTGCCAACGGAGCCATTCATTCCATGTTACAGACTTCCCATTAATTAAATATCGTAGGTAACATTAGCACTCTTGTTAACAACAATAATTTGAAGCAAACTTATTCAGTTGAGTGCCTTGAAGATTAAAAAGCTTGTAACATATAAAGACTGATGAGGCAATTATCTCTATCTGAAAAAATAGTTCTAGGGAACCCATGGACTCTCACCACTACTCTCAGTGAAAATTTCAGCAACAGAAGGGGCAGTCAACGGGTATTGGAGTCCCACAAAGTGTGCATACTTCATAAACTAGTCCACTACTAGCAAGACAATTTCCATACCATGAGGAGGAGAAAGGCCCTCAGCAAAAATGCTAATCTCTTACCAAACAGAGAACTGTTGAGGCTAATGTTGGATGTTTTTTTGTTGCTGAGACACACGCACTCCTGCACAGTTGCTTATGAACCTCCTCATACCTGGCCAAAACCACTTTTTGGCAACTCTAAAAGCATTTTCATGGGGTGGCCCCCTAAGGAGGAGTCATAACATTCTTGCATCAAATTTCAGTATGAGGGTGGAAACACCTTGGTTCGGATTATACCCCTTATATCCTTCATAAGCTGGAGTATGAAGTGGTCCTGTTGGATTTTAGGATAGAGCTGTTTCCAGAAAATCCCACAATTAGAAATAAAAGCAACTAGGATGGGTCCTCCTGCCAGGACAAAGCATCAGACACAATTTTGGTGACCCAAATTCTAATACTTATGTCAAAGCTAAACTACATGAGCTTACTAACCCAGTTCGGATATTGTGAACCAACTTCTCTCTGATCCATTAGGTGCTTAAGACGTTCTGATAAGTCTTAATTACAAACCTTCTGCCCAAAAGTTAATGCCTAAACTTCCGCAGCGCTAGTAACAGAGCTATTAATTCTTTTTCATAAATGAATTTGAGCTTAACTCTAGACCCCAAAGTGTGACAGATCTAAATGCCCAGTAAGCGCACTCAGTGCTGAAGGTAGTGTGTCTTTCTTCCTTCACTCTGTTCACTCCTTCTCTCCCGCATAGATAGCAAGGTGTGGCGTCCCTCTTACGAAAGATCAGCCTCTTAGTCCAAAACCCGAGGGCATCTGTTTCCAGGGTGAAATCAGACATGTCTAATGTGGGGACTGTAGTCACGGAAGTCTCGAGGGCTTCAAAAGCAGCAGAGGCTGTTGGAGACCAACCAAAAGTATCTTTCTAAATTTGTTTAATCGTGAGGGCTACAACCTTAGAATAATCTGCCACAAACTGCCTATCATACCCAGTCAGGCCCAAGAAACCTTTCAGCTCCTTGAGGTTTGTGATGGTCTATGCTATTTTAACTTGCAATGGAAGATATCAATCAACAGTAGCAATGAATGCAGCAGCAGAAAGAGAAAGAAATTGATTTTGTGTTGCAGAAAGTGAGAATAGTAACTTCCACAGCATTAATCCCAAAACAAAAGGAACTTTACAAGCAATTCCTGAATCCTTCCTCTCTCCTTCATTCTCCTATTAGAGAGCTAGATACTGCTTACCTCAACATGCATTTTCTAACAGATTCTGACATATTCTAACAAAACTGCCACCTCATGAAATTAACTCTTGATTCTCATTTGGCTTCCCCAGAATAGACTTTTTGCGCCTTCTGAATGTGAACCGCAGTGCAGGCTTTGATGGGTTCGTAAAAAGGTGCTTAGAAATGGGCCATTGCACCATCGTATCAATTTGTCTTGATGCATAAAACTGCTACTGTATAGATGATTACTAAGAACTAATTTAGCTTGGACATGTTTAAGAGATGAAAATGGGCAAAATTAAGGAACAAGATGATGATTATGTATTTATAACATTCGAGAGGCTTGCTTCTCTGCCAAACCGAAACCAATCAACTTTCCACTATTTTCAAGATGATTTTCTCTCTTTAATTCCTTCTATTTATAGCATTTCTACCCTAACAAACTTCCAAATTTAATCCCCACGCTATCTAAAACTAACATAAGAGGATAATGCCTAAAGTACCCTTCCCCCAAATATGAGTTCTTAGGAATACCGGCCGCCCAAACTTCCACCTTGAGGACAAGGTGGATAGTAATCACTAATCGGCACTATATTCTCGACTTGCAATGCAGCCATCCATGTCCCCTTGATCAGCACAAGCAAGAGGGATAGGTTGTTGCAACTTCCGTGGAAGAGATAGGTTATACATAACAAGATGAAGTCTCCTGTTATATATAACAAGGTGAAGTCTCCACTTAGAATTAGGAGTCAATACGGGAAACCAATTGAATTGGGTATGGAGAGAAAAAATGAATTGCGTTGACTTGGTGTTAAGAAACGAGTGTGGAGGTATCAGATTCGGCCATTTCGTGGAAAAAATTCAAGTTTTTAGTTAAGAATGAAGCATCCAAGTATCTTGTCGTATCCAACCGGAAATGATATGACATGTTATTTTAAAGGTAAATGAGGGTGCCAAAGTAACAGTTGGTGATTGGTGTTGGGAGTTTGGTTTTGTGGATGGGAAGGTTTGGGTTGAAAGAGCATTGGCTTTGTCTTAATAGACTGTTTGGCCCACCACCTGACTTGGCGCAACTCAGTCGACCGCCATATCTACCAGTTATGCCATCTTCTAAGCATCCTAGACCTCCATTTAACTCCTCAAACTAACTATCGCTTGAGCCACTTTCTTCATCACATCCAGGTGAAAAACCACCCTACCCATCAGTTATTGCCTTCTTAGATCTTTGCGTCTCCAACTTCATGGCCCTTATATATTTGTAACATGCAAATCAGATTATAGTTGAATTAATGAAGAGCTTTGAGCTTGATTACAGCGAGCTTAACCAACAAACATTACTTGGGATCTATGTTAATCTTGTAATTTAGATCATCAATTGAACCTCTACTATCTTACACGCCTTGCATGTTATTAATCACTTGTATGCTATCTATCATTCACCATATGAGTGATATCACGTATTTATATAGACTTTTATCCCTTATTTACAAGCTAATTTGTGCATCATTGGAGCTCTTGGGAGCTATTTTATGCTAACTATCGTATATAGTTGTGGTTTTGTGTTTTAGTGTTGAAATGCAGGTTTTAGGGAGTTTTCTCCTTATTCCCGAGCCATTTGGAAGCAACCACGGCTTTACGAGATGTTACGAGGCACGTAGGACGGCTCACGAGCTTGATGGGTAGTTTAGGAGGTCCCAAGACCCCTAAACGTGAAGATTAGAGAGCCAAAGAGTCAAAAAGGAGATTTTCGTACTCTAATCGGGCAAAAATGGTCCGATCGGGCGAAGATATTATGTTCGGGTAGAGAAGTTGCGGACCTGATCGGGCAAGCCATGCCCGATCCGATCGGGCGAACACACATGTGCCCAGACCCGATCGGGTGGCATTTGGCCCGATCAGGCAGGCCCACAAACCAAATGTTGAGATGTTGCTGCTGTGCGCTGAGGAGAGCAGCGTTTAAGGGCAAAAATTTCAAGCCCACCCGATCGGGTACTGCTGCCCGAAGCCCATCGGGTGGGAGGTCCAAGTTCAGCCAAATTGTTGTTTATTGTGTTGCGTGTCACTTGAATGGAGACTTGGGCTTTGACGCTACTGAATTGGTTTGCTAGCAGCCGCAAGAAGACAAACACATGCATGGCCCACTAACTTTTGTTGTTGCTGCTGCGTGTGATAAGGAGACATGCATGGCCCACATATTTCTAATTGCTGCTGTTGTTATGTATTCATAAGAATGGGCGCTTTTACTATGCACCCGATTACCAACCCGATCGGGTGAGCCCATCTTTTGCCTATGCTGCTGATTTTGCGTGAAATTCAAGATAAAAAGTTGGGTTGAATTTTACTATGGACCCGATCGGGTGGCCCTTTGCCCGATCGGGTCCCGTGCACGACGACGCGGATTTTTTATCTTTAATCACGTTTTAATTAGACTTTGGAGGGGTATTATAAATACATTTTCCTCATTAATTTAGAGACATCTTTAATTCATCTTTTTATTGCTTTAGACTCTAGTTTTATTCCTCATTGTTCTTAGCTTAGCTTAAACATTTAGATTAGTTGAAAGGTGATTGAACCTATTCCGATTTCAATAAAAGTTCCTGCTTTCTGTCAATTGGTATTCTTTCTTACCCTTATCTCTTTTATTATTCTCAATTGCTAGGTTTATTTATTAAATTATTCATGATGCAATTGTTAGGGTTTCATATTAGTTTTATTGTTGTCAATTCAATTATGAGTGAGTAGTTCTATTTCTAGGGTGTTAGATAGGAAAGCCATGTTTATACAATGATTGTGATTTAGCTTTCTATCAATTTCTAGGGCTTGATTAGGGTGATTGTGATGTGGTTTGTTCTTATTGAGTAATTAATGTCAGTGTACAATTTCATTGATTGCTTGTGGTTAATAGTTGTTTGCACAGATCCGTCTTACGACTAGAGGCCTAGGACACGTCAGTAGTTCTGATTACGTTAGTGAACATGCGGCGTATGTTGAATTATGAGCGTTGAGTCTTAACCATAGCTCAACACGTGCTCTAATCCCCCGACTCTTGACTTAGGTTTTGATAGTAGTTGACCCTTTTTGATTGGTATAAGCATGGTGGACCGAACTAATTCCCTAGACCTTTATTTCATAGAGTAAAATCCATTTTATATTGCTTTCTAGTGCTTAATTAGTAATTCTGATTCTTGTCTGATCTTGTCCGAAGTAGCTATTTAGCTGAATATTGACTTAGAACTCCGTCTCTCTGTGGATTCGACCCTACTTCCCTTGACTATCATTGTTAGAGGACTTAGGATTTATCTTTGACTAGGTGATACGACTTTAGCCTATCAAATTTTGGCGCCGTTGCCGGGAAGACGGCTAGTTTTCTAAGTTTTTATTTGATTATTTAGTCTACTTCTCTGTGCATCGTTGGAACTTCATTGTTCCAATTGAGGTACGTTTTACTGCTTCTTTTTGTTTCTTTTGTATGCCCAGCTCTCACAGAAACGGTTCCAGTCTGTTCAGCTGAACACATGTGGAACAGACACCTTGAGTTCAGTTATGTCAAAGTCACTGAAGTCATATGGGGTTTTGGAACAGACACCTTGAGTTCAGTTATGTCAAAGTCACTGAAGTCATATGGGGTGCCAAACCCAGATGGTCTCTCCACTGGACCTACTATGCCCACCATTGCCGCAGCAAATTTTGAGATTAAGCCTGGACTCATCAGCATGGTTCAGCAAATTTTGGTGGGCATCCTACTGAAGACCAGACAAATCATCTGCAGCGGTTTCAACAGCTTTGTCGAACCGTCAAACATGCCGGGGTCACTCCAGATCAGCTTAAAGTCATGTTGTTCGAGTTTTCATCGAGAGATAGAGCCCATAAGTGGTTGAAAGATGTGAAGGAAACTGAATGGAGTGAGATTTCTGCTGCGTTTCTGAGAGAGTATTATCCACCTACCAAAACAGCAGAAATCAGAAACAAGCTAGCCACGTTTTCCCAATAGCCTAATGAAACATTACGGGAAGCGTGGGCTAGGTTTAGGGATTTACAGAGAGAGTGTCCACACCACAACATGGACAAATGGTTCTTGACGGAGACATTTTACAATGGTCTGCAGCCTCAGACGAAGAGTATTGTTGATTCGTCTGCAAGAGGAGTTTTTCTGGATAAGGAAGTGGATGTAAGCTACGAGTTTCTATCAAACCTCGCAGCCAATGATCATTCCACTTCCCGAAGTCTCACGAGGAAGGTACTGGAGGTAGATGTCATTGCATTATTGACTTCGCAGATGGCGAAACTGAGTCAACAGATTAACACCTTCAACTCCTCTTCCTCAGCAGCACCTCCTTTGAGCATTAATGCTATGTCTGCCATAGCACCCATTACCTCATCTTATTGCGAGGTATGTGGTGTTCAGGGTCACTTTGGGCATGACTGTCAGTTCAGTCAGCTTCAGATTGGGCAGGCAAACGCCTTTCAACAAAGGCCACAAACCTTCCCCCTCCACATAACTACCAAAACACACAAAACTATCAACCTCCACCTCCACAAAACTATCCTAAACCCTCATACCATCAAATCCCACAAAATTTCCAAAGACCACCACCACAAAACTTCCATCACCACAATAATTTCCAAACTCCACAAAATTTTTCCACCCCACCTCCACAAAACCATAACCCACAAGAGCCTAGCAATTCTGAACTGATGAAACTGATATTGTCTATGCAAAAGGCAAATGAGGAAGCACGGAGGGCTCAAGAGGAAGCACGGAGGGCCCAAGAGAAGCACATCAAACTTCTCGAGGCTCAAGTTGCTCAATTGGCAGAAAATAATGCACAGAGGCAGCAGGGACAATTGCCAGGGCAACCCGTTCAAAGAGAACATGTGAATGTCATCACTCTTCGTAGTGGCATAGCTTATGATGCTCCTCCATTGCCCGTTGATGAGATTACCCCAACTGCAGGGAAGAAGAGGGTGGTAGAGGAAGGAAAAAGAAAGAATTCGACGTCTGCAGAAGCTGAACAGACAGGGGAGAAAAAGGAGAAGGTTTCTGAAACGCCTTTTACACCAAGGCTACTTTTTCCTCACAGGATGCAACACTCCAAGGTCGATCAGCAGTTTGGTAAGTCAAGAACATAGTCAAGAACCTTGAGGTAACGATTCCATTCACAGATTTAATTACCCAAGTGCATGTTTATGCCAAATTTCTTAAAGACATGATCACTAAGAAAAGAGACTTTGATGGGGTAGAACGTGTCGCTCTTATGAAGAGTGTAGTGCTTTTATCCAAAAAAAAAATCCCCACCAAAGTTAAAAGATCTTGTTAGTTTTTCGATACCCTGCCATCTTGAACCTATTTTTATTGACAAGGCTTTATGTGATTTAGGTGCTTCTGTTTCTGTTATGCCATTATCTGTTTTTGAAAAACTGAACATAGGAGCACTTAAATACACACAAATCACTTTACAGATGGCGGATCGTTCTATAAAATACCCTCTAGGTGTTTTAGAGGACGTTCTGTTAGGTTTGGGAAATTCTATATCCCTGTTGATTTTGTGGGATTAGATATGGATGAGGATGCCCAGATTCCTATTATCTTGGGTAGTCCATTTTTGTGTACTGCTGGTACTGTAATTGATGTTAAGTCTGGGTCTTTAACTCTTAGTGTTGGTGATGATAAAGTAATGTTTAAACTAACCAATGCTGTTAAGGCACCTATGTTTGAACAATCTTGTTGCAGGGATGAGGTTTTTGGATGAAGTAGGTGTAGAGAAGGTTCCAATTCCACCTAAGATTGCCTCACCGCCTGGAGGCATTGTCAAGAACATTTGGAGAAGAAAGATATTTAATGAGGGTGGCACTCATTGCCAAGCCCCTCCTATTTGAGAGAGGGAGGATTAGGGTCGTGCGGGACCTTTATAAACCAGCGCTGTGTGAGAGGCAACTCGTATTCTTTCCCTTTTTCCTTTTCTTTTCATTTTTTTTCTTTTTTTTCTACTTTTTTTTTCTTCTTTTTGTGAGCGAGAGTGAGGGCACTAACATTGTTTTTCCTCTTAGCATAGTCCTTATAACCTTTTGGCATTGAGGACACTGCCAAGTTCAGCTTGGGAGAGGAGTTCTGTTTGTATTCCTTATCTCTTTTACTGCTTTCTAGGATAGATTTACTACTTTCGAAAAAATTCTGAAAAAATCAAAAAAATATGGTTCCCATGGCTGGTTTAGTTGCCTCTCTGTGCCCCTTGTTGTGCTCTTTTTGAAAATGATTTGACTTTGTTTTCTGGATAGCTGGGCATCTGTGATCTTGAGGCTATGATTTGATGTTTGATTGCTATGATTTCGAGCATTTTTAAATTATATTAGACCACTTTGTGCTGCATACCTGAATTGGTTATACTGTGAGGCCTCTTTGTAGCCTATTGGATTCCTATGATTATCCAGTCTATTTTTTTTTGTGTGTTAGTTCCTCTTTAGTGGATTGATCTTGACTTTGACTTCGTACTTGTCTGATATTCGATGGCTTGTAGCATATGCTGTGATAGAGGCGTTCTTTTGTCTTATTCTTGAGCTTCAGAGTGAATTTTTGATATATTTTTATCCTCCTTAGCCCCGCTGAGCCTAATGACTTGTTTCGTGTTACTTAAACCCCTATTATGAGCCCAAAGCCTTCACTTGATATTATTCCAAGCCTATCTTGGGGGAGCTTTTGTATGGGTTGAGTTGAGATTGGTTTCTTGGTTTAGTTTGGTTGTTGAGGAATTTAAAAGTGTATTTGTTGCGGTTTGAGAATGAGAAAAAGAAAAGAAAAAGCAAATTTAGAGTTGCGTGAAAGAAGTTCAGAAATATGAAAGAAAAATGAAATAAAATGAAAAAGAATTCGAAGTTCTTTCATTCACGTACGTTCTTAAGGAAATATTGGCTTCATTGCTTGAAAATTGGGTTTGTTATGAGCTTTTTATTGATTTATGAGAGTTGGGTTACTTTATGTGGTTTTATGGTGTTGTTGGGAGTTGTGTAAGCCATCTGAGGCCTTGTTTGAATGATTCATGCTCCCCCTTTCTCGGTTTTTCCACCACATTACAAAAAGTATCCCCTACCTCTTACCTAAGCCCCATTACAACCCTATAAAGTCCTCTTGAGCTTGTGTCTGCATTGTTCATTTGATTGATTTCGAGTCATTTTGTCAAAGTTAAAGAGTATTCCTGCTAATTGAGTTGACTTGACTAGGATGAACGTCATTGAACCTTCTTAAACACATGAGAGTGTGAGTGGGAAGGGTGTTTATGGTCGGGTTGGTGAGTGTTTAGGCATATTCTTTGCCTGCCACAAAATAGAGAGGAGTGACACCCTCGTGAGAACCTTTTCAGGACTTGTATGCCTTGTGGATGCTTGAATTTGATAAATTGCTTGGATGATTGGTGGTTGGATGGATTTGATTAGCCAAACTTGAATTTTGCCTGCTTGAACGATTCTTAGTCTTGAAAACGTTTTTGAGCTTTGATTGTTTTTATCTATGGGGTGAGGCAATCTATTCCATGTTCATGTTCTGTTTGCTTGAGGACAAGCAAAGGTTTAGCTTGGCGGAGTTTGATATCACGTATTTATATAGACTTTTATCCCTTATTTACAAGCTAATTTGTGCATCATTGGAGCTCTTGGGAGCTATTTTGTGCTAACTATCGTATATAGTTGTGGTTTTGTGTTTTAGTGTTGAATTGCAGGTTTTAGGGAGTTTTCTTCTTATTCCCGAGACATTTGGAAGCAATCACGGCGTTACGAGATGTTACGAGGCACGTAGGACGGCTCACGAGCTTGATGGGTAGTTTAGGAGGTCCCAAGACCCCTAAACGTGAAGATTAGAGAGCCAAAGAGTCAAAAAGGAGATTTTCGTACTCTAATCGGGCAAAAATGGCCCGATCGGGCAAAGATATTATGTTCGGGTAGAGAAGTTGTGGACCTGATCGGGCAAGCCATGCCCGATCCGATCGGGCGAACACACATGTGCCCAGACCCGATCGGGTGGCATTTTTGGCCCGATCGGGCAGGCCCACAAACCAAATGTTGAGATGTTACTGTTGTGCGCTGAGGAGAGCAGCGTTTAAGGGCCAAAAGTTCAAGCCCACCCGATCAGGTACTGCTGCCCGAAGCCCATCGGGTGGGAGGTCCAAGTTCAGCCAAATTGCTGTTTGTTGTGTTGCGTGTCACTTGAATGGAGACTTGGGCTTTGACGCTACTGAATTGGTTTGCTAGCAGCCGCAAGAAGACAAACACATGCATGGCCCACTAACTTTTGTTGTTGCTGCTGCGTGTGATAAGGAGACATGCATGGCCCACCTATTTCTAATTGCTGTTGTTGTTATGTATTCATAAGAATGGGCGCTTTTACTATGCACCCGATTACCAACCCGATCGGGTGAGTGATCGGGTGAGCCCATCTTTTGCCTATGCTGCTGATTTTGCGTGAAATTCAAGATAAAAAGTTGGGTTGAATTTTACTATGGACCCGATCGGGTGGCCCTTTGCCCGATCGGGTCCCGTGCACGACGACACGGATTTTTTATCTTTAATCACGTTTTAATTAGACTTTGGAGGGGTATTATAAATACATTTTCCTCATTAAGTTAGAGACATCTTTAATTCATCTTTTTACTGCTTTAGACTCTAGTTTTATTCTTCATTGTTCTTAGCTTAGTTTAAACATTTAGATTAGTTGAAAGGTGATTGAACCTATTCCGATTTCAATAAAAGTTCCTGCTTTCTGTCAATTGGTATTCTTTCTTACCCTTATCTCTTTTATTATTCTCAATTGCTTAGTTTATTTATTCAATTATTCATGATGCAATTGTTAGGGTTTCATATTAGTTTTATTGTTGTCAATTCAATTATGAGTGAGTAGTTCTCTTTCTAGGGTGTTAGATAGGAAAGCCATGTTTATACAATGATTGTGATTTAGCTTTCTATCAATTTCTAGGGCTTGATTAGGGTGATTGTGATGTGGTTTGTTCTTATTGAGTAATTAATGTCAGTGTACAATTTCATTGATTGCTTGTGGTTAATAGTTGTTTGCACAGATCCGTCTCACGACTAGAGGCCTAGGACACGTCATTAGTTCTGATTACGTTAGTGAACATGCGGCGTATGTTGAGTTATGAGCGTTGAGTCTTAACCATAGCTCAACACGTGCTCTAATCCCCCGACTCTTGACTTAGGTTTTGATAGTAGTTGACCCTTTTTGATTGATATAAGCATGGTGGACCGAGCTAATTCCCTAGACCTTTATTTCAGAGTAAAATCCATTTTATATTGCTTTCTAGTGCTTAATTAGTAGTTCTGATTCTTGTCTGATCTTGTCCGAAGTAGCTATTTAGCTGAATATTGACTTAGAACTCCGTCTCTCTGTGGATTCGACCTTAGTTTTAAAAAGCGCGCTAGGCGCCAGGCGAGTGGAGGCGTTCGTCAAATCGCCTCCTCCAACCCAGGCGAGGCGTTTTGCCTCAGGCGAGGGGAGGCGAGCGCCTTATGCCGCCTTGTGAGAAGCGCAAGGCGCGCCGCCTTGGCCGCCTTTGGTAGAGAGTCGCACGAGAAGTAGGGAAAATATAGATCTGACTTGAAAATGTCAAAAACAAAAAAAAGAACTTCAAATTCAGACTTACCTTGGCTTAATTATACCAAATCGACCAAAAGCCCTTTGTTAATTGTATGTTTTATCGCAAATTTAACCCTAATTTTGAAACCCTAATTTTGAAACCCTAAGTTTGGGCGAAAAACCCTAATTTATAAAATTGGAAGCAAACACCTTGCCGGAGGTGACAGAGGGTGCCGGAGAACCTCTTCCCTGAATTCCGGCCACCATGTCTCCGGTGGTCGTCGTCGGTGGTTAGTTTCTTTTCTCCTTCTTCGAGTTTCTCTTCTCTCTTCGATCTCTATCACTTGTCTGCACTTCACTTTTTTTTTTCTTTTGCCTTTTTCCTTTTTATTTTATCTTGGTTAATGAAACTGAATATTAGACTAAAGTATGACTGTATGAGGTGTCCTTTGACAAGATAATGTCACTGACTCTGCAAGTAACTTAGTATGCACTTTCTCTTTTTAAATTTTTTGAAGCTGTAACTCTAATATAATCATGTTAGTAACTAGTATACACTTCCTTTTTAAAATTTATGTTATTTTTAAGTATATTAAATCTATTTAGATGAAGGGTTTATCTATTAAAAAAAATATGAACCATAAGAATATAAAAAAATAAAAAAGTGCGCCTCATCTACGAGAGGCGCGCGCCTTCGCCTTGCGCCTTGCGCCTAGGCTCCGGAGACCCTTTGCGCCTCGGTGCGCCTCGCGCCTTTTAAAACTAAGGATTCGACCCTACTTCCCTTGACTATCATTGTTAGAGGACTTAGGATTTATCTTTGACTAGGTGATACGACTTTAGCCTGTCAATGAGTCAAATCCCAATTTTAGAACTTCAGGAAAACTAACAAGAATAATCACACAAGATATGTTCAAGCTTCACCAAAATAAGGGTCACATCCTTATCAAAATTGAGAAATCTAGTTCTTGCATTTCACGAAATCCATGAGAATGCTATTTGCATGCTACTCTAAATATCAAACATAGATACCAAACTCCAAGACCATGACCACAAATTCTAGAATAAGCGATTGAAGAGCAAAAGAAAGAAGATAATAAGGGTAAAAGACATATGTAAATAGAAGAACCTGCATCTAAGGAGCTCCTAAGAGTGTCCAGACAAGTGCAGAATCCTTTTGTTTTCGGTAGCAATACGTTATTCAACATAGGAAAGCCATTCTCAGCAGCAAATTCCTGACTCCTCCTACATTTCTGTTCACTGTCACAAATTAGATAAAACAGTCAGTTAGCTGTATAGAGAAATGATAATAAAAACAACAATTCTTCAGCAGTCCATCAAAGATGAGCATGAATCCCCTGCTTGTCTGCATAAAATTCCATAAAATACAGGATCTGCGGTGCCTGCTTTCATTTTGCAACATATATCTGACCGGCATACTAAAATAAGACCTAGTGCCCAAGTAGGCAAGTAGTCTGGCCAATAATGCGCAAGATATATAAATAAAGAACAAAAACTTGCAGAAAATATCAAAGTGATATAAAGGCATATGAAAAACCTTTCAGAGATTTCGCATAATGCAATACTATGTTCCACAATAATAATGAATCCAAAATAGAAATAGCCACTAGCTATGTCACTTTTGTAAGAAATAAGCCATTCAACCATATCGATGAAAATGCATTAGTCTGATAGTAGAAAAGAAGTATGAGTGATTACGTAAAATCTGTTCCTTCAGGGAAAAGAGCGAGCCATAAGGAATCCTGACGACTAGTAAAGGTGAGTAGCATTTGGTGCATGATAGGCTCATCAGTCTCCCACTTCCTTTCTAGAGGGATGAACTCAAAGATATGAAATCCCCAACCAAAAATGGGAAGTCTCATAAGACTGTTCTTAAGAACGTATTTGATGTAGCCAAGGCGTCCTTTCCTTAGTGCAAGATCCCACAAGTACATCCAATCAACCTCAGTTCTGTGATTGGCAATAAGTAAAACACGCTCGCCATGAGGAATAGGGTCTCCGGAAAAGACAACTTTGGTTTTGTTAATCTTCTCAAAGAGAAAAGGCCATAAAGACAACCAAAAACCAAAGAGAAGGGAAACACAATTCCTACTGTGATGAATAGTGAAGGCGCGCAACAAGACAGCGAAGAGAGGTGCAAAGAAGACTAAGAAGATAAAAGCAGTTAAAAGGAGGAGAGTCAAGCATAATAAACCCCTGAAAATCCTAAAAGGGGTCAAAGGACGATGCTTTTTTAACTCAAATTCAGATATAAGGGGCTTCTTCCCAACTTCCATTCTTCAATATTTTAAACCTCCCTCCTCCTCCTCCTCCTCCTCCTCCTCAGTGCAACTGCATAAATGAAACAACACAACACCACTTTTCCATGTCACCACACCTATACATAGTAACATAACATATCAAAATCAATAACTGAGGATATTATATACTCACAATTTACAAATGAAATAGTAGTATATGCATATATTAACTGCAAGAGAACCAAAATTGAGGGAAAATTGAGATGTAGATGTAGACTAGTGAGCTTCATTTACAAAAAAAAGGACAAAATCTAAAGCATGAAGCATAGTCCACCTACATAATCTTCCTATCTCAAAAATTAAAACAAAATATTGATTTACCTACCTAATTCAGTTAGTCCCTTCCAAATAGCGTTCCAGATCGATGCTAGGATGAATTTGCAAATTGAGCAGTCTTTTCAGATGTAGGGTTTGAAACGCTAGTTCTTTTTAGATGTTGATTGAATGTGAAAAATCCTGGAAATATAGTGGTGATTGGTGAAAAGGTAAGTTTGTTTGTAATTGTCATTAGTGTCGCCGCCGGGCGTAAGAGATGAATTGTCCTCTCTAGTGATGGTGAAGTTGCTCATCTACTGCGACTTTTTCTCTGTATTTTATCCTTTAACCGGGGCCTTTCCCAATATTTTTTTACTAGTTTTTTCCCCACGCAATAAAATAGATAAGTGGTCCTTTTCTAGTTTCTACTAGCCTTTTATGCACGCTATGTGTGCGGCAACTTTTTATGCTATATTGGCGAAATATATATGAACTCATCAAAATTATCGATTGTAAGTTGTATGTCTCAAAATAATATGTCCCTAAAAACTCACTACTTTAATTAATAATTGATGAGAAAGATGTTGAACGTGTTACAGTATAGAGATTCAGTTGTGGGTTCCTAGTTATTAGGATTTGTTTTATTTTTTTTCTTAATTAAATAGTGGGTTAGTTATTAGCTATTGTTTAATTATTGTTTTTTTTTAATTAAAACGTGGGGTGTGGGGTGGGGATTGGAAGTTTTGTAAAGAAGGTGGGGGGTTATGTAAAGAAGGTGGGGTGGGGGTTTTACGTGAGTTTTTATTTGGGTTGGGGAGTTTTGTTTAATTATTGTTTTTTTTTTAAATTTGAACGTGGGGTGTATTTGGGTTTTGTAAAGGATTTAATTATTATTAATTAAATAACAAAGGGTAAGGGTAGATTGGGCAATCCATTAAGTTTGGTGTCTCACCCCTCTTCCCTTACAGTATAGAGATCAAAGTGGTTGTTTATTAAATTTACGAAAATTGTAAAAAAACTCCTATAAGTTTTTAGTTTTTGTGAAAAAATATTTTTTTTGTGAAAATAACCTCTATAAGTTAGTAAAAGTTAGTGATTGCACCCCTGAATATTGGATGAAATCACTAACTTTAGGTGGTGACTTTGTTAACTTGTTGAGTGTTAATTTCGCTAAAAGAACTTGCAGGGGGTTTTCACAAATACTGGAAACTTGTAAGGGGTTCTTCACAAAAATATATCCTTAAAACTATGTGCTCTTAAGTGAAAATTTAATACTTCCTCCGTAACAAAATGATCGCAACAAGTCAATTTGCACGCATTTTAAGGAAGCGATTCAATGGTGTAAACAAGCAAATTAGCCAAACCCATTTTAAGACTAGTAATCTATAATCTCATTCTTACTTGTGTTAAAATTATTTTAGCTAATTTGCTAGTTTATGCCATTAAATCTCTTCCTTAAAAAGCGTGCAAAATGACTTGTTGCAAACATTATGTTACGGAGGAAGCAGTTGTCTTCTGAATACGACTATCGTAAGTATTTTATCACTATTACCTGGTTATGTCCTTTAATAAAATATTATCGGCAAAAAACATTTAACAAAAATTAGTGATGTAATGTCATATTCTGTTAAAAGACAATAACCAATTAATAAAGGTAATGTGTCCTATTATTTTGAAGGATATAAACCTAGTTAGAGTCTTATGTCGATCGTTTTAACATTCCGTTTGGCATTTTATTTACTAAAAGAAGGGAAGGGAATAAACTTTTTGATGTTTGGTTAATCGGAGTAAAGGGAAAAGAAAAGAAAATAAAACATAATTCATAAAAACAGGAGCCATAAATATGTAAAGTTACTTAATCCAACAGAGGGCTTCCTTCTCGTCATCTTGCAACTGAAAGACGGTCCCGGAAACAGGGCAATACTCCTTTTGCCCACCTGAGTCTTGATTAGATCGGAGATGATCAAATGCAATGATTAAACAGTCCAGGAGTAGCATGTAGTTTTTGGACTGTGTAATAGCGGACAACAAGACTTGGGCCATTATCCTTTTGCATAAGATATATGTTCATGCCTTCCCAGTTTTCCATAGCAACTAGCAAGGTTCAACAGAACTCTTATTTGCAAGTTACTTCAGATTTGAGAGTTTCCATTGATTATGATTGCGTTAGTCAACTAGCACTATCATCTTTCCTAGAATAATCCTCCTACGGTGCATGCCTTTTGGTTAGTTCAATATGGTGTCTTTGTTAATTATTGTTGCATTCTTGTGCCAAAGATGAATAATGGATACATTGAAAAATAAATCAAGTAATGATTCAAAAGTCACCAAAAGACGATTATTTGGAAAAATACTACAAAGAGTCATTAGGTTTGTTTCTGACAAGAAACTTAATAAGAATGAATGATCATTTTCGGGATATCTCCTGCAGCCTGGCTCAAGTTACATGTGTGTTGATGGAACCTACAAAACAGAGAAGAAGAATACCCCCAGGGGTTTTCCGAGAGAAGCCCTCTGATACTTAAATCAGGCGATCAGAGTTGTGATGGTAAGGCTAATGTAAGAGAATTCAGTGAGTTAGGTAGAAATTGATTATCCTTTACTGAAGTGACGGTTGTAACATATATAGTTGTGAATCCCTAGGATGAGAATCGGGTGATGTAGAATCACAGCAGTTACAACCCCCATTTGTATTTTTGTCTATTTGATAGATGATTGGGCTAGCTACTAGGTGGTCCTAAACAATTAGCCCCACGCCGGTGTATGACGGAGATGACCCTCTGAGTTGACGGGTTGGGTCATTAGTGAAAAAGTTCGTTTATGCACTTATCGTCTGATGTTGTCTCACCACCCCTTATGGTTTGCTTGTTCACATGCATATAGTCGACCAGGTTGAGGGTGGGTGAAAATGTGAAGTCCGATTGTGTACTAACATGCGTGAGACTGACCTTTGGCTGAAATGGTGTTATTTCTTTGAACAAGCCGAATGGGTGTCTTTTGCGTGCATGGCCATTTGATATCCGTGACTGACCAACAACTAAAACTCTTTAAGGGTGTGGGAGCTCAACCATGATTTTTGTAACATCTCCGATATTTTAAATAATAAATTTCTAGATTATGCTTAATTTAATGAATATTAGACAGTAGCGGAAATATTGTCCATCGGAGCATTACTTTCTAACTACAATAAAAGGCTGTCTAATCATCATAAATAGAGATTGATTCTCCAAGTATTATCCATTGTGAGGTTATGAGCCTCTTACAACTCAAGTCATCAAAATGACGAAATTCTTAGTAGAGAATGATAACAAAAGATCATAATTCCTATCTCTCACTCTATCCCGTTAACCACCCCCATCAATAGCTTTTTTCACCTGCAAAATACATATAAGAGGTCCACAATCAGTGGGGAGCAACTAGCAATCCTCCCAGGTTAACCGAGATCAAATAAGCTAGTTACAGAAATTCACATCGACTATAGCAATCACAAACCATAATAAACATTCACAACATAGTTAATAATTGTAGTTTCTCTTTAAACAATAATATACTGAAAATAACCATTTGTATCAAAAATAGACTCAAGTTTCAAATTCAATTACCATTCCCAAATAATAACTCAACACAACATCACAACAACCAATGTTAAAGGGAGAAATGAACGTAAGTGGATAAATGTACACCCAGCTCAGCGTACAACTACCCACAGTTCCTACATGATAGAAGTATTAGGACACGCACACCCTGCTCAGCATACAGTATCCTACGTCTAAGAAATGGCCATAACTCCCAATGCTAGTTTTAACGCACCCAGCTCAGTGCGTCGTACCCTACTCAGTACAACCTAACACTGGACCACAACTAATATCAAAGCGGATTTACGTGCCCAGCTCAGCACGCAACTTAACTCTATGTACCCTGCTCAGTACAAGAGCGACAGTTCATACCAAGGACCCAGCTCGGTCCCATAGGATTTCTCTTCCTCGACAAAACAAACTGATGTACTTAGCTCATTACAAAGGTAATGACTCAATAAAATATCATTTTAAAATATCTCTATGTACCCAGCTCAGTAAAAAGGAAAAATCATCTCAACAATATCATCAATATAAATAAACTATAATAGTAAATATGAGATTTCAAATAAATTTTTATTTAAAATCCAAAATACACAAACCCTATATTATTGGTATAAGTGGAACGAATCCAACTTAATATCAACTCAACATCATTTGGTTTGAAAATACACAATTTGCATATTTCATTAGATCCAAAATACACAAACCTTGTATCATTGGCATAAAGTGGAACGAATCCAACTTGATATCAACTCCACAATATTTGGTTTGAAATATATAATTTGAATCATATATTAAACCCCAAAATACACAAATCTTGTATTGTTGGCATAAGCGGAACCAATCCAATTTAATATCAACTCAACAATATTTGGTTTGAAAATATATATCGTGAACCATATAAATCCTAAAATACAAAAATATTATATTATTAGCATAAGTGGAACCAATCCAACTTAATATTAACTCAACAACATTTGTTTGAAAATATATATTTTGAACCATATATTAAATCTCAAAATACACAAATCTTGTATTATTGGTATAAGTGGAACCAATCCAACTTAATATCAACTCAACAACATTTGGTTTCAAAATATGTAATTTATCAAAGTGACATAAAAGTCATAATAAAATGTAAATGAATTTGTTTACAAATTATCAACTTACATAATTTAATTTGATGAAATTCGAAAAGAATAATCTTTAATAAAATAACTTTATAAAATTAATTTAACATTAAAGAACTTTTAAAATTAGTCTTAAAGTTGCTGCAATTCTCTGAAAAACACAAAGTGTTTTCGGCAATTAGGTTTTTATTAAACAACAATTTTGATTTTTAAACCATTAAATCCAATCATAATAGTCTAACTAATTTTAAATCAATTAAGGCACGAAATAAATAATATTTAGTTAAATATTATAAATTTTATTTTGGTTAAAAGGACAAGCTAAAATTTATAGTTTTTCGAATTAAACAATTTACTAATCGATAAATAATTCAACATATTTACACAAGAAGTCAAGTAAATTAATAAAGATCATAAAATAATATATATCAGTAATTTAACAAATTTTCGTTCACATAGAAAAATTTCATAAATTATATTTAATTTTCAACACTAAAATACTTTCGGTAATAATTACACAATTAACAAATTATGTACTATAATTCAAATATAATTACACCAACAAATTTTCAACAAGAAAGAGCATATATTCATTCCAAAATAAGAATCTATTCGACATAGATAAATATATCATCAATAAATATAATTTCTACACTCAAATATACACATATGTAATTACAAATTCATAATTACTAATTAATTCATAATAAATCCAAAAATTCATACATAATTCTCATAAATTCAAATAATTTATTTCAAATAATAATATAATTATTTATACTATGATAGATATAATTTACTCTAATTAACTTATTAATTAAGATTAAACTAGGATTAAAGCTAGTTACCTTAATTTCGGTGCAAGAATAGAGTAGAGATAAAGAGAGACTAAGAGCTAAGATCCTTCCAATTCAACAAGCTTTAACTCAATTGTATCACCTCCTAAAAGTGTTCAAGGGATATTTAGGTGTTAGAAATTGGAGTAGAAATTAATAGAATAAATTAGAAAATTAATTAAAATAACTTGAAAATGCTATAAATAATTTTCTAAAGCTAAAAAATTGCTCAAAATTTGTGTGGAGCACGAAAATGATATAGGGAGTAAGGGGAGAAGCTAACTCTTCAATTGTAGGATCAAATGAGTTTGGGTAAAAATTGTTTGGTCTAAAGTTTTCAATAAATAGGTAAAAAGAATGCCAAGAAAGTCAATGTAGTTGGAGGATGGATTAATTGGGTTGGCAAGGGGGTGAAAATGCTAGAAAAATTTCCACAAGACCATAAGTATTTTCCCATAAATTTTCAAGACTTTTGGACTACATTTACTATTTTTAAAGATTAAACCTTAAAATTAGTCAAATAGTCAAATAAGCTTATAAATACTTATATAAATAGGTAAAAAGAATGCCAAGAAAGTCAGAGCATCAGCCACCACATTAGCCTTACCCTCATGATAGTCCAACTTCAACTCGTAGTCTTTGATAAGTTCTAACCACCTTCTCTGCCTCAAGTTTAGGTCGCGCTGCGTGAAGATGTATTTTAAGCTCTTGTGATCAGTGAAAATCTTACAAGGAACCCCGTATAAGTAATGTCTCCATATTTTTAGAGCAAATACGATTGCATCTAACTCTAGGTCATGAGTTGGGTAATTTCTTTCATGGACTTTCAGTTGTCTTGAAGCATATGCTACGACTTTGCCTTGTTGCATAAGCACACAACCTAGACCATTCTTTGATGCGTCACTATACACTTCGAATTCCACCCCTTCTGTAGGTAAGGTGAGAATCAGAGCGGTAGTAAGCTTCTTCTTTAGCTCTTGAAAGGCTCCTTCACAATCTTCTGTCCACTGATATTTACAATCCTTTTGTAGCAGCTTGGTCAATGGTCGTACAATCTTTGAAAAATCCTTAACAAAACGCCGATAATAACCAGCGAGACCTAAAAAACTTCTTAATTCAGACACACTCTTCGGGCTCTCCCATTCGACCACAGCCTTGACCTTTGATGGATCCACCTTTGCCCCTTCTTTTGTGATTGCATGACAAAAAAACGATACCTCCTTCAACCAAAACTCACACTTGGATAAATCTGCATACCACTTTTGCTTTCTCAATACATCCAATACCATCCTGAGATGTTTCTCATGCTCCTTCTTGTCCCTCAAGTACACCAAAATGTCATCTATGAAGACAACGACACATGTATCCAGGAGTTCATGAAATGAACGATTCATTTGGTCCATAAACACGGTAGGGGCATTTGTTAAACCAAATGGCATAACTTAAAATTCATAATGCCCATATCTAGTACGGAATGCAGTTTTGGGGATGTCTTCTTTGCTTACTGGAATCTGATGGTAACCTGATTTTAGGTCAATCTTTGAAAAGACTCCAGCGCCCTTTAGTTGATCAAACAAATCTTCTATTCGAGGTAGCGGATATTTGTTCTTGATGGTCACTTTATTAAGCTCCCTCTAGTCTATACACATGCGCATACTCCCATCTTTCTTAATAACGAATAGTAGAGGAGCACCCCATGGCGAGACACTCGGTCTTATGAAACCTTTATCAATCAAATCTTCTAGCTGCTTCTTCAGCTCCTGCAACTCAGTTTGCCCCATTCTGTATGGTGCCTTGGATATAGGAGCAGTACCCGGTATTAGGTCAATGCCAAACTCGACTTCTCTCTCAGGGGGTATACCAAGTAATTCTTCGGGGAATACGTCCGGATACTCACGGACAATTGGGATATTCTCAAGTTGTTCCTCAAGGGATAGGTCTTTTACCATGCATAGGAACACTTGTTCACCCATACAAAGAATTTTCTTAAACTTCATAGCAGATACCCATTTGATACCCGTCTTCACATCAATTCCACTATATGAGATTCGGTTTCCATTCGGGCCCTTAAGCGTCACCTTTTGATCTCGACAATGTATGCTTGCCCGGTATTTACTTAACCAATCCATTCCGAGAATCACGTCAAATTCTGTAAGTGAAATTGCTTCAAGTCTGCTTGAAGCTCGAATCCCATAATGGCTATAGAGACATCCTTATACTCAAGGTTGCAAGGATAACTTTCCCCGGAGGGAAGGGATATTTGGGACCTCATGGGAACAGCTCAAGTCAAGTTTGCTTTCTTTACAAAATCGACAAATACAAAAAAATTGTTGCACCGGAATCAAATAGAACATACGCAGGAACAGAGTTTACGAGGAAAGTACCAGTTATGACATCCGATTCTTTGCGCGTCATAACGTAGATACGGTTCGGAATTTGAGTAGACGGAGTTACAGCTTTTCCAGCAGCATTGTTGTCGGCCTTTTTAGGGCATTGGAAAGAGTTGTGCCCAGGTTCCTTACAGTGAAAATAGACGATCGGGTTTCCTTCACATGATTTACCCGGGTGCCAGGTGATAAGTGGACTTTAAGTTCACTTATTTGCATTTAGTTTTAGGTCATTTAGATGCATTTTAGGCCATATAGTTTCCATTTCTTTCCCTTTTTCATCCTTTCTCATATTCTCATACTTAGCATTTAGTTTTAGTTCATTTGCATGTAGTTTAGTTGCATTTAGATCATTTTATTTGCATGTGCATCCCCCCTCCCCCATCTAATATTTTCTTGGAGTGTTTTAAAGCTAGATAAGCAAGGAAGAGGCTCCAAACAGGGGAGCGGGCGCTCCTGAGGAGGCGGAGCGGGCGCTCCGTGTGTGAAGAAGCAAAGAGAAGCTGGCAGTAGCTTGGAGCGGCCCTGGAGCGTTCCAGGAGCGGGCGCTCCATTTTGCAAGGAGCGGGCGCTCCGTCGCCCAGATTTGGTATTTCGATTTCGGTTTTGTATCGGCAGATTTCGGTTTTGTATCGGTTTTTTTAGACGGTTTTGGTTTTGTGTTTTATGGTTTTTCCCTTAGTACTTTGGGGTATAAAAACCCATTTTTGTAATAATGATGAGAGAATCCTTTTAATTTTCATAGATTAATTAGTTTAATTAGAGAGATTTTAGAGAGAGAAGTAGAGGTTAGAGAGATAAAGTAGATCTTGAATTGTGAATTGAAGCTTTGGAAGCTATTTCAATGGAGTTTGGTAATTGATTTTCATCTTTCTTTGAGTATTTCTTCTTACTCTTCTCTTTATTTGCTTTATTACTTGCTTTATTTTGTTTTAGCATTTGATTAGTAGTGATTAGTTGATGATTAGCTCATTTATGTTGATTTTCACCATTGTTGAATCACATATGTTGTTTGAAGCTTTTTATTTTACCTTTTTCATGGCTAGAGAGTAGTTATTTAGCTAGGGGAAGGGGATGACCTAGGTGATCATGAGTTGACCTTAAAAGTCAAGCTTGGGGGGTTAGACTTAGGTGAAATTAGGTTGTCTAGCCTATTTAATTGCTTGATCACCACTTGAACTTGATTTGGGGATCAAAAGTGAAGGATTGAGAGATGAAGATTTTGATGGACCTTAGGCTAGTCAATAGGTTGACTTCACCATGAGAATAGGTGATTTGGCTTCCTAGGACCTTAATCGAATCGCTATGAGTTGTGGAAATACTTGATTGATTGCTTTTACCATGAGAATAGTTAAAATTGGTTGATTAAGTCCTCCTAATTAGCTCGAGAGAGTAATTAGGAAACATATGAGTGACTTAGTCCCTTAGTTGACCCTAATGAATCCCCTTGGCTTGACAAATAGGTTAGCTAATGGTTAAGTAGTGATTCCCCTATCCCTAGTGTCTTCCTATTATTGTTAAACCCAATCATTTACTTTAATTGTTAGCTAATTCGTTCTTAATTTCTTAGTTAATCAATTAATCTCAAAACTACTACTAAAAATAGACTTAGCTCGCTTAATTGCTTTCAAACCTTGTTTAATCCTTGCTTCCTCGTGGATTCGACCCTTTCTTACCCTATGTTAGGCTAATCTAGGTTTATAATTTGGCACGTGCAACGACCGTGTCAAATTTTGGCGCCGTTGCCGCGGAAGCAACGTATTACATTGATTTGGATGTCGATTTTCGAGTCTAAGTCACCCTTTATCCTTCTTTTCTCCTTTTCTTTTTCCCTCCCCTCTAATGATGAAATTCTTGTTATTGCTAACCCCTTGCTTAACTATGGTTTTGTAAGCAATTGCATCTTGGGGAATATTTTCAAGAATGGCAAGTTTCTCGATTCCTCAATTCGAGAACGAGTCATTTTGGAGGTAATACACTAGTGTGGAAGATTCTCTTCCAATCAACTATAGTTGTGAGCTATGGGAGGTTTCTGAAGTAATCTATGCCGGTTTGAATGATTTCACTCGATGCGTGGTTGAGGATATGCATCATGGAGAATTTCAAGCTCTTTCCTTGAATGAAGCTCGAGATTATTACAATTGGCTAGCTCAAGAAACGTATGAGTGGGACATGGGCACAAATCTCAGGTTAGTTCAACCGGACTAAGGTATGCCTCCACCTCTTTCTCCTAGTTGTGATGAAATGCATGCTATGAATTATGATTCTTATTTATCTAATGATTGCATTAATCACAATGAAATCTCTTTTGCTAGCAATTCAATTTCTCACATGCCAAGTCATGATACTCCCCTCCTTCTTCTAGTTGTGATGATATGTATTGTCATGTGCTTAATGTTGGGACTTACAATGATGCTTCTCCCCTTGTTGATAACCAAAGCTCTTCTTTACTTGATTCTAAGCCAAAATTGCATGATTTTTTTCCCTCAAATTCTTGGCGAATATGATAATCTTATTGAATCTAGTTTTGAGGACCTCAAGTATTATGAGAAGGGAGGAGAGCAATATTGTGACTTATTTTATCAAATCAAGAAGTTGGTGAGGAAACGTGACTCTTTTGAATCTAGGTGGAAGGAAGATACTCTAGAGCGGTCTCAAGGATGTGAGAATGAGCGTCAAAGAGTCCAATAGAGATGATAAGGAAAAAGAGGGTGAAAATGATGTCTACGAATCTAGGTCTTTGATTGAGGATGATGGTGATTCTTCCTATGAAGAGAACGAAAATGCATCTAGGGAGACTTATATGCCTTATGTTCATGGATTTTGGAGTAGTGATGATGAGGATGAGTCAAACCTAATTTGGTTTAATCCAATTCATGAGGAGGAAGGTGAGGATTGTGAAGACATTTGTAAATCCCTTGATTCCCTTTTTACCCCTTCTTCCCCGATTGACTCCAATTTTCATTTTTCTTCCATCCCACCTCAATCATTCGAAGACTATGATTCATTTGTGAGAGAAGAGCTTTTGCTTGTGGTTGGAAATGTCAATGATGAACAAGGAGAGAAACATGTAGTTGAGGGAGCTTGTGAAAGGGCCAATGTGGAGAAATTATGTGATGTGAGTGAGGTTTGTTAAGTGTGGAAGTTGTTCCTATTCTACCCCCTCACATCCCTTTTTCGAGAAGGTTAGATCTTGTTCCTTCTTTTCCTATTTCTTTTCCTTTTGTTCCCAAATCACAACCACTCACGGAGTGTCCCGTCTCTCTTGACCCTCCGGATGTTCTTGTTGACTCCACGAGAGCAAAGGTGTATAGTAGTGATAGTTTTTCCTCATTATCTTTTTCTTCTTTTTATGTTGGTTTTGATTCTTCTTATTTTCTTGATTTTTGTTTTCATTCCCCCACCTTTTTTGCTTTTTGCTTTTCTCCCCATTTAGGCATATAGTAATGTATTACTTTGTGCATGCTTGGCTTCTTACTATTGCCTATTTGGTCTTTTCGGAATTGTGTGCGGTTGCATATGACAAGTCATTGCGATCGTTGAGGTGTTATTCACTAAACACCACAATTCCTCTTTGTAAATAGGTTTTCCCTTTTTCTTTCTTATTTTTCTCTCTATTTTCATTTCTTTTCTTCTGCTGCCCCCTTTTCCTTTCTTTCTATTTTCCTTTCCTCCCCCCCTTCCCTTGCCTTTTTGACTTGTTTGAAGCATTGAGGACAACACTTCATTTAAGCTTGGGGGAGAGGGCATTTTAGTTTGTTTATTTTCCTTTTAGGTTGCATATAAGGTAATAACAAAAAATTTCAAAAATAGCAAAAAGATTTTGCATCACTTAGTCAAGGAATGACTTTATATGACGATCTTAGAAGTTAGAGGTTGGGAACTTGGCTTTTGAGTAGGGGTGAATTATCTTGAGTCTCTTATGTGCTCGTTAGGAGTATTAGGGGTGCTTTAAGCTTGGATGCCTAGGTCTTGGTACGAATACACCCCTCGATTGTCCGAGACTTGCCTTTAGCGTGAATTAGTGTCACTAATTCCCTATGAAAAAGTCTTTACTCTCTCCTTTGACCTTGGATAAGCCCTTTAGCGACCTTGAGAACCCTTCTAACTCTATACAATGCAAGGCTAGTAGTTTTTTTTTGAAAAAAGGAAGCAAAACAAAATCAAAAACAAAAAAAATGGAAATATGAAAAGGAAAAGAGCCCTTTGGCCAAATGGATCAAACAAGTGGTACATAAAAGCCCACAAGGCTAGTAGCCTATAGTTATAAAAAAATCATGCTTTGGCCTCTAGAGATGCTCCAATGCCTTTGGTATGAGCTACCTTACCCTCTTATCGCGTCTCATACCGAGTGCTTGGTACCGTGCCTCAGAAACATGACTATCGAGTGAGAGGTAGACCGCGGGAGGAGGTAGTCTAGGGCCTTGCAACAAAAAAAGGAGTTAACTAGTGAATAAACAGGCTAGCTTGGGGGATCTAGTGAGCTTTTGGGGCGTGATTGGTACAAGGTTGAGCGAGTTTTCCCATTTTATAGGGAAAGGTTTCACTTAGGATCAATGAGGGCTTGTGTGATAGTTGAGGGACCTCTAGGACGATCATTTTCTTTGCACACTAGCTTAGACCACTCCTTTGACCCCTAACTTGTGGATAAGGAAGGATGACTATAAGCTTCGAAAGTTGGTCGAGATTTCCCTTTGCCTTGACACCTCTTATAAGACGAGGACCTTAATTTTGTGATGCTCTTTCTAGTTGTAGTTCATGCATTTGTTTCTTAGGGATTGTTAATTGCTTGAGGACAAGCAATTGGCAAGCTTGGGGGAATTTGATAAGTGGACTTTATGTTCACTTATTTGCATTTAGTTTTAGGTCATTTAGATGCATTTTAGGCCATATAGTTTCCTTTTCTTTCCCTTTTTCATCCTTTCTCATATTCTCATACTTAGCATTTAGTTTTAGTTCATTTGCATGTAGTTTAGTTGCATTTAGATCATTTTATTTGCATGTGCATCCCCCCTCCCCCATCTAATATTTTCTTGGAGTGTTTTAAAGCTAGATAAGCAAGGAAGAGGCTCCAAGCATGGGAGCGGGCGCTCCTGAGGAGGCGGAGCGGGCGCTCCGTGTCTGAAGAAGCAAAGAGAAGCTGGCAATAGCTTGGAGCGGCCCTGGAGCGTTCCAGGTTTTGCAAGGAGCGGGCGCTCCGTCGCACAGATTTGGTATTTCGATTTCGGTTTTGTATCGGCAGATTTCGGTTTTGTATCGGTTTTTTTCGACTGTTTCGGTTTTGTGTTTTATGGTTTTGCCCTTAGTACTTTGGGGTATAAAACCCCATTTTTGTAATAATGATGAGAGAATGCTTTTAATTTTCAGAGATTAATTAGTTTAATTAGAGAGATTTTAGAGAGAGAAGTAGAGGTTAGAGAGATAAAGTAGATCTTGAATTGTGAATTGAAGCTTTGGAAGCTATTTCAATGGAGTTTGGTAATTGATTTTCATCTATCTTTGAGTATTTCTTCTTACTCTTCTCTTTATTTGCTTTATTACTTGCTTTATTTTGTTTTAGCATTTGATTAGTAGTGATTAGTTGATGATTAGCTCATTTATGTTGATTTTCACCATTGTTGAATCACATATGTTGTTTGAAGCTTTTTATTTTACCATTTTCATGGCTAGAGAGTAGTTCTTTAGCTAGGGGAGGGGGATGACCTAGGTGATCATGAGTTGACCTTAAAAGTCAAGCTTGGGGGTTAGACTTAGGTGAAATTAGGTTGTCGAGCCTATTTAATTGCTTGATCACCACTTGAACTTGATTTGGGGATCAAAAGTGAAGGATTGAGAGATGAAGCTTTTGATGGACCTTAGGCTAGTCAATAGGTTGACTTCACCATGAGAATAGGTGATTGGCTTCCTAGGACCTTAATCGAATCGCTATGAGTTGTGGAAATACTTGATTGATTGATTTCACCATGAGAATAGGTAAAATTGGTTGATTAAGTCCTCCTAATTAGCTCGAGAGAGTAATTAGGAAACATATGAGTGACTTAGTCCCTTAGTTGACCCTAATGAATCCCCTTGGCTTGAAAAATAGGTTAGCTAATGGTTAACTAGTGATTCCCCTATTCCTAGTGTCTTCCTATCATTGTTAAACCCAATCATTTACTTTAATTGTTAGCTAATTCGTTCTTAATTTCTTAGTTAATCAATTAATCTCAAAAACCACTAAAAATAGACTTGGTTCGCTTAATTGCTTTCAAACCTTATTTAATCCTTGCTTCCTCGTGGATTCGACCCTTTCTTACCCTATATTAGGCTAAGCTAGGTTTATAATTTAGCACGTGCAACGACCGTGTCACAAGGGCTTGTTGCACCTAGAACAAAGAGAAGGTCGAGACTGACGAGAGGGGTCGGATCCCTGATTGTATCCACCTTTGCTACCAGAATTCTTGAGTTCAAACTTCGGTTTCTTAGTAGCATTCTGGAATGTGAATACAGTAGGCCTTTTTGCAGTTTGGGCCTTTGCCGCTTCTTCTTCCTCTTTGATGGAAGCATAAATACTCAAGGCTTTATCATAGGCCTCCTGAAATGTGGATACAGAAGATCCCAAAACAATGGTCTTCAAACGTGGGTTCATCTTTTTCACATAACGCTTGAGACGTTCAGCTTCATCTGGCACTATATGGGGCGCAAATCTAGATAGTTCCGTAAACTTGTCAGTATATTCCTGCACCGACATCAAACCTTGTGATAAACCCAGAAACTCCTCCTGCTTTTCCCATCTGAGTTCGTTTGGATAGAATCTCTCCTTCAGTTTCTCCTTGAAGAGTTCCCACTCAAACCCAGGCAAGGCTTGCATTGCAGCTTTAGCAGTATTCCACCAATTATCCGCCTCTTGCTTCAGGTAATAGGTACCTATAGGCACCTTCTCGGTCTCCGGACATGATGTTGCATCGAACAACTTCTCGATCTCCCTAAGCCAGTTCTCTAAAGAAACTGGGTCGGCTGTGCCGTCATAATGAGGGGGACAATGACGGTCAAACCTGTCGAACACTCTTTGATTTTTTGCTAGCGTAAGAGTACGATGGGTACCACTTGAGCTTGCCAACGAGATAAGTGCATTTTCTAAGGCACGACGGCGGATTCTGGCAGCTTCTTTTCGATCTTGCTTGCGAGCCCTCTCATTGTTAAGCCTGGACGTCATCCTACAAAATGACAAATGAACCCTTGGTGGGTTGTTAAATAATTACCACCAAACACATATTTAGCACACAGGTAAACACATAACACATAGGTTATATAAATTTGAGAGAAAATATTTCCCAAAGCCATATTGGCTTTCTTCCCACCCAAGTAACTCACTCTAAAGCACTCGACTTGAAGTCTAGTCTAAGCAAAAACCTAGGTTTCAAAACTACAAATTCCACGGGGAACTTATAGCAACTCTAGAGAGAGTTTTTGGAACGTTTGGCTCAGATACAAACTGTAACATCCCCGATATTTTAAATAATAAATTTCTAGATTATGCTTAATTTAATGAATATTAGACAGTAGCGGAAATACTGTTCATCGGATTATTACTTTCTAACCACAATAATGGGTTGTCTAATCATCATAAATAGAGATTGATTCTCCAAGTATTATCCATTGTGAGGTTATGAGCCTCTTACAACTCAAGTCATCAAAATGACGAAATTCTTAGTAGCGAATGATAACAAAAGATCATAATTCCTATCTCTCACTCTATCCAGTTAACTACCTGCATCAATAGCTTTCTTCACCTGCAAAATACATATAAGGGGTCCACAATCAGTGGGGAGCAACTAGCAGTCCTCCCAGGTTAATCAAGATCAAATAAGCTAGTTACATAAATTAACATCGACTATAGCAATCACAAACCATAATAAACATTCACAACATAGTTAATAATTGTAGTTTCTCTTTAAAACAATAATATACTGAAAATAAGCATTTTTATCAAAAATAGACTCAAGTTTCAAATCCAATTACCATTCCCAAATAATAACTCAATACAACATCACAACAACCAACGTTAAAGGGAGAAATGAACGTAAGTGGATAAATATACACCCAGCTCGGCGTACAACTACCCACGGTTCCTACATGATAGAAGTATTAGGACACATACACCCTGCTCAGCATACGGTATCCTATGTCTAAGAAATGGCCATAACTCCCAGTGCTAGTTTCAACGCACCCAGCTCAGTCGTCGTACCCTGCTCAGTACAACCTAACACTGGACGACAACTAAATCAAAGCGGACTTACGTGCCCAGCTCAGCACGCAAGTTAACTCTATGTACCCTGCTCAGTACAAGAGCGACAGTTCATACCAAAGGACCCAGCTCAGTCCCATAGGATTTCTCTTCCTCGACAAAACAAACTGATGTACCCAGCTCAGTACAAAGGTAATGACTCAATAAAATATCATTTAAAAATATCTCTATGTCCCCAGCTCAGTACAAAGGAAAAATCATCTCAACAATAGCATCAATATAAATAAACTATAATAGTAAATATGATATTTCAAATAAATTTTTATTTAAAATCCAAAATACATAAACCCTGTATTATTGGTATAAGTGGAACGAATCCAACTTAATATCAACTCGACAACATTTGGTTTGAAAATACACAATTTGCATATTTCATTAGATCCAAAATACACAAACCTTGTATCATTGGCATAAAGTGGAACGAATCCAATTTGATATCAACTCCACAATATTTGGTTTGAAATATATAATTTGAATCATATATTAAACCCCAAAATACACAAATCTTGTATTATCAGCATAAGCGGAACCAATCCAACTTAATATCAACTCAACAATATTTGGTTTAAAATATATATATCTTGAACCATATAAATCCCAAAATACACAAATATTATATTATTAGCATAAGTGGAACCAATCCTACTTAATATTAACTCAACAACATTTGTTTAAAAATATATATTTTGAACCATATATTAAACCTCAAAATACACAAATCTTGTATTATTGGTATAAGTGGAACCAATCCAACTTAATATCAACTCAACAACATTTGGTTTCAAAATATGTAATTTATCAAAGTGACATAAAAGTCATAATAAAATGTAAATGAATTTGTTTACAAATTATCAACTTACATAATTTAATTTGATGAAATTCTAAAAGAATAATATTTAATAAAATTAATTTATAAAATTAATTTAACATTAAAAAACTTTTAAAATTAGTCTTAAAGTTGCTGCAATTTTCTGAAAAACACAAAGTGTTTTCGGAAATTAGGTTTTTATTAAACAATAATTTCGATTTTTAAACCATTAAATCCAATCATAATAATCTAAATAATTTTAAATCAATTAGGACACTAAATACATAGTATTTAGTTAAATATTATCAATTTTATTTTGGTTAGAAGGACAAGCTAAAATTTATAGTTTTTCGAATGAAGCAACTTACTAATCGCTAAATAATTCAACATATTTACACAACAAGTCAAGTAAATTAATAAAGATCATAAAATAATATATATCAGTAATTTAACAAATTTTCGTGCACATAGAAAAATCATAAATTATATTTAATTTTCAACACTAAAATACTTTAGGTAATAATTACACAATTTACAAATTAATTACTATAATTCAAATAAAATCACACCAACCAATTTTCAACAAGAAAGAGCATATATCCAAACCAAAATAATCATCTATTCGACATAGATACATATATCATCAATATATATAATTTCTGCACTCAAATATACACATATGTAATTAGAAATTCATAATTACTAATTAATTCATAATAAATCCAAAAATTCATATATAATTCTCATAAATTCAAATAATTCATTTCAAATAATAATATAACTATATATACTATAATAGATATAATTTACTCTAATTAACTTATTAATTAAAATTAAACTAGGATTAAAGCTAGTTACCTTAATTTCAGTGGAAAAATAGAGTAGAGATAAAGAGAGACTAAGAGCTAAGATCCTTCCTTTTCAACAAGCTATAACTCAATTGTATCACCTCCTAAAATTGTTCAAGGGATATTTAGGTGTTAGAAATTGGAGTAGAAATTAATAGAATAAATTAGAAAATTAATTAAAATAACTTGAAAATGCTATAAATAATTTTCTAAAGGTCAAAAATTGCTCAAAATTTGTGTGGAGCACGAAAATGATATAGAGAGTAAGGGGAGAAGCTCACTCTTCAGTTGTAGGATGAAATGAGCTTGGGTAAAAATTGTTTGTTCTAAAGTTTTCAATAAATTGGTAAAAAGAATGCCAAGAAAGTCAACGTAGTTGGAGGATGGATTAATTGGGTTGGCAAGGGGGTGAAAATGCTAGGAAATTTCCCACAAGACCAGAAGTAGTTCCCCATAAATTTTCAAGACTTTTGGACTACATTTACTATTTTTAAAGATTAAACCTTAAAATTAGTCAAATAGTCAAATAAGCTTATAAATTCTTTAGAAAATCCGAAAATGAGTTTCTACCATAATAAACTGATTTCAATAAGTTTGAAATAAGTTTTAAAATTTATAAATTGATTAATTAAATTTATTTTTATCGATTTCGTAATTTTTCTCAAAAACCGATTTTAAATTCATAAAAAATCTGAATTTTGAAAATAAATTTCACAAAAATTATTTAAAACATAGGAAAATAAATCCAAAATGATGATGAAATTAAAATATTATAAATTTTCAAATCAAGGTGAAAATTTTATCGGTTAATACAGTGAAACTTTAACGAAATTAATCAAACGCGAAAAATTCGGAGTGAATTTTTGTGGTGTTACAATTTTACCCGTCCTCTTGACCATGTAAATGGAGGCTGAATCGGTGGTGACATGAATAGTATGAAAATAGTGTAGGTAGGGTAGGTATGAGCGTAGACCTACTAGGTGCTTTTCATACATGTGGCCATCTAATGATGTTAGCGGTCGGCCACCTATTCTTTCAAATATAAGTTCTTAGATATTATGTATGGGTGATAATGAAGAAGTTGGACACCAATTTGTCTAAGCATGGGTGATAATTGGTAGGGTGGTCTGTCAGTTCAGAGGTTGGTAAATCTTCTAAGAGACCGAGCACCTACCTATGTTTAATAGGGCAGTCGATCAACCCGGTGGGTTAATGAGCTCCATGGGGAGACCAAGCACATATTTATACCTTATTGAAATGATTTTTATACTTAGCCAATATTTGTCTTAGTTAGAATGAGTATATGTAGGGTGATTGGTCACATAGAGGAGTAATGAGTCTCTCGTGAGTTTTGAGCACCTTCCCATGTTTGGTAGGGTGGTCGGTCAACCCAAAAGCTAATGAACCCCAAGGGAGATCGAGCACCTATTCATACCTTATTGAAAGGGATTTTATTCTAATCCATATACGTCTAAGTTAGAATGATAATAGGTAGGGTGAGAGGACTAATTAATAAGTCTCTTGTTTCGAGCACCTATCCATGTTTGATAGGGTGGTCGGTCAATCCAAGGGCTAATGAGCCCCATGGGAGACCGAGAACCTATTTGTATCTTATTGAAAGGATTTTTATACTTAGCCAATTTTTGTATAAGTTAGAATGAGAATAGGTAAGGTGGTCGATCACATAGAAGATTACAAAGTTTCTTGGTGCGTCCGAGCACCTACCCCATATGGTTCTTTAAATCTATTATCAAATTCTAATGTAGAGGTATGTCTTGATTATCCGAGTACCTCTTGGGTTTAACAGCTTTGGTTTCCCATGTTTCATTTCCTAATGTCTTGTCTTGGAAGATGTGGAGTCATTGTTCACATGTACTTCACTATGGCTGAGCCCAATAACGCTTTTAGGATTTTTTGGTTAAGTATTTGTCTTTGTGAAGCCCATTAGGGGTTTTCATTGAGGCAACTTTTATAGGAGGAATAATGTTTGAGAGAGAGAGAGACCTTATATAAACTTTGTTTTAGATTCATTTTTCACATTACGACTTAAAGTTTTCTCATTTGCATTCCTCACTTTCCTTCTATAAGCTTGAAGGTGTTCATGTTCATATTTTAATGATCTTCTTATCAAGTACTCTTTTTTCTTTTCTCCTTTTAAATTTGTCTTTTGAATAAGGCCTTCGACCAACTGAGCCTGTGTAGATTAAATAATGAGTTTTTAGTCCGACCCGAGTACCTCCTCGTCCTTTTCCCCTTGTGATTCCGATGGGGTTCTTGGTGAAGGAGTCTTGCATGTGTCAACACTTGTTGACAATGTTGACATGTCCGTTATTCCCGAAGTTGTTCCTTTGAAATTCAAAGAGCTTCGAGGAAAAGACCGAGGGGGTCATTACCATATCCATGGGAGATATCAATTGCTTTTTCTCCCAAAAGGCCTAGTTATTTATAATCTTTTCTTGTCAATGGTGCAGTTTTCGAGGCAACTGATATGGCCGAGAAGGGACAAGCTCATCTAGTGGCAACGTTGTATGTCCACCCTTGAATCCGAAGGGGTTCCGATCAATTATTTCAATAAGTTGATCTGGTTGAGGTCTTTGAAGAAGGATATCACATACTTAGCCACCGGCTATTTCATAAAGGACCCATACATGTTGTATAGACAAAAGCATGTTGGTAATGTATGGTCTTCACCTCCTGGTTGTAACACCCCCGCAATCCCTCCTTTTTTAAACCTATGCAAAACAGATAAACTGCGGAGATGTTACGCCACGCATGATAAGGCTAAACTGAGAATACATCAAAAGTCTTTTAAAATATAACTTGAAATACTTTAATAAAACTGAATTATGAAATTCAATAAACGAGTTAACAACTAAAGAACTACCCCATAATAGTTCCTAATTCAAAACAAACATAAACCAAAATATTTTTATTAAAATTAGTGTTTATGCACTAAAATTCTCATCTTGATGCTCATGATCCCCATGCACAACAACACCTGTACCTGAAATGTAACCTCTAAGATCTTCTCGCTAGTCTCAAACACATTCATGAATGGGTCGTCAAAGGGTCATTGAGAGACGACAATAACCAAAAACAAACAAATCACATACATCGGCACTGCTGAGTACATAACACTACTAAGCTAATGCAATAAATAATAATGTGCATGCATGATAGGCTAAAGTCGTATCACTTATTCAAAGATAAACCTACAGTCCTCTAACTAAGGTAGTCAGTGGAAGCAGGGTCGAATCCGCAGGGAGACAGATTTTCTATATTAATATTCAATTAACTAACTACTTCAGATGAAAACAGGGAGAATTAATTGAACTAATGAGTAAGCTAAGGAATACGAATTAAATCGAGGATTTAACTATGGAATAAAAGCCTAGGGTATTAGGTCGGTCCACCATGCTTATACCAATCAAACAAGGTCAACTACTATCAAAACCTAAGTCAAGAGTCGAGGGATTAGAGCATGTGTTGAGCTATGGTTAAGACTCAACGCTCATAGTTCAACATACGCCGCATGTTCACTAACGTAATCAGAACTACTGATGTGTCTTAGGCCTCTAGTCGTAAGACGGATCTGTGCAAACAACTATTAACCACAAGCAATCAATGAAATTGGCCACTAACATTAATCACTAATTAAGAACAAACCACACCACAATCACCCTAATCAAGCTCTAGGAATCAATAGAAGTCTAAATAACAATCATGGTATAAACATGGCTTCCCTATCTAACACCCTAGAAAGATAACTACTTAGACATGATTGAATTGACAATAACAAATCTAATTGAAAACCCTAAGAATTGCATCATGAACTCATCGAATAATAAGCAATTAAACTAAAGCAATTGAGAGATAAGAATAAAGCAATAAGAAAGATGATTACCAAATTGACGGAAAGAGGGAACTTTAATTGAATTGAAATAGTATTCGAATCTCTTCTACAATGGAAAACAATGAAAAACTAGGTTAGGAGCTCTCTAAATGTTCAATAGAATAAAAGATACAAATAAAAACATCCTAAAAAGTATTTATAGTCACTAAGAAAACAATAAGATAGAGTGGGGAAATAACGAAAATCGCGTCCCCGTGTCGTCCACCCGATCAGGAAAAGGGCCGCCCGATCAGGTCTGGGAACAGGCTTCCAACAGCAACAATTTAGGCTTCACCCGATAGGATCGGGCAGCTTCCACCCGATCGGGGCCACAACCCCAGCACCCGATCGGGCAAGCCCACCCTATGTCATCGGGTGGACGTCTTCTTCAGTGCTCTCAGAAATCAGCAAAGTTGGCTAAGTGTAGGTCCGCCCGATGGGATCGGGCAAGTCCACCCGATTGGGCGGAAAATCTGAACTTTTGGCCTATTTTACTCGTACCCGATCGGGCAGTGGTTGCCCGACCCGATCGGGCGAGACTTCTTGCTTCCTTGCTTCTACTTGGCTTCAGACGCCACGTCTTTTGCACATTTCTTCTTCACAACGGGGTCCGAATACCATCTCGAGACCGCCAAGATGCCTCATAACCTTCCGCTACAGCGTGGTGCTCAAAACATCAAGTAAATAGGGAGTTTTTCCCTAAAACCCTGCAAAATGATATGGAACACACAAACCACAACTATATCGAAATGGTTAGCATAAATAGCTCCTAAGAGCGTCAATATCGCACAATTTAGCTAGTAAAGAAAGGGAAAAACTCTATAAGAAATAAATATATCAATGCAATCCTCAAATACTTCGGCTTGCTCTTCTTAATTCTTATGATACTATATGTAACATGAAATAATTGAACTGAATAATTACATTCTTTAATATATTGGCAATGAACGGGCACCGTCCTCCACTTGCAGTAACATGCGGGCTACTATTTATTGTGTAAGAGATCTCACACCTCTTACTAATAAAATAAAGTTCCTTGAACTTTAAATGACTTGACTGGGGAAGTACATGCTTGTTTGCGAAATGAAAGAGAGAGTGAGAGTGAGCTCCTAGACTCAACATCTCGATAGAGACACTATGAGTAACACCTAGTCCACTCAAAAAATCTTCTTAATAACTGGAATTACATAAAGCTTTCTTGATAAAATAAAAGGCAATAGCATCGTGCGAAGCCAATGCAAGAGTGTAGTTCCACACTAACTCCCCCTTATGTTCAATACTCATAGGGGATCCTACCCAAGAGCTTTATTGACAAAGTCATATGTGAGACACATACGACAAATAACAAATAAGCAAACAAGTACCACAAACAACCTCAATTCTTATTCTTTCTTTAACAAGTGATAACAATAAAGTACCACAAACAACCTCAATTCTTATTCTTTTGAGCTCTTGCTCAACTTCTTGCTTAAATGACTCCTTGAGTCCTTTCTTACTCTATTAAGGATCTATGATCCAACCAATTGAGTCATTTCTCAATTGTTTAACTATTTATGGGACCTTGCCCAATAACTTTAACTACTAGTAAGACCTTGCTCAATAACTTTACTACTAGTGAGACCTTACTCAACAAAATAAACTATCATGAGACTTTGCTTAATACATACTCATATGCAAGCCATAGCTTCAAGAATAACTCTAAATAAACTTTAATCACACTCAAAAGCAATACACATCAATAACATAATTCTCAAATGACAGGAATAACTCAAAAGTTCAATTCCTAGTCTTCTTTCTATGTTCACCACATAAACCTCAAACAATCATAAGGCATAAGCCTCTCCTTACTTCTCATGCTCAACAAATAATCCTTAAAACCACTAAGGTCAAAGGTCAAAGTGTATGTATCTTGCTACTACAATGGAATCACCAAACAAAAGCCTCAATTGCTTTTACAATGTTTGATACCTATCAATAACAAAATACTAATAATTAATACTTAACAAAAAATTCAAGGCTACTAATAAATAAAAGGAAAAATTGCCTAGAATAATGCAACCTTTTGACGATTCGCAAATAATAATACAACCTAAAGATTATTCTGGAATAAAGCAACCTTTATACCCCATTTACTTTAAATAGGACAAATTACCGATTACCTGAACAATTGGTAATATTTAATTAAAATTTTAAATTTTAATTAATATATTAATAAAAGCTAAAAATATAAAAAATAAAATCCCCCCTGCTATCAGCCCCTACCCCCCTGCTATCAGCCCCCCCACCCCGCTATCAGCCCCAACCCCCACCCCCTGCTTCTCTCAGGCCCAACCCCCCAACCCCCGCTGCTATCAGCCCAACTCCCACCCCCGCGCTAGCCACCGGAGCAACCCCTCCCTTCTTCCTTCTCTTCTCGCTATTCCTCTGTTTTCCCTCCCCCTTATTTCGCCCTCCTCCTACACCGCGGCTGCCACCACAGCCACCTCTCTTTCCTTTTCACGAACCATCGCACACCCACACTATTCTCTTCCTTTTCATTCGCGGCTCTGCTGTCTCTCTCGTCGTCGGCGGTGTCTAGGTCGGGTGGGTGGCTCGGCGGCGACGAGAAGAGAAGGAAGAAGAGGGGTGGGGTGTTCCGGTGGCTCGGTGGTGACAGAGGCGTCTAGGTGCGTGATTTGGAGGTGTTTGTTGTCGTTGGCTGCGGTTGGGTGGGGTGCTCATCGGCGGCGGCGTTTTGGGTGGTGTCGTGGCGGGGGAGGGAAGAGGGGTGGGGTGTTCCGGTGATATCGTGAAGGCTGAAGAGGGAGGTTTAAAGTTTTTTTGTTTTTTTTATTCTTTTTGTTTTAATTTTAAAAAAAATTATTTATGATAACCAATAGCTGAATGACACGTGTCTCATTTAACCTCTTCTTCAAGTTAAATCCGGTTTTACCCCATTTAAAATAAATGGGGTATAAAGGTTGCATTATTCCAGAATAATCTTTGGGTTGCATTATTATTTGCGAATCTTCAAAAGGTTGCATTATTCTAGGCAATTTTTCCTAAATAAAAATCAGCCATTAAATAGAAAAATAAATCTGATTTTTTAAAACACTCTAATAACACTTATTAGATCATAAAATTTGAAAACTTTTACTAGTAGACAAAGCCCAATACAAACTAGTGCTTAAACTCATAAAAACTAATAATTTATAAGACAAAATACAACAGTAAATTAATTAAAAAATAAACAAAACTATTTTTAAAAACAAATTGTGAAAACTAAGCAACAAAAACGACACAAAACAACGAACGAAAATCGCCCAAACCAGTGGGCCAACAACCACGAGCGCCACTTGCCACCACTACCGAAACAGTAGTGGTCAAGGTGGAACTCGCTGCTGTCCAACCGCTACCGAGGGCCGGGAAAACGCAAGGGAAATAGGGACAATTGGGAAAAACAAGGGAAAGAAAAGGGAAGAAAAATAAACCCTTATTGGTTCACTTTGATGCTTGAATGATCCTCCTACAAAAATCAATGGAGAAAACTAAATTAGAACTTGAATCTATGGAGGAATTGATGGAAGAATAAAATTAGGGTTTGAGAGAGAAAAGAGAAACCCTAATTACTCCTTGTGAGGATGGTGGCTAGTAAATGATGGAAGAAAATCTAATTCCTCTTTTTATAGTGGATACGGACTATATTTTGGTTAAAAGACCAAAATACCATAAATGATAAATTTTACCAAGATACCCTTCTTGCTGAAATTACTAAAATACCCTTTTCACTGAAATACTTCAAAAATGATTAAGACTATTTAATTAAATAACTCAAAATTTTGGGGGATTACAGTCTATCCCCTTAAAAGAAGTTTAGTCCCGAAACTTAAACAAAACCTTCTCTCTTTTTCCAAACTTGAATTTTTGAAAGCTTGGGAACATTATGCCCCAATAAAGTAATTCTTTCTGAAGAAGTAGCCAAATAATACGCTACTAAGTACTACCTCCATTTTTTAATATGCATGTTTGCTTTTGCGTGCAGACCAAGGAAAAAGTGCAAAAGTAAGAGAGAAGGTTAGTAAAAGTAAGGAAAAAGTGAAAAAGGTAGAGAGAAGGTTAGTAAAAGTAGGAGAGAAGTGTAATAATTAGGTGTGCCAACCTTCCATTTATGGGAAAAGGTAGAAAGATACATATTAAAAAAAACATCCCAAAATGGTAAAACATACATATAAAAAAATGGAGGGAGTAAAATAAGTAGCCAAATAGTACGCTACTAAATAAAACTTTTGCTTGAATGTTTTAACTGAAAATCTTACTTTCTTGAAAAGTTTTCCTTGAAAACTCTAAAAATCATGCATAAATGCAACAAATTCTTACTAATTGCTAGCAAAATGTACGCCCGCACTCTACCCTCTTAAAAGGAGATACGTCCAGAACTTAACTCACCTAGTCGAATAGCTCGGGGTAATTCTTTCTCATGTCATCTTTGGTCTTTCAGGTAGCCTCCTCGCTACGCTGGTTAGACCACAAAGACCTTGACTATCTTCATATCCTTATTTCTTGTACTCCTCACTTTAGAGCCTAAGATCTTCACTGGTCTCTCCTCGAATGAAAGAGTCTCATCCACTTCATTAATCTCGGGGTCTAATACGTGAGACTTATCAGACATATATCTCTTTAGTTGCGATACATGAAACACATTATGTACCTTTCTGTTATTTGGCAAATCCAGACGATAAGCCAATCTTCCAATTCTTTCAATAAAGCCATAGGGACCTATAAACTTCGAGAGCTTTCCTTTTTGCCCAAAACGCATCACTCCTTTCATAGGTGACACCTTGAGTAACACTTTCTTACCCACTTGATGCTCACTATCTCTTCTATTCTGGTCAGTATATGCCTTTTGACTATCCTGGACCACCCTCATCTTCTCACGAATATATCTTACTTGATTCACAATATCCTCAATCATTTGCGGTCCCAAAGTAACCGTCTCGGTAATATCATTCCAACACAATGGACTACGACATTTTCTACCATATAAAGCCTTGAAAGGAGCCATCTTAATACTCGAATGGTACCTATTATTGTACGAGAACTCTATCAAAGATCACATATCATCCGAAGTCTTGGGGTAATCTAAAGCACACGCTCGCAACATATCTTCAAGAGTCTGAATGATTCTCCCTGATTGACCATCAATTGCTGGATGAAAACCCATACTCTTAAGCATGTCGGTCCCAAAAGCCTTCTGTAAAGCATCCCAAAAATGAGATAAGAATCTTGAATCTCTATCTGACACAATAGTGGAAGGAACTCCATGATGCATCACCACTTGGTCCACATATACTTTACCACACTGCTCCACCGACCAGTTTTCTCCCATAGGCACAAACTTGGCTACCTTAGTTAGCCTATCTGTGATCACCCACACTTTGGTGTATCCCTTTTGCTGTTTTGGGAAGACCTACAACGAAAGCGTTTTATATCATCCCACTTCCACTCAGGCGCTGGTAACGGTTGAATTGACCCTTGAGGTCGCTTGTGTTCAGTCTTGACCTTTTGGCAAGTCAAATATTGATACTTCTCTCTTCATATTGTTCCACCAAAACATTATATTCAAGTCCTTTTATAACTTATCCCCTCTAGGGTGGATGTAATAAGTCGTGTTATGCCTTCTTTCATCACTTTCTCCTCCAGCTTGGTGGAATTCGACGGTATATACCACCTTCCATTGAATCGGTAATTCCATCCTCATAGATACTAAACTCCTTTGTCTTCTTCTACTCGTCGAACTTCTTTATCTTCTCCGTTTCCTTATTCCCTTCTTGAGCCTTTAAAATTTCCTCATTCAATGTTGATTGGATTGAGATGGTATTCAAGCACGCTTCCACTCCACCACTTCCAACAACTTCAATGTCAAGCTTCCTAAACTCCTCACACAACTTGTCTGGTAATACAAAAGTACTCAAACTATGGTTAGACTTACGACTTAGAGCATCTATGACTACATTCGCCTTTCCTTCATGATATATGATCTCGATATCATAATCATTCACCAACTCTAACCACCTTCTCTGTCTCATATTCAAATCTTTTTGAGTGTACAAGTACCTCAGACTCTTATGATCGGTATACAACTTCACCTTCACTCCATACAAGTAGTGTCACAAAATCTTCTTAGCAAACACTGTTGCGGCTAATTCTAGATCATGGGTTGGGTAATTCACTTCATGGGTTGGCTAATTCTAGAAGCGTAGGCTATCACCTTCTATTTTGCATCAAAACACATCCCAAACCATTCTTCGACGCGTCACTATATACTTCTAACTCATTATTTTCCTTTGGAAACGTCAAAATAAGAGTTGTAGTCAACGACTCTTTAAGCTTCTTAAAGGCTTTCTCACACTCTTCGGTCCATATAAACCTAATTTCCTACTTCATAAGACTAGTCATTGGCTTAGCTATCCTCGAGAAATCCTTCATAACACACCTATACTAGCCAACTAGACCAAAGAATTTCCTTATGTCAGTGATATTCCTAGGTGTAGACCATTCACTAACAGCTTTTATCTTCGTCGGATCCACAAAAATTCCATCCTTCGACACAATGTGGCCATGAAACGCCACTTCTTCCATCCAAAATTCACACTTTAAGAACTTTGCATACAACTGAAGCTCCCTAAGTGTAGACAACACTAACCTTAGGTGCTCCTCATGCTCTTCTTTCTTCCTCGAGTAAATAAGGATATCATCAATGAAAGCCACTACAAATTTATCCAAATATTCTCGAAACACTCTATTCATTAAGTCCATAAACATTGTTTCTGCATTGGTTAACCCAAATGAAATCATAGTGAACTCGTAGTGACCATACCTTGTGTAACGCCCCGACTTCTAATCATTTTTATTAAGTTAATTAATCAATAATTAGCAGCGGAAATCCTAGCTTAGTCGGTGCGTCACACGCCGTACTTTTCCAGAGGAAAAATACAAGGAAAATTTAACTTTCAAATAAGCATAAATGAGATATGAAATAATTAAAACTTTATAACAATAATTAAAATTCGAAACACAAGGGTTCTAGTACTTGGAAATAACAATTGGAAATTTTAAAACTAAAAGTGGACTTCATTAAAGTGGAACAACTAGACTTTGACTGATACTTCCTCACCACTACGCGTTTCCATAGTCATCATCAGTACCTAAAACATAAAGAGTAACATCATGAGCCGAGGCCCAGTAACATACTACCCTAACAACGTAAATTCGTTTCAATTCATTTTATTTGCAAACAGGGAGAGGTGAAATACCTTAAAACATTTTTGGAAATCATTTTAACAAAACAATACATATCATGATTCATAACTTTCCACTTTATAATTTCCATATATCTTTTTTATTAACTTTGTAACTGGCTGGTATTCTGGTAGTCCTCAAGGAGGACTCTCCCGTGTTGGATATACCCGTATAATAGTCCTCAAGGAGCACTCTCCCGTGTTGGATCTATTATTCACGCGCACCTCTGTTATAGCCCATAAGTTTGTCGTAACCCTCAAGGAGCACTCTCCCGTGTTGGGTGTACAGCGGGTGCGACGGTTCGTGCACGACCTTAATTCATAATATAATATAACATATACTGACAGAACCTCTTTCCACTTTTCATTTATCATGTTACACATATTAATTCATATCATCACAACTTTCATAAAACTCGTAATATCCACTTAAAACATGCTTGAACATCGATTCTCATAATTTCTCATATTCGGGTTATCATACTTGAAAAATCATTAAACGTTTCCCACAATCCGATTCAACTCATTCATGAATACATTTCTCTTTTTCAACATTATACTCATACATGTCATATTTGCAAAGCATTTCATAATCATATTTCAAGGGGATTGTGGGTGTTAGCAATAGATGTTACCTAGGTCCGTTGTGCGTGACTCTTAGCCGTTGATGGATCGTTCTTCCCGAGCTCCGAGGACCGCTTCTTACATTTGAAGATTTAAATATTTATAAGTAATTTGTTCAATTATAACTAACATCATACTCTTTAAATATTTCTTTAATGAAATCCTTTACTTTCAAGTAACTAATTAAAATACTTTAACTAATCTAACTAAAATTATTTTCTTTAAATAATAAGTTTTCATAATAATATAATTAAATATTCTATAACATTGTGAACTTAATTTTTGTTTAGAAATAAAATCAAATTTATTTAAATATAATTAAATCATAAATAAAACAATAGTATTAATTAAAAGGAGTAAATTGGAAGATAGAAGCTTACATTGGTTTAGGAGAGTCAAAGTTGACTTTTGGGAGGGGGTATTATTAAATCCCAAAACTGATTTCAAGAATCTGTTTCTAAAACTATGGCAGCCAAAATGAAAGGGAGGGAAGAGGGAGAGCTGGGCTGCAATACAAGGGTGTCTCAGGCGGACTAAATTTCTGCCGGCGATTAGGGGGCGGTGTCGGAGGGGAGGTTGGCGACCAGTGGTGCGGCGTCTGTTGCTGCGTGGCGCAGCGAACAAGAGGGGCGAGAGGTATAGTGCGGGCAGGGGAGGACGAAAAAGAGCAGAGGAGGGGCTGCTGGTGGCGGACAGAAAATGCCGACAAGGAGAGGGGTGGCGCTTGGTGTCTCGATGGGTTCGTGGTGGCGCAGAAGGTGGTGGTCTGGTGTTTTGCCGCGGTGGTGTGAGAAAAGAAGCAGGGGATTTTTCCCTTTTTAATTCCCTGATTTTTTTTGTTGTAATTTGGGTTTGTTTTTGGTTATTAACTCCAATGTAATCCAAATTTCAGTTTATGGGAAATGTTTTACTGATTATGGAGCTTTTGGGTTGCTTCCATGGAGGTATTTTGCAAGAAGAGAGGAAGAAGAAGAAGAGCAGGAAGTGTTGTTGGGTGATTTTTTAATGTTGAAGAAGCTGCTATTTATAGAAATTGAAGGGGACAAATCAGCCCAAGTCAGCAGAATTCTATTGGGTATGCTTAACCTTGGAGGGCAAGGTGTTTGGGAATGGGGGAGCAAGGAATTTCAGTCAAAGGGGAAGGGAAAGAGTGACGTGTGGGAGGTAATGAGAGGGGAAGGTTTTTCCTTTTCTTTTTGTACAATTTAGTTGATTATTCATAATAGTAAGACTTACTTACTAGTTTAGAAGGTAAATAGAAAATGTTAACAAAATAATTATTACTATGAATAATATTATATTTTTAGCGAAATAATAATAATAACAATTTTAATATCAGTAAGAATAATCATAATTAAAAGATTGAAAATTTATATAAAGTAAATTTATAAAATTAAATTAAGGCTTGTTTACGCTAATAAAACGACTTAATTACGATTATTGAGTTTTTGAATTTTCGGGGTGTTAAATCCTTACCCCTTATAAAAAGTTTCATCCTCGAAACTTGAGCTCGATTACGATCCATCAATCTGCTTATGCGGTTTCAAGTAACTCATATAATTCACGATGAAACATCATTCATATAAAAGAAAATTTCACATACAATCACGTCCTTATACAACACTTACTATGATTCAACCTTTAAAAGAAAAGTTCTGGGTATTTTGATTTCATTTGGTCCTCAACTTCCCACGTAGCTTCAGAGGATGTGTGGTTAGCCCACAGAATGTTTCACCATAGGTATCACCTTATTTCTAAGCTGTTTTTCTCTTCGGTCAAGTATCTCTATTGGTTTCTCCTCGTAAGTCAAATCATTACGTAATTGTAGGGGTTCGTGCCTAATCACATGACTTGGATCAGCTATATACTTTTGTAACATTGAAACATGGAATACATCATGCACTTTATCTAGATCAGTTGGCAAGGCGAGGCGATAAGCTACTTCGTTAACTTTTTCCAAAATCTCATATGGCCCAATAAACCTTGGACTCAGTTTTCCAGTTTGTCCAAATTTCATTACTCCTTTGGTAGGCGAAATTTTTAAGAACACATGATCTCCTACCATAAATTCCAAACCTTCGTCGGTCTGCATAACTCTTTTGTCTACTTTGTGCCGTTTTCATTCTAGATTGAAGTAATCGAATCTTATCGGTTGCTTCTTGAATTAAGTCAGGTCCAATGATATGTGTTTCATCAATATCACTCCAACATAAAGGTGTGCGACATTTCCTCCCATAAAGAGCTTCATAAGGGGCCATCCCAATAGTTTCTTGATAAATGTTGTTGTATGAAAATTCCACCATAGGCAAAAATTTCTCCCAAGTTCCTTGGAAGTCCAAAACACATGCCCTAAGCATATCTTCCAAGATTTGATTTGTACGTTCCGTTTGACCATCGGTCATTGGGTGAAAAGCCGTACTAAAGTCAAGTCTCGTTCCAAGGGCCTTTTGCAATTCTTTCCAAAACCTTGCTTGAAATCTAGAGTCACGATCAGATACAATGGAGCGAGGAACTCCATGTAACCTTACTATTGTGTTCAAATATAGTTCCGCGAGTCGATCCAAACTCCAATTGTTCTTAGTGGCTATGAAATACGCGGACTTGGTTAATCAATCCACAATGACCCAAATGGAGTTCATTCCTTTAGTGGATACTGGCAACCCATGATGAAATCCATCGATATAGAGTCCCATTTCCATTCTGGAACATCCAACGGTTGTAGTAATCCAAATGGTCTTTGATGTTCTATCTTAATCCTCTGGCAAGTCAAGCATTTTGCTACAAATTCGGCAACCTCTCGTTTCATGTTACTCCACCAAAATGTTTCCTTCAAGTCTTTATATAGTTTATTTCCCCCAGGGTGAACGAAATATAGAGTATTATGAGCTTATTCTAAAATTTTCCTTTTCAAACCCTCGATGTTGGGAACACACAACCTTCCTTGGAATCTCAATGTACCGTCCTCTTGGATAACAAATCCCGGTGATTTTCCCTTTTGAACATCACTCTTAATATTTTCTAACTCTAAATCTCTTTCTTGTGTTTCCTTAATATCATCAAGTAATGTTGGCCTCAACTCCATCATATACAAACATCCACTTTCTTGCTTTCCAATCAATTCCACTTTCATTCTCTGTAGGTCCTCACAAATGGCTTTAAGGGGTGACATGGTAGTGTTTAAGTAGGTTTTCCGACTCAAGGCATCAGACACAACATTAGCTTTGCCAGGATGGTACTGGATGTCAAGATCATAATCTTTAAGAAGTTCTAACCACCTACGTTGTCTCATATTGAGTTCTTTTTGTGTGAAAATGTATTTCAGGCTTTTGTGGTCAGTGAAAATTTGACATGGGGCTCCATATAGGTAATGTCTCCATATCTTGAGAGCAAATACAACAGCGGCTAACTCCAAGTCATGGGTAGGGTAATTCTGTTCATGAGATTTAAGTTGACGGGAAGCATAAGCTATGACCTTTCCATGTTGCATTAAGACACAACCTAATCCTTGTTTTGAGGCATCACTATAGACTACGAAACCATCGGTTCCCGAGGAAGAGCAAGGACAGGTGCAGTAGTGAGTCTCTTTTTAAATTCTTGAAATGCCGTCTCACACTCATTGGTCCACTCAAATTTTGTGGTTTTCTTTACAAGGCGTGTAGTGGGTTGTGAAATCCTCGAGAAATCTTGTACAAATCTCCTATAGTATCCGGCTAATCCCATGAAACTCCTTACTTCAGGTACATTGGTAGGTCTAGGGCACTCAAGCATAGCTTTTATTTTCTGAGGGTCCACTGATACACCTTTATTAGAAATGATATGACCTAAAAATGCTACTTCCTTTAACCAAAATTCACACTTTTGCAATTTCCCATATAATCTATTTTCTCTCAGCACATCTAAAACCTTTCGTAAGTGTTCCTCATGTTCTTCCGGACTCTTTGAGTATATTAAGATGCCATCAATGAAAATAAAAGTCCAAAAGAAGTCGAAGTTCTTTCATTCACGTACGTTCTTAAAGAAATATTCGCTTCATTGCTTGAAAATTGGGTTTGTTATGAGTTTGTCATTGATTTATGAGAGTTGGGTTATTTTGCGTGGTTTTATGGTGTTGTTGGGAGTTGTTGTAGGCCATTTTAGGCCTTGTTTGAATGATTCATGCTCCCCCTTTCTTGGTTTCTCCACCACATTACCCAAAAGTATTCCCTACCTCTTACCTAAGCCCCATTACAACCCTCTAAAGTCCTCTTGAGCTCGTGTCTGCAGTGCTCATTTGATCGATTTCGAGTCAGTTTGTCAAAGTTAAAGAGTATTTCTGCTAATTGAGTCAACTTGACTAGGATGAGCGTCATGTAACCTTCTTAAACACATGAGAGTGTGAGTGGGAAGGACATTTTTGGTCGGGTTGGTGAGTGTTCGGGCATGTTCTTTGCCTTCCACAAAATAGAGAGGAGTGACACCCTTGTGAGAGCCTTTTCAGGACTTGTATGCCTTGTGGATGCTTGAGTTTGATAAATTGCTTGGATGATTGGTGGTTGGATGGATTTGATTAGCCAAAATTGAATTACGCCTGCTTGAACGATTCTTAGTCTTGAAAATGTTTTGAGCTTCGGTTTGTTTTTATCTATGGGGTGAGGCAATCTATTCCATGTTCTATTTGCTTGAGCACAAGCAAAGGCTTAGCTTGGGGGAGTTTGATATCACGTATTTATATAGACTTTTCTCCCTTATTTACAAGCTAATTTGTGCGTCATCGGAGCTCTTGGGAGCTATTTTGTGCTAACTATCGTATATAGTTGTGGTTTTGTGTTTTAGTGTTGAATTGCAGGTTATAGGGAGTTTTCTCCTTAAACCGAGCCATTTGGAAGCAACCACGGCTTTACAAGATGTTACGAGGCACGTAGGACGTCTCACGAGCTTTATGGGTAGTTTAGGAGGTCCCAAGACCTCTAAACGTGAAGATTTGAGAGCCAAAGAGTCAAAAAGGAGGTTTCCGTACTCTGATCGGGCAAAAATGGCCCGATCGGGCGAAGATATTATGATCGGGTACAAAAGTTGCGGACCCGATCGGGCAAGCATTACCCGATCAGATCGGGCGAGTACACATGTGCCCAGACCCGATCGGGCATTCACCGCCCGACCCGATCGGGTCGAATGCTCTTATGTCTCATTTTGCTGCTGACTTCGAGGAGAGCGTGCTGGGCCCTAATTGTCTCCAGGCCCGATCGGGTGGTGTCCCGGGACCCGATCGGGTGGGCTCACTTCACTCTTAAATGCTGCGCAACTGCTACGCTGAGCCCACGGAAAAAGTTGAAAAAAGCTCACTATGGGCCCGATCGGGTGGCTTTTGGCCCGATCGGGTCTCATGCATATTCTCGCAAATTTCGTCTTTTAATTTCCGTTTTTAGCTAGACTTGAGGGGTATGATAAATACCTTTTTCCTCATTATTTTAAAGACATCTTTTATCATCTCTTATTGTAGTTTATTTCTCATAGTTTAGCCTAGTTTAAAACACTTTAGATTAGATTAAAGGTGATTGAACCTATTCGATTTCAATAAAAGTTCCTGCTTTCTGTCAATTGGTATTCCTCTTTACCTTTCTCTTTTATTATTCTTAATTGCTTAGCTTAAGTATTTAATTATTCATGATGCAATTGTTAGGGTTTCATATTAGTTTTGTTGCTGTTAATTCGATTATGAGTGAGTAGTTCTCTTTCTAGGTGTTAGATAAGAAAGCATGTTTATACCATGGTTGTTATTTAGATTTCTATCAATTTCTAGGGTTTGATTAGGGTGATTGTGATGTGGTTTGTTCTTAATTAGTGATTAATGTCAGTGTACAATTTCATTGATTGCTTGTGGTTAATAGTTGTTTGCACAGATCCGTCTTACGACTAGAGGCCTAGGACACGTCAGTAGTTCTGATTACGTTAGTGAACATGCGGCGTATGTTGAACTATGAGCGTTGAGTCTTAACCATAGCTCAACACATGCTCTAATCCCCCGACTCTTGACTTAGGTTTTGATAATAGTTGACCTTGTTTGATTGGTATAAGCATGGTGGACCGACCTAAATACCCTAGGTTTTTAGTCCATAGTTAATTCCTCGGTTTAATTTGTCTTTTTTAGTTTAATCTTTAGTTCAGTTAATTCTTCCTTGATTTGATCTGAAGTAGCTGATTGGTTGAATATTAATTTAGAAACTCTGTCTCCCTATGGATTCGACCCTGCTTCCATTGACTACCATAGTTAGAGGACTATAGGTTTATCTTTGATTAGGTGATACGACTAAATCCTATCAGGGGTAAAGGGTATCTATTCTTGAAAGTGATCATTCAACTCCCGATAATCTATACACAATCTCAGACTTCCATCTTTCTTTTTCACAAACAGTACAAGTGCACCCCAAGGTGAGACACTTGGTCGAATATAACCTTTTTCAAGCAACTCATCTAACTGTTTCTTCAATTCTTGTAATTCTATCGGGGCCATCCTATAAGGTGCTTTAGATACAGTGGCGGATCCCGGAGTCAAGTCAATAGTAAAGTCTATCTCTCTTTGTGGGGGCATGTCAGGTATTTCATCAAGGAACACATTAGGGTAATCACGCACTACATGTATGTCTGATAGGAATACTTCATTACTATCCACCACATGGCAAAGGTACCCAAAACATTCGTTCTTAAGTAACTTCAAGGCTTTTAAGGTCGATATGATTTTAACCTTAGGTCTCGCTATCCTTTTTCAATATGACACTTTTTGCCCATTTAATCCTCTAAGAGTCACTTTATGGTTCACACAATCAATATCGGCTTGGTGTTTTGCTAGCCAATCCATTCCCAAAATTACGTCAAAGTCGGTCAGATCAAATTGGACTAGGTTGCTTAGGAATTCACATTTCCCTACGGTGATGGGGCAATCCTTATACATAACGTTACAAGTCACAGATTTTCCAGAGGGTAGGGATACAGACATGGTCGAAATTTTTTCACATTGAGCCAAATCAAGGTGTTTAGCAAACGATGATGAGATAAATGAACGTGTAACTCCCGAATCAAATAGGATATAAGCAGGTTTAGAATGAACAGGGAATGTACCGGTTATGACATCTCTGTTAGCATCAGCTTCATCTTTCTGCATCACAAATACTCTTCCATTTTGTGGGGGTCCACGAGGAGGGTTGCGGTTGAAATTTGTTGCATTACCATTTCCATGATTCGGACCATTCTGAAAGTTTCTCCTATCATCTTGTCCACGAGGCATGTAAGGACAATCTCTGATTTGATGGTTCTTACTACCACACTTGTAGCAATCTCTTGTGCCAGATCGACAATCCTTTTCGACATGGTTCAACTTCCCACATTTAAAGCAAGCTCGAGTTTGGGGAAAAACTTAGTTCGTATATTTCCTCCTCGGTAACCATTGTTGGCCTTTTTATAGGGCCCATGGTATGACTGACCTCTTTGAAAGTTTTCCTTTCTCTTCCCATATACTTCCTCTTTAAGTTTCATCATTCTTTCCACATTAATATCCCTATCATACAAGTCTTGGTAAGAAGGACTCCTATAACTAGATAGACGTTCGCGAAGGTTCAGAGTCAACCCACCTTCAAAACGATTCATCTTTTGCCTATCGGTGGTCACTAAATCAGGAGCAAAACTTGAAAGTTCATTAAACCTTATAGCGTACTCCAAAACTGTCATTCTTCCTTGGGTCAGGTGGATAAATTCAGATTCCATCTGCAATTGCAACGATTGAGGATAGAACTGATTCCTCATTGCCTCCTTAAGTTTCTCCCAACCAAATCCGGGCTCCTTTTGGATATCTTTAGCACTCTTCCACCAGAGATTAGCTTGCCCTTTAAGGTAGAAGACCGTAAAGTTAACCTTCCACTTATCAGGACACTGAGTAGCATCAAACAATTTCTCCATATCACAGAGCCATTCCTCAAATTCAGTCGGATATGGTTTGCCATCATAAGTAGGTGGTTTGTGGGATGCAAACCTCTTGAACATGTTAGAGCACTCATCTTCCTCAGATTTCGCCTTTTGGCTATTTCCTTGTAAGAGTTCAGACATCATCAACCTCATTAAGTCCGTTCGATTATCATTTGCTTGCCCCGGTGTATCTCCAAAAATAGGATCATTCCTTAAAATTTCAAGTCTAGCCCTCATTTCTTCCAGAGATATCTCAGACACAGGAGTTTCATTGACAGTATTATTGCCTCGTTATTAGTTTCACTATTGGTACGTTCACTTCCGTTAGGATCCATTTTCTATCATTAATACAAGGGTTTCAGATATAACTCCAAGCACATTCACATATTCTCATCATTTCAGCAATATCACAATTCAAAATCAAGGAAATAAGAGAATTTTCCCATCCCCGAACCTATCGCTCACACTCATTAATTTCCATTTTACTTTATTCCTAACAAAATTTTATTAAACATATTTAACCTCTATTACTTTGACTTTACCATTTTAAAACTTTTGGCCTCGTTTTATTTTCTCGAAAACAATTTTCTAAAAATCATTTAGTTTAAAAATCCGTACGGTTTTAAAATATAGTCCTCAGAACCTTGGGCTCTGATACCATTCTGTTACGCCCCGACTTCTAATCATTTTCATTAAGTTAATTAATCAATAATTAGCAGCGGAAATCCTAGCTTAGTCGGTGCGTCACACGCCGTACTTTTCCAGAGGAAAAATATAAGGCGAATTTAACTTTCAAATAAGCATAAATGAGATATGAAATAAACAAAACTTTATAACAATAATTAAAATTCGAAACACAAGGGTTCTGGTACCTGGAAATAACAATTGGAAATTTTAAAACTAAAAGTGGACTTCATTAAAGTGGAACGACTAGACTTTGACTGATACTTCCTCACCACTACGCGTTTCCATAGCCATCATCAGTACCTAAAACATAATGAGTAACATCATGAGTCGAGGCCCAGTAACATACTACCCTAACAACGTAAATTCGTTTCAATTCATTTTATTTGCAAACAGGGAGAGGTGAAATACCTTAAAACATTTTTGGAAATCATTTTAACAAAACAATACATATCATGATTCATAACTTTCCACTTTATAATTTCCATATATCTTTTTTATTAACTTTGTAACTGGCTGGTATTCTGGTAGTCCTCAAGGAGCACTCTCCCGTGTTGGATATACCCGTATAATAGTCCTCAAGGAGCACTCTCCCGTGTTGGATCTATTATTCACGCGCACCTCTGTTATAGCCCATAAGTTTGCCGTAACCCTCAAGGAGCACTCTCTCGTGTTGGGTGTACAGCGGGTGCGACGGTTCGTGCACGACCTTAATTCATAATATAATATAACATATACTGACAGAACCTCTTTCCACTTTTCATTTATCATGTTACACATATTAATTCATATCATCACAACTTTCATAAAACTCGTAATATCCACTTAAAACATGCTTGAACATCGATTCTCATAATTTCTCATATTCGGGTTATCATACTTGAAAAATCATTAAATGTTTCCCACAATCCGATTCAACTCATTCATGAATACATTTCTCTTTTTCAACATTATACTCATACATGTCATATTTGCAAAGCATTTCATAATCATATTTCAAGGGGATTGTGGGTGTTAGCAATAGATGTTACCTAGGTCCGTTGTGCGTGACTCTTAGCCGTTGATGGATCATTCTTCCCGAGCTCCGAGGACCGCTTCTTACATTTGAAGATTTAAATATTTATAAGTAATTTGTTCAATTATAACTAACATCATACTCTTTAAATATTTCTTTAATGAAATCCTTTTCTTTCAAGTAACTAATTAAAATACTTTAACTAATCTAACTAAAATTATTTTCTTTAAATAATAAGTTTTCATAATAATATAATTAAATATTATATAACATTGTGAACTTAATTTTTGTTTAGAAATAAAATCAAATTTATTTAAACATAATTAAATCATAAATAAAACAATAGTATTAATTAAAAGGAGTAAATTGGAAGATAGAAGCTTACATTGGGTTAGGAGAGTCAAAGTTGACTTTTGGGAGGGGGTATTATTAAATCCCAAAACTGATTTCAAGAATCTGTTTCTAAAACTATGGCAGCCAAAATGAAAGGGAGGGAAGAGGGAGAGCTGGGCTGCAATACAAGGGTGTCTCAGGCGGCCGAAATTTCTGCCGGCGATTAGGGGGCGGTGTCGGAGGGGAGGTTGGCGACCAGTGGTGCGGCGTCTGTTGCTGCGTGGCGCAGCGAACAAGAGGGGCGAGAGGTATAGTGCGGGCAGGGGAGGACGAAACAGAGCAGAGGAGGGGCTGTTGGTGGCGGACAGAAAATGCCGACAAGGAGAGGGGTGGCGCTTGGTGTCTCGATGGGTTCTTGGTGGCGCAGAAGGTGGTGGTCTGGTGTTTTCCTGCGGTGCTGTGCGAAAAGAAGTAGGGGATTTTTCCCTTTTAAATACCCTGATTTGTTTTTGTTGTAATTTGGGTTTGTTTTTGGTTATTAACTCCAATGTAATCCAAATTTCAGTTTATGGGAAATGTTTTACTGATTATGGAGCTTTTGGGTTGCTTTCATGGAGGTATTTGCAAGAAGAGAGGAAGAAGAAGAAGAGCAGGAAGTGTTGTTGGGTGATTTTCTGATGTTGAAGAAGCTGCTATTTATAGAAATTAAAGGGGACAAATCAGCCCAAGTCAGCAGAATTCTATTGGGTATGCTTAACCTTGGAGGGCAAGGTGTTTGGGAATGGGGAGCAAGAAATTTCACTCAAAGGGGAAGGGAAAGAGTGACGTGTGGGAGGTAATGAGAGGGGAAGGTTTTTCCTTTTCTTTTTGTACAATCTAGTTGATTACTCATAATAGTAAGACTTACTAACTAGTTTAGAAGGTAAATAGAAAATGTTAACAAAATTATTACTATGAATAATATTATATTTTTAGCGAATTAATAATAATAATAACAATTTTAATATCAGTAAGAATAATCATAATTAAAAGATTGAAAATTTCTATCAAGTAAATTTATAAAATTAAATTAAGGCTTTTTTACGCTAATAAAACGACTTAATTACGATTATTAAGTTTTCGAATTTTCGGGGTGTTACACCTTGTCCTAAAGGTAGCCATTTCCACCCTTCTGCTGCTGATGATAGTGGCCTCCATTCCTCTTAACACTAACTTGTCCTCCTTGGTGAAAGTTGTGTTGGGGCTTGAACTTCTTATCGTTCCTCTGAAAATTCTGACTTGGATTCTCCTTCCTCTTACTAGTCGAGTTCTCAACTACAGCTTGTTTTAAATAGGATCCTAAATGAGAAAATCTATCATACACTTCTTCTAAGGTGTTGAAAGTCAAACCTCCTAACCCAAGCTTCACCTAAAGATTAAGACCAGTTTCAAACCTAATAGCCTTTCTTTCATCAGTAGGCCCTAACTCTGGAGCAAATTTCATTAACTCAACGAACTTATCATAGTATTGCTCCACAGTCATGTCCCCTTGGTTCAATTCATCAAATTTAGTGGCCTTCTGCCTTCTGAAGAAATTAGGATAAAACTTCTCCTTCATAGCTACTTCAAAAGCCTTTCAGTCAAAGTTAGGCCTCGCTAGCAACGTCTCCTTGTGTTGAGACCACCAATAGTCAGCCTCTTCCTTGAGGTAATACGCAGCTATAGCTACCTTTCTATTTTTGGGCATCGAATAGCATTAAACAACTTCTCAAAATCTCTAAACCAGTTCTTAAGCTTGTTAGGTTCACCCTTTCCATCATAAGAAGACAGTTTGCTATCATTAACCCTCTTGAAGCAATCAGTAGGTTGCTTATTCCTAGAACCTTTCCTAGATAAGTTCGAGGTTGCTCGAACCAAATTTCTTATCTGAGCATCAAATCTAGCAAGTTTGTCGGCTATTGATCTACCCGAGAAAAGGAAACGCGATTCAAAATCCTTCTTTGACCCCTAAACTAGGATTGGCATTTAAACTAGGATTTCCTTCACAAGGAACTACTATGCTTACTCTGTTACTAGAGTAAGCTATAACTAGCACTACTTTGGGGTGACTACACCCCTTCAAGTAATTGGAAGCAAATTACAATCCAAATTGGACTCCAGACAAAGTATATAATTCTATAAATCACATTGAAATCAAACACTTAGTCACAACAAACACACTAATCAAAATACACACTACTAAACCTTATGTTGTATTCAATGTTAATGATGACAAATAATGTATTTTAAGTCTAGGATTTATTTAATTAACTTAGAGTTTATTTTATTCATTCTTAGACTTCGAGTTTACTTAGGATTTAAATTTCGCAAATAATTCGTTTTATATTCTTTGTTGTGTATTTGGGAATGATTAGTTTAATTATAACTTATGGAGAAATGGTTATGAGCTTAACCTAATTAAGTTATTTAAACTAGTTATTTTCTGCCCTTGAATTTTATACATATTAGTTTTGCTTTGAATAATCCTAATGTCATGGAATATTAATTTGAATAAAATTAAATTCCATAATATTAGTAGTGTTAGTTTGTTAGTGTTGTATAGGATTGAACGAGTCAATATAAGTGTGCAACAAGCAAGCAACAAACCGTGTGCTACAGAAGAGAAAACCAATTCAAACTGCAGTCCCTACATTTCAGGAGGACCAGAAACTGACTGGGCAGTTAGTCAGTTCCTAGAATCTAGGAAGTCCAACTAACTACCTAGTCTTCATCTCTCAACAACTAATTATATGTTGATTTAGTGGAGTTTAAGGCTAATTGGGGGCGTGGACTTAGTGGGAGATTTTCATGCACATAACGGCTACAAAGTGGATAGATAATAGCTACTTTTAAGGACCCATAACTACCTAGTGGAGCAAATATAGGAGCTGCTGAATTCTTGATAGGTTTTAGTCGTATCACCTAATCAAAAATAAACCTACGGTCCTCTAACTAAGGTAGTCAGTGGAAGCAGGATCGAATCCACAGGGAGACAGAGTTTCTAAATCAATATTCAACCAATTCAGCTACTCCAGAGTAAATCAGGAAGGAATTAATTAAACTAATGATTGAGCTAAGAAAGACGAATTAAACAAAGGATTTAACTATAGAATAAAAACCTAGGGTATTAGGTCGGTCCACCATGTTTATACCAATCAAACAAGGTCAACAACTATCAAAACCTAAGTCAAGAGTCGGGGGATTAGAGTCTATGTTGAGCTATGGTTAAGACTCAACGCTCATAGTTCAACATACGCCGCATGTTCAATAACGTAATCAGAACTACTGACGTGTCCTAGGCCTTTAGTCGTAAGACAGATCTGTGCAAACAACTATTAACCACAAGCAACCAACGAAACTGCGCAATAACGTTAATTACTCAATAAAGAACAAACCACATCACAATCACCCTAATCAAGCCCTGGAAATCAATAAGAGTCTAAATCACAATCATGGTATAAACATGGCTTCCCTATCTAACACCCTAGAAAGAGACTACTCACTCATAATCGAATTAACAACAACAAAACTAATATGAAACCCTAAGAATTGCATCATGAACGATTAAATAAATAAACTAAGCAATCAAGAATAACAAAAGAGATTAGGGTAAGGAAGAGTACCAATTGACGGAAAGCAGAAACTTTTATTGAAATCGAATAGGTTCAATCACCTTTAATCTAATCTAAAGTGTTTAATCTAATAAAGCAATTAACACTAAAATCTAAAACTAATCAAAGGGAAATTAAAAAGTGAATCTCCTAATGCTCGTTAAAAAAATAGAAATTGCCCCCTCAAAAATCATAAATGGTTTCCTATTTATACTCCAAGTAAAGATAAATTAAAAGAATTTAAAAACTAGAAAAAGATATTCCACTAATTAGTGTTGGTCCGTGCCTTTTGATGCTGATTGGGCTAATTTTCATTGTGGCCCAATTTTTATAACTCCTACTTCGCACAGCAACAACAGAGAGCAAGCGGAATGTCTGCCCGATAGGGTGGGCCTGGCCCGATCGGGTGGGCCTGGCCCGATCGGGTGGCGTGCATTATGGACCAGCTCAGCCTTCTTGGTGTACGCAGCACAACAGCGAAAATGGAAATGAGGATTTTGGAATTTGGGCCAGCCCGATCGGGTCTGGGCACATGGATGCTCGCCCGATCGGATCGGGCAAGCCTTGCCCGATCGGGTCCGCAACTTCTCTACCCGATCACAATATCTTCGCCCGATCGGGCCATTTTTGCCCGATCAGAGTACGGAAATCTCCTTTTTTACTCTTTGGCTCTCTAATTTTCACGTTTAGGGGTCTTGGGACCTCCTAAACTACCCATAAAGCTCGTGAGCCATCCTACGTGCCTCGTAACATCTCGTAAAGCCGTGGTTGCTTCCAAATGGCTCGGGAATAGGGAGAAAACTCCCTAAAAACTGCAATCCAACACTAAAACACAAAACCACAACTATATACGATAGTTAGCACAAAATAGCTCCCAAGAGCTCCAATGACGCACACATTAGCTTGTAAATAAGGGAGAAAAGACTATATAAATACGTGATATCAATTCTCCTATAGATAGTACAAGAAACCAGATTTAAATAAGAAGTACTTTCCAGATTTACACGCCAATTATCTTAGAAAGTTTATTATATTTTTATACTCTTCAAAGCCTAAATTATTATATTATTTTTGAGTGTTGGGTGAGTGAAATTTTAGAGAATAAAATTTTTGTATTCAAGAGTGAAAGAGAGAAAGAGAAAGAGAAGACTTCGAGTGAAGTTAAGTGAGGAAAGTCACGTATTCAGGGGGAACAGGGTGACTAGGAACAGGGACATATTCCTAGAGAACAAAGTGAGGAGTGATTTATAATAGGTTGTAATTACTATTATAAATAAAAGGCAAGGTTTATTCCTAGAGAATTTTGGAAGAGAACCTTGTTAAAGTATCCCTTTGTGCTCCTTCTAATTGCTTACTCTCTCTATTAGCTTTAAGTTTTAATATTCCGCAAAAGGTTTCAAAATTCCCCACAACTACAATTCACTGCCCTCTTGTAGTTGATCTAGTGTTCATACTAGACTAACAATTGGTATTAGAGGTTGTTCCTCCAGAATCAGCTAACACCGATGAGACAATTCCTGGAAGATATGAACACTACTAGAGAATGACTTGAAAAAGGTTACTCAACCCAACGTCCACCCATGTTCAATGGCAAGCATTATCCATACTGGAAAAATCATATGAAGATCTTCATTAAGGCTGAAAACTATCAAGTATGGAAAGTCATTGGAATAGGGGACTTTGAAGTTACCGAGAATAATGACGAAGGCGAGTTGGTTCCTAAACCCCTCACAAACTATGACAAAGACGACTTCAACAAAATGGAGATGAACAACCTGGCAAAGAAAATTCTCCACTGTGGTCTTGGTCCCCATGAACACAACAAAATCATGGGATGCAAGACCGCAAAGCAAATGTGGGAACTTCTCTAAATAACACATGAAAGAACAAGAGAAGTCAAAAGATCTAAGATATACATGCTCATGCACAGATATGAGTTGTTCCAAATGAAACCTAAAGAGTCAGTTCATGATATACTCACAAGGTTGTTTAACATCATCAATGAACTTGACTCTCTAGGAAAGTCTATCACTCCATAGGAACAGGTATGAAAGGTTCTAAGGAGTTTTCCGTACGATGACAAATGGATGGCCAAGGTGACAGCTTTGCAGGAAACTAAGGATTTCACAACGTTCAATATTGAACAGCTTGTTGGATCCTTGATGACTCATGAGTTGCACCTAGGAACTCATGATGCTGATCCTAGCAGGACTAAAACTCTGGCTCTCAAGTCCGAGGAACAAGATGATTCAGAAACTGATGATGAGGAAGCAGCATTGATCGTGAAAAGATTCAAGAAGTTCTTTAACAAGAATACAAAGGGAAGAATGCTAGAAAGCCCTCAAAGATGAGTTGTCATAAATGTGGAAGTCGTGATCATTTCATAAAGGAATGTCCACTGTGAGAGAACGACAAGGGAAAAGGGAAATACAAGGAGAAAGGCAAGGAACAACAAAAGCCTTTCTCAAAGACTGACATGAGAAGGGCCATGGTAGCAGCATGGGGGAATCAGACTCTGACGACAGTCTGAAGATGAAACAGCTCATCTGTGTCTCATGGCGAAGACTTGTGATGAAGAGGACTTGCCAAACACTAAGGTATGTTTTAATGTTATTGAAGAAGAGTTATCAGAACTTAAAAGGACCAACTAATTAAATTGCTTTTAGAAACTTTGGATGACTACAAGGCAATCTGCATTAGAGAAGAGAATGTGGAGAATGCCTTGGAAGTCACCAAAGAACATTCAAACTGGTTTAAAAAGTTAAACTCAGATATTGAGGAACGGTTCTTTAATCTTTTGGATAAAAACCGATGTTTTCAAGAAGCTTATGAAAAGGTTAAAAATGAAAACTACTTCTTGAACATGGAATTGGCAGAATTTATTGTAGTCATTCCTGAAGGATCCGGTTCATGTACAAGTACTAGAACTGATTTCGAAAAATTGAAATCTAAGTATGATTCTGTTTTAAATGAAAATCTGATACTTAAAAGAAAATTGGAATCTTCAAGAACCAGACTTCCTCATCCTGTTAGTTGGATACAAAGGTATCAAAGTGAAGGAAGAAATGGACTAGATTTCAATCATAAGAAGAAAAACAAAAGGAAGAAGTATGTAGATCTGCCAAGCTATAGAATATGTTCTTACTCTGGGAACAGTGGACACTTAGTATTTGACTGTTCCACCAGGGAGGAACATATTGAAATGAACACTCGCTTAGTTAAACAGGAGTGGAAGATTAAAAGGAACTCAACCCCAATAGAGGAACCCAAGTCTGACTGGGTTCCTACTACTGACTGATTGTTGTAGGTGCAGACTAAAGTGAAGGGGAACAACCTGTGGTATTTCGATAGTGGTTTTTCTAAGCACATGACAGGAGATCAAACAATATTTCTCTCACTTTCAGTCTATGAAGGATGAACTATGACCTTTGGAGACAATCTTACAGGTAACATAGTATTTGTAGGTAAGGTTGGAAATCTCAGTCACATTCCATAGATAATATATTTTTGGTCGATGGCTTGAAATATAATTTACTTAGTATTTCTCAATTTTGTTAAAGGAAGAGGAGGGAGAGGACACCAAAAATAGAAAAGAAAACATTTTTTTTAAAACAGGTAAGTTAGCGCTCCTACCATTAATCAAGTAAGTTAAGTTGTTTTTTACATATTTATTTTCAATCGTAGTCATTTATTTCAAACTAATTTCTTTTGGGTGATAAATCACCAAGCATTCCTATTTTATAATCAATTCATTTTCACTCTCTTACTCCCCCTTGCTTTCTCCCTCTAAATGACACCTTCCATTATCTTTTTGGTAGATTTATTTTGTCTTTTTCGCGTTTTAATTTCATATCATTTTTGTCAATATGTTCTCTAAAATTTATTACTCATTTTATTTTATGTATTTTTATATTGTTTCATTCTTTAAATTCTTTTGATATTATAATTACACCCCTCGAAAAAAAAAGTAACTATTATTTGTTAAAAACAAGAAAAAATATATATACAATTGAATGAAGAAACTACAATACAATTTCTCCAAAACTCTTTCCTATCACTCTTTTGAAGGTATCGTATGCATATTGATTGAAAGAGGACAACATTTTTTCATAAAAATATAAGGTAAAAAGATATGACAACTAAAAATGAAATTTCTATTATCTCTATGTCTCTATACTAAAAGGGAAGAGGAGGGGGTGGACACCAACAAAAAGAGAAAAAATATTTATGTAAAAACAAGAAGTTAAAGCGCCTATAATTAATCAAGTAAGTTTAGTTTTTGTTTACATTTTTATTTCAATCGTAGTCATTATTTTCAAACTAATTTCTTTTGGGTGATAAATCACTGAGCATTTCTTTTATAATTAATTCATTTGCACTCTCCTACCCCCCTCCCTTTCTCGCTCTAAATGACATCTTCCATTAATCTTTCTGATAGATTTTTTAGGTCTTTTTTAGCGTTTTAATTTCATATCATTTTTGCTAATCTATTCTCTAAAAGTTAATAATTATTTTCTTTTATGTAGTTTTATATTGTTTCATTCTTAAATTCTTTTGACATTATAATTACACCCCTCGAAAAAAAATAAAGTAACTAAAATTTAACAATTATTTGTTAAAAGCAAGGAAAAAATATCTACAATTCACTGGAGAAATTACAATACAATTTCTCAAAAATCCTGACATATTACTCTTTCGCACGCATCGTGTGCATAGGATTAAAAAGAAGACATGTACTTTACATAAACATAACTAAGGTTAAATGATATGGCAATTAAAAGAGAAATCTATAATATTATCTTTATTATATAAAGGAAGGTGAGGACTTAATGGCCACATGAAATTACAATCCTACCCTCTTCTTTTGCTAAATTTCTATTCTATAAAGGAACATGGTAAGCCATAAAATTATTTAAAAATTAAAAAAATTACAAACAAGCTTAGAACGATAGAAAAATAAGATAGAAGAATGTTATTTCACTTCCGAATTAGAGGTGCAAATTATTTACAAATTGCGAGCCAATTTATAATTTTTGTTTGAGACTGAAAACTTTGATCATTCTGAAAATTTGTGACACACATCGCATGCATACAAGACTAATCGAAAAATAAGGTAGTGAATATATTTAGACTTATTTACTAAGAGGGAGTAAGCCGAGTCAAGTGTTTTTTGTAAGAAGATAATATGGTATAATAATGTTCAGGGGAAATGAGAAAAGTAATTGCAATAAACAAAAATGAAAAAATGGAAAGTCCTTTGCAAAGAAAAGAGTATAATCTTATTGTTATTAATTGAGAATATATTATGGTAAAAAAAAACTCCTCTCAGCTACCCTTTCAAGGATCCCATCCATAGGCCCATTATAAACCAAAAACCTCTCCACCCGAACCCCTCACCTCTCAAGCAAATGTTTAATACAAAATTGAATCCTAAAACCATATCAGAGATGATGAGAAGACTCACCACTATAAACAACCCCAATTCCCGGCTATTACGATTACAACATGATGGTTCGTATTCATAGAACATTTACTCCACGATGGTACTTATCAAGTTGAAGCATATAATTCCTTGGCAGGAAAGCTTTGCAATGAAGCGAACCACTTTGTGGTAGTCGTGGACTACTCCTTAACGTCCCTTATATAAACGAAATGGATTTAAAAAAGTTTTATTAAGCTAGTGTGTGGTTCTCTTTTCATCTTATCTCCACCAACAGGCTACAATGAGAAAACTATTCGCGTCCAACCTTAACAATAAAAGTACAAATGGTTATCAATAAAAATACCTCTAAAACTATCAGTGGTTTAGAACCATGACTAATGAAAACGATGGATTTCCAGAATCCTCACCATTTTGGTCACAGCTAAAAATTCCCAGCTTGCTCTTCAGAGATAGAATTCAGCAACTTCATGCAACAATTGCGACTGACTGGAATCCCCTTCAACTTACAGCATGCCAAACTGCAGCAGGCAGAGCCCTGTGGAAGCATGTCACAAATGACATGCTAGCGGAATTACTTGCAGGAGAGAGTCAGCTTACTAAATTTTATGAGAAGATACGGAGAGACTGCCTCAACCAAGCCCGTCAAGTTTCTGGTGTGATCCTTGCAGTTCGAACACTTTGGTTTGATGCTAAACTCGAAGCTGCAGTAAGTTTCTTCAACAATCAGGAGCTGTTGCAAGTTGTTCTCCTTGGTGCAGGTCAGCCACATCTATGCTAGATTCACATTTGTGGATGAATGTATGTCAGGAATACCCTCAGTAGCAACAAGCGAAATCTAACAGTAATAATTTGCTGTAGTGCCAGGAGTCAATTGCAATAAGCTCTTGTTCCAACAAAATTAATCAACGTCCTCGATTAGGAAGAAAAAATAAATTAAATTCATAAATCACCGAGTTTTAAACATAAGCACCCTCAAAGATGTTACATTCGAGTACCTTACTAATGGACTCTACTCTAGAGGAACATTCAACACATCCATAATGATTGTTTGTCCTAAGGTCCGTTGCTTCTGTCTGTTGTTCTTTTTTTTGGCAGGGGAAGGGATGGTATTAGGTACAGAAGAGAACTATGAATGTAGACAGATTTCAAACAGTCACATCTAACCATTTTAATCATGGTGGGAAATACAAATCAAGGAACCGTCCTAATGGGAATCAAATGATCTATAGATCAAAGAAATACATTTTATTCAACTGATGCATCTCAAAAATTGATGCATCTCAAATTACAGCATATATAATCACTTCGTTAATAATAACAACCCATTAAATGAAAAGAGCATCATTTGATCAATCAGGTACTATCTCACAAAGACGTAATACTTATGTCGTAACTTGTAACCTTAATAGCCAACCAATCACATGCAGTAACTGCAATAACCTATCAGAGACAGACATTATTTAAGGATTCAATGCTTAGGAGCCGAAAATAACAGACAAACCATCAAGGACAACACTACAATTTTTTCTCTAAATGAAACCACATCTTACCGGCAGGAAGAAGTCCCAGTCGTTTTTGAATAAAACTACTTTCATAGTTTCTTTCAATATCAAATTTTATTGGAAGCTAAATGATGATTTGCAGGTATGGATACTAGAGCATATCGGTTGAATTGCTTGACAAATAGCCATGTTTTCGAAATTGATTTTCCTCAAGTTCTGCAAATGAAAGCAACACTTCTACAGGAAGCCGAAGTACCCAAAGACGAGCAGCAAGAAATGGAAATGAAAGCTAAGATGCTAACCAGAGTGGAAGCTGACATCAGAGGTCATGATTGGCTAGAAAAGCTTCAGAATTCTGGATTTGTGTCAGAGAGGAGTACAGTGTGGATTCTTGAAGGGATTCTCTACTATCTGTCAAATTGTGATGCCATCCACGTGCTAAAGACCATAGCTGCCCACTGTACACTTACTACAACTGTGGTATTGGCAGATTTTATGAACAAACCATCAACAATGCTTTCATCCTCCACATTTCAGTTCCACTGTGATTGGCCAGATGAACTTCTACCTTCTCTAGGCTTTTCTGAAGTTAAACTATCACAAATTGGAGATCCAGACGCCCATTTTGGGCTCCTGAATGATCCGTTAAATATGTTTAACAAACTCCGCACCATACCAAGGTCGGTTGAAGCAGACCCAGAGGACGGAACACCATGTCGTCGCCTGTATCTAGTACAAGCTTCTGGATCTCCCAGTAGAACATCTAATTGATCTCTTTATTGTAAATAAATATATAAATAGTGAGATGAGTCTCTATGTCATTCACATACAAAGCAGCAAACTTGTGAGAAAGGTAGGAAAAGACTCCAAAGAAGCCACAAGGATAAATGTTTAAACTTCGTCATTTACAGCCTAAGTACATCGACTAAAGATATTAGTACCTCAATGGACTATAATCTGCTAGCAAACGAGTTATGCATGGATGTTGCACAACAAATAGATTCCAGGTGAGCCCAAGAGCCAATTGACTCATGTTTACGGGTGTTCCTGCATTTTTAGTTCCTATTGGGAAGGGCATCTTGTAAAATATTAGTCAATGAAACTATTTATTTTGCGAAGCCCACTAGGAATGAATGACAAGAAACCAGAAAGGTATCTGGAAGTATGACTAACATACAATAAACCTGCACTTTGTTTCTTTTTTGTGTTCAGGAGTAAAAATGCATTTTGGATTTATATCTAAATGTATGTAAAATAGGTCTAAAACATCGAGACACAAATTGGTCTACTGAAACGGACCAAAAATTTAATTGATATGTATTATTTCATCAAGAGGACAAAAAATAAATTTATGTCAAATAGGCTCGTCTATTAAATATATCCCATAGACATAGAGATGAGTAATCAAGTGAGGCTACTAAATTGAAGCTCATAGCCACATGCATGCAAATGCACCCACTAAGACTTGCAGATAACTCCTACCTTATCGCTTGTCTTCAAGCATAAAATCTCAATTCACGATTTCACAAATTGGCAAGCAAACAGAACACATTATCCATCGATTTGCTGCCACTAAACTACATTGAAGCTCCGATTTTCTCTGTTAAAACTTAGGAAGACCAATGTGTTAACACCTCAGAGTTAAGTGCATGTAGTTGAATAAACAATGAAGGAGACAAACTAGATCAGGGTTCAGATGAAAGATGAAAACTTTTAAGCTTCAAGAAATAGGGCCAATTCCAGGGGCCCAGACTGACTTTTACCGTTTTACCGACATTAACTCCTATAATTACATACATTAACCGTGATGAAACAGCCCGTGGCTATACAATTGGAAGTCATACTTCAATGCATCCCTTGATACCTTGTTCAAATTTGTCAAGGGACGATAATGAATCCATCACCGCATTTGCAACCCTTTGTCTGCTTCACATAACAACAAACACATCAGGATAAAAGCATGCAGGTATTTTTCAAGTCCTGCAATTCACTCAACATCAATGATAGATACTTGCTTCACACCGCATATATGTCTCTTCACAAAAAGGGGTGATTTGAAAGAACGACTTTGGATAAACAATGTCACGATTTGTAAACAGAGGTGACAAAATCTTGGAAAATACCTACTATGGTAAAACATCCAAGGATAACATAAGTTTAACAAACAATTATATAGAACTTGTAACGGCCAAAATAAGGGAGCTCAATTGAGTTGCTCTGGCTGCAATTAAAGTATATGCATGATTGCTTCTCTTCCAAAGGTTAGGTTTACTGGTTTATTGGCTTCAACGTTATATAATGTCTTGGTTATCATCCTGGTTGATCTCATCACGGTTTTGGATTGAATAATGGAGTTTTTGAGCTACAATAACCAAGGTACTATTCTAGCTTTTACTCTTCTTTTGTTATACTATTCCGATTCTTGTTTTCATGTTCAATTAAATTGATATACTGAGTTGAACATAAAAAGAAAGTATTTTATGTGTTCTATAAGCTTATATGTGAACTAGAACTGTTTTATGTATGCAATGACTAATGAGTTGATTTATCTCAATTAAGTTTATCGATTAAGTCACGTTATTGTTAAGTTGCAAGGAATCTCGGGGAGCGTGGTTGTGATGGATTTCAAAATGGAATTTTAGAAGTTATGGAGTTAATATATGTTGGTGTAATGTTCTAACATACGAATTTCTGAATCATAAATCATCGAGTTATGAATATGCTCTTTAGCCTCGATATGAGTTTCAATATCATATTATGATGTTACGGTATATAAGTATGGATCATATGAATTAAAGAGAGACAAACACGGTCATATTGGATCAATTTGTTGTTAGCTATAGACATTTTACCAAGGTTTAAGTGGGTTATATAGCGAGCTACTAAGGTTGAGTTAGGATATGATTAATGAGATTCTATTAATCATTTACAACATCAAATTTGAGATAGCAGCTACTCTGATGGAGGTCCATCTAGTTCCATTGATCCTAAGACTAAGAACATAGTTTCTTCCATTTTAAGGGATGTTTTGAATTCTCTTAAGTCAATTGAGTCCTTTGAGAGTGTCCTTAGCTTAGTTAATTAATTATTAACTAAGTTACTATCTTTATTGCTTTATTAGGAGTCTCACATAATAAAATGTATTCTTGGTTAATTTAATGTCATATTAGATTAACTAGGATAGTATTAGTTGAGTTTAGTGATGGCAGTTGGGCTGGGTCAGCCCAACCCACCAAGCCTAACCCGTCTCGTGGGCCGTGCAGGTCCAGCCTGTCTAAACCCGTATTCAACCCGGCCCGACCCGCTAAATATTGAAACCCGCATCGGGCTAAATTTTGTCAGCCCAACCCGTCAAAACCCAACCCACAAAACCGCCCAGCCCACCAACGAACCCACCCAAACTCACTCAACCCGCATGGACCGCCTAACCCGCCAATTTTGTCAAGTTAAAAGTTAAAGAGTTAGTAACTAAACATAAATTACGACTATACAAAAATTATCCATTATTCATAATTATTAATAAAACGAAAATTTTTAAACCAAATATTTCATATTTTCCATCAACATATTTCACAATTACATCTTAATTGAATTATACAAAATTACAAATGCAAATATAAATCATAAACACATAATTCATATTCCATCAAACTTACTAATAAGACTAACTCATTCAACCCACCCAACCCAATAACTAACCCACCTAGCCCGCCCAACCCATCAACCAGCCCAGCCAGTCCACCGAGCCCACCTAACCCATTAACCAACCCACCCAAGCCACCCGACCCACCCAACCCATTAACCAGCCCAGCCAGCTTCATAAGCCCACTCAGCCGCCCTATTAACCGCTAAAGGCCCACCCAAACCCGAAGTTGGTTCACCCTCCAACCCAGCCCGCTAGTTTTCCAAGCCCGCACCGGTTAAAATTTGTCTAGCCCAGCCCACTGCCAACCCGGCCCACCCAATTGCCACCACTAGTTGAGTTGTAATTTCATTTATGTTAATTAGAAAGTCAATTAGGGTTGTATTTACACATATGGACTAGTGAGCAAGAGAAATGCAGCAATAAGAGGCGCCTACAATCAAGGAAGATCGAATTTCATAAGGAAACTTCCAAGAAGATCAACCAAAGAAGAAGATAGGAAGGAATCTTTTATCCTTTCCTAAATATGTGGCGTGCAAGCTAGGAAGGAGCAAGGAAATCTAATCTTTTCCCTTTAAAGATCATCTTAGGCGCCTAAGTCATATCCTTTGTGATTTAGTCTCTTACTTTGAAGGGATAAGTGAGTAAATCAAGGAGAAGATAGAGGAGCAAAATCGACTAAGAAGAAGCAAGCTACAAGATAGAATTCCAACCCTAATTAGGATAGATTTTCGTTTTTAATCATTTTAATTTTATTAATTAGTTTCCCAGTGAGTCAAGGACATGTATTTAAAGGACACAAGCTCAATAAGATCGACATTAGACTTTGATAAATCGAAAAACTTGTGTTTCATTTGCTTAGATTAATTCTTTGTTAATCTTGGCGCCTATGCTAGCTTAGATCTTTAGCTTGGACTAAGTGGTGTTCTTAGGATCCTTAATTTGACTTAGTGGTGAATTCTGTATCTAAGTTAACTTAAGCTAAGCTATTTTATCATACTTGAACCTATTCGACTAAATCATAGCCGGAATATAACATCTTGGTATCAGAGCCAGCATATATCCTAGCCGAAATTCCCTAAACACAATGTTTGGAATTAGCCAAACACACAAACAGTTACAAGAGATAATCTTAAGGATGGAGGAAGAGAAGCGTGAGAATGATGCTAGAATGGCTTTGCTTCAAGATCAATTGAGGCAAACGACCTTAAGATTAAGAAAACAAAAAGGAGATGAATTCTATGAGGATTCTGATGGAGAGAGTGACGAAACCTATAGAGTTCCACCTAACCCTAATACTCAACGAAACTTCAATGACATTAAGGTGGATATTCCTGATTATGATGGTAGATTAGATGCAGATGAGTTTGTAGAATGGTTGAGAACTGTAGAGAGAGTCTTTGATTATAAGCAAATTCCCGAGGAGAAGAGAGTTAAGCTTGTCGCTCTCAAGCTTAGGAAGTATGCATCAACTTGGTGGGCTAGTGTATGCAACAAAAGAGAAAGATAAGGGAAGGAGAAGGTTCGAAATTGGACTAAGATGAAGAAGCTTTTTAAACAAAAGCTTCTTCCTACTTACTATGTCCAAGAGAACTTTTCCAAGTTCCATCATCTACAACAAGGATCGAATTCAGTGGAGGACTATGCAAGGGAGTTTGAATCCTATCTCATGAAGTGTGAAGTACAAGAGGATGAACCTCAAACTCTGGTAAGATTTCTTGGTGGTTTGGATGTTAAGATTGCTAACATTGTTGAATTGCATCCTTTTCTACTTTAGAGGAGTTGATCATCTTCGCTCACAAGATTGAAAAGCAACAAAAGACCAAAGAAAAGGCTGAAATTACACGCCCTTTTTCCAAATCTACTCCCTATTCTAAGTCAAACACAACCTTTTCTAAGCCTACCCCAAACCCTACTCAAAAACCCCCCAAACACCCCTAATACTTTCACTCCAAATCGATCCCCTAGAAGGTGTTTTAGGTGCCAAGGGTTAGGACACATTGCTTCTGAATGTCCTAAAAAGAAAGTTGTGAGCTTTATGGAGTATGAGGCCCTAAATGAGGAGGATGATGTAGTTATGGAGGCGTGTGAAGAGGAGGAATATGGAGATGAGATTGTTGGTCCTGATGAGGGTGAATGCTAGGTGGTTAGGAGAGCTTTGAGTGGAGTAATAGATGAGGAGAAATCACAACAAAGAGAGGCCATCTTCCATACTAGATGTACTATTGAGAACAAGGTGTGCACCTTGATCATTGATGGAGGGAGTTATACCAATGTGGCGTCTCAAACCATGGTAGATAAGTTGAAGCTCTCAACTACACCTCATCTTAAGCCATATGTGATTCAATGGCTTAATCAAGGCAAAGGTATCGAAGTTACTCATCGTTTACTATTATCTTTTAGTATTGGTAGTAACTATAAAGAGGAGATTTGGTGTGATATTATTCCTATGGATGCTTGTCATGTGTTGTTAGGACGTCCATGGTTGTTTGATAGGAGAGTCATTCATGATGGTTACAAGAACACTTATTCATTCATAAAAGATGGTAAGAAAGTAACCCTTACTCCTATTATGTCTATTCCTAACTCTAAACAACATTCCACTAAAGAAAAGTATCATTCATTCACTACTCTTTTGAAATCTGATTATCATGAACTTAGTCCTTTTCGTGAATTATTGTTAAATATAGATCAAAAGGAATTGATAGTAATTTAGATCACCCTTTGCTTGTTCCATTGCTTGAAACCTACAAAGATGTCTTCCCCCTTCAAATACCTCACGACCTACCCCCTAAAAGGGACATTTAACACAAAATTGATCTTATTCCTGGAGCTATGTTGCCTAATAAGCCTGCCTATAGAAAAAAAAACCTAAAGGATTCGAAGAGATAAGGAGGCAAGTGAATGATTTGTTGTATGAAGGCATGATTAGAGAGTCTTTAAGTCCTTGTGCAGTTCCAACTCTCTTAGTTCCAAAGAAGAATGGTGAATGGCGCATGTGTGTTGATAGTAGAGCTATTAACAAGATTACTATTAAATATCGTTTTCCTATTCCAAGGTTGAATGATTTATTAGATGATCTTAATGGTTCTAAAGTGTTTTCCAAGATTGATTTGAAGAGTGGATACCATCATATTCGAATTTGTGAAGGGGATGAATGGAAGACTGCCTTCAAGACAAAGGAGGGATTGTATGAGTTGCTTGTTATGCCCTTTGGATTGTCAAATGCTCCAAGTACTTTCATGCACCTAATGAATCAAACTATGAAGCCTTTTCTTGGCAGATTTGTAGTTGTTTACTTTGATGATATATTGGTCTATAGTATTAATGAATTCAAACATGTAAAACACTTAGAGCAAGTATCTAGTGTATTGAGAAACGAATGCTTGTATGGTAACTTGGAAAAATGTCACTTCTTTTCTAGTCAAGTTGTTTTTCTAGGTTTCATTGTCTATAGTGAAGGAATTAAAGCTGATGAGAAGAAGGTCCAAGCAATCAAGGAGTGGCCTACTCCTACCTCAATGCAACAAGTCCGAAGCTTTCATGGCTTGGCTTCCTTTTATAGGAGGTTTGTTCGAAATTTCAGTGCTATCATGACCCCTATTACTGAAATCACAAAGTTGAAGAAGTTTGAATGGAGTAGTCAAGCAAACAAGGCATTTGAGGAGGTAAAAGCTCAATTAACTAGTGCTCCTATTTTAGCTTTACCTAACTTTAATGAAGTTTTTGAAGTAGAATGTGATGCATCTGGCGTGGGCATTGGAGCAGTTTTATCTCAAAATGGAAGGCATTTGGCTTACTTTAGTGAGAAGTTGAATGAGGCAAAGAGAAAGTATTCAACTTATGACAAAGAGTTCTATGCTTTGGTGCGTGCCTTGAATCATTGGAGGCATTACCTTATTGCTAAGGAGTTCATTCTCCATTCTCACCATGAAGCTCTTAAGTACCTTCAAAGCCAATAAAAGTTGCAACCTAGACATGCTAAGTGGGTGGAATACCTTCAAACATTCCACGTTACAATCAAGCATAAGGCAGGAAAGATGAATAAATGTACAGATGCTCTATCTAGGAGGTACTTATTGCTTGCTACCCTAAGTACTAAGGTGATGGGGCTTGAGTTGTTGAAGGAGTGTTATGTTGAGGACATGGATTTTGGTGTGTTGTTTGAGAAGTGTCATAATCGTCCAAGTGGGAATACTATCTCCTAAAGGGGTTTCTTTTTAAGGGAAATCGCCTATGTATCCCTAGACATAGTATGAGAGTGTCCTTAATCAAGGAGTTTCATGAAGGTGGACTTGCTGGCCACTTTGGGATCGAAAAGACAGTGATGCTTGTGAGTGAGTACTTCTTTTGGCATAGATTGGCAAGAGATGTAGAGTTCTTGATCAAGAGGTGTTTGATTTGCCAAAAAGCTAAGGGTCATTTGCTACCTCAAGGGTTGTTTATACCCCTTCCTATTCCTCAAGCACCATAGGAGGATGTGTTATCTAGAACCCAACGCTAAAAGGATTCAATCATGGTGGTGGTTGATAGGTTTTCCAAGATGGCACACTTTGTGGCGTGCCACACTACTAATGATGTTGTTTCTTGTGCTAACTTGTATTTCAAGGACATTGTTAGATTGCATGAAGTTCCAAAGTCGATGGTGAGTGATCAAGATTCCAAGTTCTTAAGTCACTTTTGGCTTACACTATGGAAGAAGATGGGGACAAAGCTCAAATTCAGTACCTCTAGCCACCCTCAAACTGACGGCCAAACAGAGGTCACCAATAGAACCCTAGGAACCCTAATTCGAGCCCTAGCCACAAAAAGCCCTAAACAATGAGAGGAGATGCTACCTCATACTGAGTTTGCCTATAATCGAGTTCCTAGCAAGACTACTGGCCTTAGTCCATTCTTTGTGGTCTATGGTCAAAACCCTTACACACCTATTGACTTAGCCTCTTTCCCTACCACCACAAAATATAGTCATGACGCCGAAACTAGAGTGAAAGAGATCCAAAAACTCCATGAGTATGTGAGAGAAAAGATTGAAAAAGCCAATTAGAAAACTAAAGAGAGGATCGACAAGAAGAAGAGAGATGTCCAATTCAAAGAGGGTGACATGGTTTGGATTCATCATAGGAAGGAACGTTTCCCTTTTTAAAGAAAGTCTAAACTAAGCCCTAGAGCCGATGGTCCATTCAGAGTGCTTGAGAAGGTCAACAACAATGCTTATAAGATCGAATTGCCAGAAGATTATGGAGTTTCAGCCATCTTCAATGTTGCTGACTTGAGTCCATTCTATGATGATGAAGAAGAGCTACCAAGTTTGATGTCAAACTCCTCCAAAGAAGGAGAGGATGATGGAGGTCCATCTAGTTCCATTGATCCTAAGACTTAGAACATGGTTGCTTCCATTTTAAGGGATGTTCTGAATTCCCTTAAGTCCATTGAGTCCTTTGATAGTGTCCTTAGCTTAGTTAATTAATTATTAACTAAGTTACTATCTTTATTGCTTTATTAGGAGTCTAGAATAATAAAATGTATTCTTGGTTAATTTAATGTCATATTAGATTAACTAGGATAGTATTAGTTGAGTTGTAATTTCATTTATGTTAATTAAAGAGTCAATTAGGGTTGTATTTACACATATGGACGAGTGAGCAAGAGAAATGCAGCAATAAGAGGCGCCTACAATCAAGGAAGATCGACTTTCATAAGGAAACTTCCAAGAAGATCAACCAAAGAACAAGATAGGAAGGAATCTTTTCCCTTTAACGATCATCTTAGGCGCCTAAGTCATATCCTTTGTGATTTAGTCTCCTACTTTGAAGGGATAAGTGAGTAAATCAAGGAGAAGATAGAGGAGCAAAACCGGCTAAGAAGAAGCAAGCTACAAGATAGAATTCCAACCCTAATTAGGATAGATTTTCGTGTTTAATCATTTTAATTTTATTAATTAGTTTCCTAGTGAGTCAAGAACATGTATTTAAAGGACACAAGCTCAATAAGATCGACATTCGACTTTGATAAATCAAAAACCTTGTGTTTCATTTGCTTAGATTAATTCTTTGTTAATCTTGGCACCTATGCTAGCTTAGTTCTTTAGCTTGGACTAAGTAGTGTTCTTAGGATCCTTAATTTGACTTAGTGGTGAATTTTGTATCTAAGTTAACTTAAGCTAAGCTATTCTATCATACTTGAACCTATTCGACTAAAACATAGCCAGAATATAACATACTCCCTCCGTCCTCCAAAGGATTTCCCATTTCCTTTGGGCATAAAATCTAAGAAAGGAGGTTGGTGTGGGGCCTAAAGTTTTATTTTATAATTGAAAAGTAAGATAGTGGGTATAATTTAGAATTGTTTATTAAGAGAGAGTGTGTGGGGTCTAGTGCTTTTTCTAATGAAAATGATATTATATTAGGTGGACCATATCCAGATAAGGAAATGGAAAATGTAATTGGGACAAACAAAAATGGAAAGAGGGGAAATCCTTTGGGGGACAGAGGGAGTATTTGAAAGGAATCCTAGTGAATAGTTGGTAAAGCAGTTAGTGAAGGTTGGAGAATTATATTATCGAATTATGAGATACTTGGTTTTCTTTTAACGGAAGATGTTAGGGAATTAGTGAAAGTGTTTATAATAAGAAAGAATAATAACAATGGTTCTTTATTAAGAACTTAGTGATAATGATTAATTATTATTGTTTTGGTATTGTGTAGTTCGGTTATCACTTGGTGATGGAAATTACAGCTTTAAAGAGAACTTAATTTAGGTAAAATAAGAGTTGTTAATTAGTTTACTAATTAGCTCTATCAAGGAGTAACTAACTATTATTGGTATTCTTGTTGTTTACCGGAATTGATATTATAACCGAAGGTCAAAAATAACGTTGTTAATCAAGTATTATAGTTGTTGCATGAATTTTGAAAATTAATTATAGAGTAAATGATCAGATAGTCACATTCATGTGGTTGAATTTCAAGTGGTTAATAAAAGTAACTTATTGAGCAAGTTATTAATTGTTGTTAATAGAGGGTCTGTCACGTAGGAATTAGGGATGGCAATGGGCCGGGTCTGAACAAACCCGGGTCTGGGTTTGAACCCGCCCACAAGGTCATTTTGAATTTCAAGTTTAATTGCATTTTCTAATCTAATAAATTTATTTCGCCTATTTTATAGGTTAGTGTGACCATGATTAAGGTTTGTATCGAAACAATTAACAAACTGTAGCTCATAAAATATTAAATATGTTGCAACTTACATCATTTCATGTCTTAAATGGAGTCACAACTACTCATAAAGTCATAATTCACAAGTTATTTTTTTTTGAAATCTTTTTAATGTAAATGGGTCTGTGGGTAGGGTGGACCGTGGGTAGGGTCAGGACCGGGACTGGGTTTGACATAATTGGACCCAGATCCATTGGGTCTAAAAAAGTTAGACCCAGACCCTTATAATATGGATTTGGGACGGGTCCAACTATCCCTAGGAGGAATCAAGGTTCTAACTACTCTCTTGTACTTCTCTTGTTTATTTTTCTAGATCATGTTACCCGTGAAAATGAAAATAGATTTGGAGTTGGATTGATTCAAAATAGAATACTTGGGGGATGGTTTGTGAATATATACATGTACTCCCTCCGTCCTATATTACTTGATACACTTCCCATATTTGTCCGTCCCATATTAGTTAATACAATTCTAAAAATAGCAATGTCCTACACTAAAAATATATATTTTTATTATAGGATGGGTCCACATTTGTCTATTGCATTCTCTTTCTTTAGCTTTTTATTTTACTTTTGCAATACACCCATGGCCTATATTTGTCTCATATTGTACTTTATGGACTTACATAATACCAACAACTAACTACTCAATAAAATAAACAAGTCAAATAACACTCCTAAAACTCTAATCCGATCAAAATGTATCAAGTAATATGGGACGGAGAGAGTATATTTTATGGATATTTGTCATGTCTATTTTATAATCATTTTAAAGTTGATTCCCTTAAATGAAACTTGATTTATAAAAGGTTAAGTGTGAAATTCATGTGAAGGTGTTTTACGAAAATTGAAGTGTGCTTTTTTGTGGAATATGGTGAACGAATCACGTACATAATTTATCAAAATGATTGCTAATTATGAAGATAGGTGTGAATATGAAACCAACCCCGGTAAATTCTTATGATGGGTAACAACCTGAAGTGTTTTTCAATCACGATAGATAATGGAGTGGCTTCGACATATCTAGTTTAAGTCTACCAAGCAAAAACCAAAGGTGAGTGCCCGTCTCCACTCTTGTCCACACTAAATAACTAATAATTATGCATGTTTCTCATAAGAAACTAAAACTCTTGAGGAAGGGGATTTTTGAATTTGAATCAAACTTCCAAAAAGGTTATTTTTTTTAAGAAACTATTGCTTCCTTCGTGTCTTTTTAAATACAACAAACGCACTTTTATGTATCTTGATGCTACTTTAGCCACAAATATCTATAGTCACATATAAATAAAAATTACAAATAAAACATATTATGAAAGTACGTCACGAGACGAATCTAATAAAATTTCACTTGACTATATTTTTCATTATGTATAAATCAAAAATCTTAATGAAAGTGAGAAGTGTGAATAGTGAAAAAGTGCATTTGTTGCATTTAAAAAGTGCATTTGTTGCATTTAAATTATGAACTATCATTCGAATAAATATTTGTATAACGTTTGCGAGAATTGTTTGACTAAATGGTTTGCAGTATACAATGAGTATGTGTGTTCAATTGTATATGTTTGAGTTATTTTTAGCTAAGAAATTACATGTTTTACATGTTTTATTGGTTTTGCAGTAGATGTTTTATTTTGTCAATTTTGTGGCATGTCACTTGGTAGGCGGGACTAGTTTTTTATTATAGTCGTGAAGGTCCATAAGCGAGGTTGATGCTATGTTGTACTACAAGATATTAATGATTGCTATTGAGTGAATCCACGAAAGGACGATCGTAATGATTTATCTTGAACTAGTACACTTCTGTAAATTATTTCTATCTAATACTAGGTAATTAATTTGATTAAAGTTGGGTTTTGAGTTCCATACTCATCGATTTAGTTTGGTGAGTGTTATGGTAATAGTTCGAATTAGCTTACACTTGTGACTTAAGGATAAGAATCATGGAATAAAAGCAACACAGAGTATAAATCTAACAATCACCAAACAGTAGGACAATTCATCACTAAAGAATAGGGCTTAGAAAATTTATTGCCTCTCATCATTCTTAATAGGTAGACAAGTTCCATTTCATGTGATCTAGCATGATTATTTAATTTCCTATAATAAAAAAAGGTCACATTCTTATAGGCATTGGGCGTTTTGGCCTTTTTAGAAAATTTATTGCCTCTCATCATAATAGGTAGACAATGTTCGACTTCGTGTGATCTAGCATGATTACTTAATTTCCTATAATAAAAAAGGTCACATTCTTATCAGCATTTAGGGGTTAGGCCTTTCAAGAATAATTCTCATAGGTGTAAGACAATAACTTGAGATTGCACAAAATATTGAAGGACTAGGATTGCTGTCCTTATAATCAATTTGAAAGCACATACCTGTCAGACACGACTTGAAAATCTGCTTCCTTGACCATACCATTGAGAAGGGTGAATGATCTACCCAATTCAACAAAATATAAATAAATAATTAATAGATTAACATGAACGCAATTCGAATACAGATTAATCACACACCTAAGCAACACAAACAAGGATATTTAAATATGTTATTACTAGTTTTTATATTATTGTTTCTATTAAACTTTAAACTGCGTCTGTAATTGAGGGTTTGGAGTCTTTGTTGTCGAATTCTTGGGGAAAAACATTCTTAAACTCCTTCAACCGTTTCAACTCTATCAACAATAAGATCACCATTCACTTATTTACTCAGTCTTGCAAAACAATATACTTCCTCCGTTTTCAAAAGATTGCAACAAACCAATTTTTTATGTCTCTCAAAAAATCCCCCTTTGTTGCAAGCTTTTGAAAACGGAGGAAGTATTTATTTCATAAAACTCCCTCTCAAAGTAAAAACTAGTTGGAACTCTTGGTCCCCCCCCCCCATATAATTTACATAGAACAAGCAAAATATTCGTGGGTTTAAGACTTTGAATATGAGCATATATAAAAAAAAAAAAACAATTGTACAACCTAAAACCATTTATAATAGCATAAATCCTAAGCTAAAAGGACAATTAAAGACTCAGTAATCAGTTTAGGAAATGAACTCCTGTAATAGAAGTAATTAGGACTCTAACAATTGCAACAAACTCCTTAAAACAAATGGAATTATACTTATTATAAACTAAGAATACGTAAAAACAATTTGACTTTTAATTATCGTATACTACATACTTGTATAGTTGTATTCACACTAAAACTTTACGTAGTGTAAGTAAAAAGTGTGTCAAACTTGTCTAATAACAGTAGCAAACTAGAAATGCAATTTTACCTACTACTCGACCCAGCTAACATTTTCTTCCCTTATGACCAAGGTGAGTTACTTGAGCACCAAGAAAACCTCTCAACTCCACAATGATGCATGTAACAGACGTCCCATAAGCTGATCAAAGTGATAAGTCTCGCTTAGTGCACCACCAAACTAAGAAAGATCTCACGGCAATGGCTTTTGCAACAGTATCTAGGAAGTAAAAATCTAGAGTCCTAAACTATCATAAAAGATGGAAACTTGTAACATAGAAGCAATAAACGAACATGAAGCGTAAGGATGAAGTGATACATATGCGGCCACCCTAACTATTCCAAAGTCAATATCAGGATTATTCAATGTACGGGTATGGCGAATCTCAAGAAACAAAATGATAGGGTTCAATGAGAAATATCATGAAAGTGTTAGTGAAGCAAAATTAAAACAAGTAAAAGTGGAAAGGGTGAATTAGTGTTAGAGCTAATTAAGGCTGATTAGTACTAATCTTAATTAACTTGCACTAATCATGTTTAAGTATTACTCCCTCACAATCCTTGCAACATTCTTGCAACAATTTGACTTTTTCACTATTCAGATATACTACTTTAACCATTTTGTTTACTAACATATAAAATCAAATGTCATCATATAAGATATTATTGGATTTGTCTCATTGTACATTTTTAAAATATTGATTTTCATAATCTTTACTCACAGCTAATTCGAAATATTAGTGGAAAGTGTGCTAGTCAAACTGTTGCAAGTATTATGGGAAGGGACACGGAGTATTTAATTATCATTAAGGTGATTAACACTAATCTTGCTTAAGGAGTTAATTAAGCTTAATTATACCTAATCATCCTCATTTTGCTCGGCCTAAGGTTTGTTCTTGCATTTGTCGACTGATTTGGAGTTGAAATATGAGCTACTTACTTTATGTAGCTACTTATTCATGCTTATGCAAGGCTACTTTAAGCACAAACCAATTAAGAGCAATCCTACACCGCTACACCAAGAAAAAAATCATCCTATTGGAGCAAATGGAAAGCTTCGTTGTGAGGAAGTGATCCTTTACAGCAAATTTCAACTCCTTAAACCAATTGGAGAAGAAAGACATTATTTTGGAAACTAAACTCTATCATTTGACAGTTTTTAGTGTATTCATGTCGTCTCGGTTTCTTGTTTTACTGTATTTTTAGCTTTATTTTAATATTAAAGCTAATGTAAGCTAGTCAGGAGTGTTAAAATATAAGATTATTACTTCCTCCGTTTCTTTTTAATTGCAACAATTGCCAAATACGGAAATATCAAATTAATTGCATTGAGAACCACAAAGAACGTTGCCGGAACCAAGGATGGAACTGTGTTTGAGTTTATGTGGAACGGAGAAAAACCGACCAATATTTGTCTCCATGGAAGAAAGAAGTGGGCAGCAAAAGATATAGAGAAAACCCGAAAGCAAAAACGACAAGTAAATATCTTGCTCCAAATTGCGCCCATGACGGTAATATTATGTATAGCAAGAATCAAAGACATTCAATAGAATAAAGGTTACCATCTTGTTCATGCTCATTATTTTCTAGGTGAGACTTTGGATTTTTACTTCTTTTGAAGCAACACACTAGGAGTTTCTCATATACTCCAACAAGGAGTACTATATGTAAGTTGTAACTTAATTCAATAGTCATAGACAAAGTTTGAATGAAATTAACACATTTTTTCCCATAAGCAAAATGTGCTATTTTAACTGGTTTAAAACGAATGAACTTGGGATTTTACTAGAATAAGTTACTGTAACCATATAAAGGTTTTGAGAGCTAATCTCTTAACTAAATAATCAACCATCCAGTTAATTTTTGTAAGCTAGAATTAAGTTTTAGAAGCTATTTTCTTACTTTGGCTTTTTAATAGATTCATGAATCTATTTTTTATCATGAAGTGAAACAATACCAAAGCCAAAAGTCTCATTGAGGAAGTTATAACTCGGTTCCAACTCAAACTTTTTCCACTTTCCAAGCTAGAGAAGGAGAAGACCAGAATTATAAAAAGAATATTATCCAAGAATTCGATTAAACATGAAAGTGAAGGACCGCGGCCATACACTTGAACAGTGGCATAGTACTCTAACCATGGCCTCAATAAAAACAGAAGAAACAAACAAATGTATAAATTTGCTAGCGATAGATAGTCAAATATCATCTACCTTATAAGATTGTCAAGCCTGGCTTCAGCTTCCAATTTAGCAGCGTCACGATCATCGAGTAATGAAGCCGCATTAGTCACAATTAATTTGAAAGTACAAACCTATTATCAACACACAAAAAAAAGAGGTTAGGGAGTGCCTTCAACCCTCCAACATCTGCTTCAAAATTGTTTACAACCATAAACCAAAAACAACTGCTAAATGAGATGCCATTGTAACCATCAGAGTTTGTAAACTACTAGGAATACATATTGTTTTTATTATTGTCATAATCAGCAATCTAATACATATCATACAGCAACAACTAAGCCATATTTCAAAAAAGATTTGGGGTCGGCTAACATGAATCATCATCTTAAACCGTTGAAAAAAGAGATGGAATCGACAAGTAAAACAAAAGGGTTTTAAACACAAAGACAAAGATACATTAAAGATAAACAAATAAATAAGATAATTAAACCCCCTTCCTCCACGTGAATCTCATACATATCATACCATAATAAAATGAAAAGAGGTAGAAATTAGAATAGAAGAAGATGAAACCTCGACACCGGTTCGAGCTTGAAAAGCGACAACAGAGTTCCTATCCTGAAGAACACAATCTCTGGAAGCAGAAATGAGGAGGGCCTGGAAATCCTTGGGGTCAAAAACCTTATCATTTGACACTATTAATAATAAAACAAAGTTAGAAATCAATACAGAATCTGTAAAGATTTAAAAAAAATGGTAAGAAAGAGGATATACATAGAAGTTGATACGCATAAAGAAGGATTTGTTGGGAGGTATCAATTGGGGCTAAGAGATACTTGATTGACTTCTTCTTCTGCTCCCTCAGCCAATCTTTTGGTCCTGCTGCATACATTCATTTTATTTTACAACCCTAAATTAACTTCTAAAATCAAAGGAGAAAAATAACAAGTAGTTGATAAGGAAGAAAAGAGAACGCACAAATGCCAAAATTGAAAGTAGCAGCAGCAGCAAATGAAGGAGGAGGTGATGAGGGTAGAAGATAAGGAAGAAAAGGAGAGATTGTGAGTAAAAGAGAGGTTTGTCTCCGAGATAGAGAATTGACGGCATGGGCTTTGTTGGATTGAGATATGGAGGAAATTGAGTTGGAGTTGGAGTTGGAGTTGGGAGGGAATGAAATTGGAGGAGAAGTTGAAGATGAAGATGAAGATGAAGCTGAGAGAGTTGAGGTTAAGCACACTCTTACTGTCGTCATTTCGCGCTTCACTGCTACCAACATACTTCTCAAATAAGGACACCACATCTACCTAGTTATTACATACTATGTTTCTCAAACAAACAATAAGCCTCCGTTTCGTTGAGCCGTCAAACATTTTCAATGTTTTATAGAAAATAATTTATAATAGTAGTAAAAGACAATTGTAAATTAGTTTTTTGTTGTTGGCTAAATGTAAGAGACTGATGGAAAATCAAAGGGAAAGCAAGGAGGTAGTGAAAGAATTGGACAAGAGAGGTAAGGAAAATGATTTTCTCTTAATGGGAAAATGGTTTCCCTTTTATTTTGAATGGGAAATGTTTTCTATCATTGTAGGAGATGTTTTACACCTGTGAAAAATAATTTTACACTCATTTGCAAATTTAACAATGTAAACTAAAATTAGAGGAAAATAGTTTTCGTAAAAAATGTTTTACGCCCTACCAAACGGAGCTCAAATAACACAATTTCTGTTTTCCAACCAACTAGTTTTTTTACTCAAAAGAAGCCCCTCTTCAATATGCAGAGAGTACGAGTAGTCTAGATAGATATATGCCAGAAGGATATCTTTCCCCCCCTTTATTGCTAAATCCACCACTATATTCCAACTACTCTTTTCTCCCAAACCAACTCCCCCATTTTTGTTTAGTATATATAGCAGGGAAGAAAATCGCGGAAACGGTCGCGTTCGCGGCAACGGTCGCGTTGTCGCGGGAACGGGTCGTAACGGGTGTAAAATAACGGGTCGCGGCTTTCGCGGCGTGAATTTTTTAGAAAAATTCACATAAGCTAGATTTCAAGTTTGTTTTTGCATTTTAAGAGTTTAGAGAGTGTAGTTATAGCATATTAAGGTAAAACTATTATAATTACATTATATATGATATATTTGATGTCTAAAAAATTGAGATAATTGATTTAAATAAATCTAATTGAACTAAAAATAAAACTTAGAACAAGTTTGGAACATCATAAATACAAGCATGATTATTAGCATAACAAGTATTAAATTTATTAAACGCTCTAAAGTATATTAGTTGCATATAAAATAAAACATTTCATTTTAATTAGTTCAAACTAATAGTTACTACAAAATTATGACTTAATTTAACACATACAAATAAAGGTATACTAATAAACCAATTAACTTTTTATCAATATGTGAATATTAAACAATAACCCACTAACCCCATGTTATAATTTGACCACTAACAAAATATACCCACTAACCAGTAAGTCAATTGCTTTCTTCACTTTTCAATATCCCACTAACCCCCCTGTACAAAACCCACGTGACATGGTCAATATTTTTACTCAAATTCTCATTCATTTTCTCGAACCTTCTTCTACTTCATTTCTCCTTCCTCCTCTTCAACTCTTCTTCATCCTCCTCCTCTCATGTTACGAACCAGTTTCAAAGAAATTGTTTTTAATTTTTAAAACTCGATTCTCAAGCAAATAAAATAAGATCAAGGCAATACAAGAAAATATCAAGCATCCAAACACACATATATGGAGAAAGCAAATAATAGGTATGTTTTTATGAAATTTTAAATAAATTTACCTTGAATTTTCGAAGTCATTCTGGAAAATTTGAGTTGGAAATTTAGCGTTTATATAGATATATGATTTTGTTTGCTTGTGTTTGGTTTGATTTTGATTTCTCAACCTTTCTCTGCCATTGTCTGAAAATATCGGCCGATTGACGTTTTGTAACGGGAAATATCGGCCGTTACCCGTTACGTAACGGCCATAACGGCGATTTTGATGTGATTTATAAATCGGCATTATGGAACGGATTTTAACGGAACGGCCTCTCACAGACCCGTTACAAATCGGCCGTTCCGTTACATAACGGCCGCTTTTTTCTTCCCTGATATATAGATATATTAGAAGAAAAAAAATTGACACCAACATCTCCATCTATTACCAGTCTTCTATTAACAGCTCCAACTATTGATCTCAGAATGGTCCCAAGTTTTGGGGTATTTTCCTAAAACAAGCCCATATATCCCACATGATTATTATTTTGGGAAATTCCCAATGGTACATTCCTAAAATTGGCTTATCTTACTGGTGCACTTCCATCTTTTTGACTTATTAATGATACACTTGTATTTCGTAATCTTCCCTACCGTGATCATTCTGTTAAATAAAAGGTTTGTTTAGGGTTAATTAGGGTTAGGGGTTTGCCTCGTTTTGCATGCTTTGATTTTTTCAAGGTTTATATGACGTTTTTTCAAAAGAAGGTTTTCGGACACGTACCTCGAGATGGCTTTTTCATAGCCTAAAAACCCCCCTTTGGATACGTGCTCGAAAACTCGACTTGTTGGTATCCATTTTGTAGGGATTATCAAAATTATTGCCCATAAATAGTGCACGATGGTGTCTGTTTCTTTGAAAAAACGTAATCTTCACCTTGGAAAAATCAAAGCACGTAAAACGAGGCAAACCCCAAACCCTTATTAACCCGAACCTAACCTTTTATTTAACAGAATGTTCACGGTAGAAAATATTTCAAACTACAGGTGTATCATTAAGAAGTCAAACAGATAGAAGTGTAACAGTAAGAGAAGTCAAGTCAATTCTAGGAGTGTACCATTGGTAATTTCCCTATTATTTTTGTTAAAAAAGTACAAAAGAATTGAAAATTTTCATCGATAATGGTCAAAGAGAGAAAGCAATGAGAGAAAAAAGCTAATTTTGAATCAAAATAAATAAATCTTGTCACTATTTTTGACTAATAATGAGTTAGAACTGTTATTGGAAGATGCCCCTGAAAGTCAGTCACATTCCAAGATAATCAATAGTTCGGGCGATTAATAAAAAACCAACCACAGTTAAAAATGCTTTTATCAAATTATTAAAAGAGATGGTCTAATTTTAACATAAAATTAGGTCAACCAAAGCCCATTCTATTAACAAACCTATTATAATTTACTCTAGCCCAATACTATTCCTAGACATTTAATATCACCCTAGTTGTTCATTCTCTTCTCTTTTCCTTGTTTCAATTTTAGTCTCAAATATAACAAGCGATCATATAACTTATCGAATGAATTAAATTAATCACTAAATGGATTAAACTAGTCACTAAATAAATTTAACACTGAGTATTGAATGAACTAAACAGGTCACAAAATGAATTGAATAGGTCACAAAATAGATTAAACTGGTCTCTACCTTCAGAAGACGGTTTGTTAATCTTCTCTTCTTATTGTTGACCTATTGAGCCGTTGCCTAAAAGTAGGCGATCTCTGACCAGCTATATCAATTTTTCCATAATTCTATCTTTGCAGTTTCATATTGATGTCGAATGCTAGAGGTTTTCTTCAAGTACAAGTAATCAAACATTTTTCCAGTAATACTAATAACAAGTAATTTGCATACTAATTGTTTTTGGAATACCACGTATTAAACTCTGTAAGTCAGAGTATCAATAATACTCGTTTTTGGAAATGCAAGTCAGGGTAGAAATAAGTTTTATAACCAGCCTAGACCAGACAGGACCGAATTTTCTGGCCCCTATTAATCCAAGAAGGATATTTTGCTGCAGTCCAAGAAGGATATTAGGATCTTTGAAGTCATAACCGATTATCCGAAAAAGGCTCCTAACCAGCGCACAGTCATACTAAAAAACAGAACCTAAAGCTAACACCTCAAGAGAAAAATCCCTCAACTTTCCTTGCCTTCCAAAAGATAGGTTCTTGAGAACACAACAAAATGAAATACGGAACTAACAAGAGTAGCATAAACCAAGAGTCCAAGATGAGGCTCGGCCAACCAAGGTCTAAGGAAACCTGGCCCTGAAAAACACAGTCCGAAAATCATGTATAGATATCATAGCAAGACTAACGGCTAAGTATGAAGAAGGTTTTACCTGAATTAGAACAAAACCTTGTTAGTTTTCTGTGACGCCACAACATAAAAGGGCCCTTACAAACTACTAGTACACAAAATTGCTTAGCCGGACAAACTGGTTACTGCTTATGTTGCTCTATAATGGAGAGGAACAAAAGGCCTAAAAGGAAAACCATTTACAAATAGTCCAGACAAATGTATTTACAGGCCTAGCACCTCTCCTAATCTTCGACAGTTTGAATCTCACCCATCATAATGCGATTACTAACGACGTTGAATCCCAAGACAGCTGAGCTGACCTTCTTTCCTTTCTTTCCCTTCTTTTTCCCTCCTTTCATTGACCCGTCAGCATTTGCTACACCGTCTCCGTTCAAGTCTCCATAACCTGCATTGTCAGAATTCATGTCTCTGGCTCCATTGTTATAGGCCCTCAGATCATTCCGACTTTGAAAGGCAAGATCAAGCACGTCTGCTGACAGCAACTCCATGTAATTCAGAAACTTCTCGATGAATTCATGATTTGGATCAAAAGATCCTAAATTTTCTCTAAGAAGTGTCTCAGCCTCAGATCTGGGCTGCTTCGAGCAAAATTCCAGAAAACTTGTGTCTGTAAACATCACCAAATGCATTAACATTAACCAACACCTCATACCAGATTGCCCAGACAGTCAGTGATAAATTAAATACAGTTTAACTGCTCGAAGACTCAACCAAAAGGCCAAGCCAAAATTTAAACATCCTTGATGTAACTTGTAAAAATTGATATAAGAGCATGCACTTGAAGCAACAGACATACCCTTGCTTCCAGTAAGCCGGATTGATTCACTCTCACACCAGTCTCTGAAGTCCATTGCCTCTATTAAAAAAATAATAATGATAAATAAAAATAAAATGGAAAAGGTCATAATGTTTACATGATGTCAAAGGTTGACCAGACCTGACTTCAGTCTTTAAAGGTTTAAAATAATTAACAACTCACCCAGGTGCTTCGTAATGCCATCTCGTTTCCCTTTCACGGAAACCTGCACAGAGGCAGGTGAAGATGAATAATTCTGTTCCACAGTCCTGCCACCAGCAGATTTCTGTCTGCTAAGAGAAGCTCCAGGACTTCCTTTCACAGGAGTACTTTTGGTTGCCCAACTCCCTTGGTTACCAGGCGGCACAAAACCTGTCCTGCTCAGAAAACATAATTGGGGTAATGGGTTAGAATTTATGTTTAGTAAGCATCTATTCCACATTCCTCAAGATCTATGTTCAATCCTTTAGCAGAAAAAAACGCGTTGATACGCAGCCTCAGGGAAAATGTAGTCAGCAAATGGTATGTAGTTGAGTTCCAACTTCCAAAGATATACTCACTAGCAAAACCATTAAAGTAAATCTACAATTTGGTCTACTGGGAAAGTTCAAGACCCCTCTTTAAAACAAAGAGAAGAGTCCAAAATTTTAATATACTCACTTGTTGACAATCCAACCTATATACATATATATGAAAAAGAGTGGCAAAGGATTAGAGGCTACCACGGGTCGCTTTTTACTTGACATTTTGAAAATAGACTTTATTCTAGTAGGATTTGAACCCACAGCCTAGTATAGAAAACATAGAGCTCCTACCAAGAGCCAACATGCAAATGATACTCATTTACTCCAAAAAAATCCTTACTAATGAATTATTTACAAACTTTTAGAAATCAGAAAAAAAAAAGGTTGGAGCCTCGCAACACCTACTCCCTCTCAAAAGCTTACATGGTGTGACATGAGGTTTCTTTGGAAAATCTTTTATTACTCATAAGATTAGGAAAATATTTGTATGAGGTCTCGAAATCTTGACTCCTCAATGTACAATCTTTATCCAACCACCAATTTACGACTTCTACTCATGGCAAAATGTCAATTACCACCCCAAACAACACATCCCTTTACCTTATAAAAAAACCCGGAACATTTGCCCAACAACTAGTCGGAGCTTCAAAACAATACACCAAGACCTGCAACATCTAGTAATGACAATTAAACCAAGACGGAAGCAGCACGTTGTCAAAGCTTCAAAACTCTATATATCAACATAACAATCTCTTCTTGTACTCACTGGACTACTCTTTGTCAAATTTCTAAGGCCACTCCAATATAAAAGAAAAACTTCCACAAGATATACCCATATCAACTCAATTTTAGCAACATATTTGGTGTCACGAAATTTCAATTTCTTAAGTAAATAGCTTCCCAGGAGACATTTGAAGGGTATTATGTGACAGAAATATTTCACCTATTTCCTTCAATCTCTTTTGTTGGAGTTACAGGGAATCACCAAATTTACTGCCAGCAGTTTCAAAATGACAGCTTAATTTGAAATGAAACAAAGAGAGCAGAGAGAATAAACTTGGCTGAAAACATTTTTTAACTTCTAACTGCAATGCATATTCCATCTCATCAAGTTTCGACAAGAACATAGACCCTATACTGTTCTATTGCCAACAATATAAATTCAATTACTATTTTACTAGTATACCTGTAAAATTTAGCATCTAGGCAGGAGCCAATTGTATATTTCACCCAAGTATTCCTATTAGATTGTACATAGAAGCAAAGCAACGACCTAAAGTCTGGATGCATAACTAGAAACGAGTGAATAATAGCTACAGCTTGAGAAAGAGAAAAGCATACTGTTTGGTTTCTTGCTTTGATTGATCTGGTGGACCCCAGAACAAGTCATCTTCTCCTTTGTGCTTTGATTGTGATTGTAAGTGGGAATGGATCTGAACAGGAGATGCGGCTTTTGACGGTGACGATGCTGAAACTGACCAAGAACCTGGACGCGTCTGAGCTGAATGAGATTTTTGAGGGGTTGATATCGGTGAGTTTTGTTGAGCTGGAGTTCCTTTCTTCTGCTGTTCTTTCAAGATGTCCCTTAGTGAGGCGGGTTTGGGAAACTTTGCAGTATCTGTAGACCATGCAGGAGCTGGAGAAGGGCTAGTTGATTCACCCTTCCAAGGAACAAAATCCCCCAAAGATGGACCAGATGGAGGTGCTGGCACAACTTCCTTTTCAGCTTGCACATACTTAGAACTTTTTCCTTTCTCCATAGGACTGGATGCAACTGTCAAATCAGCAGAAGAAACCGCTACTGAACCTTTTGCTCCAGTGACTTTAGCCTTTGCAGCTTTCTTGCGACTCTTCTTGGTATCTTTAGCCTCAATAAATTTCTCGTTATCAATCACATCCAATTGATTAGACACTGTCGGCAATGGAGGGAGACTAGAAGCAATGTCAGTGACATCAATGCTTCTGTCATTAGACTTTGCTAAAACTTCTGCAGCCAAAAGATCATGAAGTCCACTCTTCTTGCTCTTTGATAACTCTGTTCTACCCACATTATGGTCGATCATATTACTATCCTGACTGGATGCTTTCGGTTCCACATGGGTAACTACTCCAGCCCAAGGAGTGGAGAAATTTATTGGACTAACAGCAGCAGAAATAGAAGAGGCAGGGATCTCCATATGCGCCCTGTTCTGCTCTTCCTGTTGAATTTCTAGTAGTGACTTGGGCTTCACACAAACTGCTGGTTTCCAAGCTCTCTGTGCAGAATTTACTTGCACATTTTGTTTTGTAAGTAAATCACTCTGTTTCTGTTCACCTTTTGTCTCTATCAATTCGCTAGCACCACCAGGAAAATTAGGGGAGGTAGAGAGATCAATTTCTGACGAAAAAGAGATATCCTTAGCTAGATCCGCAGGCTGCCTATCTGACGTCCCTCTGGCAGTTACAGATACCTCTGACTTAATTACAACAGGTGCTCCATCAGTTTGCTTAGATTTTTGCACAGTGGATGCTTTAGAACCTCCCTTCACCTGGTCAGGAGATGGTTGTGCCTTAGAAGACTTCACCTTTCTTGATTTCTTTTCAGAAGTTTTCTTGACCTCTCGTGCTTCAACATTCTTCAGTTCTTTTGCAGCTGATACCTCTTCAGGACACTCTTTTATAGAGGTGTCCTCGAGAGAACCAGTAGACACAAGGTTGACATTATTTGTTTTCTCAAACATCAAGACCTCATTTTCCTGAGGCCTCACAGATAAATCAGCAGTTACTGTCATCTCCGACTCCACAACCGAAGTAGACAGTACTGGCTTTTGATTGCTCTCTACTACCTTGCCAATAAAAGATGGTGCACTAAATTCAGAAGTGGAATGCACCAACGTAGCAGCACTTTGAGGTTTCTCCAATGCCTCAGAGGTGGCTATATTTTCCATCATTTCTGATCCTGATGACAAATTGTTCTTGTTGTCGTCAGCACGTGTTGACATAGAGGGCCAATTTTGATGAAGATTACCTAACATCTGATGAGGGAGGTGCAAAGATGATCCCTCAGCAGGAACTGTATGACCCAATTCCCGGGAAAGTTTTGGAGCATCATCCAGCATACTAGAAACAGAACTTTGAGAGTTCAGTTGAAACAATGAGGGGGAAAGTTGAGGCATAGATTGGTCAGTAGGTGCATTTCCGACAGATGATGCAGATGCCTGTAATTGTCCGAAAGCTGGATCACCAAAACGTTGAACAAGCTTCTGCTCTGACAGAACCTGAGAAAGCAGTTGCTGTTGCTGTCGCAACAACTGTTGCTGCTCCTCTTGTTTCTGTTGCTGTTTAAGCAAAAGAATCTTATCAAGTAGCGACAGCTGAGGGCCTTGAACAGACTGTTGAGATTGTAATTGCAGCAGATACTGCTGTTGTAAAAGATTTAATGCTTGAGGGTCTTGTGTAAGACCGGATGAGAGTAGCTTCTCAGACATAGGGTTATCCAGAGTCTGGGCAAGAAAATTTGTTATTGAAGAATGATTTTGTGGCTGTTGCTTCTGCTGTTGCATTCCATATGTCACTTGAGGAAAATTCTGTCCATGATGCAAGTCAAGTTTTTCTTTAAATGGATCAACACCACCTTGTACAGGAAAATTCGGCCAACCACCTTGTCCATTGTTCATTGCACCAGAAGACCGTTCAGATAATCCTTGAAGTAGGGACATCATCTCAACATTCTGAGGAAGAACTTGTCGAGGCATATCACCAACTGCGGAAAGTATATTCGCTTGTGGCATAGTGGAGTTCCTAATGCTGTCTGGGCTTGGAACAACAGGAGCTCCATCCCTGGTCGGCCAATATGGAAAAGGATGAGACAATGATTTTTGTCGTTCAACGTTCATTCTCTGCAAAAGATTGAGGGCATCTCCACTTTCGGCGCCCAAGGGAAGCATACTAGAAGAAGTTTGTCCTGCGAATCCCTGCAGGCCTGCATGTCATAACAAAATAAAATGATTAGAAATCATGCTAGCAAGATTGGTAATCCCGACAAAAAGTTTGCAAGCAAATGACAGTACTCTAAAAAACAGTTGGCTACCTTCAGGGGAAGCAAATCTCAGAGAGTTGCTCACATCTCCAGCCATCAATGACTCCAGAAATCTATTCTCAGCTTCAGTTGACGACCCGTGCATCTGCCTATGCTCATTTCCGAGCAAATTAATCCCACTAGGACTAGGGAGAACCTTACCAAATCCACTTAAGCCTGACCTACTAGACCCATCAGTTACTTCATTCGGCTTCGCTGTATTAAACCCAGGCGGTGGCCTGGCTTTAGCTCGTAAGTGCGGCATCACATCACCAAGTGAAGAGAAGACAGAGTCATTTGGAGCATGTACAGGGCGAACTAATAAATCTATGCCAAAATACCCAGCTTCAAACCACCCAATTATATCACTACCTGAAAAGGGTCCCTGAATTTGACCTTGTGGATCTTTATAATAAAGGAGTAGGTCCTCAGGAGAAGGGTGAAAAAGCTTCCTTGACTCTTGCTCTCGGTCAACCACCACAGCAGGATGTTTGCTAATAGCAGGGTCTTCACTTTTCCATTTGAGTTCATTGTGAGCATAAGATGGATCAGCTAAAACATTATCCCATTCAAGAGAATTGTCTTTTATTGCTTGTGACCGGCTAACATCAGGATTTCTGGAGCGAATATCACTTGTAGTGTCAAACCAATCACGTGAACGACTTTTGGCATGCTCTTCAACAGAAGGTGACCGCCATGGAGTTCCAGACTGAGCGTAAGCACGAACCTTAATGCCAGAATCTCTAGTATCAGTTGCTTCATCACCCTTCTTTAAAACAGTATCATCATCCCTAGCAGCTGCTTTCAAGCCAAGGAGAAAAATTTAACTGATGAACTAACGAGCAAAAAAACAAGACGCATTTGAGATACTCAAGCAAGATACCAGCACATTTTCTATACAAGTTAGAGCACACACCATAAAGCACACTCATACACCAATATTTTCTTTTGGTCGTCAATCTTTAACGAGTCAGATGAAAGCGGAAAATGATGCACACAAAATGCAACTCCGTTGACCAAACCAGCCTATCAATAAACTCCATCCACCCATGATCAACATTTAATGAGTCATAATAAGCATTCATTCTCCTATCCTATGACCTACCAACTCTTTTTTTTTAAAAAAATAGTCGATATTATCAAACTTTTATCATGAGATCTGTACCGATCCATAACCATATAGTGGACAAAAAGTGAAGTATACCTTATCCTACGATCCACATTTACAAAAAGGATCCTTAAGCGTCATATTTACAAAATGAACGAGTCTCAAATCAAGAATTTAATAAGCATGACACATTAAAAATCATTTTCACATAACTATCGATTTTGCATGTTCAAATATCTGCCTCTTTAGATAAAATCCATAGTTTGTGGCTATGTTGCCTCGACATCCTCTTCCACTCTGAATATCGCGTGTCGACTCGACTCGACATGCCTGGGTGTGAGTGTTGACGCGTGTCGGAAAAGGATCCACAATCCAATGTTGATATCTCAAAATCGGAAAGAAAAGAGAAAGAGGAGCAGTGAACGTGAACTCCTTAACGGAAACTTCGTAGCGGAACGGCGAATAACGCCATCCAATTCGTCGGCAGCGACATTCATTGATGTCGCCTGAACCCTAGATTCGTCCGGGGGGGGAGAGGAGGAGCTGAAGTGGGGAAAAGAACTAGCTTTAGTGATATGCATCACGTGAGCTTTTTTATTTTTAAACCCTTTATATTTACTGTAGAACTCAAGGAGAGGTATATACAAAGGGAAGCTATACCTCTGACATGTCCTTTTCCTTCCTTTTTTTTACTACTTTTCAATTTATTTTATCTTTTATTTTAACAATAACTACCCACTACTTAACCTTTTACCAACAACCACACTAAATACTTTTATTTACTCTCTTTGATTTTGTAATGGTCGATATTATTATTATTATTATTATTATTATTATATAATCTATAATCTTATTATTTTTTGACAAGGTGCCTACAAACTTTTGGACACTTTATATGATACCCGTATCCTGAAAGCTAGTCAAGACACTTCATTGACCGTACCCCCGTTTCTGCTAAAATTTGATAGGAGGGTGTCGGATCCTTAGATCCCTAAAATTGTGGCCATACTTAGGATTTTCAAACTTAAAATTTCAGGCACACCAAAAACTGATGAAAAAAACCAAACCCTAACTGATATAAGCTTAAATTTTACATTAAGATTGAAAATCAATCAGAATTACAGCAATTGCGAAGGCAGTGAATATAATAATCAGTTCATTGCACAACACACAACACACAACACACAACACACAACACATTTAGTCAGCATCAGCATCCCCATAGCCACCATACCCATGAAATCCACGTGAAAATCAAATAGATATACAAGTTTGGCAACTCCAACATTGTAGATTTTATTACCTGGAACTCTAAATTTATTCTCACCATACAAATGGTGCTTCTCATTGCTATCCACCGTAACACTGGAACCATATGCATGCATCTGCTTTTCGTGAGGTGAGTACTCCGGAGTTTTTGAAAAAGCACCCTTAGCATGATCAGATTTATCATCTACCTCATCAGGAGGAAGAGTTACATCATCCCTGCTGCCTGTGAAGAGGAAGTTACATATAGTTAAGTAGCTGCATTAGAAAAAAAAAATCAAGTTTCCCAAATTCACAAGAGTAAGCAATGGGAAACAGTATATTAAAACAATGACACAAACAAAGCCACTTGCTACCATGTTTTGTTCGTCTTGACGGAGTAAATTCATTTGAACTTCGTCCAGTAGATCCATCCTTAGAAATCTGGGGTGCACCACTGCTTACTATTTCCCCCTTGTCAATTCCCTTCAAAACAGTCTGCACAGATATCATAGACCATAAGAATGACATCACAGAAAGTCACACGATTAACATGTATTTAACTTACTGATTCTTCAGGCATAGGTGCACAAAGTGCAAGGGGCTCCAAAGGTTCTTCCTGAGTGAGGGAGGGAACTTGCGTCAATCCGTCCAATATCTCGTTTGAAGACTTCAAATCAGTCAGCCTATAAACATCAAGTAACTTTGTCCTACTATATCTGAAAGGGGAAGCCTCTCCATGACCATTATCGACTCTGTCGGAATTAAAACCAGGGGATTGAGAACTAGCTGAATAATTACTAATACTCCCAACACCATAATTAACCCTTCCACGACCAGCAGAAAAAGTTGGAGTGTTTTCCCCACGTCCTCTCCCATGGACAAATGTAGGACCTTCTTTGTTCACCATCTGAGTCTGGTGATGTAGCTCTGCTTTGGCACGACTTTGCAAAGCACTAGGTCTCCACGGTCGATGATGATCACCCTCCCTCTCATCCTTGCCGTGACTTGCTAAAGGTGACTGCCCTTTATCATGAGGCATGTCACCATGTTTCCCAATATCAGTCCACTTATCCACCTCTTTATCATCCGGACCCCAGCGTGTGTTCCACTTACTCTCACGTCGCTGATCATAATTATTCTCCCTGCTTGGATCAGCCCATCTGTCAGATGGAGCTCTACGTGCTTCTCCAAAGTGCCTATTGGATGAATTATCAGCCCATCGGTCAGTCTTCCGACTGTCGACGACATCCTTTTCTCCCTCCCTCCAACGGTCCCTACGAGCTGATAAATTAGTATCCCTTTCTTCATCACGCCAACGGTCGCGTCGCCCGGATTCTGCATCATGAAAAGTTGGTCTGAATACATCCTTCTTCTTCTGGTTATCATGCGTTTCCTCTCCAATTTCCAGAGACTTCACCAAATCTGGGCGATCGCCATAAGCAGTAAAAGGGCTTGGACGATTTTCCTGTACAGACATAAAACAAAAAACATTCAGCTTATAAACGGCGAGAAACTAGAGCTTAACATCACAAAACATTACAATACCCAAATACATCAGTTTCACAAAATCTACCAACAGAAAGTTGAGATAATGATACAAACCCCTAGTGACATCCCAGACTTATTGTCCCCTGGCTTAGGGAGAAGCCATTGAGGTGAAAGCGGTATAGGATTGTCTGGCCCTGGCATATCTGCAAACATGAAAAATAGAAGGTAAATCGATAAACCTCAGAAAATCTTGAGGAGATGTTTTATCTATCAATTTGATCCTTTCAGACCTTCAGACCTACCACTCTCCACCAAGGCGTAAATTTGAAAAAGAAAAGGCAGATTTTCACCAGCTAACATTATAAAGACATGTGAAGGCTTTGCATTTGCCAGAAGCTTACAACACCAAGCAAAACCCTAACAAAATAAGTAATATAGCCACTAAATCAACCCTGACTGAAGCATATTTGTAATGATAGCGACACCATTGTTATCTCGGGTCGTACCTCCATACTGTGAAACCAGAATGCATGTTCCAAATTGCAGGTGCATTGCTACCCAAATCGCTGAATTGCATCCCGTTTCATTCTAATATTGTGGAGATATGCCTGTGCGGAGCGAAAAAGGAGAGGGGAGAGAAAGAGAGGTAGAAGAAGAGGGCATAAAGATACATACACTACTACTGGGGCTGGTAGTCAGTAGAGCACTAAAAATATATTAGTGTACCCTAGGATTCCTCTTCCTTGGCAGTCAAAAATGGATTCATGAAAGAAAAAATATAAGAGGGTGGGCCTTTGATCGTCCACGTGCACAGTTCCTTAATATTACAGCTTGCGTCCAAATTGAAATTCATCCTACTAACAAAAAAGAAGGGGAAATAAACTTTGGCCCCAGACATAAACCCCTATCCTTCTAATACTTCCACTCTCCAGTTCCCACTAAGTAACAATGTTGCTTTTTCTATCATTCAAGTTACCAATCAGCAAAAAAACAATTCGTACTTCCTCCATTCTCCAAACACTTTGAACCACTATCCTTATGATTCACTTTGATAATTGATTTTGGTTACATACGTAAGCAAAAATATAGTAACATGAGATAACTCCTCTCTCTCTTCCCACCACCACTCCTCTTTCTCCGTCCTTTAACACCCACCATCTCTACCCCTTACCACATAAGCACATGTAGAAGAAGCAAATGTACAAGGTTATATTACAAAAAACAAGGTGAAAACACATAACCAACACCTTAGAGAGTGAGGTGCAGCCAAATCAATCTATAAGAAAGGAGGAAGGACGGTGTGTATTGTGAGAAGAGGAGGAAAGAGAAGAGTGGTGGTGAAAATGAGAATGTGGCAAGTTGAAGATAACCCCAAATGTAACACCCAACAACTGACATAAGCTCTAATTCTCTTTGTTTCACATGTACACGTATTGCATCCCAGCATGAAGTCAAGGTAGAGGGTCGTGGAGGATGCAGACCCATATTAGGGTGGCAGGATGGTGGGAGTGATAAGAATGACGAAAAGGAGAGCTGAGGAATGGTGGGTGGTGGAGAAGCAATTTCAAACTACTGGAGAATTGAAAAGGGAGGCTGAAGTTAATACTCTACTTGCGGCATTTAAGACTAGCGGCACTAGCCTTGTAGCAAATAAACAAAAGGCAACAAAAGGTAAGCGTTATGGACACAGGGAGTACCAAACTCGGAAAGGAAATCACTTTTCGTGGCAGCAGCAATAACCTCAAAAGAATAAACTGCATACACTTAACTGCTTTTTGGTAAGTCAATTTTCCTATTAATTCTAATACTATTAACGTAAAGAGAGCAATACAATGGTAGAGAACTACTACTTCACATGCACCACTGAATCCTTTTTCTTTTAAAACATTGTTTTACTCCCTGTCTTCAATCTGTTCACTCATTCCCCGGTTACATACTATACACATATCCAAACATGTCAAATAAATATGAATAGTTTGGGTGATCCTTAAAAGATCGCAATAACAAAGTTTTCCACATCCATGTTAGACACCTTTAACAAGTCCATCACTAATGGGGAGCCCAAGTATTAAATCTTCGAAAAATAAGATTGCATACACCCCCTAAACCCGTCAAAAAAAAAGACACATCGACTTCCTATTCTTCTTGTCGACAACTATACCTTTGTATAGACAAAGAAATCCCTTGCCTTTGGTATTCCATTTCCGCACAGAGAAAGCAGTAGAGGGAATATAAAAACCAAGTAGGAAATTAGCTCCAACTAATATTACCAAAACTAACACCCAATATCGGCACGGGAGACCATGATAAATAGAGAAGATTTAATTTGACAAGATCAATGAATTAAAGTTTTAATTATAAACTTAAAAAAAAAAGTAACTGCTAAACTAAAAGGGAAATGGCCGTGAGTTGAAACGTTTGAAAACAAGTTACATATCACCGGTGCTCCATTTAACTCCAAACAAATTTGCGATAATCATGAGAGACAAAAACAAACAAACATCCAAACCAATGGAAATAAGAGAGATAAAGCGAAAGAAATGGGCAGTAGAAATTAGGGTTTTACATGGAGATAAGTCTGCGTAAGAATTAGCGGTAGTAAAGTGAGAGAAGTGACAAAATGGTGAAAACAGTAATACAGAAGATGAGAGGTATAGAGATATATACTTGTATATATAGAGAGAGAGAAAGAGAGATAAATAAAGGGGTAAAAGTAAGAAGAGAAAGGGGGGGAAAAGAAAATACCTTTGGAGATCTGGTTGGGAGAGGAGACAGTGATTGGATTGCGAGAGTCGGAGGCAGCCATTGATGATCGAAAGCGAAGAGAGATGAGATGAGATGAGATGAGAGGGAGGGAGGGAGGGTTACAGGAATACAGGTTACAGGAGAGAGAGAGATGAGAGAGTCGAAACGGAAGAGGAAGAAAGCCCAATACAAACCCTTGATACAACTTTTAAAGACAAAAAGGGGAATTTAGATTGTAGATTGGGCACGCACGAGGGTTTTTTTTTGGTTGAGGACCATAGTGAAACTAATAACCACTTATACTCAATCTAAAAGTTTACATAATTTAATTGAAGTGAATTAAACTAAATTTTTTATTTTTTAATTTTAAAAATATTATTTTATTTGGTCACAACTATAATATATATGATACATCTTTGCAAGAAGATATGTACAATTTCTTTTGTATTTTCAGCATGCCTCCGATGAAAAATTAGAAATTCTAAATATGGAATATTATGTTTCAAGACTATATTATTCAATTGAAGTTAAATATTAAGAAAATTATTAAAAAATCATAAAATGCATTTAGTTCAATACAAAAAGAAAAAGAAAATTTGTCGAGTTAAAATTAATGGTCTACACAATTGTTTGTATAGGAAACAGATAAATGTATATATGAAAGGTAAGAATACTGGATTGTCCTTCACAAAAAGGAAACTCAATATCAATCAATTGATTTATACTTCATAACAAAAAAAAAAAAACTTCATCGATTATAAGATATCAATGATTAATTAATTGATTTATACTTCATAACCCAAAATCTATTATAAAGTAGTATGGTTTAGTAGAATATCTTGACTTTTCTTTCTTATGCATTTATCATCGTGGTAAGTAGAATACTTACGTTACTCCCCTTTTTTGACATTTGCTGGGAATTACCGCTATAAACAAGTACTAAATCTAAACAAACTACATCTACAGTGATTCCCGACCAAGTGTGCCTGTTGGACTTATTGTCGGTATACTTTGATGATCGTGCACGAGTTCAACAGCTTAGCTAAGCTCTTTGTTTCCTTCAATGTCCAGTGTATATCTATCCGCTTTTTTGCCTTCGGCTGGAGGAGGTTGACTAGTTTAGTCGAGTCCGTCTGAATTTGAAGATCTGTGATTTGTTGGTCGACTGCCCATTGTATATTATTTAAGCATGCAAGCGCTTATGTATGAACAGCTGAAGAGGCAACCCAATAATTTCCTCCCCCTTTAATCGTACGATTAGTAGGTGAGGCCATATCGCTACCCAAACATGTGAGGCGCTTCTGTTATTTTATCCCATGACCCATCGACTTCAATTAATATCTGTGGCGCTCCTTGTAAGTTTCCACAAATGTTTGCTAGGTTGAAACCAAAAGGGTGGGAATCTTCCCCTGTTGATCGCTCGGATAAGTGGATAGCATGAACAATTTGTCCTTGATGATAGGTTTGGGGCTCATTCCAGGCCCTATTGTTTATTTTCTCTCATTTTTGCGGGATTTACCTAAATTCCTCTGAAAGTTAGGTTGTTTCTAGTACACCAGATAGTCCACTGATTTATAACAAAGGTTGATATGTTGCCACCATTTATCTCCATTGAGTGAGGTAACAGTTTGATAGAGTTTGAATCATTTCCCTAATTCTTGTACTCAATGTTTACTAGATTTAAGTTTTTGCCAAATTTGACCGGCTATAGGGCAGTCACATAATAGATGAAGTGTTCTTCCTTGTTGAGTTTGACATAATGGACATCTATCATCATTCATGATCGCTGATTTGGTGAGATATTGTTTTATTGGAAGGATATCCTTCCAAATCTTCGTGCAAACAATTTCCATTTTAGAGAGGAGTAGTATGCCACAACTTCTTAGCAAACTTGTGACCTGATAAATCCTCCCCTTCTTCTAGTTGTTGTTGTTGGCCCTGTCTTTCAGTCAGGAACACATATCTCGACGGTGTGGTAAACAGACCGGATGGGTGGTGTTTCCAATACATGAAGTCATTGTTATCTTCCCATTCAAAACTCTGCCTAATCTTTCCCACGTTCCATCTTCTCAGATTGTTGCGCTTCTTGCAAAGTGATATTTGATTTGGCCTCTGAAATTTTGCAATGCACCCACGGTTGGTTTAAAACACTTAAGTTTCAGAGACTTCGTATAACAAAAGATCGATAGCCTATAATATTGCCAACTATATTGTTGTGTGCTTGATGTTCTTCAAGGGTAAAAGGGTAATTTCAGAGACTTGTGTAGGTAGTGATTCGATCCACGTTCCAAACCTACATGAAGGAGCCAACCCGGGAGGGTTTGGGTTGATTCGTCTTCCGATGCTTAAGCTAATAATCTAGAGAGATAAAATATAAAGAGAAATGCTCTAATAGGACAATAGCAATTTATTAAAAAGTGTGAATCTACCTTTTTTGGTATGACATAAAGGGCATTTATACCAGTCTAGGGGCACTTGGGCCCCCTAATATTGCCCTAAAATAGGGTATTTTAATTGGTTGCCCTCTAAATGCTTGACATGTGGCATAGCTAATTTGATTGTTCTAACTTGGGCTTGCATCACTCAACGCCCTTATCAATTATTAGTTGAGCAATGGGAGATTAACACATATCCTCTTCAAAGAAGAACATGTGTGATTCCCAAATGTCGACATGTGTCATCAACCATAGGTTAACACCTAGTTAGTGGACCACTTGTCTTTTAGGAAGATGGTTGATTTTTTATCTACAATATTTGCCCCTAAAAGTGAATTTATCTGTCTGTTGACACTGGTAAATGGCCTTTTATAAGCATAACTTAACCAAATAACTCAAAATCAATGATCAATAATAAGGGAAGGTGGATCCACGTTTCTCAATAGGATGGTGACACGTGGCCACGTCTTTTCGCCCTTAAGGGGAGATTTTCACCCTGCTATAAATATTACTTCCACTCTCCTCATTTTCACTTTTGGTTAAAGTGAAGTTTCTAGAGAGAAAGACTATAATTATCTAGAGAGATATCGTCTGACTTCTTTAAAGTACAAAAAAGGTATGTTCGAGTCCGCTCGTCACGAATTTTCTTTATTCTTTTCATTCCATTTCATTTTTTTAATAAAATGGACTCTTGATAGTCCTCCAATATATTCAGCGGCAGTAGAATGAGTCTTGACCCTAGAACCGATATTTGCTCTTCAACATTTTTAGAGTTTGGCCGATTTCGGCCGATTATCCTTACCTAAAATTTATTTGTCTTGGCCATGAGGGTCTGATGTCCCAATATTTACCTGTGCAGGGTAATCTGGCTCAAGGCAAGAAAATTACACGCTTCTGTCCTTGTCTAGTTCAGAGATGGAAGAGTCTACTAGACGAGCTAATTATGAGGACGACGTCCAGCCGGAAGCTGACACCTCCAGGAATAATGGGGAAGATCCCAAGCATACAAAGAGGAGACGTCTAGGAAAACGTCAGGAAAGAGAACGTATGGTACCCTTTTGTAGACGCTAAAAATTTATTAGTATTTTACATTAAAATTAAATTAATAAGTTTCGAGCTAAAATAAATATTAGCCTAATTTGATTAATTAGCCCACCTAAATAATGCCCAAATTAAATAAATATAATTTGGGTTGTAAAATATTTGGGTCAGTCCATATTGCCAGCCCAAAAACAATGGTTAAATGGACAAAGTGAAAAGACTACTAAGTCATAAACTGGCCCAAGCCCACACCACCAAAAGTCCATGAATGGTTTCCATCCCCTATAAATACACCTCTCCACCTTCAGTTACAAAGGTCGGAAGATCATTATTCTCAAGAGCTATCAAATTTCTCTTGAAAATTCTCTCTAGAAATAGTTAATAAGCACATCAAATTCGTGCCGACTGTTCAGAGAAACTCAAACACATTCGACTGAGATTCAAGATGTGTCAGCCCTCATTCGAATAAACCCAAACTAAAACTCAAACTCAGGTTGACGTTGACAAAACGTCACCCTACAATCAAACTCAATTTGACGTTGACAAAACGTCATCCCACACTCAGACTTTGACAAAACGTCATCCAACACTCAAATTCAAGTCGACGTGGACCGAACGTCGTCGTACACTCAAGTCAAGGTCGTCATCAACACGTGTCGACATCAGGCTACGGAACAGAATCAGAGTACTTAGTTTATTTTAGATAAACTGTAATACAGATACTGTACCCAACACATTATCAATATAAATTTTTCTTTGTTACATTATTTCTTGTTTATTTATTTAGACTGCGAAATTTGCTGTATACAAATTTTAGCACGCCCGGTGGGACCATCTCTGCCTCTCATCTCTGTTTCGTAAAAAAAGAACAATCAACTACTGTAAGATCAATAGCCTCAAGGAAGAACATTGTTGAGTTTTCTAACAACTCTGATGCTACCCAGTGAAAGACTGTGACACTGGGTGATTTCATCACTGACCAGACTCTTGGTGTAAACACAAGAGGAATGAAGAAAGTTGTTGTCGCCGCTGCTGCTGCAAGCCTTCGAGCTGCGACAATCCCTACCCGTCAACGCAAATTGTTTAGGCAAATTGTTTCTGAAAATGCCATCACGTCTTCTTTTCTCAAAGAACGTGAAGTGCCAATGTTTGGCTCTAGCTCTGTAGCTGAATATGACCAACCATCTGCTCCTTCACTCAAATGGAAGCAAACTGCAACTGAACGGTCAAAGAGATTGGTTGTTCGTACCAGTCCCCTCTTTAGCCCATTTAGGGTCGACGCGCGATGTTGAATCCAGTAGTGATTCCTCTGCCTCTTCACCTCTAGAGACCCTTGACATGAGAGATCATCTCAAAAATTTTAAGTCATTCACTGCTGCTGTCATGGTGACTTCAACAAAAACCATTGAAGAGCAACTTGTTGAGATGAATAACCTACTCCAAAAATTGATAAAAGATGGAGAGGAAAAGGATGCTCAAATCAAACTTCAGAATGATCAAATCGCTACCCTGAACAAGAAGCTTGAGAAAAGTTCAATGGATGGATCATCTAAGCATAGTGACAGTGAAAGCGGAAGTGAGAGTGATAAATCTTTGAAAGACAACTCTCACATTCCATTGACTGCTAAACAAGTCTAAGACATGATAGCTAACGCTGTCAAGGGTCAACTTGGGGAAGGTTCTCAAGGTAGTCAGCGCTATGTAAAACCTTACACCAAGAGAATCGATAGGTTGCGTATGCCTCATGGTTACCAACCCCCCAAGTTTCAGCAATTTGATGGGAAGGGAAGTCCTAATAACACGTTGCCCACTTTGTGGAGATGTGAAATAATGCCAACACTACAGGTGAATTGCTAGTTAAGCAGTTTGTTCGCTCCCTCAAAGGCATCGCCTTTAACTGGTACACAGACTTATCTCCGGAATCCATTGATAGTTGGAACGAAATGGAGATAGAGTTCCATAATAGGTGTTATAGCACTCAACGTGTAGCTAGCTTGATTGAGTTAACTAAAACTCATAAATGGAAAGACGAGCCGGTCATTGATTACATCAATCAATAGCGCGCTCTGAGTCTAGAGTGCAAAGACCGTTTGACGGAAGTATCTGCTGTTGAGATGTGTATACAGGGAATGGACTGGGATTTACTTTATATCTTGCAAGGTATAAAGCCTAGGTCTTTCCAAGAGTTGGCTACTCGAGCTTATGACATGGAACTCACCATAGCTAATAATCGTGGTAAAAGTCATGCTTCTTATGAAATGAAGAAGGAAAAGAAAGATTTCAAGAAAAGCGACAAATCTTCGAAAAGTTCAACTAAGGAGTCAATGGCGATCACATCCACTTCTCGGCCTATCAAGATTTCTGGAGAGGCGAACAATGAAGACAAAAGGAGTTCATCTTCAAGTGAGGCTAAGAAGGATAGGCCTACCTTAAAAGAACTGCAAGCAAAGAAGTACCCATTCTCGGATTCTGACTTATCTGGAATGCTGGACGACTTGCTTGAGAATAAGGTCATCGAGCTCCCTGAACCTAAACGACCCGCAGATGTTGGCAAGACTTCTGACCCCAACTACTGCCGATACCATAGGATGATTAGTCATCCCATTAGAAGTGCATAACACTTAAATAAAAAATCATGCAGCTAGCAAAGGATGGGAGATTCGGGTTGGACCTTGATGAATAGTTGAAACTAATCATGCATCCGCTGTGATAGAATCTCCATGGCAAGCTCAAATTTTGCAGTTCAGAAGTTTGGTGCCTGTGATTGTGTATGTGGCAAGACCAATTACCCCCAATGGCCAACATATCACATGTTGAACATGAAACTTTGGTTATCGCCCCTCACGAAGAGGATGACGAAGGGTAGACATTGGTCACAAGAAGGAGACCTAGAAAGTAAACAAGGCCGCAGTCACAACCTTTTACGCCGACAAAAGAAGCAACAAAGGAAGAAGGGCCTTAAGCACTCAAAAGGGAAGAAGAAGCCAAAGAAAAGTGTCAAGACACAAGTCCTTTCCATGGATTTACTTGAACAAGAACCGCTTACGCCCATAATCTTAGAGGAATATTTCCCCGAAGATTACTTTACTGTGGTTACTGTCAACACTGTCTCCTTTATGGAGAATGAGCAAGAAGTAATGGAGGACAGTGAGGAAGAGAATTTCTCTTGCTGGAGAGAGAAAAGTTTCTTTTAAACTAACACTTCAACATTCTGGGACTGAAATAGACCCAAAGGTTATAACTGTATTAGAGGCCCTGACAACGCAGATGGGATGGGAGCAAATCTTCAAACTGCCTCGAGAAATGTATCAGCAAGTGGCTCTTGCACTTCATTAACTGGAATTGTATGTTGACAAGATAAAAGGGGTTAAGGAACTCATTGAAAATTCTGCTAATTGTGCATCTTGTAATTCTGCCTTAGTCTTTACAAATGAGGATCTGTTATTGGGTTCAAAACCTCACAACCGACCATTGTTTGTCTCTGGTTACATACTTGGTCAAAGGATCAACCGCATTTTAGTAGACGGAGGCTTAGCTGTCAACATCATGCCAAAAACACTATGATTGAGTTAGGGATTACAATGGAGGAATTCTAATAGTCGTATAGTGATTCAAGGATTCGATCTAAATAGTCAGCGTGCAATAGGCATCATACGCCTAGATATGAGCATGGGAGAGCTAACTTCATCCACCCTCTTCCATGTGATTGACACAAAGACATCCTATAAGATGTTGCTTGAAAGGCCTTGGCTACATGAAAATGGTGTAGTCGCATCAACCCTCCATCAATGCCTGAAGAACTATCGTGGAGGTGAGAAGAAAATAAATGCGGATGTCAAACCCTTTAGCAAAGCAGATTCCTACTTCGTTGATGCTAAGTTTTTTGAATACGGCGGAGCCTCAAGTGAGATGTTACCGTCTCAAATTACCTCGAAGGGTAAAAGGGACGTTAAGAAAAATGAAGATATCCCTTTGTTTCGGGTACAAGAAACACAATAAATTTGTAGTTCGGGGAGTCCAAATCCAGCTAGGGTAGTAACCAGTAACAAGTCAAAGGTCTTCGAATTCCTGGTACCTGCAAAATCGAGCACCGTGAACTACCCCGGAGATGTTCCCGGGATCGGCTCTCCGATGCTTAAGTCAGATATGATCTCAGAAGTCAGAGAGTAGTACAAGTAAATGCTTTGGAATGTGTGTAAAAACGTACCTGAATGATCAAATGAAAATACTATTTATAGGTAGTACTGAGGTGATGTCATCTGGTGAAGATGATGATGTCATAAAAGCCTTTTTGTCAGTGGGCTTGATTGAAGGCAGGTACTTTCTGGCCTGAAAGGTCCTTAGGGGTAAAATGGTAATTTTGCCTCCTAAGGGTATTTTAGTCATTTCACCGGTTAGGTGGACCATGACTGGAATGGGCCCAAACATTAGCCCCACGCTCTACTCACGTGAGCAAATGAAGTAGTCGACTGCCACCAACAAGAATTTCCTCCCATCGGATGCGGTTGGGAAAGGCCCGAGGATGTCCATCCCCCACTAATTGCATGGTAATACTGCCTGCATGGTAGTGATAGGAGTGGCTGACTGTCGATGCACATGGGCATACACTTGGCAGTTCTGGCATTTCTTGACCATCCCCTTGGCATCTTTCATCACTGTTGGCCAATAATATCCAGCTCGAAGGGCTTTTCCGGCTATGGTTCGAGCTCCCTAGTGACTGCCACAAGTGCCCTCATGTATTTCTCGAAGTATTTGTTGGCCTTCTTCGAGTGTCACACATCTTAGAAGCGGATGTGTGAAAGACTTCTTATATAGCTGATGGTCATGCAACAAGAACCAACTCAAACGGCGTCGTACTCTCCTCGCCTCTTTTTCGTCTTCTAGTAACTTTTCCTTTTCGAGGTATGAACGGATGCTTTCCATCGAATTATTCGAGCGGTCTATATTACAGATGAGGAGTTGGCTGTTGATGCTTAGTCTGTACAACACTTCCCAAGAGATGGTTCGAGGTTCCAGTCCAGATGCTGAGCTAGCCATTCGAGATAAGGAATCTGCCTGCTGGTTTTCGGACCGTGGGATGTGTTATATTGTAAACTTGGTGAATTTTTGCTGTTGCTCTTTCACCTTACCCAAGTACATTCTCATACTGTCCTCTTTTGCTTCGAACTCCCCTTTGACATGACACACGACCAGCTGTGAGTCTGTCTTGACGGTTATTTCATGAGCCCCATTCGAGAGGCATAGTTTTAATCCCAGCAAAAGGGCTTCATACTCAGCTTCGTTGTTTAATGCAGCAAAATCAAATTTTATTGCATATTCCATTATTCCTTTGAGAGGGTCTATTATCAATAGCCCTGCTCCGCACCCTGCCTTCGACGAAGAGCCATCTACAAAAAGTTGCCATGTCCCGGTTATGGTGGCAGTCTCGATCTCCGATGGACATTCAGCAATAAAATCAGCTAAGGCCTGTGCTTTTATTGCTCTTATGGGTTCGAACTGTAGGCCGAAATCTGATAACTGATTAGCCCATTCGATAACTCGACTAGAGCCATTTCTATTTTCAATGAGCTTTTTGAGCGACTGGCTAGTGAGTACCTTGATCGGGTAAGCTTGGAAATAAGGCTTCAATTTTCGACTAGCCATTACTAAGGCATAAATCATTTTCTCCGAAGGGGGGTATCTACTCTCAGCGCCTCGAAAGGCATGGCTGATAAAATACACTGGGTGTTGTTGTTTTTCTCTTTCAGCGATGAGGACAACACTTAGCGCGGTTTCTGAAACTGCGAGGTACACGAACAATGTTTCTCCCGATAAGGGTGAAACAAGCTTCGGCAATGAAGCTAAGTGTGTTTTCAGCTGTTGGAAGGCATGCTCTGCTTCATATCCCATTCGAAGCACGGCTTCTTCAAGGTATTGAAGAAGTGTAAGCTCTTGTCAGCTGATCTCGATAAAAATCTTCCCAATGCAGCCATACACCCAGTCAGTTTTTGAACCTCCTTGATAGTTCGAGGGGATTTCATGTTGATGATGGCTTGTATTTTGTCGGGGTTGGCTTCAATACCCCTCTCGTCCACCAAGAATCCCAAGCATTTTCCTCCTCGAACGCCAAAGACACATTTCTTGGGATTCAGCTTCATGTTATACAAGCGGAGGGTGGATAAGGTTTCTCGCAGATCTTGGATATGATCTTCGATTAGCCTGCTTTTGACGATCATATCATCAACGTAGACTTCGACATTGCACCCCAACTGTTTCTCGAACATTTTATTGACCAGCCTTTAGTATGTAGCCCCTGCGTTGTTTAGTCCGAACAGCATGACTACGAAACAATAAATCCCTGAACTTGTAATAAATGCGGTATGCACCTGATATTCCTCGGCATGGGGAATCTGGTGGTAACCAGCATTTGCATCCATGAAGCTAAAAAAGGCGTGTCCTGCTTTAGAATCGACTAATTTGTCGATTTTGGGGAGGGGGAAGTCATCTTTAGGGCATGCTTTATTAAGATCAGTAATATCGACGCACATGCGCCATAATCCATTGGGCTTTCGAACCAGCACTACATTCGATAGCCATTATGTGTATTGGCACTCCCTAATCATCCCAACACTTAGCAGCTTCTTTACCTCTTCAGCTACTGCTTTGTTTCTTTCTGCCCCCTGATGTCTGAACTTTTGTTTGTTGGGCTTGAATTCTGACTTGATGTTCAGCTGATGCTTAGTGACCGAGGGATCTATCCCTGGCATTTCATCAGCCGAAAATGCGAACACTCCCTGATATTCTCGAAGGAGTTCCACTATTTCCCCTCGAACGACCTGGTTAAGGTCCTTTCCAATTCGAACTGTCCGGTTAGGATCAGGTCTGAGGTCGATTGTGGTTGGCTGGGTTCTCGTTGTAGAACAAACCCAATGGTGGAGGTGAACTTCTATTCGTTTCTTTTTCTTCTCTTTTTCTCTTCCCTGAACTTTGCTCGATCGACTTGCTCCTTCTCAAACTGTTAACATAACATTCTCGAGCAAACTTCTGATCCCCATGTAGCCTACCGACAGTCCCATCATCTGCTTCGAATTGCAACAAGAGCTGGTAGGTCGAAATTGCCGCCTTGATTCTGTTCAGCGTAGGCCTACCTATGATGATGTTGTATGGGAGGTCAATGTCAACTATAAGGAAGTTGATTAGAAGGCATCGTCCTTTTCCCTTGTCACCAAACCGGCTAGGTAAATTGATGACTCCAAGGGGGTGAACGGATTGGCCTCCGAATCCAACCAAGGGCTGGTCGATGGCTTTGATGTCCTTCCTCTCGTACTTGAGCTTCTGTAGACATTCCCAGGTGATGATGTCCGCTGAACTCCCGCTATCTATCAAAAGTCGACCAACCCTGTAATTGGCCACTTTAAGTTCGATGACCAGAGGATCATTATGGGGGGTCTGTATTTCCTTCGAGCTCTCTCCGAACACCATGGTGGGGGTGTCCGACTTTTTCATTCTCTCACCATTTTTCAAGTGGTATAGGTGATTTTTCCTTGAGTTGCCGGTTAGGCCTCCAGAAGCGAAGCCCCTAGCTATGACCCCTACATAGCCTTCCATTTCATAGCTCTTTGATTGTTTCTCTTTTCCCTTATCTCTCCTTAGATCACCCTGGGGTTCCTTAAGGTATCTGTCAATTTTCCTTCATTAGCCAATTTGTCGAGTGCTTTCTACAACTCCCTATAGTCCTTGGTCGTATGACCACAATCCCTATGGTATTCACACCATAACTTCTTGTCCCTACGATAACTCGACGTTTTGTTGGGATTAGGTCGAGGTAACAAAGATTTCTCTTTTATGTCTAAGTATATTTCCCTGCGATTGACGTTAAAACGAGGATCATGGACTCCATCAGAGGGTCGATGTCTCTTCAACCTATCTGCCATATCCTTCTGATTCGACGGCTCGCTTCTTCTTTTGTTACTTCCTTAATCATGTACATTCTTGCAGATGTCCGATGCTTGGATATACTTCTGCGCCTGCCTCATGGCATCTGCCAAAGTAAGAGTTTCTCTCATGGAGAGTTCGAATTTAAACCGTCCAGGATGGAGGCCATTCATTAAGGCCGTAACAACGACTCCATCTTGGAGGTTAGAGACCTTGAGGGACTCTTCGTTAAATCGCTTGATGTAGGAGCTCAGGCTTTCCCCCTTTTGTTGAGAAACTGACATCAAGTGTACATTAGTCTTTTTGTGGCGTTTAGCTGCTATGAAGTGCTGGGAGAATAGGGCTTCGAAAGCCGAGAAACTTGTGATGATGCCACTAGGTAGGCTAGTAAACCAATTGAGGGCCAGCCCTTTGAGGGTGGTCGGGAAGTGATAGGATTTAGTCGTATCACCTAATCAAAGATAAACCTACAATCCTCTAACTATGGTAGTCAATGGAAGCAGGGTCGAATCCACAGGGAGACAGAGTTTCTAAATTAATATTCAATCAATCAGCTACTCCAGATGAAATTAGGGAAGAATTAACTGAACTAAAGATTAAACTAAAGAAGACAAATTAAATCAAGGAATTAACTATGGACTAAAAACCTAGGGTATTAGGTCGGTCCACCATGCTTATACCAATCAAATAGGGTCAACTACTATCAAAACCTAAGTCAAGAGTCGGGGGATTAGAGCATGTGTTGAGCTATGGTTAAAACTCGACGCTCATAGTTCAACATACGCCGCATGTTCACTAACGTAATCAGAACTACTGACGTGTCCTAGGCCTCTAGTCGTAAGACGGATCTGTGCAAACAACTATTAACCACAAGCAACCAACGAAACTGCGCAATAACGTTAATTACTCAATAAAGAACAAATCACATCACAATCACCCTAATCCTACGTGCCTCGTAACATCTCGTAAATCCGTGGTTGCTTCCATATAGCTCGAAAATAAGGAGAAAACTCCCTAAAACCTGCAATTCAACACTAAAACACAAAACCACGACTATATACGATAGTTAGCACAAAATAGCTCCGAAGAGCTCCAATGACGCACAAATGAGCTTGTAAATAAGGGAGAAAACTCTATATAAATACGTGATATCAAACTCCCCCAAGCTAAACCTTTGCTTGTCCTCAAGCAAACAGAACATGAACATGGAATAGATTGCCTCACCCCAAAGATAAAAATCAATCAAAGCTCAAAACATTTTCAAGACTAAGAATTGTTCAAGCAGGAATAATTCAAGTTTGGCTAATCAAATCCATCCAACCATCAATCATCCAAGCAATTTATCAAATTCAAGCATCCACAAGGCATACAAGTCCTAAAAAGGCTCTCACAAGGGTGTCACTCCTCTCTATTTTGTGGCAGGCACAGAATATGCCCGAACACTCGCCAACCCGACCATAAATACCCTTCCCACTCACACTCTCATGTGTTTAAGAAGGTTAAATGACGCTCATCCTAGTCAAGTCGACTCAATTAGCATAAATACTCTTTAACTTTGACAAACTGACTCGAAATCAATCAAATGAACACTGCAGACACGAGCTTAAGAGGACTTAATAGGGTTTTAATGGGGCTTAGATAAGAGGTGGAGGATACTTTTGGGTAATGTGGTGGAAAAACCAAGAAAGGGGGAGCATGAAACATTCAAACAAGGCCTAAGACGGCCTACATAACTCCCAACAATCACCATAAAACCATGTAAAGTAACCCAACTCTCATAAATCAATGAAAAGCTCATAACAAACCCAATTTTCTAGCAATGGAGCGAATATTCCTTTATGAACGTACGTGAATGAAAGAACTAGAATTCTTTTGAATTTTCATTTCATTTTTCTTTCATTTTTCTGAACTTCATTCACGCAACTCTAAACTTGCTTTTTCTTTTTTCTTTCTCACTCTCAAACCACAGCAAATACACTTTTAAATTCCTCAAAAACCAAACTAAACCAACAAACCAATCTCAAACTCAACCCATACAAAAGCTCCCCCAAGCTAGGCTAGGAATAGTATCAAGTGAAGGCTTTGGGCTCATAATAGGGGTTTAAGTAACATGAAACAAGTCATTAGGCTCAGGGGGGCTAAGGAGGATAAAAGTATATCAAAAATTCACTCTGAGGCTCAAGAATAAGACAAAAGAACGCCTCTATTACAACAAATGTTACAAGTCATCGAAAATCAGACAAGTACGAAGTTAAAGTCAAGATCAATCCAGTAAAGAGTAACTAACACACAAAAACAGACTGGATAATAATATAAATCCAATAGGCTACAAAGAGGCCTCACAGTCTAACCGATTCAGGTATGCAGCACAAAGTGGTGTAATATAATCAAAATTTGCTCGAAATCATAGCAATCAAACATCAAATCATAGCCTCAAGATCACAAATGCCCAGCTATCCAGAAAACAGAGTCAAATCATTTTCAATAAGAGCAAAATAGGGGCACAGGGAGGCAACTAAACCAGTCATGGGAACCATATTTTTTTTTATTTTTTTCAGAATTTTTCAAAAGCAGTAAATCTATCCTAGAAAGCAGTAAAAGAGATAGAGAATACAAACAGAACTCCTCCCCTAAGCTGAACTTGGCAGTGTCCTCAATGCCAAAAGGTAACAAAGGACAACGCTAAGAGGAGAAACAACGTTAGTGCCCTCACTCTCGCTCACCGAAAAGAAGAAAAATAAGAAGAAAAGGAAAAAGGGGAAGAAAAATACGAGTTGCCTCTCGCACAGCGCTGGTTTATAAAGGTCCCGCACGACCATATTACCTCAACCATCAGTCAGAAGAGGAACAGGGTTGTAGGAATAGTACCCCAATATGCCCATACACGATCTTATCCTATCATCATTGGAAGAGTCCAATGCCTTGAGTAACTTATCAAATGCGCCTGCAAACATGTCATTGAGCACTAGATATGGCTTGATGACAAGCGCATCTATCTTCACATAAATAATATCAGAAGAAACAAATGATTTGTGAAGATAATTAAAATCAAAATAAAAGGGATAAAAGAAGGACAATGAACAACTTCCCTTTGCTGGCGGAGGCTGTGAGGACCTCAAGGAGATAATAGGAGCAACCGCAACTGTGAGAAAATATGGGGCATAGCGAATAGGGAGAGAAGGGACAAGGTCAAGTCTATCTGAAGATGGAATATTGGGACAGGGAATAATAGGCTCAACCCTTGACGGTTTTACTTACAATTTCACCATCCTCAATAATGGGCTCGTCAACACAAGGGCTCTTAACCGAGAGTTCCTCCTCTATCAAAACACTCATTACATCCACACTCCCCTCAGTCTGATCATTCTTTTCAATATCAGGAGTCAGATTATTATCATTCACCTCTAATATGGCATTCTCGACACAATCATCATCACAATCATTATCATCATAAATCGCCCGTTGACTATCAAGTTGCATAGCAAGCGATTTTTCATAATTTGAGACATGTGTGAGGTAACACATCAAGTCTTGATTAGATTTTTCAATTCGTTCACCACAAGACTCAATCATCTGCTTAAGTAGATCTAGACTCTCTGAAGATTCAGATTGTGAATAATTATGGACTCCATGTGGGTCAGAATAAGTATAATCAGTTGCATAAGACTCGTCAGGGAAATGGTTGATATCATGGGAATTCATGCACAAATGATTTGGATATTGACAATAGGAATATGCATCAGACACATAACTATTGTAATACCCATTATCAAAATTATATTGCTCTTGCAAATTAGAATACCCATTATTATAGTCTTGCCCCTGATAATTGGAATATCCATTATTATTGTCATATTGCCCTTGAAAATTGGAATATCCATTATAGTTATTATATTGCCCCTGATAATTAGGATAACCTTCCCCATACGAATTATAAGCCGGCCACTCCATATAAACTCATGAGTAAGAGAGGAAGAAAGAAAGAATTTACAAAAATAAGAAAAAAAAGAAAAAAAAAGAAAAAAAAACGTACCTCAATTAGAACAATGAAGTTCCAATGAGGCACAGAGAAGTAGACCAAATAACCAAACAAAAACTTAGAAACTAGCCGTATCCCCGGCAACGGCGCCAAAATTTGATAGGATTTAGTCGTATCACCTAATCAAAGATAAACCTACAGTCCTCTAACTATGGTAGTCAATGGAAGCAGGGTCGAATCCACAGGGAGACAGAGTTTCTAAATTAATATTCAATCAATCAGCTACTCCAGATGAAATTAGGGAAGAATTAACTGAACTAAAGACTAAACTAAAGAAGACAAATTAAATCGAGGAATTAACTATGGACTAAAAACCTAGGGTATTAGGTCGGTCCACCATGCTTATACCAATCAAATAGGGTCAACTACTATCAAAACCTAAGTCAAGAGTCGGGGGATTAGAGCATGTGTTGAGCTATGGTTAAGACTCAACGCTCATAGTTCAACATACGCCGCATTTTCACTAACGTAATCAGAACTACTGACGTATCCTAGGCCTCTAGTCGTAAGACGGATCTGTGCAAACAACTATTAACCACAAGCAATCAATGAAATTATACACTAACATTAATTACTCAATAAGAACAAACCACATCACAATTACCCTAATCAAACCCTAGAAATTGATAGAAATCTAAATAACAATCATGGTATAAACATGGCTTTCCTATCTAACACCCTAGAAAGAGAACTACTCACTCATAATCGAATTAACGACAACAAAATTAATACGAAACCCTAACAACTGCATCATGAATAATTGAATAAATAAACTAAACACTTAAGAATAATGAAAGAGATTAGAGTAAAGAAGAATACCAATTGACAGAAAGCAGGAACTTTTATTGAAATCGAATAGGTTCAATCACCTGTAAACTAATCTAAAGTGTTTATATATAAAAGTAAAATTAAAATCCTAAAACTAAGTTAATGGGAACTAATGGCCTGAGATGCCTAGTACTAATATTCTCCACTAAAGCTCAACTAATTAACTACACTAATTTCATGAATGCCCCAAAAATCCCACTAACCAACTATTTATAACAAGGCTGCGTGTTGCGTGTTGCGTGAATAATTGGGCCCCTTTAATTATGGCCCAGCTTTTCTAATTCTTCCTTCGCACGGATTCAGCTGGCAACAATTCAGTCTGCCCGATGTTGTCGGGCCTCCTTCACCCGATCGGGCCGCGTGCAACCAGAGCCCAATTTCTCTTCCTCTTCCTGGCGAACAGCGGCAGCAACAAACTTGTAAATTCTGGGCCTACCCGATCGTGTCGGGCAGGGGTTGCCCGATAGGGCTGAGCCTAGGTGTCTTCACCCGATCGGATCGGGCAACGTCTGCCCGATCGGGTCCGCAACTTTAACACCCGATCATTAATTCTTCGCCCGATCGGGCCATTTTTGCCCGATCAGAGTATGGAAAACTCCTTTTTGACTCTTTGACTCTCAATTCTTCACGTTTAGAGGTCTTGGGACCTCCTAAACTACCCATAAAGCTCGTGAGCCATCCTACGTGCCTCGTAACATCTCGTAAATCCGTGGTTGCTTCCATATAGCTCGAAAATAAGGAGAAATCTCCCTAAAACCTGCAATTCAACACTAAAACACAAAACCACAACTATATATGATAGTTAGCACAAAATAGCTCCGAAGAGCTCCAATGACGCATAAATGAGCTTGTAAATAAAGGAGAAAACTCTATATAAATACGTGATATCAGGAAGTACCTGCACCACATGGCCTCACAAAACGTTTGCACGCTCATTTGAGCTTTGTACGCCGCCAAATGGTCAGCAGGATCGGTAGTGCCTGAGTAATGCTCTATCGTAGGTATTTTGACTTTGCCCGGGTTAGGGGTCTCCATGATGTGTTGGCTGAAAGGTGATTTATGTGCCACTGCTGAACCAACTCGAAAACCTGATTCAGCTACCTCTTCGGGATCCTCGACGTGTTGTGGGTTCCCTATCCTCAGCGTGTGACGGTTAATCACGGGGTGAGACTATCCTGTGGTTCATGTGGCCACTGAGTATTTCGAATTCCCTCCTTGGGACTGTTCTCTTATCTTCTCGATGATATCCCGGGCGTCGAAGTTCTTACCCCTCATTTGCTTCTGCTGTATGATATGTCGAGCGTCATCTTGGCTTGGGGACATGATAGATTTCCCTTTCGAAGCAGCAGGTATCCTCTTGAGGGGCCAGCAGCAGCGTGCTCGGTTAGGGCACGTTTTGGGTGTGCTGCTCTTCGATGAGCCTGCGGCTGATCTAGGATTGTCCCTCGGTCAGGGGGAGTAGTCTGTTGAGTCTTCATCACTAAAACGAGCTATTGCATGACAGTAGTCATGTGTCTTTCCATTCGGAGTTTGAGTTGTCGAAGGTCCGAGTAAGTCACTGCTGGTGGTGGTGCTTCGATGGCTATGTCAGCCTGGCTTCCAGTAATGGGGACGTCAATCTCGTCCTCCACAATAGCACCTCCTTGGTTCAGCAGAGTAGTTTGCGCATGCTCAGAAGTAGTCCTTCGAGCAGTAGTACCGCGGTTACTTTGTCCTCGTGTCATGGTGTTCGAAAATGCAGCTGTTATGTTAGGTCCCCACAGACGGCGCCAACTGTTTCGGGTACAAGAAACACAGTAAATTTGTAGTTCGGGGGAGTCCAAATCCCGCTAGGGTAGTAACCAGTAACAAGTCTAAGGTCTTCTAATTTCCAGTACCTGCAAAACCGAGCACCGTGAACTACCCCGGGGATGTTCCCGGGATCGGCTCTCCGATGCTTAAGTCAGATATGATCTCAGAAGTCAAAGAGTAGTACAAGTAAATGCTTTGGAATGTGTGTAAAAATGTACCTGAATGATCAGATGGAAGTACTATTTATAGGTAGTACTGAGGTGATGTCATCTGGTGAAGATGATGATGTCATAAAAGCCTTTTTGTCAGTGGGCTTGACTGAAGGCCTGTACTTTCTGGTCTAAAAGGTCCTTAGGGGTAAAATGGTAATTTTGCCCCTAAAGGTATTTTAGTCATTTCACCGGCTAGGTGGGCCGTGACTGGAATGGGCCCAAACACCCTTCATCTTCCAACTCTAGCAAGCCACCTAGTAATGACAAACAACAATATATGGGAAAGATGAATGAATAAAGTGTCTATCAACATGTGAAAGACATGGGGGGCAACATCAAGAACTCCAGTCTTCAGATATGTTCCCAAATCTCGTCGTAAGGAAGGGGAGTCCCCATTCACAGGATGCCAAGGTTTATAGGGTGGGCCAAAGATAAATGCACGGGTGGACGTAATTACTCTTCAAACTTTGACGAATGAAACAATGCTTTCCTTGCCTAAGGCCAACCAAATTCAAATTTCCAAGTCTCCAATCTCAGAATCTGAGGAGACATATAGAAGAAAATGGATTAATAAGGGTAGATTTGATCCCAATGCCTATAAGCTCTTGGCAAAATCTGGGTATGACTTTGAAAACCCAGCACGTATGGGGAGGGTCATTGAAGTAAAATCTCATGGACTTAATGATACACAGAAGAGATTACAAGAACATGGTACTGTGGTTCAACCAACTAAGTCAGGTTTGGGATTCGAACCTCCAACACCTATTAGGATTTCTGCACGACATAGGAAGAACATTTCTTCTACACAGCATATTATTACTGAGGAAGCCAAGGAAAAAGAAGGTGAAAATAATGCAGCTAATCCAAGGGTGTTAGTTTTTGATCGGCTGCAACCACCTGCCCCTAAGAAGCGTGAATCTGTATTTGAAAGGCTTAGAGGGAATGGAAAGAAAGAGGGTATGGATTTAAAAAGTCACATTCCACATAAAATGCTCTCCTTTTTAAGAAGAAAGCAAAGTTTTTGATCGCCTAGGCGTGTCAGCCTCAAATAACCATCGACAAAGGCAATTAGTGATGAGTCACATTGGAAGGAGGGAGGGCAGAGTCAAAGAAGACGGTGAACTTAAGACTGTTGTGCCTTCTCGCATGAAGCGCACACAAGTGGTAAACATCATCGAGCATGGACCCTTAAAAGTGAAGGGAAGGGTTGTGGTACTGATGTATCACATTTATATATAGTTTTTAGATGCATTTAGATTGCATTTAGAACTCCTTTTTAGAGCATTTAGGTGTATAAGGACATGAATTATAAAAGTTGCGCTCTACTACTCCCTCTTTGTGTGTTTCGATGATTTTTAGGTTATTTTGACACAAATTGATCATGATTATCAAGGATCTAGCCTATTAATCATTGAGGATGAAAATAGCTTGCACAAGGATCACAATGCATCCGTTTGGGATAATTTTGAGTTGGAATGAAGCAAAGAGCTAGTGAAAGAATGGACAAAACTAACACATGTTCACTATTTTGATCATAACAATTGATGTAAAATTCATAATCAAGAAAATATAACTGGGTTGGAAACTAGACTTCATGATCTTTCCAAGACAGGTCACACGCTCCAATTGGACTTCTGATTTAAGAGATACGACCTTTGCAAGTTGACCTAATTTTGCGAGTTTTTCACCCAACCGGGCGGGCTTTAACCCGATCGGACCCTCTACCCGAAGGCTTCATTTTAGCCCTTTTTGGACCTAAATTGTAACCCTTCTCCTATCTAGTTAGAGTTTAGCATAAATAGTTAGCTTCTTTATTTTGTGAGACACTTTTTTTTCATTTTTCTTAGTTTAGTTTTAATAGCTTTCTTAGAGTAAACACTTTTAGATTAGTTTGGAGGAGATCAAACCTCGGATTATTTTCAATTAAAGTTATTGTTTTCTGTCATTTGGTATTGTTCTTCTCTCTTAGTTTCTTTATTTATTCTTTGTTTGCTTAGTTTATTTGATTAATTAGTTCATGATGCAAAGTTTAGATTTTTATATTAGGTTACTATTGTTGATTCGATTACGTGTGTGTAGTCATCTTGCTAGGGTTTTAGGGAGGGAAACCATGTTTATACCATGATTCATATTTGAATTGCTATTAGTTATTAGGTTTTGATTAGAGTGATTATGATGTGATTTGTTCTTGATGAGTGATTAATGTTATTGCGCTGTTTCATTGATTGCTTGTGGTTAATAATTGTCTGCACAGATCCGTCTTACTTTTAGAGGCCCTAGTACACATCAATAATTCTGATTATGTTAGTGAACATGCGACATATGTTGAATTATGAGCGTTAAGACTTAACCATAACTTTACATGTGCTCTAATCTCTCGACTCTTAATCTAGGTATTGATAGTTGTTTGAACCTTTTGATCGGTATAAGCATGGTGGACCGAACTAATTCCCTAGACCTTGAATTCATAGTTTAAATCCCACTTTTATATTGCTTTATTTAGTTTAATTAGTAGTTCAACTGAGTATTCTCTGATCTTGTCTGAAATAGTTGTTTAACTGAATATTAACTCTGAAAATCTGTCTCCTGGTGGATTCAACCCTACTTCCCTAACTATTGTTGTTAGAGGACTTTAGGATTTACTTTTGATTAGGTGATACGACTTTAACCTGTCAAATTTTGGCGCTGTTGCTGGGGAGATGGTTAGTTTTCTTAGTTTTTGTTCGATTATTCACACTACTTTTCTTGTGTGAATATTTTTTTTCATGTTTTTTTATTTATTTTTATTTTGTTTATTTTTGTAAATTCTTTCTTTCTTCCTTCCTTCCTCACTTATGAGTTTACATGAGTGGCCTAATTATTTCTTATGGGGATGGTTATCCTAATTTTCAAGGGAAATATGACTATAATAATGGATATCTTGACTTTGCAAGGGCAATATAATTTTGATAATGGGTATTGCAATAGTTATGTGTCTGATGCATCTTCTTATTTTCAATATCAAAATAATGATTGCATGTGCTCTCCTGGATTACCTCATATGTTCTGTGAACCCCATGTACATGTTAGTAATTCTAGAGCATTTTTTTCTTTTCCTCAGTATGAGAACGAAGTGTTATGGAAGTACCATCATAGGCTTGGTAATTTTATTGGTCCTAATCATGGAATTAAATTGTCCGATATGTGCCTAGTGATTAATGAGGGGTTAAATGAAGAAACTAGAATGGTGGTAGTTTCTACGTCTGATGGAGAATTTCTACTCCAAACACCTGATTATTGTTGGGATTTGAGTGTGTGGTTGTCTAGAGATACTTACGAGTGGGAGATGTCTTCATATGATTCAAATAATGTGTGCATGAATTCCCATGAATTTAATCATTTCCCTAATGAGTCTTATGCAACTGATTATACCCCTTCTGACCCACATGGAGTCCGTAATTATTCACAATCTGAATCATCAGTGAGTCTAGGTCTACTTAAGCAGATGATTGATTCTTATGGTAAATGAATTGAAAAATCTAATCAAGACTTGATGTGTTACCTCACACATATCTCAAATTCTGCTCAATCACTTGTTATGCAACAATTTGATAGTCAGCAGATGATACATGATGGTGATGATTGTGATGATGATTATGTTGAGAATACCATATTAGAGGTGAATGAGAATAATCTGACTCCCGAAATTGAAAAGAATGATTAGACTGAGGGGAGTGTAGATGTAATAATGAATATTTTGATGGAGGAGGAACTCTTGGTTGAGGACCCTTGTGTTGCCGAGCCCATTATTGAGGATGGTGAAATTGTAAGTAAAATCGTCAAGGTTGAGCCTATCATCCCCTGTCCCTATATTCCATCTTCACATATACTTGATCTTGTCCATTCTCTCCCTATTCTATATGCCCCATTTTTTTCCACAGTTGATGCTGACTACAAAGATAATGAGAATAGGCAACACGCAAAATTGCAACATTATATAAAGTGTTACTTTTGATTGTCTAAGGCAACATCACAAAGGTGTTACCTTGAAGTAAACTATTTACACTTGATTGTAAATCAATGGTTAGAAAATTGTTGCTATAGACAAGATAAGACAACAACATTTCAGTGTTGCTTAATTCTTATCTACGACAACAATGTTTTTGGAACTGTTGCCTAAATAGACAACAATATCAAACCTGATGCCTTGTAATACAACAATAAACTAATGTCGCCATTTCCTTGACAATTACAACATATATGTAATGTAATTTGGAACACTACCTATAATATGTTGGATATATTTAAAGCCAACATATCATTTAATTTTCTCATGTATATAACTTACTAAAAGGTATCGAAGTGGGTTAATTTATATTGCATCCTAGACTGAAGACATTCCATGATATTTTAGCAAACAAGTGGTTTTTGTAGTTAGGGCTGAGCATGGGTTGGGTTGGTGCGGTTTGGGACGTAACCCAGACCAGCCACATAAAAACGGTTTGAGGTTTTTTCGAACCAACCCAAATCGAACTTTGAGCCAAACCAACCCAAACGGTGCCACATAAAATGGTTTGGTGAGGTGCGGTTTTGCGATTTGCCCCTATTTATTTAATCTTCAAGATGTATTTTCTAATTTGAAATCGTGGTTTTAGTTTATCAACTACAAACTCGCTATTAAACATATAAATGAGGTACAAAAAAGCTAGATTATACGAAAAAAAATTATGAAGTTGCTAAAAATATTACACCATTAAAGGTGTGAAATTATGATATACTACCTCCGTTCCATATGTATTGCAACATCGGGAGTTCCTAGCGCACTACTTTGAGGCTAATATCTCTAATTTTATTTAAGTAAAAATTATAAAAATTTGATATTAATTAAGCATATATCGAGACGAATCTAACAAGATCCCACATGGCTATATTTATCCTTATGTATAAATCACAAAAGAAGGTCAAAGGGTAGTGTATGAATAGTGCAAAATGTCAAAGGTTGCAATACATATGGAACGGAGGTAGTATGTCGTAATTACATAAACTAATACATAATCGTGTATTTAGCGGTTTATGGTGCAGTTTGGGTTAAAAAAAATAGTAAACCAACCCCAAACCGCAAAATGCGGTTTAGTCACAAGCGCAACCCAACCCATTTTTTTGAGTCCATTAACCAACACAAACCGCACCAAAACGGTTTGGGTTGCGGTTTGGTGCGGTCCGACCCACGTTCTGCTCAGCCCTCTTGTGCTTAGCGGGGATGGCAATGGGTAGGATCTGGATAGGGTCCTCTAGCAATCAGATCCGTTTTAAGGCAAGGACTCAGGCCCTACCGAATCCATTGGGTAATGAAAATGAGTACCCAAATCCAGAGTCATGTGGGTCCGGCGGATCCGGGTCCTAAATGGATCTTAATAACGGATCCTTGCCTATTTTCTTCGTAATTTAAATAATTAACGATTTTAAACCATAAAACAAAGTCATATTCACTGATCCATATTTTGACGTTCGAGCATTCAAGTCTAGGAGTTTAGAAGATTTAGATGAGTGAACGGCGATGGAGAAGTCAAGGTAGGAGTCATGTAAACATTAGGGTTAGAAACTTAGAATGCATATCAGTTTAGAGTGATTGAGTGAGTCAGATTATTTTAAAAATAATTTTATTTAAAGAAAACGGGTGAACGTATTCGGGTTCGGACATTTTTGAAAGACCCTGCCCATATTCGTATTTCAAACATTGGATCCGACATGTCCTAAATATGAGGATCTAGTTCCATCTTGAACGAATCTAGATCCGATTCGAGTCTATTATTATTCTTTGCCATCCTTAGTTGTGCTTGAATTAAAAATGAAAGACCTTTTATTTGTTGTGCTCACAGTAGATAGTTAGGATAAAATCTTAATTATTATACTTACTCCGTTTCAAATTATTTGCTACACTTGTACTTTGGTTATTATTCACAATTAACCCTTTAATTGACAATTAAAATTTTAGAAAGAACATAGTCATGCGTGGGATCTTGTTAGATTCATTTCAAAGTGTATTTTTTCTAATATCAACTTTTTATAAATTTTAATTATTAAGACACGAGTCCCTCCTGGGGTGGATTCCTCCTTAATTGAAGACATTAATATTTAAAAAAGTGCATTGACAAGCATGAAAAGTAAAAGTGTAGCAAGTATTTTGAAATGGATTTGTGTATATATTGTACTGTTCAAGAGACTACAACGTACATATGTAAATTATAGTAATCATACCTAAAATGTTATAGTCACCTAATAAAGATAGAGTTGATTTTTTAAGTGGCAACAACCCAAACCCCAATAGAAAGAAGAGAATGAAAGCACCTTTTGAATAAAGTAATGGGCTTTTTGAATAAAGTGATGGACTTTAGTTACTTTAATTTTAATACTTCCTCCTTTTTTAGTTGCTACACTTTTCAAATAAGGAAATTTATTATTAGATGCTATACTTTTTAATTTGGCTTTTCCTTCTCTTTATCTCTATCCTACCACATGAATTTTCCTCTCTATCTCTCTCACATAAAAAAAATGCATTGGAGTCCGCAAAAATTAAGTGTAGTATCTAATTTGATACGGAGGAAGTATAATGTTAGACTACCTCTTTTAATAAATTTTATAAAAAAGATATGATTTGTTTTCCGAATTGGGCATAATTTTTATTAGTTGAACTTATTTTTTCTAAACTTCACTTATGTATTGGTAAACTTAAAACTTATTTTTGCTGAACTCAAGCTAAAACTTAAATTTAATGAGCTAACTTTTATTGAAACTTTTTTTTTGTTGCTAAATTTAACTTATTTTAGTTGAAATTAAAGGTCAAGTAAAATTTGCTAAAGTTATAAATTTTTATTTGCCCAAAATACCATAACAAATTCATTTTTTTAAAAAAATTTACACCTAAAATTTCCCGCCATGATCCGCAGTTCCCACTTCCCACCAACATCTGCGAAATACCACCCGCCCATTTAATCTCCCTCAACTCCCTCAATTCTCTTAACTGATCACCAACATTCAGCAGTACGTCAAGTCTCCGTCATCTTCCTCCTCCTTCGTATTGTCTGTGGAACATCAATCTTCTATTGTTCTCTTTAATAACACCGGTAATTTTTCTCAACTCTCTAAAATTATCTCTTTAATCATTGATTGGTGGTGACCTTCAACAATCTGAATTTGTTGTTTTTTTGTGGCATATCATCACCTGTGGTGGAAATTCAACACTCGATAGTTAACAGGATATTAAGGTCTTATTTGCCAAGGTGATAATGCTTTCTCTATATATTCTTATGCATTTCGACTTAATTTAGGGTTCAATCTGATTGTGTCAATTCCTTTGGGTATAAACTAATTCAATCTAGATGTGGAGTATGATCATGCTTATTTTAAAATTAAAAATTGTAATTTAAAATCAGTTAATAGCCAAATTCCATATATTCAATCTGCCCTTTTTAGGAATTCTTTGTATTTCTACTACGCCATCGTGACAACTGTATTCAATCTGCCCTTTTTGTGATTTCTCAACATAGGCTGGAAGTTTATTGCTTTGTCATGTGAGCTTTTTTTTTTACCTTGACTACGAGAGCTTTATGCAATGCTTGTGTGAAGTTGGTACTTTGTGTATTCCTCTCCTTGGATCCAACTGCCCAATAGTTGATGTTATATTAATTGTAATTTATGCTTGTATGCTAGCTATCCTACTGTTTTCATTATAACTTATTACCAAGACTAACCATGCTAGTACACACATTTGTTTATATTTATATGCTACATGGGTAACACCCTCACCTTTGATAAGATAACACTAGTTATTTTGCCAAATATAGGGTCTAAGCCTTAGGAAGTTACTAATAAAGTGAAATAAGATATGATATAACTGTTCTTTTTTAGTGCTAATTTTGTGTTGATATAGCTGTTACCAATGAATTAAAATATAATGGCATGAACTACTCTGTTTTGTACTGATTTAGTGATGATAATTCACACATTTCCCTCAACGAAAATAGTACTCGTCACCCACTCATTGGTGTCGTCACTCGACATATAGCATGTGTTCTCCCATCAAAGTTAAAACTACCTCGTCTTTATTTAGTTATAAAATTACTACTTTAGGCTTAAAATAAAGTATATATCATTAAACTGAAGGAAGGCTTAGAGTAAAATTTATTTGAAATGATACCGTATTTAGTTGTTGTATTACTAGTTTAATTCGATTTTAGAATCAATGAAGTCTTGAAAGTTTGAAAAGTTGGTAGTCTAGAGACCACTTATAGTTGGTAGTCTTGGAAGTTTAATTCGATTTTAGTTGTTGTATTACATGTTGATAAGAATTTAGAGAATTTATAGAGTTGATAAGGTTAAAGCATATAGAGGGGGTGGCTTTAATCAGTTGGGATGGGGGAGTTAAGATAGACAGTTCATAGTGAAGAGTAGACAAAGTTACAGTGGCGTGGATAGACCTATCTATATTCTATTGTACTCTCATTCCTTTTCGCCTTCGCTCTGTCCCTCTGGAAATTCTTTACTCATATTCAAGCCATTTACCAATTCTACCGCCCGTCCTCTCTTTGCAAGTAACTACTCATATAGTCCTAATCCTATAAGTTTCCCATCATGCGAGCTGCTCTTCATCTTTTCTAGTTTCTACTACTATTCTCTGTCATTAGACTCAGTATTGTCCACTTTGCAACTTTAGTAACTCTAGTTTTGAATTTTTCCTTGTTAATAAACTCCTTATATAGGGTGTAGTTAATTAGGAATTATGGATTAGAAGTTACAGGTGAATAGAATTGTATTACTTAAACTTCTTTTGTATCTTTAATTCCCACTATATTTGCACTTAGCACATACTACCTCCGTTCCAAATGTATTGCAACCTTTACCTTATTTGGCAATTTCATATTAATTACAACATTTCTATTTTAATCACCAAAAAGATCACATGTGCAACCTTTCTCTCTCTTCATTACTTATTATCATATGATGCAAGTGGGGGAAGATGGCTCACTTTTTTGCTTTTCTTAATAAATGTGCCAACCCCCTATGTTGCAATACACTTGGAACGGAGGTAGTATACTTCTATATCAATTATCCTAGTTTTTCTCTATCCCGTTTTTTATGCTTGCTAGCTATATTTGCATTGTTTGTCTGTTTCATGTAGGATGCCAAGTTTTTCTACAGAGTGCTTATGAACCAGGGTCTGCGCCTAGTCTTCTTCCTCTAGGAAATTTGATTTCTTTGCATTCTCTAGCATACGGGTCTGGCAACTATGATTCTCTGATTTAGCTGTACAATTTGTGTGGCTTACCCTCTGTGATTACTCTGTTGAGTTAGAATATCTATTATGCACCCCTTATTTGTTTTGGAAGGATGAATTACTGTTGAGCTTTGCTAAGTAAAAATATGTGGGACACCTGCCAGGATCCTTTGCGCCTTATCTTGCACTACACACTCTCTACAAGCTGTTATATTTCTGCAAATTTTATGGCTATCTAGGGCTCTTTACTTACAAAGATTCTTGAATGATCTAAAACATAATATGATTTCAAAGTAATGACTGTTGGTCCCTGTTTTCAATTTCCCTATATGAACCTTGTTGGAAGATAATAAATTTTTCTGAATCTGCCCTGATATATACTTAAAAGATCCATTCAATCACCTCTCTTTCTGAAATAAAGCTAGAGGTTACCATTTGCTCATAGTTGGATTTTTTTCTCAGGTAGATAAGATGTTAATTATATACTTTAGCCAACAAGCAGCTCAATTAAGAGTTTATGGGACTATTCTCTTTCACGTGTATGCAGCGTGTCCAGCCACTGCTACTTTCCTTGTGTGCAACCAAATTTCCTGCCTTTCCCATCCTGTTCACATAGTGGTCAGACTCCCTATGCCGAGTCCAACTCTCCGTTTGTTATAGAGGGCAGGAAATTTGGTTGCACACACGCAAAACCTAGTCGAAGTATAGGTCAAAGAAACGATAATGAAGCAAAGCATATTTATCCATCTAACCATGTTACCTGTAGGTGTGGTGAATCTTATAGAATGTTGTCAACCCCTTTTCGTTAGAAGACTAGATAGCTTACTTGCTTTTTTAAGTTTGAAAAGATGACTTTGGTTCCTTTTAGTATTAGAGTAAGACGTGGTACACAAGTATATTGCCTTGACCCTTCCCTTTTGAAGCTTCAGCTATACTCAGTCCTAATTCACTAACATTTCTACCCCATCAATAGAAGAGTTGACTGATGAGCACCTTTGCTTAATTCTGCAACATTATTGTTTTGCATAATTAAATGTTCATCTTTTCTTATCATGATAATTAAAAGAACCTTTCTGTTATGGGACGAGCTTCTGTATCACAAGGTGTTGCATTGTGTAATTTCCGCTAAAACAATTTGTACTTTTAGTCCACTAAAGTCTATATTCTGATAGTTTTAACATTATGGTCCAACTTGTGTGCCATACTTCCCAAACAAAAACCTTGTCCATGCCTATTGTCCCAAAATATATACCATGAAACCTCCAATAGTCTGATAATTTGAATGATCTCTGATCCCGTTTACTCGCATTTAAATTATTTTACTAGTCAGTGAAGAAATATAAACAACTTGAAGGAAGAAAAGTCATCCTTGAACAATACTACAATAAAAAATTGCAAACTAGCAGATTCCTTAGAGAACTCACCAGCTGCATGAAATGAAGCCAAAAGAGAGCCAGAGGAAAATAACTATTCTGCAGACAGTATTTAGTTGGTTGTTTCAAGAAACCCACTAAATTTGTGTAATTGAGGTGATCCACAGTCTATGCATCAGACAAGCTTAGGCAAAATGATGGAGCACATCTATCTAACTCTAGTTTGATTTTTTTTCCTTTCGTTCCATTCTAATTTGATTGGCTTCATTAATACCATGTATGATAGATATTACTAGGAGTTGTGAGGCTCAAATGGATAGCTCCACCAATCATTGCCCAAATTTGGATGGATATAACTTCGTTCTTGGACCAAATCAAACCGAAGGCTAGTACATTTTTTTGTTGTTCTCTTTCCTTCCATTTTGCAGCTGTGTGAATAAGCTGCCTGATGAGACTCATGAGAGGATTGTTCTCCTCCTCCTAACACAAGCTGAAGGACACAATCACGCAAAGAGGCCACTCGTAGTATCTCCACACTGTCTAGGGAAAGTAAGATACCTTGATGCTCTCGAAATCTTTTGTATCTAGAACCTAGCATCCACTTATACAGTAACACAGTATGCTCTTGTTCCTATATTTACGCCTACCATTTTGTTTTTCATTAGTATTCGATCTCCTACTATTATGAATTTCTCTCATTGGTTCCTTTTTGGTATCTGATCCTGCTACTATCCCAGATTTAAATCTAGTTAGAGAATATGATGTGAGACAAGCTTGACCTTGATTCCGTGACGCTTCAAATAAATATAATCTGTTTCTAGTACTTAGTGCAGCGATTACTCAAGCTAAACAGCAAATGTGGACTATATTAATTACTTGGTTGGTTGACAATGAAGAGACAAGTTTGTGCTTTGATTTAGTAATGTTTCAAGGGAACCTTCAATCTCTCTAGTGCTCAGTGCATCGATTACTCGAGCTAATAGATGATATAGAATGATACCGATTACTTGTTTGGTTTATATAAAAGAGACAAGCTTGTACTTTGATTTACTAATATAACCAGTGAAGCTTGCTTTTTGTTTGTAGGTTGAATGCATATAACTTCTACCAAGGGTTTCATGCTCGAAGAGAGTGACGTTGTTTGATAGCGAAGCTTTCCTTGCTTAATATCAATGTTTTTGTATGTGTTGTATTAGTTCCACTTAAATGCTTCATACCGATTTAGTTAAGAAGGGTGCAACTTAGAGTTCTTGCATCTTTATTACTTAATTGGATCTTGTTTATTTGTTAAGGACTCCAAGCCCAAGGAAATGTCGCTGAAGACTATCCATCATATCAAAGATTCATAATTTAATCAGCAAGAGGGCTTAACACTTGTAGGGAATGGACTGTATGGAAGAATATGTTGAAGACGAGGATGAAGACGAAGACGTAGACGTAGACTTAGACTTGACTTGATGACACTTTAGCTTACCCATTGTTTATTTATTTAAGACATGATTTTCCTACTATTAGCTTGGTGTTAAACCCTTTGTAGTATATATTCTTTTAACAATGTTATTTGGATTTATTTTGGATGTTGGAGTATTGATTAAAGTTTATGTTGTGAGTACATATTTGAATAAATATCATTTTATGTATTTGAACAAGTTGAAAGGAATTTCATTAGGAAATTTGTTGTTACATATTGATTGTTATAAAGTTCCATAATTGATTTTGGTTTATTGACGAAGTAACATGGATCTAAATTTTGTATATAACAGGTTATGATTACTTGACTTCAAATAAGTATGACTTTAGCACCCATGGGCAACATATTTTAGTTTGATAGCAATTTATTGTTGTTGCTTTCGAAATAATAGGCTACATTTTTTATGTTATTACTAACATGGACAACAATTGAAAACTGTTGCATGTTATAATGTAAGACGACAATTTGAACTGTTGCCAAAAATCGCAACAATTTTCTTTCGTTGTCTTAGCAAAACTTTTACCGTAGGTACTTTCTCCCTTACCTTTTTAAAGGTGTTGCCTTTAAATCAAATATTGTTGCCAAAAGAATAGGCCACGGAGGTAAATGCAACGCCTCAATTGTGTTGCCTTAGATATAAGGCAACAATATTTTATTTTTGGCAATGATTTTTGACTATTACCTATGTATAGTTTTGTTGTAGTTATTCTCTCTTTGAGGCCCTCACAGCCTACGCCACCAAAGGGAAGTTGTTCATTGTCCTTCTTTTCTCCCTTTTATTTTGATTTTACTTATCTTCACAAATTATTTGTTTCCTCTGATATTATTTATGTAGATGCGCTTGTCATCAATCCATATCTAGTGCTCAATGACATGTTTGCAGGTGCATTTGATAAGTTACTCAAGGCATTGTATTCTTCCAGTGATGATAAGATAAGGTCGTGTATGGGCATGTTAGGTACTATTCTTACAACCCTGTTCCTCATCTGACTGATGATTGAGGTAATATGGTCGTGTGGGACCTTTATAAACCAGCGCTGTGCGGGAGGCAACTCGTAATTTCCCTTTTTTAAATTTTTATTTCTTTATTTTTTAAATTTTTTAGTGAGAGAGAGTGAGAGAACACCAAGGTTATTTTTCCTCTTAGCATTGTCCTTTTGTTCATCTTTTGGCATTGAATACACTCAAGTTCAGCTTGGGGGATGATTTCTGTTTGTACTCTCTATCTCTTTTACTGCTTTTAGGATAGATTTATTGCTTTCAAAAAATGCTGAAAAAATCATAAAAAAATTGGTTCACATGACTGGTTTAATTACCTCCCTGTGCCCCTTGTTGTGCTCTTATTGAAAATGATTTGACTCTATTTTCTGGATAGTTAGGAATTTGTGATCTTGAGGGTATGATTTGAAGTCTAATTGCTATGATTTCGAGCGAATTTTGATAATTATACACTACATTGAGCTGCATGCCTGAATTGGTTGGACTGTGAGACCTCTTTGTAGCTTATTGGATTCACATCATTATCCATTCTGTTTTTGTGTGTTAGTTCCTCTTTAGTTGATTGATCTTGATTTTGACTTCGTGCTTGTCTGACATTCGATGACTTGTAACATTTGTTGTGATAGAGGCGTTCTTTTGTCTGGTTCTTGAGCCTCAGAGTGAATTTTTGATATATCTTTATCCTCCTTAGCCCCGCTGAGCCTAATGACCTTTTCGTGTTACTAAACCCGTATTATGATCCCATGGTCTTTATTTCGATATTATCTCCAAGCCTAACTTAGGGGAGCTTTTGTATGGGTTGAATTTGAGATTGGTTTCATGGTTTGCGTAGTTTGGGGAATTAAAGTGTATTTGATGAGGTTTAAGTGTGAGAAAAAGAAAAGAAAAAAACAAAGCTGAGTTGCGTGAATGTTTGGTTCGTAAAATGAAAGAAAAAGAAATAAAAGTTCAAAAGAGTTCAAAGTTCCATCATTCACGTTGTTTATAAAGAAAAATATGCTACATTGCTTGAAAATTGGGTTATTGTGAGTTTTCATTGATTCATAAGAGTTGTGGTATGTTTTGTGGTTATATGATGTTGTTGGGAGATGTTTCGGCCACTTTCGGCCTTGTTTATAGTGATTTTTGCTCCCCCATTCTCGGTTTTTCCACCACATTTCCTAAAAATATTCCCTACCTCTTGCCTAAGCCCCATTACAAACCTATAAAGTTCTCTTGAGCTCGTGTTTACATTGTTTATTGGATTGATTTCGAGTCAGTTTGTCAAAGTTAAAGAGTATGTCTGCTAATTGAGTCGACTTGATTAGGATGAGCGACATTTAACCTTCTTAAACACATGAGGGTGTAAGTGGGAAGGGAAATTATGGTCGGGTCGTTGAGTGTTCAGACATATTCTTTGCCTGCTACAAAATTGAGAGGAGTGACACCTTGGTGAGCACCTTTTCAGGATTTGTATGCCATGTATATAGATAGTTACATTTGACGTTTTGCTTGGTTGATTGGTAGTTGGATGGATTTGAATAGATTAGTTTGAATTTTTCCTTCTTGAACGATTCTTAGTCTTGAAAATGTTTTGAGCTTCGAATGTTTCATATATGGGGTGAGGCGATTTATTCCATTTTCATGTTTTATTTGCTTGAGGACAAGCAAAGGTTTAACTTGGGGGAGTTTGATGTATCACATATATATATAGTTTTTAGATGCATTCAGATTGCATTTAGAACTCCTTTTTAGAGCATTTAGGTGTATAATAACATGAATTACATAAGTTGCGCTCCACTACTCCCTCTTTGTGTGTTTCAATGATTTTCAGGTTATTTTGATACAAATTGATCATGATTATCAAGGATCTAGCCTATTACTCATTGAGGATGAAGGTAGCTTGCACAAGGATCACAATGCATCCGCTTGGGACAATTTTAAGTTGCAAGGAAGCAAAGAGTTAGTGAAAGAATTGCCAAAATTGACTTTTGTTCACTATTTTGATCATAACTATTGACGGAAAATTGATAATCAAGAAATTCGAATTGGGTTGGAAACTAGACTTCAAGAGCTTTCCGATGATAGGTCACACGCTCCAATCGAACTTCTAGTTTAGGGAATACGACCTTTGCAAGTAGACTTAGTTTTGCCAGTTTTTCACCCGACCGGGCGGGCTTTAACCCGATCGGACTCTCTACCCGAATGCTTTGTTTTAGCCCTTTTGGGCCTAAATTGTAACCCTTCTCCTATCTAGTTTAGAGTTTAGCATAAATAGTTAGCTTCTTTTATTTTGTGAGACACTTTGTTTTCCATTGTTCTTAGTTTAGTTTTAATAGCTTTCTTAGAGTAAACACTTTTAGATTAGTTTGGAGGAGATCAAACCTCGGATTATTTTCAATTAAAGTTATTGCTTTCCGTCATTTGGTACTGTTCTTCTCTCTTAGTTTCTTTATATAATCTTTGTTTGCTTAGTTTATTTAATTAATTAGTTCATGATGCAAAGTTTAGATTTTTATATTAGGTTTATTATTGTTGATTCGATTACGTGTGAGTAATCATCTTGCTAGGGTTTTAGGGAGGAAAACCATGTTTATACCATGATTCATATTTGAATTGCTATTAGATTTTAGGTTTTGATCAGACTGATTATGATGTGATTTGTTCTTGATGAGTGATTAATGTTATTGCGTAGTTTCATTGATTGCTTGTGGTTAATAATTGTCTGCACAGATCCGTCTTACTTTTAGAGTCCCTAGTACACATCGTTAATTCTGATTATGTTAATGAACATGCGACATATGTTGAATTATGTGCGTTAAGACTTAACCATAGCTCAACATGTGCTCTAATCTCTCGACTCTTGATCTAGGTATTGATAGTTGTTTGAACCTTTTGATCGGTATAAGCATGGTGGACCGAACTAATTCCCTAGACCTTGAATTCATAGTTTAAATCCCACTTTTATATTGCTTTATTTAGTTTAATTATTAGTTCAACTGAGTATTCTCTGATCTTGTCTGAAATAGCTGTTTAACTGAATATTAACTCTGAAAATATGTTTCCCTGTAGATTCGACCCTACTTCTCTAACTATTGTTGTTAGAGGACTTTAGGATTTACTTTTGAATAGGTGATACGACTTTAACCTGTCAAATTTTGGCGTCGTTGCTGGGGAGACGGTTAGTTTTTTCAGTTTTTGTTCGATTATTCACACTACTTTTCTTGTGTGAATATTTTTTTCATGTTTTTTTATTTTTATTTTGTTTATTTTTGTAAATTCTTTCTTTCTTTATTCCTTCCTTCCTCACTTATGAGTTTACATGAGTGGCCTAATTATAATTCGTATGGGGATGGTTATCCTAAATTTCAAGGGAAATATGACTATAATAATGGATATTCTAATTTGCAAGGGCAATATAATTTTGATAATGGGTATTGCAATAGTTATGTGTCTGATGCATCTTCTTATTGTCAATATCTAAATAATGATTGCATGTGCTCTCTTGCAAGGGCAATATAATTTTGATAATGGGTATTGCAATAGTTATGTGTCTGATGCATCTTCTTATTGTCAATATCTAAATAATGATTGCATGTGCTCTCCTGGATTACCTCATATGTTCTGTGAACCCCATGTACATGTTAGTAATTCTAGAGCATTTTTTTCTTTTCCTCGGTATGAGAACGAAGTGTTTTGGAATTACCATCATAGGCTTGGTAATTTATTGGTCCTAATCATGGAATTAAACTGTCCGATATGTGCCTAGTGATTTATGAGGGGCTAAATGAAGAAACTAGAATGGTGGTAGAATCTACCTCTGATGGAGAATTTCTACTCCAAACACCTGATTATTGTTGGGATTTGATTCTGTGGTTGTCTAGAGATACTTACGAGTGAGAGACATCTTCATATGATTCAAATAATGTGTGCATGAATTGCCATGAATTTAATCATTTCCCTAATGAGTCGTATGCAACTGATTATACCCCTTCTGACCCACATGGTGTTCGTAATTATTCACAATCGGAATCTTCAGTGAGTCTACTTAAGTAGATGATTGAGTCTTATGGTAAACGAATCGAAAAATCTAATCAAGACTTGATGTGTTACCTCACACATATCTCAAATTTTGTTCAATCACTTGTTATGCAACATCTTGATAGTCAGCAGATGATACATGATGATGATGATTGTGCTGAGAATACCATATTAGAGGTGAATGATAATAATCTGACTCTCGACATTGAAAAGAATGATCAGACTGAGGGGAGTTTGGATGTAATAATGAATGTTTTGATGGAGGAGGAACTCTTGGTTGAGGACCCTTGTGTTGCCTTGCCCATTATTGAGGATGGTGAAATTGTAAGTAAAATCGTCAAGATTGAGCCTATTATCCCCTGTCCCTATATTCCATCTTCACATAGACTTGAACTTGTCTCTTCTCTGCCTATTCTATATGCCCCATATTTTTCCACAGTTGACGCTGCTTATATTCTCTCCTTGAGGCCCTCACAGCCTACGCCACCAAAGGGAAGTTGTTTATTGTCCTTCTTTTCTCCCATTTATTTTGATTTTACTTATCTTCACAAATCATTTGTTTCCTCTGACATTATTTGTGTGAAGATAGATGCGCTTGTCATCAAACCATATCTAGTGCTCAATGACATGTTTGCAGGCGCATTTGATAAGTTACTCAAGGCATTGGATTCTTCCAGTGATGATAAGATAAGGCCGTGTATGGGCATGTTAGGTACAATTCCTACAACCCTGTTCCTCATCTGACTGATGGTTGAGGTAATATGGTCGTGTGGGACCTTTATAAACCAGCGCTGTGCGGGAGGCAACCCGTAATTTCCCTTTTTTAATTTTTATTTCTTTATTTTTTAATTTTTTAGTGAGAGAGAGTGAGAGAACACTAAGGTTATTTTCCTCTTAGCATCGTCCTTTTGTTCATCTTTTGGCATTGAGGATACTGCCAAGTTTAGCTTGGGAGAGGAGTTCTGTTTGTACTCTCTATCTCTTTTACTGCTTTTAGGATAGATTTATGGCTTTCGAAAAATGCTGAAAAAATCAAAAAAATTGATTCACATGACTGGTTTAATTGCCTCCCTATGCCCCTTGTTGTGCTCTTATTGTAAATGATTTGACTATGTTTTCTGGATAGTTAGGCATTTGTGATCTTTAGGCTATGATTTAAAGTCTGATTGCTATGATTTCGAGCGAATTTTGATCGTAATACACTACATTGAGCTACATGCCTGAATTGGTTAGACTGTGAGACCCCTTTGTAGCTTATTGGATTCACATGCCTAAACGTGTCACCCTAACCCCAATTTTGGTTGACACCCGGAACGTTTTATCCTCACCTCAAACTTAGGTTGACACCCCCAAACGTGTCACCTAACCTCAAATTTGGTTACACTCAAAATGTGTCATCCTAACATCAAACCTGGGTTGACACCTAAAATGTGCCACCCTAACCTCAAATTTAGTTGGCACTCAAAATGCATCATCCTAACCTCAAACTTAGGTCGACACCCTAAACGTGTCATCCTAACCTCAAATTTGGTTGCACTCAAACTGTGTCATCCTAACATCAAACCTAGGTTGACACCCAAAACGTGTCACCCTAACCTCAAATTTAGTTGACACTCAAAATGTGTCATCCTAACCTAAAACTTAGGTTGACACCTTAAACGCGTCATCGATCCTAAAGTCAAATTTGGTTGACACCCAAAACGTGTCAGTCTAACCTCACATTTAAGTTGACGCTTAAACGTGTCACCCTAACCTCAAATTGGATTAAACTTCAAGTGTGTCATCTTGACCTCAAATTTAAGTTGTCACTCAAGCTCGTAACTTAAGAATCTCAAAATATGGTTGAAATTCGATCAACATGAAAATGTCTTACAAATGATCGTCTCATTGTGCCATATATGACGAAGATGAATTATAATGAAATTATTGTTTATTGGCATTAAGTCGACCATCCTACAAATAATAATAATACAAAAAACATGGGGAGTCAAGTACCTTTTGTCATGCATAGAGTGAGCGCAACATTATGGCCCATCACGACGGTCTTCTGTAGTGTCTTCGAAAATACCATCTAAAGATTTTAGGTTCATCACGACCAGCATGATGACCTAACACCTCCGATGGACTCATCATGACCAGCATGATGGACCACCACGACGGCCTTCTACAAGTGTCTTCAAATACCATCTAAAGATGGTAGGTTCATAATGACCAGCATGATGACCTAACACATCCGATGGACTCATCACGACCAGCATGATGGACCACCACGACGGCCTTCTACAAGTGTCTTCAAAAATAACATCTAAAGATGATAGGTTCATCACGACCAGCATGATGACCTAACACCTCTGATGGAATCGTCATGACCAGCATGATGGACCACCACGACGGCCTTCCACAAGTGTCTTCAAATACCATCTAAAGATGATAGGTTCATCACGACTAGCATGATGACTTAACACCTCCAATGAACTCATCACGACCAGCATGATGGAACATCACGACAGCCTTCTACAAGTGTCTTCAAATACCATATAAAGATGATAGGCTCATCACGACTAGCATGATGACCTAACACCTCCGATGAACTCATCACGACCAGCATGATGGACCATCACGACGGTCTTCTACAAGTGTCTTCAAAAATTTGTTTCCTGCTTGACAACAAACGAAAAGGAGGCATACAACGACACAATATGAAAAATAAATAACAAAATAAAGAAGAATCTCGAACAGTAAGGTAAAAAAAAAATATTATACCTTCAGAAGCTCGAATACTTCTAACTACTCTTTGACGACAAGAGTTACGAGATCAAACGCTCAAGATTCAGTCACTGCAAAAAAAAAAGACCAAAGAACAAATTCATATATGCAGAATGAACATATATATGTATATGATCCAAAAAAAATAATGTCACATAACAAAGCCACAAGCTTGCTGGTGATTTGTCATGAAATACTAAGCTCCAGTAAAGCACTAGATATTACATAAAACAAAAAAGGCAAAGTATGAAACTTTAATTAATCAAGTGGGAGCCCCCTTAATTACTTTGGTACAATAGAAACAATAGGATAATCATGGATATGGTGTAAATGAAAAAAAACAATGGAATTTGCTGGTATCACTACCATCATATAACAGATGAATACAAGGGAATTTGCTGGCACTTGATTAGCAAAACAAACTCAATCATGGTATAATGCACCAAAATCATACATCATCATCGTTGAAAAAAAAACAAAAACAAGTGAAGAATTACTTACCTATATTGCACACAGCTGTGGACGGCGGAAGCAAACCAGTCAAGCACATCTTGCGTATTTATGCGAGATATTTTTCTCAAGCTAGTTAAACGAAACAGAAAAGATAGATTTTCTTTAATCTTTTAGAGGAAACAAATCTAATGCTAATATGATTAAGTTTTTAGTATCTAAGACTTGTTAGAGTTGTGCTCGGTTAATAACTCATAAAAAAATCCCAAATCAAAATCAAATTTGTCGAGACCCTGTCACAATTAAACACCTCAAAACGTGTATGTGACAAAGTCTCGAGGGGGCAATTTGTAGACACTAAAAATGTATTAGGGTTTTACATTAAAATCAAATTAATAAGTTTCGAGCTAAAATAAATATTAGCCCAATTTAATTAATTAGCCCACCTAAATAATGCCTAAATTAAATAAACATAATTTGGGTTGTAAAATATTTGGGTCAGTCCATATTACCAGCCCAAAAACAATGGTTAAATGGACAAAGTGAAAAGACTCCTTAGTCATAAACTGGCCCAAGCCCACACCACCAAAAGTCCATGAAGTGTTTCCATTCCATATAAATAGACCTCTCCACCTTCAGTTACAGAGGTCGGAAGATCATTATTCTCAAGAGCTATCCAATTTCTCTTGAAAATTCTCTCTAGAAGTAGTCAATAAGTACATCAAATTTGTGCCGACTGTTCAGAGAAACTCAAACACATTCGACTGAGATTCAAGCAGTATCAGCCCTCGTTCGAATAAACCCAAACTAAAAATCAAACTCAGGTTGACGTTGACAAAACGTCACCCTATACACAAACTCAAGTTGACGTTGACAAAACGTCATCCCACACTCAGACTCAGGTTGACGTTGACAAAACGTCTTCCAACACTCTAATTCAAGTCGACGTGGACAGAACGTCGTCATACACTCAAGTCAAGGTCGTCATCAACACGTGTCGACATCAGGCTACGGAACAGAATCAGAGGACTTAGTTTATTTTAGATAAACTGTAATCCAGAGATTGTACCCAACACATTATCAATATAAATTTATCTTTGTTACATTATTTCTTGGTTTATTTATTTAGACTGCGAAATTTGCTGTATACACCTCTTGGCCTCTTCCATGCCACCATTCCTATGTCGGGTTACGAATTCATCGTGCCTCGGTAAGGAACCCACTATAGCTACCGCCATTTTCTGTATATATAGGTTGGCCTTAGACGCGGGGTTATGTTTTCTTTTGCACGAGTTCATTGAACAAGTGCTTCATCACTATGGAATCGGGCAAATCCACCTAATGCCCAATTCGTGGATGAATATTTTGTCCTTTGTTGATGCTTCCACTTTGGTAGCTTTACCCCTTCCTTGGACACCTTCATCCATCTCCATTATTTAATCAAGGCCCCCAAATGTGTGGACGGAACTTGGTATAGCTTTTGCAACAGGTCCCGTTACTTGACTGCTCTGGACGAACCATCCAAGATGCACGATTGGAAGGCAAACTTCATTCTCGTTAAGGACCCAAATGAGGAGATCGTCTGGAGATCGAGGTACCATAGTCGGGCGATAATGAACTGTGGACGAGGTGCCTCCCTGTTGGACCTCTAGGAAGCCGAAGAGGAACAAATTTTCAGCAGTTTTGTGACCAAGGAACAGGTCCTGGAGGGCCAAGCGTCCTTTGTCAGTCCTGCCTTCTGATTGCCCCTCAAAAGTTATTTTTGGGATGATAACTTTTTTGTTGCTGATAAATGAGCTTTAGGCTCACTAATTAGGAGTAATTCTAAGTCATTTAGATGCATTTTAGGTCATGTAGTTTCCTTTTATTCCCCTTTTGCATCCTTTTTTTTATTCTTGGCATGTCTTGCATTAGTTTTAGTGCATTTGCATTTAGTTAGGTTGCATTTAGTTCATTGCATGTGCATTTGCATCCCCCTCCCCTATCTAATCTCCTCTTGAGTTCTTCTTGAAAGATTTGCAAGGAAGAGGAGTGAAAACAGGGGAAAGGACGCTCCAATATAGGCGGAGCGGGCGCTCCATGAAAGAAGAATTGAAAGAAAGTGGGCAGAAACTTAGAGCGATTCCAGAGCGACCTTGGAGCAGGCGCTCCACTGTGTGAAGTTGCTCTTTTTGGCCTGTCTTTTTACGCCTTTGCCCTTATAATTAGGGGATATAAAAAGCCATTTTTGTAATGATGAAGATACTTAGTTTTATTTTCAAAATATTATTAGCTTAATTAGAGAGATTCTAAAGTGAGAAGTGGCATTTTTTGTGAAAGAAAGTGGATCTAGTTTGTGAATGTTGGTGATTGAAGCTCTATCAATGGAGGTTTTTGATTGATCACCATTTGAACTTAATTTGGGAATCTAAGGTGAAGGATTAAGAAATGAAGCCTTGGATTAACCTTAGGCTAGTCATTAGGTTGAGTTCACCATGAGAGTAGGTGTTTAACTTCCTAGGATCCTATTTGAATCACTTGATTAATTGATTTTACCATGAGAATAGGTAAAATTGGTTGATTAGGTCCTCCTAATTAGCTTGAGAAAGTGATTAGGAAACATTTGAGTGACTTAGTCCCCTTATCGACCCCATTGAATCCCCTATGCTTGACAAATTGGTTAATATATGGTTAGCTTGTTAATCCCCTATCCCTAGTGCCTCTTTTATATAGTCTGAATCCAATCATTTAGTTTATTTGCTAGTTAATTAGTTCCTAATTTCTTAGTTAATTGTTAATATAAAAAACTCACTAAAGATAGATTTAGCTCGCTTAATCGCATTCAAACCTTGATTAATCCTTATTTCCTCGTGGATTCGACCCTTTCTTACCTTATATTGGTTAAGTTAGGTTACTAATTTGGCACGTGCAACAACTGTGTCAAATTTTGGCTCTGTTGTTGGAGAAGCAATGGATTATATTGAATTGGATCATGATTTTTGAGTCTTTGTCAACTCTTCCCCCTTTTCTATTTTTATTTTCTTTAGTCACTAATCAGTTTCTTGCTACTTGTTGGTAAGCCCTTGTGTTACTAACCTTGCTCTTTAGCTTTTGTATTTGCATGTTAAGAAGGTTGCGAGGAGATCAATTGCTTCCAATCGACCACAATCTTGAGGGAGCTTTACGGAAGTTAAGAAGGATTTTTAGGGAACCGAGGGTATTATCTACAAGTGAGAGGCAACCGGGGGAGGTACTTGAGGAAGTTCAATTGAGTGCTTCTACATCTAGTGTAATGGCGAAAGATCCACCTCATCCTAGAGCTTTGAGGGACTAAGATCACCCCGAAGCATTTGAGCTCAAAAGTGCGATTAGGAGGCCGACTACAATTGCAAATTTTGAGTTCTCTCCACACTTGATTAGGATGATCAAGCAAGAGCCCTATGGAGGATGTGCTCATGAGTGCCCACTTGACCACTTGGCGAATTTTCTAGAACTTTGTGCCACGGTCAAGCAAAATAACGTCACTCAAGAGTTTGTAAGGCTTAACCTTTTCATTTCTCTCTTAAGGGGAAGGCTAAGAAATGGTTGCAATTTATACCTCCCGATTCTTTAACTACTTATGCAGAGGTGACGACAACTTTTGTGGATGAGTTCTATTCCCAAAGAAGATCTCTAATTTCACAAAAAAGGAGGATGAGACCTTGTATGGGGCTTAGAATAGGTTCAATAACCTCCGAAAGTCATTTCATAATTAATCAATGGATGTTGATGCAAAGTTTCTATGATGGGTTTCTTCCTATGACTAGAGCTAGCCTTAACTCGGGAGTGGGAGGTCAACTCACCAAACTACCGATTAATGACATTAAGCACACCATTGAAGAAGTTGTGACTCAGGGGGAACACAAAAACTATAAGTAAGAAGGTTGGTAGCAAAGGGAAGTACGACGTGGAGGCCATGGATCACATCCATGCCAAGCTAGACACTCTTGATAAGACATTTGAGAAGGTAAACTTGGCATCCCCAAGCCAACCACCTTCCAAGCTTTCTCTTGTGACATTTTTGGGGGCTCTGATCATGCAAGTTCATATTGTGGAGGAGCTATGGAGCATGTGGCATGGGTTGGTGCGATGCAAAAAGGTCATCTAACTTCAAAAATCAAAGGAGGTGGAACAACCCCTCTCAACGATCATGGAAACCCACTTCACCATAAGATCACAACAACTACATCCCTCCATATCGACCACCCAACTTCAATTAACAACAACAAAAACCACCCTTTGAGCCTAACCCACCAAAGCCTCATCACTTGAATATACAATCCAACTTTTCCTTGCCCAACAAGCCAAGACCAATGCTGATAATGACAAGAAATTTGGTGATATCCACTCTTCCTTGCAACAAATGCAAGTTCACAACAAGATGATTGAGACCCAACTTGCTCAGCAAGTAAGCAACTCAAACTCCAAATCCTCTCCTACTAAATTTTCTAGCCAACCCGTGATTCAATCATGCCAAAGCCATTACTTTGAGGTCTGGGACAAACTATGAGGGGCCAAAGATGCCTAGTGAGGTGAATGAAAGCCTGGAAATTGAGAGAGGAAGGAGTGAAAAAGAGGTTGAGAAGCTTCTTGAAGAAATAGTAGGGGAAGATGAGGGTGATGATGATGCACCAAGCCATGAGCAAGAATCTCATGAAAAGCACAAGGAAGCTAGTCAAGCAGCATTAAAAGCTTATGTGCCTCGAGTTCCTTTTCCCCAATGCTAGATAAAAAGCAACTCAACTATAAATTCATGAAGTTCTTGGAAGTCAAGAAAGGGCTTCAAGTGCACATCCCCTTCCTCCAAGCAATGTCTCAAATGCCCATCTATGCCAAGTTTCTTAAGGAACTTATTTGCAACAAGACCAAACTCGAGGAAAGTGCTACAATTTCTTTGACCGCCGAAGTTAGTGTCGTACTTCAAAACAAGCTTCCCAAGAAGCTTGAAGATCCGGGGTCATTTTTTATTCCTTTGAAGATTGGGGACTTGGAGCCTAAGAGGGTCTTGGCGGATTTGGGGGCAAGTGTGAGTTTGATGCCCTTGTCCATATCTAAGCAACTCAACTCTGAACTCAAGTCCATAAGAATAGTCATACAACTAGCCGATAGAGAGAGTCGAAGTTCTGGTTGGAAAGTTGGAAGATGTACTGGTCCAAGTTGGAAGGCTCTTCATCCCTTGTGACTTCGTTGTTATGGAAATGGAGGAAGACTCCCAAGTTCATCTTATACTTGAGAGGCATTTCCTTAAAACGGTCGGGGTTCTAGTTGATATGAAGCGAGATATGCTTACGCTTAGGGTTAGAGACGAGAGTATGAAATTTGCTTTTAAACAATCCATGAAATCTCCAATCATTGAAGAGGTGAAGAGGAATGATAGTTTTGATGAGGAGGTGTTGAGTTTGAAGATTTTGGTGGGTAAGAAAGATCCCTTGGAAGATGTGCTATTGAGAGAGGATTTGGAAAGGAATGAGGAAGGCAAGCACTTCAAGCTTGCCATGTATGCTACTCCAACCTATTGCACTAGGAAGGAGAAGATCGAAGTTTTTGAGGTGCCATCACCTAAGGAGGAGAGTTCTAAGCCTCCTCCGGTAGAGTTGAAATCCCTCCCCCTTCTTTAAAGTATGAATTTCTTGGTGAAGGTAAGACTTACCCGGTGATAGTCAATGTTACACTTGATGGAACTCAACTTTAAAAACTTCTTGATATCCTTAGGGAACATAGAAGTACCATTGGGTATAGCATTAATGATCTAAAGAGATTAAGCCCTACCTTATGCATGCATAGGATTCATCTTGATGACGATCATGCTTCTTCTATTGAGCCTCAAAGAAGATTAAATCCCAATATGAAAAAAGTGGCCAAAAACGAGGTATTGAAACTCGTTGAGGAGGGCATAATCTACTCTATCTCCGACAGTAGATGGGTTAGTCCTATCCATGTGGTTCCTAAAAAGGGAGGCATGACCGTCATCACCAATGAAAACAGAGAGCAAATATCTACTACAACGGTGACCGGGTGGCGCATGTGCATTGATTTCCGGAGATTGAACAAAACCACTCGGAAAGATCATTTTCCCATCCCCTTTATAAAAAAATGTTGGAAAGGTTGGTAGGTCACACCCATTTTTGCTTCCTTGATGGTTATTCGGGGTTCTTTCAAATCCCCATCCTCCCCAATGACCAAGAAAGGACCACATTCACATGTCCATTTGGTACCTTCGCATATCGAAGGATGCCCTTTGGCTTGTACAATGCTCCCTCTACATTTCAAAGATGTATGGCAGACATCTTTTCGGATATGATGGAAGATTACAATTGAGATTTTTAAGGATGAGTTCTCCGTGGTAGGTTCATCTTTTGACAATTATCTCATGAATTTGAAAATTGTGCTTCAAAGATGTCTAAATATGAACTTAGTACTAAACTGGGAGAAGTGTCACTTTATGGTTGATGATGGAATTGTGTTGGGACACAAGATTTCCCAAAAGGGAATTGAGGTAGATAGGGCCAAGATTGAGGTCATAGAGAAGTTACCCCAACCTACTATGGTGAAGGGAATTCGTTCTTTTTTGGGTCACGCCGGTTCATAAAGGACTTCTCTAAGATCGTTAGGCCTTTATCTAGTCTATTGCAAAAAGATATGGAGTTTGTTTTTGATGTTGATTGCATAAAAGCTTTTGAGACCTTAAAGCATGCCCTTATTTCCGCCCTATTCTGCAAATTCCGGATTGAAGCTTGCCTTTTGAACTAATGTGTGATGCAAGTGATTATGTAGTGGAATCCGTCTTAGGGCAAATAAAAGAAGGGAAGCTTCATGTTACTACCTTCGTCCCATATTAGTTGCAACAGTTTGATTGATACACTTGCCAATACACAACTTTGACCATTAATATATCTAACTATAAATTAGTAAAAAAATATGACAAATTGTTATGTCAAATTTATACATTGAGACAAATTTAAAAACATTTGGTTTAATTATGGTCAAAGTAAGACATATGAATAGTGTAAAAGCCAAACTGTTACAACTAATATGGGACAGAGGGAGTATCTATTATGCGAGCAAGACACTTTATATGGCCCAAAAGAACTACGCCACAACGGAGAAGGAGTTGTTGGTGATAATATTTGCCTTTGATAAGTGTGTGCTCCAAAATGGTTGTGTACACAGATCACTAGCAATTAAGTACCTCATGTCCAAGAAAGATGCAAACCGAGGTTGATTTGATGGATCTTACTCCTTCAATAATTTGATAATGAGATTAGGGACAACAAGGGCACGAAGAACTTGGTGGTCGAACACCTTTCCCAGTTATCTTTGCTTGAATACCCCTCCTCCCATGAGCTTCCCATTGATGTTAGTTTGAAGGATGATCTTTTATACTCCATCAAGGCACTTGGCATCCCATGGTTTGCCGACATGGCTAACTACTTGGCTTGTGGGATCATCCCTTTTGATTTCAACTATCAACAACGAAGGCGGTTCTTCCATGATTCAAAGTTTTATGCGTGGGAGGAACCACTTTTGTTCAAGAGGGGGGAGGATGGCTTATATCGGAGGTGCCTTCCAAATGATAAGATAAAGAGTGTGATTGAGAAATTCCACTCATCCCCTTGTGGAGGACATATGGGCGCCGAAAAGACCGTTGGAAAGAATTTTATCATGTGGATTGTGGTGGCCCACTATGTTCAAGGATGTTTGGGGCTTTGAGAAGGCTTGCGATCGCTGTCAAAGGGTCGGCAACATCTCAAAAAGGCATGAATTGCTCCTCACCAACATTCTAGAGTTGGAGATCTTTGACGTTTGGGGGGGGTGGATTTCATGGGGACTTTCCCTTCTTCTGTTGGTAACTCCTACATATTTGTGGTGGTCGACTATGTCTCCAAATTGGTGGAGGCTATCGCCTCTCCTACAAATGAAGCCAAGGTAGCTACCAAGATCTTCAAGATAGTGATATTCCCAAGATTCGGGGTTTCGAGGGCCGTTATTAGTGATAGGGGATCTCATTTTGTTAAAAAGAGTTTCCAAGCGCTCCTCTCCAAATACGGGGTGCACCATAAGATGGGGCTCTCTCATCATCCCCAATGTAGTGGCCAAACGGAGGTGTCCAATAGGGAGGTGAAGCTCATCTTAGAGAAGACCGTGAACCGATCTCGCAAGGATTGATTTTTTAAGCTTGATGATACTCTATGGGATTATAGGACGGCTTTCAAGACCCCTATTGGCACTACCCCCTACAGGCTTGTCTATGGAAAGTCGTACCATTTGGCGGTTGGATTGAAGCATAGGGCATATTGGACTATAAAGACATTGAACTTTGATCTCAAAGCTTTGGGGAAAGAAGACTTCTTTATATCCATGAGCTTGAAGAGTTTAGGAGGACGCTTATGAGAATGACCGGATCTACAAGGAGAGAACAAAGGCATGGATGACCGAAGAATCATAAAGAGGGAGTTTAAGGTAGGAGACAAGGTGCTTCTTTTCAACTCTACGCTAAGGCTCTTTCCCGAAAAGCTTAAGTCTAGATGGAGTGATCCCTTTGAGGTTAGGAAGGTGACCCGCATGGTGCGGTCGAGGTTTGAAATGAAGAGAAAGGGGAATTCAAGGTGAATAGTCAAAGGCTCAAGGTGTACCATGACGAAGCGCAAATTGCGAGTGCCTTCTATATCACCTTGGATGATTACTCCCCTTCCATATGAAGCTTTTCTTTAAAGGAAGGTCAATCTAGTGACTCAAAAGAAGCGCTTATGGGAGGCAACCCGATTTCTTGGTGTATTGGAAATGAGAAAAAGAGAAAAAAATGAGAAAAAGAAAAACAAACAAAAAAATGAGAAAAAGAAAAAAATACAAATAAAAGGAGAGAATTAAAAAATGATGAGAGAATAATAGGTTGAGGATGAAAAATTGGAGGAAATGTGAAAAACAAGAAAAAATGCCTAAGTATGGAAGTAAGGAAGGGATCAAGCCAAGAGCTACCCAAGGGGGGGCGCTCCTCCGCTAGCGCTGACGCTCCTTGTTAAACGGAGCGGACGCTCTTTGTGCAAGAAAATAAATGGAAGGCAGCAGGAGTTTTGGACCGTCTATAGAGTGAGGCTAGATCGCCCCCGCTTCAGGCCTGGAGCAGGCGCTCCAAAATAGGCGGAGCGGGCGCTCCACCTTTGCCCAGCTCCCCTTCGTTTGTTTTTCTTGTTTTTGGCACTTTTTTTTATTAACCCCCCGCCCAATCCGTCCCACCTTGCCCTCTCATCTCACTCTCACCCACTCACTCTCATTCACTCATTCATCTTTTTCAACCCCTTTTCTCTCTCCAAACTCCATAACCTCTATTAAAACTCAACCTTCAAATCTCCATATCTCCTTTATTTCTCATCATTTTCACTCACTTCGTTCACAAGACCTTCATCATTTCTCCTCCTCTATATAAATAACCCACTTTCATCAAAATGCCCCAAATTCGAAAAATGTTCATCACTCAAACTTGAAGATTGAGAGTAATTTCTTGAAGGAGAAAAAGTAAGGAGCACGGTTTTGACTTGAAGAAGCTTAAATTGCTTGCAATTAAGGAATTTCTTCACCCCTCTTAAAGAGAGAGGTAAAACCTAACCCTAACCTCCATGTTTCTTCTAGATTTAGTTTTAAAATTTGATAATATGATGAATGTGGCTGTGTGGAATTAGCTGCTAGATTTAGATATATTTTTATTTTTGATTTAATTATTTTGATTTTTTATGCGATATCTTTCATTTTGATTTTTATTTATTTTCCCTTTTTAGGTTATTAGCTTGATTTTTGTGAATAATGATGGAGAAGGGAGTGGAAAAATATGATTTTATTTCCAGCAAAAAGGGTGAGTGAAGAGAGGGTGATTAAGGGGGTTTAATGGGGGTTTGATGACCATCAATAGGAGGTCTAATGAGGGTGATTCAAGAGGTTAACTCTAGGTATTGTTAACGTTACAAACATAAGCACGACTGTCCAATACTTTACAATTTCCCTCCCCTTTGGACAGATTTTTGGACCCTTAAGCTAAGCAAACAAAATGTGCGCAAACACTAATACAATATACGTTTCAAGAACAGTGCAAATCGTTCAAAATATATATATATAAGTAAGTATTTTTATAAATAAAAATTATAATTATTAACGTAATATAATTACGTACTTACAAATCCATCACATTATACATTTTGCACAAACACGAGCGCTACATTGCCCGTTTAAAAGAATTGACGCAATTACGAGCATTGCACGTTTTCTAAACAATGATACACATATATTCACATTATAAATATATAAACATATAAATATTATTGAAATAACAAGGTATATGTAAAATACAAATATATTTAACGAAAATATATTAGCAAAATATAAATTGACGTTTAATATAGTAATAATTAACGCGCGAAAATTTCAGAGAAATTCGGGTTGTTATAGAGGGTCCCAAGACGCCTAATGAGAGTGAAGGAAGTGAGATTGAGGCGGTTGAGAATGAAACTCAAGTAGAGGAAGTTGAGAGAAAGTTAATGTTGAGGGAGAAGGAGAGAATGTGAAGCCGGAAGAGACTCATGTGCAAATTGGGGATAAATTTCCATTGCCCACACCTTCACCACCTAAGACCTATTTACCACCGGTTATGTACCCTTATAGGTGGAAATTGAGCGACAAATTCATAAAGTTCCTCATTATTATGAAAGGCCTTCAAGTCAACATTCCCTGCTTCGAGGCTATGTTTCAAATGCCGGCCTATGCTAAGTTTTTGAAGGAGATGCTCTCCAATAAACGGAAGGTTGAAGATGAGGTATCAAATTGCCAACCAAATAAGTGCTCTCGTGCAACAAGATATGCCTAGGAAGCAAAGAGAACCCAGAAGCTTCACTATGCCGGTGAATATAGGTGACCTCGAGCCTAAGAGTGCATCGGCTGATTTAGGTGCAAGTGTGAGTTTGATGCCTCTATATATAGCTAAGCGCCTTAACTTTCCTCTTCTTCCTACGAGGAAGACTATTCAATTGGCGGATCGAACTTTGAGAGCGCTGCATGGTGAGTTGGAGGACGTCCCAATACAAGTTAGGCATGTCTTTGTGCTGTATGATTTTGTGGTGATGGATATGGAGGAGGGTCCGAGACTCCTCTAATTCTTGGAAGAGAAGCTCTTAAGACATTGGGTTCCATAATAAATTACAGAAGTGATACAATCACGGTCGAGGTAGTCAATGAAAAGGTTGTGTTTGAGTTCTCTAAAACATTGAAGAGACCCATGATAGAGAGAGTTTGTCGGATTAATCTTGTGGAGGGTGAGACGGAAGATTCTGAGAGAGTGGTTCACACCAAGGATGAGTTATGTGCTTATATTAGCGAAGCATTAGGCTTGAACATTGATGAGGTGAAGAAAATCTCTATGCTTGTCGACAACACTATCGTTGAGGAGACACATGAAGAAGCATTTGAAGCTCTTGCTACAACCGCTGATAAAGAGGAGAGTTTTAAGCCTCCTCATAAGGTAGAGTTAAAACCCATCCCCCCCTCTCTCTTAAGTATGTTTTCCTTGATGATGCATGTACTTATCATGTTATTGTAAACTCGGCCTTTGATAACATCTCTATACCAAAATTGATTGAGATATTGCAAAAATATAAAGATGTCACTGGGAACTCGATTAATGACCTTAAAAGGATAAGCCCTTCTCTTGCTATACATCGTACCCATCTCACCAAAGGTGAAGACACTTCTGTTGAGCATCAAATAGGGCTTGATCCCAACCTCAAAGAGGTCGTGAAAAAAGGGTTTGTGAAATTACATGACATAGGAATCATCTACACTACCTCGCTTGGTATGGAAATTTGATAACCTCTGATAGCCTGAGCTCGATTCACGTGATTCCCGACCCCCTTCCCGACCAGTGAGTCGTGTTCTTCCCCTCCCTTTCTATTGTATTCATTAGACTTTTTACAGTGAGGATACTGTGTAATTTAGCTTTGGGAGGATGTATATATTAGTTGCCTCTAGTATGCATTTTAGCATTTAGTGTCATGATTAGGGTGCATTTAGATTTCATAACATGAAGAGACTATGATATACAAAGATCCTAGGTAATATGAAGAGGTAATGGACATCCAATATTTATATTCCTTACATGGAAATAGTTGTTCATTATCTTTTAATGTTCTTTTTTGAAGTTATTGTTTATAGTTTTGACGTATATGTTCATTTGTCTGTAAATGGAAGATTTTCTTTCTTATATGTGTTGGGCACCACTTTTTATATTTTCTGCTTGAATTTACCTACATAGACTTTGGATATTTTTAACAATAGAATCATGGATCCATACATCCCCTTGCAACAAAAGTACTTTAACTTTTCAGATTAGCTAACACCACGACGAGCATAAAATTAAACTAATGAGTATAAGACAAAATTGAATGAACATAAACAGAATAATTAATTTTGGTGAATACATGCTCTTAATAACTTCCATTCTATTTTTACAAGAAATTACTTGTAATACCCCGAATTTTTGATAAAACTAATAAAGTATTTTATTAATCTAACAATGTATTAATAGGAATTTTATGTGAGTTTTAATATTTATTTCGAATTAAATCCAATTATTTGAATTACGTTAATTATTTTAATTATATAAAACTATTTCCAATATTAGTGCTGTTATTTGAATTTTATAAAACATTAGATAAATTATTAAAGATAAGTATTTCTTAATTATTAGCTAACTTTTCATTACATGTACAAATGCTTATAAGCCACAAAATACCCAACATTATAAGCTCTCTGAAATTACAAGAATTGCCATTATCATACCACTAATCATCCATTATCCCTCACCTACCACCTATCACCTATTACCTATCACCTATTATCCATTACATATCACTTATCATATCATCATCTTCCATCCTCTAACTCTTCCTTCTCCCAACCGTATGAAACCTTTCTTCAACCTTCAATAATTCTTCGACCACAACAATCAATTCTAGTCAGAATTTTGTTGAATTCAAGCTCCCAATTCTGAGCAAATGAACCAATTGGTCAAAAGAAAATCTACCTCATTCAATTTTCATATCCTTCCATCAATGGAAGCTTGACCAAGCTCCCCAAAATTCAGAAAATCTCGCCTATAAATACTATCCATAACCCACCCAATTCCTCAAGCAAACCCATTCCAAGGTTTGCTTCAACTCCCCTCTTCTCCCTCTTTATAATTTCTGAAAAATTATTTTGAAAAAAAAGAGAAGGAAAACATAACTGAAAATGGCAGCCACCTTGCCACCTTCGCTCCGTCCCAAAACCCGCTCCGACCACCATGCCCCGCACCCCCTTCGCCACTCCTCCTCGCCGAACCCACAACCTGAAACAGCAGACCCGCGCACCACCATCCTTTCTTCCCTACTCGCTACTTGTTTCTTCCGCAACCACCACACACCATGCCAGCCCCTGTAGCCCATTCGCTGCGCCTGAAACCGGCCGCCTGAACCCGAGCGGCACCACAACCAGCCGCCGCAACCATCACCCTTCCTTCCTCCTTTGCGTGCCCCCTCTGTTTACTCCTTCCCCTCTTCTCCTTCTGTTTTCTAAAACTGACTCTTTGAGTCTTTATTTACTTTCCCCCCTTTTTAATTTTTTTAAAGTTTTAATTAAAAATCAAAGAAAGTAATATTTTCTCAAATCCTTTTATGTTATTTAAGTAGCAAAATCAATAAAACCTAATCATTTTCTTATTACGATTTCTTAAATAATTTGAAACCATAAACTTTGATTTATAAAACTCCTATGAAATAATTAATCAATTTTATTTAAGTTATTTGAATTTTTTAAGTTGCTTTATAAATAAAAAAGGGGTTATCTAGGTTACTAATTTAGATTTCATTAAATCTCATTGTAGACTCCGATTGCGTAGACGAGGATTATTAGGAGCTTTGATCGGTTCGTGTATCTTAATTTTGGGCACGCATCACGAGGTAATTTCTGATTTCCATCTAAACGTAGATCCCGTGGTATAAAAATAATTTAATTACGTGACTATGTGATTAAAATGTGGATCACCATTATGAAAAGTATTATGAATTATAACTATTGACTTAAATGCGGATTATGATTAGAAAGACGACTAAGGACTATGGATTATGGATATGAATAATGACTATGGACCATGGACTATGGACGATATGACAATTATTCTAACGTTATTGACGACCTTGATAAATAAGCTAATATTTTATGCTCGGCATTTGAAAATGGATTGGTTATAATTGGAAAATGATGGATTATTAATTTACAAGTGATGGTTTTTGTATATGAATGAAAATGGGCTTTTTGGATAAGCCGCGAATAAATTGAGTTATGAATATTGGAATGAATATGTTCATACTTGCTTAAATGAGATGATGTATATGTGTATATGATTTAAGTGATGACTTTCATAAAAGATATTAATCACTTAAAGTGGAATATCGGAGAGAAATGATGAACAGGTTGCCTTGTATGGGACGTTCAGCGGCCACCTACAGGTTTACTATGCTGATTTTCTGTTACTTGTCTTCCTTCTATCTTGTTGTGATCCAAGTAGAAGGGGTGTGCACACTAGGGACTCTGTTATTACGGCCAATATAATTTGTAGGTAGTTACAGGAGTTTCTCCGGCCTACAATGAGTTGTTACAGGGTGTCTCTGGCTCACAGTGAGTTGTTACAGGGTTTCCCTGGCTCACATTATTGTAGTAAGTTGTTACAGGGTGTCCCTGACTTACTGGCGTTCTGTTTCCTCTCCTTAAATATCAGATTATATTGAATTATTGAATTAATTGAAATCATGTGATTATTAATCTTATATATATGTATGCACTTATGTGATTATTAATTGTATTTATACATGTATATGTGCTATGCTTCGACTCTATTAACCTATTATTTTCACAAAGTATTTTCAACTTAAGTATTTTACGGGATAGAGTTGGAATTACTTAATTTTTCTGATTTTTGAGAGCCTTTCTATCTTGTTTCTTTTCAATGTATTTGTGCAGGTGGGTGATCGAATGGGGGAAACAAAGAGAGAACTTTTAGAGTTGCCATCCACTTACTTTTAATTTAGTTTCCGCTAAGACTTTGAGACGTTATATTAATTAGTGTTTTATCGAACAATTTAGTTGATGTAAAACTTAATTTAATTTTAATCTAGTGTGATGTTACCTATTAGCCTTGCATTTATTTCCAAGGAGATAAGTGCGGCGGTAGCACGCCATCCGAGTCAAACCCTTGTGGATTTTCCCCCAACGAGTTTCATTTAATGAGAAAGGGTTCGATTTGGGCGGGGTGTTACAAAATGGTATCAGAGAGGAGTTAGATTAAGTAGGGAAATATTAAAATAATAAAATATGGGAATTAGGATTAATAAATTAATTAAGGTTAAAACTTGGAAACGGTTTAGGAAATTTTAAAATATGGAATGCCTTAGGATAAAAATGGAATTAAAGGTTAAAATGTGAGTTTAAAGGGGGTAAACCTGGGTATAAGTTAGTTGTTAGTATGTATATGAAAGTACTTTGTACTTATTAATTGTTTATTATGCTTACGTAGATGGCACGAACACGTTTAACTGCAATAAAGTGTACTAGGACCCCACACCAAGGACCCTACCTACTAAGGATGAGAACCAGAGAGTTAGTCTCCGCATACATCTACAGGCTACACCTCACCATGAAGTGATACCACCTTAACGAAGGTCATGGACGTTCGGACTACCTTACACCACCTAGGCAAGCCGATGTCTTACTTTATACACTCCCCGACCACGGACTCTATGCAGAGATCAAGATAGAGCATTCCGACATACTAAGGAACGGAAGGCCGAATTACGAGAGGTACACTTTCAAAGGGAAGTGGTATCTCACGTTGAACTATCTCGAAAAGAGGATGCGTGATGCTAGAGCCAAGTGGCTCAATGACTTTTACCTTCCTTCCAAGAGTGAGGAACCAAGTGGAGGTGATGATGACGAAGAAGTAGAAAGTGACCCAGTTCCACCCGTTGAGAACCAAGGTGAGAACGAAGTCGAAGATGAAGAAGAAGATCCCTCCGAATACGAGGAATGAGACCCTCGACCCTAGTTATCCCTAACCTAATAGGAAGCTAAGATTGTAGTAGACTTACTAATTCTAGTTTAATTATCTATGTGATGTTGTTATGTTCCATCTATCCGAGTTAGGACTATTACTATGTTATGAATGAAATGGTTATGATACCCTTGTTGTCACGAAATGATGGTACATTTATTTGATTTCAACATGATGAGTATTATTTGAACATGATGTGTGGATTAATGAATGAATCGGGTGAAAACATGATTGTGTGTTTATATGAATTAGTTCTTATGTGAATGGTGGAAACACCAAATGTGAATAACGCAGATAGCTTTTGCAATACGTATAAACTCGTTCAAGGGCACGACAACATGAAAATCAAATGGCCGAAACTCCAGAACAAGTTGCAGCACAACTAAGAACCCTCGAGCAATTAGCTCAGAACTTTGAGTTAGTTCTCCAAAATCAACTCAACAACAACCATCACCATGGAGACGACCCGTAATCCGCTATGGTGAAAAAGATTGCTTCTTTGAAACCACCAACCTTTGTTGGCAGAGAGGACCCTTTACTCCTCAAAAACTGGATTCGAGACTTTGAAAAGATCTTTAGGGCTACGGGTACCCCTGAGGCCCAAAAGGTTGATCAAGCCACCTTCTATCTGCACGAGGATGCCGATACTTAGTGGGAGAGTGTAGGACCGACGGTTAGAGTTCAGGAGAACTTTAATTGGGAAGCTTTTAAGGTAGAAATCAAGGCTCGATTCTTCCCCGAGCATATTCGTAGGCAGAAATACAATGAATTCAGTAGGTTCAACCAGACCTACAACATGAGTGTGCAAGAGTACGCTCAAAAATTTAATGAGTATGCACGATTCTGTCCGACTGTAGTACCAGATGAGGGAACCAAGGCTCAGAAGTTCGAGGATGGTATGAAGTTTGATCTTCAGACACGACTAGGAGGAAGTACCTCCACCACTTTCGCAGAAGCCTATGCAAAAGCTTCTAACTTGGAAAGGATTTTGCAACGTGAAAGAGACGTGATGTCGAGAAATAAGAGAAAGGAACGGTCCGGCAACAATAGCAACCAAGGGTACGACAAGAGGCCCAACAACAACAATGCTATGAATAACAACAATGGCAGACACTACAACAACCGCAATAATCAGAATTCCGGACAACAGAACCAGCAAAGAAGTGGGAACCAAGGAAGTTACATCTGCAAAAGATGCGGAAAGAATCACCCATGATTCACTTGTCAGGGTGAAAGAATCAAATGCTACGAATGTGGCGAATTCGGTTACAAGTCATTCAATTGTCCTAAGAAACCAGCTCAAAATGGACAAAAGGGAAATAAAAGGCAACAATGGGAATGGAAATCGAGTTCAGAACTTCAACAACAAGCCTAACAACGGCAATGGTCCTAACAATGGAGGTAGCGCCGCGCAAAATGGAAACCAGAACAATCGCACTTTTGGAAATGGAAACGGGAACTACAACAAGAATGGCAATGGAAGCTACACCAACGGTAGAATCAACATCATGAGCAGAACTGAAGTTGACACTGATGCCAATGTTGTGACGGGTACTTTTCTCGTAAACTCCAACCCTGCTTATGTACTCTTTGACTCTGGAGCATCTCACTGTTTTATTTCTAGCGCTTTTGTTACTAAACATCCCTTGAGATCTACCCAATCTTGTCGAGCCAATATAGTCATGCCCACCGGTGAAACTGTCTCTTGTAAATCTTTTTCCTAAGATATCCCCGTAGTCATAGCCGGTACTGAATTACCCGCCGACCTTATCCTTTTTGAATTAAAAGACTTTGACGTTATCTTGGGAATGGATTGGTTGGCCAAGTATAAAGCCAAGATTGAGTGTCATAACCAGAAAATATCTCTTAGGGGACCGAGAGGAAATAGGATATCCTATAAAGGTGTAATCTCTAAACCCGATGTCAAGATAATCTCAGCCCTGAACCTTCAAACCTATCTTAGAAAGGGCTACCCAATCTACTTATGTCAAGTAAGGGACGTAAGTATGAAGAATGAAGAGTTGACTCAAATTCCTGTAGTAAAGGAGTTTCCAGATGTGTTTCCCGAAGAACTCCCAGGAATGCCGCCAGAGAGAGAAATGATCTTTAAGATTGACTTAGTCCCTAGAACCGGACCTATCTCCAAGCCTCCATATCGAATGGCACCTGCAGAAATGCAAGAATTGAAGGTCCAAATAGAGGAGTTGTTGGATAAAGGATACATTCGACCTAGTGTCTCACCTTGGGGAGCCCCAATTTTGTTTGTCAGGAAGAAAGACGGATCTTTGAGGTTGTGTATCGATTATAGGGAGTTGAATAATACCACGGTAAAGAATAAATATCCGCTGCCGAGGATCGAGGATTTGTTCGATCAGCTTCAAGGTACAACAGTGTTTTCCAGGATCGATTTACGATCGGGTTATCACCAACTAAGAATTGCTGAAGGAGACATCCCGAAGACAGCCTTTCGTACAAGATATGGCCATTATGAGTTCACAGTTATGCCTTTTGGACTCACTAATGCGCCAGCAGTTTTCATGGACCTCATGAACAGGACTTTCCAGCCATACCTGGACAAGTTTTTGATAGTTTTCATTTACGATATATTGGTGTACTCGAAGGATAGAGAAGAGCATGAGGCTCAGTTAAGGAAAGTTTTGGAGGTTCTTCGAGAAAAGCAATTGTACGCAAAGTTCTCGAAGTGTGAATTTTGGTTGGAGAAAGTCTCATTTTTGGGTCATGTGATATCTAAGGAAAGCGTTTCCGTGGATCCATCAAAGATTCATGCAGTAATTGAATGGCCTCAACCTAAGAACGTCACTGAAGTAAGGAGTTTCTTGGGTTTAGCTGGATATTACAGAAGATTTGTGAAAGATTTTTCAAGAACTGCCCAACCCCTCACTAACCTGATGAAGAAGACAACAAAATTTCATTGGGATAACAAGTGTGAGGAAGCATTTCAAGAGCTGAAGAAGAGGCTTACAACGGCCCCAGTATTGATGTTTCCCTCTGGAGTAGAAGGATTTGAAGTTTACAGTAATGCCTCAAAGAAAGGTTTTGGGTGCGTCTTGATGCAACATGGTAAAGTAGTTGTCTATGCGTCAAGACAACTCAAACCGCATGAGCAAAACCACCCAACTCATGACTTGGAGTTAAGAGCGATCGTGTTTGCACTGAAGATCTGGAGACATTACTTGTATGGAGTATAATGTAAGGTCTATACAAATCACAAGAGTTTGAAGTATTTGTATACGCAAAAGGAATTGAATGTGAAACAGAGAAGATGGCTTGAACTCATAAACGATTATGACTTGCAGATAGTGTATCAAGAAGGAAAAAGGAATAAGGTAGCAGATGCTTTAAGCAGGAAGAGTTCTCATTCACTAAATGTATTGATCTTAGCTGATGAGCTATGTAAGGAAATCAAGAGACTAAGTTTGGAAGTAGTTGAGCCTGGCTACGTACAAGCTCAATTGAATGCCTAAACTGTTGGACCAAATATATTTGAGGAGATTCGGATTAAACAAGCCGCTGATAAGTGGTTAAATAAACTCAGAGAAATGAAGGAAAGTGGTCAAGCACATGAAATTGAGATTGACGACAATGGCATTTCAAGGTATAAAAGGAGATTGTGTGTGCCACAAAATGAGGAACTCAAGGCAAGAATTTTAAAGGAGGCTCATAACTCGCCATATTCCATACATCCAGGAGGAGATAAGCTTTATAAAGACTTGAAGAAGCATTTTTGGTGGCCTAAGATGAAGCAAGAAGTGGCCGAGTTCGTGGCAAAATGTCTGACATGCCAGAAGGTGAAAATACAACATATGAAGCCTGGAGGAAAATTACAACCGTTGGAAGTACCGGGATGGAAATGGGAATATATCTCTATGGATTTCATTATGGGATTGCCGAACACAAGGTCCGAAAAGAATGCAATATGGGTAATCGTGGATCGTTTGACTAAGACGGCTAGATTCGTTGCAATGAAGGATACTTGGTCGTTGAAACAGTTGGCAGGTGCATACTTCAATGAAGTGGTTAGACTACATGGTGTTCCGAAGGATATCGTTTCAGATAGGGATTCGAGATTCTTATCTAAGTTCTGGAAGTAACTTCAAGCAGCCATGGGTATGATATTGAAATTCAGTACAGCTTTTCACCCAGCAACAGATGGTCAAACAGAAAGAACGATTCAGACGTTGGAGGATATGTTGAGAGCATGTGTAATGGATTTCGGAGGATATTGGGATAATCACTTGATGTACATCGAATTCTCGTACAACAATAGTTATCATGCAAGCATAGGAATGGCCCTGATGAGGCGTTGTATGGACGGAAATGCAGAAGTCCGATATGTTGGGATGATGTGAACGAGTCATTGAATTTGGGACCGAAAATGGTCGAAGAGACTACAAACAAGGTGAAGATGATTCAAGAGCGTATGAAGGCAGCCCAGGATCGACAAAAGTCGTATGCCGATCAAAGGAGGCGAGATTTGGAGTTTGTAGTTGGAGAGAAGGTATTAATGAAAGTGTCGCCGACTAAAGGAGTAATGAGGTTCGGTAGGAAAGGAAAGTTGAGTCCTCGCTACATCGGACCTTACGAGATATTATAAAGAATCGGAGAAGTGGCCTATAGGTTAGCCTTACCTACAAAATTAGCCAAAGTTCACAATGTCTTCCATGTGTCTCAGCTCCGTAAATATGTTTCCGACCCCTCTCATGTCATTCAACCTGAAACAATAAAGCTTGATGAAACCCTAACTTTTGAAGAGCGGCCTATTAAGATCCTTGATGTCAAAACGAATACCCTAAACAAGGAGATAAAGTTGGTCAAAGTACTATGGTCGAACCAAACTTCGGAAGAAGCGACGTGGGAAACGAAGGACGACATGAAAAAGCGTTATCCCGTACTCTTTTCCGAGGTACGATTATCGAGTTTCGGGGATGAAACTCCTTAAGGGGGACCGAATGTAATACTAACAAAGCACGAAGCCTAATATATCGTTAATATTAAATATCTAACATTAAAGTTCGAGGACGAACTTCGTTTTTAAGGAGGAGTAGATGTAATACCCCGAATTTTTGATAAAACTAATAAAGTATTTTATTAATTTTAAAATGTATTAATACGAATTTTATGTGAGTTTTAATATTTATATCGAATTAAATCCAATTATTTGAATTACGTTAATTATTTTAATTATATAAAACTATTTCCAATATTAGTGTTGTTATTTGAATTTAATAAAACATTAGATAAATTATTAAAGATAAGTATTTCTTAATTATTAGCTAACTTTTCATTACATGTACAAATGCTTATAAGCCACAAAATACCAAACATTATAAGCTCTCTGAAATTACAAGAATTGTCATTATCATAGCACTTATCAGAATTTTGTTGAATTCAAGCTCCCAATTCTGAGCAAATGAACCAATTGGTCAAAAGCAAATCTAGCTCATTCAATCTTCATCCTTCCATCAATGGAAGCTTGACCAAGCTCCCCAAAATTCAGAAAATCTCCACTATAAATACTACCCATAACCCACCCAATTCCTCAAGCAAACCCATTCCAAGGTTTGCTTCAACTCCCCTCTTCTCCCTCTTTATAATTTCTGAAAAATTATTTTGAAAAAAAGAAGAAGAAGGAAAACATAACTGAAAATGGCAGCCACCTTGCCACCTTCGCTCCGCCCCAAACCCGCTCCGACCACCATGCCCTGCACCCCCTTCGCCACTCCTCCTCGCCGAACCCACAACCCGAAACAGCAGACCCGCGCACCACCATCCTTTCTTCCCTGCTCGCTACTTGTTACTTCGTCAACCACCACACACCACGCCAGCCCCTGCTGCCCATTCGCTGCGCCTTAAACCGGCCGCCTGAACCCGAGCCACACCGCAACCAGCCGCCGCAACCATCACCCTCCCTTCCTCCTTCGCGTGCCCCCTCTGTTTACTCCTCCCCTCTTCTCCTTCTGTTTTCTAAAATTGACTCTTTGAGTCTTTATTTACTTTCCCCCCTTTTTAATTTTTTTAAACTTTAATTAAAAATCAAAGAAAGTAATATTTTCTGAAATCCTTTTATGTTATTTAAGTAACAAAATCAATAAAACCTAATCATTTTCTTAAAACGATTTCTTAAATAATTTGAAACCATAAACTTTGATTTATAAAACTCCTATGAAATAATTAATAAATTTTACTTAAGTTATTTGAATTATTTAAGTTGCTTTCTAAATAAAAAAGGGGTTATCTTGGTTACTAATTTAGATTTCATTAAATCTTGTTATAGACTCCGATGGCGTAGACGAGGATTATCAGGAGCTTTGATCGTTTCGTGTATCTTAATTTTGGGCACGCATCATGAGGTAATTTCCGATGTCCATCTAAACGTAGATCCCGTGGTATAAAAATAATTTAATTACGTGACTATGTGATTAAAATGTGGATCATAATTATAAAAAGTATTATGAATTATAACTATTGACTTAAATGCGGATTATGATTAGTAAGACGATTAATGACTATGGATTATGGATATGAATAATGACTATGGACCATGGACTATGGACGATATGACAATTATTCTAACGTTATTAACGACCTTGATAAATAAGCTAATATTTTATTCTCGGTATTTGTTTAATTAAAGATTAATTGTTAATGTTGTTATTATTAATATTCATTATGATATATTATTATTATTATTATTATTATTATTATTACTATTATATTATTATTATTATTATTATTATTATTATTATCATTATCATTGTTATTATGCTATTATCGTTATTAAAGTTTGAAAATGAAAAATTGAAAATAGATTAGTTATAATTGGAAAATGATGGATTATTAATTTATAAGTGATGGTTTTTGTATATGAATGAAAATGGGCTTTCTAGATAAGCCGCGAATAAATTGAGTTATGAATATTGGAATTAATATGTTCATACTTGCTTAAATGAGATGATGTATATGTGTATATGATTTAAGTGATGACTTTCATAAAAGATATTAATCACTTAAAGTGGAATATCGGAGAGAAATGATGAACAGGTTGCCCTGTATGGGAGGTTCAGCGGTCACCTACAGGTTTTCTGGTTACTATGCTGATTTTCTGTTACTTATCTTCCTTCTATCTTGTTGTGATCCAAGTAGAAGGGGTGTGCACACTAGGGACTCTGTTATTACGGCCAATATGATTTGTAGGTAGTTACAGGAGTTTCTCCGGCCTACAATGAGTTGTTACAGGGTGTCCCTGGCTCACAGTGAGTTGTTACAGGGTTTCCTGGCTCACATTATTGTAGTAAGTTGTTACAAGTGTCCCTGGCTTATTGGCGTTCTCTTTCCTCTCCTTAAATAATCAGATTATACTGAATTATTGAATTAATTAAAATCATGTGATTATTAATCTTATATATATGTATGCACTTATGTGATTATTAATTGTATTCATATATGTATATGTGCTATGCTTCGACTCTATTAACCTATTATTTTCACAAAGTATTTTCAACTTAAGTATTTTACGGGATGGAGTTGGAATTACTCAATTTTTCTGATTTTTGAGAGCTTGTCTCTCTTGTTTCTTTTCAATGTATTTGTGCAGGTGGGTGATCGAATGGCGGAAACAAAGAGAGAACTTTTAGAGTTTCCATCCACTTACTTTTAATTTAGTTTCCGCAGAGACTGTGAGACGTTATATTAATTAGTGTTTTATTGAACAATTTAGATGTACAACTTAATTTAATTTAGATCTAGTGTGATGTTACCTATTAGCCTTGCATTTATTTCCAAGGAGATAAGTGCGGCGGTAGCACGCCATCCGAGTCGAACCCTCGTGGATTTTCCCCCAACGAGTTTCATTTAATGAAAAAGGGTTCGATTTGGGCGGGGTGTTACATTACTACCTTCATAGTTTGGCAGTCTCGGTAGCAATCAGGGACTAATCATCAAAGTTAATTTTATGAACAACAAAATATAGTAGGAAAAATTGATATGAAAAATCCGACCTTTGTTCGGTTTTTCTCCACTAGTACCACCTCTTGATAATTCAGGTATAATTCAACCTTTTGTACAATTTTGCTCATATTGGGTTGTGTTAGCCTAGGAAGAGGTGGTAACCTGATCTTGATTTTAATTTAAGGAGAAAAATAGGAACACATAGATTTTTCTTAATTTTCAATTAAAAACGGAAATAGATCGTCACAAAATATGTACTCCAAGTTGTATGGGAAAATCAGTCTCTCTCCTCCATTAATATTGACATGTGGCCCAATCAAATGGTGACACATGGCCCTATTAATGGCTGACAAGTGTCAACCTTAAAGGGACCACATGTGTCCTCCCTTGAGGATGACATGTGGCAAACCCTTGTTGCTTGTCACGAATGGTTAAAAGCCCTAAGTGAGGTAAGCCCAAAAGGGAAAGGAATACCTCAGCTACGCAACATGCCAAGTAATAAGAGGACAACCAATCAGAGGCCCCTATTTTAGGGAAAAACTAGGAGGCCCAAGCCCTGCTAACTAGTATAAATATTCTTATGTCACACCAGAAAAGGCAGGTTCACACACCCCCATAAATGCTGCTACTGTCATATTAGAGCATCTCTCTCTATATTTTATCTCTCTAGAATACTCACTTAAGCATCGGAGGGGGAATCAAGTCAAATCCACCCGGGTTGGTTTCCTTCGTGCAGGTTCGGAGCGATGATCGGATCATTACCTACACAAGTCTCAGCAATTATCCTTTTACCCTTGAAGAACATCAAGCACGCAACAACACTCCCTCTGTCCCATATTAATTGCAATATTTTTCATATATAGTAGTCCCATATTAATTGTAACACTTCTACTTTAGGCATGGACCTACCAATATTTTATTGTAAATCACTCGACTAATATACACCACTCATTCATTGATTAATGCTAAAAACATTAAAATATTACTCTCCTACTCTATTAACTTCCTAAAACTATCACATAACTTTCGATCACATCAACTTTTACAATAAATCAATATAAACTACACATACTCTATTAACTTCCTAAGTATGTGCACAAGCTAGTGTTGCAATTAATATGGGACGGATGGAGTATAAGTGATGAGTAACCTGATTTTAAAAGAAATTTTTTTATTTATTATTGTTCTTTATTTTAATTGTAAAGAGTTATATCTCAAAAGAACAATTGATATACCCGAAATAGAACAATTAATATATTTGAAAGGACAAAAAAATAAGATGATCAAGTATACTTATAAAGAACAACTAATTATTTGAAAATAACAACTAACATCTTTGAAAAGAACACAAGACATACTTAGTTGAAGATATATAATATGATGCTCAAGTTTATTGGTAAAAGAAAAATTATATATATTTGGAAAAAAAATCTATATAAAACAAGCAATTTAAACTTGAACAAGCCCACCCCCCGCTGCTACCAACCCCCACCCCCGCGCTGGCCACTGGTATTAACCCCCACACCCGTTTTTGGCTCTTCATCAGCGACGTCTGGGTAGGGTGATTCATCCGGCGACGTCTGGGTGATTGGAGGTGTTTGGTTTCGTGCGTGGACAGAGGGAGGTGCGTGATTGAAGGTGTTTGGCTCGTCATCGGTGGCGTCTAGGTGGGGTGGCTCGTTGACGGCGTCGTCTGGGTGGTTTCGTGGCTGGGAAGGGAGGAGGGGTGGGATGGCTACGGTGGCCGTGAAGAGGGAAAGGGGTATTTTTTGTTTTTTTTAATCTTTTTGTTTATAATTTTACAAAAAAAATTATTTATGATAACCAATAACTGAATGACACGTGTCTCATTTAACCTCTTCCTTAGGTTAAATCCGGTTTTACCCCGTTTAAAATAAATGGGGTATAAAGATTGCATTATTCCAGAATAATCAAAAGGTTACATTATTATTTGCGAATCGCCAAAAGGTTGCATTATTCCAGAATAATCAAAAGGTTGCATTATTATTTGCGAATCGCCAAAAGGTTGCATTATTCTAGGAAATTTTTCCAAATAATAATATAATCCTTCCGTTTTAATTTGATGTTCCCATTTTCCTTTTTGGGATGTTTCAAAAAGTTCTTCCCACTTTGAATCTTTTCCATTTTAAGAAAATTTATTTTCCAATCTTACCTTTTAACAACAATTATTTACTACACTTTTTTACTTTTTGTCTTACACATAATCCACTTTATAATCTTTTCTTTCTCAATCACTCACTTTTCTTTCTCTCTCTTACTTTTTAAAAGCAAAAAGGTACCAAAGTACACTTTATATAAAATAAAATTAAAAGATTCTCATCCACCTCAATTTGTATTGGGTTTCCCCCATATTTCAAATGGGAACATCAAATTAAAACGGATGAAGCACCATTGTTAAAGGAACAATATCACATATCTTAAAAGAACAATACTAGACACCCAAAAGAACAACACCAAATGCTGAAAAGAACAATTCATACAATGAACAAGGCATTTAACAATGATTGAATAAGGTTAAGGGAATATATACAAGGAAAAATTGACTGGAATAATCCCAACTATGACCGTTCCGCTCAAAATAATCTCAACTATGAGTTATTCGAATAATTCAAACAATTGAGGCTACCTTCTTAGAATAATCCAAACTCTTAATTCTACTATATATAGTAGTCCCAAAATGGATCATTGCACACATGAAAAAATAAAGTTTGGATTATTTTGGAAAGGTACCCCTAATAGTTTGGATAGATTATTCTAGAATAACTCATAGTTGGAATTATTTTGAGCGGAACGATCATAGTTGAGATTATTCAAGTCAATTTTTCCTATATAAAAGAATAGGAATTAAAATAATTTATACAACTTGTTTGCAAACGAAAATCAATCTATTCTTTCATAATTTACTTTAGGGATTAATGATTTGTCAACGTTGTTGCAACTTGCAATGATTTTGCTAATTTGGTACGAGATGAAAAATCTAGTATAAGCAAAATATAAAAAAATGTTTTTAAAAGAAAATAAAAATGGTTCATTCTTTTATATCAAAATTATGTGTAACGCCCCGAAAATGGGGGTCCTTGATGAAATATGATTAGCCTTAATTAAACTCATAATTGAAAGTATTCAGCGGAAGCGAATCCTTAAACTTATGGGTTATGGCCCACTAATAATACAATATCCTTAAAATAGCTCATAATATTTCTACGACAATAAGACCTCATAAATGCTCCTAATAGTCTTAGTCAACATTTATGAAATCCACCTCAACGACTTCCTTTCTGTGGGTTGATCCTGAGCGCTCTTTCTTAACCCGAGATTCATTCAGAAGAAAAATAGAGAAACAACAAAAACACAAAAAAATTCCAAAATGAGTGGAAAACTCGTAACTACTCCAGCCCGTAAAAACAGTTTTAGTTTGAAAACGTTTTCCACACACAGGCACATATCACATCATTCTGGTAATTGTTCGGAAATACTTAATCAAATACCTTGAACAATCTCGTGACAAGGACCATTCACAAAGCCCAGATCGTTGGCAAGTACGGGCTTTGGATGGGACATAACAGAACATAATTTTTATCATCTTTTGTTAATATTCGACCATCTTGGTCCATTCATAGAGTAGAAACATTTCCTCCACCCGTAACTTGCCCATTCACCATTTCAGTTCATAAATCCAAGCCAGGAAGACTGTTCTCTTTCCACTTTTCATTACAGTATCTTAATTATAAACTTTCGGGTAACTTATTGTATATCCGAATATCACCCATCATTCAGATAATCATATAATAAGATATACTTGACATAAATGTAACTTAACCATTGGTCATATCATACGGGTTTTCACACAATTCATCATACTTCACATAGATTCATATAACGTCACATTTTCATATAGACACTTACGAGCAGTCATATATATATATATATACTCCGTATATAGCAGATAATGGCTCATACATGCATTCATGTTGAAACACCATAGGTTTCCATCTTCAACATTTTCATTTAAAGGTTCTTTTATTTTGGTATAACGTAAATTCATTAGGAAACATATAACCGGTGAAGAATGAATTCATCCAAGAATAATATGTGGTAACATCTTCCTTATTAGGATTATTAACATGTGTCATTCATTTTGATAACTTGGAAAGTATATCAGGAATAGCCATAGAGAACAATAGTCCTCCTACAGGAGGTGGCTTAACATGAATACAGGTGCCACAGGAGATTATATCTCCCACATGAGGTGGCATAACAGGATGCGGTTGTCACAAAAGATTATCATCCCCATAGGAAGTGACAAATCCGCTGGGATGGAACATGCACGACCAACAGAACAGGATACTGTTAAGAACCATCTTCCACTTTCATTTATTATGTTTTGTATCTTTTAATGTTTTTCTTTAAGCATCTTAAAAGGGGAGCCATACTCATACTTATAACTTTCACATAATCACAGATTCATGAACTTATTATTAAAATATTAATCATTATTCATTATAAACATATATAATTGTATAAGCATGTAACATGAACCATAGCTTATAACAATCATACCTTACTTAAACATGAATTCATTTAGATAGTAATTAAATTAAAACATAGAACATTGTAACATTTCAAAAGACTTTAAAAAATATCAATAGAGTAGTTCAACCTTTAGGTAGTATTAATTTCATGATTCTCACAAGAGCAATTATAAAAGTTACTTCGATACTCATATAATTCATTTAATGGCATAATCGTATAGAACATTTGTAAACATGAGACTATACACATACATAATAACAGTAATTTATATACATATTTCTTCTTAAAACCGTGTAAACATGAAATCATATCACAATTACTAAAACTCACCTAAATATGAATTAATCAGGAGGTATTAATTAATTCGTGCAATTAACATATTACATGCATATTTCATAAAAACATTATACTTTACTTAAAACATTAATTAAACATGAAACAACACATATATAAGTCATTAATTTCCATAACTTTTATTATAAAATAATTTAATAAACTTATCTATATCATGCCATAACACATTAAAACATAATTTAACAAAAATCTCAGGATTCATATAAATGCCTTCATAATATCACATTTCATATCATAAAATCATATTTTCACATATGGGCAGGCACACAATGTTGGACATAAAGGTTACCTTAACCGTTCAATCCATAATATCGCCATTACTCCGAAAACGTCATCTTTAGACCTTTCGAATTCCCACATTCCAATTCTAGCTCCATATACATCAATAAAATAATAATCAGGATCAACTCAACTTATCGCTAATAACAATATTTCCTTAATGACTTGTTCTCCGAAAATCTTAATTAAAACTTTATTCTTAAAATTCATTAAACTTATTAAAAATCTTAAAACATCATTTTCATAAATCTTAAACATTAGTTAAATACCTTCATCTATGATAACTCTTAAATAACCCTTTATAATTTAATTTGTAAAATAACCAACTGTATAGATTGAAAGAAGTAACTTAAGTAAACTTGAATATATTCTCAATTTATCCAAAGATGCTTATAAATCCAATATTTGATCTTAATAAATCAATTTGAGTATTTACAAAAAGACCAAGTCAACAACATTAAGGAAAATCATTAATTAGGAAAAATTGACAAGAATAATCTGACCTTTGGCCGGTCTTCCACCAATAGTACCACCTTCATTTAATCCAGCTATAATCCAACCTTTGACACCAATATTCTCTCAATGGTACATTACCTAAAGGTAACCTGTTGCAGAAGGTAAGTATATAGCCGTTATGTTTATTTATATTTTAGCTTTAATTTTTTTATGTTCTTTATCCTTATTAACTGCCACTCATCTCTTTCACCCTCTTCCTCCTTCTTCTTCTCTCTTCCTCACACTCTGCTTCTCACGCATTTTTCATTTTTTTTTTCTTCTTCAAATCTCTTCTTCCTCTGTTCTTGTAGCCATGGCAGGAGGTTCATTGAGTCGTTAATCCTCTCATTCTTCTCGCAAAAAAAAATCTTATGTAATCATGGAGCAAGCTCTGTTGTACTTACTTGTAAGAAGCAAGGTCCAAATTTTGGGAGGAAATTTTATCGATGCTCGGAATGGAATGTAAGTAGTGTTACATATGTGATTAATAATTAGTTACAAAAACTTAAATTTCCTGATTATTGTTAGTTTAACATCCAGTTTTAATCTGTTTTATTTAGGGGGACAATGATTGTCATTTTTCAAGTGGGTTTGTGATGTGGTTGAGGAGGAAGAGATTTCCAGTGAGATAAGGGATTTGCAATTCAAAATTCTGGACAGAGACACTACCATTATTGACCTTGAAGTTGAGAAGAAGTTTTTGGAAGATAAACTAATCAGAATGAAGAAGGAAAAACATGAGCTTGAAGTGGAAAACAAAAGATTATCATCCAACATTCGTCTTTTACGTGTTCGACCGATGTTAGATAATAATACGAAGAAAGTTTTTCAAATGGCTATGGTTATGTCTTGGATTTTGTTTGGTATTATTATCTACATGTTGAAGTGAATTGATGTAGGTGCTATGTTAGGGTTTGGAATGTACTTTACGCTTTATCATGAATTATATTATTTGAAAGTATTAATGAATGAACGTGTTCGGTTTTGATGAACTAAATAACATTGCTAGTAGCTTCACTTGAAGGAGAAATGTTAACAACATTTGGGAAATGCAACGCAAAAATGTTTGACATGAAGTAATTCCTGCACATAATTCAAAACGAACACCATTGTATTGTGTTCAATATTGATCCAATGGTTTACAAAAGATACCAAATTGTTCAACACGAATAATAACCATAATATATTACAAAATATCGATCCAATGTTCAACAATAACACTAACCATAATCTTATAAAAAATCGACCAAATTGTTCGTTGAGATCCTACACAAAGTATTATAAAAATCATTGTTGCATGGAGAAATTCTGATTTTCCACGGAAGTAGTCTATGTTGATGCTTGACTTGAAATAATTCTCGGACCTCGTGACCCAGGTTCCTGAAAGACAATATAATATATAAGTTAGTAAACCGAACTTTTATATAATGATCATTAGGAGGCAAAATTATTTCTAAGAACAATTACATTGGTGATGGTTGATCCATCATTTATTATCAAGATACCAAATCCAGTTGGAATTTGTTAAGAAACAAAACAATCGTAAATCAATGTTCGTTAAAAAATTAACACAAAACCATAACAACAAGTATAAAACTGACATTGTTCCTTCCTCTTCCTCTTCCTCGACCTCGACCTCTACCTCGTCCCATGGCAGCAGCAGCACCACTGCCAATACCTTCAGCACCACCAACAGCTTCACCCTTCCCACCAGCAGTTGCACCTCTACCGCAACCAGCTCTAGCTCTACCACCCCTTGATCCTCTACCTCCTCTGATCATTCTGCCACCCCTTCCAAGTGTTGTGGGTTGTGTAGAGGCTGTGAAGTGGCTGACTTGTTGTGTAGTGGCTTGTTCTGTGGTTGCTTGTTGTTGTTGACAATCAGCCTTAGGCCTTCCCCTTGGTTTCTTGCTCTGACTTTCTCCCACACTCACAGCAGAATCTCTATTTGGACACCTCCTTTTATTATGGCCCTTAGTTTTACATATGGTACAAGTCATCTCAATACCATGCCTACTCATCTTCCCAGAGTATTTAGGATCTTCAAAAGGGTCCTTAATTCTGTTTTTCCTAGGCCTACCAGGTCCAAATTTAATAGGGGGGTCTCGTAGAAGTGAAACCCTTGGCCAATGTCTCTCACCCTCACATAGTAGAATGGAACCTGCATATGCCTTGAGATACACCTCTCTTTTGGAGCATTCTTGGACAAAGTCCTCTGCTTCTTTGTGACAAAAAAAATGGCAGCAACAGCATGACAACAAGGGTTACCACACATATCCCATCTCCTACATGTGCATGTTCTTGCCTCTAAATCAACTGTTAAACTGTCCAGGTGGTGATTCACTTGGAATAGAGTTTCAGTAGATGGTAGCAAATCACAATAGGCAACATTGATTTTTTCCTTTTCAAGCTTTGTTTTGATTCTAGGGCAAATGAGGGAAGTAGACTTCTCCATTTCTTGCTTTTTTTAACCAATCTTTGCATCAAAGATGCCCTAATATCCTCTAGCATATAGATGACATGTTTTTTCCTAACATTTATGATCCAACCATTGAAAGTTTCTGCTAGATTGCTAGTAACTATGTCAGCTTTAGTGCTAGTGCTCATAAATTCCCTACAAAACAGTTTGGATTATATGCTTTGAAACTCTGTGCAGCCTCATCACTCACTTTGGCTAGATTATCTAATGCATCATTATAATCTGCCTCATTATATGCCTTTACTATACTTCAAAACAGCAGTTTCATCTCATCCCCCCTATTACTCTTATGCCACAGAGCAAAAATGTGCCTAGCACAATGCCTATGTTCAACTTTGGGGAACACTAATGCAACACCATGTATGATAGACTGATAAATAAACATGCCAAAAAACAGAAAACATAAATCAGTTACTTATTACTTATTGATTAGATGTTGATGCTTGACTAATTAGTTAATTAGTTACTTAGTGTAATGATAAATCAGAACATATTGTAATAAAGACAACCTACTTATTTATTGTGACAGTAAATAAAAAACAGAAATTAGTTCATACCTGATGCTCATCACTCACAACTGATAGGCCATCACCATCTCCAAGTTCCAAACTCCTTTGCAGCTGTCTGAAGAACCACTCCCAGCTTAGGTATCAAATAATACACAACCTCAATCTTCTTATAACCCCCACATTCCCTTGCTAACACCTCTAACCAAAACCAACACAATTCTTCCGAGTCTATAGGAAAGGTTCTACCTTGTCCTCCTAAATAGACAGTCCCTTTACTAGTTGTCTTAAACAAACCCCCATGCCAAAACCTAAGTGTACCAAGTGTTGATTCCATAGCAGTTCAATAAGAGCATGCAAAAATTTCAAACCTAGAACCTATTTTAATGAAAAAAAACATCAAATACATGCAATTAGGGCATATTTGAACACGTTTAATTACATTCTAGGGCAACCCAATATCAAAAGATGCAAAATTTAACATAAATTGAGAATTTTAAACAGAGAATTTGAAATTTTACTTACCTAACTGAGATGGGGGAGCTTTCGATTTTTTCTGGGCACTTTGAATTCCACGAACTTCAACAATGGAGCTTGATTGAACAGTTGCAGCGTTTTTGGGTGAAGATAAGCTTGGGCAACAATGGAGCTTTCGCATTTTTTGGGAGAAGAGGAGTTTCAGAGGTTGGGGAGAAGTTGAAAGGACAAAGTCATTTTGGGGGACAGTAACTGGCATCCTTTTTTTTTACCTATTGAAAAGGTTGTAAGTTTTAGGTACCATTGAGAGAATATTGGTGTCAAAGGTGGGATTATAGCTGGATTAAATGAAGGTGGTACCATTGGTGAAAGACCGGCCAAAGATCGAATTATTCTTATCAATTTTCCTTTTTTCTTTTATTATCAAAACAAAATAAGTAGAAAGGGGTTTATTTCACTGGTTCTTTAAATCAGTCATCAAAATAGAGAGAAAAGAAAGAGAGTAAATAGAGAGGGAGTACGAACAGGGGATGAAGGAGGAGGGGTTGCTTCGGTGTCGGCGACGGTGGTGGCGAAGTCAGGCGATGCGCCGCAGACAACCCTGCAACAACTCAGAGGGGAGAATGGTGGCTGGGTTGCGGGTCGCGGTTGCGCGACAAAAGAAAGACAGAGCAGCAAAGGTGGACGTTTGGGGTGGTGGTGATGGCGGTTTTGGGTGATGGTGTTCTGGTGTTTCCGGCGAGTTCAAAAGGAACAAAAATGAAATTAGAAATAGAGGAAGGAGAGGGAAGAGTAACTAGAGAATAGTGGAAAGAAAGATAGGGAGGAAGAGGATGAGAGAAAAACTGGTTGAAGCCAAATGGTATTGGCTTGAGGTTTGATGAAGGTTGTTCACCTATTTATAGGACAAAATCCATAGCTTTGGAGCTTGCTGCCCCTAGCTAGAATTCACCTTGAAGTTAGTGTGGTAGATTCTCGTAGATTATGGAAGGTTTAAAAATCTTTGATCTCAGATTTTGTCTGGTTACTAGATGATATTTGCTAAGTTTTTGTGGTGGTAATGTAGGTGGCTACTAACAATTTAATTAAGGAGAGGGTTGAATTTCTGGTGACTCCATTGATGGAGTAGCAGTCAAACACAGCAAGAGAAAGGGGAGATGGGTGAATAAATCAAGGGAGGAAATAGTAAAAAATGGAGGCTAATCTCCTTTCCCTTTTTTTTTGGCTATTTGAACTATTTGGTTTGACTATTTAGTGTTTGGGCTATGTGTAGTTGGATTAAATAGTGAGTGTAAACATCAATAAACCTAATTCAAAATATTATTAAGAGCATTAATTATTAAATTACTTTAATTAAATCATTTTATTAACTTATTTATAAAATAATTCCTACTCCATTAAATCATAAGCAAACACATTTGTAAAACAAAATTTTAATTTATCGTTAAATATATTTAACTGGATCAAATTTAGACTCCAAGTAAGAAAATAAGATAAAATACGTTATTGAAAATTCGGGATATTACTTTAAGTATCGGTTAATTATTTTATGAAGATTTCGTTCGCTTTTAAAAGCAAAATAAAAATCGCTTCATATTTTCACTCCTTATATTAGTTAATTACTATTTTTTTCTAGGCTCTCTCATTTCTCAATGCTCAATGCAAGTTCAAAACAAATTTCCTTTTTCTATTTCCTATCTTTACTTTTTCTTATTAAACCAAAACGACATAGTTTTGATGTACATAGCTAGGTACACCTAGAGCTGGCAAAACTTGGCCTGATCCGAAACTGACCCAACAGAATGGGTCATGAACACGAAATCACAACCTGGACCAGAACATAACTGAACTCGAAAAATCGAGAAAAACTGGGTCAAACCTGAACTGACCGAAAATTGACCCTACCGATGATTTTCCCCGGTATGTAACCGAATTTTAAAGCATTTTGATCTTCAACTTAGACAAAACAAAAGGTACTACTATATCGTATTTTTGTACCTTGATTTTGACATTATACTTGTGACATCAATCATTTTAGTTAGTAGTTTTTATGTATATATATTTCATAAACAATAAATTGTTATATATATATATATATATATATATAGAGAGAGAGAGAGAGAGAGAGAGAAAGAGATAGTCGGGTTCTGTTAAAAATCTATACTTTGCTGAAAACTGAAAACTAACCGTCCTGGTAGGAAAAAAAAGGGTACATATAAGATTTACAATGATACATATTACGATTTAAGGGTACGCGTGCTTCTAACATCAAAGTTGTGCTGCTAACATCAAAGTTTTCAGTATTTACAAAAATGCCATTAATGATTGCACGTGTACCCCTTTATGAGTCCTATATACCCCTTTTACTTGGTTTTCACGGTGAAAACAGTTTTCACCGCATCCTCTTCTTATATATGTAATAAAGAAATTAGAAAAATTCACGCCTAAAACATGAACCCAAAAATGCGGCCTTGACCGCCTGACTCAAAACCAAATTCTCTAGGGTCATGGTCAAGGCTTTGCCAACCAGTCACCAAAACTACCCCGACTTGAAATTAACCTGAACCCAAATTTATCCGATCCGATTTGCCAAATTTAGGCACATCGTAGTGCACCTCCTAATTTACATTTGTAGTTTGTATGATATTTTTCTTTTTGTAGATTTAGATGTAAAAAGTATGTACGGCGTTGCTGTAATAATCTCTAAAAACGACCAAATATTGACTAAAATACTAAAATCGAAATTTTAAGTAATTTTTTTATCGTGTTTGTATTATGAGTCATGCCATTAGATCATCATCTGTTTGTTTAGAGGAATTAAGGGGTGGGATTGGGAATTTATAGTATTTCCATATTTGTTTAGGCGATAGTTAAATTCCCATGGGATTGAGAATGAGATTAAACCCCCTCTTACCCCACCAAAATAATACCTAGGGAGGCAGGTATTAGGGAGGAGGATTAAATTTTATAAGGAAATGACTCTTTTATCCTTAAAGAAAAGAGAGGTTGGAGAGTTAGTAAGAATATTTATTTAAAATTATCGTTTAAGCTCACCTTATGTCCAACTCATACCAAACAAGGGATATAGATTATTTTATCATTATCCCATCTACCAATTTTCAATCCCATTCCCACCCTATAATACCCAAACTCCCATTCCCACATACCAAACGGCCCGTAAAAGATACTGTAAGTAACTATCTCTGTTGTTTCGGTTTTGGACTGCATAACTATTTGGAAAAATTGATAAGAATAATCCGACCTTTGGCCGGTCTTCCATCAATGGTACCACCTTCAATTAATCCAGGTATAATCCGACCTTTGACACCCATATTCTCTCATTGGTACCAGTTGATGACAACCTGTTTGACCACACAAAATTACCTTTGACTTTTTTTAAAAAATAAAAAAATAAATAAAAATGAAAAACCCCCTCCCTCCCCCAGCCAACCCCCATCCCCCTCCCTCCCCTCCTCCCCACCAACTGCCACCCCTCTCCCTCCCCTCCCCCACCACTACCGCCCCCTCTCTCCCCTCCCCCACCACTGCCACCCCTCCCTCCCCTCCCCCACCACTACCGCCCCCTCCCTCCCCCTCCCCCACCACTGCCGCCCCCTTCTCTCCCCCCCACCACTGTCGCCCCCTTCTCTCCCCTCCACCACCTCTGCCTTCCCTTTCGCGGTGACTCCGGCGTTCCGATAGTGGTAAGTGGTGAGTGAGTGAGTGAGTGATTGAGTGTGAGTGAGTGAGTGAGTGCGTGACAGTGAGAGTGCGGTCGCCGGAGATGCAGCGAATCCGGTGGGGGAGGGAGGGTGGCAACAGAAGGGGGAGGGGGTAGGGTGGCAGGCCTAGAGGAAGGGGGGGGGGGTGGGGGTTGGCTGGGGGGGGAAGGGATTTTAATTTTAATTTTTTAAGTTTTTTTTAATAACTTTGATTTAGAATTTTAATTAAAAATTTAAGTTTTAAATATACTTAATTAGCTATTAATCACGTAATTAGGAGGATTACCCATGATTGTAGGTCACCAACAGGTGAGGGACCAATGAGAGAATATGGATGTCAAAGGTCGGATTATACCTGGATTAATTAAAGGTGATACCATTAATAAAATACCAGCCAAAAATGAAATTATTCCTATCAATTTTTCCCAACTATTTCTCCCTTTTTAAAAATTGATGCCCAAGGCCAAAACTGAAGGCTGAAATCTTAGGTGAAAAAGGGACGTTTGTCAACATTGTAGCCAAGCTTTGCATGAATCGTAATAGTTTAATATAACTTAATTTCTTCAATATCGTTAAGATTCTATCTTGCAAATCAAAATATCCCTGTTTATTTGCTACCCAATTTTCAATTATTCAACCTATCTCTACTCAAATCCATGACATTCTTTTTTCCCATCCAAATAAGGAGTTTCCAATTATTCACTTGAATTGGTTGTTGCTCGCTTATTCAGTGTTCATCTTTTGATTTTGGAGATTGGAAAATCAAGAATCGCTAGGCTCTTGTGCTAATAGATTATTGAAGGTAATTTTACTTTCCTTTTTATTCAGCCGCTCATTTACATTTATAATTTTTTGATGTCTGAATTGCATGGGTAATTTTACTTTGTTGTCTAACTTCTATTTAATTTAGTAATTTAATTCTAAAAATTTAAGGGGTTTTAATCAAAGATTTGCTTGTTGTAGATTATAAAACAAACTACATCTTGGAATCTAATTATTGAGGTATATTTATGAATGAAAGTATATTTTCTCCTTAAAACAATTCGCAAATGGTAACTTCAACTCAACAAGCTCATCAATTCTGATTCCATTAATGTAGTCTTTAAAAAAAAATCCGATTTTTTTCGTTTTGGAACACCATATTGTATGAAACCATCATAATGTGATTATATTTACATTATACGTAAGTTATAATTGTTGGAGTTAAGGCTTGCAAAGCCTACTTGTGTTTTTCCCAAACATCCCACATCACCTATGGAAGGGAGCTTGTCTTTGTTTATTAACTCCCTTCCTCTTCATGATTATTGAGTTGAGTACTTGGTTGGCTTTTGTGATTGGAGATCAAGCTTGGGTTTGGGCTTGCTATCACACGCGCGCGCCGCCGGTCCGGTCCGGCCTGGGCCTGGGACCTGGGATCTGGGAAGAGCTGAGCTGGAGCTTATCTTTTTGGACCCGAGCCCAACGGTAACATGTAACACTGAAAACGTTTTTAAACGTTACAGTGTTAATGGCCTTTATTGTCGCCCTTGATTTCCTCCCTCTATTTATTACCTTCCTTATTTGGCCTGATTCTTTTACTATAAAATGAGTCCACTGCTACCTCAGTTTGGTATCCGAAAATCACTTCTCTTCTCTTGTTTCTCTCTTCTAAACACTGGGTACGTGCATAAACAGTCTCCAAGATCTTTCTCTGTTAGTGGTGACTTAGAAAGGTCGCTGTGTTAACCTTGGGGAGCTTTCCGGCCAGTTGCGATTACCACCATAGTCGGGCCCTATGTTACTCCGACACCTTCATTTACCTCAGAAATCGAGTGTCGTGTCGTGTCGTGTCGTGTCGTGTCCGACACGACACTTTACTTGGATACTTCATTTTAAACTAAAAACTTGACTTTTTTCTACAAAATAGCCGAGTCGGACACTTGGACACCCGTATCCGAGTAGACACCCAATACGTGTCTGAGTAACATAGGTCGGGCCGTAATTGCTTTCAAATTGTTAGAAAATTTGCGGCATGGTAGATTAGGGCATGTGAATGTTGCTTCCATTAAGAGACTAAGGACCTTAGCTTTAATTCCTAATCTGTCGACTACTGAGTTTTCTAAGTGTCCAGTTTGTGTTGAAGCAAAATTCACTAAGAAACCTTGCAAAACTGTGACTCAAAGGACCACACAACTTCTAGAGTTGATTCATACGGACTTAGCTGACTTCCAGAACACTAGGAGTAGAGGAGGAAAATTCTGGTATATTTCATTTGTTGATGATTTTTCGAGGTACACTAAGATTTACCTTCTCAAAGCCAAAAGTGAGGCAGGGGAAGCTTTCATCAAATATAAGGCTGAAGTAGAAAACCAACTTGATAGGAAAATCAAGAGGGTTAGATCTGACACAGGTAGAGAGTTTGAAAACTTCTCTTTGAATGACCATTGTGAGAAATTGGGTATTATTCATGAACTTGGTGCACCTTATGTACCCTAACAGAATGGTATAGCTGAACGGAAAAATAGGTCTTTGAAAAACATGATGAATGCTATGCTAGTATGCTTGTAAGTTCTGGGTTGCCTGATGAAATGTGGGGGAAGCAGTCCTTTCAGCCTGTCATGTTCTTAACAGAGTACCTCACAAAAGGTTAGATAAGACTCCCTATGAATTATGGAAGGGGTTTACTCCAAACTTGAGCTTCTTGAGAGTGTGGGGGTGTCTAGCTAAAGTTGGGCTACCTGACTATAAAAGGTCAAACATTGGACCCAAGACCTTTGATGCAGTATTTATTGGTTATGCTCATGCTGCCTATAGGTTCATGACTTTGAGTGATAGGTCTATTTGTGAGTACAGAGACGCTGAGTTCTTTGAACATGTTTTTCCCTTGAAAAAGGGTGATGTTGCTTCCATGCCTTCATGTTCTTCTCCTACGGTTGTTTTACCTACTAGTGATGTTCCTGCTGATTTGACTTTAAGTAGTACTTCAGTTGATTTGCATGTTAGTAGTTCTGGTGCTATAGATGAACCTAGGAGAAGTAAAAGACCTAGAGTAGCAAAAGACTTTGGTTCTGATTTTGTCACTGCTTTTCTGTCTGAGAGCTCCTGTATTGACTTGTTGAGTGATGAATTGGTCTATGCTTTCATGATAGAAGAGGACCCTAAGACTTTTGAGGAAGCAATGAGATCTGTGGATGCTAGTTTTTGGAAAGAGGCCATTAAGAGCGAGTTAGATTCCATAGTGTCTAATTCCACTTGGGAATTAACTTACTTACCTAAGGGATCAAAGACCATAGATAGCAAATGGATCTTTAAAAAGAAGTTGAGACCTGATGGGACCATTGAGAGGTTTAAAGCCAGACTTGTGATTAGGGGCTTCACTCAAAGGAAAGGACTAGATTACTTTGACACTTATTCTCCTGTGACTAAGATAGCCACCATTAGGACCCTGTTAGCTCTTGCTGCTATTCATGACTTAGTCATACATCAGATGGATGTTAAGACTGCTTTCTTGAATGGTGACTTAGAGGAGGAGATTTATATGTCTCAACCTGAGGGTTTCGTGGTGCAAGGTCAAGAAGATAAAGTGTGTAAGTTGAGGAAGTCCTTATATGGTCTCAAACAAGCACCAAAACAGAGGTATGAAAAATTTGACAGTACTATTGTGTCAAATGGCTTCATTGTCAACAACTCTGACTCTTGCGTTTACTCAAAGCTAATAGGATCAGATTGTGTAATCATATGTCTTTATGTGGATGACATGTTGATCTTTGGTAACAATTTAAAGGTGGTCAATGATACTAAACTTTTCTTGGCATCGAAGTTTGAGATGAAGGATTTGGGAGAAGCTGATGTGATTTTAGGAGTGAGACTTAAGAAAACCTCCGGTCGCATCTCCCTTAGTCAGTCTCATTATGTGGAAAAGGTGCTTAAAAAATTTAACTCCTTTGATGTTGCTCCAGTGAGTACACCCTATGACCCTAGTATTCATCTGACTAAGAATTTAGGAGAAAGTGTTTCTCAAAGTGAATATGCGAAAGTCATAGGTAGTTTGATGTACCTCATGAACTGTACTCGACCTGACATAGCTTATGCAGTGAGTCGACTGAGTCGGTATACTCATAACCCTAGTAATGAACATTGGAATGCTCTTCATCGTCTTCTTAGATACCTGAAAGGAACAGTTGATCTATGTTTGCACTATTCTAAATTTCCTGCTGTACTTGAAGGATTTTGTGATGCAAACTGGGTTTCAGATAATGATGAGATTAGTTCAACTAGTGGTTACGTGTTTACTCTTGGTGGTGGTGCTATTTCGTGGAAGTCTTCGAAACAGACTTGTATAGCACGCTCAACCATGGAGTCTGAGTTTGTTGCACTCGAGTTGGCAGGGCAAGAAGCTGAGTGGTTGAGAAACCTTTTGTCTGATATTCCATTATGGGGAGGGTTGGGTGCTCCTGTCTCCCTTCATTGTGATTCTCAAGCAGCCATTGGCGTTGCTAAGAACAGTGTCTACAATGGTAAGAAAAGACACATACGGATCAGACATGGAGTCGTGAAACAACTCCTGAAAAATGGGGTGATTTCTTTGGACTATGTCAGGTCCGAAAGAAATCTTGCTGATCCCTTTACTAAGGGATTATCTAGGAGAGTTGTCCTAGAGTCGTCGAGGGGGATGGGGCTTAGGCCCATTAGTTGAGAGTTTATGGTGGATACCCGTTTGTGGTCAAACGAAGCCATAGAATCTCTACTTGCACTATATTTCTCATCCCTATGGCGTGTTGGTAGTGCTTTCTAAATCCTTAGCCTGTTTGGTGGTGCTATTGAGACGCACTTTATGGATTTATATTGTGAGGTTGAGCTTTTGCTCTTAATAGTTCCATATCCCTCGGGGTGGTGTTATTGAGGAACACTTAATGGACTACCTACGTAAGTGTGGAGGTTAAGCCGCCTTCTATGAAAGACTGGGCTGTCTTTCTAGAGCACTTATGAGACCCAAGGTGTGCGCATGGCTATAAAGCGCTTGTGTTGTATCGCGGAGACTGCACGTTCTTAAGGTAGGTATGTGTTGTGGGGGTCTCAACGGAACTCTGGTGAGTTCAAGAGAAATTCACTCACTAGAAAGTAAGTTGTTGCCTCACTCCACTATGTATCAATTCAAATCGAAAGATATTAATGCTTAAGTACCTCCCTTTCCTTACCCAGGAATTTCTTTTGCTTTTCAGAGCCTTTGTGGGGGATTGTTGGAGTTAAGGCTTGCAAAGCCTACTTGTGTTTTTCCCAAACATCCCACATCACCTATGGAAGGGAGCTTGTCTTTGTTTATTAACTCCCTTCCTCTTCATGTTTATTGAGTTGAGTACTTGGTTGGCTTTTGTGGTTGGAGATCAAGCTTGGGTTTGGGCTTGCTATCACACGCGCGCGCGCGCGCCGCCCGCCCTGACCGGACCGGGCTGACCTGGGATCTGGGATCTGGGTTATGAGTTCTGGGAAGAGCTGAGCTGGAGCTTATCTTTTTGGACCCGAGCCTAACTGTGTGTAACGGTAACATGTAACACTGAAACGTTTTTAAACGTTACAGTGTTAATGGCCTTTATTGTCGCCCTTGATTTCCTCCCTCTGTTTATTACCTTCCTTATTTGGCCTGATTCTTTTACTATAAAATGAGTCCACTGCTACCTCAGTTTGGTATCCGAAAATCACTTCTCTTCTCTTCTTCTTTCTCTCTTCTAAACACTGGTTACGTGCATAAACAGTCTCCAAGATCTTTCTCTATTAGTGGTGACTTAGAAAGGTCGCTGTGTTAACCTTGGGGAGCTTTCCGGCCAGTTGCGATTACCACCATAGTCGGGCCGTAATTGCTTTCAAGTCAGTGGTCTTCTACCGCGACACAGCCTTGAATTTAGTCTTTGTTCACTCATTGTAATCAGTCATTTTCTAACAATAATTTTGCTATTTAAATTTATATAAAGGGCCTCATTTTGGGAATTAGCGCAGGGCCTCCGTGTGGTTTAAGACGGCCCTGAGGTCATCTATGACTATGTGTTTTCATTAGGTTAAAGGAAATTATGAATTAGTTGTGTAATTAGATAATAGTTGCTGAATATTGAGTTTTCTCTTGAAACCAAATAGGGATGGCAATGGGTCGGATCAATACCAAGCTGAGTGGTGTATGGTTTTACGTTACTTGTTTGGATGTTATTTTGATAGCACTTGTTTGTGCGGCGATGTAGATTATAATGCTTAATCTTGCTAGTATGAAAGTTTAGTTGTCGTTACGATCAACAGATTGAACGGAGACTCTTGCAAACCGCTGCTAATTTGCTCTTTAGGGGCAGAGCTTCTGGTAGAATCATATTTTTCATTTTTGTTTCTGCCTTACATTTATGCATATGTAGTCCGAATAATTAAATGCAATCTTTCAGTCGCACACTGTTGTGTTACTAAACCATCCAAGTTATCCGAGTAAATGGATCTTCAACACTTGATTCTGCCCTTTGGGTGAATGGAATATCCTATGCAATGGCAATATTATTTAACACTCATTTTTTAGATTTTTTTTACCAGTTCTATTGCTTCCAACAATACACAAATGTTCCATTTAGGTGATTCCGAAGCACTTATTTATTTTAGGGGCCTCTGTCTTGATTTTTTTCTAAACTTACTTCCTCATCTTAGCTGATGATTTTTTTCAGAATATGCAAGTATCTGATGCATGTTTCTTCTGACACTTGTGTGATTTCTTGTTGTATCTTCATGGACAGATGGTTTCTTCATCTTTTGACTGTGAAGATCAGGATAAAATTTCCTCAAGGCAGAAGAAGAGAAAAAGGTTATCCAAGAAATTAAAATATCAACTTATAGAGTACCATTCCTTGCCTGCATATCTAAGAGACAATGAGTACATCTTGGGTCACTATCGGTCTGAATGGCCACTGAAACAGGTGCTATTGAGCATCTTCACCATCCATAACGAAACTCTTAATGTTTGGACGTAAGGCTTTCATGCTTTTCCATTGATATTGTTCTTTTATGGTTACCTTATCCTTTTCATTTGGGGGCGGGAGTTCTAATTGCATTTATGTATACTGCTACTTGTTATTTCGATATGTTTGGTCTATATACCTTGTCTCTGCCTCTGCTCTGTTTCGGGTGTTTCTGCATGCTGTTCCCTAGAAGTCTTAAGATGCGAGTTTCTATTTCACGGGATTCTGATACGAGATAGACCCTAAAATTTCATTTTCTTTTTGAAGTAGTTAATCCACAAGATATGAAACTTTTTATAGTCATATTGGTGGAAGTTGTGGGTATGATGCAGTTATAGCCAAGGAATCATCCAAGCCTACATTATATCTTGACGAACTCTCCCTTCCAAAATATTGGGCTTCCTTACCCTAGGAGGCATATGGGGTTCTCTCTTATGCTAAGAAAGTAAGAGAATACCTTGCTAGTAGACCAACTTTCTTTGTGTTCAGTGAGTCTCTGCACCCACCCTTTTGCCGCTACCATATTCACCACCTTAACCGTCAGCTTTCCTTTGTTTGGCAGCTTCATTTTACCATCACAGATCTCCCTTCTTTTGCTTCACTGACCCCTTGTGCACCAAACTTCTTCTCAAATGAGTTCACCGCTCTTGTCCATCACTACTTATCCTTCCGCTTCTTCGAAGAGTATGCAATAACTTGTACATCACAAATAAAAAAAAAACCGCCTAACACTACCACCATATAGTAGCCCCCCCCCCCCGCAGATGGATCTCCTATAACTTACAGTTCTACACCATCGGTGGTTATTTTTTGTCACCACCGTACAGATTCCATGCTTCAGTGCATAAAACCGATCACCAATGTCTACCTTGAGCCAATTCCCGTGTGAGGGATTGATGCAGAGAAGGAGGGGGCATGAAGGTAGAGCACATGATTAAGGTTCAGGTGGAGCAAACTGCCAAGGTGGAGGACACTTTGACATGGAGCAGAAAGAGTAAGGCATAACAGGAGTAACAGAAGGTATGAGGGGATGGTCAAAAAAGCTTGGATGTCACAGTGGCAGACGGGAGGAGGAAGATAGAGGAGTTTTGAGCGTCTTTTGAAATCTCTCATTGCAAACCCCATAGTTTTGGACCTTTTGGTTCCACCTAATATCTTAGAACTAAGGCGCATGAAATGGGGGCTTGATGTACTTAAAGTAGCTTTTTCTAGTGTGATGTGTACGTCTTTCATGTCGTTTTAATTGTCATGCAAAATGGAAAAGCCTGGTTGATGTTACCTTATTCTTTTTTTATTGCTCTTACTTTGCTCCCTAGTGTTTCGCAAACTTTTCTCCCTTAAGCATCTTTGATTTACTCCTTTTGCTGAGGTTTTTTCAAACCTTATTAATTTTTTTTTCTTCACGTTTGTATTTTTTGTTGAAAACTTTTTTGGTATAACCTTTTTTTAAAACTTAATTAAAAACTTTTTATCACACTTGTCGATGCCATCTGCTTTGGCAACGGTTTCAGTTGACGATTCATGTTAGCCAAACCCAAATCTTTTTGGGAATAAGGCTTAGTTGTTGTTGTTGTTTTTGTTGTTCTTGTTGTTCTTGTTGTTGTGTATTTTCTCTTCACATCTAACCTTCTTTTACAAGGCTTTTTCACATTATACTTTTATTGTCCCTCCTCATAGTTTGGTTTCCACTTTACGCCTGCCTCGTTTATTTATTTTTTTGTGTTTTCTCTCATCTTATTCCCTCACTTTCACTTTCTCCTTTTTCTTTGTTTGTTTACTCTAACTTGTTCATTTAATTTTCTCGTTTCACTATTCACCGTGACGGATCATGTTAGCTGACCAATAATCATTTTGGGACCAGGACTTTAATGTTGTTGTATGCTGCAAGACTCTAAATCTTGAATGCATCTTCCTTTGCCTTTCCTTTTTTCTCTGATAACCAAATCATTAAGTCCCATCTTCCCCTTATCTTACAAATAACCAATTTTCTTTTCAGGCATTTGATTGGATTCTTTCTTTTCCTGACTTTGACAATATACACAGCAACTAAGGTCCCAGATGTTACAGATTACTCAACTCTTCAACACTTTGCTGAGATGCTCAGGAAAGCTGGCTTGCACGATGTACACTCTAAGCTTGTGAAATGTGTTCCGTCCTTGTCCAGCATTCCTAATTTTAGTATGCTAAAGGATGAATTGAAGGCATCCTTTCTTTACATCAATTCGCTGTCATCAGTTTCTGGGTGGCACATTATGGAACAATTGTCAAAATGCTTACCTGAGAGTTTCTCCCATTTTAATCAGACTGGTGATTATTTCTTGGTAATGTCTCACTCTGTTATACGGTTATACCTCATGGTCATTCGTTGAAGGTGCTTAAGCCCTTCATTTTTAATACAATCATCCTCATAAATTGATTTAAAAATTCGATTTGCATTTAAGGAATGAGTGTTCGTTTATCACATATGATGTCAGGTACAAAACTCACAATAATTGCTGCTTGTACAAAATAGTGTTCTCTTGGCCTTTATCAATGCTTGCATGTGCTGGGAAAAGATGATTATGAAAACACATATAAGCGATGATTTCACTCGGACAGGATAAAATTGAATGAGCTTTTAATATTTATTACTTTGAAACGATAGTAAGCAGGCCTATGTTACTCGGACTCGGGTTCCCGTGTCGAATACAGGTAGGTGCCCGGCTCTCCTAGTTTTTGACAAGGTTTCATAATTTTGGCCCAAGGTGTTGAGGATCCGTTATGGGTACTTAAGGTAAAATGAAGAGTCCGAGTAATGTAGAAGCATTCTATACCTTTTATATGTTGAAGAAAGTTGCAGAATAGTTAGGTGCAGAATGCTAAGGGGTAAAAAAAACTATTCATATTTCTTATTTTTTGTTATATTGATAAATACTTCTAGAACTTACATCATTGATACTCTTGCTCTGAAATTGTTTCGTGAAGATCCTCTAGAAAGCCCCTTTGTTGTCTCTTTTGAGTGTAAGATCTATGTGAAGTACCCTCTATACCATGTTCAGTGCTTTCTTTGGCAAACTGAGATGTTTGTAAACCGTATCTTTTTGTCCTAGCACCAAGCAGAATATGTAATATGAGCAATTAGCTCTTTAACTGATCATTTTCTTGTCTAAACAATTCTTATACCAAATTTTCTGTCGCTTTAGTTTATCTGCTCATATATCTCTAACCATCATTCTTTTGCTACCGCAGAGGAGCATGAAGGATAATTTACTCAACACAGTTGCACCCATGCCATTCCATCCAATCACAAGATGGCCCTTCTATGCATTCTTGGGAGGGGCCATGTTCTGTTTGCTTGCGAGCAGTGCTTGCCATTTGCTCTGCTGCCACTCGGAGCGCCTTTCTTATATTATGCTCAGGCTTGACTATGCTGGCATTGCAGCCCTCATTGCAACCTCATTCTACCCTCCAGTTTACTACTCATTCATGTGCAACCCATTTTTCTGCAACCTCTACTTATCCTTCATAACAATATTGGGCATTGCAACCATTGTTTTCTCTCTCTTCCCTGTCTTCCAGAACCCAGAATACAGGAGCATCCGTGCGTCCTTGTTCTTTGGCATGGGTTTCTCTGGTGCTGCACCAATTTTACACAAGCTGATATTGTATTGGCACCAGCCTGAAGCATTGCAGACAACCGGTTATGAGATTTTGATGGGGGCATTTTATGGCATTGGAGCTTTGATTTATGCCAAAAGGATACCTGAGCGATGGAGACCAGGAAAGTTTGATATAGCAGGGCATAGTCATCAGCTCTTTCATATTCTGGTGGTTGCTGGAGCTTACACTCACTATCATACTGGACTCGTTTACCTCAAGTGGCGAGATCTTCATGGTTGTTGATATATTATGAAATATTAAGGCTACTGGTTGTTGTAAAAAATATATGAAAAAAGGCTACTGGTTGTAAATCGCTGTAAGATATGAGGAGAAACTGCAGTATCCTATTGAACTTACCGCTCTACCTTGTCTTTTTTTCTTCTACTTTCTCCGTTTTAATCTAAGTGATACAATTTCTATAATTGGGTGTTTGCAAATAAGTGATACACTTTATAAACTTTCTATATATGGTAAACTTTTGCTTGTAAATTGACATAAACGCCCTTACTTAAACTTATAACCACACTTTAACTTCATTTAACATATCTAATTAATCCTTACAAAATCTACCCACCCCATTAGTGATTCCCACCAGAAAACTATCATCCCAACCCCCCATTTATGATCAGAAACTGATTTACAAGCCAACCCTTTCAATTCTAGGGTTTGTTCATCCATTAGTTTCTCGATCTTTCTCATTTCTTCATTTCCTTTCACTCTCTTCATATTCCCTCCTCCATCGTTCATCATTCTCTCTCTTGCCTGTCGTCTCTTTCTTCATCTCCCTACTCCTTATTTCCCATTTTTCTCTGTTAATCCTTCTCCATCTTCGTCTTTCTCTGTTTCACTGTCACTCTTCTCATATAGAAACCGGATTTGCACTATCATCTCAAAAAATGTCTGATATCCCAGATTTAAAGTCACTTGTTGATGCTCACTTTAGATCTAAGGACGAAGATGAAGCTATGTTCATCTACGATGTTATTCAGTCCTTTGAACATGGATCTCCTTGGCCGAGGCGTTTATACGAGAGTGGTGATGCGGAGAAGGTTATGCGCCCCTATGCATGTCGGGTTCTAAGGAAGGTTCTTGAGTCTCAGAAGAACAAAACTCCGATTGTTTGGAGTGATAGAATCGTCTAGTTTCGATTCTGAGTTTGGCCATTTTAATTTTATAGAGCTTTCTAGTGACTCTAAAGAAGTGATTGTGAAGGAAAAGGAAAAGGAGGAGAAGAAGGAAAAAAGGAAAACAGGTTGAATTGGCGGTTGAAAGAGAAGAAGATGTGAAGGAGGAAAGTTTGGAAGAGAAGAGGAAAGAGAAACAAAGATCTAGGGTTGAGTACCCTAGATCTGTGAGGGAGATTTTGTGTGGCCTTCGTGCTCCGGAATCGGAGGATTTTTATGATTACGCGAAGAGGATGCAAAAAAAGGGTTTGAATGTTTGCTTTGACTCTTCTGGAAGTTTGTGTGGTGTTCCTTCCGTCGGTGGTGCTGATGTTTCTGCTGGTGGCTCTTCTGGTGGGTCTGGTGCTGGTGGATCTCGTGGTGGTGGGACTTCTTCGGGTGGTGGGAGGAAGCCCTACCTGAGATCCTGCTTTGCTAGGGATCTTGCATCCTATGCTACAACTTCCTCTGCTAAAAAGAGGAAGAGAGGTCTGTATCTTCCTGCTTTTAATTTTTTAATTTGAGTCCTTTATCATTTGCAAATGGTTGATATTGTTGTTGGATTACCATTGTTAAATTAGTACTCGTGCTGTTGATATTGGTTGATACATTATGTGGGATTACTTTATGAGTCCCTGAAAATTGCTTATTGGTTTATGTTGGATTTAAATTGTAACACTAGTGCTGGTGCTTATTGTTTTCTGTTTACCATTAATAAGTGGTTGATGCCCAATTTGATGAATAATGAATATATAAAATGAATCATGAATGACTTTTGATTAATTTTGGTTCTCCTTATGTAGTGCACTATTGTGAGTCCTAGCTTAGTTGAAAGAATAAAGAGTCCTTTTAAAAAATGTCACTCAATAATCTATATGGTGAAGGGACTCACAATGAACTCGAAGTAAGTCAATGAATTGCTCGGCACATTGTGTGCCTTGAGGTAACATTGGCTTATCTTCATGAGTTACTATACATTCCCGGATGGATTAAAAGGTCAAATGATGTTTGTATGATGCATGATGTGGTTCTTCTTTTTCTGACTCCTAAATTAGTCCCTTGAACCAAACTAAATCAACCAGACTTGATAAACTTCATAACATTTGATCATAATTTAACATAACTTTCAATTGGTAATGATAATTTCTTTTAAACTGCATATACAAACCTAGTTTCAAAACTTTACATGTCATTTTAACTTCAACATCTCCTTAACTATCCCAGGTTTGGTTTGCAGTTTACTAAACCCAAAAAAGACTGTTAACCAAAAAAGTTTCTTACTTAACTTTCCTATGTTTTTGTAACTCTGTTTTTCCCTCCCAAAACATTCAGTTTGCTTCCAAAATGTTTGCCATATTTGCATTTTGTACTCTGAGCTTGTAATGCTTCTTCTCCAAAACCTCTTGTCTCTTTCTTTGCATTGAAAATTTCTGCCTTTCAATCTTCATAAACATCTTCAATGTTTGTCATACTTGACTCATTGTTAAACAAGATCATTTCTTCTTCATTTGATGATAGTTGGTCATTTAAGTATTTGACAGTTTCATCAATGAGGGATCGATCAACCTCCACAGATTTGGGGAGGAGTCCCAATATCTCTAATCTAGCCTTTCCATGATGTGGGCTTTTGTAGCTGTTACCCCCCTTTACTTTCAAAATTTCAACCATCACATATTGCAATTATAGCCATGTGTACTTCATAACATTTGGATCAAATCTTTCATAAGCATCTTTCACACTTACAATAAGCTCATCAATGTTTTTTGGAAAATTTTGATACATCAAAACTTGTATAGCTCTAAAAAATCCTAAATCTAAAGCATATAAATCAGGGGATTGAGGTGGTTGTTGAATGAGTTGGATGTTGAATCCATTTTGTGTTGCTGCTGCTTTGAATTCCTCATCATCAGATTGTATGTATGGCCTAACATTATCTTGCTGAATGAAATTGTCTTTAGACATTCATTCAGGCCCATTTACTCATGATTGAAGGGATGACATGCTGAATTATCATGTCTCTGATGACCTTTTGAGTGATTCTTTCAATTACTTAAGTTTCAATTGTGGCTGTTTCTCTAATTTGCTTCTCTTCTTAGTTGGTACCCTATCCACAAATGGAAAAATTTGTATGACTTTTCCTTCACCATCAAATATTGGTTCTGAAGTGGCTGCCATGAACATTGCCTTAATCTTAAACCTTTTAGATTGGCAGCACCTATATGGATCATCTTCCTTTGGCAACAAATAGAACCTTCTAGTTTTAGGACTTAGATAAAACCATTTTTCATCAATGTGGATTATGTTTTGTAAGCTCATGAAATTGGCTGGTTGTGTTTGGCTTCCTGGTTCAATATGAGATTAAACCCATTTCATCCTAGCCAACTTATGTGCATCAGTTAGACTAGGATGATTGTTTCTTGTATGACTTCTTAGTCTACCTTTTTTTAGGATTGTGTAAATTGCTGAGGGGCTGATTCTCAATACCCCTGCAAAGCATCTTACATATGTCCTCAAATTAAGGGGGACTGACTGGAGGAACTCTTCATTGTATTCAGTTGGTTTTTTGCCAACTCTGCCCTTTTTTTGGATCCTGACATCAATGGCATCACCACTCGCTCTTTGTGCACATGCTCTCCTCCACAATCTGTCCATTGTGACCCTGGAAACACCATACTTGACTGCTGCTTTGGATATAGCATCATATGGTAATTGGTTATGACCTTCCATTGTTAAAAGCTCATCAATTGCTTGCCTTCTTTTATAGTTTGTCAAATTTGGTCTTTTTCCCCTAACTTGTGTCTCTGTTTCTTGTGTTTCAGGGGGGGGGATTGAGAGTTGAAGTTTGGCTCCATCTCATTTTAAAGTTGTGCATAGTAGGATTTCCGGTTTTCTTCATCAACCATGGCATGGAAGAACTCATTAGAAGCATCTCCCATTTTGTAATTAGTGTTGATGCTGTTTTAGAATTGATTATTGGGTCTTTTGGATTGTTAGGTATTTTTTTTGGGTTGATATGGGGTTTTTTGTTGAACAGTAAATGGTTGTTGCTGCTTGTAATGTCCTTGGAACAATTTTTTTTCTTGCTTCACTTCATGGATGTTGTTCACAGCCTTAACTGTTGTTAAATTGCTCCAATATAATGGAGTTGTAAGCCCTTTTATAGGGCAGTTTATGTTATAGACTTTTGGGGGGGGGGGATGGGAAACAGTTGAAAATGGAATTGGAGGGAAACTTTTGGCAACAATTTTTTTGGCCAAAAAAAATGGCGCCTAAATCTGTTGTCCCCCCTTTTTCAGCTGCTTCATCAAAGGTAGTGGGGTGGGGGACCACACATACTAATATCACAATCAAAAATCACCTAAATATACTTAGAATGTTTTGCCTCAAAATACGTTAAAGTGACAATGTATCACTTATATTAAAACGGAGGAAGTATTACTATTTACATTACCTGCCTTAGATCTAGTTCTTTTGAACATAATGTTGAACTCAATTCTGTGCAATTTAGCCTTATTTACACTCCGTTTCTTTGGTGGAAAACCATTTTCTTGGAAAAAGGTTTTCCTCCATCTTTACATTTCCTTTGTTTGTTTTGATAAGGGGTGGAAAATAATTTTCTTAAACGTCAAAAATGATCTTAGAAGAAGAAAACTAAATTTCATTGTGTAAAGAAGGTAAGTCACTTGATCCTTTTCACTCCTTACTTCTCTTTACCTTCTCCTCCTATCTTTCCTTCTCTTTTACTTTATTTTCATTTTCTCCCTAGGTTTTCCTCCAATCAAATAAATAAAGGAATTTTTTCTAAAATTATGTTTTCCATTAATAATTGTTTTCCTTGAAAAGAGATTTTTCATGAAAAAAAAATTCGGTAAAACAAACGGAGCCTTAGTTCATAGAAAAAGTTCCTTATTCTTTGACATAATATGGGATATTCTCAAGGGTAAGTCTTAGTTCTGGCTTTTTCATTTGGTATCCAAATTCAATCTTAAATGGTAACCCATTTTCATACTTGGAAAAATGGTTTTAATATCTAGAATTAATTGTTTCTAATAATCCAACCTTTGATTATTCCTTAATAAGCCAACATTTATAACCCAATACAAGTGGTAATTTCATAATTAAAACTCTTAATCTTAAATAATATAAACACTTAAATAACTTAGCAAATAAAACCTAATACTAAGCCCACTTCACCCCCGCACCAAGCCCCCCTCCCCCCCCCAATGCTGACACCCAAGCCTTGACCCCCTCCTCTATCGGAACCACCACCTTCTTCTTGTCGAATGGTGGGTTTTCAAAGGAGATAATGATAGTGGGTGTTGCTTTTTGCAATAGAGATGGTGGTTATGGCCTTATGGGTTGTTCTAATGGAGATGGTGGTGGTTTCGAAGGTGGAAGTGGTGGTGATTTTGGTGGTCTTGGGTGTTGGGGTTTGCATACGTTGGTTGCGTGGGTTATTTGTGGTGGTGGGGTTGTAGAGGGTTCGGGTTGTGCGATGGTGGGTGACAGCGGTTGGTGGTGGCATTAATTAGTGGTGATGCTTTAATTAGGAACCAGGGAGGGGGTAATGGTGGGGGTGACAACAGGGGGGTGGGGGTGGGGGTGGGTTTTGTTTGGGGTGGGTTTATTTTTTAGGGAAAATTAACAGGAATAATCTGAACTATTGTCCGTCTTCCATAATTTATCCCACCATTAATAATTCTCAGAATAATCTCAAGTATTAAGAGTATATTCCCATATTAGTCCTAGGTAAAATGATAACCTGATAGAGATGTTAAAAAATGGCACGTGGCACAATTCTATTGATGTAACAAAAGAAAAGAAATTTTTTTACAAAAAATCCCTCACCCTGCAAACATTCTCTCGTCCCCTCCCCTCCCGCCCTAGCCAACCCTCTCCCCACCCCCGAAATCCACCACCATCACCCTGAAATCCACCTCCCAAAAAGCCTCCACGCCACCGCCTAAATTGCACCACCTAAACCTAAAGTCCACCGCCTAATTCGATCCACCACCAACCTAGCAAAAAACGAGCCTCCACCACCACAAAAAATCGAGCCGCCACCATCCCAAGCGAAAAACAAGCAACCACCATCACCCTAGCTAAAAACCGAGCCAGCACCACCACCCAGAGCCACCCCATCGAAAATCGAGCCATCACCAGCTAAAATCGAGCCACTAGTCGCTGACAACGACCCATCAACCGCTTTTTTGAAGGTGGTAGTTAGGGATGGCAATGGGTCTTGGACACGACCCAGACCCAAACCCACATACCCATTTATAAGGGTCTGGGTCCAGAGGTTATCAGGCGGGTCTGGGTCTGGGTCCAAATATATCAGACTCAGACCCGGTCCAGACCCTACCCACAGTCCCATTTACATAAAAAAATTCAAAAAAAGAAAACTAAGTTGTAAATTACAACTTTATGAGTAGTTGTGACTCCATTTTAAGATATGTAATAAAGTAAGTTGAAATATTTTTAAGATTTTATGAGCTATATCATGTTAATTGTTTCGATACAAACCTTTACCATGGTCACACGAATCTATAAAATAGGCGAAATAAATTTTTTAGATTAAAAAATGCTTTTAAACTTGAAATTTAAAAGGACCCACTAAGGACCCTAGACCCATCAGACCCAAAGGATCTGGGTCTGGGTCTGAAAATTCTAGACTCAATGGGTCTGGATCGGATCTGGGTCTGGACGAAATTAATGGGTCTCAAATATTCATATATCAATCATATTGAAATGAGAGATTAAATTAGATGGGTTTCTTTTCCTTTGTTTTGGCGTTATAACTGTGACGGAGTAAAAATGGATGGAGGAAGAAGAGAGTAATTAAGATTTAATTGGATGGGTCTCTTTTTCTTTGTCGTGGCTTTATAGCTATATAAGATGGAGTTAAAATAAAGATGTTGACCTAAATTAAACATTACAATTAATGTGGGATTTAGGTGCAGCAAAAGAGGAGTGATGTTTGTCATTTTCATTAGGAAAATTTGCGAAAAAACACCTTATTTGTTACAATTTTTGTGAAAAAACACCTTATATAATTTTTTTGGTGAGAAAACACCTTATATGTCACTTTTTATCAAAATGCACACCTTGTTGTCGAATTTTAGCTAAAAAGTCAAATCTTCGGTCATTGAACCTCTTGATTTTTCCGCCATCCTATTTTTGTGCGGGAGGCACACATTCACAAAAAAAATTGGAAAAATCTGACACGCAACGATGAGTGAAAAGTTGGAGGGTCAACGTCTAAAAGTTTGACTTTTTAGCCAAACTCTAACAAAAAAGTTGTGCATTTTGATAAAGAGTAACATGTAAGGTGTTTTCTCACAAAAATAATTATATAAGGTGTTTTTTCACAAAAATTATAACAAATAAGATGTTTTTTCGCAAATTTTTCTTTTCATTGTTACAATTAATATGAGTTGAATCCCTTTGTGGGCTTTGTCTGCTAATCAGCTTATGCACACCTAAACAAAGTTATGCCAACTAAGCATGCCGCTTCATAGGGTTGGCAACCCACAGGGTTATGTATCATTCTCCGTTTGTGTGTATGTGGTGGTGTATTTGGATTTGTAGGTTTGGCATTGCCCAATTCATTTTATGTTTTCCAAAAAAAACAAACATGTTACAAAACCATTAATTACACCAGCGGCAAAGGGAACATAACCACGTCTTCATATAGTGAAACGTTAATCAATGTGAACCGCAAATTTAATTGGCGGCTTGGCCTTGAAGAAACCAAAAATTAATTGACAATTTTGTTGCAATGAAAATAAATAAAAGATTGTGCATTGACTTGTTGAGTTGGGCAATTATTTTCCGTTTTCCAAATGAACATTATTTCCGGGGGCATTTGGAGGTAGTAAGTAAGTGGTACGGTCCAATGGTGCTTGCGATATTTGAGTCTAACCCTGATTTTTTGCATTATTCATATGTTTCATTTTTACAATTTTTTGTAATGTACACATAATAAGAAAGATAATGATATAGAATCATGTTAGATGTGTCTCTATATATATTTTTAAGTAATCAACTTTCTATAATTTTAATTATCTTAGTGATATTAAAGTATAAAATATTGGATTATCAAATGCAAAAACAAAGTGTTGTATCTATTAAAGAATGAAGGAAGTACATTGTTAAAATATTCGCCCTAAAAATTTCAACGCCTTGCCAACATGTTAGAATATTTGAAATTCTTTTATTTTAAACTAGAAAAAATTGTCGGGAATAAGTCAATCTTTTCGCGGTATTCTTTTAATAAGTTAAACTTTGAATAATCCTGAAATAAGTTAACCTTTTGAGGGTATTTGTTTTTAACAAGTCAAAACCGATTACAACTTGTTATTGTAGGTAACCTATCCACGTATCATATCTTAATTGGTTTGAGTTTCAGTTTCAGATTTCTTTTTAAAGCTAAATGATAGTTAAACCAAAAACAAATAAATTAAACTCCTACCCCTTCTCCACCCCTGCTATCAGCCTAATTCGTAATTCCCACCCAAACCCCCTCCCCCACCCCTGCTATTAGCCACGCCACCCTCCCACCCAACCCCCCGCCTCCCTTTTACCCTCTTCTCTCTCCTGTTATCTCTCTTGACTACACTGATCTTATGTAAAAAGAAAAAATTCAAAATTCCTAAAACTAAATCCTACAATATCCAACTGGCCGAATGCCCCAAAACCCACAAGACCCCTTCTTTCTTATTGCATCATCAACATCATCAAAATGGTAATCATCAATATCATCATCAACCACTGTCATCAAGCTAATCAAGCATCATCTACACAATCATATATGACGTATCATTAGCGATCAAAATGATCTAAGATCATCAATATCATTTATCTCTTCATCATCTCCATCTATCAACGCCGAATCATCACCATCCTGTGCTTATCGCCATCAAAATCTCATGAAAACAGAGAGATCGCCAACTATTTGGGGGTTTGGGGTGGTTACGTTAGTTGACTTTCCATTGGGTAGTTAAATTTCGTGATTTTATTGTTTTGGACAAATTAAATTTCATGATTTTGGGGTGCTTTTGATTTTTTATGGTGATGGTGGCGGTGATGGTGATGGTGGTGCTGTGGGTAAGTGTGGTCGAGATTGTAGAAGGTAGGTTCCGACTTTCCATAGAAGCCAATAGAAACAGAGAAGTAGTGATGACAATGGTTGAGAGGGTGATGGTTGGAGGGAGGGACCCTGTTTAGGCGGTAATCACGCAGTTGGTGATGGTTTGGTGGCGGTGCTTCATCAGATTGAAGCTGCCATGGATGGTAAAAAGATAAAGAAAGGTGGTTGGGTTATAGTATAGAAAAAAAAAAACCCATTTTTCAGGTAACCGGTCACCTGAACTTGTTAAAAGCAAATGCCCTCAAAAGGTTAACTTATCCCATGATAATCCAAAGTTTAACCTATTAAAAGAAGACCGCAAAAAGGTTGACTTATTCCCGACAATTTTTCCTTTAAACTATTAACTAGAATGGGGCCTTGGCGATGACTCGTGTTTCGGGTACAAGAAACACAATAGAAATTTGTAGTTCGGGGGAGTCCAAATCCAGCTAGGGTAGTAACCAATAACTGTCCAAGGTCTTCGAATTCTGGGTACCTGCAAAACCGAGCACGGTGAACTACCCCGGGATGTTCCCGGGATCGTCTCTCCGATGTTTAAGTCAGATCTGAGCCCAGAAGGTCAGAGAATAGTACAAGTAAATGCTTTAGAATGTGTGTAAAAACGCACCTGAATGATCAGGAGAAAGTACTATTTATAGGTAGTACTGATGTGATGTCACCCTTGTGAAGGTGATGACGTCAGGAAGGCTTTTTTTCAGTGGGCTTGACTAGAAGCCTGTACTTTCTGGCCTGTAAAGCCTCAGGGGTAAAATGGTAATTTTACACCTTAAGGATATTTTAGTCATTTCACCGGTAAGGTGGGCCATGACTGGAGTGGGCCCGAACATTAGCCCAACGCCCTACGTCAGAGTTTAGGATCCTGACGAAACTGTGATGTGGAGCGGAATACTTATGTCTGAGAATTCCAGGTACCCTAAAGAAGGGCCAAGCTTAGAATTCGACGTACCTCAGCTTAAGAGGCTATTAGGACGTACCCTGGTCAAGGGTGTTTGTGAGAATTTGACTACCCTCATAATAAGAGGCTAGGAACAATTTCGACGTACCCTGGTTAAGGGTATGGATGAGACTTCGACTGACCTCAACTTCGACTGACCTCAATTTCGACTGACCTCAAACTTGGATGATGTTGACTTCGAGTGCCCTAAACTTCGAATGAGTGCTTGAACGTGTTTATCGACTCGAGTAACTTCCAAAACCCGGAGCTGAGTTCTTCGAAATTTGGGTGTGGAGCGGGATGACCTACATATTCGACTTGTATTTTGTCTTTGAAAAGCCTTGATTTGTGTGCTAAAACAAACCCATTTCGTAATTACACAAGGCTAAATTAATGCACTTGGATGGAACCATCATTGACATCATCCATTTACTTCTTGCCTTCTAGTGCATGTATCTTTTGCTTCCACCCAATGAGATTGTCATAATTCATCCATCCATTAACATTTCACCCAATAAGCTAAGCATATATATTTTTATATTATATGCCATGCATGCTTCCACCCAATGAGATTGCCATATACGCATCACAGTAGCTTTGGTCTTTATTTTTATTTTATTTATCTTTCCATGCACCATGCTAATCATGTCATTTCAATCCCCATGTGTATCCATGTATGCCGTGTGATGATGATCATTAGGCATTGCATCACAATTTTTCCACCAAATTCATCATGAATCATTACAGCAACTCGAATTTATTGTCATTGTGATGATGATGGTGATGTCCAATTACCACACCATTGATTTCCAATCAAATTCTTCCAAGCCTTCATTTATAATACGCACAGTATCTCGAAGTTGCTCGACCATGGTGATGATGATGTCCAAGAACGAGAACCTCGACCTCGCTATGCTCGACGATGATGATGATGTATCCGCCCAGATGATGATGATTTAGGTCAACTTTAAACAGGAATCACGCTCATTTGTGTTCGAAGCTATTAAACTATGGAAAGATGATCATGATTGCGAGTTCGATCTCCTTCGCTGTTACTTATACCTTAGCACTGAATAAGTTTCCACGGGTAGGTGAGTTATTTTGAATAAACAGTCTTCTAAGCTCCTACGGTTAGCATGCGTGATTCTTATGCGGTGTCTGCATGGATCGAACACCATTCTCATGTATGTGCGACGACTTGAGCAGCTACAAATGAGCTGATGCATCCATGCGGTGGTGATAACGCAGCAAACTAGCTGATGCAGTAAATGTGCTCGAAGAGCCACAGTTCGAGCCCCACTTTCACGTGCAGCGCTTTGAATGTTTGTGGGCTGCTCTCTGATGGCTTTGGTAGCACCATTGAACACTCACAGTAGTTCGAGGATGTAACTCGATTATTTTATAATTATCATGCAATGATGATGATGGTGCTCGAAACTCGGCATTGATCAAGGTGATGATCATGTGTCTCAATCGAGTGGTGATGATGTTACACATGCTCAAATGGGCGTTAGAACGGCTTGATCATGCTATGATGGTGACCACGAAAATGGGCCCGAGATATGCAATGATGATCATGTTATGGCCCGACGTATATCCTCACATAACTCGAGTGACTACCAAAGCTTGAATAACTTGGGAACTTCGAGTGACCTCCATGTTCGAGTGACTTTAGAACTTGCTTGACTACAACTTCGAGTGAGTAACTTCGGATGGGCGTTGTACGAGTGTCTTTCCTATGTAACGATGATGGTGAAGCTCGAGGTGCTAAGTCTTTTGGGAGATTTTAAGAAGCTCGAGGTCGAGCTGAAAAAACTCGAGTGGCTTGATCAAGGAGCTTCAGGTCGAACCGAACAAACTCGAATGTCGAACCAAACAAGCTGGAGGTCGAACCAGACATGGCAGCACATCGAAGTTGATTTATTTAAGTGACGATCATGCGGCTCGATCATGCGATCATGATGATACATGCTCGAAGTCTTGATCATTTGGTGATGATCATACAGCTTGAGCATGTGAAGCATATCAAAGTCGACTCGATCAAGTGATTTGACCATGTGATGATGATGATCTTATGGTCGAAGTTGGTTGGTTCATACGACAATGATCATAAAAATTGATCAAGCGATGATGATGATGAACCAATTCGAAGTTTGATTTGTTTGATGATGATCACATGCTCGATCATGTGGGTCGATGATGTGGGATGATCATGTGGCTTGTTTTCGACCAAATAATATGGTCATGATGATTAGTGTGCTTGTTCGAGGTATAGCAGCCTAGCTCGAAGCACACAATCCGCTTGAGTCTTCTTTTCGACGGGGTACTCTTCGAATGGGTGTCTTTCGAATGTGCGGATTCTCCTGCACGCTTTAGCAGCTCTAGGTACATGAGTGTTCTTTAATATACAATAACTTGCATACAGTAGTTCGAGGTCGAGTATTTTGAGCACATCCCAAGCATATAAGTACCAAAAGAGGTGCAGGCCCGAGTGGTCGAGGAGAGCAGTTCGAGTATGCTAAAGGAGAGTTGTTCGAGTACGCTAGAGAGAGCGGTTCGAGCAGTTCGAGTACGATGATGATGGTGCTCGATATCATACCACCAACCAAAAGTCAAAAATTTTCGATGCACCCATATAGTTTGAGGTATATGACATTCGAAGGCCCAAGTCTTATGAACTAAAAGCCGAGATACTTTCTCTTCATGTTTGATCGAGCTGACTGTCCGAGCCGAGATGCTTGGTGGGTCGAGGTGCCGAGCCGAGTCGTGATTATTAGTAACTTCAAACCAGACATGTTGGTTGTCCTACAACCTGAAGCTTGGTGTGCTAGGAGTTGTATGTATATTCGAGGAGGAGACATTCACACATGACCATTTGGAAACAGCTTCGAAGAGGAGACTATCACTTATTATAGAGTTGAGGCATGAGATGGAGACATTTGCTTATCGACACACGTTGCCAAAATTTTGAATGATGTATCTTGATAGATAGCAGGCCGTGAATAGGTCATCGTTTGAGCTACAAAGTGAATATTGGGACTCGAGATGGTAATTACGAGATTTATGATTGTTCATCCATAGCTCATCAAATGGAGGTACCCTTATCTCGAGAAGAGTATGTTATTGCTTTGAGGGACTCTTTGTATAATTGGACGTATAACAATTTTACTTGAGATATTTCGCTTGAGTAATGTCCCTTGAATGACCTTGTTCGAAGGAGGTATATAAATACGATCATTCTCCAAGGCACTCATTGCACACTTCATATTATAATATTCTTCGAGTCTCGACCGTTCACTAATTTTGGTGCTTCTGATCATGTGGCATTTCGAGTCTCGAGCAACATGGCTCATAAGATGAGGAAAGACCCTAAAACTCAAATCGAGTCGTCCCTGCGAGAGGCTGAGTCGTGTCTTTCTTGACTTTGCTTGCCTAGGAAGCATGGACGTGATTGGCTGAGGTATATTATGGCATTATTTTTCCAAGGGACCGTGTTATAATTGGGCCCTATAATTAGCCCCACGCTCTACGTTGGAGTTTAAGATCTTGATGAAACTTTGATGTGGAGCGGAATGCTCTTGCTTGTGATATTCGACATAGCCTTACTCATAGCTAAGTAGATAATCTCGACGTACCCTGGTTAAGGGTTCAGGATGAACTTCGACTACCCTCATCATAAGAGGTTGGAAGACTTCACCATCCTCTATTTAGGTGGTTATGAAAAACTTCGATCACCCTCCATTTGGGTGGAGTATGAAAAAAGTCGAACACCATCACCCTGGGTGTGTATATAAAAATCTCGAACACCCTCCTCTTTCCTTGGGTGTATGAAAAAACTCGAACACCCTCCTCTTTCCTTAGGTGTATGAAAAAACTCGAACACCTCCTTTTTCCTTGGGTGTATGAAAAAACTCGAACACCCTCCTCTTTCCATGGGTGTATAAAAAACTCGAACACCCTCCTCTTACCTTGGGTGTATGAAAAAACTCGAACACCCTCCTCTTTCCTTGGGTGTATAAAAAACTCGAACACCCCCCTCTTTCCTTGGGTGTATGAAAAAACTCGAACACCCTCACTACGGGTGTCTTAGAAAAACTCGAACACCCTCTTTTTTACTTGCGTGTATGAAAAACTCGAACACCCTCACCTTGGGTGTGTATAAAAAACTCGACCATTCTCACTTGGATGGTGTAAAAAAAACTCCGACCATCCTCTATCTTAAGTGATCCATGGAAACTTCGACCAATTTGCTCCAAGACGACTTCGAGGTGGACGCCTTGAAAATGGGATTTCCTTCTTCGAGGTTGCCTGGTGAGGGCTGATGAGTCCTATACTCAATTAGCTCGAAGTGGCTGCCTTATAGAAGGGCTTTTAGACTTAGAAAATATTTCAGATTCTTCGAGTAACCTCATTCAATGCATGCTCATATTAGGGGACTCCTCATTTAGTTCGAGGTAGTTGCATGCCTTGAACGAGTGACACTTTTCTTATGTCGTTGCTCGAATGACCTCTACTCAAATTAGCTCGGTTAGGGCTAATGAGCCTCAGGTTCATTCGAGGTAGATGCCTTGTTGGAAGGGCTTTTTTTGCTCGAGGTGGCCTGGTTAGGGCTAATGAGTGTCATACTCACTTTTGCTCGAGGTGGGTGCCTTGTTGAAGGGCTTTGAGACTTCGAGGGAGCCTGGAGAGGGCGAATGAGTCATGTACTCACTTTGCTCGAAGTAGGTGCCTTGTTGAAGGGCTTTAATACTTAGAAAATATTTCATAGCATTTTGATTGAGGGATGTCCCTTGAGAAGGTTCGAGGTAGCTCTGTTAAAGAAATTGTTTGTTTCTTTAAAGAGTTCGAGGTAGCCCCGGCAAGGGAGGGATGATATTGATGAAGTTGTTCGATGTAGCCCCGGTTAGGGGAGTGGAGGTGTGTCACGTTTAATTCGACGTACCATCAATGTTGAGTGACATGTTAGGTCTAAAAGAAATTAACAACTAAATAGATCTCAAATGACCTGCTAGGTCATGTTTCATTTCATAACTTGGTCATTTACAAGGCCGTTTTGACCGGTAAGGTCGCGGCATTTTATAAATCTAAGAAAAAATTGAAGTTCAGCATGACAGATTTCGATATCCTCTTTGACTGACAAGGTCTAGGTACCATTAGCCTCTGTATGTGCCTCATTGAGAGGTTTGATGATCAAGAGACATACCCTTCGGTCTCATCGCTTTTCGACTCAGGTTCTCTCTTCTTCTCAGTTCGACGTTCATCCCATGGGTTTTTCAGATATTTGTTCAATTTTCGCTCATCAGCGACCTTATCTAGGGCTCTCTTTAATTCACGACAATCGTTGGTTGTATGACCACAATCTCGGTGGTACTCGCACCATAATTTCTTATCTCTCCTGAAATTCGACGTCTTGATGGGAGTGGGTTTGGGAAGCACAGACTTCTCCTTCAAGTCGAGGTGTATTTCTCGTCGATTGATATTGTAACGAGTGTCATGACCTCCGTCCGATGGCGCGGCTGATATCTCTTCAACCTATCAAACATGGCATCCTTAAAATTTGATAGCTCATTCTTCTCTTGATACTTCCTTCGTCTTGCGTGGACTTGCAAATGTCTGATGCTTGAATGAACTTTTGTGCTTGCCTCATTGCATCGGCTAGGTTCAGGGTCTCTCTCATAGCAAGTTCGAATTTAAACCGTCCGAGGTGGAGGCCATTCATCAGAGCAGTGACGGCCACTCCGTTTTGGAGGTCGGATACCTTGAGAGATTCTTCATTGAACCTCTTGATGTAGCAGCTCAAAATCTCTCCCTTATGCTGAGAGACTGACATTAGATGCATGTTGGTCTTCTTGTGGCGTTTGGCCGCAATGAAATGCTGCAAAAATAAGGCTTCGAGGGCCGAGAAGCTTGTGATAATTCCGGATGGTAGACTTGTGAACCAATTGAGGGTAAGCTCTTGAGCGTGGTCGGGAAATACCTACACCATGTGGCCTCACAAAAGGTTTGCACGCTCATTTGTGCTTTGTACGCTGCCAGGTGGTCAGCTGGGTCGATAGTGCCTGAATAATGCTCGATCATGGGGATCTTGATTTTTCTCGGGTTAGGGGTCTCCGTGATGTGCTGGGTGAAAGGGGATTTATGCGGCACGACCGAGCCAACTCGAAAACCAGATTCAGCAACCTCTTCGGGTTCTTCGACGCGGTGCTCGACCTCAGTCCTGGGTATGTGACGGTACTGCCCTGAGGTTTGTGTGGCCCCTAGATACTTCGAGTCCGCTACATAGGACCGCTCTCTCCTTTTTTTCGATTATCATTCGAGCGTCGAAGTTCTTGCTCCTCATTTGCTTTTGTTGTATGATGTGTCGAGCGTAATCATGACTTGGTGACATGATGGACTTCCCTTTCGATGTGGTAGGTGCTCTTTTCGACGGACCAGCAGCATGCTCGGTTAGGGCACGCTTGGTGTTTACTGGCCTTCGATAACACTGTGGTTGATCTAGGACTATCCCTCGGTCAGGGAGAGTAGTCTGTTGGGTTTTAATCATCGAGACGAGTTATTGCGTGACAGTGGTCATGTGTCTCTCCATTCGAAGTTCTAGCTCCAGCAGGTCAGTGTAAGTAACTGGTGGTGGAGGCCCTTCGAAAGCTACAGCAGTTTGGCTTCCTCCTAGAGGGAGGTCGGTTTCGTCCTCGACGATCGCACCTCCTTGGTTCAGTATAGTGGTCTGCGCATTTTCAGAAATGGTTTTTCGAGCAGCAATACCTCGGGTACCTTGTCCTCGTGTCATGGTGTTCGAAAATGTAGCTGTTATGTTCAGTCCCCACAGACGACGCCAACTGTTTCGGGTACAAGAAACACAGTAGAAATTTGTAGTTCGGGGGAGTCCAAATCCAGCTAGGGTAGTAACCAATAACAGTCTAAGGTCTTCGAATTCCGGGTACCTGCAAAACCGAGCACGGTGAACTACCCCGGGGATGTTCCCGGGATCGTCTCTCCGATGCTTAAGTCAGATCTGATCCCAGAAGGTCAGAGAATAGTACAAGTAAATGCTTTGGATTGTGTGTAAAAACATACCTGAATGGTCAGGAGAAAGTACTATTTATAGGTAGTACTGATGTGATGTCACCTAGTGAAGGTGATGACGTCATGAAGGCTTTTTTTAGTGGGCTGGACTGAAAGCCTGTACTTTCTGGCCTGTAAAACCTCAGGAATAAAATGGTAATTTTACACCTCAAGGATATTCTAGTCATTTCACCTGTAAGGTGGGCCATGACTGGAGTGGGCCCGAACAACTCGGATCCATTTTATTATGTTTTACTTGGTTATAAAAATATCCCTAATCAAATCAATAATTGATGAATATTTTTCCAAAAAATTAGATTTTGAAGGCGTAATTAAACAAACAATAAAACAATCTATAAATGTTGTGGCATAGCCAGAACAGGACACGTGGACCAATCAATGTATGACACATGGCTCAATCAACGTGTGCCACGTGGACCAATCAGCGTATGCCACGTGGTTCATTTCAAGAATGACACATGGCCTAAAGGGAGGGGTTAACTCTGAAATCCCCTAGAAGGGAAGATGACCCATTTATTCCTTTTGAAGGGAATAATCAAAACCCAAATTCCAAGAAAAGGTTATAATTGATTGGCTAGACCTCCCTAGACAATCACTCCATGACAAGTGTCACCTTGTGATTGCTTGACCAATCACATCTCCCTAGTTTAGGGTGCCCCTTTCAATTCCCAAACACTATAAATAGTCAATGAAATTCGGGTAAAAGGTAGAATCTCACCTACTCCTAAACTTACTCTGTCAAAATAGTGCCAGAGCTTCTCTCTCTTACATCATACTGACTTAAGCGTTGGGGGGGAACCACCCACCAAACCTCCAGTTTGGTTTCCTTGTTTTTCAGGTTTGAATTCGAAGCTGATATCATCTATGCATAAATCTCAAAGGAAGAACTTAACAAAAAGTTGGAAGATCCACTTAGCTGTTCGCAAGCTAAAAACATTTGGCGCCGTCTGTGGGGAGACGCAGAGATGATTGACTGTCATCGACCAACCGAGTCCGAAATCAGAGTCAACAATATTGTGTTGAGGATACAATAGATGACGAGCGTCCAGCAAGGAGAAGAGATGGGCCTCATCTGGAAAGAGTGGATGTGGTGTTGGAAGAAAAAATGGATCGTCCGGTGACAGCGGCTCATTTGGAGAATGCTCTAAACGACTTTCAACCCAAATTCGCGGTTGTTGTTTAAGAGCATATAAAGAGTAACATTTTTTTTTTCTAGGTTAATGGTTCCACTGCCGCTCAAAATGCACCTCTTCATGGCTGTTCACAAGTGGATGTGGCAGGACCTGGCCGACCCTCCCGTCCATCAAGGACTAATAAAGGAAAATGTCCAGCACGAAGTGAGCAGCCGAGGAGGTTAGGCTGGAACGTCGCATGGCGATAGATGCACGTGATTATCTTAAAGCAAAGAAAGCAGCAGCTCTACAACGGTCGGCTACGGGTTGCACTTCTGCCTCTAAGAGTTCTCTCTCAAACGGAAGTAGGAGGCCCAGCGCCCTCGAACCGCCGTGAAGGTGTCCGGTTCTACGCATTGACTGGCCGACTCCGTTCTCAACCAGGATAATCGAAGCTCCTCCATATCCAAAAGTTAAGCTCCCAACTATTGAGCCATTTGATGGCACGACAGATCCATCTTATAAACACAAAATGTATGTCCAGGTTGTCGACGATACTAGTTGGTGTAAGAACTTCCCGACCACTCTAAAAGGAGATGCTCAAAAATGGTTTAACAACCTCCCAGCTAACTCTGTGAATAACTTGACAGAGCTTAACCATTTGTTTAAACGCCACGTTGTATCAAACCAGCAGGAATAGAAGACCACCATGCATTTAAGGAAGGTCATTTAAGGACCGAAGGAAGCCTTGGGTAGCTTTGTCAAAAGATTCAATCTTAAAGCTCTTCAGATACAAGATTAGAATTCAGGTGTGGCCTTTGATGCCTTCATCAGGGGATAACGGCCAGGAAGTTTTAAGTTTGGCCTAGTGAACAATAATATTACAACCCTATCAAAAGCTTTGAAGGAACTTGAGGCTTTCATACATACAACATAAGTTTGTGTCGAAGGCAAACATCCAAAGTCTAAGAAGTCTGAGGAGTCTGTTCCTATTAAAAAGAACAACCCTAAGAACATTGAGACCTAGAAGGTGGCTTCAACTACAATTTCGTTCAAGAAAGGAAAGAGGAGAGAAAGGGAGGTCGCAGTGTCAGTTGACCCTATAGAATTCAAAAAAGATCAATACTCCAATCTTATGGAGATTAAAGATCAGCATGATCTTAAGGCTCCAGCTGACATGAAGGGGACTTACAAAAGTCGAGGTAGAAGCAAGTATTGTCGTTTTCATAAGGATTGTGGTCATGAGATCTATGAATGTAAACATCTGAAGAAAGCACTAGAAAAATTAGCTGGTCAAGGAAAGATGAATACATATCTTCCTCATGGAAGGAGAAAGTTTCAAAAGAAGAATTATCGTCATAGCAAGAAGAAAGAAACTGAAAGTACAGACGAAGACTTCGCTTAATAAACTCAGGAGGATTTTCCGTCGGGGGCCAGCAAACAGGGGACATAAGAATTATCAGCGGGAACTCGACCAAGTTTTACTGACTGGCAACACCAAAGTTGAGCCATTCCCCAAAGTGGTGGTTAGCGAAAGCGATCTAGGAGATTTGAGAACTCCCCATGACGATCCTTTGGTAGTTGAGATGAAGATTACAAATATGAAGGTAAGAAGGATTTTGATTGACACTAGTAGTTCCACGGATATAATCAGCGCTGATTGCTTATCTCAGCTGAAGTTTGACGAGAGCCAACTACTCCCTGTTCACCATCCTATCATATCATTTGGGGGAGGAGTTATAAATCCGATGGGGACAGTGTCTTTGCCAATCCGAGTAGGAGGGAAGGAAAAGTCTAGGACGTTGTTTGTTAGGTTCCTGGTAGTAAAATTATCTTACAGCCTACAATGCCATCCTGAGACGACCTACTTTGAATCACATCAAGGCGGTAGTGGTCACGCACTTGATGTTGATGAAATTTGAATGTGATGATGGCCAGGTTGGAGCATTGTATGGTGACCAGCGAACGGCCAGAGAATGTTACTTAACTACCTTACGCTCCTCTTCATGGAAACCAGAAGATTAGAATGATATGATAGTGGATAAGAAATATAAAATGTCTCAGGTCATGATCCCCTCTTCGTCCACCAGAAGAGGACTGGATAAACCCTAGACGCAGATTGCTTCCTCAAGGAAGGCGATTGAAGCTTTGACGAGTAAAGAGAGGAAGTTCAATATGGTCAAAGAAGAACATGTGTCATCGGCTGAAGTAATGACCATCATGGGCGTTCCAAACGAGCGTCCAGAACCTATAGTGTAGCCAATCACAGTTTGCCTAAATGAAGCTCGTCTAAAGAGAACTCTTCAGTTGGGTTCTTCTCTTGTTCTTGAAGTAAAAAAAGGCTTTGGTCAAGTTGCTTCAAGAATTTCAAGACCTTTTTGGCTAGAGGATATGCTTGGTATTGACCCATAAGTGGTCGTCCACCGTTTGAATGTAGATCCGTCCAAGAAGCCTATTCGTCAGAAAAAGAGACATCTAGGCCCAGCCAGAAATCAAGCGGTGGATGAGGAGGTGAAGAGGTTGATGGAAGCTGGATTTATTAGAGAAACCCATTATCATGACTGGATAGCCAATGTGGTAATGGTGCCCAAACCTAACGGTACTTGGAGGATGTGTGTGGAATACACTGACCTCAATAAGGCTTGCCCCAAAGATAGCTTTCCTTTGCCCAAACTATATCGGCTAGTGGAATCTACAGCTGGACACGCTCTGCTGAGTTTCATGAATGCTTATTCTCGTTTCCACCAAATTCCAATGTGGCCGACTGATCAAGACAAGACTTCCTTTATCACTGAGAAAGGATTATATGGCTGGCTGATGATGCCTTTTGGGTTAGAAATGCCCCGGCTACCTTCCAAAGACTCATCAACAACATTTTCAACCTCAGTTGGGTAGAAACATGGAAGCATATATTGATGACATGATCGTCAAAAGCCAGGTGGAAAGTGACCATGTGGACGACTTGAGCGAAACATTTGAAACTCTTAGGAAGTACAAGCTGAAGTTAAATCCAAAAAAATGCGTCTTGGGAGTCTCAGCAGGGACGTTCTTGGAATTTTGGTGGATCAAAGGGGCATACAAGCTAATCCAGAAAAAATTCAGGCCATTCTGGATATGGAGTCCCCATCAAAGGTAATGGAAGTACAACGGCTGACTGGTGTCTGGATGTCTTGGGAAGATTCCTATCGAAATTAGGAGACAAATGTGTAACACCTCAAAAATTCACTCCGAATTTTTCGCGTTTAATTCTTAGCATTTAATTAATTTTGTTAACGTTTCACTGTTTTAACTATAAAAATTTCACCTTGATTTGAAAATTTATAAAAATTATATTTTTATTACATAATCATGTTGGATTTATTTTCCTATGTTTTAAATTTTTGTGAAATTTATTTTCAAATTTTAGATTTTATATGAATTTAAAATCGGTTTTTGAGAAAAATTACGAAATCGATAAAAATAATTTTAATCAATTAATTTATAAATTTTAAAACTCATTTCAAATTTATTGAAATCAGTTTATTATGGTAAAAACTCATTTTCGGATTTTCTAAGGTATTTATAAGCTTATTTGACTATTTGACTAACTTTAAGGTTTTAATCTTTAAAAAAAATGTAAATGTTGACCAAAAGTCTTGAAAATTTATGGGGAACTACTTCTGGTCTTATGGGAAATTTCCTAGCATTTTCACCTTCTTGCCAACCCAATTAATCCATCCTCCAACTACCTTGACTTTCTTGGCATTCTTTTACCTATTTATTGAAAACTGTAGACCAAACAATTTTTATCCAAGCTTTACTCATCCTAAAACTGAAGAGTGAGCTTCTCCCTTACCTCCTCTATCTATTTTCGTGCTTCAAAAATTTTTTGAGCAATTTTTGAGCTTTAGAAAATTATTTATAGCATTTTCAAGTTATTTTTAATTAATTTCCTAATTTATTCTATTAATTTCTACTCCACTTTCTAACACCTAAATCTCCCTTGAACACTTTTAGGAGGTGATAAAACTGAGTTAGAGCTTGTTGAAGAGGAAGGATCTTAGCTCTTAGTTTCTCATTATCTCTACTCTATTTTCCACCGAAATTAAGGTAACTAGCTTTAATCCTAGTTTAATTTTGATTAGTAAGTTAATTAGAGTAAATTATATCTATTATAGTATAAATAGTTATATTATTACTTGATATGAATTATGTGAATTTATGAGAATTATATATGAATTTTCGGATTTTTCATGAATTAATATGAATTTCTAATTGCATAAGTGTATATTTGAGTGTATAAATTATATTTATTGATTATATATGTATCTATGTAGAATATATGCTTATTTTGGAATTGATATATGCTCTTTCTTGTTGAAAATTGGTTGATGTGATTTTATTTGAATTATAATAATTAATTTTTTTTATTGTGTAATTATTATCGAAAGTATTTTAGTGTTGAAAATTAAATATATTTTATAAAAAAATTTCTATGTGCACGAAAATTTGTTAAAATTACTGATATATATTATTTAAATTAATTATTTTATGATCTTCATTAATTTACTCGACTTGTGGTGTAAATATGTTGAATTATTTATCGGTTAGTAAATTGTTTTATTCGAAAAACTGTAAATTTTAGTTTGTCCTTTTTAACCAATATAAAATTGATAATATTTAGCTAAATACTCTATATTTCGCGCCTAAATTTATTTAAAATTATTTAGATTATTATGATTGAATTTAATGTTTTAAATTCAAAATTGTTGTTTAATAAAAACCTAATTGCCGAAAACACTTTGTGTTTTTTTTCAGAAAATTTCAGCAAATTTTAAGACTAATTTTAAAAAGTTCTTTAATGTTAAATTTATTTTATTAAAGATAGTTTAAGAAAAATTATTGTCTTCGAATTTCATCAACTTAAATTATGTAAGTTGGTAATTTGTAACCAAATTTATTTGAATTTTATTATGACTTTTATGTCACTTTGATAAATTACATATTTTGAAACCAAATGTTGTTGAGTTGACATTAAGTTGGATTGGTTTCACTTATACCAATAATACAAGATTTGGGTATTTGAGATTTAATATTTCCTCCGTTTTTTTTTAAATGTGACACTTTCTATTTTAGGAAGTTTTAAATTAAATGTGACACTTTCTTTTTTGGTCAATAAACTCTCTCTATCTCTCTCCTCTCACATGGGTCCCCTTATTTTTTTTCTCTCTATCTCTTTCCTTCCCAAAAATTGCCTAGGAGTCCGTGAATCTAAAAGTGTCACATTTAAATAAAAACGGAGGAAGTATATGGTTCAAAATATATATTTTCAAACCAAATGTTGTTGAGTTAATTTAAGTTGGATTGGTTCCTCTTATGCCAATAATACAAGATTTGTGTATTTTGAGGTTTATTATATGATTCAAATTATATATTTTCAAACCAAATATTGTGGAGTTGATATCAAGTTGGATTCGTTCCACTTTATGCCAATGATACAAGGTTTGTGTATTTTGTATCTAATGAAATATACAAATTGTGTATTGTCAAACCAAATGCTGTCGAGTTGATATTAAGTTGGATTCGTTCCACTTATACCAATAATACAAGGTTTGTGTATTTTGGATTTTAAATAAAAATTTATTTGAAATCTCATATTTACTATTACAGTTTATTTATATTGATGCTATTGTTGAGATGATTTTTCCTTTGTACTGAGTTGGGTACATAGAGATATTTAAAATGATATTTTATTACCTTTGTACTGCGCTGGGTACATCAGTTTGTTTTGTCGAGGAAGAGAAATCCTATGGGGCTGAGCTGGGTCCCTTGGTATGAACTGTCGCTCTTGTACTGAGCAGGGTACATAGAGTTAACTTGCGTGCTGAGCAGGGCAGGTAAGTCCGCTTTGATGTTAGTTGTCGTCCAGTGTTAGGTTGTACTGAGCAGGGTACGGCGCACTGAGCAGGGTGCGTTGAAACTAGCACTAGGAGTTATGGCCATTTCTTAGACATAGGATACTGTATGCTGAGCAGGGTGTGCGTGTCCTAATACTTCTATCATGTAGGAACCGTGGGTAGTTGTACGCTGAGCAGGGTGTACATTTATCCACTTACGTTCATTTCTCCCCTTTAACGTTGGTTGTTGTGATGTTGTGTTGAGTTATTATTTGGGAATGGTAATTGGATTTGGAACTTGAGTCTATTTTTTATACGAATGGTTATTTTCAGTATATTACTGTTTTAAGGAGAAACTACAATTATTGACGATGTTGTGAATGTTTATTATGAGTTGTGATTGCTATAGTCGATGTTAATTTCCGTAACTAGCTTATTTGATCTTGGTTAACCTGGGAGGACTGCTAGTTGCTCCCCACTGATTGTGGACCCCTTATATGTATTTTGCAGGTGAAGAAAGCTATTGATGCGGGTGGTTAACGGGATAGAGTGAGAGATAGGAATTATGATCTTTTGTTATCATTCCCTACTAAGAATTTCGTCATTTTGATGACTTGAGTTGTAATAAGCTCATAACCTCACAATGGATAATACTTGGAGAATAAATCTCTATTTATGATGATTAGACAACCTTTTATTATGGTTAGAAAGTAATACTCCGATGGACAGTATTTCCGCTACTGTCTAACATTCATTAAATTAAGCATAATCTAGAAATTTGTTATTTAAATTATCGGAGATGTTACAAATGTCACCACGTTTTTGCCACAATCAAGAAGAAAGCAAAATTTAAGAGGACAGTCGAAGCAGAGCAGGCTTTACAGTAAGTACAGGATCACCTATGTCAGTTACCACGGTTAGTCAGCCCCATTGAAGAAGAAAAACTTTTTGTTTATTTGGCTGTGTCGCCTAACGCCGTCAGTGTCGTACTTGTGGCTGAAATGGAGAGCGTGAAGGTGCCCGTATATTTTGTTAGTCATGTGTTAAAGGATGCAGAAAGCCGATATAATATGGTAGAAAATTTTGGTTTGGCTCTGGTCATGGCTTGCCGGGAGCTACGACCATATTTTTTAGACCCATATTATAGTGGTTTATACAGGCCAACCACTTAAGCAAGTTTTGCAGAAAATGGAAGCAGTAGGAAGGATGTCAAAATGGGCGGTAGAGCTCAACATGTTTGACATAGTGTTTGAGCCCCGTAAATCCATAAAGGGACAAGCCCTGGCCGACTTCATCGTCGAGCTAACCCGATAAGACGTAGAGAATGTGGCTGACCCAGCTGGAGGAAGGACACACTGGACATTGATTGTTGATGGTTTAGCAACGTTCAACGGGTGTGGGGCAGGAGTTATCTGTCAATCACTGAAAGGAGATAATTTTGAGTATGCCATGTGCTTTGAATTTCAAACATCAAATAATGAGGCTGAGTATGAGGCACTCCTGGCCGGAATTAAGATGTGCAAAATGGTTGTAGCTCCGGAAATTGAAGCCAAGTCTGATTAACTTCTGGTGGTTAGCCAAGTGAATGGAGACTATGAATGCAAGGAAGACTCTATGGCTAAGTATGTGCAATTGATCAGATATGAGATAGAGCAGCTAAAGAGGTTCGTCTTGATACAAGTACCCAGATCAAAAAACAATCAAGTTGATGCTCTCTCGAAGCTTACTAGTTCAGCCGCATGTGACACCTCTAGAACTGTCTTTTGGAAAGTTAAAGGAAGGAAGAGTATAGAGTAAGAAGAAGTTATGTTCCTCAGTCGAGGACATGCATGGATGGATCCTATAATCCACTTTAAGAAGATCGGTCTGCTACCAAATGACCCCATTGAGGCGAGTATATCAGGACGAGAGACAATTGATTCGTGTTATGGGATGAGACTTTATACAAAAAATCTCTTAATAGACCCCTTCTGAAGTGCATTACCAAGGCTGATGGGTTGGATGTGTTAAAAGAGTTACATGAAGGATCTTGCGTGTCCCATATTGGCGGACACTCTTTGGCTTTTTAAGGAAAATAATATTCAATGGAAAACATGATTTTTAAAAATGTTTTCCTTTGTTTGTTTGATTAGAGGAAAGTTTAGGGGAAAAAGGTATATGGAGTAAAAGAGAAGGAAAGATCGAGGAGAGAATAATGAGAAGTAAGGAGTGAAGAGGAAAATGTGGCTTACCTTCTTTACGAAAGTATATTGGTTTTCCTCTTCTAAGAGCATTTTCTCACCTTTAAGAAAATGATTTTCCACCCCTTACCATAACAAACAAAGCAAAATGAAAGGCAGAGGAAATCCATTTTCCAAGAAAATGGTTTTCCACTAAAACAAACGGAGCCTTAATGATGCTCAATCCATTTACAGTTCATCTTCATCATTTAGCCTTTCTCTTGTAATGCATTCAAAATCAAAATAATGGTTTATCATCCAACATATAATATTTTTAGATCCATGTAGTCAACTAGACATTGAACATCAAAATTACTCTAAAGAACATCTAGGAATAGTAACAATGTGTGACACCATCAGAAGCCAATGAACACTGAAAGTTCTTCTCCAGTAACCATTGAACATAGAAAGTACCCATATGAGAACTAATAGGGATAGAAATAATATTAGGTACATTAAGTAACACATAGTGTATAACAACATATGGAGTAAATGAAAATTGGAATCACGCATATGAACAATGATAAAAATCATATGAACATATATGCAAATTAACTACAAAACCAAAACTATCATATAAAACAAACATTCATTTGTAGAAACGAACTTTATTAAATATTGTCAAATATACATCAGATTAAACAATTATCCACATGAAAAGAACACCACAAACATTTCAAACGATCATTACCAGATAATATAATTTAGGAAAAATTGATAAGAATAATCCGACCTTTGGCCGGTCTTCCACCAATGGTACCACCTTCATTTAATCCAGCGATAATCCCACCTTTGACACTCATATTCTCTCAATGGTACAGGATGATGGCAACCTGTTTGACCGCCGAAATTACCGTTGACTTTTTTAAAAAAAAAACTTAAAAAAAAACCCACCCCCTCCCCCCATTACTGCCATCCCTCCACTCCTCCCCCTTCTCCTGCCACCCTCCCCCTCCGCCATAACACAACTGCCCCACCCCCCAAAACTCCCCCACCCCTAAATTTTATACCAATCAATCATGTCTTTTTCAAGTTAAACAAAAAAAATGGCATCAATCTGACGAACTTTCTCCCCTGCGCATCAAGATCGATCATATTAGAATGGATCAACTTCAAACCCATTCTCTCTCTCTCAAAAACAATCCAATTCCACTTTCTTCCTTCAACTCCGTCGATTCTTCTTCGGTACAATTCTCCTCCACAATTTACGCCGAATTCAACACCATCCATGGAAGAGACATCACTATCGTTGCTTGCTTTGCTTCTTCATCGGTTTCTTAGGTATTTTGCCTTTAAGTCACATTCATCAAGATGATGTTACTACTCACGATTTCTCTTTCGAGATCAAACCTTACTAATTAGAACTCATAACACAGTTGAGGTTAAGCTTGATGTTATATTAGCAGAGAATCCTAATGTTCAACTTATAATAGAGTATTTTTCAAGCTTATTATCTGAAATGGTTGAGTCAAGTTTTGAAGCTTGTGAATCCGCCTGTTTTGTGGATTGTGGTTGAAATGAAAGCTCAGTCGCCGAAAACTGCTGCTATTTTGAGAAATACGGGAGTGATGTATATCAAAGAGAAATCGAACACATTTGGTTTTCCATAAGAACTTGACGGATATCAAAGACAGGGGCGTCGAACGACGGAATGTGGCTCTTCAACATATTCAACTTCATAGGGGTGTCGAACAACTTCATCCGCCAATGTTAAGAGTTTGAGAGTTGCAGAGGCGGGGGAGGGAAAGGGGAAGGGTGGCAGAGGCGGGAAAGGTGGAGGGGAAGGGTGGCAGTGGCGGGGGGTTGGGGGAGGGGTGGTGGTTGAGGTGAGGGAGATGGGCTGGCAGGGGGTGGGGGAGTTCTTTTTTAAAAAGTTTTTTAAAAAGTTAATTATAAATTATATTTAGATTAGCTATTAATCACGTAATTAAGAGAGTTTACCTGTAATTGTAGGTCACCAACAGGTGAGGGACCATTGAGAGAATATGGGTGTCAAAGGTTGGATTATTGCTGGATTAAATGAAGGTGGTACCATTGGTGGAAGACCGGCCAAAGGTCGGATTATTATTATCAATTTTTCCTATAATTTATTAGTGTTCTACCTAATATAAATTGAACATGCTAAATAAACATTATAAGATTTAAAATGAACACTCTCATGAAGAACAATTGCATGCAAAAGAAAATCTCATACAGTTCAATTTCAATTAAGGATAAATAAGATAATATTATAGTTTACATATAAACAACAACAATGATAAAATAAAATATAAGCATGTAACTTACTACCAAAATAATGTACATTGCACAATACACATGAACGTTCTCCTCAATAGATCATTCAAATGGTACAAATGGATTTAAGACCAATAAACCTTTATTCAAATAAAACTAACATTAGCAAATATACTAGATATATTACTCTAATGAGTTGGATGGTAAAACATTATACTAGCAAATGTTAGCAACTTATTTCTAATGAGTAAAACATTATACTAGCAAATATCCTCAACATTATATCTAGTACCGGTTCATTTGAGATATTATTTTCACCTTCTCCTTATTTACACATGCTAGCAACTTATTTTCATGTTTTACACATGAACGTTCTCCTCAACATTATTTTGATTTATCTAGTACCAATAATTTATTCATTCTCTTCTTGTTATGCAACTTGATTAGATTACATAGAGATAGACCAACGCCAAAAACAGAAATAAACATGGACAACAATATTGCAATCCATTACAACCTAATTGAAGGCAAAATGAGAGAGGAGACTCTCAACATTTCACTAAACCTTTCAGTTTAGTTGTTTTCATTTTAGTTCAATCGAAGAGAACAAAGATGTTTGGTTGACGAAAATATGGTAACTTGCACTTCGTAGGAAGATGTACTCCTGGTATAAATGGAGAAAGTTACTTAAATAGAAGTCTAGGTAAGTAGAATTTCCCTTGATCAACCAAATACAATTTCACACTTCCTAAAATCTCAATTTTATGAGAAAAGTGACTTATTAGGAATTATGAATTCCTACATACAATCAAACGAGCCATCAATGTATTTGAGAATCCAAGGGCTCTCTTTTGTGTTATGTGTTTTAATCATGCACTTTTGTATTGTTATTGCGTCTATTAGTAAAAAAAGAACTTATCAACATCATACATTTCTCCATTATAAATATAAACCAATATTGCGATATTTTCATGCATCTAATTTGATCTAATATTATCAAAGCAAAATGGCAGGGGACTACAATCACTCCAATTGACCACTATTCCATTATGGTTGTATCCCAACCAAAACAGAATTCAGATTAAAAAGTATTGACAATTGGGTGAGCGGAAATATTGTTGGAACATTTGTAAGGGTAATGGGTTTGGATAAATCACATATGGGGGAATTAAAAGGAGTTGTAGGATTTAATTCCGGAAAACAAGAGAAAAGAGGGAGCAGGGCAGCTCGCGGGCCGCGAGCTGGGTCGCGAGTCGCGACTTGGTTTCGCGAGTCGTGACTAGGCACTGTTCTGTGACGCTTCATTTCACGATATGTCCGTTTATATCCGTTGAAGCGTTTTTGCTCGGTTATGCATGGTTATTACGTTGTTAATGGCTGGCTTTATTCTCTGAATTAAGGGCCTTATTAAGGAGCCTATTAAAGGTCCTTAATGAGGGCCCTTGCATGTGTGACTATAAAAGGAGGAGGTGATCTCCATCCTCAACACAACCAACATTGCTTGCTTAAGAATTTCTGATTAACTTTCTTAAGTGTTCTTCATAAACTCATCAAACACAAGTTCTTAAGGATTCACTTCTAAGATCATAGAAGTGAATTGTTTACTCCATTGTATCTCATTAGTTATTTCGTGTAAACCCGGTGATCCTAGAGGGGCGAAATAAAACTAATAGGAAAGCGTAGTTTTCGTGCCTTGGAGTGGTGATTATCCGGTTTCCTCTTGTTTTCTTATTGTCTACTTATAACAAATATTGGGTACCCAAACCCGATTGGATTCGTCGGGTCCAAACTAGACGTATCAAGATTGAGTCTTGATCCAAATATAAGAACCTGATTGTTACTGGTTCCAATTCTGGATAGTGAAATTTTAGATCCAAAACCCACTGAAGACCTAGTATATCAAACTAGTTGGATAGTAAAATTTGAGCATTATTTTAGTTTTGAATTTTCCAATATTGTAGAAACTTTGTACATTAACAATGAAAAAGACTATAATATTTTTAAAGATATGTACTTGACTTAATCATTCAAACTTGTTTTGTTGTTATACCAATTTAGAAATTTCAGAGTTTAGGTTAATGTTTATAATAAATTTAGGTCGGGAGTCGAATTTTTTTAACGCAATAATTTATAGATTAGAATGGTTACCCAAAAAGAAATTGGATGTAAACATTTAGTTGGTAATTCTAAATTTTTTGAAAGAAAATGAAGAGTGAAAGTGATTTTCGAGAAGAAAAACGTCTCTAGAGAGAGTGGAAGGAGAGAACTTCTTCTGATAAAATAATTTCAAAATGAAACTGATGTTCATTTGGTGGTGTTAATATTCAATTGAGGGTCTGTCGAAAAAGTGTAATATTGTGTGTAGCTCCTTCTAACTGCTCTGAGCAGCATCTACAAAGCTCATAAATATTATTGGAGTAAAAATTATGACCCTAAACTTATGTTTGGAGCTGGGGTAAAATTTTAGGCCCATGATCTTTTCCACCCATATGAGGGGATGTATTACCTACCTACTCCCTAGATAACAATTATGTAATACTCTATTTTTTTATGGTATTTCTTCTGTTCTCCATTTTTTTAGAAATTTATTATCATTACACAAGTGATAGTCTATTGATTATCTTCTTATTTCAATCTCTATGTTTCGATTATTAACTCAAATTTGTTGTGAGAAAATAAAGCACCCTTTTCACTAATCTCTAGTAAACTCAAGAAGATGGACAATTGTTGCGTTCAGCAGATTAATACCAAACTACAGAAAAGATTTCAGGGGAATATTCTCTTCATGAAATTATTTCCCTTGAAATTATTTTACTCTCTTTCAGTCGTCACAGACGGACCCTGAATACCAATATCTCACAACTTTACTTATTCATTATATAGAGTCTTATACAGTCTTATTTCTTTTATGTTCTATCTTATGTGTTTTATAGACCACCTTACTTTGAAAATATACACTTTGTTATTAAGTGCATATATATACACTACATTATTCATTAAATATACTACCTTAATCTTCACATACACCAATTTTCTATTTTGTTATAAAATTTATAAAAGTTATAAATATATGATAGGCTAAAGTCGTGTCACCTAATCAAAAATAAACCTACGGTCCTCTAACTAGGTAGTCAGTGGAAGCAGGGTCGAATCCACAGGGAGACAGAGTTTCTAAATCAATATTCAACCAATTCAGCTACTCCAGATGAAATCAGGAAGGAATTAATTAAACTAAAGAATAGACTACAGAAGACGGAATAAATCGAGGATTAAACTATGGAATAAAAACCTAGGGTATTAGGTCGGTCCACCATGCTTATACCAATCAAATAGGGTCAACTACTACCAAAACCTAAGTCAAGAGTCGGGGGATTAGAGCCTATATTGAGCTATGGTTAAGACTCAACGCTCATAGTTCAACATACGCCGCATGTTCACTAACGTAATCAGAACTACTGACGTGTCCTAGGCCTCTAGTCGTAAGACGGATCTGTGCAAACAACTATTAACCACAAGCAACCAACGAAACTGCGCAATAACGTTAATTACTCAATAAAGAACAAATCACATCACAATCACCCTAATCAAACCCTAGAAATCGATAAGAGTCTAAATCACAATCATGGTATAAACATGGCTTTCCTATCTAACACCCTAGAAAGAGACTACTCAGACATGATCAAATTAATAATGACAAAACTAATATGAAACCCTAACAATTGCATCATGAACAATTAAATAAATAAACTGAGCAATCAAAGTAATTAAAGAGATAAAGAGTAGAGAAGAGTACCAACTGATGGAAAGCAGGAACTTTATTGAAATTGAAATAGGTTTGATCACCTCTAAATTAATCTAAAGTGTTTGAATTGAACTAAGAACAATGAAGAATAAAACTAGTCTAAAGCTAATGAAAGATGAATAAAAGATGTCCCTAAAAAATGAGGAAGAAGGTATTTATAATACCTCCTCAAGTTAACTCAAAACGGAAACAAAAAGCGAAAATCCGCGTAATTAAGCGCCAGATCCGATCGGGTCTGAGGCATGCACCCGATCGGGCCGCGGTACAAAATTCATTGGTTTGCGTCTTGGGCCTTCGCGTAGCAGCAGCGCAGCATCAGCTTAATATTACGGCCCACCCGATCGGGCCTTGGGCAGCCACCCGATCGGGCCAGGCGACGAAATGGGCCAGCAAGTTTCTCTCGAAAGCAGCAGCAGAATGAGACCAAGCAGCACTCCACCCGATTGGGTCAGGCGGCGGTCACCCGATCGGGTCTGGGGACATGCTTGCTCGCCCGATGGGATCGGGCAGACCTCGCCCGATCGGGTCCGCAACTTTCATACCCGATCATAAATACTTCGCCCGATCGGGCCATTTCTGCCCGATCAGTGCACGGAAACCTCCTTTGACTCCTTGGCTCTCTAATCTTCACGTTTAGGGGTCTTGGGACCTCCTAAACTATCCATAAAGCTCGAGAGCCATCCTACGTGCCTCGTAACATCTCGTAAAGCAGTGGTTGCTTCCAAAAGGCTCGGGAATAAGGAGAAAACTCCATAAAACCTGCAATTCAATACTAAAACACGAAACCACAACTACATACGATAGTTAGCACAAAATAGCTCCCAAGAGCTCCAATGACGCACAAATTAGCTTGTAAATAAGGGAGAAAACTCTATATAAATACGTGATATCAAACTCCCCCAAGCTAAACCTTTGCTTGTCCTCAAGCAAACAGCACATGAACATGGAATAGATTACCTCACCCCAAAGATAAAAACAAATCAAAGCTCAAAACATTTTCAAGACTAAGAATCGTTCAAGCAGGCATAATTCAAGTTTGGCTCATCAAATCCATCCAACCACCAATCATTCAAGCAATTTATCAAACTCAAGCATCCACAAAGCATACAGGTCCTGAAAAGGCACTCACAAGGGTGTCACTCCTCTCAATTTTGTGGCAGGCAAAGAATATGCCCGAACACTCACCAACCCGACCATAAGTACCCTTCCCACTCACACTCTCATGTGTTTAAGAAGGTTCAATGACGCTCAACCTAGTCAAGTCGACTCAATTAGCAGAAATACTCCCTAGCTTTGACAAGCTGACTCGAAAGCAATCAAATGAACAATGCAGACATAAGCTCAAGAGGACTTTATAGGGTTGTAATGGGGCTTAGGCGAGAGGTAAGGGATACTTTTGGGTAATGTGGTGGAAAAACCAAGAAAGGGGGAGCATAAATCATTCAAATAAGGCCGAAGATGGCCTACACAACTCCCAACGATCACCATAAAACCATGTAAAGTAACCCAACTCTCATAAATCAATGAAAATCTCATAACAAACCCAATTTTCTAGCAATGGAGCGAATATTCCTTTATGAACGTACGTGAATGAAAGAACTAGAATTCTTTTGAATTTTCATTTCATTTTTCTTTCATTTTTCTGAACTTAATTCACGCAACTCTAAACTTGCTTTTCTTTTCTCTTTCTCACTCTCAAACCACAGCAAATACACTTTCAAATTCCTCAAAAACCAAACTAAACCAACAAACCAATCTCAAACTCAACCCATACAAAAAGCTCCCCCAAGCTAAGCTTGGAATAATATCAAGTGAAGGCTTTTGGCTCATAATAGGGGTTTAAGTAACACGAAATAAGTCATTAGGCTCAGCGGGGCTAAGGAGGATAAAAGTATATCAAAAACTCACTCTGAAGCTCAAGAATAAGACAAAAGAACGCCTCTATCACAGCACATGCTACAAGTCATCTAAAATCAGACAAGTACGAAGTCAAAGTCAAGATCAATCCACTAAAGAGGAACTAACACACAAGAATAGACTGGATAATAATATGAATCCAATAGGCTACAAAGAGGCCTCACTGTCTAACCAATTCAGGTATGCAGCACAAAGTGGTCTAATATAATCCAGAAATGCTCGAAATCATAGCAATCAAACATCAAATCATAGCCTCAAGATCACAAATGCCCAGCTATCCAGAAAACAAAGTCAAATCATTTTCAAATAGAGCACAGCAAGGGGCACAGGGAGGCAACTAAACCAGTCATGGGAACCATATATTTTTTTGATTTTTTAAGTATTTTTCGAAAGCAGTAAAACTATTCTAGAAAGCAGTAAAAGAGATAGGGAATACAAACAGAACTCCTCCCCCAAGCTGAACTTGGCAGTGTCCTCAATGCCAAAAGGTGATAAGGACTATGCTAAGAGGAAAAACAATGTTAGTACCCTCACTCTCGCTCACAAGAAGAAGGAAAATAAAAAGAAAAGGAAAAGGGAAAGAAAAATACGAGTTGCCTCTCGCACAGCGCTGGTTTATAAAGGTCCCGCACGACCATAATCCTCCCTCTCTCAAATAGGAGGGGCTTGGCAATGAGTGCCACCCTCATCAAAAATCTTTCTCCTCCAAATGTTCTTGACAATGCCTCCAGACGGTGAGGTAACCTTAGGTGGAATTAGAGCCTTCTCCACCCCTACTTCATCTAAAACCTTATCCCTGCAAAAAGATTGTTCAAGCATAGGTGCCTTAACAGCATTGGTTAGTTTAAACATCATTTTGTCATCACCAACACTAAAAGTTAAAGACCCAGACTTGACATCAATGACAGCACCAGCAGTACACAAAAACGGCCTACCCAAGATAATAGGGATCTGGGCATCCTCATCCATATCTAACACCACAAAATCAACAGGGATATAGAATTTCCGTACCCTAACAGGAACATCCTCTAAAACACCTAGAGGGTATTTTATAGAACGATCCGCCATCTGTAAAGTGATTTGTGTGCATTTAAGGGCTCCCATGTTCAGTTTCTTATAAACAGACAATGGCATAACAGAAACAGAAGCACCTAAATCACACAAAGCCTTATCAATAAAAATAGGTCCAAGATGGCAGGGTATAGAAAAGCTACCAGGATCTTTTAACTTTGGTGGGGTTTTATTTTGAATAAAAGCACTACACTCTTCAGTAAGAGCTACACGTTCTACCCCACCAAAGTCTCTTTTCTTAGTGATCATGTCTTTCAGAAATTTGGCATAAATAGGCACTTGGGTAATTAAATCTGTAAATGGGATCGTTACCTCAAGGTTCTTGACCATAGCCAAGAACTTACCAAACTGCTGATCGACCTTGGACTGTTGCATCCTGTGAGGAAAAGGTAGCCTTGGTGTAAAAGGCGTTTCAGAAACCTTCTCCTTTTTCTTCCCTGTTTGTTCAGCTGCTGCAGACAAATCGACTTCAGACGTCGAATTCTTCCTTTTTCCTTCCTCTACCACCCTCTTCTTCCCTGCAGTTGGGGTAACCTCATTAATGGGCACTGGAGGGGCGTCATATGCAATGCCACTACGAAGAGTGATGGCATTCACATGTTCTCTCTGAACTGGTTGCCCTGGCAATTGTCCCTGCTGCCTCTGTGCATTAGTTTCTGCCAACTGGGCAACTTGAGCCTCGAGAAGTTTGATATGCTTCTCTTAGTTCCTCCGTGCTTCCTCATGTGCCTTTTGCATAGACACTATCAGTTTCATCAGTTCAGAATTGCTAGGCTCTTGCGGGTTATTGTTTTGTGGAGGTGGGGTGGGAAAGTTTTGTGGAGTTTGGAAGTTGTTATGGTGATGGAAGTTTTGTGGTGGTGGTCTATTTTTGTGGGGTTTGATGGTATGAGGGTTTAGGATAGTTTTGTGGAGGTGGGGGTTGATAGTTTTGTGGATTTTGGTAGTTATGTGGAGGGGGAAGGTTTGTGGCCTTTGTTGAAAGGCGTTTGCCTGCTCCATCTGAAATTGACTGAACTGACAGTCATGCCCAAAGTGACCCTGTACACCACATACCTCGCAGTAAGATGAGGTAATGGGTGCTACGGCAGACATAGCATTGATACTCATGGGTGGAGGTGTCGGACTAGAAGACTTCATTAGCTGCTGAGTTAGTTGCGTCATCTGAGATGTAAGCAATGAAATAGCGTCAACTTCAAGTACCTTCTTAGTCAAACTCCTAGATGATGAATGGTCATTGGCTGCAAGATTTGATATGAATTCATAACCCTCATCAACTGCCTTGTCTAAAAACACTCCTCCTGCAGACGAATCAACAATACACTTCGTCTGAGGCTGCAGACCATTGTAGAATGTCTGCGTCAAGAACCATTTGTCCATATTATGGTGTGGACACTCTCTCTGTAGATCTCTAAACCTGGCCCACGCTTCCCTTAATGTTTCATCAGGCTCTTGGGAAAACGTGGCCAGTTTATTTCTGATTTCTGCTGTTTTAGTGGGTGGGTAATACTCTCTCAGAAATGCAGCAGAAATCTCACTCCACTCGGTTTCTTTCACATCGTTCAACCATTTTTGGGCTCTATCTCTCAGTGAAAACTCGAACAACATGACTTTGAGTTGATCTGGAGTGACGCCGGCATGTTTAACGGTTCGACAAAGTTGTTGAAACCGTTGCAGATGATTTGCCGGATCTTCAGTAGGATGCCCACCAAACTGATTTTGCTGGACCATGCTGATGAGTCCAGGCTTAATCTCAAAATTTGTTGCGGCAATGGTGGGCATAGTAGGTCCAGTAGAAAGACCATCCGGGTTGGGCACCCCATATGACTTCAATGACTTTGACATGACTGAACTCAAGGTGTCTGTTCCAGAGGTGTTCAGCTGAACAAACCGCTTTTCTTTCTGCTTTATCTTTCGGATCCGCCTGATTGTCCTATCAAGATCGGGGTCCGCTGGAATGGGGGAACCGTTTCTTTGGGACCTGGGCATACAAAAGAAACAAAAAGCAGCAGTAAAGGGTACCTCGATTGAAACAATGAAGTTCAAATGAGGTACAGAGAAGTAGACCAAATAATTAAATAAAAACTTAGAGAACTAGCCGTCTCCCGGCAACGGCGCCAAAATTTGATAGGCTAAAGTCGTGTCACCTAATCAAAAATAAACCTACGGTCCTCTAACTAGGTAGTCAGTGGAAGCAGGGTCGAATCCACAGGGAGACAGAGTTTCTAAATCAATATTCAACCAATTCAGCTACTCCAGATGAAATCAGGAAGGAATTAATTAAACTAAAGAATAGACTACAGAAGACGGAATAAATCGAGGATTAAACTATGGAATAAAAACCTAGGGTATTAGGTCGGTCCACCATGCTTATACCAATCAAATAGGGTCAACTACTACCAAAACCTAAGTCAAGAGTCGGGGGATTAGAGCCTATATTGAGCTATGGTTAAGACTCAACGCTCATAGTTCAACATACGCCGCATGTTCACTAACGTAATCAGAACTACTGACGTGTCCTAGGCCTCTAGTCGTAAGACGGATCTGTGCAAATAACTATTAACCACAAGCAACCAACGAAACTGCGCAATAACGTTAATTACTCAATAAAGAACAAATCACATCACAATCACCCTAATCAAACCCTAGAAATCGATAAGAGTCTAAATCACAATCATGGTATAAACATGGCTTTCCTATCTAACACCCTAGAAAGAGACTACTCAGACATGATCAAATTAATAACGACAAAACTAATATGAAACCCTAACAATTGCATCATGAACAATTAAATAAATAAACTGAGCAATCAAAGTAATTAAAGAGATAAAGAGTAGAGAAGAGTACCAACTGATGGAAAGCAGGAACTTTATTGAAATTGAAATAGGTTTGATCACCTCTAAATTAATCTAAAGTGTTTGAATTGAACTAAGAACAATGAAGAATAAAACTAGTCTAAAGCTAATGAAAGATGAATAAAAGATGTCCCTAAAAAATGAGGAAGAAGGTATTTATAATACTCCTCAAGTTAACTCAAAACGGAAACAAAAAGCGAAAATCCGCGTAATTAAGCGCCAGATCCGATCGGGTCTGAGGCATGCACCCGATCGGGCCGCGGTACAAAATTCATTGGTTTGCGTCTTGGGCCTTCGCGTAGCAGCAGCGCAGCATCAGCTTAATATTACGGCCCACCCGATCGGGCCTTGGGCAGTCACCCGATCGGGCCAGGCGACGAAATGGGCCAGCAAGTTTCTCTCGAAAGCAGCAGCAGAATGAGACCAAGCAGCACTCCACCCGATTGGGTCAGGCGGCGGTCACCCGATCGGGTCTGGGGACATGCTTGCTCGCCCGATGGGATCGGGCAGACCTCGCCCGATCGGGTCCGCAACTTTCATACCCGATCATAAATACTTCGCCCGATCGGGCCATTTCTGCCCGATCAGTGCACGGAAACCTCCTTTGACTCCTTGGCTCTCTAATCTTCACGTTTAGGGGTCTTGGGACCTCCTAAACTATCATAAAGCTCGAGAGCCATCCTACGTGCCTCGTAACATCTCGTAAAGCCGTGGTAGCTTCCAAAAGGCTCGGGAATAAGGAGAAAACTCCATAAAACCTGCAATTCAATACTAAAACACGAAACCACAACTACATACGATAGTTAGCACAAAATAGCTCCCAAGAGCTCCAATGACGCACAAATTAGCTTGTAAATAAGGGAGAAAACTCTATATAAATACGTGATATCAATATACTACCTTATTTATTAGGAAAAATTATCCGAAATAAGTCAATCTTTGCGTTGACCGCTTCTAACAAGTCAACCTTAGTTTATTCCATTAACAAGTTAACCTTGTACACACTTTTCTTCTAACAAGTTTTTTTACCAGTGACCTGATAAACCTGTAAACACACTTTCGTTTGACTTCTTGATATTAAAGAAAACTCTTAATTTTAAAATGAACAAAATAAAAAAAAGTAAATTAAACCCACCCCACCCCCACTGTCTCTCCTCAATCACACTTTCTCTCTCCTCACCCATCACTATCATCCCTTTAACCACCATCTCTACTATACTCTATAACCCCTTACCGTCGCTCACCACCAGGCACATCCTAATTCAACGGAGGTGAGAAGAGGAAAATAACAAACTAAAATAAGAAACTAAAGCGTCTAATATAGATGATTACTTGATTTAGGCTTATACATTAACTAGTTTTTCTAATTGGTTTAAAAACCTTCAGTTACTGCTGGAAACTGCACTTTGACAATATAATGGGCAAGGAAAAAATATGTTTTTTTACTAGTAAGTAGTGAATGGGATAAATAAAGTATGTGATTGGCTATATGCATTTGTACTAATATGATTTATTGTTTTAGGGGGGCGTCTCTGTTATCTAACCACTTCATCTTTTGCTGTGTGGAGCAGTCAAGGATGTGGTGTTACAATTGAGTCCAAAGCTTTCAAAGAAACATCTCGTGGTATCTATCGTTGCTGGAACAAAATTGAAGGACCTACAGGTAACTGTGGTGGAACTAGGGAAATATTGGATCTTTATCGGTTACCTTTCTTTGGATTTTTTAGGTATCTGTGATTGGATATATGAATCCAACGGAGGAGAGATGCCCATGCCCACTTTTTCCGAATATAGGGGCGGAAAAAAAGGGTGGTGTTCGGGTGCCAGTGAGGGTGGTGGTGTCGGTGTGGGTGTGGGCACGGGGTGGATCTTCTGATTCCTGGGTGGGTGGGGGAGGGGGGAAGAGAGAGTTTAGTTTATTTTATTGTTTTTCATATATAAAATTTAAAAGTTCTATAAGAAAGAGACATGTGTCACTTTTACCTGTTAAACAGGTTACTAAGAGGTAAAAGCAGATAAAACTTCTTAAAAGAAAAGTGTGTACAAGGTTAACTTGATAATAGAATAAACTAAGGTTGACTTGTTAGAAGCGGTATACTCAAAAGTTGACTTATTTCTGACAATTTTTCCTGTTTATTAAATATACCATTGCTTTCTCTTACTTTTTGTATGAGATATCTTTTTTACCCTTGTCAATTATAAGTAGTAACTCACGATGAGATGCATAGAGAAGCTCCAAATAATGAACCTGTCTCGCGTGTTCCTCCCGTCAGTTAACTATAAAGTATATACTGATCATGTTTTAAAGAAATAGCAAAGCAACAAGGGGAACAAAGGTACTTCTAAAATTCAATAATTTTCAAACCAAGGAAGGTAAAAGTGTAAACAAGGAAATCAGATGAGTAATGGGGGAGTACGAGGATAAAAGCCTTCAGAAAGCTTTGACAATGACTTGATAGTATAATCCAAATTAGCATAGTTCTCAGAATTTCACCATAGATACAGATAGATGGCAAGCTTCCGTCTTTCTGTAATATGGCCCAAGCTTTGGACCCCAATGTTATCTATATTATGAACAGAATTAAAACACTCTACAGAACATAATTGACACAAAACAGTTAAAAAAAAAGGAATAAACAGTTAAAATGGAAAAACAATCCTTGCAGGTTTCAGAAACCCTATATACATTACAGATGCACTACATTTCAGCCTCTGAGAAAGTTTCACATTCAAAATAGTATCCCTTGCTAGCAAGAATGAAATAATTGGATCATTAGATTGAAATATTAGTGAACATAATAATAATACACAACACGCTTCATATCCCAAAGGACACAGAAGAGATGACTGTAAAACACAAAAATTGATTGCCCCAACAAGGACTTCTGGCTTACCGCAAAGGAGCTCCTTATATCTGGATCTATAAACGAGCTCAAGTCCCGTATATATGTCTGTGGATGGGTTGGCTATTGAAACTCTTAACCACCTCCAACCACGGCTTATCTACGACTATAACAGAACTTTTGGAAAGATGACCAACAAACAAAACAGGATGTTTAAACTGAAAAAATTCAAAATTCCTTCTACCGTACAGCTTACTAAGCATTTCAGGCTGTTGCAGCTTACGCTTCAGCCTTCCATTTGAGTTTAATAGCTTCTTCGAGACCGACTCCAAACCATTAAGCATGTCAGTGGTGACCATGCCACTGAGATCGTCGCGTTCAACAGGCATTCCGAAGTCAATCATGCACATTGCCCTGTAACACAAATTTATCTATAATCAGACAACCTTATTTCCCACATCAGAAGAACCAGAAGCAGACAGCAGAAGTTAAGGCGTGATTAAGTGACATAGAAAATTTGACTGCTTTTTGAATGTCAAAAACAAGCATACAACAATAAACAACACTGCAAGTAGACTATTAGCATTAACGTATCAACCAAAAGTGTAGCTCTTTTAGTTACAATCATTCTAATATAATCACTTTTCTTTACATGAAGTTGTCACTTTTCACAAAGTTAACTCTACTCTATATAAACAAGGTGTATTCTCTATAAGAGATTCTTCCATTACAATAGGCTTTTTAATTACGTCTATAATTTACAATGGTGTATCCTAATTCCTAATTCTATGTCTTTTTTCAAATAAAGTTAAGACCTAGGACAAGTGTGGTATCCTGCCTCTTCTCTAGACCCTGTATCCTTAAAATCTTTTTGAATGATCAATTGAAGACTTGTCCAGGGATATTTGTTTTTATTAAACATCTCAATGGCATCAAGACTAAAACTTCCACAAGAATATTGCAAAACCAACATTCACCTCAATGGAGTTGGTTCTCTCAAAGTAACACCTCAATGGAGTTGGTTCTCTCAAAGTAACACCTCAATGGAGTTGGTTCTCAAAGTAACACCTTATGAGCAAGTCATCAATGGAATCAAGACTGAAGCTTTACCAGCTAATATAGGTCCATAGGACCATAAAAGCAACAACTCAACATAAGCTCCTTCCTCACTGATCAACTGAAGACTTGACCACGGATATCTGATTTTACTAAACATATCAGTGGCATCAAGACTGAAACTTCCACAAGATAGGTTCATAGGACCATAAAAGCAACAAGTCAACATAAGCTCTCTCCTCACTGATCAATTGAAGACTTGGCCACGGATATTTGTTTTTACTAAACATATCAATGGCATCAAGACTGAAACTTCCACTAGATTATTGTAAAATCAACAATCATCTCTATGGAGTTGGTTTCTCTCAAAGTAACACCTCATCAGCAAGTCATCAATGGAATCAAGACTGACACTTTACCAGCTAAGATAGGTCCATAGGACCATAAAAGCAGCACTAAACAGAAGCTCCTTCCTCACTGAGCTTGTTATTGCATAATTACTATCCTGATCTTGACTTCTACTTCCTCTGCGAAAAGAAAACTTTTCAAATAGGGTCATATGTTTGCAGATGACATGAAGCTTATGATGCTTTAATACATTTGCTGTAAAGTCTATGACCTCAGAATAATGCTACTAGCCTACAAGCAAAAGTGTCTTTGCACTTTATACTGCTTCATAGAATGATCCCTTTACGGTAGTTAGCGCCTAGTTAATAATTGCCAGACCATTATTAAAAACAATGGTGGAAAAATTCTTGCTGCAATGCAATCTCCTCAGTTCAATGACCCTATAGCTAGGACGGCTTAAGAGTCCTAGAGTCTTTGTAACTGTTTAACGAGAAAAAGAAATGACGCATAGACATTAACTGACTTGTTCTATAATTTATCACTCCAAATGCCCTCATTTCCTAATATGTACCCCATCAGTCCCACTAATTCAGTCCCTCGCAAGAAAGACAACTTAAGGGGACATCATATGCAGTATACTTCAGTTATAGTCATTACTTATTCTAATGCACCCTAGTTATGTAAGAAACTCGTATTAGTGCAACGGGGTTTTTGTGCTTTACAATTAGTAGGTTGAGATAAAGATTGACATTTAGTGTGAAAATGTTATTAAAAATGACCATTTATGATATGAATTTCAAAAGATACAACTAACTCTTGGTTTCCATTCATATCATTGTACTATGATGAAATAAGAAATAACAAAGACGTTTGGAGCTCTATCTCCCATATTTGAGGTTGCGGGTTCAAATCATTACATTGACAATTTTATTTAAATAATGACGTGGATAGCATGTTATTGAAAGAGGGCTGGTGACACGTCGCAGATTGCACACTCTTGCCCATGCTATTTACAATATATATAAAATTCCTTGAGTAGGTTTGGTCCATGCATTGGAGTATGGCATATTTCAGAAGCTCAAAGCATGTTATGTATGGATTTTCAGGAGGTGAACAGACGTTCAACCTCACTGCACTTGGGTTCTGTAATGTGATGGGCATTTGCCTATATGTGCCTTGCATCTAGGCATGCTTCATACACGATTTTCTCAAAAATAAAGAATGAACCCAAGTCATAGTATATAATAAGAGCACATCTGGCTAGTAGTGTAACCTAAAAATATAGGGCATTGACATTTCTCTAGTGATGATGAGAGAAGATGTGCATGATTTATTGGAAGGAATACTTCGTAAACTCAATCAACTAAAACAAATAACAGTGCATACCAAAGATGAAAACAGCGCACAGCCATTTTGCAATTAAAGCAAACAAACACCAAATCCAAAGTAGAAGGGTACAGGAAACCCACCTTGAACTATAAACAATAATAGATGATGAACTCGCTGATGGTGGGAATGAGAGGCCAATAACCTCGCCAGGAAATTCCTGAAACCTCCGAGGCAAAGCGAAGGAATTTTTCTAGACCATTCACCCAATTGTTTGACCTCAACGTCAAATGCATATACTTGGTTTGATGAAGTTGTGACGATAAGTACATTGTTACTGTGGGGAGAAAACCCACCAGCAGTAACAGACGCACCATCTAATCTTGATACAAACCAATGTTGCCTGTATCCACATGAAAAGGAGAGCAGTTAAGATACAGACATAAAGAGAAAGCGTTCAGAACAACGCAAATAGGTAGAAGAAAATTTCAGGGAAAAAAATGGAGATTGCAGCTAAGTTGAAATTATGTAATTGAATCAACAATCTGTCAACAATTCAACCACACAGCATTTTTTTAAAACAAAAAAAGGATTATAATGGATCACATTGACAAATAAAATCATCCAGCAAAATGAAACTGAAGTAACACAATTGAGCATCAATTAGATGAAGTGCACACAATTATTGTCAAACAATGTCAAACAGCAAAAAAAAGTAGTCAATGGTGTTATCTTTCCAACGGACAATGTCAATGTATATGAAAGGAACAAATTCAAATGCATTAAAGCAATGGCAAGGGGAACTAATAACAAATAAGCCCTTTCAATGCCCATTACTCATGCGCACTTAATGGGGTGTTTGATATGTGGCACAACAATTATGGGATTAGAAGGGCAAATAGAGATGAAATTGGTGGGTGGGATAAGGATAAAAATGTCTATCCCTTGTTTGGTACATCTTGGGAATAAGTTGAGATTAAATGAATATTTTACTCAAATACACTTATTGACTCTCATTTTCTTCCTTTTCATTAAGGGTAAATTTGTCATTTCCATTCCCAATTCCTTATCCCACCCACATGCCCCCATTGTCTTGCTTTGGTGGGATAGGGGGGTGGGGGTGGGTGTTAATATCATTCCCAATCACTCCCAAAATCACCCATGCCCCAAATAAACATGTATTACTACCCATGGGATTTAAAATCTCAATCCGTCCCCTTAATACCCACAAACAAACAAACCCTAAGAGATAAGAGTGTCGATAACTCAACAAAGAAAAACCCCTCCCTCTATATCCATCAGAGGATCTTGTTATGCAATCAACCGTACTTAGTAAAATAACTATAATTCATCAACTTCTCTACGATGGCCCCACTTTCTACTTCAAGGTGTTTCAAATTGACCTTTCTTAATATAAAATTTCGTTAGAATACACCAGTGATGGTCATAACCACATTGCCAAAGGGATCATTATATTAATATAATACCCTAGTTCCCAAAATCCTAGGATCTAGTCCTTAGCACTAATTTTTGCAATATCTAACTCCTATTAAACCATAATTTGTTTTGAATAGTACAAGAAAATTAATCTAACTATTTTTATGGATTCAAAAAACAATAATTGTTCATTCAAGAGTCAACAAGAGAACCTTTCCCGATTGTTGTTTTCTTGCTTAACCATATATACCAAATTATAATATTTGTCAACCAATACATTTGCAATGAACAATTCAGAAACCATGTAAGGAAGTCACATCTTCATAACCTAGAACATCATACTTCTTCCTCCTTCTCTGAAAGTTGCTCCCTCGTTCTAGTCAGCATCATAAATTTCTTAGCTCTAGTCTTAGCTTAATTTACGACAAACGGTAATTCCCTTCCACCAACCCACTCCACATTTATGCACTAAATTGCACTTACCCTTCATCAATTTATAGGGGAGCCTTATCATCTACCTTTCTCTCTCCTCTATATAGTGGCCACAGCGCAGACCTCCCTCCCTCCCACACCTCTCTCTCTCTCTCTCTTTCTCTCAACTCTCTCCCTCTCTCAAACCCCACCCACCTCCAAAACTGAAAACACAACGAGCTTTCACTTCCCTTAAGACTACAACCTCCAAAACCACCCTCACCTCTCTCTCTCTCCAACCACCCACCTCCAAAACAGAAAACACTAAACACTGCGTCAACTGCAACCTCCAAAACCAAAGCACGAGTCACGTCCTCTCACCAACAAAGCCCACCACCACATCACTTCCATGACGTTTTTGGCTCACAAAAAATTGCCTCCCTTTCTCTCTCACTGTCTCCCCCATAATTTTACCAACCTCTACATCACATAACTAAAACCCACATAACAGGTCTCCAATTTTCTCTCACACCATGAACTTATTGCAAGCCCGCCACCAATTGTTTAAGTAATATTGAGTGGCAATGCTAACATGATGTGGTTGTAGATTTTGATGGTGATAAGAGGTGCAAGACGTTGTTGACGACAGTGGTTGATGGGTGAGGGTATGTGGGTTGGGTGAGTCATGGTGATAGTTGGGTGTGGGTAAAATGGTGTTTGTGTGGGCTGAAATGGTGGCTAAGTGTCGGTTGGGGACTGGACTAGGGAAGCTCCAAAGGCAAGTCAAGAGAATGCATCATAGGCGAGTCTACACACATCCCCCAATTAGAAAGATGAAATAAATGGCATATAACTTGTATAAGCTAGTGGCAGTTTTCTAATATTGGAACTCATCGGCACTATTACGTGATTATATAAGGTTATACGAAGTATTCAAAAAGTCCACCCAAAAATTATTCAAAATAACATATAATGCATCATGGAGTTCTCTTCTAGAACCTAAGTAGGAGGTGACATTTGAAGTAATTCACGTAAGAAAGGCATAGAAAGCGTTTCCATGATACGAGTTTAATGCTAGTGGGTTCCTCTTTTAACGCCCAAACGAATAGGATTAGCTTCATAATAAGATAAAAGTTCATAAGATATTCTTCTTTTGACATTATCTAGAGAAACATAATTGATTTTTTCATTTTGCATTGTTCCCTAAAATTTAGGGGGCATTTGGTTAGAAGACGGGAATGAAAAAGGGATCAAAAAAGAGTTAGTTGAGGAAATGAATTCAAAACCCTCCAATTCCCTCATATGTTTGGTTAGTAATAACTAATAAGAAAGGGTAATAACTTTTTCAATTTAATTTTTTCACTCTCGCCTTCCCTCGCTTTTACCTGTGACCATCGCTTTCTGTCGGCGCCTTATTTCTCGTCTTTCTCTAATAGACGGCATCAACACCGCTGACAATGCCTTCTCTTTCTAGTCATCACTTTTCTATTGACGCCTTCATTCTCATCTCTCTTTGATGAATGACGGTCATTCTCAGTAATGGCCGACACGCTTGATTCTCCTCTCTTATGCCCGACACTCTTTCGTCTCTCTCTTCTCTTTGAGCGATGGGTGTGGGTGCGGTAGTAGGTGGTGGGTCATCAGAACGGTTTCTCTAGCTAACAAGCTCAGTGGGTGGTGCTAGATCTCCCTTCTTTCTTTGATATGGGATGTGGGTTGTCGGGTGTTGGTGGTAGATTGGTCACGGGTGTGGCGGAGGGAAGAAAGATCATGTATGTTGTTTGCGGTAGAAAAGAAAAGGCGTGGTAGGGTTGTTGAAGTTGTGGTGGTTGATGGGTGGGTTTGGTAGTAGACAAAGGGTAATGGCGAGGTTGGGTGGTGGTGGTCACGGGTTGGAAAATGGTTAGTGGTGGTGGCAATGGGTAGTAGTGAGGTTCGGTGGTGGGGCTGGGGATGAGTGGTACGAGTAAAACCATTGTTGGATGTGGTGGTGTGGGTTGGTAGTCAAAGTGGGTCAATGTTGGGTGTGTTGTAGAGGGAAATGGGAAAATAGAAGATCTTGGGGGAGGACGGAATCTAGCTAGAGGGATATGGGGTAACAAAAATTGAAATTTGGGAAAGGGAAAAGTAAAAAAAATCAAACAAACATCATGTTAGTGTATAAGAGTTTCCATTCAATTTGCCTATCTTGAAACCCCCATCCAAACGCCCCCTTAGAGACTACAATTGAAGAACTACTAAAAGGAATCAAAGAAACAACCATGTTTGAGGACAATGCACCAATGTGCAAAATTTATAAGCAATGGCAAGTTAGACGTGTAAATACTCAAACTAACCGACCTATAAGAACCCCTATACATGAAATGTCATCATTTATTCAATTTTTCTAGATTAGTAGATCAGACTTCCCAACAAAACCAATTGATGAGAAAACGTGCTCAGAGGATTTTCCCTCTTGGTGTAACTCTAGTGCTCTTTAACCACCTTCACCGCACCTTAATTAGATCATTCAGCAAAGAGCCAAGAAGGAAACTAGGCAAGGCACTTCTGTTCTAAGAATTAAGACCAGGCAAGCCTATTTACTAACCTTGAGAAGAAGCTTAAAGATAACCAATATTATAAAACAAAACCACTTGTAGACTAGGGTCCAAATGGTTGTATTTACTGTTTACATAAGGAGCATTCTTATATCTCCATTCCCATCAAAGAGACCAAGATACGCAATGTTTCAACAAGCTGTACCCCTTTTATAAAGACAGCCAAGATACAGTAAACTAATAGGAGAAAAAAGTTCAAAAAAAATGATCTACTCACTGGTCGGAAATTTAAAATTTCCAAAAATCTCCTTACCTCTGGATCTCCATATTGAACACATATATATCACCAAAGCAATTAACAGCCGCCAGCCATTGCCCATCTGAACTCGTGAACAACTTCGTAATTGGAGGTTCACTTGGAGGAGAATACTCATCTTGTGTCTTACGGGAAGGTGTGAAAACGTGAACTATTTCTGTGGATCCCAGATCTACAACCTGTCACAAAAGGTCCAAGCATGTGAGCAAAAATCCTCTAACAAATTTTTACACCTCACTCGAACGCAAAAGATAGTTTCACAAAATTGCTTCTCACTTCCAATTGTGACAAATGAAAACAGAATTTAAAATATAGTTACTTGTCAAAAGAAAAAAAAAAATAGTCTTCCGCAACAAATCAAGCAGTTAACACTTGATAACTAAACTTAACATCTTTGAATCCATGAGGATATCCGTTAGTTTTTTGAGTTTGCTACATACACCAATATATAGCTTTCAGCATAACAACTGTACCACAAAATAATTAGGTGTTTGAGATAATAAGCATAAACCATGACAGAGCATACAGGAATACAATGTGCGAGGAAGGAGATACTTACATATATTCGTCTATCACTTCCTGCAACAATTAACCATGATGAATCAGAAGTGAAAGCCAGGCAATGAGCATACGGTAATTTTCCAGGAAGTTGTCTTTTACTGATAGCCCATGCACTTTTGCAACCTTCATTGCGCCTTAATTCGAACAGTCTGGGCTTAGCACCATTAGAAAAGCAAAAAAGTGCTCCAGATGGAGACATAGCGCTACAAGTAACCTTTTCAGATCCCTTACTACTTACACGAGCCAGTAAATTAGTTGCAGCTTGTCCACCATAAGCCTCCTTTCCCAACTTAAGAGATAGGATATCAACTCCAATAGAGGATTGAACAAGAAGCAATGGAATTTTGTTGAAAACAGAGTTTTGGACCAAGTGCACAGGCACTCTCTGAGGAGCAGGGCAGACATCATGGGGCGAAAATTTCGTGAATTCATCAGCAGAGTATGCAAAGATCCTAGTGTCATCACCAGCTGATAGAAGCATTGGAACCCCCAAACTAGCCCACTTGTGATAACTGAAGTCAACAGGCTTTTCTTTTCTACGAACTCTTTTAATCTTTTCATCTGGGAGCAAATCTGACAATGGAAACAGACAAAACCTATTATTAAAGAGGCACCTAAAAAAAGGCTAGTGAGTGTGCAAGAATTCTTCAGATAACAAATGTTCAGCCAATCAAAAAAAAAAGTCAAATAAGGGAAGCACAAAGAGAAACCTTCTTGGCCTATAGGCACTGCCACTGTTAATGCCCTGATATCATGTGTATGAGCACTTTTGCTATCAACATAAACCCATCTCTTCCCCGCTTCAGAAGCCAATTTGCTACTGCGACTAGAGTCAGCATCATCTTCGGAGAGCTTATATAAGATCACCTGTTACATGTTTGCAAACTATCATCAGCCTGCATAGAATGACATCTTGAGAAGTCTTCTATCAATCTTAAAGTGTAGCATGCAGCAGCCTTCACACACATTACAAGCACAAGAAATACACTAGTCTATTAGGAGTCACACATTACCCACTATAAAAATATCACAATAGATCCAAATCAAAGAAAAAAACATCCTTGCAAACACCATTACCATTAAATCTTTGATGTATGTGTTTGTTGTACCTCTTGACAAAGCTAATCAACAATAGAATCTCAGATAATTTACAAGAAAAAAATTGGAGAGAGAACTTATCATGCGCCAATATTTAGAAATATGTTGAAGAACTAACATGTTGGATAATCATCTCATTAAATTATCAACAACAAACTCGGCATAACAGCCAATAAGACAGATAAGTCAATTACATTTGACAATGCATTCACAAAAGAAGTGTTGGTTGCTAAAAAGTCAGTAAGCTGCTTATTGGCATTATGCTAATCTTCCAACCCACATAGCATCAATCAGAAGAACCTTAATGATCTTGACCATCATGGAATCAAAGAGCTAGTGTACCGGGATCTCATACCTTTCCATCAGAACCCGCAGAAAACACCTTATTGTGGGAAGGTGCAGCGGCCAAGGCATATGCATCACTTTTGTGTAGAGAGTGAGCCTGCAAGAGCGTTCCGTGCTTTATATCCCAGAACTGAACACTGCCCGTACTATCAGCACTAACAAGAACCTGACACCTGAAGTTAACAAAATTGAGTGAGTGAGCAGATAATAGGAAAATGCCCACTTGAGAGCATAACGACAAGTCATAACCAATTATAATCATTTGCGCTCGTCTAGATGTATTGTACGTAGCCCTCCCTCTACTAGTCTGTAACCATTAATGATGCTTGCAGCAAAAAAGCTTAGTCCAAAACTAACCTGAGGGCAAGTAGTGACCACACACAAAGATCAGAACCCGTGCCCAAGCCACCAAGACCTACTGTTATCCTATATAGCTCGTGCACACGTTTTGGATCCCAACACCTAATATACCTGCAGAATACAAACAAGCACTTAGAAAAACCATCTTGCTTGGTCACATAAACAGATTCTTCGATATTTTCGGGAAAGCATACCCGTCACTACTTCCAGAATAAATGAAATTTCCATCAGGACTCCAGGCGACACAAAGAGCTCGGCCTGTTACACAATGAAAGAAAAGAGTGAAAACCTGAAAAGGTTAAAAATGAATCAAAAACGTGAAATGAGTGAAGAGAGAGCACTGACCGCTAACCCTGGGCAATGCTTTATGGTGTGTCAAGTAATCAGAATCAGGAATGGTATACAATCTGACACAACCATCATCACAAGCAAGCGCTACGCGGAGGTCAACTGAATTATGACTATCATGATCATCATCATCATCACTACTTTGACTATCATCATCAGTATTATAATTATTAATGACAACCCCATTCCCGTTGCTATGCGCTTCGTGTCGAATAATATGATCTGTAACCCTAGGGGTCTTAGAAGGCTCCAATGCCATCTGCCATATAGACACTCCAACAGATTCTAACACAGTCTGCCATTACAAAAGATGTGTTCCACACAATCATTCACAGAAAATAATAATTGATTTGTAACCACAAAATATAAATAAATAAAAAGAAGTACCTTATGGCTTAATTGAAAAAGATCCCATTCAGAAACGGAGCCATCAATGCTAGAAGAAAAGAGTCTACCGGAAGAAGGAGACTTAGAAGAGGTAGGGCACCAAATAAGGGATGAAATTCTGGAATTAGGATCACCATGAATCGTCTAAAAAGCATTGAAGAAGAAGAAACGGCACCAGTATCATCATCATCATCATCATCAAAATAATAACAAAAATTCAAAAAGAAGAAGAAAATGGAAAAAGGAAACAAACCAATTGGCAGTGCCAGCCGATAGAACCAGGAGAAACAAGCCAAATCTCGAGAGAGCCATCTTCTCGAGCAGCGGCGACCTGACTGTCGTCTACGCTCGTGGCTAGGGCTACTACCGGCGATGGCTTCCAATCGATTGAGCTTACTATGTGTTGTTGTACCATTTCTATCTCTATCTCTATCTACTCTATTCTATTCTAATCTAGGGTTTCACAATGATACAACAAAATCTGGTAACACTTTTTGCAGTTAGGGAGACTGGAGAAGGTGCAATTGAAGAAGAAGAAGAAGAAGAAGAAGAAGAAAGCAAAATTGTGTAAAGGGAAGGTAGGGGTGAGTGGTGACGCCCAGTGTTTTAGGTTTTTCAGGGTTTAAGCTCTTTGCAGGGTGTTTCTATGGATCATCCACATTCAACATACCCGGTGCCAATCCTATACCCGGCCCACCCACTACTATTTATACCACTTTGTTATTATAAGTACTTCCTCCGTTTTTTTAGCTGTAACAATTGAGAATATTTGTGAGAGGTAAAATATTTAATTGTTGCAGCGAAAAAAAACGGAGGAAGAACTAACTTCATTTTACTGCCAAACAAAACAAAATTCATTTCCTTCTTTTAAGAGTCTATGCTCGTGCTAATTCCTAAAGTCTTAGGTTATTTTTCTACTAGATTTATATGCACGCGATGCGTGCGACAATAATTTTATTATAAAATTTTATAATCTACAATAGATAATTTTGTTGGATAGTCGTATCTTAGCACTTAAATTTTTCCTGTTTTTAGAAACTCCCACCTTAATGATTTTTTAAAAAAATTCCACCTACCATTTACAATTTTATTAAAAACTCCCACCACTTAACGGTTTTTGTCAAATTTCATTAACAAAAAACCGTTAAATGGGTCCCACATATACATTTTGTTAACAAAATAGAATTTGAAATAGCTGCAATTCTTTCCAAATAGTTGTAATTCGTTCCAAAATGGCTCTAAATTTGTTGAGGATTTGCCCTTAAATTGATGAAATTGACTTCAATTTCAGCGTAAACTAATGATACAATGCATATGTGGGGCCCACTTCATGGTTTTGTTAACGGAATTTTAACAAAAATCATTAAGTGGTGGGAGTTTCTAAAAAAATTGGGAATGATAGGTGGAAATTTAGAAGAAAAATTCATTAAGGTGGGAGTTTCTAAAAACGTGAAAAATTTAGGTGGTTTTGAACAAAAAAATCCTAATTTTATTTGCATACGATGTGTGTTTTGACCACTGTAACATGATAAAATATGAAGGTACATAACATATTTTATTTTCAAGCTAAATTCATTTTGGCTCATTTTTCTTTGAAAGCATCCCTTACTCCCAACTATCGACTACAAATTTTGTTATATAGTACCCAATAAGGTACTTTTTGCTCATTGTCCAAATGAGAAAAAATTCAAAAGTACTTGAAAATACTTTATCATATTTCTCACTCATACTGAAATACTTTATCAGGATCAATTTGATCAAATGTGCCTTCACTCATGAACAATCAATTACTCGTGTATTTCAAAATAAAAAATTTCAAAAGTATATAAAAGTATAGCAAAGTGGATGTCTATCTATAGATTTCAAGAAAATATAATTGTTGATTTTTTAAAATTTTTTTACTTTTTAGGTTTTTAGATATTTAAATTAGAAGTTTTGAACATCTTTTATTAAAAATCTGATGGCTAAATTTGGAAATAAAACTTAATTACTTAATAAACATATTGATTTATTTTATTTATTTTTCCTTTTTTTATTTTTGGTATCCACCCCCACCTCTTCACTTATATAATAGAGATGGTTAAAACGGAGGGGATTATAGGTCCATCATTTACTACAGGGAAATTTTCATGTTTGACGGTTGTCATTGCATTCCCCTTATAGAAAGGGAGAATGTGATTCTATTATAAAACAAAGAAAAATTTTATCTTTTTGTAAGCATTTGGAAAGAAACCTCCACCATTATATAAAACTAGTACAAGTAGTTAAGCTTCTTTTCTTGTCATCTTTATATCCCTACTAACATTCTCTTTGCTTGGTTTCTATTGTGTGTATGTGTGTGTTGGTAAGGTTATGGTATGAAGAAATCCAATGGGTTCCCAACCTAGAAACCTTGCCATGTAGATAGACAACTCTATTGGGAAGGCTATTAGGATTTTCTCAAAAGGTGTGTGTCTATAAAAAATTTATATTAATTTATTGTTTTCATATCACCAAAAACGATTTTTTAAAAAAATTAAAGTAAAATCGAGTATGTATGGCTCCAAATATATTAGAAATGGTGTTGAAGTTACCAAAACGGTTTCAGGTTCTGTTAATTTAGGCAACGACCAACATTTGAATTATAATTTACGTAAAATACTATTAATAATATATAATATAAGGTGCTAGTGAATTATGAGCTTTGGGATTTCTAAAAATAATTTTTCACTTATAAATCAAAATCATTCATTGGTCAAAACTGATTTTGTTGAATACATCTTGTGAGTTCTTGCTTCACATATCTCAATCCAAAGGGATCTCACAAAACTTTTACATGGTCATAAAAATCATCTATCATTAGCTTTTCAAACACTCGTGATTTACATTAATATGATTTATAAATCATGACCTAAAGATAACAATTACAAAAACAGTATTATTAGAAAACTGAAAGATTATGTTATCATAAAGTTGCCTGAATAAATTATCTTTTAATGAGTTCTAAATATAATGAAAATTGTCAGTATAGTAACTTATGATATTTTAATACACATACAAAAGATATAAGACAACAACATCTTTTATGAGGATTTATGATCCAAACGAGTAATAATGGTCTTATTTTGACATATTTTAGTATACAAAAAAAAATCAAGTTCGTATGATAAACTCATGAAATTATAACATAATACTTAAGACATCTAGGTCTATCCTTGAAGGTTTAAAAATTGTCACGGTATTTTGATAAGAAATATATGGACTTTATAAGTCAATCGTGATGTTAAAAGGTTTTAAAAATATTCCTAAGTAATGTTTTTGGTTTAAGGAATTGAAATTCATATTAAAAGGATCAAAAATTTATTTTTACGATATTTCTTACAGATTTATGAATTAAAGATAATTATAAAAAGAAACCCATAAATTTGGTTGAATTTAATATAATATAAATTATTTTTGTATGAAAATATCATGGTGGTGAAGAGAGTTGATGGCGGGGAATGTGGCAGTCCAAAGCTTCCTTCATGGTGGTTACTTGAAACACGAACATTAGGCTCGGGGGTGTTTGATGCAGAAGTGATGTGGATTATTCAAAAATCAAAATACAGTATAATAATTCATCCAACAAACTTCACAAAAACGGAAAAAATCATACGAAACTCATAGAGGGCATCACACTTTAAAATCATACTTCAAACATATTTCAACCTGATTATAGTTCATAAAATAAATTCATACTTTAAAGCACAACGTAATGTTTCAAAAATCATGAATTCATGTTTCAATATAATAAAGTAAAGCCCCTAGAAAGGAGTTTCGACATAAGCAATAACTTCAAACAGACATAACACTCGGCAAAGATAATATTTCTAGAAAATTCCAGTGGAACAATAAAGTCTAACTCGATATATTTTCAACAACCGGTCACAACCTCAATTCCTATAACAAACAAGTGAAATATGACTCTTTGAAAACAGACTGTCTAATTTGGTCGCGGGCCACGACCAGTCTGCTTCCCGGGTCGCAACACTGGTTGCAACTCGTGAGGTAGCTACTGGTCCCACTCTTACGTATAACTCAAAACTTCACTAAGGGGCGTTTGTTTTGGGGTTTTCAGGAAAGGGTAAGGGAATCAAGTAACCTGATTCCCTTAGATGTTGTTTGTTACAACCTTTTAATTATTCCCTTTACCCTCTCCTTACCCCCAAACTCCTCTACACTCATTCCCCATCCTCCCCGAAGGAATCATTTTCCCTTTCTTCCATCTACACCATGACCATACTTTGACCAATGTTGACCACCTCAATGACAAACACCTAACACTACAACCTGCTCTGCTGCCCAGTCCCACCACCACCCCATCCTCAACAATCGCCGACCACCATCCCAAAACCACTATCGCGCCACCCAAATCACTACACCACCACGTCTCCACCACCAACGCTCCTTAAACCCCACCTCCCCCCTACAACCGCCAGCCTTTTCATACAACTGTCGCATAACCATAGCGCAACCGCCTTAACCACCCAGCCAGAACACTAAACCACCTCGTCCCCACCACCAACGACCCCTAAAACTGAAACCAAACCCTAACCCCTGCGAAAACCACCCAGCCACAACCTTAAACCACCCACCCAACCGCCCAACTCCATCACCAACCTTCGAAACCACCACAGATCCACCCGCATACCCACTGAACACCCACCTAAACCGCCAAATCCCCACAACAAGAGGAGAGAGAGATGCGAAGTGGTCGACACCTAGAGGCGGCCCGACTTATGCGATGAATTTCCGGTGGTTTGGAGGGATCGGAAAATATTTTGGCAGGAGGATGAATTTTCGGTGGTCTGAACAGAGGCACGGGGAAGGAAAAATAGAGGGGGAGGCCGGAGGGGAAGGAGGAGGGAGCAAGAAGGATTTTTTTTAACCAAACAATATATTTCAACAAAGGGTTTGCTTTCCTTACCCCTCCTACCCCTTTCTTGATTCCGTTTCCCTTACCCCCTATAAACCAAACGCCCCCTAAATCACACGCTCATGACTTCATACTTCGAATTAAATGAACACAACTTCAAAATTACATCATTCATAATCCACAAAACAATCTCAACAAACAATTTACTCAAACTAAGGATTTCATGAATTTTACAAAATATAACTAAAATTTCAGAAAAACATTATAAACTCCAATTTCCATGAGTACCCAATCTAATTACTTAGCAACATATCAAAATCATAGCATGAAAAAAGTCTTAGGACAACATAATCATGGTAATCTTATACCTATCAAAACATCAATTTAACTGTAATAATACGGAAACCGAAGTCTATGAAACTTCAAGTACAAATTACCACATGAAACACTTATTTCCAAGATACTCGAAACCACTCCTAATCATGATTCTATCATAAACAATATATCAACAAACTTAACCAAAAATCCTAACATGATACTAATCTTGCCATGATCGAAAATGAAAAGAACATGACATAAAATACTAACAAGATACTACGACTCTAACATGAGTAGTAACGTTCTAAAACAACTACTTTTATCCTTACGTGCTCGAAGAGTCATTAGTTACCACAATCAATTCCAGAAGTGCAGAAATAATACAACTCCAACATCACCTTCATGACTCATCTGAACAAAACGGAAACCGCAACCACGTCTTTCACTTTATTCAAAGACAAATCACACCACAATCAAGATTCTTTCGAGTATATGAATTTCGACTACTCACACGTCCAAATCCGTAAGAAATGAAGTTTATATGAAGCAAACATAATAGGGGTGCAGATTTGGCCAAAATGGCGTAGAAAAAGAGAAGGGAGAAGAGTGAGCAGAATTTTTGATTCATTTTTAAAAAATAAGAGGGTTTGATAGGAGAGATTAAGGTGTGATAGTCACAAAATTGTTGTTTTATCCAAAGCATTTGGGAACAACATGTTGTTGGTGCAACATATTCAACCTCTATAGTGGATAAAAAGCAATTGTGTTTTTCTTTTTGGTACTCCAAGAAACTAAACTATGACTAAGGAACTAAAACATACCTGATGTACTCTTTCTATTGACCAAAACTGTAACATCCCTGATTCACACATTAGCTTAATTAATGCTAAGTACAGCGAAGAACCCAATCCAGATTAGTACCATCACACTTATCAAACTCATTCCAAGAGGGTGGAACCCAAAACTCACTAAGTTTAAGAAACTTTTCAAACTATTTGATTAAACCCTGTATAAATTCAAATGAATTATCTTAGAGAAATAGCTTAATTGTTATAATTCTACAGAAAAACGGCAGAGCTCCGTTTGTGATACAGACTGCCTAAAATTTGATTTAGAACTCGCGTCTAAAAGACAAACCTGCTTGAATCAAAACCAACACCCGTAACTCATATTGTCCAACTACTCCATCCGAATCATTTTCTCCAACAATTCTCGCATAATCCAAGTTCCAAACTCCAAAACTTATCTAAAATTTGAGATCTAAGTCTCATTTAACTTTTGTTACCTCAGTAATTGAAAACGGAATACGAATAATAAACAATTATATATATACAATTACATTGTAGTCGTCCTTGCCGCGTTACAACAATCGTGAATAACACATAAACTTCCAACATCAAAGCTTCTTTTTAACCTGGAATAAATAGGGCATTGCCACCCACCAAGTGACATGCCATATAAATGACAAAATAAACATTTGACACATCAATAACGCGCTGAGTACTAAACCTGTAAAATAAGCAAAACATGCTTTGGTGGTTTAGTTAAAACGACTCCCAGATAATCATAATAGATAATCATAACACATTGTCCAACTTGCATTTCAAGTGGCAATATTCTTACCATGAATCCAAACCTTAAAACATATCATCATTTGGTCATTGTTTTAGTACTCGTCCCGTCATTCAATTATAAAAAAAAAAATCACTCAAAGTAAGCAACGAGTATTCACAAATCAAAGAGTAAGTCATCTATCATTCGGGGTCGACTTCATTAACTACAAATCAACGCAATTTTAACCTTATTTCACAACCAACAATAGGCTCGAGAGAACCACAGTAGGGGCCAATTCAAATTATTGCCACAAGAGGCGAAATCAATCAATCAAGTATCATTCCATTTCAATGAAGGCAATTTGACAACTCTAGCAAACATGTCATGGTTACTCTACATAATAATTTTCATACATAAGTTAAATAAAGTAACTCATTGATAAACTCATTAAATTTCATTATAAGACATGTCAAGGGAATCTATATTTGCATCAAACACACGTTAGTAACGCAATGGATTTGGGAGTCCCAAGCGACCCATAAACAATGATAGACCTGGGAGTCCCTCGGATCTAATATGAAAAGAATACATTGGACCCGAGAGACTCGGGCGACCCACAAACAATGTGTTAGTCTAGTATCAACACTAGATCAACTAAAAGAAGGGGGTAAATTATAGTTGTTGGGGATTTTAGACACTTTTTTCAGAATATAAAAACTCTTTAATAAACAAAAGAGAATAAGATAAAAGAGTAGGAACAAAGAGTAGGATCACAGATAGATACTTTTAACAAGGTATTCTTCCAAACTTCTATAGGAAGAAACCTTGCCTTCTCTTATTTATAATAGCGTTTACAACTCAATACATCCTATTATAAATATCTTCTTACTCTGTTCCTCTAGGAACTTGACCCTACTCCCAGTCACCTTGTTCCCCCTGAACTCGTGACGTTCTCACTCGACTTCACTCGAAGTCTTCTCACTTGACTTCACTCGAAGTCTTCTGACTTGACTTCACTCGAAGCTTTCTCTTTCTCTTTCTCTTTCTCTATTGATTACACAAGTTTCTCACTTGTAATTTATCTCACCAACACTCAATACAATAATTTGCTATGAAGAGAAGTAAATAGAATGAAAACTTTCTAAATATAATTGAACTTGAAAGTCTAGAAAGTATTAGTCTTCATTTTGGTTTTCTTGTGCTATATATAGGAGAATTCAGTAGCCTTATTAGGTTATGGGTCCATGAATATAGCCCGTTATCCGCCCATCAAGTGGTTGTTATGTGCATGATTATCTCTTACTCATTCCACGGCGCCAGCAACCACAATCTCCAACAAATCAGCTAGTGGTTGGTTTGTTGCGCTGAAGACTAGGAAGTTTTTTGGGCTTCCTAGATATCAGAAACTGACTGACTGTTTGTTTTTGGTCTTCCTAGATATCAGGAACTGCTAATAGAATTAGTTTGTTGCTGAGTAAGACTTGGTTGTTACACCCTCCTTATAATCAGCATGTTGTTGCTAGATTGTTACAAGTTCAGTTAGCACTTCCTCCATAATCGTAGTATGTGTTGGTTGTTGCACTTTCTAGATTATAGGAACTGATTTCCTGGTTTTTAGGAACTAACTAACTGGTCTGCACCTGGTCCTCCTGAATTATAGGGGCTGTAATTTAGAGTTCATTTCCTTCTTTATAGCACACATTTTGTTGCTTGATTGTGGCACGTTTAATGACTCGTTCAAATCCTGTACAACACTAATAAACTAAGACTACTAATATAATATCATGAAAATAATTTTATTCAAATTCATATTCCACAACATTAGGATTATTCAAAGCAAAAATCATATGGATAATAATCGAGTGAATAAACAACTAGTTTGAATAACTTAATTAGGTTAAGCTCATAACCATTTGTACATAAGTTATAAATAAACTAATTATTTCAAAATACATAAATAAATAAATATAAAACTAATATTATTTACGGAATTAAATACTAAGAAAATACTAAGTCTAATAATAAACCTAAGTCTAAGAAATATAAAAATAACTAAAATAAATAAAAACCTAGATTCTAATACATTATTTATTTGAGTGAATATAATAATTAATTTAAATAACTTGATTAGGTTAAACTCTTAACCATTTCTCCACAAGTTAAACTTAAACTAATTATTAATCAAGCACATGAAATGTTAAAAACGATTTATATACATTTTATTATAAAGTCCAAAAACATTATTTGTCATCATTAAAACAGTGAATACGACAATATTCCCCCTTTTTATGATGGCAAATAATTGGCAAAAGATAGGAAAATTAATAAAAGAATGAAAGAATAAAAGAATATATATATAACTTCAATTCTATGACTATAGGGAAGATAAGAAGATAATCAAGATAAGCAGTAGGAGCTAAGTAGTTTCAGAAATTTTTTAATCATGCCAATAGCTCTTCCCCCTTTTGTCATCATCAAAACTAAGTAGTGAAACTGCAGCACTAGTAGAGTCAACAGTCTAAAGTCAAGTCAGTAGCTCTAACATTGTTATCTCATAATATTAGCCATCCAAACATTCCACGAGTATTTAAAGCAGGAACCACTAGTTGAAAAACATCAATTTGCGGCTATCTATTTGAGGTGTTTTAGTCAAATAGCAGCAAAACAAATTCAATTTTTTTGATTATTAAAACACGAGTATTAATTTGAGGAGTTTTTGTTTTAAAACGTCTCAAATGTCTCCTTTGTGGCGTTTCTAATTATACGCCTCACCTCACCTCTCACATGTTGCCTCTCCCAACCCGTAAAAATAGAAAGAGCTGCGAGTCTGCGTTCCCGCAACAAATTTGCTGGCTTCTCCTCAGTTCTCCATAGTTCGAGCATAATTCTTGTTTCTCAATCCTCCATTCCTACAACACCTATTTCTTCAATGTGGACTTCTTCCGTTTTCTTCAAGTCTATGAATCGAGATTTGGGTAAGGAATATTCCATTAAATGAATAGCTGTAAGTATCAGCCTCTTTTACTAGGGTTTTGCTTCATTCATTTTAAACAAACTACTTAATTAGTGAAATTTGGATTCGAATTCATTATGGGGGCAATTTGATTCTTAGGTTTTAGGATTTTGTTATTAAAATTCCATTCTTCAATTATGTCTTTGGGGCTGCGTAAATGGTAGATGAAGCGACACTTGCCTTGCTCGGTAAATTCCTCCTAATTTCGATTGTCATTTCAATTCAATTTGCATTCCTTGATTTTTTCTAGTTCTGTATGCAGTTGATATTGATATGAATCTACAACTTATATCAATCTTCAATTTCGACATAGCCTAGAATTCTTTTAATCTTTTACATTTTTTGGTTAAAACACTGATTAAGAATTGGTTGGTTCAACTATTACATGTTTTCTTGAAGTAAACCAAAGGTCTGATACTCTAATCCATTCTTCATTTAGTTTTGGTCATTAGGATGACGTAAGAAAGTTTAGTATAGCTACTCTACAAGAGCAAGGGCCACTTAATAAATCGTTCCAAATTTTAAGAATAAATTAACACTTGACACACCTTCAGAGATCTAGGCCAAAGGCAAGGATCCACTTCCTGCTGGGAATAGTTTGGACTATATGGAGATGGAAGAACCAGACAATGTAAGCTGCAAGGATCCACTTCTTGCCGAGAGGTCTTACTGATACTTATGATTCTGTGAGAAAGTCTAATATACGATGTAAGTTGTTCACACGTACTCCCTGAATTATCTATCATTTGTTTTGGAAGCTTGAATTTGGATCACATTGATGAAGTATGTCCTCAAGTAGCTATTGTATTCTGTGGCAATTGCGAATTATCTACTTCTGCGACTCTGTCTTCTATTCTAACTTTGGATATGCTATATGATTGTGTACTCTAAGTCTTAGACCCTCCTATTGTTACCTAGGTGGAGACTTGTAAAGAGCGGATAGCATCTGCCATTGAAAATCTCAAACCAATGACATCATGGGAACGATCAGATGCTGCTAGTCAAGCTCTAGATGGCGTACTACTAGGCGGCCGAGGTTTTGGGGCCGCAATGGAAGCCCTCTTCAGTTACCTTGGATCAGAATATGGAACCACCTTTGCATTAGGTATAACTACTTCACGCTGTAGTAGTTTGATGTCTGGGTTCTGTGGCTGTTCATGTTAGAAAAAGTAAAATGACAATGTAATGACTATTAGGATTCTTCTCTTCATGAATTAATAACTAAATAACTGAGGTCCATTTTTCCTCTGTGAATACTCTGCAGCTAGGGTTTTTGCTTTTTTGTCTGGTGTTCCTGATTATAGATCTGTGCAGCTAGATACGAGGTGATATGGTGAGCAATATGCTAGTAAAAGAGAGGATATTGACTGTGCTTTACTTCCTGAGAAGACCTCATTTTACAGGGATCTGGTAAGTTGGTTTAGTTGTAGTCCTTCCGTAGTTGTTTACAACTAGAAAATGTAAGCATTGACATATATTTCACAGGCTACTATAGCTGTTCAAGCAGGTGTTTGTATGGACTTGTTCGCGGTTACAAATGAGTATGCACATCTAGCACCCCTTAGAGGTCCTAAGCATTGAAAGTGGAGGGTCCCCGTTTTTGTATCCAGATACTGATGATTCAATACTTCCTCAGGACATGTGAGTACCATATATTCTCAAAAGCAAAGTACAGACGCTTCAGTTGGCAGATGTTAGTCATGTTATTAGCTAGTAAGGCCTTATTCTTCTTTCGGACTGATTGAGATCATCTCACAATTTAAATGTTGCCTCATTTTTGCAACTTAAATTTGAGAAGTTTGGAGTCCATTGCCTTAAGATCTCATGTGTGTGCAATAACATGACAATAGTGCTAGCAATAGGATCAAAAACATGATTGCTCATTGTTGTATTCGTTATTTTGATGATGACAAATAAAGTATTATGAATATCTTAATTAGTTTTATTTTAGCTTAAGATTAATTTTAGTACTTAGTTGTAACAGTTTATTCTATAGAATGTATTTGTTTTATTTCATTTTGGAACAATTGGCTTTATTGTAACTTATGGAGAATTGGTTATAAGTATAACCAAAATTAAGTTACTTAAGTTAATGGTTTATTCGAATAAATTACTTGACTGTGTTGGCTTGATTAAATCCTAATCTTATGGAATATTAATTTTAACAAAATTAATGTCCATAATGTTAGTAGAGTTAGTTTATGATGTTTGCACAGGTTTGAACGAGTAAAGGATATGCGCTACAACAAGCAACAACCTAGCTACAAAGTAGGAAACAGATTCTGGTCAGTTGGTTCCTGGATTATAGGAGGCCTAACAAACTGCCACTTCCTTAGCGCTATCAACTAACTGAATCCTAATGAAGTGGAGATAGAGGCTGACTGGGCGTGGATTTAGTGGGATGACTTAGTGGAGATAACGGCTACAAAGTGGTTGGATATGGGCTACATTCAAGCGCCCATAAGCACCTAGTGGAGCACAAGATTTCCTATTATAGCTGAAGAAAGTCGAATTGGAATTTAAGACTTTCCAGATTTTCATGTAATTTATCTAAGAATCTTTATTCGATTTTCTCTCTTCAATTCATCATAATCATTGTAATTCATTTTGAGTGTTGGGGTGAGAGAAATTTTGTAAGAAAGTTTCTATCTCTGAGAGTGAAAAAGAGAAAGAGAAAGAGAAGACTTCTAGAGAAAACTTTTAGAGAAGTCAAGTGAGAAAGTCACGTGTTCATGCCAATTCCTAGAGGAACAGAGTGAGGTGTTATTTATGATAGGGTGTAACAAATATTATAAATAAAAGGGGAAGATTTCTTCGTAGAGAATTTTGGAAGAAGATCTTGTTTAAAGTATTCCTTGAGTTCTTTCTTAATCATCTCTTTATTTAATTTTAAGTTTAGTAATTCCGAAAAAAGTGTCTAAAATTCTCATTACTACAATTCACCCCCCTCTTTTAGTAAATATAGTATTCTATAGGACCAACAATTGGTATCAGAGCTAGTTCCTCCAGAATCAGCTAACACTGAGGAGACAGATCCAAGAAAACATGAATATTACGGGAGAAAAACTTGATGAGGGATACTCTACCAAACGTCCTCCAATGTTCAACGGCAAACACTATCCTTATTGGAAGAACCGAATGGAAATATTCATTAAGGCTGAGAATTATCAAGTATGGAGAGTAATCGAGATAGGTGACTTTGAAGTCACAGAGAAGAATGAAAAATGCGAGCTAGTTCCTAAACAACTATCAAAGTATGATAAAGAGGACTTCGAAAAGATGGAGATGAACGTCATGGCCAAGAAGATCCTTCATTGTGGTCTTGTTCCTCATAAACACAATAGAGTCATGGGATACAAGAGTGCAAAGCAAATGTGGGAACTTCTTCAAGTTACACATAAAGGAACAAGCGAAGTCAAAAGATCTAAGATAGATATGCTCATGCACATATATGAGCTTTTCCAAATGAAACCTAAAGAGTCAGTTCATGATATGCTGACCAGATTTTCAAATATTATCAACGAACTTGACTCTCTAGGAAAATCAATCACTCCAGAGGAACAGGTACGAAAAGTTTTGAGAAGTTTTCCACAAGACGACAAATGGATGGCCAAGGTGACAGCTCTGCAAGAAACCAAGGATTTCACCAAGTTCAACATTGAACAACTTGCTGGATCCTTGATGACCCATGAGCAGGGTGTCAAAAAACGGCCGTTCCGGAACGGTTCGGCCGTTTTGGAACGGTTTTGAAGATTACCGAACCTTTTTTTACCGGTTTAGAACGCTGGAAAAAAAGCCCTTTTTTTTGCCTTATCGGCCGTATTCACACGTTTTGTCACGAAGCGCCCGCATTTTCCGCATCAAAACGTGCCCTTGCAAACCTTTTCAAATTTTGCAGAGGAATCTTATCTTTACCAGGTTTACCACTCTACACTCCAATAATGAAAAACGAGAAAAGAAGGGGAAGAAGAGAACACCACAGCACCGTCTATATAAATCAATGAACCTAAATGTAATTAAAGCAATTAAAACTGAAAATAAAATTAAAAACACATAAAATTAGGGTGGAATATTGAAGTGGGGGAAGAGCTTCGGCATATCTCAAAGCTTGCGCATTTTCCAGATTAGCGTTCGATCTTCAAACAACAAAAATCGAGACTTTGTTCTTGTTGCTGCTTTGCTCTTGCTCCATTGTATAAATAGAAAATTTACAGAGAAAAAATGGAGAAGATGAAAAGAAAGAGAAAAGAAATGGAGAAGATGAAAGGAAAGATAGAGAGAAAAGCAGGATGTGTGAGGGAGATGAAGTTTGATATTGATGTGAGGAAAAAACACGGATCAGTGACGTGTTTAATGTTGCTAGCTACTTAAGTTGGAGTTGGATCAGTGACGTGTTTAATATTTTAATTTATGTTTTTAAGTTTTGTAATTAATTTTTAAAAAAATTATGTTTACTATGCTATAGAGCATTAATAAATGTTATAGAGCATTAATTTTAATTTTTGTTTGAAAGTTTTGTAAATTTGTTGACTATGTTAGGGTGTATCAATAAATGTTTAATGTAATGGGTCCAATATTTAACTATCATGTTAGTACTATGTCTTGGTTAAATAATTAATTATGATAGTATGACTTATAAATGTGTTTATCTATATTGGTCTATCTATGCTAAAGTCATATTTCATGTTTTATTAGATAACTCGATAAAATTACTAATCGCTAATAAAAACAATATGCATAGGAAATAATTTAAATACATTCTACTAATATTTATGGATAAATATAAGCTAATTATAAATTGACGATGAGTTTATTATAGGAAAAATGGAAAATAATAATCCCACATTTGGACGCTCTTCTCAAAATAATCCCACATTCACTTAATTTCAGAATAATCCCACCTTTGACATACGTCTGCTCAAAATGGGTCTTTTTGAGAAGTAAAGGTCCATTTTGAGCAGACGTATGATAAATGTGGGATTATTCTGAGCAGACCTTGTCAAAGGTGGGATTATTCTGAAATTAAGTGAATGTGAGATTATTTTGAGAAGACCGCCCAAAGGTGGGATTATTATTTTCCATTTTTCCTTTATTATAAAGTTAAACTAATTACAAATTTTAATTATAAAGTGTATACATTATAAGTTTGTTATGCGTAGAAGTTTAACGAAAAATGGCACCAAATTCAAGAGAGGGGGATATTGGATGGAAGTTTGGTGAAGCAGTTGATGGAAATAAAAATAAAATAAAATGCAAGTTTTGTGATCGAGTAATTAATGGGGGGATAACGAGGCTAAAGCAACACTTAGCTCACAAAAATGGTGATGTTGCTTCTTGTGAACATGTCTCGGTTGATGTTCAAAGGGACATGATGGCGATGGTGATGAGTAATTCCGATAAGAAGGGAGATAAACAACGGATGGAGAGGGAGTTAGAAGAAGAAATTATAAGATCAATGAACCGGAATGATGATGATGATGATGATGATGATGAATTGCAATATGCTGTACGACAAAGTAGAACTCAACATGAATTTGATCATCATCGAAGCGCGTATAACCAAAATAGAGGTGTATACGGTGAAGGAGGCAGCAGTCGTTTCCCACAAATACGTCGATCATCATCGGTTCGAGATTTTGCATATAGTAGAGGGAGAAATGTGGGGTTTGAACTGGCATCAACACCAACAGCAAGATTGAGAGCCCGGGAAGTAGTTTTAGAAAAAGACACCCAAAAGAAAAAACAAACAAAGCTTGGTACAAGTATTTTAAAGAAGGCTAAGAAGTCAATCATCAAAGCTTTTGGAAATTGGATGATTGACACTAATCTACCTTTCAGAGCAATCGAGTCTAAATATACTAATCCACTCATGGATACTATAAGAGAAAATCCCAATACTCGAGCTCCTACGGCATATGACATAGCTGAGGTATAATTATATATTATTAAGCTTATTTAGTTTACATAATAAATATTTTTTTAAGCATTAATTTGTTTTTTTTAATTTAAGGTGTATCTGCCCGAGGAATATAAGGAAATGAAGGAATATATCAAATCCTTCGAGCCAATTTGGAATGAAAGGGGTGTAACTATAATGTGTGATGGTTTGTCTGGACCAACTAATATGCACATTATTAACTTCCTTGTGCAGTTCGTGGAACCGTGTTCCACAAGTCGGTTGACGCAACAGATGTGTTGCATAGAGATGCTGACTACTACCTCAAACTCATGAAGAAGGTAGTGGAAGAAATTTGGGCAGACAAAGTTGTCCAAATAGTGACAGACAATGAAGCTTGTGTGAAGGCCGCTGGAAAGAAAATAATGGACGAGTTTCCACACATATATTGAGAAAGCTATATAGGGAAGAAAAACAGCTTGTGCAGCTCAATGTTTAGATCTACTCCTAGAAGATATAGGGAAGAAAAACTCTGTCAAGCCTGTTATTGAGAAAGCTAGAAAGATCTCTAAATTCATCTATCATTACAAATGTGCAATCATCTATATGAAGAATTTCACTGATGGTAGGGAAATTACACGTCCTGGTATCACTAGATTTGCCACACAATTTATAATGTTGGAGAGTGTTGTAAGGCACAAGACTGCCTTACAAGATATGTTTGACTCCACTGAGTGGCTTGCTAGCAAATATGGGCAAATGAGTAGTACATTGGCAGTTGAAGTTCGTAACCTCTTGTCTAAAAACCCTTCAAGTTCGGTTGCTAGATTTTTGGACAAAGCAAATGAAATCTTGAAGATACAAGAGCCCATCGTCAAAGTTTTGAGACTGGTTGATGGAGATGTACAACCAACAATGGGGTTCGTATACGAGGCAATGGAACGATGTAAGTTGGCTATCTAAGACGCCACCCCATACTATAAAAGCTATTGGAAAATGATAGACAAGAGATGGAACTTTCAGCTACATGTGGATTTACATGTTGCAGGTAATCTTATTGTAAAAAAGTGTTATTAATTTTTGTTTATGCTAAATCTTGCTAGGACAAAACTTAGCTGGGAGCTACAGCCAAGATTCCACCAGGTTGTCGGTAGCTGTCAAACACAGCTAAGATGAATGAGTTAAAGCAGAAATAAAGATGAAGACAAGACACCAGAGGAGATTCCACCAGGTTGTCGGTAGCTGTCAAACACAACTAAGATGAATGAGTTAAAGCAGAAATAAAGATGAAGACAAGACACCAGAGGTGGTGACGAGGAAACCCGTGGAATAAGAGAAAAACCGCGGGTGGCTTTGAGTCCACCAATCCACTATGTATTTGATTACAGCCCTAGTGCCTTTGTAACTAAGCAACTCGTAATTTGTAAGCTAATTAGACAGTGCTAGTACTTGCGTATGTAATTGCTAAAGTGTATCAACTTGTTTTTTTACAATTGCTTCGAATGTATATATAACTAGGAAGATTATAGCCGTTGGAACCTAGCTATCTCTTGAAACAGCCTCAAATCCTTTATTTATGCCTGCCATTAATGCCAATTAGCACGATTCTTGCTTCTTTATTGCCTTTGCATTTATGGCTTTTATCTTTATGCGGATCTTCAGACTTTGATGCCTTGATTTGTAACGCTTTAGAAAACGGAGTTGTACTCTTTTAGCTGGGCGATATCTAGCTGGTCTTCCTTAGCTGGCGAACTTCAAGCTGGATTTCCTTAGCTGGAGGTTCCAAGCTGGGAGCTTGTAGCTGCAATGACTCTTAACCTGCACCAATAGCTATATAAATTTCATGGCGTAACAATTGCCCCTAACTTGTAGATTATGCTGCTGGTCTGGCGTAGCAAAGCTGCAAGTTAATGATGCGTTAGTGTAACGTTTGTCATTTAAGGTAGGCCTTTTCAAAAGGCGCAATCATTAAATAGAACACACTGTAGCTTTAATGAACTGAATTTAATTTATGCACTTAAGTTCATTTAAACCAAGTAATAAATACTAGCCGTTTGTGTGTTAGAGTAGGTTTAAAAATCAAAAAAATTGCGTGAAGATCCACATTTCCGTTTATTGCCTTCTCTCTTTGGTAAGTCTACTCTCTTTCTCTCTTCCTTTCCTCTTTTCGACTCTTTGTATGCCTTTTAAGCAATCTGCTAGGAAAAAGGTTTTTTATTCCTAGACCTACGTTAATGGGGAAAGCTAAAGACGACGTAGCTTCTTCTATCACCTGGGAAGACATCGAAAATATTAGGGTTAGAGGTGGTTTCCCAGTTAGTACAGAGTTTGTTGTTCCTGAGGAATTCGATCGGCCGGAGAATACCCCCGACGATCTAGTTTGTTTCTATGAGTACCCCTTCCTCCTAGGTTATAGCTTCAGTCTCACACCCTTAGTGCGTTCCTTCGTAGAGGTTTTAAATTTCTCCCCTGGTCAGTTAATGCCAGGCTTTTGGAAAGTCTGTTTTACCGCAGAATCTGCTACTAGGGACTGGAGCCCTCCTTTCGCGCTAAAAGATCTACTAACCCTCTATAGTTTGAAAATCCTTAACCCTAACAAGGTCACTCTTAGGCAAAAACCTAAATACCCTTCTCCTGTCGAAGGAACTGGTGCATCTGAGTCTTTCTGGAAGACTCGCTTTTTCTTTGTTGCCAAGGACTCTCTTGGCGAAGCTGGGGTGTTTCTCCCCTCCGGCTGGCCTGCTGGAGGTATTTTACCCGTTTCTCCCTTTCTTTTCAGAATTCTTTATTAACTATGACTTTAACCTTGCTTTTGCTCAGGTTCGCCTGAAGCTGTGGAGACTTTAGAAGACCGGGACGAAAGAGCTAAGGTGTTTTTGAGTATTTCTCTGGAAAAGAGGACCTACAACCCCCCTTTCAAAGCAATTCCTATTTCATCTTTGACCCCTACTACTTCCGAAATAGATTCCATGTCTTCTGGTAAGACAACCTTACTGATCTACTTTGTCTTTTAGGGTTTTTCTAGATACAAATATTTTAATCACGTTCTATTGTACTTTTGTAGTCAAAGGTAGCACGTTGTCTCAAGCCGATGCTGTTGCTAGGTTAAAAAGAAAGAGATCTGGAGTCCCTGCTAGCTCCAACCAACCTAGGCCAGCTACTCCTGCCAAGGTGGCCACTTTTGGTCCTAGCATGCCACCCCCCATAATTAAATTAGATTTAGATCCTCCTCCTCCTCCTCCTCCTAGTACTTCAATGGTCAACCTACCCCTGCCAGCTAACTTCCTATCTGAGGATGGGTTGAATAATGGCATATGGCCTCATGCTGAGAGGCTTTTCTTTCCTGCAGCAGCTAAACGTCTCAGGTATGAGGATCCTGAGGTGATTGTGAACCATGCGGTTCAACACTCTCTGCAGGTACGACTCTTTGCCTTGGTCGCTCTAGTTTTGAGGCTCTTAACTACCCAATTTTCTTATATGTTTGTCGTTTTCCTTTCTAGGTCTTACAGAACTGTCTGGCAGCATGCTCTAGCTTGAGAGCAGTTGCTACGATGTTGTCTAAGCTTAAGGCTTCTCAAGCTGAGGTGGCGGCTTTAAAGGAGGAACTGGAGAAGGCCAAGAAGGGGCAGGCTATAGCTGAGGAGCAACATAGGGTTGAGACTTTGCTTTTAGAGAAAGAGAGGGATGCAAAGAAGCTCTTCGCAGCTTCAGCTGAAGCTGAAATTGCTGCGGCTAGGGAGGAAGCTAAGGTGGCTACCCATAAGCTGGCAAAGATAGTGAAGGAGAAGGAGGCGTCGGATGCCCAGCTGGCGCATCAAAAGGATATCCATCTGGATAAGATGGCTGAGGTTCAGATTGTTGAACCTGCCAAGCTAGCATACCTGATGCTTTTCAAGAACCTGGGGACTAAGGAATTGCACAAATATACCGATGCTTTTCTAGCTACCATGGGGAGCATCGCAGATCTTGAAGCCCTGGCCTTGGGTTTGCTTCGTCCTGGGCAAGAAGTTTCTACGGCTGATTCATCGGCTAAAGACCTAGCTGAGCCCTCAGCAAAGGTTGTGGATGATGCTGTAGCTGAACCTTCTAGTAGTTCTGCCCCAGTAGCTGAGACGTCCAAGCCTGCAGCTGAAGAGGCCCCAGCTGAAGAAACGGCTTAGTTCCCCCCTGGTTCAAACTTGTCATTCTGCTTTTGTCAAATAATTTTAATTTTTATGCTTTGGATAATTTTACCGCCAGCCAAGGGGCTGGTGCGTCTTTTGAACAGTTTTTACTTTGGTATATACATATTTCTTAGATCTTTAGTACAAATGAGCTAGCCGCTTTTATGTTTTTACCTGGCACTTTATGATGCCAATGACTTGTGTGATGGGCCCTGTTGTCTTAGCGTATAACCCTTAGCTGATGCAACCTTGGTAGCTTGACTTCTGAGTAGCTGTGTTCCAAGGTGTCTAGGTGTTCTTGCGCCTTTTGGTAGCTTAGGGAGTTGAGTAGTGCTCCACTTGAAGCTGGTCTTGCGGTACCTGCGTGTGTTGGCTAGGCCAAAATAGTCGTTGGCATAGCCGACGACTCTCCGATGCCTAAGTTAGTATGGACTTTAGATAAAATCTTTGTAGGTAGAAAATGCAAGGAGGATGGCCTAACCTGGTGTTCCTTGGCTTTGCTTAGCTGTCTTTCCTTACCTGGTGTGACTGCTTAACATCCGATGTCTTAGGTACAACAAATGATTACTTAGTTTCTTTAGAAGTGATAAAGTTTAAGATGTGAAGCATTCCAACTTCTAGGTACAGCTTCCCCTTCGGTCGTAGCTAGGCGATATGCCCCTTGCCTATTAACTGTTCAATTAAGTAGGGGCCTTCCCAACTAGCACCTAGCTTTCCAGCATTCGATTCCTGGGTGTTCTGGAAGACCTTTCTTAGCACCCAATCTCCTTGCTTAAAAACTTTTTCTTTCACGTTTTTGTTGAAGCTGCGGGCCACAACCTGTTGCTGAGCAGCCATCCTGACTAGTGCGCTGTCTCGCAGTTCTTCTATGGTGTCTAAATCATAAGACAACTTAGAATCATTTAGCTCAGAAGTTAGGAGCCCATACCTGGCAGTAGGTACAGCTACCTCTGCTGGTAATACTGCTTCACAGCCGTAGACTAACGAGAACGGGGTCCGTCCTGTTGCTCCTCTAGGTGTTGTCCTGTTGGCCCAGAGAACTCTAGGTAGTTCTTCTACCCATTTACCTTTTTTGGCTTTTAACCTCTTTTTGATGCCGTTGATGATCACCTTGTTGCTGGATTCAGCTTGTCCATTAGCTTGAGGGTATCTGGGTGTTGACGTTACCAAGTTGATGTTCCATTCGTGGCAAAATTGCCGTGTCTTACCACTTATAAACTGTGATCCATTATCGCATACAATCTCACTAGGTACTCCAAACCTGCAAATAATGTTAGTATGTATAAAGGCAATCACCTCTTTATCCCTTACCTGCTTGAATGCCTCAACTTCGATCCACTTAGAGAAGTAATCAGTTAAGGCCAACATATACACTTTTTGACCTGGCACAGCTGGCAGCTTTCCCACTATATCCATGCCCCACCTCATGAATGGCCAAGGTGTCAACGTGGGGTGTAATGGCTCGGAAGGCCTATGTATCATACCTGCGTGCTTTTGACAACTCTCACATTTAGCTACGTACCTCTTGGCGTCCCTACGCATAGTCGGCCAATAATAACCATAGGACAAGATTTTGTTGGACAAGCTCCTTCCTGCAGTGTGTGAGCCGCATTCTCCTTCATGAAATTCCTTGAGGGTAGCTTCCCATCGTTCTTTCTCCAAGCATCTCTGCAAAATGTCTTGCTTAGTTTCACATTTAAACAAGACTCCAGCTATTACCTGGTACCTGCTGGCTTTCATGTGTATCTTTCTTGATTCCAGCTTGTCATCTGGTAGTATGTCTCTTTCTAGGTAATCTACCAGCGACTTCATCCAGCTATTAGCACTTGCCTCGTTATTAATGCTAAGTACGCCGCTTGCCTCTTTGTTGATAGCTGGCGCAGCTAAGTGAGCGATAGGGACATTGCTGAAGCTGCATTCCCTAAGTGCGGATCCCAGGTAAGCTAATGCATCAGCTTGTGTATTCTGGTCCCTTGGTACCTGTTGTATTGTAAACTCTTGAAATAACAACATCTTCGATTTGACCAGCTCCAAGTACAGGGTCATCTTTGAATCCTTAGCTGCATACTCTCCTTTTACCTGGCTGACTATAAGCGAGGAGTCACTATATACCTGCAACCTGGTTGCCCCCAGATCCTGAGCCACAGTCATACCTGCAATCAGAGCCTCGTACTCGGCTTCGTTGTTAATAGCTTTAAAATCACAACAAATAGATCGTATTATCATGTCCCCCTGTGGCGATTTTAGGACTATACCTAATCCAGCTCCTCTAAAGTTGGACGAACCGTCCACAAATAGTTTCCAACTTCCTGCAAGAGTTACCTGGTTAATATGCCGTACTTCCTCATCTGCTGAGGTAGCTAGGTTAGGACTGAAATCTGCCACAAAATCGGCAAGAGCCTGGGATTTTATAGCCGTTCGTGGTTGGTACCTGATGTCATAGGCACTAAGTGATACGGCCCATTTGCTCATCCTGCCAGTGTATTCAGGTTTGCGTAACACAGCTTTTACAGGATAATTAGTCATAACACAGATAGGATACGCTTCGAAATAGTGTCGAAGTTTCCTCGAAGCTGTATATAAAGCTAACACTAATTTTTCCAGAGAAGTGTACCTGGTTTCTGCATCAAGTAAGGATTTACTGATATAATATACGGGTAGTTGCTGGTTGTCAGCTTCTCTGGCCAATACCCCGTTAACAGCTGTGCTACTTACAGCTAGATAGAGCTGTAGCGTCTCACCTGGCTTCGGCTTGGAAAGTACAGGCGGTGCAGATAGGTACGCTTTTAGCTGTTGTAAAGCAGCTTCGTGTTCTGTAGTCCAATCAAAACCTTTATTTTCTTAAGCACGTGATAGAAGAGATGACACTTATCTGAGGATCTGGAGATGAAGCGATTAAGCGCTGCTACTCTTCCCGTCAGCTTCTGAACTTCTTTCAGGTTCTTGGGAGATTGGATGTTGATGAGTGCTCTGATTTGGTCTGGACTAGCTTCGATTCCCCTCTGTGTTACTATGTAACCTAGGAACTTGCCAGCTGGTACTCCGAACGAGCATTTCGTTGGATTCAGCTTCATGTTGTACTTCTTCAAAACGTCAAAAGTGTCTTGTAGGTGAGATACATGATCCCCAGCTTGTTTGGATTTGACCAGCATATCATCGAAATAGCCCTCCATCGTATCCCCAAGCTGTTTTTCGAACATCTTGTTCACCAGGCGCTGATAGGTAGCACCTGCATTTTTTAGACCAAATGGCATAACCTTATAGCAATATATACCTCTTTCGGTCATGAAAGCTATTTTCTCTTGATCTTCCGGGTCCATCAAAATCTGGTTGTAACCTGAGTAAGCGTCTAGGAACGTGAGCCTTTCGTGTCCAGCTGTGGCATTTACCAGGGCGTCAATGTGAGGTAGGGGGAATGGATCTTTGGGGCAAGCTTTGTTTAAATCGGTGAAATCGATGCAGACTCGCCACTTGCCGTTCTTTTTTCCTACCACAACCACGTTAGCTAACCAATAAGGATATTTGAATTCCCTAATCTTACCTGCTTGCAGCAACTTTTCTACTTCCTCGTTGATTATCAGGTTGCGTTCTGGTGCAAATTTCCTTCTTTTCTGCTTGATAGGTTTATGATGGGGGTCCACATTCAGCTTGTGGGTGCAAATAGAAGGGTCTATGCCAACCATGTCTTCATGTGTCCATGCGAAGCAGGTGATGTTTTCTTTGAGAAACTCGACGATCCTAGCTTTCTCCTCTGGTGGTAGGGACGCTCCAACCTGGACCGTTTGTTCTGGTTTTGCAGGATCCAGCACCACTTCCTCTATATCCTGTTCTTCGGGTTTGCTGGGTGCGGGATGTTGCTGTAATTGCTAGATGTCCTCCTTCTTGGGTTTGAGAGAAATGCTGTAACATTCCCTAGCTACCTTCCTGTCTCCCCTGATCTCTTGTACTCCCCACTGGGTAGGGAATTTGATGCTTTGATGGTAGGTAGATGGTACAGCTTTCATCCTGTGAATCCAAGATGTACCCATAATAACATTGTAAGCTGAAGGACAATCAACGACACTAAACCTAGTTTGCAGATTGACTCCTTTGGCATAGGTTGGTAATGTGATTTCGCCAATGGTGATGGCGGGTTCTCCATTGAAGCCGTAGAGGACTGTTGACTTTCTGATGATGTCTTCGTCACGTAACCCCATGCTTTGTATGACATTCTTGAATATGATGTTAGCTGAGCTTCCGTTGTCTATCAGCACTCTCTTGATCAAGCAATTGCTGATGGTGAGGGAAATAACCAGTCCGTCGTGATGATCAGCTTCCTCAGCTTCTTCTTCTTCTTCGAAGCTGATGGTCATGCTGCGTAGTTCTCGTTCCTCCTTGCTCCTGTGCTGGGTTGGAGCGGATTTGGAACCTTCCCTAGCGAACCGCTTAGCTGCAGAATAGGTTAGTCCACAAATTTCTGAGCCTCCTGAGATAAAGTTGACTACCTTGTCATGTGTTGGATCAGGTGGCGGACCAGCTGGTTTGCTGTTGCGGTCCTTGCCAGGTTCATCTTTTCCCATCAAGTGTTCCAGGTATCCCTTCTTTAGCAACCAAGCTACTTCTTTCCTGAGAGCCTTGCAATCCTCAGTTAGATGGCCATGATCTCCATGGTAGCTACACCACTGAGAAGTGTCTTTTCGCACATCGGGTTTATCGGTCTTCCTGGGCCACCTAGCTGCTGAGCCCAACTTCTCCAGCGCGTTTACTACACCTCATGCATCAACATTAAAACAATAGGAGGATATAGGAGGGAAATCCGAATTGTTAGGTTTGCGGGGGGCTTCTCTAGCTACGTTGCTAGCTTGGTCACGGTTTTGGTATGGCTGATGACGCCAATCGTTTCTTTTGTTGTTGTTGCTGCTATTCTGAGTTTTCCTTTCGCAGCTGGACTCTCCTCCATACCTGGAGGCATCATCTTCCTCTACACGGATTTCAGCCATGGCTCTAGCCCTGACTTCCTCAAAGGTGCTACAAGGATACCTGGTTAGTTCATAATACAAGCGAGATTTAGGTACCAAACCTCTTCGGAATGCTTCGATAGCTGTGGAGATGTCCAGGTTCTTAACATAAATCATTTCCCTGTTAAACTTGCCCAGGTACTGGCGAACAGCTTCACCTGTTTTCTATATAATGCAGTACAGGTCGCCTGTGTGTTTTTCCAGCACTCTGCTGCTAGCAAACTGTTGATAAAATTTATTAATAAGAACAGAGAAATTTGGGATAGTACCAGCTTTGAGAGTTATGAGCCATTGTAGAGCAGGTCCACCTAAGGTGGCCCCAAAGGATTTGCACATAGTAGCTTCAAGGAGGCCTTCTGGGATAGGAAGGGTCCACATCTTTTGCTTGTACTGGTTCACATGATCGTATGGATCCGTAGTCCCATCATACAGCTAGCCAAATGGAGACAGGTGCAGCTTCTTTGGGGATCATAGCTCTAGCTATCTCTTCCACGAAAGGTGATTTGGTATAGCCATCAGGGGTCTCTTCAGCTACGGGCGTTGGTGCCCCTGGCATTTTTGCTAGCATTCGCATCATCCTTCGATTCTGAGACTCGAGGAGAGCCAGCTTTGAAGCTGTGGGATCCAACTCTTCTTCGTGTGGTTGCTCTGGCGTTTCCTCAGCATCTTCTTCAGCGCTAGCTTCTGCGTCATCCATTTCCAAAATTCGAGGCGCCAAACCAAGGGGTCGTCGTGAGGACTTCTTAGCGTTGCTCTTAACTAACTCTAATTCTTTTTGTATGTTTTCAATGATCTCATTGGATTTTGTCTGGGCCTCTTGCAGAGATGCTAGAGCCTCTCTCATTTGCTCGGGAGTGAATTCAGCCATTTGGGGGTTAAGTGTGTATTCTTGTTGAGAAGGGTTTGATTCTGAAGGATGGAATATGAAATTTAGCTGTGGGCGCCAAACTATTTATGCTAAATCTTGCTAGGACAAAACTTAGCTGGGAGCTACAGCCAAGATTCCACCAGGTTGTCGGTAGCTGTCAAACACAGCTAAGATGAATGAGTTAAAGCAGAAATAAAGATGAAGACAAGACACCAGAGGTGGTGACGCGGAAAACCCGTGGAATAAGGGAAAAACCGCGGGTGGCTTTGAGTCCACCAATCCACTATGTATTTGATTACAGCCCTAGTGCCTTTGTAACTAAGCAACTCGTAATTTGTAAGCTAATTAGACAGTGCTAGTACTTGCGTATGTAATTGCTAAAGTGTATCAACTTGTTTTTTTACAATTGCTTCGAATGTATATATAACTAGGAAGATTATAGCCGTTGGAACCTAGCTATCTCTTGAAACAGCCTCAAATCCTTTATTTATGCCTGCCATTAATGCCAATTAGCACGATTCTTGCTTCTTTATTGCCTTTGCATTTATGGCTTTTATCTTTATGCGGATCTTCAGACTTTGATGCCTTGATTTGTAACGCTTTAGAAAATGGAGCTGTACTCTTTTAGTTGGGCGATATCTAGCTGGTCTTCCTTAGCTGGCGAACTTCAAGCTGGATTTCCTTAGCTGGAGGTTCCAAGATGGAAGCTTGTAGCTGCAATGACTCTTAACCTGCACTAATAGCTATATAAATTTCATGGCGTAACAATTTTTACCTCCATCCTAATGCTATCTATTTGACTAAAAGGTGTCTAATGCTTTTGTATTATATATACAAGGGTGTTACCTCGATCCTCAATACATTTATGGATCCCATAACACTAGCAGTGATGAAGAGTTGTACAGGGGGTTAAAAATGTTATCTCAAGGCTAGAAGGAGACATAGTATATGAAGTCAGGGCGCTCCAACAAGTAAGTTACAATCTTACACATGAATACATACCTAAATTTTTATTTGATACATACTAACATCAGAAAATACACAAATTTACTTATACCATGATAAGATGGAAAGCTTTGGAACCAGTTCGGCTGAAAAGGCGATAGGATACATGGATCCTGGTAATAATATTTGAAGCAATTTAATGAATTCTAAATTGAATGACCATTATTAAGTATTAATATTTGGTGGAACATTTTTCTTAATGTTTGCTTAATAATGCAGCCATGTGGTGGATGACTTATGGCGAATGCGCCCCGGAACTTAGACGAATTGCAGTGAGAGGTTTGAGTCAAACCACATCTTCATCAAATTGTGAAAGAAATTAGAGCATGTGGAGTCTTGTTCATACCAAAACAAGAAACAGATTGAAATACAAGAGACTTCATATGATCATCTATCTCCGGTACAATATGAAACTAAAGATAAGGCACTTGAAGAGGCATGGAGCTAGTGAGATTAATTCTATGTATGATCCAATCAATTTGGATTACATATTTGATGAAGATGATCCATTGAATGAGTGGTTAGAGGAATCAGAAGCTCCGGTCTTCGACGGAGATGATTTATCTTGGTTAGACATTGATGATGATGATGATGGTGGTGGTGGTCGGGATGATGCTAGTACCCAACACGGTCGTAGTACTCAATTTTGCTCTAACACCGAATCAAGTTTACATGGTTCGGTCAACAATGAATCTGCTCTATCTCCACCAAGTTCGGATGATGGTGGTGATGGTTATGGCGATGATGATGGAGTTGGAAATATGATTAGCTCATCCTATTCATCTAGACCATCGAGTGGACGGTTTCAAAACACATCACAACCACTACATCCTCCACGTGATAGGACTATTGGTCAAACATTTTCAAGACGGACTAGGGAACGGGAAAGAGAAAGAAAGCCTTCAATCGAACCACTAGATAGTGATGCATCATGGAACGGATACTCAACAAATGTCTTTGAAGCGGAATCATCACGGTCAAACCCCCAAGGGTATGGCTACGGATATGGTTATGAAGCCGATATTTGTCCACAACCATATTCGAATCCTCAACAATAACCACAACCACAACCAGACAATGGTACGATTTACAACCACGACGTCATTAATTATGGGGGTTTACATTATCAGCAGCCAACATATTATGGTGATCATAGTAGTAGCTCGAGTCGTAATGACTCATCATGGATGGATGGTGCTGGCTCATATTTCTTTGGGGATTATGGACAGAACTGTGATGACCAAAATGCCCAACAAGATCCTCCACGTCACTCCTTTTGGTTTTGACTTTCATTTTTCATGACTTAATATTTCCTTTAAGAACATTGTTATTTGAACTTATAATTCTTAGAATTGCTATGTTAGATAATTATTTAAAAAATTATTATTGTTATATTATTAATCCTCTTTTGATTAATATAATTATTACTTATTTAAATGTTGTTATGCTATTATAAATCCTCTCATGTAGAAATTTATTACAATAAAAAACAGGAAATGAATTTTTTTTGTTGTCTTCTCTTCATTTGTCTCTTCTATTCTTCTCTCTCTCTGGCTTCTCTTCTGTGTTCTTTTAACAAAACAGGAAAGTAGTATTAGATTAATTTAACATATATGACTAGTTAATATTGCATTTAAGTACTAAAGTGTATATTAAGTATTGCAAAATTTCAATATATCATATTTTCATATGAGCTTCTGGGAAAAAATCATTAAAAACACCAAAAAAGACATTAAAACTCATTTCCTGTCGCGACAACCGTATTGCGGTCCGCGACAAATGTATCCGTTCCGTTACACTAAAACCCGAACCGTTCCCGTATCTGAAATCGTTCTCGTATTTTCAAACCATGCCCATGAGCTGCATCTAGGAACTCATGATTCTGAATCCAGCAGGCCTAAAGCTTTGACCCTTAAGTTTGAGGAACGGATGAATCTGAGACTGATGATGAGGAAGCAACTTTAATAGTAATGAGATTCAAGAAGTTCTTCAACAAGAACTATGAAGGGAAGAATACGAGGAGAATTACAAAACTAAGCTGTCACTAATGTGGAAGCACTGATCACTTCATAAAGGAGTGTCCTCTATGGGAGAACGAAAAGGGAAAAGAAAAATTTAAGAGCAAGGAACAACAAAAGCCTTTCTCAAAAACAGAAATGGGAAAGGCAATGGTAGCAGCCTGGGGAGAAGCAGACTATGATGAGGAGCAGGATCAGCCTGAAGATGAAACTGCTCAACTCTGTCTTATGGCTAAGACAGATGATGAAAAGGAAGTGTCTAACAAACATGTATGCTTTAATGTTATTGAAGAAGAGTTATCAAAACTAAATAACAACCAACTTACTGAATTATTTCTAGAAAAACTCTTGATAACTACAAGGCAATCTGCATAAGAGAAGAGAATATGGAGAAGGCCTTGGAAATTACCAAAGATCTTTCAAATTGGTGTAAAAAGCTAAATTTAGAAATAGAGGAACGGTTCTTTGATATTTTTGATAAATACCAATGTTTTCAAGAACCGTATAAAAAAGTAAAAGATGAAAATTACTTCTTGAACATGGCCTTGGCAGAATTGAAACTAGTCGTTCCTGAAGGAACCAGTTCCTCTGATAGTATTAAAACAGACTTGGAGAAACTCAAATCTGAGCATAAATTTATAGTAAATGAAAATTTGGTACTTAAGAGGAAATTGGAATATTCAAGAATCAAGCTTCCTGATCCAGTAAGTTGGATACAAAAGTACAAAAATGAAGGAAGAAATGGACTAGGTTTCATTCATAAGAAAAGAAACAAACCGAAAAAATATGTTGATCTGCCAAGCAATAGAATCTGTTCCTATTGTGGGAAATGTGGACACTTGGTGTCTGACTGTTCTACCAGAGAGGAACAGATTGAAATGAACACTCGCCTAGTAAAGCAAGAGTGGAAGATTAAAAGGAACTCATGCACAACAGAGGATCCCAAGTCTAACTAGGTTCCTACTACTGACTGATTGCTATAGGTGCAAACTAAAGTGAGGGGGGAACAACCTGTGGTACCTCGATAGTAGTTGTTCTAAACACATGACAGGAGATAGAACCAAATTTCTCTCACTTTCAGTCTATGAAGGAGGAACAGTGACCTTTGAAGACAACCTTACAGGTAACATCATTGCTATAGGTAAGATAGCAAAGTCTTTGTCACATTCCATAGATAATGTATTTTTAGTCGAGGGATTAAAACATAATTTACTTAGTATTTCTCAATTTTGTGACAAAGGGAACGATATAAGTTTACTAATGAATGTTGTGTAGTAAGTGATATTAATACATGAACCAAGATACTGGAAGGAACAAGGAAGGTAAACACTTATGTTGTTGACCTAAATCTAGTTCCCAGGAACAATCTAACTTGTCTCAATGTTATAGAAAATGATCAACAACTCTGGCATAAGAGGTGTGGTCATGCAAGCTTGACACTACTTCATAAACTAAGTGGTAAGGACTTGGTCGTTGGTCTTCCAACAAGTCTCAAACCATGAAATTTGTGGAGCTTGTGTTAAAGGAAAACAAGTCCGATCCTCGTTCAAATTCAAGAAAATGGTAAACACAAAAAGTCCACTTGAATTGATCCAAATGGATCTTTGTGGCCCTATAGAAGTCCAAAGCAGATCAGGTAAGCGATATGTATTGGTTATTGTTGATGATTTTTCTAGATACACTTGGGTAATTTTTCTTCATAGCAAAGATGAAACATTTGATAAATTTGCAACCTTTGCTAAGAAAGTTCAAAGGATCAGTGGCTTTAAATTAAAACATCTAAGATCTAACCATGGTACGGAGTTTGAAAACTCCTAGTTTGATGATTTTTGCAGCAATAAAGGATTAGATCACAACTTCTCAGCTCCCAGGACACCACAATAGAATGGTGTTGTTGAAAGAAAGAACCGGACTCTAAAGGATGTGGCTAGAACAATGCTCTTAGCAAGCAATCTTCCAAAGAACTTCTAGGCAGAAGCATTGAACAAAACCTGCTACATCATCAATAGGGTCATGCTAAGACCCATCACCTTGAAAACTCCTTATAACAACTACTCTAAATATTCCAAAACACCAAATAGTAGTATCTTTGTAATAAGTTTCATAAGTTTCTCCATAGCATATACTTTTCTTTTTCAATCAAAAAATCACAAAAACCTTGTACAAAGGCCTTACGCCAAAAATAAAATATTAAGTTTGTTCATCTTTTGTACAAATTAACAATCATATATCAAAGTGAGTTATTCTACTCATATCTCTGTTTTTAAATTTTTATTTCTGTCAAATGTTTTAGTCGTTTAATTATTTCGACGACAATTTTATTTCTAAAACAATCTCAAATTTCAAGTTAATTATATTATCAACCGCTTCCGCCTTCAAAATCAATTAATCGGTCTAAACGACTCTTACTTTCGAGTCTTTGGATGTAGATGCTTTGTACACAACAATGGTAAAGACAACTTAGGAAAGTTTGATGCTAGAAGTGATGAAGCTGTTTTTATAGGATATGCTTTAAATAGTAAAGCATATAGAGTATATAACAAAAGAACAATGTGTTTTGAGGAAAGTGTCCATATAATCTTTGATGAAACTAACTCTCTGCAAGAACGATGTTGTGAAAATGATTTTGAGATTGGATTGACTCGCTCTGAAGAGTTAATAAACCTAGATGAGGAACTAACATCTACAGGTAATGATAAGAAGCATATTCCTGAAAATAATTTGATTGTTCTTGAGCTTGATCCTTAAGAGGAACAACTAAATGAAGGAACTTCAGAAGAAGGAAATCAGACAGAGGAACTGCAAATAGAGAATGAATCAACTAATGAACCTCAAGTTGAAGGAACATGAACAAGGAGATTCGAGCCAAAACTTTGGATGCACCAGAGCTCCCACCCGATGGAATTGATCATAAGTGATAATGAGAAGGGAACTTAGACAAGATCTCAGCTAAAGAATTTCTGTGCTTTCCAAGCCTTTCTATCAATGATAGAACCTAGAGATTACAATGAAGCCCTACTAGAGTCTGACCGGATAAATGCCATGCAAGAGGAACTAAATGAATTCAAAAGGAACAAAGACTGGCATCTTAAAGCCAAGCCTAAAACCAAAAGGTAATGGGGCTTAAATGGGTTTTCAGGAACAAGCTAGATGAACATGGCACAGTCGTAAGGACCAAATCCAGACTTCTAGCTAAAGGGTACAATCAATAAGAAGGTATAGATTTTGAAGAAACCTTTGCTCCTGTTGCAAGAATAGAAGCCATAAGAATTTTGATTGCTTTTGCAGCTTTTATGGGTTTTAAGTTGTACCAAATGGATGTCAAATGTGCTTTCTTAAATGGTTATTTAATGGAAGACGTCTATGTGGAACAACCACCTGGATTTGAAAACCCAAATCTTCCAAATTAAGTCTATAAGCTAGATAAAGCTCTTTATGGGCTAAAACAAGCTCCTAGATCTTGATATGAAAGACTTTTAAAATTCTTGCTTACTCATGACTTTATTAGAGGCAAAGTTGATAGAACACTGTTCCTTCAATCAAAAGGAATAGATATACTAGTAGTACAAATTTATCTTGATGATATCCTTTTTGGTGCTACTAACGATTCTCTTTGCAAGGAATTTGCTGATTTAATGAGCAGTGAATTTGAAATGAGCATGATGGGAGAACTGAACTTCTTTCTTGGTTTGCAAATGTGGCAAACTGAAAGAAGAACAATGATCCATCAACAGTTATATGTGAAAGAACTGCTAAAGAAATATGGACTGGAACAGGCTAAGACAAATCACACTCCTATAGGAACAGGAACAAGGTTGTATGAAGATCCAAATGGTAAATCAACAGATTAGAAACTTTACAGAGGTATGATTGGATCTTTCCTTTACTTAACAGCAAATAGACCTGACATTTCATTTAGTGTTGGTTTATGTGCTAGGTTCCAAGCAAATCCAAAGGAATATCACTTGATAGCTGTCAAGAGAATCCTTAGGTATTTGAAAAGAAGTGATGATCTCTGCTTGTTTTATCCTTGTAGTGATATATTTGATCTAGTTAGCTACTCTGATACTGACTATGCTGGAGACTTGGTCAATCGCAAAAGTACCTCTAGAATTGCTCAGTTCCTAGGAACAAGCTTAGTTTCTTGGGGTTCTAAGAAACAGAATACAGTTTCTTTATCAACTGCTGAAGCTGAATATGTGGCTTCTGCTGCATGTTGTTCCCAGGTCCTATGGATCAAGCAACAGGTACGTGATTTCGGTATTAAATTCAGATGTGTTCCTATCTATTGTGATAATACTAGTGCAATATGCATTTTCAAGGATCCAGTACATCATTCTAGAGTCAAGCATATTCACATTAGGCACCACTTTTGAAAGGACAATGTAGAAAAAGGTTTAGTCATTGTCCTACAGAAAATCAAATTGCTGACATCTTTACCAAACCACTCTCTAGGGACATGTTTGAAAAGATTCGCTTGGAACTAGGAATGATCAGAAGTGTTTGAAAGTGCCCATGTTATTAACTCCCTGAGTACTAATCATTGCTAAGTGTGCCCTATAACTTTCATGAATTTCTTTTATACACCTAGGGTCATGAGTAAGGACTTATATTTGTCTGTAAATATCATCTGTACTGCCCATGCACATATAATGAGTACGTAAATTGGAATGTATGGTTTGTATAAAGGTCGACACATGCAAGAGCAACTCTCCTCCTATTTTTGTTTTTATTTTTGGAGTAATTAACAGGAATAATCCGAACTATTACCCGTCTTCTATTATTAATCCCACTTATAGAAATTCCCGAAATAATCCCAACTATCACCCTCCCTTCCTAAAACAATCTCACTTGACTTGGAACCTGTTAAACATGTTGAAATGGCCACGTGTCAAAATTCTATTGGCCAAAAATAAGATGAAAAAAAAATTGAAAACCCACCCCTTCCCTTCTCTTTTCCACCTACCACCACCTTCACCTCTCCATACCCAGCCAACACCACTCGCCAAACACCACCATCCGCTGAAAACACCACCACACACCCAAAAACCACCAGCAACCAACCGAAAACCCAAACCCACAACCCAAAACGATCCCTAACCACCCGAAAACACCACCCACACAACCCGAAAACCACCCCTAACCGCCCGAAAACCCAAACCCACAACCCAAAACGATTTCTAGCCACCCGAAAATACCACCCACACAGCCCGAAAACCGCCCCTAACCGCCCGAAAACCCAAACCCACAACCCAAAACGATCCCTAACCACCCGAAAACCACCCAGACGAAGGTTGCGAAGGTTGTGGGTGGTGGTGGCAATGGTTTCGGAGAGTGAGGAGTGAAGGTGAAGGCTAGGCGGTGGTTTTCGGGAAAGGGAAGGAGAGTGGTGGTCGGCGTGTACAAGGAGGACGAAAGGGAGGGGTGGCCGGAGTTGGTGGATGCGTTGGTAGTTTCAGGGGGGGGGTGGGTGGCTGGGGTTGGATGGATAGTAGAGGGTGGCAGGGGTGGGGGTAGGGGTTATTTTTGGGGTGGATGGGTTTGTTTTTTTGTTTTTTTTTTATAATTTGATGATTCAAAATAAAATAATAAGTTGACCAATCATAACGCGCCACGTGTCATTATTAACCTGTTTATCAATCCACCATTTCACCTAGGACTAATAAGGGAAGATATACTAGATAGTTAAGATTATTTTTGGAATTACTATAGGTGGGATTAATAAGGGAAGACGTGTAATAGTTCGGATTATTCCTGTTAATTTTCCCTTTATTTTTTTCTATTTATTTGTTTATTTAATTTTTTCTTTTCTTTCCTTTCTTTCTTTCACATTCTTCTGCTGTACATTTTTTGATTCAATGAATCAATCATTAATCAACCACTTAATTGCCCAAAATACTAATTCAGTTAATCTAATTTGAAAAGAGGGAAATCATTAAATAAACACGGAACCCTAGACACCTCTCACTTACCCATATCCTTTCACATTAACTTTTACATGACTTCATAATTACTTTTTAAACCCAAGCCATCCCATCACTGACCACTTTTACTCTTCTCATTTCCTCTCTCTTCAACCTTTCAGCTCTCTTCCTCCAACTCCAAATCCTCAAAAATGGCTCCCAAAAGAACCGTCTCCGGTAACAATGAAAATTTTCCTACTCCTTCTTTGGAAGACCACAATGAGCAAGAATCTTCTAATCCAAAGAAAGATTCAGTAAACTATCAAGCCCCTGTTTCTGAAAATGCAATTGTGTCTCCAAAGCGTGAGGATGAAGACGACGACATTAAGAGTAGTCAAGGAAGAGAAATTCAGATTCCCACCAAGAGGGGTAAGAAATCTAAATCTTCTCAATTTCTTGTTGGATTCTGTGTCGATCTTGCATGGTGCAAGAAATCAAAGTGGAATGAATTTTTGAATATTCTAAAATTTCAAAAATGGATGAAATTGGTTAGTTTAAATGAAGGACTGTATGAAAATGAAACGAGTGCTTTTTGCTCGAGTTTTACCATCACTGAGGGTGTGTGTGTTAGGTTGGTGAATGGGTGTGTTGTGACTTTTACTGAGAAAAAGCTGAGTGAGTGGTTTGAGGTGCCTACTGATGGGTACAAAGACTATAATAAGGGAAGGGCAAAATTAAATGTTCATGGAGCTTCGAATGAGAAAATCCTCACATTCTTTAATGGAAACGCTAGTGCTTTATCACTTAAACAAAAAGATCTTTCTCCATTTCATAAGCTTCTTTTTCAATTTGTCTGGCGCTTTATCTTACCAAGATCCTCCAAAAGAACCCAAGCAAACCTAATGGACATCTCCATTATGTATTGCTTAGCCAAGAATATCAAAATTAATTTCCCTTCTCTCATGATTTCTCATCTTTCCTACTGTATCTCCCACAATACAAAAGTTGGGTATGGTAACCTTATCACCACCATACTCAAGAAAAGTAAGGCCAAACTTTCTGATAGCCCCTCATTTACCCTAGAACCTGAAAATTATCTCAGTAAGGAGACCTTGTCAAGACTAAGTTTAAGGGTAGAGAATGGGAAACTGGAATATAAGGGAGATGCTACAACTATCAAGGTTGAGATTGGTACAAAGAGGAAACTGTTTGAGGAGGTTGCTGGAGGATCTGTGAGAGAGAGCCATATACTAGCTGGTTCCAAGACTCTCAAGGAGCAGGATCAGGGTGATGCTGAACTTATCAATCTGGATGCGGATCCAGGTCCTTCTACTGTTGTCGATTTTCCTCTTCTTTCTACTATTGGACTACATGGGATGCTAAGGGGAATTCAAGAGTCCCTGACCCTGTTGCATTCAAGGATCAGTGTGTTAGAGACAACAATCTCCAATCTATGCTCACAGCAGCAGCAGAGCTTGACAGCTATCAAGCAGGCTGACACTGGGATCAGGAACAAAGTTGATGCATTGCTCTCCAAAATAGACTCGGTAGTCTCCAGCCTCTTCAAACGTGCCAAAACCTAACTTCCCCATCCCTCTTTAAGAATTTGGTTCAATGAATAATTTTTTTTGGGTTGTAATAATGGTTGAACTCTTTTTCTTTTGCTATTTTCGTGTATTCTATTGGCACATGAAACTCTGAACATTCTTTCTTTTATTCTCTTTCCTTTATGATATCTTCTTTTGTGTTGTGCATAACTGATCTTTTTTACTTTCCATCTTACATTCCTTACTTTACATGCTTAGTTGTGTTTGGATGGCTAATATTTTGAGATACATATTTGAGCTACTTAAATTGATGCCTAGACTGTTGACTCTCTAGTGCTGCAGGTTCATACCTTGGTTTTGCTTATGATAAAAGGGGAAAAGATATTGGCATAATTAAAAAAATTTCTGGCCTGACTTAGTTCCAAGAGCCTTTCTGATCGTCTCTGTTCCTAGGTTCTTTGTTCCCAATCCTAGTTGAGACCTTAGTTTAGTTTAGTTTAATTTAGTTTAGGTTAGATTTTCTTTATTTTTTTTAATTATGGCCAAATTATTTGCCATCATAAAAAAGGGGGAATTTTGTTGTATTCGTTATTTTGATGATGACAAATAAAGTATTATGAATATCTTAATTAGTTTTATTTTGGCTTAGGATTAATTTTAGTACTTAGTTGTAACAGTTTATTTTATAGAATGTATTAGTTTTATTTCATTTTGGAATAATTGGATTTATTGTAACTTAAGGAGAATTGGTTATAAGTTTGACCAAAATTAAGTTACTTAAGTTAATGGTTTATTCGAATAAATTACTTGACTGTGTTGGCTTGATTAAATCCTAATCTTATGGAATATTAATTTTAACAAAATTAAGGTCCATAATGTTAGTAGAGTTAGTTTATGTTGTTTGCACAGGTTTGAACGAGTAAAGGATATGCGCTACAACAAGCAACAACCCAGCTACAAAGTAGGAAACAGATTCTGGTCAGTTGGTTCCTGGATTATAGGAGGCCTAACAAACTGCCACTTCCTTAGCTATCAACTAACTGAATCCTGATGAAGTGGAGATAGAGGCTGACTGGGCGTGGATTTAGTGGGCTGACTTAGTGGAGATAACGGCTACAAAGTGGTTGGATATGGGCTACATTCAAGCGCCCATTGTAATATCCGAGAAAATTTAAGCCAAATTAAATAAATGTTAAATATAATTAAATTATAACAAAATCATTTATTTTTTTATATATATATATATATATATATATATATATATATATATATATATATATATATATATATATATGTATGTATAATATGAGTTAATAAATCTTTTTTTAAAAATCGATTTGAGCTTAATTATAAAAACTTATTTAATGTCCTTATTTTCAATAAAAATCATTTTATTAAACTTATTAAATCATTAATTTGATTATGATTATTTTATGGTTATAAAGTTACTCATATTTTATTAAGTTAGTTTTCAAGTAATTATCAAATTAGAAATGAAGTTAGTATGATGTTGGGTGAAATTTCCATAGCAACCCTCTTAAATCCAATGTCTAAACTTACAAGCCAACCCCAAACACTACCCATCTAACCCAAAAGGAAAATCAGAAAACAAAAGAAAAAGGAAATTTAAAAGGAAAACAAAACCATTGACTTTCCACTTTGACTCTTCCTTCCCTCTCACAAAGAACACCGACCTTCTCCTTCCATGGTTTCAAAGGTCTCTTCCATGGTTTCAAAGCTCCATCCATGGTTTCTCAGCAAAACCATCAACTTGCTTTCTGTTTTTAGAGCTTCTAGAAGCCATTTCCACGGCTATAAAAAGCCATGCTTGCTAGCTCAAACATCACACAACAAGCTATTCCATCTCTTCTCTTCTTCTTCTTCTCCTTCTTCCTTTGGCTCGTCTGCCTCTTACCGGAAAACGCTCACCCAAAACAACTCCCTCTTCTCCCTTCTTCTCACGCACCCCCTGCACTCATCCTTCCCTTTGTTTCGCACGATACACGCACTCCCCTGCTCCCCTGTTTCTTCCCGCTCTCACACACCCACCCACTCTCTTCTGTTTGGAGGCTGCCGCCACCTCCAGCCACCATCGGATATTTTCCGGCACCCAGAACCCGCCGCTAACCCCGCTCAACCACCACGCACTCCCCTCGTCCTCTGTTCGCGCAGCCCGCGTACCACCAGCTCCCCTCCTTCTCTTCGCTGACCTCCGCCGCAACGACCTCCGCCCAGCACGCCGCCACCGAGCTCCGGCAGCAGCTCCACCGCCGTCCCCTCACAGACCCGTACGCAGAGCCTCTCCTCTGCTTTGCCTTGTTTCAGTTGAAACAATAAGGTATGAAACATACCTTTTTGTGGGTTTAATTAGGATGATTAATTAATTTCATGGGCTTAATTAACTTGTTTACTAATGTGGGCCTAACTAGTTTAATAATAGGGGTTGACTTGCTTTAATATAAACAAGGTTAAGCTTATTAAAATAGTTAGCTTGTTGATAATAGTTATTTAGTCATTATTTTTCCATTCACAAAATTCTTTTATTAATGCTAGAATATTATTTATCCTAAGAATCAATATTAGTTTGTTAATATTTTTATATGAATATATTTAATCGAATTACGTTCAACTATTTTAGTAAATATATTATTTCGAGACTAAATTATTGATTATATAATTTTCACTTTATTATTCGTTTAAGTTTTGATAATTGAACAATTGGTTTTCAAATACTATACGAGCTAAGCTAATAATATTTCGTTTAATTAAGCATCTAATCTTTAGTTATTATTATGTCCGCGTTACTTTAATAACATAAAACGATAACAATTTTATTCCTCATATAAATTTATACTAATATGTATATATATATTTGCAAAATAAAAACTGGAAAGTATTAAGTAATTAATAAATAAGAAAGCATAATTATTAAATATAGTTGTAATGGATTAACATGAAGGAAATGAATCGTGAATCTAGAATGAATTATTAATAAGACTTTTAACTCGTGACTAGATTAAAAGGAAAGGATATTACAGCCTCCCCCGGTGTTCAAGAATATTAAGCAGGAAACGAGGTAACGTGTGCTGCTAACACCCACATTTCCCCTTGTAATGTTTTATGCGATGTTTTGAATGAAGATTTTATCAATGATGTTTTGTTATGGATTGCGGGATATAAAATGCTTCTTATTGAAATAACGTTTATGAAATGACGATGTTATGAAAGAACTTATGAAAAGTACAATTATGACGATGCTTATAAAAGTCACTTGAAACTATGAAACATGATAAATAAAAGTAAAAGACGGTTCTTGGCAGTATTCTGTTATGCTGGGTCGTGCACGTACCTTCTGGCGGTTCGTCACCTTCTGTTTGTGGGAGCTTATGCTCTCGGGTGACACCGCATTAGGCACCACCTTCCGTTATAAAGCAAATGATCTTGGGTGGTTGCCTTCCGTTCACTATAATGATATATTTGGGGAGACGTCCCTTCCGTTGTACTTGCCAAGGTACCAGAATGAAAGATATATGTTGATAAGATAGATAATCCCACTTGGAATGAGGTGATTTCAATGCAATTATATGTTTTCGAATGATTTTACGTTATTTCTCGTCTCTCTGTTTTCAAATAAAATGAATTGAAATGAATTTACGATGTTAGAGTAGTATGTTACTGAGCCTCGGCTCATGACGTTTTGTTTTTCTGTTTTAGGTATGGATGAGGATGACGGCGCTGCGTAGAGGCGAGGAAATATTTAGTCTTTTAATTACGTAGCTATAATGGTTATGTTATCGAACTACTAATGGTCAAACTACTAGTTCTCAGTTAAACACTCTTATGTATTAAGTATGTTATTTTAATATTAGTAATGTTTACGTATTATGTCGCCTTGTATTTTCCAACTGGAGAATACGGCAGTAACGCACCGACTGTCTAGGACTTCCGCTGTTGATATCGGATTAGATAACTTAATAATTATGATTAGAAGTCGGGGCGTTACAAATGGTATCAGAGCCAACGGTTCTGAAAACCCAAGTGAAACCTTACAGGTTTTACATTAAGGGAACACTAGATATTAATAGGTAACTAAAATATAAAACTATTTCTAGGAATTAAAATTAGGAATTAGTAAATGGGTCAACTAAATAAGAGTTTTAACATGAAACTTTAGTAGGAATAAAAATGAATATGAGTGTGAGCGTTAGGATCGGGATGGGATGCATCTTATTTTTGAGTTTATTGTTTTAATGAATATGCAATGACGATGAAGAGTTTTATGTGTTAGAAGATGGCCTCAAGTCAAAGCGAGCCTACAAATGGTGGAAATGGAAACGGAAATAAACAATCTGAAGTCACCCTCGAAGAAATGAGAGCGAGGCTGGATGCCTTACAAAATGATCCTGTGTTCGAAACTGCTCCTCCCGGTGGAAATGGAAACGGAACTGGAAATGAGAACGGGATTCAGACGGATTTTATGAAACTTATGGTGGAACTGTTGCAAGGGAACCGCTCAAAGCCAAAGACTGACCAAGAAGAATGCTCAGACATGATTAAACGATTCTCTGCACATCACCCCCTGCATATGATGGAAAGCCGGACCCCACTGAGTTTGAAGAATGGCTTAGTAGCATGGAAAAGTTGTTTGACGCCATTCAGTGCCCCGATAAGTGGAAGGTTAACTTTGCAGTCTATTACCTAACAGGGCAAGATAACTTGTGGTGGAAGACGGCAAAGGATATGCAAAAAGAGCCTGAATTTGGATGGCCGAAATTAAAAGAGGCCATGCAAAACCAGTGCTATCCTCAGTCCTTGCAGCTCCAAATGGAGTCAGAATTTCTCCATTTGAGGCAAAGAAATATGACAGTGTTTGAGTATGCGGTGAAGTTTAATGAGCTTGCACGTTTTGCTCCTGATCTAGTAAGTACTGACCGTCAAAGGATGAATCGTTTCGAAGGAGGTCTGAACCTCGACATCCAGGAAAGGCTTGCAGCAAATATGAGTACGACGTATCAAGAGTTGTATGATAGAGCCATAAATGTCGTGAGAAAAATGAAGATGCGGAAAGAGGCGTATGAAAATGGGAAAAGAAAATCCCAAGGGGGACAATCGGGTAATACTCCTTACAAGAAACAAAACACTGGGTATGCTGGTGGAGGTGGTAATCAAAGGCAAATTCCTTATTGCAACAAGTGCGGGAAGCAAGGTCACTTAGAAAAAGATTGTCGAAGGGGAACCGGTCAATGCTACCGTTGTGGTAACCAAGGCCACGTCATCAGAAACTGCCAAATTCCAGACTGGCGAGGAGGAAATGTCACCAACCGAGGCCAAGTACGAGATTCAAGGGGTACCCAGAACTCAAGCTATGGTGGCAATGCAAGATCCACCAATGTTAACAACCACAACACCAACACCAACAACAACCGAAACCCTCCTCGAGGACCACCGCAAGCAGGAAGGGTGTTCATGATGCAGAGAGAAGAGGCAGACGTAGATGACACTGTCATTACTGGTACCTTCCCTGTTAACTCTGTATCTGCTTATGTTCTTTTTGATTCTGGAGCTTCCCATTCATTCATCTCTACATCATTTGCTGCTAAGTTAAATTTGAAATCATGTTCTGAATTCCGTGCTATGAGTGGGCCCTCCCAAATGGTGAATCTATCACGTGCCGTGAATTGTATAAGAATTGCTCTATTCTTATAGGAGGCTCAGAATTTCTTGTGGACTTAATCAAATTTGAATTGACGGACTTTGATGTGATTTTGGGAATGGATTAGCTATCTAAGTACAAAGCCGACATCAACTGCCTTAACCAAGGAATAACCCTCAGAAGTCAAGACGGGTCCAAGGTCTCTTATCAAAGAAGAAAAGTCAAACCGAAGACCATTTCAACTTTGAAAGCATTCAAGCTACTCGCTAAAGGCTGCCATGGGTACCTGTGCAATATCGTTGACTTGACCACCCCTGAACCCCTCTCTCTGACATTCCTATAGTACGTGAGTATCCTGATGTGTTTCCAGAAGATATTCCTGGCATGCCTCCACAAAGAGATATAGACTTCACCATCGACCTTATTCCGGGATCTGCTCCTGTCTCGAAGGCTCCCTATAGAATGGCGCCAGCTGAATTACAGGAGTTGAAAAAGCAATTAGATGAATTACTTGAAAAAGGGTATATTAGGCCTAGTGTCTCACCTTGGGGTGCACCGGTTTTATTTGTGAAAAAGAAGGATGGAAGTATGAGATTGTGCATCGATTATCGGGAACTGAACAAGATCACCATTAAAAACAAATACCCTTTGCCCCGCATTGATGATCTGTTTGACCAACGACGAGGAGCAACCACCTTCTTCAAAATAGACCTGAGATCCGGATACCATCAACTCCGTATCAAACCTGAAGAAATCTAAAAAACCGCCTTCAAAACCCGATATGGTCATTATGAATTTACAGTAATGCCATTCGGATTAACCAATGCCCCTGCCGTCTTTATGGATTTGATGAACCGAGTTTTTAAACCCTACCTCGACAAGTTCGTTGTGGTATTCATTGATGATATCTTGGTATTTTCAATAAGCCAGAGCGAACATGAGGAACATTTAAGGAAGGTGTTGGACGTATTAAGGGAGAACCAACTGTATGCAAAGTTGAAGAAATGTGAGTTTTGGCTAAAGGAAGTTGCCTTTCTGGGTCATATTATCTCGGAGAACGGAGTCTCTGTTGATCCTCAAAAGATCAAAGCCATAATGGAGTGGCCTAGACCTACCAACGTTAGTGAAGTTCGGAGTTTTATGGGCTTAGCAGGCTACTATCGAAGATTCGTCCAAGATTTCTCCAAGATAGCCTTGCCAATTACTCGATTAGTGAAAAATACTGTAAAGTTTGAGTGGAGTGATAAGTGTGAATCAGCTTTCCAAGAGTTGAAGAAACGACTCACCTCTGCCCCTGTTCTCACTCTACCATCCGAGTCTGATGGGTTTGTTGTGTATAGTGATGCCTCCAAGCTCGGATTGGGATGTGTTCTGATGCAGAATGAGAAAGTCATAGCTTATGCCTCACGTCAGCTCAAACCCCATGAACAAAACTATCCAACTCATGACCTGGAGTTAGTCGCTGTCGTTTTTGCTCTCAAAATTTGGCGACACTACCTTTATGGTGTCCCGTGCAAGATCTTTACCGACCATAAAAGCCTCAAATACATCTTCACACAAAAAGAACTGAACATGAGACAACGTAGGTGGTTAGAACTTCTAAAAGACTACGACCTTGATATCCAATACCACCCTGGAAAAGCCAATGTCGTAGCCGATGCCTTAAGCCGAAAAGCTCATCTAAACACGACCTTGACCCTACCAAAAGCCATCATGGATGATTTAAGGAGAATGGCAATGGAGGTCATTCAAAGAAAAGAAGGTGCGCGTTTGAATGCCCTCGAGTTGAGGCCGACACTATTAGATGAAATAAAAGAAGCACAAGTTGGGGACCTGGAATTGGAAAAGATAATGAATGACGTAAAGAAAGGGAAGTCACCAGGGTTTGTGATTCAAGATGACGGAACATTAAGATTTCAAGGGAGGATATGAGTTCCGAATAACGAGGTGCTAAAACGAAAGATTCTAGAAGAAGCTCACAACAGTCCCTTCTCTGTGCATCCCGAAGGAAATAAGTTGTATAAAGATTTGATAAAGACGTATTAGTGGAGTAACATGAAGCAAGAGGTCGCTGAATTTGTAACAAGGTGTTTAACTTGTCAAAGGATCGAGATTGAACACCAGAGGCCAGCAGGATTATTACAACCTCTGGATATTCCGGCTTGGAAATGGGATTCAATCTCTATGGATTTTATTATGGGATTACCACCATCAACTCGTGGAATGAACTCCATCTGGGTGATAGTTGACAGATTAACAAAGTTAGCACATTTCCTGGCCATTAGAAACAATTGGAGTTTGGATAAATTGGCCGAGTTATATATAAACACAATTGTCAGGCTTCATGGAGTACCGAGCTCAATCGTGTCTGACCGAGATTCGAGATTCCAAGCAAAATTTTGGAAAGAACTACAAAAACTCTTGGCACGAGACTCAATTTTAGTACTGCTTTTCACCCAGCAACGGACGGACAAACCGAGAGAACGATTCAGACTCTCGAGGATATGTTAAGGGCATATATATTAGATTTTCAAGGAAGTTGGGAGAAATACTTGCCATTGGTAGAATTCTCTTACAACAACAGCTATCAAGCTAGTATTAAAATGGCACCATATGAGGCCCTTTACGGAAGAAGATGTAGAACCCCACTCTGTTGGAGTGACATAGACGAGGCTCGAATAATTGGGCCTGACTTGATACAAGAAACAACTGAAAAAGTTCGATTGATCCAAGCTAGAATCAAAACGGCTCAGAATAGGCAGAAAAGCTATGCGGATGATCGAAGAAGACCCCTGGAATTCATGGTAGGAGACCACGTGTTCTTAAAAGTCTCTCCTACAAAAGGTGTCATGAGATTTGGCCAATCTGGGAAGTTAAGTCCAAGATACATTGGCCCATATGAGATTCTTGAACGGGTCAATGAGGTGGCTTATCGACTGGCTCTACCAACCGACTTAGATAAAGTGCATAATGTTTTCCACGTATCCATGTTATGAAAATATATATCTGACCCAAGCCATGTGATTCAACACGAGCCCTTACAACTACGAAACGACTTAACATATGAAGAAAAACCAATTGAAATCCTTGATCGTAGGGAAAAGCAACTGAGGAATAAGACAATCCCTATGGTAAAGATTTTATGGGCTAACCATACGTCATCAAAAGCAACATGGGAAGTTGAAGACCAAATGAAAGCACAATACCCCTATTTATTTACTTAGACGACTCTGTTATGCTTTTATGTTTTGCAATGATATATGAATGATATGATCTATATCGATGTTTAATTTAATGGAAGCATGATATTTCTTTCTCTGACCATGTCTATCAAGTTTCGAGGACGAAACTTTTTCTAAGGGGGTGAGGATGTAATATCCGAGAAAATTTAAGCCAAATTAAATAAATGTTAAATCTAAGTAAATTATAACAAAATCATTTATTTATATATATATGTATAATATGTGTTAATAAATCTTTTTTTAAAAATAAATTTGAGTTTAATTGTAAATACTTATTTAATGTCCTTATTTTCAATAAAAAATCATTTTATTAAACTTATTCAATCATTAATTTGATTATGATTATTTTATGGTTATAAAGTTACTCATATTTTATTAAGTTAGTTTTCAAGTAATTATCAAATTAGAAATGAAGTTAGTATGATGTTGGGTGAAATTTCCATAGCAACCCTCTTAAATCCAATGTCTAAACTTACAAGCCCAACCCAAACACTACCCATCTAACCCAAAAGGAAAATCAGAAAACAAAAGAAAAAGGAAATTTAAAAGGAAAAACAAAACCATTGACTTTCCACTTTGGCTCTTCCTTCCCTCTCACAAAGAACACCGACCTTCTCCTTCCATGGTTTCAAAGGTCTCTAGCATGGTTTCAAAGCTCCATCCATGGTTTCTCAGCCAAACCATCAACTTGCTCACTGTTTTTAGAGCTTCTAGAAGCCATTTCCATGGCTATAAAAAGCCATGCTTGCTAGCTCAAACATCACACAACAAGTTATCTTATGTATTAAGTATGTTATATTAATATTAGTAATGTTTACGTATTATGTCGCCTTGTATTTTCCAACTGGAGAATACGGCAGTAACGCACCGACTGTCTAGGACTTCCGCTGCTGATATCGGATTAATTAACTTAATAATTATGATTAAAAGTCGGGGCATTACACCCATAACCACCTAGTGAGCAAAATAAGGCGCACAAGATTTCCTTTTTATAGCTGAAGAAAATCGATTAGAATTTAAGACTTTCCAAATTTTCATATAATTTATTTAAGAAAGTTTATTGGGTTTTCTCTCTTCAATTCATCATAGTCATTGTAATTCATTTTGAGTGTTGGGGTGAGAGAAATTTTGTAAGAAAGTTTCTATCTCTGAGAGTGAAAAAGAATAAGAGAAAGAGAAGACTTCTAGAGAAGTTAAGTGAGAAAGTCACGTGTTCAGGGGGAACAAGGTGACAGAGAACCAGTTCCTAGAGGAACAGAGTGAGGTGTTATTTATAATAGTGTGTAACAGATATTATAAATAAAACGGCAAGATTTCTTCGTAGAGAATTTTGGAAGAAGACCTTGTTTAAAGTACTCCTTGAGTTCTTTCTTCATCATCTCTTTATTTCTTTTTAAGTTTAGTAATTCCGCAAAAAGTGTCTAAAATTCCCATTGTAACAATTCACCCCCCTCTTGTAGTAAATCTAGTATTCTATAGGACCAACACTCATGTTATTGTTTTGCCTTTTATATGTTCTTAGACGGTGACTTGCATCTCAATGGGTGAAATATTGATATTTTGAGAAGGATATCTGTCAAATGCTTTATACGTATCATATTATCATACAATTTTTCTCCATCTTCTTAGGACATGCAATCGAAAGTAAGTGATGTTGTTTTAGGCAAGGAGAAGCTTGTCGAAGAAACCACTCTGGGGTATGAGAAGATAAAAAGTTGTATCTTTGAGCTGGAAGAGCGTTTGGCAGAAGCACAAAACATGCCTTTCGCTGTTAAGAGGCATAGAGGTGATCAAAGGCCTTTGGCAATCTTGTTGTATTTTATAGTTTATACTATACCTCTTGGTATATTGCAATTAGTGTGACATTTAATGATATTCAATGTTCAACGCAAACTCCAGAGCTAGGGTAATCATTATCAGAGTTTGGAAAGGCAGTCAAGCTCTTAGCTGCCTGTGAGGGAGATTCTCTTGGAAAGGCATTTGCTGAGCTTGGCACAAAGTCAGAAACGTTGTCAATCAAGCTGCAAGCAAAGGTAGGATTTTCTTGTTGTAAGTTTATAGCATTCACTGATATTTTTATGGGCTTTTGTTCATAACTAATTATGTTTGTTGGTTAACTAGTTGAGTATCTGAGTCATTACTTTCTGTTAATCTGCAGACTCACCATCTATTAATGTCTTTGAAGAACCTCCGAAAGATTATCAAGGTTTTCTTTTGGCAGCTATCAAGGTTTTCTTTTGGCTCATTTAAAGCTTAAGGTGCACTCTTCCATTTTTTTCCCTAATAGTAAACATGTAACCAACCTTCAGCCCCGTATGGTATATGAACTATCATAGGCGAATACCAAAATTTTGACATAAGTGAATATTTAAGCTATACCTTAGATGTTCCTATATAAATTAGTTTTTTCATTTGATAAGTAGTCGGAATAATAGTTGATAACTTCTTTCACTTACTAAATATGCCACTATAGTAGAGAGAGCTACCGCATTCAAGCAACATTGTGAGCTTTCTGAAACAGCAAGCTGAAGGAGATAAATCTGTATGATTCTTATACTCTCTTCTAAAATCATAAGCTTCATGCACCAGCCACTCTTTATTATGAAATATGTGACCATTGTTCTCGAAGTCCAGACTTGAGATCCTTCCTTATGAGTTACTGCTTGTAATAAAAATTCTCGTTAAACAGTTTCATGGTAATGTAATGACGTCTGGCCATTTCAGCATATTTTGCAGCTTCTTGACTCCCCAAATTAATATCCTTAAGATCCATGGCAAAGGTCTCTAATTGAGTACATTTTACTTGTTCCTATTGAGATTACAGTGCGACATATTTAATCGATTGTTGAGAGAAAATCTAAATTAATAACTGTAATATACAAAGAGTGCTTATCAAAATGATATTTTTGGTAATTTTTGGTATATTTGAAAATTCATAAGGCTAAAATCACTAATGTTTGATATATTTGAAAATTCATTGTTAGCAAAATTATTGCTTTTTGCTTTCAGTTGACGTTTATTGTCCTTTTGTTATTTATAGGTGTTGAACTCACAAGCGGGAGAGTCTTACACCAATAGCGGGATGAATGAAGTACAAGACTAATGGGCAACACATTTCACAGATTGTTGTGTTAGTTGAACCATTATAGTTTATCTTTGAAATTGTAAATCTTTAGCCTTATGTACACATTTTTTTTACATATATCATCATTTGAAATTGAAAAATGGTGTCGGTGATTGTAATGAAGAATCTTTTGAGCTATATAATCAATTTTAAGCATGTTCATTTTAGAAAATATTGGGTTGTATTACAGGTATAAATTATAAGTGCCTACACAACTGATTATGGCAATCGAAAAAAACATATTTTATCTGAGGTGTTTTTGTAAAAATAATACAACATAATTTTTTATATATTAAAGAGGCCCTATTTGATGCGTTTTTGGTAGAAAACGCCTCAAATAGAAGCCTTATTTGAGGCGTTTTTTGAGAAACGCCTCAAATAGAGGCTATATTTACGGGCGCCCTATTTGCTGCTATGCTAAAAACGCCTCAAATAGGCTATTTTTTAGACGCCTCAAATAGCATTTATTCTACTAGTAAACAAACATATCAAAGCAAGTAGCAATCAAGAACAGAGTCAAATAGCGAAAAGAGATGCAGGATATGGATGAAGAAACAGAAGAAATGAAAATTGTTCAAGCGATCCTGTGAGTAAGGAGGACAAAGAGATGAATAGAAAATAGTGCAATTGTTCAACGGTTAATTAAGTACAATTCCAAAAATTTAAATCATTAACATCCTTAGAGAGAGAGAGAAGGGAGTGGGATTAGGGGTGTTTGCAGATAGTAAAGGATGCAACAATAAATCAATCTTCTCGCAAATGTCACTCTACCTAGGTTCCTTGGGAACTTAGGCTCTGCCAGTCTTTGACTCTTCATGACTGTCTGTATGACCCTAGTACGTTGTTCCTCGTATCTCTGTCTCTATACTGATTCAACTTTCTCCACCTTGACACTAGTCTCTTCCACCTCATACTCCAATTTTTCACCTTTCACTCTCAAATCAATCTTACGAGGATGTCTTTTGTAAGATAATTTTCTGGTTCAAGTTCAAAGGAGGGTTTGGAGGGGATTTTAACTTTGCATTTTTCCAAAATGATAGATAATCAGATTTTCATAGGCTATGCAATTTTTGTGAACAATGTAGTGGGTTAGGTGGGTAATAATAAAGGCTGTTTAATATATATGGATATTATTTGCAAGACAATAGAAGAGATAGATCTAATGAATTAGTTTGGTTTCTTTTGCAGGTACTAGGAACAAGGAACTGCCACATCAATTGGAACATAAATTTATAAAAGGGGCTAAGGTCTTTTTGGTCCAGGAACAGGTCAGATGGGTGCTCACCAAATAAATACAATATTTTATCATTATTTGCTCCATGTATATTCAATTTGGCCTTTCCCTTCACATACTCTTTGTACCTTTAAGTAGGAACACAAACCAGTCACTCAATCCTTTTTTTGTTTTTTTAAACAAATTTCCAACACAACACTAAGGCACAAACCATCAGTATTTTCAAACAAAAAGCATTAGTCTCTTCCTCATACAAACCCTCATATACACACCATGCCATGTAAACACAAAACCCTATCGGAAACATGGAGGATTTTGTTTTCCTTTTTTTTTGTTTGGGTGTCATTGGTGATGGATTTGGTAGCTTGTAGAGGAAGATGGATGGCTTTCTCTGGGATTGATGGTTTTGAGAAAATAGTAAATTACGGTGAAGTGAAATGATGGAGTGAGGGGTTTGATGATGGGATATTCGGGAGCTTTTATGAAGCAGATAATTTTGTGGCTATTCTTTTTCTCTTAAGACATTAACTTTTCATATTAAGGCTTTGAACTTAATCGCTAGTTGAACCATTTCATCTAATGAGAATGATGTATAGAATATGAAGAAATTGAAAAAGAAATGATGGAAAAATAAGAAAATTAAGCATGAAGAAAATGAACAAAAATTTAAACTCATGTGATTGATACACTTCAAACTAAAATACACTAGCCTTATATGCACGCGATGCGTGCCTCATACAAAAGATTAATATATAAGGATTTGGGAGAAACTACACTGTAATTCCTCAAGTGAAGTGTATACATATTTTTCGTACTTTTGAAAGTAATCGTTAAGTTTTAGTTATTTTGTTACTTCAAATGGTGTAATTGTAATCTCAAAAGAGTTCAACTAGTAAAATAATTTAAATACATAAACATGAGTGCTAAATATTAGAGAGAAGATTAGCAAAAGTAATTTGAAAACAAAACGCCATTAAAGACCAAAAATTTTACAAAAGATTAATGGAATATGTCATTAGCATCATCACTCATGTGTAAAAAAATACTAATACCATGCTCTCCCTTTACCACTTTCTCACTCATGCCAAAATAATTTATCATGTTTCATGATCAATCCGATCAAATGCACCCTCACTCATGAGCAATCAACTACTCATGTAGTTGAAAATAAAAAATATCAAAAGTGTATAAAAATATAGCAAAGTGGGTGTCCCTTTACAGAGCGCAAGAAAATATAACCATTGATATATTTTTTAATTGTTATTACTTTGTAGATATTTAGATATTGTAGTTTGAAGTTTTAAACAATTTGTCTAAAAATCTAATGGCTAAGTTTGGAAATAAAACTTAACTCCTTAATAATTTCCTTGATTTATTTTAAATATTTTTTCTTTTCTTAATTTTGGTGTCCACTCCACCTCTTCCCTTATAGTATAGAGATATGCTCCATTATTATTTACTCAATGTACTAGTGAGGACAATAAGGAGAATATTATAGAGACTAATGTGAGTCCTTATCCTTGACTAAAGGTGTATGAATAAAAAATCATGAAGGTTGCGGGTAGAGATGGCAATGGGGCGGATCTGGACCGGATCCTGTTGGATCCAGATCCGTTTCCCCAAAGACAGATCTAGACTCAACACGGATCCGTCTGTTCTCGAAAATAAGGAGCCAGATCCAGATCCGCGGATCTATGACGGATCTTGAACGGATCCTCTCTTTTGTTATTTTAAAAAAGTTAATATATACTTTTTAGATAATTATTTGTACTTTTTACAGGAAATATACATATACATAATTTTAGCAGGGGTAAAGCAAAACATTTACCATATTTTTAATCGTTATATGAATGTTTGGGAGTAACGACTTTATTATAATTGTTAGTTATTTATTGTGTAGTGGTTCACTTAATATTTATTATTACTATTTATCGTTATATTTTTAAAAAAAGAATTCTAAAACGGATCTGCGGGCCGGATCTGTATCTCAACTGCAAGATCCAAATCCAGATCCGTTTGCAAAAGAAAGACCCGGATCCAGATCCAGATCCGTCGGATCCAAAAACGAAGATCTAGATCCTATTAAACGGATATGGATCCACGGATTTGGATCGGGTCCAAGATCCATTGCCATCTCTAGTTGCGGGGCACACTAAGAAAAGAATATTACATAGGAAGCTAATACTATATGCACTTTCATATAATTCTGATCATTCCTAGTTTCAAACGAATCTTTTCAAATCTTCCTCAAGAGAGAGGTTTGGTCAAGATAATAGCAATTTTTTTTCAAGTAGGACAAAATACAACTTTAACTAAACCATTTTTAATATTGTCATAAAGAAATGATGCTTAAACTTAGAATGGTGCATGGATACTTGGAAATATATATAGCACTTATATCATCACTGAAAATAGGAACATATTTGTTTTTAATACCAAAATCATGTACCTGTTGCTTGATCCTCTACTGTGGAGAACAATAGTGTTCTGTTTCTTTGAGCGCAAAGAAACTAAGCTTGTTCTTAGGAACTGAGCAATTCCAGAGGTGCTCTTGTGGTTTACCAAGTCCCCAACATAGTCAGCATCAGAGTAGCTAACTAGATCAAAGATCTCACTTCGAGGATAAAACAAACAAAGGTCGTCACTTCCTTTCAAATACCTAAGAATTCTCTTGACTGCCGTCAAGTGAGATTCTTTCGGGCTTGATTGGAATCTAGCACATAAACCAACGCTGAAGAAAATGTCAGGTCTACTAGTAGTTAGATAAATTAGGGATCCAATCATACCTCTGTATAATTTCTGATCCACATTTTTACCACTTCGATCCTCATTTAACCTTGTTCTTGTTCCTAAAGGAGTATGGTTGGTCTTTGCTTGTTCCAGTTATATTTCTTCAGTATTTCCTTAACATTTTTTGTTGATGAATCATTGTTCCTCTTTCAGTTTCCTTGATTTTCAATCCAAGAAAGAAGTTCAATTCTCTCATCATACTCATTTCATACTCACTACTCATTAGATCAGCAAATTTCTTGCATAGAGATTCATTAGTAACACCAAAAGTTATATCATCAACATAAATTTGTACTACTAGAATGTATGTTCCTTTAGATCGAAGGAACATGGTCCTATCAACTTTGCCTCTTTTGAAATCATGTGAAAGCGAGAATTTTGAAAGTCTTTCATACCAAGATCTAGGAGCTTGTTTCAACCAATAAAGAGATTTATCTAGCTTATAGACTTGGTTTGGAAGATCAGGATTTTCAAATCCAGGAGGTTGTTCCACATAGACGTCTTCCATTATATATCCATTTAAGAAAGCACATTTGACGTCCATTTGGTACAACCTAAAACCCACAAATGCAGCAAATGCAATCAAAATTCTTATAGCTTCTATTCTAGCAACAGGAGCAAAGGTTTCATCGAAATCAATACCTTCTTGTTGATTATACCCTTTCTCTACAAGTCTGGCTTTGTTCCTTATGACTGTGCCATGTTCATCTAACTTGTTCCTAAAGACCCATTTTAGCCCAATTACCTTTTGGTTTTTAAGCTTGGTCTCAAGAGGCCAGACCTTGTTCCTCTAGAACTCATTCAGTTCCTCTTGCATTGTATTTATCCAGTCAGACTCTAGTAAAGCTTTATTATGATCTAGAGGTTATGTCATGGACAGAAAAGCTTGGAATGCACAGAAGTTTTTGAGCTGGGATCTCGTCTGAGTTCCCTTCTCAATGTCACTTATAATCAATTCCAAAGGATGGGAGTTCTGGTGCTTCGAAGGCTTTGGTTCAAACCTCCTTGTTCATGTTCCTTCAACTTGAGGTTTTTCACTTGCTTCATTTTTTGGATGCATTTCTTCTACGTGTGTTCCTTCATCAGGAGTTCCTTCATCTGCCTTTTCCCCCTGAGGATCAGGATCAGGAACAATCATCTCCCTTTCAGGAATATGCTTTCTATCAATACCTTCAGGTGTTAGTTCCTCGTCAAGGTTGACTGACTCTTCAGAACGAGTCAATCCTATTCCAAAATCATTATCATAACATGGTTCCTGCAGAGAGTTAGCTTCATCAAAAATAATCTGGACACTTTTCTCAAGACACATTGTTCTTTTGTTATATACTCTATATGCTTTTTACATTTAAAGCATATCCTATAAAAATAGTGTTTCTGTCCAAGACAGCAACAATGTATGTGGTGGTGGGTACTTGGTGGAATCGTGGCTCCCAAACGTCCTTCGTGGTGGTGGTTACCTGCAAAACAAGGAGAAACCTCGGGGGTGGTTCCGAGGATCGCCTCTTCGATGCCTAAGTCAGTCCAAGTTGAGCACAAGATCTCTAGTAGAGAGAAAACGAGTATCAAGTGCAAGTATTTGTGAGTGTTTTATTGAACGTACCTTACCCATGCATGGGCATGGGTATTTATATGAGACATGGACTTATAACTGACCTAGTAAAGTGAGTGGGCCTCTTTGGAAGTGGGCCAAGGTGGAACGAGGCCTTCATTAAACTCCAGCCTAGAGGTTATGTCCGTAGCGGTCTGCCTGAGGAGGTCTGCTCTGCTCCAGGCGCTCTGACGTGGAGTGGCAGGACCAGTGGTCTGCTGCCAGCTGGAGGTCTGCTGGGAAGACCCCATACAATTTGCCCCCCGGACCCAGTATTTGCAGACTGCAATATGCTGGGTACGTTCGTTTTTGGTCTGGCGTTCTGCTTTTCGCAGACTGGTACGTGACTGTCTGGGAGTTGCTCTTCACAAACTCCAGAATGCTTCCATTTTTCCCGCCCATTTGGTTGGGGTGTTGAGCAAGGGTCATTAATTCATTTTGAATTGGATTGAATCGATGTGACTCTTTGGGTTCCCAAGGAATGTAATGATGACAAGTTGGTGCTGAGTGGACGAAGTATGCCTATTTAAAGGCTGAATCGACCTTTTGTGGAACTTTTCAGTTTCTTCTCCTTCAAACTCTTTGCTTTCAAACTTCCCTGTTGTTCTTCAAGAATTTCTTTTCGCCCTAGCCATTTTCAAGTGATTCCTCTCGATTTTCCTGGGATTTGTTTGCGTATGGAGCTTAATTTGGAGTGTTGATACTGTTGCGTTTGTGGCTTTCGTCTTCTCTTTTCTCGGCGTCTTCAGTTCTCCATCCAGGTAAACTCTTTTTTCCAGATCTACTTTTGATTTTTTCCTTCTTGGATGGTTTGGATGTGATCTTCTCTGTGTTTATGGATTTCTCCCCCCTTTTCCTTCTGTACGCACTTATTTGCCAGTGTTTTTGAGGTTAGGGTTTCTTTCCTTTGGTCTTCAGATGCGATTGCTTATTTCTTTGTTTCATAGATCTGTTTGGTGTTGTTTCATTTCCGTTCTGCTGCTCTGGATGATAGGCTCTGCTCTGCTTCTTCAGCGGGGCTCTGCTCTAGTTGGTAGGCTCTGCTCTGCTTCTTCAGCTGAGCTCTGCTCTACTGTTGTTTGTGGGATTTTTAGGGTTTGCTTTGTTTACCCTGTTATCCTCTTTATTTGCTGGGTTGTAGGCCTGTGATGTGCCTTCATTGTTTTGTTTGCGTTATTTGTAAGAAAATATCCTATTTCTTGGCTATCTCTGATCTTCACATACCATACATATCCTTGCCCCCCAGTCTGGTAGCTCAGTCTGTAGGTCTGAGGTGCCAGACTACTTTTGCATGTATCTTTTTGTAAGAAAAGCAAGAAAATATCCTATTTCTTGGCTATCTCTGATCTTCACCTACCATACATATCCTTGCCCCCCAGTCTGGTAGCTCAGTCTGTAGGTCTGAGGTGCCAGACTGTCTTGTGTTGTGACTTTAAGTCTGATGTGCTGTCGTCTGTTTCTTGTGTTGTGTAGAATGTCTACTTCTCAGTCTGCTGCCTCCCTTGGGAAGGGTGTGGTATCTACCTCTTCGTCTGAGCCGGATGAGCCTTACCCGATGGACACTCAGTCCCCGTTTTTAAAGTTGGATCTGCCTCGGTGTAAGGACGAGGTGGTTCCAGAGGAATGGGAGGTCTTTGACCCCTGGAAAGGTTTGCGCAAGGAGGAGTTGGGTCCTGAAACCAACAGGTTCCCTCCCAACTACAAGTTTAAGCCTACTCTGCCCACAGTCAAATGGAAGTACAGCGACCATGAGATGCGACTTACTGCCCTTTACGACAGCAAGGGTAAGCCTTATTTGGCGAAGAAATCTGCAGATGCGTTCAAAAGGGCGCATGCTGCATACTGCCTTGAGATTGTTGCGGAGATCAAGCCGCTTCGCGGGTCTTGGGTAGTGCTTCCCGAAGAGGGTCAGAGCATGGCAGATGTACCAGAGGGGTACACTGCTGTTTATATGAAGCAGCTGGAGTTTGGGCTTAGATTCCCAATCCACTGGTTTTTGGAGTGGGTTCTCTGCGAGTACCGCATGGCTCTCTGCCAAGTCAATCCCCAGTCACTGAAGAAGGTTCTGGGGTTTATTTGGGTCTGTGAAGCTCTGGGATTCCCCCTCACCATGAAACTTTTCCAGTGCATGTTATACTTTAAGAGGCAGGGGGAAGTACGGCTACTTCACCGGTTCGGTGCGAGCCAATCATCTGACGGTCTATCCCGTTGATCTCACTCTGAAAGATTGGCGGGATAGTTTTGTCTTCGTTAGGGTACCGACGGAGGGGGGGCACCCTTATCAATTTAAGGCCCCTCTGCGCCCTGTGAAGCCTGACTTCCAGAAGCAGTTGGACCCTCATGTGCTGAACTGGGACGAGAGGGTAGCCTACTACTACTTCAAGTCCAGATCCAAGGTTACTGCCGGGAAGCAGTTTCTTCCCAAGTACTGGCTGCCGCTTCACTATGTGATGTGTCAGAATGCCTTCCTGAGGATAGGCCATCTGTCCCCCGACTATACTACTAGTAAGCGCTCTGCCTGCCCTTAATTATGCTTTTCATTTTCCATTCTGCTGCGCCCCATGGCATTCATTGTTTGTGCTGTTCTGCAGCTCCGTGCAGAAAGTTTGTTCGCCAAGTGATTAAGGGTGGGTCTTGAGCTGGTGGACATGCTCTGCCCCTTTCCATTATTTTCTGTCTGCATTCTGACTTGCTGTAGCTAACGAATATTCTGATATTGCAGAGACTCTGGGGTCTGCTATTCCTTGGGAGCTGGGTCTGAGTCAGTCTTCGGTGTGTCGGAGGTATCGTTCGGTACCCGACCCAGGGACCTACACCGTCCCTGATTTCATCAGGGAGATTAACACTACTTCCTTGGACCATCCTTCCCTCCGGACCAAGCGCCCGGAACTTATGGATAGGTTTACTGGGATGTCCCGGCCGCAAGGGGGGCCCTCTGCCACTGTCACCGAGATTGAATCTGGTGACGAGGAGGAGGCGGCGGCTGTTCCTCTGCAGATCTGACGTTCCCGGTGTGCTGTGCCTCTGCCAAAAGACGACGATGATGATGATAGTGCAGAGGGGGCCAGCACTCTGCGAGGACCGTTCTGGTTGTTGAACCCCTGCAACAGCTTCCTCCTGTCCAACCAGGTACTACTTATGATGAACCACAAGGTACTCTTTCTGCTTGTGTGCATTCTGCTAATCACTTCTCATTTTCTCTGCTTACTTTCAGAACCACCTGTGGTGGAGGTTGTGCCCATGGGAGAGCCTGACCAAGCGGCGACCGAGTTTGACAGGACGGAGAAAGAACCCACTCCAGTGGATGGTTCTGCTCAGGAGTCCCACCAAGCCATGACCGAGTTTGACAGGACGGAGGCAGAGGCTGCTCAGTCTGATGAAGCTGGTCAGGAGTATCACCAAGCCACGACCGAGTTTGACAGGACGGGAGCAGAGGCTGCTAAGACTGTCACAACTCAGTCTGCAGAGGGCCAGAGTGAGGGTCAGGTTCCGTCAGGTAGGTGTCTTCTTCAGACCCAGACTGCTCTTTCTTACAGATTACCTTTTTCCTGAAAGCTCTTGATTTTCCTGTTTCTATTTTGATGTGATAGGTTCCACTGGGTAGGCCGTCCCTACGCCTGTTCAGACTAACCAGGAGGTGTTGGAGCCTCTCCAGCATGAGAGGGTGGAGCAGTAGAGCTCAGCTTTCGTCCCAGTGGTGGAGACTGTCTTGTCTCCCCCTGTTCAGAAGTCTACTCCTCCTGTCCAGAGGCCTACTCCTCCTGGTAGGAAGGCTGCTCCTCCTCTTCCCAGAGTCTTCAAGCAGGTCCTTACCCCTACTCCTGAGGATCTGGCGCGTGTGGTTAGTGCTTTCTTTTCCTCTCTTTTGTCTTACAATTTGCAATTCGTTCTGTGCCTTATTTTGCTGACGACATCGCTACCTTTTGTTTTCTTCAGCAGCAATTGAGGGCTAAGAAGGTGCAGTCTGCTGTGGCTCTTCAGACCTCTGCTCCAACTTCGGGCCAGCTTAAGTCCCCTGCAGAGGGTGTTCAGAAGACTATAGCTGAGCCTGAGGTCTCTTCACATTCCCAGAAGAGACCAGCAGAGAGGCAGAGTGAGGAGGGAGCTCCCCCTCAGAAGAAGACTCGTCTCCCTGCTGACTCCCCTCGGATCATTTTTGTTGAGGACAACGTCGTCACCAAAGGTGTGTACCCCTTACCTGGTCTTAGTTCCGGCCTTTTTCCTTCTGTGAAACTGACTGGTCTTTCTTTTGGCTCAGGTTCTCTGCAGAGGGAATCGGCGGATGACCAGCATGAGGCTCATGGGCAGGAGCAGATGTCCGTGGCCTTTCCTGACCCCAGTGAGTGGTTGAAGCTTCTGGCAAGTCGCTTCTCACCGGACTACGCTGTTCAGGATGTCTCTTTGGTGAGTTGTCTGTCCTTTTTATAGTCATCTGTTTTTGACATTTTGATTTTCTTCATTGATTACAGGCTGCGCGGGCCGGCGCCTTCATTGGGGAGTTCTGCCATGCTGTAGGGCTGGGTAGACATGAGGCAGATCTCCCTAAACTGCAGCAGCTTAAGGCTTAGGTAGCACAGCAGAGAGCAGAATATGCCAAGCTGAAGGCTCAGAACTCTCTGATTGTGTCTACCTGCCGCGAAACTGAGGAGGAGAGGGATGCTCTGAATGTGGAGCGCGACACCTTGCGGACCGCCAACCAACGCATGGAGGGTTAGGCGGCGCAGGCATAGGCTATCGCGGCTGAGCACTCCCGGCTCTCTTCCCAGCTTAGTGAGGCGTTGTCTCGCGCTTCAATGACGGAGACTAAGCTGAAGACCTCCGAGGCCCGGTTGCAGGCAGCGTTGAAGGAGCAGGAGCAGCTCAGGGGTCAGCTCTCTGCTGTACAGGCTGAACATGAAGGCTGCTCTGCTAAATTGGCTCTGCAAGCCAAGGAGGCTGAGGAGGCTCTGCAAGCCAAGGAGGCTGAGGAGGCTCTGAAACAGAGGGAGGAGGAGCTAGGGGCAGAGTTCTCCAAGCTGCTTTCTGAGAGGGAGGCTCAGCAGGCTAAGGAGGCTGAGGAAGCTCTGAAGCAGAAGGAGGCCCAGCTGCTTGCTGAGGAGACAGCCCGGTTTGCGCAGATGGAGGAGGGGTTTGGGAACAAGTACTGGGAGGATTGCAAAGTTGCGGTCCGTAGGGTCCTCTGGCATCTGCAGCCCTCTTTCAACTGGGATGCCTTTGAGGATGCCTACGCCAGTCAGGTGCACATGCGACCTCCGGCTACCCAGGAGCTCAGAGACTTGGAGTTGCTTTACTCTCTGCCTTCAGAGGGAGAGTCTTCAGAGCAGTAAGCTGATGGGAGCTCCTCGAAGGATGGCAGCTCTGTTCCTAAGCAATAGGAACTCGGGCGGCTATCTCACGCTTCGCCTCAGTCTTCTTGTGACTCCTGTCTGAGCTGCTGAGGTAGATGAGCTGGGAGCCTGTGCTGAACTGATTGTAGTCCTCCGTTTTTGCCCTCAGATGATATCCTAATTGACTTATCTTGTAATATTTGTAATTAAATAGTCAAACATTTCCTTTTCATCTGTATTTGCTCCCTTCTTTTGGTTAGGTAGCCGCCGTTGTTGTAGTATTCTGTAGCACTCTGATCTGGCTTATAGCTAGATCTTTTATGTAAGATACAAGTATTTTTCCGGTAATGCAAGTTGTGTTCTTCTGTTGACTTTTGTGTTTTCTATTTGGTGCATGCCAAGTTTTGTTATTTCTGCTAAGTGCTTGCGTTCTGCTCTGATGCTGAGTCTGCCGTGCTATCACACAATATATCTGAGTGTTTTCGTTTACTTGGCTTGGTGGCCGGTGAGATTTGCTCAGAGCTGGGACTTTAGGGGCCCTTTACTCTTCTGCTCTGCCTTATGCGTGACAGAAATTCAACAATAGCAGAGCAAAGGAGGTATTTTGACGCCCTAAGTCATGATGATTCTGGGAGTTTTGGGGTTCGCCCTTTAGCTCCTTCTGCCATCTTTTTCGTGTTGGGGTACGTTTTGGTTCTTAGGAACTCTGGCGTCCCCATTAGCCTTAGGTGTCTATGACTTATCCTTGCTGCTTTTTGGGCCTTCGGCCCCGCAGGTTTAGAGGTAGAGGTCTATGACATCGCTAAGTCGAGCCGGCATCCGATCACTCTACGGGCCTCATGGGCTCTGGACAGAATTAACCTTTCGGCCGACTCCCTTTCTTCATTATATAGCTTACTTTTGTGTCTGAAGAGCCTCTTCAGCCTTCAGTCTGACTCAAACCCTGTTTTCTTTTGCCAGACTGTGGTATTTTTTCTCAGTCTGTTAAGGGTCTGTCTGATTTTGACATTTTGTTTTTCATAAAGAATAGATAAGGGGATGGGGGTTTAATGCGAAATGGAGAGTGGTGGATAAAGGGTGGCTCAAAGGCCTTTCATTCATGGGAGTTTTTTGATACAATCTGGGTTACACGAAGTATTTTTTCAGTATTCGGGCGTTCCAGTTGCTTTTCAGTTCGCTTCCATCCATTCTTTTCAGTCTATAGGTTCCAGGGTATAGCTCTTCACTAACCTGGTAGGGTCCCTCCCACTTAGCCGATAGCTTTCCGTGTATTTTGTCTTTCTGCACAGCTGCTGCATTTCTGAGCACCAGATCCCCTACCTCCAGAGGCCTAGCCCTCACTTTCCAGTTATAGTATCTGCTGACTCTGGCTTTGTAGGCTTCCATTCTGAACCTAGCTTCGTTTCTGTACTCATCCAGCAGATCTAGATTTGTTCTCAAAGCCTCGTCGTTCAGACCTGGCTCAAATAGGCTGATCCTCAGACTCTCGTACCCGATCTCAACAGGCATGAAAACTTCAGAACCATATACCAGGTGGAAGGAGGTCTGCCCAGTTGACTCTTTGACTGTGGTTCTGATTGACCACAGAGTGTTAGGCAGCTCCTCTAGCCACTTACTTTGCTGTTCCTCCAGCTTCTTTTGCAGACCTATCAGGATCTGCTTGTTAGCGGCTTCGGCCTGACCATTGCACTGAGGGTTGCAGACTGAAGATAGGGCATATTTGATCCCAAACTGCTCCAACCACCCTGACAGGGGCATGTTGTCAAACTGTCTCCCGTGGTCGAAGACGAAAGCTTTCGAAATCCCGTATCTGGTGATGATGCTCTGCCACAAGAACTTTCTGACGGCTGTTTCTGTGATGGTGGATAGGGCTTCTGCCTCTATCCACTTAGTGAAGTAGTCTACCCCCACAATTAACCATCTCTTCTGATATTGGGCCGTTGTGAAGGGTCCCAGAATGTCTAGCCCCCATTGGGAGAATGGGATAGGGTTGTAGATTGGCATGAGGTCGTTTGCAGGTAGCTTGATGTTTGGCGCGAACTTCTGGCAGCTGTCACACTTCTTCACCAGAGTCTCAGAGTCAGCTTTCATTGTGGGCCAATAGTAACCGGCTTTGAGAGCCTTATGGGCCAGAGCTCTTGGTCCGATATGGTGTCCGCAGAGTCCCTCATATGTAGTCTGCATCTCTCTGCCCTACGCATTTGAGTAGGGGCAGAGAGAAAGACTTCCTGTATAGCTCGTCCCCGATCAGGCAGTATCTGCATGCTGTCAGCTTGAGCTTTCTTGCTTTCATCTTCCCTTCTGGTAATTTACCAGTCTGCTTATACTCAGCGATCTCCCTGATCCACTCTGGCATATCCTCCAGCTCCAAAACTCGCTTTGCATCCTCGCAGATTGCACTAGTGGGTCTGACTTCCACCAGAACAGACCTATTCAGCTCCTGCAGACTGCTGCTTCCCAATTTGGACAGAGCATCTGCTTGTGCGTTCTGTGCTCTGGGCACTTGTTCAATTCTAAAAGTTTCAAAATTTGAAATCAGAGACCTCATCCTGGCTAGGTAGCTCTGCATCGTCGGCTCCTTGGCCTCATACTCCCCCTTGACCTGGTTGGTTACCAACTGAGAGTCAATTTTGAGGTGGACGTGCTTGGCTTCCAGGGTCTGGCAGAGCTGCAGTCCAGCGATGGCCGCTTCGTACTCTGATTCATTATTGGTTGTTGAAAACATGAACTTCAAGGCGTATTCAATGATTTTCCCTTCCGGGGTTCTGATGACCACGCCTACCCCAGAGCTGTTGATGGTTGTAGACCCATCTGTAAAGAATTCCCAGGCTCTGGGCTCTGCTACTGCTTCCTGATAAGCACACTCTGCTAGGAAATCAGCCAGAGCTTGTGCTTTTATGGCGGTTCGTGGGGCGAATTTGATACCGAACCCTGTCAGCTCCAGGGCCCAGTTCATGATTCTCCCCGATTTGTCTACCTTCTCCATTGCCTTTTCCAGAGGCATATTTGGCAGCACAGTGACGGGATGTGCGTCGAAATATGGCCTCAGCTTTCTGGTGGCCAGCACTACTGCGTAGGCTGCCTTCTCTATCAATGGGTAGCGTGTTTCTGCGCCCGTGAGGGTGTGGCTCACAAAATATACCGGTTGCTGCTTCTTGTTCTCTTCCTTCAACAGGACTGCACTCACAGTTGCAGCAGTAACGGCAATGTACAGGAAGAGAGCTTCCCCTGTCTTGGGTCTGGCCAGTGTTGGCAGACCAGAGAGGTGTGACATCAACTTCTGGAATGCCTCCCTCTGCTCTGCTTCCCACTTGAACTCTTTGTTCCCCTTCAATATTTTGAAGAATGGGAGAGCTTTCTCCGCAGACTGGGCTATGAATCTAGATAGGGCTGTCATTCTGCCTGTCAGCCTCTGGATGTCTCTGATGCTTTTAGGCTCTGGCAGATCCATAGCTGCCTTCACTTTGTCGGGATTCGCGTCGATCCCCCTTTCACTGACCAGATAGCCCAGAAATTTCCCTGACCGTACTGCGAACACGCATTTTTTAGGATTCAGTTTTATGCTGTGTTTGCGGAGCTTGGCGAAGGTCTCCTTGAGGTCTGCTATATGGTCAGTCTCAGTTTTGCTCTTGGTGATGACGTCATCCACGTACACCTCCAGATTCCTTCCCCTCTGACCTGCAAAGACCTGATCCATCAGCCTTTGATAGGTGGCGCCTGTATTCTTCAGCCCGAAGGGCATCATGACATAGCAAAATACCCCGATAGGGGTGATGAATGCCGTCTTCTCTTTGTCTGCAGGGTCCATGAAGATCTGATGGTATCCGCTGAACGCGTCCTTGAAGCTGAGCAGAGCATGACCACTGGTAGAGTCTACCAGCTGGTCGATTCTTGGCAAGGGATAGCAGTCCTTGGGGCAGGCTTTATTGAGGACTGTGAAGTCAACACACATCCTCCATCTCCCGTTCGCCTTCTTGACCATCACCACATTGGCCAGCCATTCTGGGTACTTGCAGGGCTCTATGAACCCTGCCTCAAGCAGCTTCTGAACTTCTTCCTCGATGGCTTTATTTTTCTCCGCAGAGTAGTTCCTCCTCTTCTGCTTCACACGTCTGTATCCTGCAGCAGTGTTTAACTTGTGGTTGATGGTGGCGGGGTCCACCCCAGGCATCTCAGCTGCTGAGAAGGCGAACACATTTGCATTCTCCTTCAGCAGACTAATTAGGTTGACCCTGGTTTCAGGATCCAGGTCTTTGCCTATTCTGACTGCCCTGCCTTCTTCCGGTCCCAAGAGTACCTCTTCGGTCTCTTCCCCCGGTTCAGGCTTATTTGCTTCCTGCTCTGCTTCTGGCAGAGCATCGGCCTCACTGATAGCAGCACACTCTTCTTCTCTTTGCTTGGCCTCTTCGGCCTTTCCTTCCTTTCTTTCCTTCTTGGCTTCTTCAGCCTGGTCCTTCTTGGCTTCTTCTTTCCTTCTTTCTTTTCCTTTCTCCTCTTTCTCCTGGACCCAGAGTGGTCAGGAGGAGGAGGTCTTTTATCCTTCTTCAGAGCGGTCAGATTGCATGACCTAGCTGCTCTCTGGTCTCCCTTCAGTCTGCCCACCTCTCCAGTGCTGCTTAAGAAAAGCATGGTCTGATGATGGGTTGACGGGATTCCCTGTACTGCCTCGATGAACTTCCTTCCCATCAGAGCGTTGTACGGTGATGGGAGGTCTACTACTAGAAACTCTTGCACTACCGTTCTGCCCCTCTGTGGTCACTGTCAGATGTATTTTCCCCTCTGGGATGATGGAGTTCCTTGTGAATCCGACGATTGGAGTTCCTCCTTGCTTCAGCATTGAACGGTCCAGCTCCATTTTATCGAAGGTGTCCTTATAAAGGATATTAACGGCGCTCCCGCCATCTAATAGTATTCTTCGTACATCTACTCTGCTACTCTCCAGGGTGACCACTAGAGGGTCAGAGTGTGGGAAACTAATGCCTTTGCAGTCTTCTGCCGTAAAGGTCATGTTTGGCAGGTCTGGGCTTAGCTCTGCCTGGTTGATGGAGTAGAGATTGGGGTGGGTGAGTTGTCTCAGATGAGCCCTCTCTCCCCCCATCGAACTAGAACTGCCAAATATGACGTATACCGTCTTCTTTTTTCCTTCCTTGATCTCTGCCCGCTTGTCCTGCAATTTCTGCTCTTCGCTCTGTTGCTCCTTCTCCTTGATCCCCTGATTCCAGGCTAGGTACTCTTTGAAGTAGCCTCGTCTGATCAGGCTTTCCAGATCATTTTTCAGGCTTATGCAGTCTTCCGTACTGTGGCCTGGCGCCTCATGGAAAGCGCAGAACTCTGCCATGTTGGGGCCCAGGCTTCTCTTCTTGGTGGGTGGTGGTCTGTGCCACCTGCTGTCCTCTCTGTTGGTCAGAAAGATCTCCGCCCTTGGCGCGCTGAGGTTTCTATAGTTGTTATATTTCTCCTGGGCCTTTAACCGGTCCACTTCTCTCTCTGCTTCTTTTTGTTTTTCTCTCCCTCTGTTCTGATGGGGCCTGGGGCCTCCAAAATTTAGACTGCCTCCCATGAACTGATGCTCATTCTGCCTGGTATCTTGTCTGGCAGGTCTGCCTGTTCCTTCTCCTTGTGTCGAGGCTTTGTTGAAGTCCTCGACGGCTATGTATTTTTCTGCCAGGGCCAGGGCCTCGCTTAGCTCTGTCATGGTGACCCACTTAAGGTCATCTCTGAACTTACTGGTGTGGGGTAGGGCGTTCCTCAGAGCGTGCAGAGCGAGCTTCTGCTCTAGCTCTGGGATGTGCACCAGCTCTTTGTTGAACCTCCCTTTGAAATCCCGCAAGCTTTCATTCTGAGTCTGCTTCAGCAATAGCAGCTCATGTGTGGATTTGTTCCTCCTACTTCCGCTAACGAAATGCTCTTTGAATCTCTTCTTCAGTTCATCAAAGTTAGCAATCGTCCCCTGGGGGATAGTCCTGAACCAGGTCTGAGCTATCCCTGTCAGAGTGGCAGAGAAGTGTCTGCACCATGTGGCCTCATTGTAGTGTCCTAGCTCCAGGTGGGTCTCAAAGGCTGCCACATGCTCCTTTGGGTCTCCCTCCCCTTCAAACTTGAGATTGGATGGGAGCTTCGCTTTCGACACTCTGGCCGCAATGATTTCAGGTGTGAAGGGGGACTTGGAAGGAGATCTAATCTCCTCTGCTGGTGATGCCACAATGGGTCTGGAGTTGACTCTGTGGGTTATGAGTCCTCTGAGATCTGTTGGGGCTCCATTGTCGCCAGAGCCCTCTTCTAGTATTGTTCCCAATCTTTGGCTCACATGCCTTCTGACGGTTCCGCCACCAGGCGCAGACAGGGCCTCTTCAGCTCCTGAGTTGTGCCTGGTTCTGGGTCGCGGCTGGACATTCTGGGCCACGCCCCCTGGATTTCCTCTGTTGACAGATCTCCTGCTTGAGCCTGCCGTATATCCTGTGGGTGTCAGTTCCTCGAACATGCTGGGATGATCTTGCTGCATTATTTCAGTATCCCACTCTGCTTCATGCCAACCCCTCTTGATGTACCCGGGTCCAGAGCGGCTAGATAGGCCATACTCCGACGTCGGGGTGGGTGTGATGTTTGTCATGTTGTACTCGTATAGGGGGTCTGCTGTGGCTGTCTCCTCTTCTGATGACAGCTGCAGGTGCCTTCGAACTGAATCATGTGTTCTAGTTCTCCTTCTCTTTCGAGCAGGTTGGCTTCCAATAGTTTGCATAAACCGTTGGGCAGACTGCAGCACTTGAAAGGCTGCTTGGAGTTGCTCCGGTGTGGGCATGACCACTAAGCTGCTTGGCTGTGGGGTCTACCTGGTTTCATGGTGGGGGGTGATAGTGTTATCCCTCCTGCCTGATCTGGTGGTAGCAGCACTACCGCTTCTAGTTGATCTCGTGTTTGTTTCTCTAAGTGGAGAGTTGCTTTCTCCTCCTGAACTGTCGGACCCGAGCGTTTCTGAGGTTGGAACCACCATTGCGAAGTTGTAGATTGGGCTTTTCTACTCTTCCCCTCCTTCTAGCGCCAAATTGTTTCTGTCCAAGACAGCAACAGTGTATGTGGTGGTGGGTACGTGGTGGAATCGTGGCTCCCAAACGTCCTTCGTGGTGGTGGTTACCTGCAAAACAAGGAGAAACCTCGGGGGTGGTTCCGAGGATCGCCTCTCCGATGCCTAAGTCAGTCCAAGTTGAGCACAAGATCTCTAGTAGAGAGAAAACGAGTATCAAGTGCAAGTATTTTGTGAGTGTTTTATTGAACGTACCTTACCCATGCATGGGCATGGGTATTTATATGAGACATGGACTTGTAACTGACCTAGTAAAGTGAGTGGGCCTCTTTGGAAATGGGCCAAGGTGGAACGAGGCCTTCATTAAACTCCAGCCTAGAGGTTATGTCCGGAGCGGTCTGCCTGAGGAGGTCTGCTCTGCTCCAGGCGCTCTGACGTGGAGTGGCAGGACCAGTGGTCTGCTGCCAGCTGGAGGTCTGCTTGGCAGACCCCATACAAACAGCTTCATCACTTCCAACATCAAATTTTCTTAGATTATGTTTACCATTGTTGTGTACAAAACATCTACATCCAAAGATTCGAAAGTAAGAGATGTTGGGCTTTTCTTCCTTTGAGAAGCTAATAAGGAGTTTTCAAGGTAATGGGTCTTAGCATGACCCTATTGATTATGTAGCAAGTTGTGTTCACTACTTTTGCCCAAAAAATTTTTGGAAGGCTGCTAGCTATGAGCATTGTTCTAGCCATGTCCTCCAAAGTCTTGTTTTTCGTTTCAACCACACCATTTTGTTGTGGTGTCCTAGGAGTAGAGAACTTGCGATCTAATCCTTCATTGCTGCAAAAATCATCAAACTTGGAGTTTTCAAACTCCGTACCGTTGTTATATCTCAAATTTTTCAATTTAAAACCACTGATCCTTTGATCTTTCTTAGAAAAATTTACGAATTCATCAATGTTTCACCTTTGCTATGAAGAAAGATAACCCAAGTGTATCTCGAAAAGTCATAAACAATAACCAATCATATGTCTTACCTGATCTACTTTGGATGCGTACAGGGCCACATAAGTCCATGTGAATCAACTCAAGTGGACTTTGTGTGCTTATGTAATACCCCTATTTTTAAAGAGTATTTTATTAATAGCTAAGTATGATTTATTAGCCTAATTATATATTAATAGTCCTCAATTTTATATAAAGGCAATTAGATTTGATTATATAATTATTGAAAAGTTAATTAAACTTACTTAGTTACTTATTTTGACGTTTTAATGGAATAACTTCAAGAAATATTGAGTTTGATTATTTTAACGAGTATGAGTTATTGTTTTATATGAAGTTGTATCAGTATTTAAATTATAGGATAAATTGTGAATAACCACCTGTCAGATATACAAATTTCAAAATAACCACCCCAAATTGTTTTGCATTTAAATAACCACCTCTACTTATGTTCATGTTTTGAAATACTGATCGGTTTTAGTCGTGTCACCTAATCAAAAATAAACCTACGGTCCTCTAACTAAGGTAGTCAGTGGTAGCAGGGTCGAATCCGCATGGAGACAGAGTTTCTATATTAATATTCAATTAACTAACTACTTCAGATGAAAATATGGAGAATTAACTGAACTAATGAGCAAGCTAAATAATACGAATTAAGTCGAGGATTTAACTATGGAATAAAAGCCTAGGGTATTAGGTCGGTCCACCATGCTTATACCAATCAAATAGGGTCAACTACTATTAAAACCTAAGTCAAGAGTCGGGGGATTAGAGCCTATGTTGAGCTATGGTTAAGACTCAACGCTCATAGTTCAACATACGCCGCATGTTCACTAACGTAATCAGAACTACTGATGTGTCCTAGGCCTCTAGTCGTAAGACGGATCTGTGCAAACAACTATTAACCACACGCAATCAATGAAATTGGCCACTAACATTAATCACTAATTAAGAACAAACCACACCACAATCACTCTAATCAAGCCCTAGAAATCAATAGGAGTCTAAATAGCAATCATGGTATAAACATGGCTTCCCTATCTAACACCCTAGAAAGATAACTACTCAGACATGATCGAATTGACAACAACAAAACTAATTGAAAACCCTAAGAATTGCATCATGAACTAATTGAGAAATAAGCAATTGAACTAAAGTAATTGAGATAAAGGAATAAAGCAATAAGCAAGACGATTACCAAATTGACGGAAAGCGGAAACTTTAATTGAATTAAAATTGTACTTGAATCTCTTCTACAATCGAAAGCAATGATAAACTAGGCTAAGAGCTCTCTAAGTGTTTAATAATATGAAAGATACCAATAAAAAATAACCTAAAAAGTATTTATAGGTCCTAAGAAAACAATAAGATAGAGTGGGGAAAATAACGAAAATCGCATCCCCGTGTCATCCACCCGATCGGGCAAATGAATAAACAACTACTAATATCATGGAAATTAATTTTATTCAAATTAAAATTCCACAACATTAGGATTATTCAAAGCAAAACTCATATGTATAATAATCGAGTGAATGAATAAACAACTAGTTTAAATTAGGGGTGTTCATTTCGGATTATCCAATCCGAAATTTTGGACCGGATACCCGGATTATCTTATCCAATTTTTTTTGGAAACAAATTTTAATATCAATTTTATTTAATGAAATAATTTACGGGTATTTCGGATCGGATATCCGAAAAATATCCGATTTTTAAAGCATATTTAGGATATCCAAAACGACCTAAAGGGTGATCCGAAAAATTTCGGATATCCAATCTGAATTATCCGAAACACTATATTTCGGATATCCAAATTTTTGGTTCGGATTGACCGGATCGCGAATCGGATTTTTGTGAATACCCCTAGTTTAAATAACTTAATTAGGTTAAGCTCATAACCATTTGTCCATAAGTTGTAAATAAATTAATTATTTTAAAATACATAAAATAAATATAAAACTAATATTGTTTACAAAATTAAATATGAAGAAAATACTAAGTCTAATAATAACCTAAGTCTACGAAATATAAAAATAACTTAAATCAATAAAAACCTAGATTCTAATACATTATTTATTTGAGTGAATATAATAATTAATTTAAATAACTTGATTAGGTTAAACTCTTAACCATTTCTCCACAAGTTAAACTTAAACTAATTATTAATCAAACAAATGAAATGATAAAAAACGATTTATATACATTTTATTATAAAGTCCAAAAACATTATTTGTCATCATTAAAAATACAACACAATAATAGACCCGTTATTTGTCATCATTAAAAATACAACACAATAATAGACCCGGGAGTCCCGGTCGGTTTATCAACAATATCTCAATGGCCAATAACCTAAGTGTGCACACCCCTCAAGTTTAGCTTTTTATGTGACACTATAGCAAGGACAGTTTGAAATCTTGCCACATATGGAGATAAAACAACAATTTAATTAACATATCCAAGATTTCCTCATATCTTTCCACTTTCCACTATTCACAATTTTATGATCTAATAACAAGATTTTGTTATTAGATAAGAACCAACCATTCGTTCATAACGATCCAATATCAATTACTTCACGATTTTGAAATCAACCATTTAACAACCAATAACTTGTATTGTCCATCATTTCATACAGATATGCATTCAAGTCATTCATAATCACTTTGTTACAGCAACAACCATTCTTACACATTCTAGATCAAGATATTCTCATACATCTCTTTAATCAATAAACTTGAGCCTCATAAAAGACACGCTCTATCTTGAGGCATCAAATAAGTATCCCAATATATAAGTTTCTTGTTAAAGATGAACTAAACAAGCTAATATGGGAGTGGGTACAACATTATGAGCATCTTATACTTTATTAGAATTTTAATATATTTTATTATATATTATTATGATCATGATTTCAATGCTTATTAGTATCATGCTAGGGTTATTTATTGTTATGTATGTACTCAACTTTGCTAATTACTTACCTTTTCTATGTGTCGATCATGGTTGTACCTATTGATCCTATTATGACCCTTTATTGGCAAGCAGTCTGTCAATTGAGTATTTGCCTACAAGTTTGAAGAGTTGATGCTTTTGGGGATTGGGAGATGATGATGAGAGATTATTTTCTCTTTTCCATTGCTTCGTTTATTTATATTATGGTGTTTAAATTACTTTATGGATTATTTATTTTAAGTTGTTTACGTTTTAAACTACGTTTGAAGTTTGGATAATGTTATGATGTTAACTATGTTTTAAGTATTTATTTAAATGTTTTCCACTGCAAAATTTTGAGTAAGCTGATACCTTTTCACACGGGCGATAATGCTTTGATAATTCTATAAGTGTAGTTGGAAAAATGTATTTTATAAAAGAGGGAATTGTGGGGTATTACATATAGCTTGTACTCCATTTATGAAAACAAGACTTTATGAATGAAATTTAAAGCTTTTAGGCTTGGTTTAAATTTGGAAGTATTTTATCCAAGTTGTTCTTATGTTTAAGGAGTGAACTTAAACATAAAACCCTTAATCTAAGTGAATAAGCTTAGCTTAAGAGAGTTTATATTAATTAGTGAGTGACGCTAATCAAATCTATCCTCATCTCCTTCCTAAATCATTAGTTTTAGGTGAGTGAAGCTTTAAACTTGATTTAGAACCCTTAGGCAATCTTAAGTGAGTGAAGCTTAGGAGAAACTAAGAAGAATCCATACTTAGATTCGCATCATCAAACGTGGCTATGAAATTTGCAAACAACAGACCTTGAAGAGTAGCGTCAGGTCCAATATAGCACGAAGATAGAGATTTTAATGGGATAAAGATTCAAGAGTAAGTTAAATATGGATTTCTATTTAAAATACAAGAGTGGTCGGTATTTTCAAGCTATGAAAATGTAAGCTTCTGTAACTATATGTTTAAAAGAGTGATGTTGTTAAATATATTTAGGGTTTTTTGCTGTAAAAGGGTTGTTTTTACACCAGAGATACGGTTTATTTGCATTAAATGTCATTCATGGTTATTTCCCCCTAATTTAGGAACTTTTCCCTAATTTATGGTGTACATGATTTGGTTTTGGAGGTTGTATTGTATTTGGGAAGATTTTTTAGGGTAAATCTTATGATGTTTAGTCTTTTTTCTAGATTTTTTTTCCTTTTTTTATTTTTGGTGTCCATCCCTCCATCTTCCCTTATAGTATAGAGATACATGCATTAAATATCATGATAATGTTAGCACTAGCATCATTTTAGGGTAAAAACATTTCTATTTCTAAGGTAAAAGACATTTCATTTAGTATGAGAACTATCTCTGTCGACGTCGGCTGTCAATGGGTCGAGGGCAGCCCCAACACATGATCAGTCATCAGTGTCCTACAAATACGCATGTGCTAAGCCATATAGTGATTAGCAGAGTAACTTGTGAACCTTGTGCCATGGGCTATCTGCTTCTCCTGCTGACTCCACTCATCGACGTACATTCAATGCAATATAGAGTATTTTTTGTCGTCATCCTGTCGATCCACCCTATGTAAGGAGTCAAATGTGTCAGAAGTTAGTGGGTTCGTCTGCTCCATGTCGAACTAACATTGTACACAGCCGAGAACGTGGTACTTCACGATCTTGAAAAAAATGAGCGGCACGAGCCTGCGCCATATAAGCTAATATACGTGATAGTTTCCAACAAGACCTCTACCGTAGCCTCTGAATAAGGCTCCCAAATTATCTGCAATTTAAGAAACATCCTGAAAAGGAAATTAATTTTTTAAAATTGGGAAAAAAATTTAGAGTAAGACTAATAAGTAACTAGCTCATTCATTTGAAGGTGGGAAGCATCCTATAATAATGGAGCTCCCTCGTAGTGTGCACATTGTCAAATTTACGCGTGGCTAGCTAAAGAGAAACTGAAGTTAGCTAGAAATTGCTCAAATGTGTTACACTAAAAAGAACTTAAAAGGTAGTTAGAAATTGTTTACATATTAAACACTTGCTTTATAAAAAAAATGAGTGTCGAGTTGGAGGCACACTCATTCTTCCACCTTTAGCCTACCCCATTCTCTTATTGGTACAAAGTACGAACAGACTCAGGGAAATGTCATTCAAACCAAAGCAGTGATAAGTAGACAACACGCCCCTTTCATAATGTCATTAAATGCCTTAGACACGTTTGTTGTCTTCATACTAAACCTGAATCCCCCATCTTGGTGGATGGACCATTAATAGAGGGGATGTTCCATCAAGTACTTGTATGCCTCTTAATTTAGCGTTCGAATTCCGTCATTGGAGTAGAAGAATTTTCTCTTTTGTCATGCATCTCCATCCTTTCCAAAGAGGTTATTCAAAGTAACATTTCTTAGGTTGGGGTTCATGTTGGATGCAAGATGATGGATGCACAATCTTTTGGGCGCACTTGGCTCCTACCATCAGGCATCCACAACTACGCCCTTTCATGGTTACAATGATACCCTATGTCGATCTAAGGTGACACACAATTCCAGTATATGTGATACTGAATGCCTATTACAAACTAGAAACCATAACCAAATGCAAGAGGAAATAACTGAAAATTAGCATTAGTGCACATGGCTATCAAAAGCGGACCCTTGTACTTATCGTATAAAATGGGTACCATCAATTTTTATGCGTGGGTCCTGAACCAAGTGATAGAAGGCTTGAAAGCCCAAAACACTCTCGAAAATAGCTGAATTGTATAATTTGTTTGATATGTCCACCAATGAACTATAGTTCTAGGGTTTGGCTCTTGCAGAGCTTACATGTAACTCGATGGCTCCTCAAAGGCTTCTTCTAATCACCAAAAATGGAAGGGATTGTCATTTATTTATCTAACAAAGCTCGCTTATAAATGATAGTGTACTCGAACCTTTCATTCATAACTTTCACAGTTGGCCAGATTTCAAATGATGGGTAAGTGCGGATTAAATCTTCAATGAAACTGGAAACAAAATTAGAATTGAGAATTTGGATGGTCAAATAAGTCAATATCTCATACACAATTGCTTGCATGAGGACCCTTGTATTTAACAAGTTTAAATGTGTTTCTCGACGTCCTCACTCCTCGTAGCCTCCATAGACAACCACACTCTCCCTTTCTCAAGCACTCACTCACATACTTTAATGACTCAACTCTAGACTCTAAAACATTGATTTTTAGATATTGAGTATGACTTAACAAAATCTTTCAACTATTCCAAGGAACTAAACTCGCGTTGTACCTTGAACTCACCTTCTACTATAAATTTATTGTTGCATGCCCGAGTACGCCAAGCATCAATCAACCTTTGATCCATCTAGTCTATTATGTTAAAGGCTTGTGAAGGAACACAACGCCTAATTGTCTTATCAGCCTCCTCCCTTGTATTGTCTTCATTCTTTATAGGCACATCCATATAAGTCAACCATTTGCTTTCCCCTCAATAGTATAGCGCACATCTATATCAGTTTCATGCAAAGTGTTCATCACATCACATGTTTGAGCCTATAAAGAAATCCAAACAAAGCTAGAGTGATTTGGAGAACCAAACTCCACCATATGCTCATGCACATAACCTAGATCGACAAGCATCATAGTAAATGGTTTTAGATGGTGACTATAATTTGTCAGGGGGACTTCCATACTACCCCATGAAGTTAGTGAAGAAACAAACCCAAGTTTGCTATCACCCAATGTGTCTTTATGTATTTGTCCATTATAAATTTACATCGCAGAGATCGATACTTTTGTCACAAAAGTCACATAGTACTTAAGGTATGATAATCCTAAAGTGCAATCAAAACATAAACACCAAACATTTGATATTGCGTTAGCATTTTCAAGTGCTCAAATCTTTTATCGCGACCAATAACCCCATACACCTTTTCTAATAACATTAAAAAATTCATGCCATAACTAATGAGCAATAATATATCATGTCCATCCGTATATGCAATATCATTATCGCTTTGTGAAATTTATCCACCCCAATAATAGATTAGAGAAAATTTTGGTTGATACATATTTTAATATAGGAAAGAATGAGCGTACATCTAATTTTAGTTATTTATAAAACATAAAGTAAGTTGGTTCTTTCAATTACTTGTAACCCTAAATCATGCTTGGATTTAATATTTATTAACTTCATTTCAAATTCAAATCAATTTTAGTTTCATTTCATGCTTGAATTCAATAATTCTCAACTCCATTTCGAGTTCTAATCATTTCTAGTTCATATGTAACTGGACTTCAAATATGCAAATAACAACACATAATGTTTAGCCACTTTTCATCCTAAATTGATGAACACTTCAACTATACATTCTAATATGATTGTAACTAAATAATTTAAACAAGCCCCACCATATAGCTCAAATACGAGCACTGAAAATTTCGAACTTCAAATTTAGAAAAAAAAAGAAGACGAAGAACACATACTAGAGCGACTAGGATGAGGCAATCAAATACCTAACTTGAGACACAATCATAATTGAATATAATAAAGCAAAAATACATGATTCTTAAAATAGTATCATTCCAATTAGCTTGGTTTTACTTCACCATTTAAATTAAGTAATCTAAGAACAAACTTTGAGCTCCACACAAAATTATTAAGTATCAAGGAAGGATTGGAGCTGGCAAAAATGGAGGGATATCAGATTTTTATATGATCTTATCCGACTGTAGTAGACTACATCAATGATATCACAAATGAAAGAGATTTTTAAGTGATATTGTAATTCTTTGCAGGGAACAACTGCACTCCTTACGAGAAGCGAGAATAATAGCCTTCAATGTAAGTGGTAATTAACAAGGAAGCTGACAAGTTGGCAAAGAAAAGAAGAAGAACGGAGATTTTGTGAGCAGAACTAGAATTGTCAATGATCCACGTAGTTTTGTTTTGGATATTTTATGTAGGAACATGTATTCGGGTTCAACCATTAAACTGTATTTGGCTAAGGCCTGAATTTGCATTTATCTATGAACTCCTATTTTCACCAAAAAGAAAAACTTTAAACAAGCATTACAATTCCAATTATCCTTTCGATTTCAATCTATAAAAGTTCAAGATAATCAAAATTTATTCATAATAAAAACACTTCCAAGTTTTGGAGATCGGGGAAGTGAGGGTGACTGGTTGCATGGCAAAGGATGATGAAAACGACGTTTCTCCAATGACGTTGCTTTGGCGTCAATGCTTTGTGATGACCAATTTTTCCAAATTGAAAAGTTATCATGAGGGTTCTGATATCGAACCTATATCTCGCCAAATAGAGTAGAAAAATCTCTAAATGATTCGCTACTTTGTTTAGCAAAATCATTTAATATCTCCTGCTATTCCAATTAGGAAGATTTTTAATAATTTCGCTATTTCGTTTAGCGAAAAGACGGTGCAGGAAAAAATTGAAACGTATTGATTTGCTGACGTGGATAGTATTAGGAAAATTTATTTTAAAAAATGCGGTATAGGATGTTTTTTTAATATAAAGCAATGTTTAAGAGCAAATTAGATCTTACACTCGATTGTAGGATGAGAAAGGTACTCACGCTATAAAACGCATTTTTTTAAAACAAAACGCGCGAATTAAATGAATGATGTGCACGGAATGTACATTAGAAGCATTTTAAAAAACATTAGACCAAATTCAAAAAGCAACTGCCCCTACTAATATTTAAGATGTTCATTTATCTTACGTTATTGTTCATTCACAATACTTAATATGTTCATTTACAAATATCAAATGTACATTAGAAACCAACTTTATTTTTCTCAAAAATCACTTGTACACACCATTTTCATTCAACAAAATTTCAAATTCAATTTTTTGCCAAAATGGCGGGAATGAACATTAGAAGGATTTTAATGAACATCAATTCAAAAATTACTTCAAATTCAAAAAGTAACTATTCCTACCAATATCTAAAATGTTCATTTATCTTACGTTATTGTTCATTCACGATATTTAAGATGTTCAATTATGAATAGCAAATATACATTAGAAAATCAACTTCATTTTTATCAAAAATCACTTCTAATATACTACATTTGATGTTCATTTAACTTACATTATTGTTCATTCACGATATTAGTTGATTTTCTAATGTAGATTTGATATTAATAAGTTGATTTCTAATGTATATTTGATATTCATAAATGTATATTATAAAATTTATTGTAAAAACGCGATATAGGAGGATTTTTATTAATAAATAAAACAAAGTTTAAGGAAAAATTTGAGTACAAGTTTGTCGTACATGCTGGCTGGCTTGCAACCTCTTAATGATCACTCAAACTTCCAGTCCACTCTTTATCTCTGCCTCTCATTCCAATTTTGTTATTTTGCTATGAATTATGATCGTCGTCAAGACATCTCTCCCAATTTTACTTCATCTTCAGTTCCCCTCTTTGCATGTGGCTTGTGTCTGCTTCCAATCGCTCTTTCTGATCTCACTACTACTAGTAAGTACCTAAATTCTCTCCTCTCACCTGATACTAGTATTATTTCATCTACATTATTTGTTTGGCTCTTGATGAATTATCTTCAGAATTCTACTTTCAGTATTCGACTTTGATTTAAAATTATGCTCTTGAACATTAGTCTTTTTTATGACCAGTTTTGTACTTTGGGCTATATACTGCCATGCTGGTTATAACTTATAAGTCGCTGAAGCTATGATATGATAAAATTTTATTAAATCTTTTTTTGCAGGTAATTGCATTATAACAAATACACACTATCATTTAGGTAAGTGATTTATAATCCAAGTAAAATGGTAGATTATCTTTGAGGTGTTTGTTTTGTTTCCTTACCCAACTCATATCAAGGTTATTTTATATCATATATACATACTTCTTAATGGATCCATTGTGAATTAGTTTTGAAATTATCCCATATACCACATTTACACACAGTTAGAGCCGCCAAAAATTGACCGGACACGACAACATGACACAAACCGGATGAAATAAGCAAGAAGTGGTGAGATCAATCACCTGTAGTTTTTAGAGTGTTAACCTGAGTTTTAATTATTTATCTAAATGGGTCATATAAGTGTTACAACTTTTAGCATGAATTTGGCATGCCTTTACCCACTTAACTTAATGATATATGATTCTTGTAAAGATTTCAGCATAATGTCAACAAAAGTGTTTGTATAATCAAAATCAATTCTTCAAAAATTTCGACATACTTAAGAGTTAGGGGCTGTCTAGCCGACATGGCCCATTTTTCAGCTACACAACATGTTTATTTGGCTCCTTTGCAAGATTATTGGCCCATTAGTGTTAATGTTACCTCTAACTTTTGACAGTTTCTGCTTTTGTAACTTAAACTCTTGTACTCATCATCATACTCATAGGAGTATCAGGCTCATCGTTATTTGTGAATTTTTAACATATACTCGTAGGGGTTTCCCCCTATTAGATCATGCATCAATTTTATTTTCTTTTTATGGTATGTATGAATATTAGATTGTCATATAATTGATTTTTTCTGTTCATCTTGGTTATGTCTTTGCTCCATTCCTTGACTTGACTCATAATGTACCTTAAACTAGTCATTCTTAAACTAAGCATTGCAAACTGACAACTAAAAAACAGAAAACAGTGGTTGTTACTCAACTTTTTATTTTGACGCTCTTTCATATCTGGAAAACACCCGTCACACTTTGGTTTGGAAGTTAAGTACATCATAAGGCAAGATTTACTTGTATCCTTTGCTTGCCCTTCATGTGTAGTGGCCCCATTGAGACTTTTTAATCACTTGTGTAATCAGGTTACCATGGATACAATGTTTATATCTATAACAAATAAATCTCCGATTGTTTGGTAAAGAGTAATAACTATGGCCAAGATTTTCTGAAGCATGGAAGTTCAAACATTTGATTTGAATTGCTGTCAAGTGTCCAAATAGAGATTGATCCATTTACATCCGATGTTTTAGAACTTCTGCAGGGACCTTGCACTTATAACTGAAGATGACATTAGCCTTTGAAACAATGCTGATCAAGTCTGCTCCCGATATATGCACACATAAACTATGGAAAGTGAAGCAATCAGATCAAATTGGTTGTTTAAAGGACCAAACTCTACTTGTTTGTAGCCAATTGAAAAATATACAACGTGTTCAATATCAGAACAGGAAACCTCCGCATAAGTTTGCAAGCCCATTGAGATCCCAAGCTGTCATGGCTCTGATCTCAGACCCAATTGCAACCACAAGAAAGGTACACTTTATCCCAAAGGCACACAGATCCCAAAGTTGAACCTCTTGCAAAATGTGAAAATCCATTTTGCGTGGTTTCTGTTTAATCCAAATAACAATTGTTCATTTCTTGATATGAAGCTTAAGGTACAATGCTGTACAGTTTGCCAGTTTTCTTTAACTTTCTTTATTGATACAGCGAGTGTTCACTTTTGGTAAAGGAAGAAGTGAAGGCAACAAGAGCATGAAGTCCTTGGTAAGTCAATTGGATATTATGACGAGTGAACTGAAAGTTTTTACTGTAGTCTAGTTAGATTTGCCTCTACTAAATGTTCTTGGTCATTGTGATGGCTTTAGTGTATTCTTTTACTTAGACCATAAGATAGCATGGTCTCCGAGCCAAAGTTGTTGACAATTATCGATAACATTTTACTAATACGTGTAATCATGCTTTCTGGTGCTGACATACCTCCGTCTCTGAACTATTATGTAGTTGGGAGGTAAAGGAGCAAATCTTGCAGAAATGGCAAGCATAGGCTTATCCGTTCCCCCTGGGCTGACCATTTCCACAGAAGCATGCCAAGAGTATCAGGACAATGGCAAGAACCTCCCTGAAAGTTTGTGGGAGGAAATTTTGGAGGGTTTGAGAGTAGTAGAGAATGACATGGGAGCTTACCTTGGAGACCCTTCAAAGCCTCTTCTACTTTCAGTTCGTTCTGGTGCTGCGGTAAAGATTAAATTTCCTTTTGTAATCGGGTTATATATAGTGTGTATATAAGAGATGATAACATGATTCTTTCAAATGTCAATTGTCATGCTTGTTTCTTTGTCCGCTAACAGAAGTCGGCGTGTTATATCTACAGATTTCCATGCCTGGGATGATGGACACGGTTCTCAACCTTGGACTTAATGATGAAGTGGTTGTAGGCATGGCAGCAAAAAGTGGAGAACGGTTTGCCTATGACTCATATAGGCGTTTCCTGGATATGTTTGGTGATGTAGTAAGTTTACCTCTGTGTCTAGTTTCTGTAAATTGATTATTTTCAGTCATAAGACTCTACGAAGTACCATGACTTGCAATCAAAATTTAAAGAAAATCAGCATTGACTACTCTTCTATGAAATGATTGAATCATAGCTCTCCAAAGCTTGCATTCTAGCTCTCCAAAGCTTGCTCACAGAGTTAATGCTTAGGAGTTAGGATACAGGACTGCAAATTTTGTATCAATGGATCCTCAACCTAAGTTCAATTTCTTTTTCTGTAAGGTAATGGGTATTCCTCATTCATCATTCGAGGGGAAGTTGGAAAAGTTGAAGCAAGCTAAAGGAGTTAAACTTGACACAGAGCTAACTGCCTCGGATCTGAAAGACCTTGTGGAGAAGTACAAGAATGTGTATCTTGAAACAAAAGGAGAGATTTTTCCTGCTGGTATTAAACAATAGTTTTCCCTGTTCTCCCTCTTATCCTCTAGGCTGACTAATTTTAAGGGTACAAACCCTCCATTTTCCATGCCTAGATATATTTGGATTATTTTAGAGCAGAGCTCCTTATCTTGTGCCATCTTAATCAATCTGTAGATCCTAAGAAACAGCTTCAGTTAGCTATTCAAGCAGTGTTTAATTCCTGGGACAGCCCAAGAGCTCTTAAATATCGAAGCATCAACCAGATTACTGGGTTGAAAGGAACTGCGGTTAATATCCAGTCTATGGTGTTTGGTAACATGGGAAATACTTCAGGGACAGGAGTTCTATTCACTCGAAACCCAAGCACTGGTGAAAAGAAGCTCTACGGAGAGTTTTTGGTTAATGCTCAGGTATATCTATAAACTTGTAGAAATGTAGAGAAAATTGCAGTTGCACTTTATTCTAATTTGGAAGGACACTATGCCATCAAACTCTCAGGGAGAAGACGTGGTTGCTGGCATTAGAACACCAGAAGACTTGGACACCATGAAGAGCTGCATGCCTGAAGCTTATAGAGAACTTGTCGAGAACTGTGAAATTTTAGAACAACATTACAAGGATATGATGGTAATAATTGATAATCAATTAGAATATGTTTATAAGTAAACGAAAATTTTCTTCCACGTTGGACAGTTTCTTTAACAAGAAAATTGAATTTGTTGCAATGATCATCTGGTGGGCCCATTTATGTTAACACAGGATATTGAATTCACTGTTCAAGAAAATAGGCTGTGGATGTTGCAATGCCGATCTGGTAAGCGAACTGGAAAAGGTGCAGTGAAGATAGCTGTCGACATGGTGAATGAAGGAATTATTGATACTCGTACTGCCGTCAATATGGTGGAGACACAACATCTTGACCAACTTCTTCATCCACAGGTATTGCATCCTTTCTACAATGGCTGTACTTTAGGGTGTCTTAAGATTGTAATTCCTTTTATTATTATTTGCTATACAGAACATTCAATTCCGTGGCTCATAAACTTCATTAACATTAGTGCAACATCTGCTTGAGCATTCAATCAGAAATATCTCGGACTTTGTTACTATACAAGGTTTGGAACAACTTGTAATGGGGAAACCCTGCATTTAACATCTCCTCACTATAGATTTCTCATACAGATGCAATTGTATGATCATTTGAAATCTACCCTCCTCGCATAGGCATGTAGCTTAGTAGCTCTGCAATAAAGGTGCCAAAGCTTACTGGTGAAATTAATTGGTAATATTGATAGGGACAATCCCAACTATATTGCTTTCCCATAATCTCAGG